>JASWHV010000014.1:60923656-62302332 GCA_030760725.1 Neostapfia colusana
TAACAGAGTTTCCCACTCTCACCGAGGACGAGCTTGCCTTCTTTGGTAAAGGTGGTTCCTCCTCTGCTGCTCCTCCTGCCGCGCTCCACATGTGGATGACGATGTGGATGATGATGAAGATGACGATGAAGATGACGATGAAGATGGAGAGACTCAAAGCGAACAAGGCGCAGATCAATATGAAGACGATAACATTTAGGCCCTTCTCTCTTTTCTTTTCCTTTTTGGTGCTTTGATGCCAAAGGGGGAGAGAAAGAGGGGGAGTAGTCTAGTTTAGCCTTTTTAAAATTCTTGTCTTGTTTTGTAATGACTATGCCACATTATGTCTCATTATGCCTTCATACTATGTTATGTTGAGATGATCTTGTTAGTTGATATCATTTATATTTCATTCAATGCATTTACACTCTTTTTATCACATCACACTTAGGCACCCCACCATAACACATGTGTTTATGAAATCCCCATAGAATTCATTCATGTGCATATTTTTCTTGATAAACTCTTATGCACACATTTAGGGGGAGTACATCATACATATATGTATTATTAAAACAAACTCTTATATTCATTCATCGAGAGTGTTTATGTGTTGTCATTAATCACAAAAAAGGGGGAGATTAAAAGTGCATCTAGGTAATCCCCGTGGGTTTTGGATGATCGATGACAACAATTAAGATACTAATGAGCTTTAATGAGTATGAGCACAGGTCTTTGAGATGAGAATGAAAGTGGAGTCCCTCAAAAAGCAAAAAGAAAAAGAAGAAGACTTGCAAAAGTAGAAAATAAGATTTTATTCTTGAGTTTCACATTTTCTAGTTGTGTAGATGGTCTTCTCTTTTAGAGTGCTTGAGAATTATTAGAGAGCTCAAATTTTTAATTAGAATTTTGGGAGGGAATAGTCCTAGGCATAGCTTAGAATGTAGACCAGACTTGTCCGGACTTGGGGCCGTACTATTCTGATCCAACTGGACTATTCCGTTTTGGACCGGACTAAATGTCTCTGAGTGAGTTAGGACTTGTCCGTTCTATGTCGGACTAGTATGTTCTTGTGTAAGTCTGAGCCTTTCTGAGACCAAGTCCCAGAAGGACGGACTAGTATGCCTGGTCTTACTAAGACGCTTAGGTCCGGAGGAAATCCCTCTGAGTGACCTCAGACTAGTCCGCTCAGCTGGCCTGACTAGTCCGGTTTCTTCAGACTAGTTCGGTTTTGGACGGAACAATTGTTCCTGTGTGAGCTCGGACTAGTCCGGACACAGCTAGACCAGTCCGTAATGTGAGATTAGAGAGTTTTGGGACTAAGTCTGGTAAGGCCGGACTAGTCCGCCCGTGAGGCCATACTAGTCAGCTACTAGCCAGACTAGTCCGTTCTCACCCGGAGCAAAGGCTCCTGTGTGAGATCGGACTAGTCCGTTCTTCAACGGACAAGTTCGGGATTTTATGACCATTTTAATGATCATTTGAATTCAATGGTCATGGGGACTTTAGTTGTTAGCATTTGTGACGTAAGTGATCCCCCAAGGCCGGGCTAGTCCGGGGTTCTGGACGGACTAGTCTAGACTTTAGCAGTTGTAATGGTTAGATGTCGGGATCCCTATAAAAATGGACCCCTGGCTTCAAATGAGCAAATCTGCAACCCTAGCGCCGAAAACCCTTTCCTTGAGCTCTTCTAATCCTCTTTCCACACCTTCTTGACCCCTAAGATTGGATCTTGAGGGGTGTGTGGATTTGTGAGAGGAGAGACGCGGTGATCAACGTTTGAGCTCTCGGTTTGAATCTCTTGCACTCTAATCGTTAATTTGAGTTTGTGGCTGTTGTATTTTGTTTCCTAGAACTGCTAGGTTGTTGTAGGGAGACTCAAGTTGTGAGTAACCCCTAAAATATTGTATTCACCCTTTGATTGATAGTGAAGAACCTGGGCTTGATCTTGGTGATCGCTCAGTGAGGGTAGGGTTGGAAGAGATCCGATCCTTTCCTCAACGGGGAAGTAGATTCCTGTATGGAATTGAACCTCGGGATAAATCGAGTCTTGAATCCTTCACTTTCTCGCTTAATCACTAGATTTGCTTGTTAAGATTTGCCTCGCTCAAAACTTGTTGATTGCCTTATAGTTGTGAATCTAGCAATCCAATCGGTTTCACTTTCACAAACTAGTTGATTAGATTGTTAAACAACTCACGTATCTTCCTCTTGAACAAACTTGAAAAGAAATTCATAAAAACGCAACCTTTACCTAACTTTTATACCTAGACCGGACTAGTCCGGCCCTTCAGGTTTAATCCGCTGTTTTTCAGTAGTTTCAGGTTTTATTAGCCTATTCACCCCCCTCTAGGCAACTTTCAAGTGGACGAGTGGTTGTACCTGGGAGACGAAAAGGCTGCACATCCTTGGCATAGTGGGCGTACTCGCCAGTTATGACGCCCGGTCCCGTAGAACACGGAACCCAGCTAATGCATATGTGTGCCTTGGATGTTCATCACACATATACATGTAATCCACAAACTGAATTCAGAATATAACCACAAATAAATAGGGTTTAAGTATTTTATTACAATGACTCATGAATCTCTAATTTATTCTAGCAGCGGAAGTCTCTAAACGATAGCGGAAGCAAAACTAAACAGCAGCGGCTCCATCTTCAACTCCACAGGCAAGTTGACAGTAGTTCGCACGCCTAGTACTCCACATGATCTTTGAAGTACTCCTCTCCTGTTGCTGATGTTTGTATGATAATGCAAGGGTGAGTACATGTCGTACTCAGCAAGTGCGGGAAAATTATGACATGTAGCTTACAGCAAGGTAGGGAATAAAAAGGCTCATTGCAGAAAGCAAAGTTGATTTCACAAACATGATAAAATAGCAACTATATTTAAGTGAATTTAATCCCAACATATATTTAAGTAAAACAGCAACATACCTCCTTCCTAATTCACCACTTTTCATGTCTCAACCAACCATTAATCTTTCTCAACTTTATCTCATGCTCATAATAACCATCTCATTCATATCCATCTCATAATCATATAACCGAAAACCAAACTCATTGTCATGACTCAACAGTCCCGAAACCAATCCCAATAACCATACCATAACCATAACCAAATAACCATCTCAAGTTTCCATCCCAAATTTCCCTCAAATCATGTGAGATGGTCAGACGCTTGTGACCGTAAGCACGGCTATCATGATAGTTTTACACTCTTAAGAGGTGGCACCACTTTACCGACAAGTTTGTGATTTCGTCACCCGTCGGTGACTGCAGAACCTCCATTATACCAGTACACAACCGTCGGTGTATGGCCAAGAGATCACAAAATAGCCTTTACAAAGGGGCTACTAGATGTATGGACTCTCTAAGGTTTCACCAGCAGGCTCGAATCACCATTCTCCAACCTACGGGCCCCCTCTTGTGCCATGCAGTTACCAGGGCAGTCCTCTCTCGACTCCCATTCCCCGCGCCTTCCACGGTCCATAACAATCTAGCAACTTACCTAATTAATCAGCTAAGCCGCACCCATATTTGGCCTTGTGGTGGCACTGTTTTCCTGGCATGTGCTGGCATGAACCGGTCCTTAGATCTACGGCAAGTAAACCACCATCTCATTCTACCACATCCACGAATCAATCTTGCCTAGATCTCCCCCGATTCTATGCTCATTATCATCATCAAGTTTTCATCATCATTATTCATATGAGTGCAGTACTTAGACATGTTCTATCTCAGCTTCCCATAACCCGTAAGCTAAGCGAAGCGAAAAGCAAAAACGACCATACCCGACTCATCAACTTTACCGGCGACAAGGATGGTTAACAAAACTAGTAAACTTCTATAAAAGGGTGTCCCATCAAGTTGACTCAAGCATACGAGTTTTCGCAAATAAAACAGTTTCCAAATCATGGGATCAATATGGTCAAGGGGCACTTGCCTTGCTCCTGTGGCTCTTGTTGTTCACGTGTCTCGAAGTCTCGGTGCTGTAGTTCTTTGTAGATGGCTTCCTGAGCTTGTCCTTCTACTCACGACCATGCACATACAAAATTATAGCAATCAAACATCATGCACAAACTTTACTCAAGATGCAATGGTGCAAATCCTATGATGCTGTTTTATTAGACCAGTTTGTACGTGTTCTTCCATGTTTTACTGGGCTTGCATGGGGTTTTATGGTGAACAAGAGTGTAAGGATCAAGTGTGGACGTGGTGATGATCTTCACTCAAAATATAGATCAATTCCACCGTCAAAAACCGATCAACACGTGATGTGTCCACACGAAACAGCTTCTGTTCGAAGGGAACAAAGAAAACAGATGCGACGAGGTCGTAAGATGGGTACGAAGACCTACCTCACTTCTCTTATGATCGTCAGCTCTTTTCCGGTGACGGCGAGGTGTGATGGGGCTCGTCGGCGGCTCACCGGCGACTGAACTCCGGCGAAGGGAGAAACTCAGCGAGTTGGAAGCTAGGGCCTCCAAGTCGTCGACTTGGGAGGTGGAAAATAGGTACGTGGTTGCAGCCAAGGGGTTTTGGGTTCTATTTGTAAGGGGTGAAAGAACAGTCCTACTCCGATTGGATCTTCAAATAAGATTCCTATTCTATTTGTTTTGGACCTTAACAACTTATCTTCAATTGATTTAGTGTGGTAGCAACATGGAAATCGTGTCAGTTTCCTCAGTACCGGGTATTCCCGCGCGCACAGTAGAAAAAGCGCTTAAGGATCTCGTCACCTCCGCAGGGTGAGCTCCGGAGGCGCCACGTGTCCAGCGGGGGCCGGTCCTTGCTTCTCCTCAGAAGTGAGCTCCGGACCTGCCACGCGTCCAGCGGGGCGGGGCCTCCCTTTTACTCAGAGGCGAGCTCCGCGTGCGCCACGTGTTTCGCGGGGCAGGGCCTCCCCTCTCTACGGAGGCGAGCTCCGGTGATGACACGTGTCCAACAGCGTCGGACCTCCCTTCTCTTCGGAGGTGAGCTCCGAAGACGACACATGTCCAGCAGTGTCGGACCTCCCTTCTCCTCGGAAGTGAGCTCCGAGGACGACACGTGTCCAGCAGTGTCGGACCTTCCTTCTCCTCGGAGGTGAGCTCCGAGGATGACATGTGTCCAGCGGGGCCGGACCTCTCTGAGGCGAGCTCCAAGGGTGACACGTGTCCAGCAGGCCGGACCACTCGGAGGCGAGCTCCGAGGGTGACATCTGTCCAGTGGGCCGGACCTCTCGGAGGTGAGCTCCGGGAGCGACACGTGTCCAGCGGGGCCGGGCCTCATCCCTTCCGCAGGGGTGAGTTCCGAAGTTGACACATGTCTGGCGGACCGGACCTCATCCCTTCCGCAGGGGTGAGCTCCGAAAGCGCCACGTGTCCCGCGGGGCTGAGCCTCGCTTCTCTGTAGAGACTAGCTCCGAAGTCAACACGTGTCCCGTGGGGCTGAGCCTCGCTTCTCCGCGGAGACTAGCTCCGAAGGCGACACGTGTCCAGCGGGGCTGGACCTCGCCCCTTCCTAAGAGGCGAGCTCCGAGCCTGCCACGTGGCCAGCAGTGCCGGACCTCACCCCCTCCGCAGGGATGAGCTCCGAAGGCACCACATGGCCAGCGGGCCGCGGGAAGTGTTGACAGCGCTCCTCGGCGAATTGGAATTGGCTCTTTTCAGCTATCTTTCTCCCATTTTTATGATTCTTTCCCGTTTCTATTTCTTTTATAATGTTTTTCTATATGCAATGCATGAATATAAAATTGAGGGTGTCACAAACCTACCCCCCTTAAACTGAATCTCGCCCTCGAGATTCGATAGAGTAGAGAATAGGTGAGGGAATTCTGCCTTGAGGTCTTCCTGACGGTCCCATGTAGCCTCGGCTTCCGTGTGATGGCTCCACTGTACCTTGCTCCAGCGGATCACTTTGTTCCTCGTGACCCTTTCCTTCACGTCCAAAATTTGGACAGGGTGCTCTACGTAGGTCAGATCCTCTTGAAGCTCGAGCTCATCCATCGGTACTTGTTCTTCTGGTACTCTCAAGCACTTCTTGAGATGGGATACGTGAAACACGTCATGCACGTCGGAGAGGTGCATTGGGAGCTCTAGTTGATAAGCTACCTCTTCTCGCTTGCCCAAAATCTTAAATGGCTCGATGTAGCGAGGTGCTAACTTGCCTTTGACGTTGAAATGTCGTTGGCCACGGATAGGCGATACCTTAAGGTACACGAAATCTCCTACTTCGAAGGTCAACTTTCTTTGGCTATTGTCCGCATAACCTTTTTGTCGTGACTGAGCAGCCTTCAAGTTCTCCCGTATTGTTTGGACTTGCTTCTCGGCGTCTTGCAGCACTTCGGGTCCAAACACTTGGTTCTCTCCAGTCTCATTCCAGAACAGCGGCGTTTTACACCGTCTACCATACAATGCTTCGAAAGGTGACATCTTCAAGCTGGTTTGATAGCTGTTATTGTATGAGAACTCAACATATGGCAAGCTCCTATCCCAACTAAGCCCACGTTTCAAGGCGCAGGATCTCAACATGTCTTCTAAAATTTGATTTGTCCTCTCAGTTTGCCCGTCGGTTTGCGGGTGATAAGCGGAGCTGAAATCCAGTCGTGTACCCATAGCTTCATGCAGCTTCTTCCAGAACCTAGAGGTAAATTGGGTACCCCGGTCTGAAACTATCCTCTTCGAAACTCCATGACGGCACACGAATTGCTCCATGTATAGCTCGGCTAGTTATGCGACGCGGTACGTGGTTCTAACAGGAAGAAAATGGGCTGTTTTCGTCAATCGGTCCACAATAACCCAGATGGAGTTGTAACCCAACTGAGTACGTGGTAATCCAATGATGAAATCCATGCTGATGTCTTCCCACTTCCACTCGGGTACTTTCAATGGTTGCAACAGTCCAGCGGGTCTTTGATGTTCGGCCTTCACCCGTTGGCACGTGTCGCATAGGGCAACATACTCAGCTATGTCCCTTTTCATACCATCCCACCAATAACAAGTTTTCAGGTCCTTGTACATCTTTGTACTGCCGGGATGTATGGAATAAGATGAGTCATGTGCCTCCTTTAATACCATGTCGCGGATGTGCTTCACGTTAGGCACACAAATCCTTTTCCCTAACCAAAGCGTACCCTTCTCGTCTTCCTTGAAATCCTTTTCTGTGCCTTGTCGGGTTCTTTCCTTGATTTCCTTGATTTCCTCATCCGTTGCTTGGCCATCTCGTATCTCTTGTTCCAGTGAGGAGTTGAGTTCTATCACTTCCATCTCGTTCAAGACCCTAAGATGTAACCATTCGAACTCCTTGTGCAGCTCGGGCGGTAGCTCCCGAACCGTGAGTTGGTGACATGCTCCCTTTCGGCTCAATGCATCAGCTAGTACATTAGCCTTTCCGGGGTGATAGTTGATTCCAACATCATAATCCTTGATGAGTTCCAACCATCTGTCACACCTGGTTTCTCCGAAGAACAACCGAGTGAATATCACATGTATGCCAGGATCATTTTCTCATACATGTGACGACAAATAGTGAAGCATCATCATATTACAAGCCAGGTGTTCGAATATAAATAAGTCTTACACAGCATACGTCTCGACGGACGATAATAAGTTCATAACATGTAAATAAAACAGCAGCGGAAAATAAATCTTGTGGGCTCCGTCACAGGCGTTGCCCGGGGGGCTCCGTGAACCTAGAAACCTTCTTCGGCTACGAAATCTTGATCATTAAACACCACATCATTCTCTTGACCTGAGCAGCAATATAAACCAACAAATATGCAAGTTTGAGTACCGATGGTACTCAGCAAGTGTGGGAAAGTTATATCATGCATGGCTAGAACAAGGAGAGGTTGAACTCATGGTTAAAGCACTACGCAATTACTACCTACCACCTTAGCTTATTAAGCACCTACATTACTACACAGGTCAAATGGTCCCAATCTCCCAACCCATCATCATAATCAAATGACCATAACCTCAAATTCCAATGTTAAGCTCCTCGCTTAACATCCTCAACTTCCAAAGCCATCAATCCTCTAATCATGAATAAGTCCAAGCCGCTCTTGACCGTGAGCACGGCTGTCATGACAGTTTTGACTCTGCAGAGTTTGCACCACTGTACCCACATGTAGTGATTTCATCCCCCGTTGCCGGGTGGACTAAAAGAACCTCCATTATGCCAGTGGCCACGAACCACATTCACACTTCCCAGGTGTGTAGCCAGGAGATCACTACAAAGCCTTTACAAAGGGATTCCCGACGAGCGTGGACCCACTGAGATTTCACCCCTAACAGCATACAAGAGGCTCCAACCCCGCTGCAGTGGCCCCCCTCTTGAGCCTTGCGGTTCATATGGTAGTCCAGCTGACACCTACTCCCCGCACCATCCAACACACCCATACTACGCCGGGGATACACCTAATTAATTGGCCAAGCTGCCCCATCTCAGCATGTGGTTGGCACGGTAAAGCCAGGTTACATGCTTCATGAACCGGTCCTTAGGATCAAGGCAAGTACTAAACACAAACCCGAGTCTCGTGCACCCAGCACCAACCAAATCATCCAACTTGCCTCGATCCCTACCTCTACATAACTCATAATGTCTCATGCAAGAGTAAGGTAAACAAATTGATGATATCATATCCCACTTATCCCATTCTAAGCATGGCTAAGCAGAAGTAATATGAATGAATGACATAATAAAGCAAAATCCCATCCCAAGCTACAAGGAAAACAAGGTAATGCAATTCTAGGGAAACTTCCTAGCATGGATTTCATATTTCAATTGACAATGCAATGAATTCTATCTACACATCCTAGTATAGGGTCAAAGTGGTCAAGGACACTTGTCTTCTTCTTGCTGCTCTGAGAATTGAAAGTCATGGTCTTGGAAGGGGAGAACTTGCTCTGGGGCAGGTTCTACTCATGCCAATACACATAGCAAAAGAAAACACAACCCGTAAGACATAGTTCACACTTCCACTTCATACAAACCACACATTCACATTTATGAAAGTCATTCACATTTCTATGTGTTGTGGTTACTCTATGTGCGTTGATTTTTGGCTTACATGCACTTTTAAACATGTTCATATGTTTTCTAACTTTTATATTCAGATTTATGTTTGCACACTATATATGAGTTTCCCATTTGAACAAATTCTTTATATTCAATTGATACACATCTTAGCTACCAAGTATGCATGGAAGGTATTTTCCTACTGCAAATGGGTTTTCAGACCTTCTACCAAATCCTAAACTGAAATCTTTGGATTTGGAGACTTCATTTATCCTTTTATAGTTATGCATACCTACTTTCCTATATTTTAAGATTTATTTTCTATACCTAATTGTGAAGTTTATTATGAAAATAATAAGACACATCATCTAAACAGAATAGGTTCTGACCTAAAATATTAAATAATATATTTTTGAACTTCTCCTCTGATGTGAACTAATTTACATTTATTTTACCAATTTTCAGAATTATTTTCTAACCTAAAAATGTGTCCCTATAACTAATAAATGTGAATAATCAATTAGACAGATTCATTTCAACTTATAATTTATTTTTAACTCACTCCAAAGTTTTCCAAGTGCTAGAAGAGTTCAAATTTGAATTTACAATGTGTTTGTCCCATCTTTTGAATTTTAAATACTAATCACATATTCAAATTCCTAAATTTAATATCATATAGGGTTAAAAAGGTAAACTCACCCCACTACAGGGCCTATTATATTATTTTAAGAATTTCCAGGGGCCTAACTATGCATATCAGAGGGTTATTGCTAATTTTTATTTAGTCTAGGGGCTAAAACTGATTTTTAATTGAATTTTCATGAATTTCTGAAGTTCCAGGGGCTAGATTAGAAGTTTTCGGGGCTAGCTCGTATTTTCCAAGATCCCCAGGGGGTAGCACGTAAGAATCCCGGCCTTTATAATGCGGGGCTAACGTGGACCGTCCGATTTAAAACTGACGGCTGAGATTATAACGTCGAACCGGTACGCGGAGATTTAATTTCTACCGTGCGATTTAAATAGATGGCGCACAAGCGGCCACGTCGCTCTGACCGAGCGCGGGCGGCACTGTCCGGCGGCGCGCGGCGGCGGGAGGCGGCGATCTCGCCAGAGAGCTTCAGATCTTCGTCAATTCTTCCTAAAACTGAGATTTCATGGCATAGATCGGTAGAGGGGAGGTCAGGGATCTCACCTCGGGGGTTTTCTTGAGCTCGGAGGTCCCGGAAGGCGGTCGGCGACGAGGTCCGAGGTGAATTCACGGCGATGCTCGTCGGCGCTGTGCCTGAGGCGCAAACCACCGAGTTTTCTGCACCTGTGTGATTCCCCGGAGGCGGTGGAACACGATCGGCGCGTTAGATCAGAGAACCCGAGCAGAGATCGAGCGAAATTGGCCAGAGAAACTCGGGTTCTCACCGGAAGGAAAACGACTGATCGTGGGTGAAAATTGGGGAGATGCCGGTGTTTATATAGCCGGGGAGGGGCGGCGTTCGGTTGTGATCGAGTTTGCGTCGTCCAGAACCGAAATTCGGCTGGGATACGCGAGTATCTGGGGCGGTTTTGATTCGGAGGAGAGAAGAGTCTCGGCCGGCCGAGCGCGGGCGCGAGGAGGAAGAAGGATGGCGGGCCCCACACATCAGCGAGAAAGGGAACGGGGCGCGCGACTGCGGGCTGGCGCGGGGTGGCGTGGGCCGGCTGGTGGGTTTCGGCCCACTGGCCGGTTTTTTTCTGTTTTTCTTTTTATTTTTCCATTTCTTTTCTGGTTTGAATTTGAATTTGAATTCCAACTAAATTTGAATTTCTGCAGCCCATGCAATACGTCCAAAAAATTTTAAATTCCCCTCTTAATATGATTTTGTGGTGTTACAGCTCTACCCCCCTTAAAAGAAATCTCGTCCTCGAGATTGGTGGTTCTAAGAAAACAATTCCGGAAACTGTGCCTTAAGTTCGTCTTCTCGCTCCCATGTGGCCTCCTCTTCCGAGTGATGCTTCCACTGCACCTTGCACATCCGGATTCTTTTATTTCTTGTGAGGCGTTCCATTGTCTCCAAAATCTTGGATGGTTGCTCGGCATAAGACAGATCCTCAGCTACGTCAACCTCATTCATGGGTAACATCTCTTCAGGTGTTCTCAGACATTTCTTGAGCTATGACACATGAAATACGTCATGCACATCCGATAGGCGAGCCGGTAATTCTAGTTGATACGCCACTTCGCCTTTCCTCTCCAGAACTTGAAAGGGTCCAATGTATCGAGGTGATTGTAACACCCCAAAATCCTGTTAAGAGGGGAATTTAAAAATTTTTGGACGTATTGAATGTGTTGCAAAAATTCAAATTCAAACTGGAATTCAAATTAAACTCAAAACACAAATGAAAAAGAAAAAGAAAAGGAAAAAAATAAACCCTCCGGCCAGTGGGCCGAAACCCACCAGCCGACCCATTTGTTCCCGCGCTAGTCCGCAGCCGCGCCCCCCCCCCCTCTTTCCCACTGACACGCGGGGCCGGCCAACCCTTCTTCCTCCTCGCGCTCGCGCTCGGCCGGACTCTTCTCACCCCCGAATCGAAACCGCCCTGGATCCTCGCGTATCCCAGCCGAATTTTGTTCGTGGATGACGCAAACTCGATCACAACCGAACGCCGCCCTTCCCCATCTATAAAAACCACGGCATCGTGCCGTTTTTCCCCACGATTCGCTGACTTTCCTCCCAGTGAGAAACCGAGTTTCTCCGGCAAATTCTGCTCGATCTACGATCGGGAATTCTGATCTAACTCGCTGGTCTTGATCCACCGCCTCCGGGGAACCTTGCAGGTGCAAAAAACTCGGTGATTTGCGGTTCAAACACAGCGCCGACGAGCCTCGCCGTGAATTCACCTCGGACCACGTCGCCGATCGCTTTTCAGGACCTCCGAGCTCAAGAAAACCCCCGAGGTGAGATCCCCGACCTCCCCTCTACCGATCTATGCCATAAAATCACAGTTCTAGGAAGAATTGACGAAGATCCGAAACTCTCCGGCTAGATCGCCGCCTCCCGCCGCCGGGCAGCACCGCCCGCGCTCGATCAGAGCGACGTGGCCGCTTGTGCGCCGTCTATTTTAAATCGCACGGTAGAGTTTAAATCCCCGCGTACCGGTTCGATGTTATAATCTCAGCCGTCTGTTTTAAATCGGACGGTCCACGTCAGCCCCGCGTTATAAAGGCCAGGATTCTTACGAGCTACCCCCTGGGGGTCTCGGAAAATAAGAGCTAGCCCCGGAAACCTGTGATCTAGCCCCTGGAACTTCAGAAAATCATGTAAATTCATTTAAAAATCAGTTTTGACCCCTGGACTTAATAAAAATTAGGAAAAACTCCCTCTGTTATGTGTAGCTAGACGCCTGAAAATTCTTAAAATAATATTATAGACCCTGTAGTGGGGTGAGTTTACCTTTTTAACCATATTTGATATTAAATTTGGGAAATTGAATATGTGGTTAGTATTTAAAATTTAATATATGGGACAAACATATTGTCAATTCAAATTAAAAACTTTCCCAGTACTTGGAAAACCTTGAAGTGAGATAAAAATAGATTTTTGGCTGAAAAGAATCTGTTTAATTGATTATTCACATTTATTAGTAATAGGGACACATTTTTAAGTAGAGAATAATTCTGAAAATTAGTACACTAAATGTAAAATAGTTCACATCAGAGGAGAAGTTCAAAAATATATTATTTAATATTTTAGACCCAAAACCTATTCTGTTTAGATGAGGTGTCTTACTATTTTCATAATAAAGTACACATTTAGGCATAGGAAATAAATTTGAAAATATAGCAAGCTAGGTATAAATAATTAGAAAATGATAAATGAAGAATTCAGTTTAGGGTTGGTAGAAGGTCTGAAGACATATATGGAGTAGGAAAATACCTTTCATGCATACTTGGTAGCTAAAAGGGTGTAGTAATTGAATGTAAGGAATTTATTTAGATTGGAAACTCATATATAGTATGCAAACATAAATGTGAATACAAAAGTAGAAATCATATACACATGTTTAAAAGTGCAAGTAAGCCAAAAATCAACACACATAGAGTAACCACAACACATAGAATTGTGAATGGCTTTCATAAATGTGAATGTGTGGTTTGTATGAAGTGGAAGTGTGAACTATGTCTTATGACTTGTTGTTTTCTTTTGCTATGTGTGATGGTATGAGTAGAACCTGCTCCAGAGCAAGTTCTTCCTTTCCAAGATCAGGACTACCCATTCCAAGAGCAGCAGGAAGGAGGCAAGTGTCCTTGACCACTTTGATCCTATGCTAGGATGTGTAGATAGAATCATTTGCATTGTCAATTGAAATATGAAACCCATGCTAGGAAGTTTCCCTAGAATTGCATTATCTTGTTTCCTTGTAGCTTGGGATGGGATTTATTTTATTATGTCATTTATTTACATGCTTATGCTTAGCCATGCTTAGAATGGGATATTTGGGATATGAGATCATCAGTTTATTTACCATACTCTTGAATGAGATGTTATGAGTTATGTAGAGGTAGGGATCAAGGCAAGTTGGATGATTCGGTTGGTGTTGGGTGCACGAGACTCGGGTTTGTGTTTAGTACTTGCCTGGATCCTAAGGACCGGTTCATGGAGCATGTAACCTGGCTTTACCGTGCCAACCACATGCTGAGATGGGGCAGCTTGGCCAATTAATTAGGTGTATCCCCGGCATAGTATGGGTGTGTTGGATGGTGCGGGGAGTGGGTGTCAGCTGGACTACCTTATAAACCGCAAGGCTCAAGAGGGGGCCACTGCAGCGGGGTTGGAGCCTCTTGTATGCTGTTAGGGGTGAAACCTCAGTGGGCCCACGCTCGTCGGGAATCCCTTTGTAAAGGCTTCGTAGTGATCTCCTGGCTACACACCTGGGAAGTGTGAATGTGGTTCGTAGCCACTGGCATAATGGAGGTTCTTTTAGTCCACCCGGCAACGGGGGATGAAATCACTACATGTGGGTACAGTGGTGCAAACTCTGCAGAGTCAAAACTGTCATGACAGCCGTGCTCACGGTCAAGAGCGGCTTGGACTTATTCATGATTAGAGGATGATGGCTTTGGAAGTTGAGGATGTTAAGCGGGGAGCTTAACATTGGAAATGATGTTATGGTTATTTGATTATGATGATGGGATGGGAGATTGGGACCATTTCACCTGTGTAGTAATGTAGGTGCTTAATAAGCTAAGGTGATAGGTATTAATTGCATAGTGCTTTAACCATGAGTTCAACCTCCCCTTGTTCTAGCCATGCATGACATAATTTTCCCACACTTGCTAAGTACCATCGGTACTCAACCTTGCATATTTGTTGGTTTATATTGCTGCTCAGGTCAAGATAATGAGGTGGTGTATAATGATCAAGAATTTGGACCCGAAGAAGGTTTCTAGGTTCATGGAGTCCCCCGGGCAACGCCTGTGATGGAGCCCACAAGAATAATTATTCCGCTGCTAGTTTATTTACTTGTGATGAACTTATTATTGTCCATCGAGACATTTGCTATGTAAGACTTATTTATATTCGACATCTGGCTTGTAATAAATGATGCATCACTATTTGTCATCACATGTATGAGAAAATGATCCTGACATACATGTGATATTCACTCGATTGTTCTTCGGAAAAACTGGGTGTGACAGAAGTGGTATCAGAGCCAAGGTTGCCCGTAGGAACGTGGACCTAGGTAGAAATGGACGTATTTAAGGGCCCTATTTTCTTAAAAACTATTTTACAAGGTGTGTGTTGAAAAGTGTTATTTAATGGAGTCACTTTCTTCATCTTACCCCAACTTTCATTCAAAATAGGATTTTTGTTTAAATGTTTATCTAACCTAAGTTTAAATGCTTTTTGTTTTATATGGTTCGCATGATTCGCACCGCTCGCAAGTCCACAGGAGGGAGAGTTCCCGTAGTTGCCCTTGCCCAAAGGGAGGAGAGCCGTCCGGTCACGTACCTTTCCTACGGACTGGCAGTAGGAGGCTTGTTGCGCCGTCTTTGACGTATTCTCCAAGCCACCGGCAATACGGGCAAGCTAATCATACACTATAGCTCCACCAGGACCATCCGGGAAAAGCGGGAAGAATGAAGTTCAGAGATGAGGATTATCCATGAAAATCAGCTGCTTAAGATCCACCGCTCTCCAGCTTGTGGAGCGACACAGGTCGATGCGGAGAAGGATGTCACCTGGGAGGCCATCACCTGCCAGAGTCACATCTATCGTCGACACCTGGACAGGACTGAGTACATGTATGTCCTCCAGCGCGAGAGTGGTACAATGGAGTATAAGTACCCGCCAATGCAGCAAGGAACTTCCCATGAGCACATGGACTTGTGCTTGGAGGATGCTGCTATGCTCAGCACTCGACTGCAGGAGTGTCAGCAAGAGCTTCAGGATGTTCGGGACACCCTGAAGGAAACGGAGGCGTTGCTGCGAGCCTGCTTGAGGGCGAGAGAAAGAGGAGATGGGAATGAACTGTGTGTCACCGTGAATGATACATGGACTCCTGACTACCCAGATCGCCGGGCGATCAGGCGTCGTCGCACTTCTCCACCAGCAGCCTCCCCACCCAAAGCGGAGTCAGAAGGCAGCCACGATAATGAGGAAGATCCCGAGGAGCCAGCTCAGTGATACGAGTAGTGTAGAGTTTTTCCCTTAGTTAGCAAGATGCCGAATAGTCGAGTCGTTACGTTAGTTAATGGTGTGTTAATGCTTGGTGTGTGACGTGAGTTGTAGAAGCCATGAGCAATTGTCCACAGCCTCATCTTCAGATCGTTTTGCTTTGGTGTGTGAACCGACATGAAATAATAGTGCATTTATTTTTGTGTGAGATACGAACCCTCAGAAAAGTATAACAAAGCTTCAACACTTCAAAGTACAAACAAGTGAAAGTAGTGAGATAATACGTAATACTTTAAATTAACATTTGGTTGATCATGCTAGATGTCCGAAAGAGGAAAAGGTTGTGCTGCCAACCCCGCCAACAACAATGATGAGGCCTGCAACCCTCATCTTTCTAGGAGCCAAGACAGGAGTGGACGCTGTGAGGGAGTACCTCACTAAATTTACTCAACTCTCCCGTTATGCTCCACGGGATATAGAGACTGATGAGCAGAAACAGGACTGTTTCGTGGAAGGACTTACCGTAGAAATGCAGTGTGCAATGTCCTCCAACGAGTATGAAAGCTTCCGAAAGATGGTGGACAGAGCATTTGTGGTAGAAAGGAAGCTGAAGGCCTTGGAAAATGAGAACAAGAGGAAGGCCGAGTGGTCCCACCAAGCCTCAGGGAGCAACACCCGCCCACGTCTGATGCAGCAACCCGCAGGGCAGACGAACCGTGCTGTGGTACCCTACTCAGCACCAATAGGGTACAACCCGAACTACAGGCCTCCGGCAGCACCAATACAGCCACAACGTCAGTTCGTACAGCAGCCTCGCCCTACATATCAACCTCGACCAGCTGTACAAGGACCCCAAAACCAACCCCAAGACAACAAAGGCCAGGCACCTAAGGTTGGGGTGCAATGTTTCAACTGTGGTGAAGTGGGGCACTATGCCCATAAGTGCCCAAAGAAGAAGCTCACGCAGCCACAACGGCAGAATGTAATGAGAGGACGGGTGAACCACGTCACCATGGAGGAAGCGCAAGAGGCACCTGACGTGGTAGTTGGTAAGTTTCCTGCCAATTTACACATTGCAACCCTATTGTTTGATTCTGGTGCTACCCACTCATTCATTGCCCAAGGGTTTGTTAAGAAGCATGACCTAGCAACAACACAAATGAACCATATGCTAGCAGTAAACTCTCCAGGTGGAGAAATAAGGACAAGACAAGTGTGTCCCAAAGTGAACCTAGACATTAATGGGGTAGTATTTACTGCTAACCTCATAGAGATAGATTCACAAGGGATAGATATTATCTTGGGTATGGATTGGTTGACCAAACATAAAGGAATCATCCATTGTTCGACCAGAACGGTGGAACTAACTCACCCTAGTGGCACAAGAGTAAAGTTCATAACAATACAAGAGCCTAGGAGGGACATTAAATTAAATCAAGTTGAGGTGAAAGTGGAGGAGATCAGGATTATCACGGAATATCTCGATGTTTTTTCGGAGGAGTTGCCAGGTATGCCTCCTGATCGTGAAGTGGAATTCGCAATTGAGCTAGTGCCTGGAACAGCCCCGATATACAAGAGACCTTATCAGATGGAATCCAAACAGCTGGGAGAACTCAAGGATCATTTGAGAGAATTGACGGAGAAGGGGTATATTCGTCCTAGTTCCTCACCTTGGGGAGCTCCAGTCATATTTGTGCCCAAGAAGGACGGAACCCAAAGGTTCTGCGTAGACTATCGTGCCTTGAATGAAGTGACCATCAAGAACAAGTACCCATTACCCCGCATTGAAGACTTGTTTGATCAGTTGAGGGGAGCTTGTGTGTTCTCGAAAATTGATCTCAGGTCGGGATACCACCAACTTAAGATAAGGCAAACTGATATTCCCAAGACAGCTTTCGTGTCTCGGTACGGACTGTATGAATACACCGTCATGCCTTTCGGGCTAACTAATGCCCCGGCATACTTCATGTATCTCATGAACAAGGTATTCATGGAATATCTGGACAAATGTGTGGTGGTTTTCATAGATGACATTCTCGTCTTCTCCAAAGATGAAGAAGAACATGAGAAACATCTAAGGTTGGTGTTGCAGAGGCTGAGAGAACACCAACTATATTCCAAGTTGAGCAAGTGTGAGTTTTGGCTGAAGAGGGTTCCCTTCTTAGGACATATAATCTCGGAGGGAGGAATCTCTGTAGATCCCGCCAAAATCGAGGATATACAGAAGTGGAAGACCCCTGAAAATGTCGGGGAAGTTCGAAGCTTCTTGGGATTGGCTGGGTATTATCGACGATTTATCGTGGGTTTCTCCAAGATCTCGAGACCCCTCACCAAACTGTTAGAGAAGGGAATCACATTCACATGGACGCCGCAGTGCGAAACGAGTTTTCAGGAGTTAAAGAAAAGATTGACAACAGCCCCAGTGCTAGTTATGCCAGATATGCAGAAGAACTTTACGGTGTACTACGATGCCTCTGGAAACGGGTTGGGATGTGTTCTCATGCAAGAAGGGCATGTCGTGGCTTATGCATTCCGGCATATCCGGAAGCACGAGAAAAACTATCCTACTCATGACCTAGAACTAGCCGCAGTGGTACACGCGTTGAAAATTTGGCGGCATTACTTGATGGGGAAGAGGACATAAATATATACGGATCATAAGAGTTTAAAGTACATTTTCACACAGCCAGATCTCAACCTCAGACAAAGGAGATGGTTACAGCTAATCAATGACTTTGATGTGGGCATCAACTATCATCCTGGGAAAGCAAACGTCGTGGCAGATGCTTTAAGTCGGAAAGTGCAGGTCAATAAGTTGAGCTTGAAGGACATGCCTACAGAATGAAAGGAAGAGGTTATAAGGCTCAATCTATGTCTTGTGAATAGTGATGAAGCCATCGCCATGGAAGTGGACTCCACACTAGAGCAAGAAATACGAGAGGGTCAAAAGGATGACGAGAAGATACAAGAAATCAGGCAACTCATCAAGGAAAATAAAGCCCCTAGTTTCAGAGAGGATGAAGAAGGAACGGTGTGGCACGGGAAAAAAATATGTGTGCCATAAGTAAAGAAGATCTGTGAATTGATTTTGAAGGAGGCTCACGATTCTGACTATTCCATTCATCCTGGGAGTACGAAAATGTACCAGGACCTCAAGAGCAGGTATTGGTGGTATGGCATGAAGCGAGATGTCGCGGAACATGTTGCCCTATGTGACACATGTCAGTTGGTGAAAGCGGAACATCAACGACCCGCGGGATTATTGCAACCACTCAAAGTGCCTGAATGAAAATGGGAAGAAATCGGCATGGATTTCATAGTGGGATTGCCTAGGACCCAATCAGGATATGATTCGATATGGGTCATCGTCGACAGGCTAACCAAGGTAGCTCATTTCATCCCCGTGAAAGAAAGCTACAGAGGATCCAAATTGGCAGAATTGTACATGTTAAGGATCGTGTGTTACCATGGAGTGCCCAAGAACATAGTGTCGGATCGAGGGACACAGTTCACCTCAAGATTCTGGCAGAAGTTACACGAAACCATGGGAACCCATCTGAACTTTAGTTCTGCCTATCATCCCCAAACTAACGGGCAGACGGAAAGGACCAATCAGATTCTCGAGGATATGCTGAGGGCGTGTGCACTCAAAAACAATCGGAGTTGGGATAAGAACTTACCGTATGCGGAGTTTTCCTATAACAACAGCTATCAGGCTAGTATGAAGATGTCACTGTTTGAAGCTTTGTATGGGAGGAAGTGCAGAACTCCACTATTTTGGAACCAAACAGGGGAAAGTAAAGTGTTTGGACCCGAGGTACTACAAGAAGCCGAGGCGAAAGTGCGGGAAATCCGCAACAACTTGAGAATAGCACAGACACGACAAAAGAGCTATGCCGATGTTCGGAGAAGAGAGCTTGTTTTCAACGTGGGAGACTATGTCTACCTCAAGGTGTCCCCTATCCGAGGACTTCGTCGGTTCAAGGTGAAAGGGAAGTTGTCACCTCGATACATCGGACCCTTTCAAGTTCTGGAGAGGAAAGGCGAAGTGGCGTATCAACTAGAATTACCGGCTCGCCTATCGAATGTGCACGATGTATTCCATGTGTCACAGCTCAAGAAATGTCTGAGAACGCCTGAAGAGGTGTTACCCATGAATGAGGTTGACGTAGCTGAGGATTTGTCTTATGCCGAGCAACCATTCAAGATTTTGGAGACAATGGAACGCCTCACAAGAAATAAAAGAATCCGGATGTGCAAGGTGCAGTGGAAGCATCACTCAGAAGAGGAAGCCACCTGGGAACGAGAATATGAGCTTAAGGCACAATTTCCGGAATTGTTTTCTTAGAACCACCAATCTCGAGGACGAGATTTCTTTTAAGGGGGGTAGATCTGTAACACCCCAAAATCCTGTTAAGAGGGGAATTTTAAAAAATTTGGACGTATTGCATGTGTTGCAAAAATTCAAATTCAAACTAGAATTCAAATTAAACTCAAAATAGAAATGAAAAAGAAAAATAAAAGGAAAAAAATAAACCCTCCGGCCAGTGGGCCGAAACCCACCAGCCGTCCCATTTATTCCCGCGCCAGCCCGCAGCCGCGCGCCCCCCCTTTTTCCCACTGACACGTGGGGCCGGCCAACCCTTCTTCCTCCTCGCGCTCGTGCTCGGCCGGACTCTTCTCACCCCCGAATCGAAACCGCCCCGGATCCTCGCGTATCCCAGCCGAATTTCGTTCGTGGATGACGCAAACTCGATCACAACCGAACGCCGCCCTTCCCCGTCTATAAAAACCCCGGCATCGTTCCGTTTTTCCCCACGATTCGCCGACTTTCCTCCCGGTGAGAAACCGAGCTTCTCCGGCATATTCTGCTCGATCTACGATCGGGACTTCTGATCTAACTCACTGGTCTTGATCCACCGCCTCCGGGGAACCTTGCAGGTGCAGAAGACTCGGTGATTTGCGGTTCAAACACAGCGCCGACGAGCCTCACCGTGAATTCACCTCGGACCACGTCGCCGATCGCTTTTCAGGACCTTCGAGCTCAAGAAAACCCCCGAGGTGAGATCCCCGACCTCCCCTCTACCGATCTATGCCATAAAATCACAGTTCTAGGAAGAATTGACGAAGATCCGAAACTCTCCGGCTAGATCACCGCCTCCCGCCGCCGTGCGCCGCCGGGCAGCACCACCCGCGCTCGATCAGAGCGACGTGGCCGCTTGTGCGCCGTCTATTTTAAATCGCACGGTAGAGTTTAAATCCCCACGTATCGGTTCGATGTTATAATCTCAGCCGTCTGTTTTAAATCGGACGGTCCACGTCAGCCCCGCGTTATAAAGGCCGGGATTCTTACGAGCTACCCCCTGGGGGTCTTGGAAAATAAGAGCTAGCCCCGGAAACTTCTGATCTAGCCCCTGGAACTTCAGAAAATCATGTAAATTCATTTAAAAATCTGTTTAGATGAGGTGTCTTACTATTTTCATAATAAAGTACACATTTAGGCATAGGAAATAAATTTGAAAATATAGCAAGCTAGGTATAAATAATTAGAAAATGATAAATGAAGAATTCAGTTTAGGCTTGGTAGAAGGTCTGAAGACATATATGGAGTAGGAAAATACCTTTCATGCATACTTGGTAGCTAAAAGGGTGTAGTAATTGAATGTAAGGAATTTATTTAAATTGGAAACTCATATATAGTATGCAAACATAAATGTGAATACAAAAGTAGAAATCATATACACATGTTTAAAAGTGCAAGTAAGCCAAAAATCAACACACATAGAGTAACCACAACACATAGAATTGTGAATGGCTTTCATAAATGTGAATGTGTGGTTTGTATGAAGTGGAAGTGTGAACTATGTCTTATGAATTGTTGTTTTCTTTTGCTATGTGTGATGGTATGAGTAGAACCTGCTCCAGAGCAAGTTCTTCCTTTCCAAGATCAGGACTACCCATTCTAAGAGCAGCAGGAAGGAGGCAAGTGTCCTTGACCACTTTGATCCTATGCTAGGATGTGTAGATAGAATCATTTGCATTGTCAATTGAAATATGAAACCCATGCTAGGAAGTTTCCCTAGAATTGCATTATCTTGTTTCCTTGTAGCTTGGGATGGGATTTATTTTATTATGTCAATTATTTACATGCTTATGCTTAGCCATGCTTAGAATGGGATATTTGGGATATGAGATCATCAGTTTATTTTACCATACTCTTGAATGAGATGTTATGAGTTATGTAGAGGTAGGGATCAAGGCAAGTTGGATGATTTGGTTGGTGCTGGGTGCACGAGACTCGGGTTTGTGTTTAGTACTTGCCTAGATCCTAAGGACCGGTTCATAGAGCATGTAACCTGGCTTTACCGTGCCAACCACATGCTGAGATGGGGCAGCTTGGCCAATTAATTAGGTGTATCCCCGGCATAGTATGGGTGTGTTGGATGGTGCGGGGAGTGGGTGTCAGCTGGACTACCTTATAAACCGCAAGGCTCAAGAGGGGGCCACTGCAGCGGGGTTGGAGCCTCTTGTATGCTGTTAGGGGTGAAACCTCAGTGGGCCCACACTCGTCGGGAATCCCTTTGTAAAGGCTTCGTAGTGATCTCCTGGCTACACACCTGGGAAGTGTGAATGTGGTTTGTAGCCACTGGCATAATGGAGGTTCTTTTAGTCCACCCGGCAACGGGGGATGAAATCACTACATGTGGGTACAGTGGTGCAAACTCTGCAGAGTCAAAACTGTCATGACAGCCGTGCTCACGGTCAAGAGCGGCTTGGACTTATTCATGATTAGAGGATGATGGCTTTGGAAGTTGAGGATGTTAAGCGGGGAGCTTAACATTGGAAATGATGTTATGGTTATTTGATTATGATGATGGGATGGGAGATTGGGACTATTTCACCTGTGTAGTAATGTAGGTGCTTAATAAGCTAAGGTGATAAGTATTAATTGCATAGTGCTTTAACCATGAGTTCAACCTCCCCTTGTTCTAGCCATGCATGACATAATTTTCCCACACTTGCTGAGTACCATCGGTACTCAACCTTGCATATTTGTTGGTTTATATTGCTGCTCAGGTCAAGATAATGAGGTGGTGTATAATGATCAAGAATTTGGACCCGAAGAAGGTTTCTAGGTTCATGGAGTCCCCCGGGCAACGCCTGTGATGGAGCCCACAAGAATAATTATTCCGCTGCTAGTTTATTTACTTGTGATGAACTTATTATTGTCCATCGAGACATTTGCTATGTAAGACTTATTTATATTCGACACCTGGCTTGTAATAAATGATGCATCACTATTTGTCATCACATGTATGAGAAAATGATCCGGACATACATGTGATATTCACTCGGTTGTTCTTCGGAAAAACCGGGTGTGACAGTGATAACTTCCCTTTCACCTTGAACCGACGAAGTCCTCGGATAGGGGACACCTTGAGATAGACATCGTCCCCCACATTGAAAACGAGCTCTCTTCTTCGTACATCGGCATAGCTCTTTTATCGTGTCTGTGCTATCCTCAAGTTGTTGCGAATTTCCCTCACTTTTGTCTCGGCTTCTTGTAGTACTTCGGGTCCAAACACTTTACTTTTCCCCGTTTGGTTCCAAAATAGGGGAGTTCTGCACTTCCTCCCATACAAAGCTTCAAACGGTGACATCTTCATACTAGCCTGATAGCTATTGTTATAGGAGAACTCCGCATAGGGTAAGTTCTTATCCGAACTCCAATTGTTTTTGAGTGCACACGCTCTCAGCATATCCTCAAGAATCTGATTGGTTCTTTCCGTCTGCCCGTCAGTTTGGGGATGATAGGCAGAGCTAAAATTCAGATGGGTTCTCATGGTTTCATGCAACTTTTGCCAGAACCTTGAGGTGAACTGTGTCCCTCGATCCGACACTATCTTCTTGGGCACTCCATGGTAACACACGATCCTTGACATGTACAACTCCGCCAATTTGGATCCGCTGTAGCTTTCTTTCACGGGGATGAAATGAGCTACTTTGGTTAGTCTGTCGATGATGACCCATATCGAATCATATCCTGATTGGGTTCTGGGTAGTCCCACTATGAAATCCATACCGATTTCTTCCCATTTCCATTCAGGCACTTTGAGTAGTTGCAATAATCCTGCGGGTCGTTGATGTTCTGCTTTCACCAACTGACATGTGTCACATAGGGCAACATGTTCCGCGACATCTCGCTTCATGCCATACCACCAATACCTGCTCTTGAGGTCCTGGTACATCTTCGTACTCCCAGGATGAATGGAATAGTCGGAATCGTGAGCCTCCTTCAAAATCAATTCACGGATCTCCTTTATTTCAGGCACACAGATTCTTTTCCCGTGCCACACCATACCTTGTTCATCCTCTCTGAAACCAGGGGCTTTATTTTCCTTGATGAGTTGTCTGATTTCTTGTATCTTCTCGTCATTCTTTTGACCCTCGCGTATGTCTCGCTCTAGTGTGGAGTCCACTTCCATGGCGATGGCTTCACCACTATTCACCAGGCATAAATTGAGCCTTATAACCTCGTCCTTCAATTCTGCAGGCATGTCCTTCAAGCTCATCTTATTGACCTGCACTTTCCGACTTAAAGCATCTGCCACGACGTTTACTTTCCCAGGATGATAGTTGATGCCCACATCAAAGTCATTGATTAGCTCTAACCATCTCCTTTGTCTGAGGTAGAGATCTGGCTGTGTGAACATGTACTTTAAACTCTTATGATCCGTATATATCTCTGTCCTCTTCCCCATCAAGTAGTGCCGCCAAATTTTCAACGCGTGTACCACTGCGGCTAGTTCTAGGTCATGTGTAGGATAGTTCTTCTCGTGCTTCCGGAGCTTCCGGGATGCATAAGCCACAACATGCCCTTCTTGCATGAGAACACATCCTAACCCGTTTCCAGAGGCATCGCAGTACACCGAAAAGTTCTTCTGCATATCTGGCATAACTAGCACTGGGGCTGTTGTCAATCTTTTCTTTAACTCCTGAAAACTCGTCTCGCATTGTGGCGTCCATGTGAATGTGATTCCCTTCTCCAACAGTTTGGTGAGGGGTCTCGACATCTTAGAGAATCCCTCAATAAACCGTCGATAGTATCCAGCCAATCCCAAGAAGCTTCGAACTTCCCCGACATTCTCAGGGGTCTTCCACTTCTGTACATCCTCGATCTTGGCGGGATCTACGGAGATTCCTCCCTCCGAGATGATATGTCCTAAGAAGGGAACCCTCTTCAGCCAAAACTCACACTTGCTCAACTTGGCATATAGTTGGTGTTCTCTCAGCTTCTGCAACACCAACCTTAGATGTTTCTCATGTTCTTCTTCATCTTTGGAGAAGACGAGAATGTCATCTATGAAAACCACCACAAATTTGTCCAGATATTCCATGAATACCTTGTTCATGAGATACATGAAGTATGTCGTGGCATTAGTTAGCCCGAAAGGCATGACGGTGTATTCATACAGTCCGTAGCGAGATACGAAAGCGGTCTTTGGAATATCAGATTGCCTTATCTTAAGTTGGTGGTATCCCGACCTGAGATCAATCTTTGAGAACACACAAGCTCCCCTCAACTGATCAATTAAGTCTTCAATGCGGGGTAATGGATACTTGTTCTTAATGTTTACTTCATTCAACGCACGGTAGTCCACGCATAACCTTTGGGTTCCATCCTTCTTGGGCACAAATATCACTGGAGCTCCCCATGGTGAGGAACTAGGATGAATATACCCCTTCTCCGTCAATTGTCTTAAATGATCCTTAAGTTCTCCCAGCTGCTTGGAGTCCATCCGATAAGGTCTCTTGTATATCGGAGTTGTCCCAGGTACTAGCTCAATTGCGAATTCCACTTCACGATCGGGAGGCATACCTGGCAACTCCTCGGGAAAAACATTTGGATATTCCCTGATGATCCTGATCTCTTCCACCTTCACCTCAACTTGATTTAATTTAATGTCCCTCCTAGGCTCTTGTATTGTTATGAACTTTACTCTTGTGCCACTAGGGTGAGTTAGTTCCACCGTTCTGGTCGAACAATGGATGATTCCCTTATGTTTGGTCAACCAATCCATACCCAAAATAATATCTATCCCTTGTGAATCTATCACTATGAGGTTAGCAGTAAATACTACCCCATTAATGTCTAGGTTCACCTTGGGACACACTTGTCTTGTCCTTATTTCTCCACCTAGAGAGTTTACTGCTAGCATATGGTTCATTTGTGTTGTTGCTAGGTCATGCTTCTTAACAAACCCTTGGGCAATGAACGAGTGGGTAGCACCAGAATCAAACAGCAGGGTTGCAATGTGTAAATTGGCAGGAAACTTACCAACTACCACGTCGGGTGCCTCTTGCGCCTCCTCCATGGTGACGTGGTTCACCCGTCCTCGCATCATGTTCTGCTGTTGCGGCTGCCCGGGCTTCTTCTTTGGGCACTTATGGGCGTAGTGCCCCACTTCACCACAGTTAAAGCATTGCACCCCAACCTTAGGTGTCTGGCCTTTGTTGTCTTGGGGTTGGTTTGGGGATCCTTGTACTGCTGGTCGAGATTGGTATGTAGGGCGAGGCTGCTGTCCAAACTGACGCTGTGGTGGTGCTGGTGCTGCAGGAGGCCTGAAGTTCGGGTTGTACCCTCTCGGTGCTGAGTAGGGTACAGCAGCACGGCTCGTCTGCCCTGCGGGTTGCTGCATCAGACGCGGGCGGGTGTTGCTACCCGAGGCTTGGTGTGACCACCCGGCCTTCCTCTTGTTTTCATTTTCCAAGGCCTTCAGCTTCCTTTTCACAACAAATGCTCTGTCCACCATCTTTTGGAAGCTTTCATACTCGTTGGAGGACATTGCACACTGCATTTCTGCGGTAAGTCCTTCCACGAAACAATCCTGTTTCTACTCATCGGTCTCTATGTCCCGTGGGGCATAACGGGATAGTTGAGTGAATTTAGTGAGGTATTCCCTCACAATCATGTTTCCTTGCTGCAATCCCAAGAACTCCTTCCTCTTGTTTTTGAGTTCACCCCTTGGTATGTAATGGTTGCAGAAGCTACGCTTGAACTCTTCCTAAGTGATGTTCTCAGGGTCATGATGGGCGGCCACGTAAGCGGTCCACCAATCAGCAGCAGGTCCATGCAATTGGTGAGAGGCAAACAGCACCCTCTCGTATCCTTGGCATTGTATGATCCTCATCTTGCTCTCAATGGTCTTTAGCCAATCATCTGCCTCCAGAGGTTCAGCTGCACTTGAAAACTTTGGAGGTTGAGTTCCTAGAAACTCACTCAACCTTGGTTGGCGTGGTGCAGCTTGTGGAGGTGGAACTTGATGCAAGTTGGCCACCACTTGAGTCAGGTTCTGGATGAGCTGATTTTGATTCTCAAGCATTTGGTGGATGGGATCAACTTCCTCACGGCGTCCACCCCTGTCTTGGGTCCTAGAAAGATGAGGGTTGCAGGCCTCATCGTTGTTGTTGGCGGGGTTGGCAGCACGACCCTTTCCTCTTCCAGCCATCTAGCATGATCAACCAAATGTCAATTTAAAGCATTACGTATTATCTTACTACTTTCACTTGTTTTTACTTTGAAGTGTTGAGGCTTTGTTGTATTTATACTTTCTGAGGGTTCATGTCTCACACAAAAATAAATGCACTATTATTTCATGTGGGTTCACACACCAAAGCAAAACAACCTGAAGACGAGGCTGTGGACAATTGCTCATGGCTTCCACAACTCATGTCACACACCAACCATTAACACTCCATTAACTAGGGTAATGACTCGACTACTCGACATCCTGCTAAACTAAGGAAAGGACTCTACACTACCCGTATCACTGAGCTGGCTCCTCGGGATCTTCCTCATTATTGCGACTGCCTTCTGACTCTGCTTTGGGTAGGGAGGCTGCCGGTGGAGAAGTGCGACGACGCCTGATCGCCCGGTGATCTGGGGAGTCAGGAGTCCATGTATCATTCACAGTGACACACAGTTCATTCCCATCTCCTCTTTCTCTCGCCCTCAAGCAGGCTCGAAGTAACGCATCGGTTTCCTTCAGGGTGTCAAGAACATCCTGAAGCTCCTGCTGACACTCCTGCAGTCGAGTGCTGAGCATAGCAGCATCCTCCAAGCACAGGTCCATGTGCTCATGGGAAGTCCCTTGCTGCACTGGCGGGTACTTATACTCCGTTGTACCACTCTCGCGCTGGAGGACATACATGTACTCAGTTCTGTCCAGGTGACGACAATAGATGTGACTCTGGCAGGTGATGGCTTCCCAGGTGGCATCCTTCTACGCATCAACCTGTGTCGTTCGACAAGCTGGAGAGCGGTGGATCTTAAGCAGCTGATTTTCATGGATAATCCTCATTTCCGAACTCCATTCTTCCCGCTTCTCCCGAATGGTCCTGGTGGAGCTATAGTGTATGATTAGCTTGCCCGTATTGCCGACGGCTTGGAGCATGCGTCGAAGACGGTGCAACAAGCCTCCTACTGCCAATCCGTAGGAGAGATACGTCACCGGACGGTTCTCCTCTCTCAGGGCAAGGGCAACTACGGGAACTCTCCCTCCGGTGGACTTGTGGGCGGTGCGGATCATGCGAACCATCTAAAACATAAAGAATTTAAACTTAGGTTAGATAAAATTTTAAGAAAAATCCTAATTTTGAATAAAAGTTGGGGTAAGAGGAAGAAAGTGACCCCCATTAAATAACACTTTTCAACACACTCCTTGTAAAATAGTTTTTAAGAAAATAGGGTCCTTAAATACGTCCATTTCTACCTAGGTCCAAGTTCCTACAGGCAACCTTAGCTCTGATACCACTTCTGTCACACCCGGTTTCTCCGAAGAACAACCGAGTGAATATCACATGTATGCCAGGATCATTTTCTCATACATGTGATGACAAATAGTGAAGCATCATCATATTACAAGCCAGGTGTTCGAATATAAATAAGTCTTACATAGCATACGTCTCAACGGACGATAATAAGTTCATAACATGTAAATAAAACAGCAGCGGAAAATAAATCTTATGGGCTCCGTCACAGGCGTTGCCCGGGGGACTCCGTGAACCTAGAAACCTTCTTCGGGTACGAAATCTTGATCATTAAACACCACATCATTCTCTTGACCTGAGCAGCAATATAAACCAACAAATATGCAAGTTTGAGTACCGATGGTACTCAGCAAGTGTGGGAAAGTTATATCATGCATGGCTAGAACAAGGAGAGGTTGAACTCATGGTTAAAGCACTACGCAATTACTACCTACCACCTTAGCTTATTAAGCACCTACATTACTACACAGGTGAAATGGTCCCAATCTCCCAACCCATCATCATAATCAAATGACCATAACCTCAAATTCCAATGTTAAGCTCCTCGCTTAACATCCTCAACTTCCAAAGCCATCAATCCTCTAATCATGAATAAGTCCAAGCCGCTCTTGACCGTGAGCACGGCTGTCATGACAGTTTTGACTCTGCAGAGTTTGCACCACTGTACCCACATGTAGTGATTTCATCCCCCGTTGCTGGGTGGACTAAAAGAACCTCCATTATGCTAGTGGCCACGAACCACATTCACACTTCCCAGGTGTGTAGCCAGGAGATCACTACAAAGCCTTTACAAAGGGATTCTCGATGAGCGTGGGCCCACTGAGGTTTCACCCCTAACAGCATACAAGAGGCTCCAACCCCGCTGCAGTGGCCCCCTCTTGAGCCTTGCGGTTCATATGGTAGTCCAGCTGACACCTACTCCCCGCACCATCCAACACACCCATACTACGCCCGGGATACAGCTAATTAATTGGCCAAGCTGCCCCATCTCAGCATGTGGTTGGCATGGTAAAGCCAGGTTACATGCTTCATGAACCGGTCCTTAGGATCCAGGCAAGTACTAAACACAAACCCGAGTCTCGTGCACCCAGCACCAATCAAATCATCCAACTTGCCTCGATCCCTACCTCTACATAACTCATAATGTCTCATGCAAGAGTAAGGTAAACAAATTGATGATATCATATCCCACTTATCCCATTCTAAGCATGGCTAAGCAGAAGTAATATGAATGAATGACATAATAAAGCAAAATCCCATCCCAAGCTACAAGGAAAACAAGGTAATGCAATTCTAGGGAAACTTCCTAGCATGGGTTTCATATTTCAAATGACAATGCAATGAATTCTATCTACACATCCTAGTATAGGGTCAAAGTGGTCAAGGACACTTGCCTTCTTCTTGCTGATCTGAGAATTGAAAGTCTTGGTCTTGGAAGGGGAGAACTTGCTCTGGGGCAGGTTCTACTCATGCCAATACACATAGCAAAAGAAAACACAACCCATAAGACATAGTTCACACTTCCACTTCATACAAACCACACATTCACATTTATGAAAGTCATTCACATTTCTATGTGTTGTGGTTACTCTATGTGTGTTGATTTTTGGCTTACATGCACTTTTAAACATGTTCATATGTTTTCTAACTTTTATATTCAGATTTATGTTTGCACACTATATATGAGTTTCCCATTTGAACAAATTCTTTATATTCAATTGATACACATCTTAGCTACCAAGTATGCATGGAAGGTATTTTCCTACTGCAAATAGGTTTTCAGACCTTCTACCAAACCCTAAACTAAAATCTTTGGATTTGGAGACTTCATTTATCCTTTTATAGTTATGCATACCTACTTTCCTATATTTTAAGATTTAATTTCTATACCTAATTGTGAAGTTTATTATGAAAATAATAAGACACATCATCTAAACAGAATAGGTTCTGACCTAAAATATTAAATAATATATTTTTGAACTTCTCCTCTGATGTGAACTAATTTACATTTATTTTACCAATTTTCAGAATTATTTTCTAACCTAAAAATGTGTCCCTATAACTAATAAATGTGAATAATCAATTAGACAGATTCATTTCAACTTATAATTTATTTTTAACTCACTCCAAAGTTTTCCAAGTGCTAGAAGAGTTCAAATTTGAATTTACAATGTGTTTGTCCCATCTTTTGAATTTTAAATACTAATCACATATTCAAATTCCTAAATTTAATATCATATAGGGTTAAAAAGGTAAACTCACCCCACTACAGGGCCTATTATATTATTTTAAGAATTTCCAGGGGCCTAACTATGCATATCAGAGGGTTATTGCTAATTTTTATTTAGTCTAGGGGCTAAAACTGATTTTTAATTGAATTTTCATGAATTTCTGAAGTTCCAGGGGCTAGATTAGAAGTTTCCGGGGCTAGCTCGTATTTTCCAAGATCCCCAGGGGGTAGCACGTAAGAATCCCGGCCTTTATAATGCGGGGCTGACGTGGACCGTCCGATTTAAAACTGACGGCTGAGATTATAACGTCGAACCGGTACGCGGAGATTTAATTTCTACCGTGCGATTTAAATAGATGGCGCACAAGCGGCCACGTCGCTCTGACCGAGCGCGGGCGGCGCTGTCCGGCGGCGCGCGGCGGCGGGAGGCGGCGATCTCGCCGGAGAGCTTCGGATCTTCGTCAATTCTTCCTAAAACTGGGATTTCATGGCATAGATCGGTAGAGGGGAGGTCAGGGATCTCACCTCGGGGGTTTTCTTGAGCTCGGAGGTCCCAGAAGGCGGTCGGCGACGAGGTCCGAGGTGAATTCACGGCGATGCTCGTCGGCGCTGTGCCTGAGGCGCAAACCACCGAGTTTTCTGCACCTGCGTGATTCCCCGGAGGCGGTGGAACACGATCGGTGCGTTAGATCAGAGAACCCGAGCAGAGATCGAGCGAAATTGGGCGGAGAAACTTGGGTTCTCACCGGAAGGAAAACGGCTGATCGTGGGTGAAAATCGGGGAGATGCCGGTGTTTATATAGCCGGGGAGGGGCGGCGTTCGGTTGTGATCGAGTTTGCGTCGTCCATAACCGAAATTCGGCTGGGATACGCGAGTATCCGGGGCGGTTTTGATTCGGAGGAGAGAAGAGTCCCGGCCGGCCGAGCGCGGGCGCGAGGAGGAAGAAGGATGGCGGGCCCCACACGTCAGCGAGAAAGGGAACGGGGCGCGCGACTATGGGCTGGCGCGGGGTGGGGTGGGCCGGCTGGTGGGTTTCGGCCCACTGGCCGGTTTTTTTCTGTTTTTCTTTTTCTTTTTCCATTTCTTTTCTGGTTTGAATTTGAATTTGAATTCCAACTAAATTTGAATTTCTGCAGCCCATGCAATACGTCCAAAAATTTTTAAATTCCCCTCTTAACAGGATTTTGGGGTGTTACACCATCGACGTTGCCTCAAATTCAAATCCGTTTGGGTGAATATGTACTTGAGGTTTTTGTGATCCGTATAGGTCTCACATCGGTGGCCAAGGATATAATGTCTCCAAATCTTTAATGCAAGCACCACGGCTGCAAGTTCCAATCCATGTGTAGGGTAATTCATCTCGTGTTTCTTTAGTTGTCTCGATGCATAGGCTACCACTTGTCCTTCTTGCATGAGCACACATCCAAGCCCTTGTCTTGATGCGTCACAATATATGTCGAAACTCTTGCTTACGTCCGGCAATACCAAAACCAGCGCTGTGGTTAGCCTTTTCTTGAGCTCCTCAAAGCTTTCTTGACACACTGGTGTCCACTGAAATGCTTTTCTCTTCATTAGCAATTCAGTCATAGGCTTCGCTATTTTGGAGAAATCCTTGATGAACCGGCAATAGTATCCAGCCATCCCAAGGAAACTCCGAATATCCCTCACGTTCTGCGGTTGGTTCCACTTCAGAACATCTCCCACTTTTCCGGGATCAACCGATACTCCTTTCTCGGAGATGATGTGGCCTAGGAACGATATCTCCTTTAGCCAAAATTGACACTTGCTGAATTTGGCAGACAATTGATGCTCTCGCAGCTTCTGTAATGTCAATCTCAAATGTTCTTCATGTTATTCCTCGCTTTTGGAATACAGCATGATATCGTCGATGAAAACCACGACGAACTTGTCCAAGTACTCCATGAAGACCTTATTCAAGAGGTACATAAAATATGAGGGTGCATTCGTTAACCCAAAAGACATAACGATATATTCGTACGAACCATACCGTGTTCGAAATGCAGTCTTGGGTATGTCGGAGGGCTTAATCTTCAGCTGGAAGTATCCTGACCGAAGATCAATCTTGGAAAAAATTCGGGCACCTTTCATTTGGTCGAACAGGTTCTCTATACGGGGCAGCGGGTATTTATTCTTGATTGTCACCTCATTGAGAGACCTATAATCCACACACATCCTTTGGGTCCCATCCATCTTGTCTACGAAGAGCACGGGGGCTCTCCATGGTGACGAGCTCGGGCCTATAAACCCCGTTTCTAGCTGCTCCTGAATTTGCTTCTTAAGTTCCACTAGTTCATTAACGGGCATCCTATATGGCCTCTTTGCTATATGTGCAGTTCTAGGTACTAAATCAATGGCAAACTCAATGTCCCGGTCAGGTGGCATACCTAGAAGTTCTTCCGGGGACACGTGTGAATATTCTTGAACCACTGGAATGTTTTCCAATGTTGCTTCTTCGACGTGGTTCAACGTTGCCTTCTCGGTTGCCGGTTGGGCTGACTCGAACTCAATACGAGTACCGTGCTCATTTGCCAACTGCACGCTCCTCTCAGCACATTGGATCACTCCGTTGTGCTTGCTTAACCAATCCATTCCAAGTATTATATCAAGCCCTTGAGAATCCAAGACAATAAGGTTGGCAAGAAAGTCTACCCCCCTTATTTTAAGGTTTACTTTCGGACATACTATATTAGTCCTCATCTCTCCACCGGGAGAATTAACTAACATAATGTGTTTCATGTGTGATACAGGAAGATTATACTTGGCAACATACTTGGATTATATGAATGAATGCGATGCTCCGGAATCAAATAAAATAGTGGCTGGGTTGGAGTTGGCAAGGAACATACCAATTATGACGTCCTCAGCCTGTTGCGCTTCCTCAGCGGAGACATGATTCACGTTGCCACGAACGTAGTTCTGCTGTCCACGGTTGCCTTGATTAGCTCCTCTCGGCCGTGGGTTCTGCTTGGGCGCGTTGGTCGGCTGTCCAAGGCCTTTCCTCGGGCACTGACTTGCAAAGTTTCCCGTCTCTCCGCATGAGAAGCATGCCTTATTTCCCAAGACGGCAGGAACGTTGGGGCGAGGGTGGTTTTGAGCATAGGTGCCCATGTTGGGACGGGGTGCACAAGGCAAAGGCACACGAGGTGCTTGCAAAAAAGGACTTTGCTGCAGTGGTGGATTAGGGCGAGGTGGGTTTGCAGGGCGAAAAGTAGAAGCGTATGAGCCATACTTTGGTGCCGCTGGGGGCATGAAACGGGGACGTACATTGCTCCCTTGTGGCTGGTATGGCATCTTCCTCTTGCCCTCTTGCTCGATCTCATGGATCTTGCTCTCAACCACTATAGCTTTGTCAACAAGCTTCTGGAAGTTTGCATAATCGTTGTTGAGCAGCTGAACTTGGATCTCATTGTTCAATCCTCTCATGAACAAGTATTGCTTCCTTTGATCCGAGTTGACGTCTTCTGGAGCATACCTTGAAAGCTGCGTGAACTTGTTGAGGTACTCATTCACGCTCTTCTTTCCTTGGCGGAGACCTTCGAACTCTTGCCTTTTAAGCATCATGACTCCAGCAGGGACGTAATGAGAGCGGAAACTCTTTTTGAACTCAGCCCAAGTGATAGTCTCCTGGTTGTCATGAGCATTGCAAAGAGCGTCCCACCAGTCAGCGGCTGCTCCCATAAGTTGGTGCGATGTTAAGAGAACTTTCTCCCGATCATTGCACTGAACAATAGCAAGCTTCTTCTCCATGGACTTCAACAATCATCAGCCTCCATGGGATCATTAGCTTGTGCAAAAGTAGGCGGTAGAGTCCTCATGAACTCTCCCAATCTGTTGTGAGCCCGCGGTGGTGGTGCAGGAACATGGTTAGGATTGTTGTTGTTGTTGGCTTGCAGCTGACCCAAAGTTTGGATCATAGTTTGCATGAGCTGGTTCTGCATAGCCATCAACCGTTCAAGGTTGTTTGCATCAGACCCGGGGTTAGCATTCTCAGGAACTTCAAGGTTGCCATCCTCTTGTGGTTCAGGGTGGCCACGAACGTTCCTCCTTTGGCGGCTGGCGTTTTCCCTCACCATTTGTGAGAGAGAGTTGAGTAGAATATAAAAGAGAAGTTTAGGTTGATACCCCAGCTATATGCATCAAGGTGTATGAACTAAATATCTTCTTCTATTAATATTAGCCTATACAAGGTTGTGAACACATGCCGAAACATCTCACATCTCTCTATTATGTGTGGATGTGGATATTCGTAGAAGTGTCCCACAACTCACACTAAGCACACAAGCACAAGCAACCATCACAAAAGTTTAACACACCACTCCTATTTATGCTACTACGATTTAAACGTTCCTATTATGGCTTTATTTAATGGGAAAACCTAAACTTAATAATGTGAACTGGTGCTGTTCCCGCCGTGTGAAGGGGGTGGTCCATCGGACACCTCAATGGGGTTACGTGCGTCCCCACGTGGTGGTGAACGAGTGCTTATGTGTGTCGTGCTCCGGATCACCGGCATCTTTATAATAAGCCATGAGAAGCTTTAGAGAAGCAAGAAATAACTCCCAAACTTCAGGAGCTATGAAGCAAGGAAGCAAAAATGTTGTTGTCCAAGGAAGAGAAAAGAGGGGCTCAAAATAGCACTTTGCGGTGGCTGTTTTGACAAGAAAAGTGCAACAGCAAGCACTTTTCGAAAACAGCAGTTTAGAGGGGTGTGCCTATGTGTTTTAGAGTGTTCATCTACCTAGGCTTGCGTCCTACGGTCCACGTGGCTCTGATACCAATCTGTGATGCCCGGTCCCGTAGAACACGGAACCCAGCTAATGCATATGTGTGCCCAGGATGTTCATCACACATATACATGTAATCCGCAAACTGAATTCAGAATATAACCACGAATAAATAGGGTTTAAGTATTTTATTACAATGACTCATGAATCTCTAACTTATTCTAGCAGCGGAAATCTCTAAACGATAGCGGAAGCAAAACTAAACAGCAGCGGCTCCATCTTCAACTCCACAGGCAAGTTGACGGTAGTTCGCACGCCTAGTACTCCACATGATCTTCGAAGTACTCCTCTCCTGTTGCTGATGTTTGTATGATAATGCAAGGGTGAGTACATGTCATACTCAGCAAGTGCGGGAAAAGTATGACATGTAGCTTACAACAAGGTAGGGAATAAAAAGGCTCATTGCAGAAAGCAAAGTTTATTTCACAAACATGATAAAAACAGCAACTATCTTTAAGTGAATTTAATCCCAACATATATTTAAGTAAAACAGAAACATACCTCCTTCATAATTCACCACTTTTCATGTCTCAACCAACCATTAATCTTTCTCAACTTTATCTCATGCTCATAATAACCATCTCATGTTCATATCCATCTCATAATCATATAACCGAAAACCAAACTCATTTTCATGACTCAACAGTCCCAAAACCAATCCCAATAACCATACCATAACCATAACCAAATAACCATCTCAAGTTTCCATCCCAAATTTCCCTCAAATCATGTGAGATGGCCAGGCGCTTGTGACCGTAAGCACGGCTATCATGATAGTTTTACACTCTTAAGAGGTGGCACCACTTTACCGACAAGTTTGTGATTTCGTCACCCGTCGGTGACTGCAGAACCTCCATGATACCAGTACACAACCGTCGGTGTATGGCCAAGAGATCGCAAAATAGCCTTTACAAAGGGGCTACTAGATGTATGGACTCTCTAAGGTTTCACCAGCAGGCTCGAATCACCATTCTCAAACCTACGGGCCCCCTCTTGTGCCATGCAATTCCCAGGGCAGTCCTCTCTCGACTCCCATTCCCCGCGCCTTCCACGGTCCATAACAATCTAGCAACTTACCTAATTAATCAGCTAAGCCGCATCCATACTTGGACTTGTTGAAAGTGCATCTAGGAAATCCCTTGTGGGTTTTGGCTAATTGATGACAAGCACATGAGATCCTAACGAAATGATTGCAGGACAAACTAAGTGAACTAGCTAGGTGCGCACAAAAAGATGAAAAATAGAGTGGTGCCCGAAAAGGAAGACTTTAGTGGAATTTAGAAGAGCAAAGTAGATATAAACGTATAGGGTGTGTGTGAGAGACACATCCCAAGAGCTCATGACTTTTTGTAAGGGTAAGGGCTAATAATCAACTAAAATCCACTGAACACCGGACTAGTCCGTCCACGTATCGGACTAGTCCGGTCAGCTTACTGGAACTCAACCGGACAAGTCCGGTTTTGGACCGGACTAGTCCGGTCATGTCTCTGTTGTCCTCTTTAGAGGACTGCGGACTAGTCCATCCAAGAGACAGGACTAGTCCGCTGAAGTTTCTGGAACCACATTTCACATAGCACCGGACAAGTCCGGTTTGTGGACCGGACTAGTCCGGTTAACCCACTGGAAGTGTACCGGACAAGTCCGATCATATACCGGACTAGTCCGGTAGTAGGTTTAACAATGGTAACTTTTTGGAAACCCTATAAAAAGAGGTCCTTCGTCTTTTCCCTGAAGAGACACGACACATATTGTCAAAAACTCGAACCCTAGCGCCGCCACCTGTCCCAAGAGCCCAAAAACACATCTCCCCATACATCTAAGGTGCAAAAAGGCCAAGATCAATCAAATACTTGGATTTGGGATTGAGAGATCGTCGTTCTTTCGTTGTGAGCTCTTGGGGTTTGACTTCTCTACACTCTTATTCTGCATTGTAATCTTTTTGAGTGTATTTGATCACCTTCTCTGTAATTCTTGTGGGAGCCCTCAACATGTGAGGTTGCCCCACAAACTCGGTGATTACCCGTGATAGTGGAGTCAAGTCGGCCTTTGTGGTGACTTGAAGAGGGAAAGGGTTGGGAACCCGACTCTGTGTGAGCTTCCTCGACGAGGACGTAGATCTCTTGGTGAGATCGAACCTCGGTAAAAATTCGTGTCTCTTGTCTCTCATTTGTTTTACATTTTGATACATTAGATCACTAGTTTGCTAGTCATCGTTTGAGTTCCTTATAAGTTTGCACGTGCATCCATACAATGAATTTAATTTATAAAAACTGTTGTTCTCATTCCGCTGCAAAAAGATTAAATTTGTGAGACACACTTAATTAAATCAAATAATTCAGCACACCGGACTAGTTCGCCCACACAACTGGACTAGTCCGGTCAGTCAAGTTTCTGATAACTTTATTAAGTGTGCAGGAATCCTTTAAAGGCCTATTCACCCCCCCCTCTAGGCCACATTCAATTGGTATCAGAGCCAAGTTCTCCACCAACGAGACTCACATCTCGGAGAGATCAATGGCCTCTGATAAGAACAACGATATCCCGAAGACGAACAACAACGATGAGGAGCAAGAAGCCAAAGCCTTTGATGTGCTGAAAGAAAATCCACATGACGATGATGAAGTGAGACAGCTAAAGACATTACTGAGAAAGAACTTAATGGCACAAAAGGGAAAAGAGGAAGAAAAGACGATGGGGAGTGGTCATCACGACTGCTACCGGTATCCTTACAACTACAACCGTCTCAATTCAAATAATCATTATCTCTCTATTCCTATGGGAAGGCCCCCACAGTTTGATGGAAGTGACTACACCATGTGGAAGTACAACATGAAGATGCATCTGATATCCCTGAACCCTAGTCTATGGCACATTGTTTGCACAGGCATCGATATTCCGGACACGGATGATGAACTCACTCCAGAACAAGAACAAGAGATTCACAGAAACGCACAAGCTATCGCCGTGATCACATCATCACTAAGCAGAGAGGAATTCACCAAGATCGATGGGTTAGAAAGTGCAAAAGAAATCTGGGATACCCTCAAGACAGCTCATGAAGGAAATAGGTTTGTACGTGAAGCCAAAATTGAGATGCTAGAAGGAGAGTTGGGGAGACTTGCTATTGAAGAAGGCGAATCACCTCAAGACATGTACAATCGGATGAAGGCACTCATCAACAAAATCTGTGCCTATGGAAGTAAGAAATGGACAGATCACGAAGTGGTCAAAAGAATGATTAGAGCCTTTATGCCAAGAAATGTCACACTTTGCTCAATGATCAGAGAGAGCCCCGGTTTTCACAAAATGACTCCCGATGAATTACTAGGGAAGATCATAAATCATGAAATGATGGAGAAAGAAGCCCAATACGTCAAAGACTTAGCCGAACTCACCTCATCCAAAAAGAAAGAAGTTGCTCTCAAAGCAACGTTCAGACCCAAACTCAAAGAAACTCGTGAAGACCAAGACGATGGAGATACAAGCGACGAGAGCACCGATCTTGATGACGAAGAAATGGTACTCTTCATCAAAAAGTTCAAACGCATGATGAAGAGAAGACACGGCAACAATTCACATGAAGGCAAAAGCAAGGATAAAGGAAAATCCAAGGCTCGACGCACTTGCTACAACTGCGGAGAGTATGGTCACTTCATGGTGGACTGTACTTATGAAGAAAACAAAAAGAAGAAGGAAACAAGATCTCAAGAAAAGAAAAATTTCAGAAAAAGAAGACAAGCCCATCAAGCTCACATTGGGAAGGAGTGGGACTCAAACGACGAGTCCTCCTCCGATGAAGAAGAAGAGATGGCCACTTTCGCAGTCAAGAAACCAACTATGAGAGCCACACTCTTTCCGAACATGGGAGGACGGGACATGAACAACCACACTTGTCTTATGGCTAAGGAAGGCAAGAAAAAGGTTCGACTTACTCCTCCTGTGCTAAATTCCTCCATTGATGACTTTGTTAGCTCTAGTGATAATGAAGAATTGTTTAGAGGGCTAAGTAAAATTGCTTTAAAGAAAATAGAAATGTTGTCAAACGAAATCTTTGAAGAGGAGGAACTTGTCAACCGACAAGAAGATATGCTCATCCGTGAGATGAAGAGATATCAAGAAGTTGAAAAGCTTCTTGAGCTTGAGAGAGAGAAGAATGAGTCACTTGAGTTAGAGCTAGCCTTGAGTAAGGAAATTTACTCAAAGTTAGAGGACTCGCACATTGCAATCAAGGAAGAACTTGCTAACTTGTCAAAAGTTAACAAAATCCTTGAGGTGCAAGTTGAGTCGCTCAAACAAAGTGACTCCTCTTCCTCCAAGAGCTCTTCCTCCAAAGACATGAGCTCGACAACAATAAGAACCTGCACTTGCTCTAGTAAGAAGAATGTAATTTCTAATGCTTCAACCCCACATGACATGAATTCTTCTCAAAACGGCATCTTTGATAAGGAGAAGATCAAATATGCACGAAGTGCATATATGATCACTAGACCTCCCAATGTCAAAGATGGTCTTGGCTTTGACAGGAACAAACACATGTCTACTTCTAATCATGCTAAGAATAGGATCATTTTTGTTAAAGAAAAATCCCATGAATCTGAGCTACAAACACTGTTCCATACATTTGATGCTTCTTATGTTCTCATGAAAACAAGTATGGAAAAGTCATTGCTAAATATACAGGGCCACGCTACAAGAACTTGAAAACTTGTGTGTGGGTGCCCAAGACTCTTGTGACTAACCTGAGAGGACCCAAGCAAGCTTGGGTACCTAAAACCCAGAAATAATTCTATTTTGCAGTCTTACTCCTCCGGTGGATCTAAGTGGGTGCTAGATAGCGGATGCACAAATCATATGACCGGAGAGAGAGGTATGTTTGTGGAATACGAGTGCAACAAGGATCCAAGTGAAGGTGTATACTTTGGAGACAACAGCCAAGGAAAGGTCCTTGGTAGTGGTAACATTGAAATATCCTCTCAACACACCTTATCTAATGTTTTACATGTAGACTTTCTAGATTATAATCTTTTATCAATATCTCAACTATGCGGGTTACAACTGTTTATTCACTAATGAGGGTGTGACCGTCTTTAGAAGAAGCGATGGCTCGATTGCATTCAAGGGATTGTTGAAGGGAAAGCTTTATCTTGTTGACTTCAACAAAGATAAAGCCGAACTCAACACTTGCTTGGTTGCTAAGACCAACATGGGATGGCTGTGGCATAGACGGCTAGCCCATGTTGGAATGAGAAATCTGCCGAAACTTCTAAAAGGTGGTCACATCCGTGGTCTTAAGGATGTGGTTTTTGAAAAAGACAGGCCGTGCAGCGCTTGTCAAGCAGGAAAACAAGTTGGAGCACCACACCCCGCCAAGAATGTGATGACCACCGCTAGACCGCTGGAACTTCTCCACATGGATCTCTTTGGTCCAATTGCGTACATCAGCATCGGCGGTAACAAATATGGTTTAGTAATTGTTGATGATTTTTCAAGATTTACCTGGGTATTTTTCTTGTATGATAAATCAGAAACTCAGGGAATCCTCGAGAAGTTCTTGAAAAGAGCGCAAAATGAATTTTCATCAATCGTAAAGAATATCAGAAGTGACAATGGGACAGAATTCAAGAACACCCAAGTTGAAGAATATCTCAATGAAGAAGGTATAAAGCATGAATTCTCGGCACCCTACTCTCCTCAACAGAACGGGGTGGCCGAAAGGAAGAACAGAACATTGATCGAAATGGCGAGAAGAATGTTGGATGAATACAAGACGTCAGACCGATTTTGGGCAGAAGCGGTGAACACCGCTTGTCATGCCACAAATCGGTTGTACCTTCATCGACTACTGAAGAAAACTCCATATGAGCTTCTCACGGGTAAAAAGCCTAACGTTTCCTATTTCAAAGTTTTTGGTTGCAAATGTTTTATTCTGAACAAGAAACCAAGGGCCTCGAAGTTTGCTTCGAAGTCCGATGAAGGATTCTTGCTCGGATATGAATCGAATGTCTACGCCTATCGTGTCTTCAACAAGGTGTCCGTCCTTGTTGAAGTAGCGCGTGACGTAGTGTTCGATGAAACTAACGGCTCACAAGTGGAGCAAGTCGATAAGTCTATGCTAGATAAGGAGGAAGCCCCATGTGAAGCGCTGAAGAAAATGGCACTTGGTGATATCCTACCACGAGAGGAGACACAAGATGAATTTCAACAAGGAAGCAATGATCAAGGGAGAGCTCCTACACAAGATTAGGTTGAGGAAGATCAAGAAAATCAAGATGATCATGGAAGCAATGATCTAGGGGGAGACATGACACATGAAGACAATGAAGAACAAGCAACTATACAAATTCCACACCCAAGAGTACATGAGTGTGTGCAAAGGGACCATCCTGTCAACAATATCATTGGAGATATTGCTAAGGGAGTAACTACTAGATCTCAAATTGCAAATTTTTGTGAACACTATTCTTTTATGTCTTTTCTGGAGCCATACAGGGTAGAAGAAGCCTTAAGGGATCCAGACTGGGTGATTGCGATGCAAGAGGAGCTGAACAACTTCAAAAGAAATGAAGTGTGGGAGCTGGTGGAAAGACCAAGGGCGAACATCGTTGGAACCAAATGGGTCTTTCGGAACAAGCAAGATGAACATGGAGTAGTGACAAGAAATAAAGCGAGGTTGGTGGCCAAAGGTTATTCTCAAGTGGAAGGAGGAAGTCTATGTGGAGCAGCCACCGGGGTTCGAAGATCAGGAGTATCCCAACCATGTCTATAAACTGCGTAAGGCTCTCTATGGCCTCAAACAGGCTCCTCGAGCCTGGTATGAGTGCCTTAGAGATTTTCTGATTCAAAATGGATTCAAAATTGGTAAAGCTGACTATACACTCTTTACTAAACATTTTGATGATCATTTATTCGTATGTCAAATTTATGTTGATGACATTATCTTTGGATCCACTAACAAGTCCTTCTGTGAAGAATTTAGCAAAATAATGACAGACAGGTTCGAGATGTCAATGATGGGTTAATTGAAGTTCTTCTTGGGATTTCAAGTGAAGCAACTGAGAGAAGGTACATTTATAAGCCAAACTAAATATACGCAAGACATTCTCAAGAAATTCAATATGGACAAAGCCAAGCCCATCAAGACACCCATGGCCATCAACGGACATCTCGACCTCAATGAAGACGGTCCAAATGTGGACCAAAAGGTATATCGGTCCATGATTGGCTCCTTACTTTATTTATGTGCATCTAGGCCAGATATTATGCTTAGTGTTTGCATGTGTGCAAGGTTTCAAGCCGCACCTAAAGAGTGTCATTTAATTGCTGTAAAAAGAATCCTAAGGTATCTTGTGCACACACCCAACTTGGGCCTTTGGTATCCCAAAGGATCCAAGTTTAACTTGATAGGGTATTCCGACGCCGACTATGCAGGATGCAAAGTCGATAGAAAGAGCACGTCAGGGACTTGTCAATTTCTTGGTAGGTCCCTAGTTTCTTGGTCATCTAAAAAGCAGAACTCCATTGCTCTTTCCACAGCGGAAGCGGAGTATGTTGCAGCCGGTAGTTGTTGTGCCCAACTACTTTGGATGCGATAGACTCTTAGGGACTACGGCTACAATCTAAGTCATATCCCGCTTCTATGCGATAATGAAAGTGCTATAAAAATTGCACACAACCCTGTAGAGCACTCAAGAACTAAGCACATAGATATCCGTCATCACTTTCTTAGAGATCATTCATTAAAAGGTGACATTGCTATTTCACATGTTAGGACTGAAAAACAACTTGCGGATATTTTTACCAAACCATTAGATGAGAAAAGGTTCTGTGAACTAAGAAATGAGCTAAACATTCTTGACTCTCGAAATGTGGCTTGAAACATTGCATACCTGGTTGCAACTCAAAATGTTCCTTTGTATTATCAAAATGCTCCTCTTCTCATTTTCCACTCAGAAAACTATTTTAATGAAGAAATCTTGTGGATTATGACCATTGTTTGATTGCTGATTGCCTACTGGTCGTAATCACCAAGACTACTTGCAAAATTATTGTCCCTGGATCACTATTAATTATCTATATATGTATCAAGTCTGTTGGAAACGGACTAGTCCGATTTCCAACCGGACTAGTCCGGACTGACAACAACTAGGTTAACTCAGGGGTACCGGACTAGTCCGCTACCATGACCGGACTAGTCCGGTCAGTCGCATATAGAAGCACTTGGCCGGCCCAGATCTCTCCCTCACCCCTCATTAGACTTGCTCTCCCTCTCCTCTTCCAAACCCTAGCCCCCAAAGTGATTTTCTGGTTGAACCCACAAAATCGAGTTTTTCTCCGCAAAAAAGACTTCCCTTGACGAGTGGTCTCCCTCCTCCGGACTCATCCGGACTGATTTCCACTTCTTCGACGTGAATCTTCAAATCTTGGTAAATTTCCCCCTTTAAACCAAAATCTCAACTTTTCTAGTTCTAGCTAGTTTTCTTTGATTTCAAAAGGATGTACATTGCCTCAATAGATGTTCCTACCCTTGTGCCCTTAGATAGGAGATTTGATTCAAATGAAACATTAGGGTTCTTATGCCAGGCCGGACTAGTCCGGCGCACAGAGGCGGACAAGTCCGGTCCACGGACAAGTACGCACTCTGAAACCGGACAAGTCCGGTCTCTGACAGTTGAACCCCTACGTTCCCATTTGAAGTCGATAATGAGTCCATTTGCATCTAATCCTTGAACTCCTTATCAGGCATCATGTCTTCAGGCTCAGATGACAGCTCCTTTCACATTGATGAAGACGTTCAACGCGAGAAAGTGAGGAGGACCAAGGAGAGAGTTATGAAGAAGAGACATGATGTCAATGTCCACTCTCCACCCTCCGACGACAATCAACCTAAGAAGAGGAAAGTCATTGGCAAAAGGCCTCTAAGGAAAGATGCTGCTGAGGGCTCGTCAGGGCCAAAAAGAATTCTCAATAAAGGGAAGGGACTTGCTAGTGGTCCCCTTGGGCCCTTGAAGATGAAAAACCCTATTCACCGCAACAGGCAGCCTTCAAGTGAGGATTTCACTAGAAAAGGGAGTGAGCTAGCTGATAATTTCAGGAAGATTCAAGTGTATGACCGACCTAAGCAATGCTCTGATCCAAGGTTCTGGAGCAACTTCCATGCAGACTACTACGAGCATGTGTACATGAAGATGAAGAACCCTGTAGTAGAGAGTCAATGGCTAAATGTTGAATATCTGAAGTCGAAGAGGTATCCTGCCTTTTGTGAGATGGTGGAGGCGTTAGAGAGGCACAGTCTGACGGACCTGCTATCATTTGAGTATGACTGGAACAATGAAGTAATTACCTAGTTTTACTCCACTCTCTACTTTGCTCGGGATGATGGAGACAGTCTTACTTGGATGACTCATGGTTCAAGGTATAGTGTCACGTATGATGAATTTGCTAGGATTCTTCACCTCCAACACACTTTGGATCATGAACTAGTCATTCATAATCTGAAACCCCTAGAGAAAGAGGAACTTGAATTTCTCTATGACACAAGGATGCCATATGTTCCTCCCACCATCAAATATCTAAAGCCCTTCTTTGTGGTCCTAAATAGAGTCTTGATAAAGACGATAGATCCGAAGGATGGAGATGCAGGAACTATACAAGGAACCTTGAGGACTCTCATGAAGGTCATTAGTGGGAGGAGACCATTCAATGTCTTTGAGTATATCTACAACGACATTGTGAACATCTCAATTACCCCCAATAGGTCCTGTGGATACGCACCGTATATCATGTACATGATTGAGAAAGTGACGGGACTTGAGTTTGTCAAGGATGTCAAGCATACGGGGTTGAAGCTGCAAAAACCCACCGAGTACACTCTCCCTCCGGCTCCAACTGCCCCGTCCTCTCCACCAGTGGAGAGGAGATATCAAAGCAAGCTCATGATGACACTAGATCTGCAGCTGCTCCTCCTGGATCTCCACCTGCCCAAGAATCATCCAGCGGCATCCTCAAGATGCTCTCCTCCATCTTTGCCTGCTGCCGCAGGATCGAAGACAGGCAGCGCAAGGAAAAGCTTGCAAGGAAGAAACATCAACAATACGTCAATGCCAATATCAAATCTATCTGTGCAAAGCTTGAGATTGAGCCCGTTGGATCACCGCCCGTCTCCGAGGACTCAAAGGAAGATCCTGCTCCCGTGGATGCCGAAGTCAGTGAAGATGAAAATCAGACTGAGACTGACGGAGGAGGCAGCGATGAGTGATTCCCCTTGATTTTTCCCTTTTTGGTGCCTTGATGCCAAAGGGGGAGAGATTGAGATTAGATTTGGACTATTTCTATCTAGTATTAGTTATTAAGCTCTTTTGTGGACTATTTCTATCTAGTATTAGTTATTAAGCTCTTTTGTGGACTATTTCTATCTAGTATTAGTTATTAAGCTCTTTTGTGGTCAAGGACATGTACCTATTTTAAAATCTTGTAATGCACTATTTCTTTTCTTATGTGTGATGCACTATGCTCTAATGCCTACTTATATGTTCACTATTGTTTGTCTTTAATCTATCACATTTTGTTTATCACACACCTGTTAGGCACCCCACCATAAGGTGTGTGCATATGTGAGAAGCCTTTTGTGAATTCTTTATTATTCTCATATGTGCACACCTTATGAAAATCAACCTTTTATTCTCAATTGTGATATCTCAAATGGTTGTCATCAATCACCAAAAAGGGGGAGATTGAAAGTGCATCTAGGAAATCCCTTGTGGGTTTTGGCTAATTGATGACAAGCACATGAGATCCTAACGAAATGATTGCAGGACAAACTAAGTGAACTAGCTAGGTGCGCACAAAAAGATGAAAAATAGAGTGGTGCCCGAAAAGGAAGACTTTAGTGGAATTTAGAAGAGCAAAGTAGATATAAATGTATAGGGTGTGTGTGAGAGACACATCCCAAGAGCTCATGACTTTGCGTAAGGGTAAGGGCTAATAATCAACTAAAATCCACTGAACACCGGACTAGTCCGTCCACGTATCGGACTAGTTCGGTCAGCTTACTGGAACTCAATCGGGCAAGTCCGGTTTTGGACCGGACTAGTCCGGTCATGTCTCTGTTGTCCTCTTTAGAGGACTGCGGACTAGTCCATCCAAGCGACAGGACTAGTCCGCTGAAGTTTCTGGAACCACATTTCACATAGCACCGGACAAGTCTGGTTTGTGGACCGGACTAGTCCGGTTAACCCACTGGAAGTGTACCGGACAAGTCCGATCATATACCGGACTAGTCCGGTAGTAGGTTTAACAACGGTAACTTTTTGGGAAACCCTATAAAAAGAGGTCCTTCTTCTTTTCCCTGAAGAGACACGACACATATTGTCAAAAACTCGAACCCTAGCGCTGCCACCTGTCCCAAGAGCCCAAAAACACATCTCCCCATACATCTAAGATGCAAAAAGGCCAAGATCAATCAAATACATGGATTTGGGATTGAGAGATCGCCGTTCTTTCGTTGTGAGCTCTTGGGGTTTGACTTCTCTACACTCTTATTCTGCATTGTAATCTTTTTGAGTGTATTTGATCACCTTCTCTGTAATTCTTGTGGGAGCCCTCAACGTGTGAGGTTGCCCCACAAACTCGGTGATTACCCATGATAGTGGAGTCAAGTCGGCCTTTGTGGTGACTTGAAGAGGGAAAGGGTTGGGAACCCGGCTCTGTGTGAGCTTCCTCAACGAGGACGTAGATCTCTTGGTGAGATCGAACCTCGGTAAAAATTCGTGTCTCCTGTCTCTCATTTGTTTTACATTTTGATACATTAGATCACTAGTTTGCTAGTCATCGTTTGAGTTCCTTATAAGTTTGCATGTGCATCCATAAAATAATTTAATTTATAAAAACTGTTGTTCTCATTCCGCTGCTAAAAGATTAAATTTGTGAGACAGACTTAATTAACTCAAATAATTCAGCACACCGGACTAGTCCGCCCACACAACCGGACTAGTCCGGTCAGTCAAGTTTCTGATAACTTTATTAAGTGTGCAGGAATCCTTTAAAGGCCTATTCACCCCCCCTCTAGGCCACATTCACTTGTGGTGGCACTGTTTTCTTTGGCATGTGCTGGCATGAACCGGTCCTTAGATCTATGGCAAGTAAACCACCATCTCATTCTACCACATCCACGAACCAAGCTTGCCAAGATCTCCCCCGATTCTATGCTCATTATGATCATCAAGTTTTCATCATCATTATTCATATGAGTACAGTACTTAGACATGTTCTATCTCGGCTTCCCGCAACCTGTAAGCTAAGCAAAGCGAAAAGCAAAAACGACCATACCCGACTCATGAACTTTCCCGGTGACAAGGATGGTTAACAAAACTAGTAAACTCCTATAAAAGGGTGCCCCATCAAGTTGACTCAAGCATACGAGTTTTCGCAAACAAAACAGTTTCCAAAACATGGGATCAATATGGTCAAGGGGCACTTGCCTTGCTCCTGTAGCTCTTGTTGTTCACGTGTCTCGAAGTCTCGGTGCTGTAGTTCTTCGTAGATGGCTTCCTGAGCTTGTCCTTCTACTCACGACCACGCACATACAAAATTATAGCAATCAAACATCATGCACAAACTTTACTCAATATGCAATGGTGCAAATCCTATGATGCTGTTTTATTAGACCAGTTTGTACGTGTTCTTGCATGTTTTACTGGGCTTGCATGGGGTTTTATGGTGAACAAGGGTGTAAGGATCAAGTGTATACGTGGTGATGATCTTGACTCAAAATCTAGATCAATTCCACCATCAAGAACCGATCAACACGTGATCTGTCCACACGAAACAGCTTCTTTTCGAAGGGAACGAAGAAAACAGATGCGACGAGGTCGTAAGATGGGTATGAAGACCTACCTCACTTATCTTATGATCGTCGGCTCTTTTCCGGCGACGGCAGGTGTGACGGGGCTCGTCGGTGGCTCACCGGCGACTGAACTCCGGTGAAGGGGGAAACTCGGCGAGTTGGAAGCTAGGGCCTCCAAGTCGTCGACTCGGGAGGTGGAAAATAGGTACGTGGTTGCGGCCAAGGGGTTTTCAGTTCTATTTATAAGGGGTAAAAGAAGAATCCTACTCTGATTGGATTTTGAAATAAGATTCCTATTCAATTTGTTTTGGACCTTAACAACTTATCTTCAATTGATTTGGTGCGGTAGCAACGTGGAAATCGTGTCGGTTTCCTTAGTACCAGGTATTCCCGCGCTCACAGGAGAAAAACCGCTTAAGGATCTCGTCACCTCCGCAGGGTGAGCTCTGGAGGCGCCACGTGTCCAGCGGGGCCGGTCCTTGCTTCTCCTCAGAAGCGAGCTCCGGACCTGCCATGTGTCCAGCGGGGCGGGGCCTCCCATTTCCTCAGAGGTGAGCTCCGCGTGCGCCACGTGTCTGGCAGGGCGGGGCCTCCCCTCTCTACAAAGGTGAGCTCCGGTGGCGACACATGTCCAACAGCGTCGGATCTCCCTTCTCTTCGGAGGTGAGCTCTGAAGACGACACGTGTCCAGCAGTGTCGGACCTCCCTTCTCCTCGAAGGTGAGCTCCGAGAAAGACACGTGTCCAGCAGTGTCAGACCTCCCATCTCCTCGGAGGTGAGCTCCGAGGATGACACGTGTCCAGCGGGGCCGGACCTCTCTGAGGCGAGCTCCGAAGGTGACACGTGTCCAGCGGGCCGGACCTCTCGGAGGCGAACTCCGAGGGTGACACGCGTACAGCGGGCCGGACCTCTCAGAGGCGAGCTCCAAGACCAACACGTGTCCCACGGGGCCGAGCCTCATCCCTTCTGCAGGGGTGAGTTCCAAAGTCGACACGTGTCTGACGGGCCGGACCTCATCCCTTCCGCAGGGGTGAGCTCCGAAAGCGCCACGTGTCCCGCGGGGCTGAGCCTCGCTTCTCCGCAGAGACTAGCTCCAAAGTCAACACGTGTCCCGCGGGGCTGAGCCTCGCTTCTCTGCAGAGACTAGCTTCGAAGGCGAATCATGCGAACCATCTAAAAACAAAAGAATTTAAAATTAGGTTAGATAAATTCTCAAACAAAAATCCTATTTTGAATGAAAGTTGGGGTAAGATGAAGAAAATGACTCCTTTAATAACACTTTTCCACCCACACCTTGGAAAATAGTTTTTAAGAAAATAAGGCCCTTAAATACGTCCATTTCTATCTAGGTCCACGTTCCTACGGGCAACCTTGGCTCTGATACCACCTCTGTCACACCCGGTTTTTCCGAAGAACAACCAAGTGAATATCACATGTATGCCAGGATCATTTTCTCATACATGTGATGACAAATAGTGAAGCATCATTTATTACAAGCCAGGTGTCGAATATAAGTAAGTCTTACATAGTAAATGTCTCGATGGACAATAATAAGTTCATCACAAGTAAATAAACTAGCAGCGGAAAATTTATTCTGTAGGGCTCCATCACAGGCGTTGCCCGGGGGTCTTCATGAACCTAAAAACCTTCCTCAGGTCCAAAGTCTTGGTCATGATACACCACCTCATTATCTTGACCTGAGCAGCAATATAAACCAACAAATATGCAAGGTTGAGTACCAATGGTACTCAGCAAGTGTGGGAAAATTATATCATGCATGGCTAGAACAAGGAGAGGTTGAACTCATGGTTAAAGCACTACGCAATTAATACCTATCACCTTAGCTTATTAAGCACCTACATTACTACACAGGTGAAATGGTCCAAATCTCCCATCCCATCATCATAATCCAATAACCATAACATCATTTCCAATGTTAAGCTCCCCGCTTAACTTCCAAAACCATCAATCCTCTAATCATGAATAAGTCCAGGCCGCTCTTAACCGTGAGCACGGCTGTCAAGACAGTTTTGACTCTGCAGAGTTTGTACCACTGTACCCACAAGTAGTGATTTCATCCCCCGTTGCCGGGTGGACTAAAAGAACCTCCATTATGCCAGTGGCTACGATCCACATTCACACTTCCCAGGTGTGTAGCCAGGAGATCACTACGAAGCCTTTACAAAGGGATTCCCGACGAGCGTGGGCCCACTGAGGTTTCACCCCTAACAGCATACAAGAGGCTCCAACCCCGCTGCAGTGGCCCCCTCTTGAGCCTTGCGGTTCATATGGTAGTCCAGCTGACACCTACTCCCCGAACCATCCAACACACCCATACTACGCCGGGGATACACCTAATTAATTGGCCAAGCTGCCCCATCTCAGCATGTGGTTGGCACTGTAAAGCCGGGTTACATGCTCCATGAACCGGTCCTTAGGATCCAGGCAAGTACTAAACACAAACCCGAGTCTCGTGCACCCAGCACACAACCAAAACATCCAACTTGCCTTGATCCCTACCTCTAAACAACTCCCAATGTCTCATTCAAGAGTATGGTATAATAAACTGATGATCTCATGTCCCAAATATCCCATTCTAAGCATGGCTAAGCATATGCATGTAAATAAATGACATGGTAAAGTAAATCCCAACCCAAGCTACAAGGAAACAAAGTAATGCAATTCTAGGGAAACTTTCCTAGCATGGGTTTCATATTTCATTTTACAATGCAAATAATTCTATCTACACATACTAACATAGGATCAAAGTGGTCAAGGACACTTGCCTCCTTCTTGCTGCTCTTGAAATGGGTATTCCTGGTCTTGGAAATGAATAACTTGTTCTTGAACAGGTTCTACTTCATACCATCACACATAGCAAAAGAAAAACAACAATCCATAAGACATAGTTCACACTTACACTTCATACAAACCACACATTCACATTTATGAAATTCATTCACCATTATATGTGTTGTGTTTCAGTTTTAAATAAATTCCTTATATTAAACTACCAAGTATGTATGGAAAGTATTTTTCTTCTCCATATGTGCCTTTACAACTTCTATCAACCCTAAACTGAACTCTTTGGATTTTAGAAACTCCATTTATCATTTACTAGTTGCTATATTTTCAGACTTATATTCCTATACATAATTGTGTATTTTATTATTAAATTAGTAATACACATCACCTAAACAGAATAGGTTCTGGTCCTAAATAATTTAAAATCATATTTTGACCTTGGCTTCTGATGTAGACCATTTCATAATTATTTTCCCTATTTTTCTATAACTATTCTTTACTTAAAAATGTGTCCCTATACTAATAAATGTGAATAATAGATGAAACAGATTTATTTCAGCCCAAAAATATACTTTTATCTCACTCCAAAGTTTTCTAAGTACTGAGAAAGTTTTTAATTAATTTTGACAATTATGTTTGTCCCCTTTTTTAATTTTTAAACACTAGTTACATATTCAATTTTCTAAATTAAATACTAAACAGGGTTAAAATAATGAACTCACCCCATTACAGGGTCTATAATATTATTTTCATAATTTCCAGGGGTCTAGCTACACTTATCAGAGGTGTTTTTCCTAATTTCTATTAAGTCCAGGGGCTAAAACTGATTTTTAAATGAATTTACATGATTTTCTGGAGTTCCAGGGGCTAGATCTGAAGTTTCCGGGGCTAGCTCTCAATTCCAAAGAACCCCAGGGGGTAGCACGCAAGAATTCCAGTCTTTATATCGCGGGGCTGACGTGGACCGTCCGATTTTAAACCGACGGCTGAGATTATAACATCGAACCGGTACGCGGGGTTTTAAAGTCTACCGTGCGATTTAAAATAAACGGCGCACAAGCGGCCACGTCGCTCTGATCGAGCGCGGGCGGCGCTGCCGGCGGCGCACGGCGGCGGAAAGCGGCGATCTCGCCGGAAAGTTTCAGATCCTCGAGAATTCTGCCTAGAACTGTGATCTTATGGCCTAGATCGGTAGAGGGGAGGTCAGGGATCTCACCTCGGGGGTTTTCTCGAGCTCGGGGGTCCTAGAAAGTGATCGGCGGCGAGGTCCGAGGCAAAACCACGGCGAAGCTCGTCGGCGCTGAGTTTACACCGTAAGTCTTCGGGTTTTCTGCACCTGCAAAGTTCCCCGGAGGCGGTGGATCAAGACCAGCGAGTTAGATCAGAGTTTCCGAGCTTAGATCGGCCAGAATTCACCGGCGAAGTCTCGGTGCTCACCGGAGTAAAAATCGGCGATCGCGTGGGAAAAACTGATCGGATCGGGGGTTTTTATAGCCGGGGGAGGGCGGTGGGTCTGTTGTGATCGAGTTGGAGTCCCCTGGGATCAGAATTCGGGCGGCAGAACGGATTTCCCGATCGGTTAAGATCGCGCGCGCTCGGGGAAAAGTCCGGGGTCGCGGGGTTAGGGATGACAGGCGGGTCCCACCCGTCGGTGAGAGGCAGCGCGGCGCGCGCGGGGGCAGGCTGGCGCAGGGAAGCTGGGCCGGCTAGCGGGTTTCGGCCCACTGGCCGGTTTTTTTCCCGTTTTTCTTTTTCTTTTTCCATTTCTTTTCTGTTTTGAGTATAATTTGAATTCCAGTTTGAATTTGAATTTTTGCAAAACATGCAATACGTCCAAAAATTTTTAAATTCTCCTCTGAACATGGTTTAGGGTTTTGAATCAAAATTTGGGGTGTTACAGCTCTACCCCCCTTAAAAGAAATCTCGTCCTCGAGATTGGTGTTTCTAAGAAAACAATTCCGGAAATTGTGCCTTGAGCTCATCTTCCCTTTCCCAGGTAGCTTCCTCTTCTGAGTGACGCTTCCACTGCACCTTGCACATCCGGATTCTTTTATTTCTGGTGAGGCGTTCCATTGTCTCCAAAATCTTGTATGGTTGCTCGGCATAAGATAAATCTTCAGCTACATCCACTTCATTCATGGGTAACACCTCTTCAGGCGTCCTCAGACATTTCTTGAGTTGTGACACATGGAATACATCGTGCACGTCCGATAGATGAACCGGTAACTCTAGTTGGTACGCCACTTCGCCTTTTCTTTCCAAAACTTGAAAGGGTCCGATGTATCGAGGTGACAACTTCCCTTTCACCTTGAACCGACGAAGTCCTCTGATAGGGGACACCTTGAGATAAACATAGTCTCCCACGTTGAAAACGAGTTCTCTTCTTCGTACATCAGCATAACTCTTCTGGCGTGTTTGTGCTATCCTCAAGTTGTTGCGAATCTCCCTCACCTTCGCCTCGGCTTCTTGTAGCACTTCTGGACCAAACACTTTGCTTTCTCCTGTTTGCATCCAAAATAGAGGAGTTCTGCACTTTCTTCCATACAAAGCTTCAAACGGTGACATCTTCATACTAGCTTGATAGTTGTTGTTATAGGAGAACTCCGCATACGGTAAGTTCTTGTCCCAACTCCTATTGTTTTTGAGTGCACATGCCCTTAACATATCTTCAAGGATCTGATTGGTTCTCTCCGTCTGCCCGTCAGTTTGGGGATGATAGGCAGAGCTGAAGTTCAGATGGGTTCCCATGGTTTCATGCAACTTCTGCCAAAACCTCGAGGTGAACTGTGTCCCTCGGTCCGACACTATCTTCTTTGGCACTCCATGGTAACACACGATCCTTGACATGTACAATTCTGCCAATTTGGATCCGCTGTAGCTTTCTTTCACAGGAATGAAATGAGCTACCTTGGTTAGCCGATCAATAATGACCCATATTGAATCATACCCGGATTGGGTCCTAGGCAATCCCACGACAAAATCCATGCTGATTTCTTCCCATTTCCATTCAGGCTCTTTGAGTGGTTGCAATAATCCCGCGGGTCGTTGATGTTCTGCTTTCACCAACTGACATGTGTCACATAGGGCAACATGTTTCGCGACATCTCGCTTCATGCCATACCACCAATACCTGCTCTTGAGGTCCTGGTACATCTTCGTACTCCCAGGATGAATGGAATAGTCAGAATCGTGAGCCTCCTTCAAAATTAATTCACGGATCTCCTTTACTTCTGGCACACAGATCCTTTTCCCGTGCCACACCGTTCCCTGTTCATCCTCTCTAAAACCAGGAGCTTTATTTTCCTTAATGAGCCGTCTGATCTCTTGTATCTTCTCATCATTCTTTTGGCCCTCACGTATGTCTTGCTCGAGTGTGGAGTCCACTTCCATGGCGATGGCTTCACCACTATTTACTAGACATAGATTGAGCCTTATAACCTCGTCCTTCAATTGTGCAGGCATGTCCTTCAAACTCAACTTATTGACCTGCACTTTCCGACTCAAAGCATCGGCCACGACGTTTGCTTTCCCGGGATGATAGTTGATGCCTATATCAAAGTCATTGATTAGCTCTAACCATCTCCTTTGTCTGAGATTGAGATCTGGTTGTGTGAATATGTACTTCAAACTCTTATGATCCGTATATATCTCTATCCTCTTCCCCATCAAATAGTGCCGCCAAATTTTCAACGCGTGTACCACTGCAGCTAGTTCTAGGTCATGTGTAGGATAGTTCTTCTCGTGCTTCCTAAGTTGCCGGGATGCATAAGCCACGACATGTCCTTCTTGCATGAGAACACATCCCAACCCATTTCCAGAGGCATCGCAGTACACTGTGAAATTCTTCTGCATATCTGGCATAACCAGCACTGGGGCTGTTGTCAATCTCTTCTTTAGCTCCTGAAAGCTTGTCTCGCACTGTGGCGTCCAGGTGAATGTGATTCCCTTCTCCAACAGTTTGGTGAGAGGTCTCGAGATCTTGGAGAATCCCTCAATAAACCGTCGATAGTATCCAGCCAATCCCAAAAAGCTTCGAACTTCCCCGACATTTTCAGGGGTTTTCCACTTCTAGATATCTTCGATTTTGGCGGGATCTACGGAGATTCCTCCCTCCAAGATTATATGTCCTAAAAAGGGAACTCTTTTCAGCCAAAACTCACACTTGCTCAACTTGGCATATAGTTGGTGTTCCCTCAGCCTCTGTAACACCAACCTTAGATGTTTCTCATGTTCTTCTTCACCTTTGGAGAAGACGAGAATATCATCTATGAAAACCACCACAAATTTGTCCAGATATTCCATGAATACCTTGTTCATGAGGTACATGAAATATGCCGGGGCATTGGTTAGCCCGAAAGGCATGACAGTGTATTCATACAGTCCGTACCGAGATACGAAAGCTGTCTTGGGAATATCAGCTTGCCTTATCTTGAGTTGGTGGTATCCCGACCTGAGATCAATTTTCGAGAACACACAAGCTCCCCTCAACTGATCAAACAAGTCTTCAATGCGGGGTAATGGGTACTTGTTCTTAATGGTTACCTCATTCAAGGCACGGTAATCCACGCATAACCTTTGGGTTCCGTCCTTCTTAGGCACAAATATCACCGGAGCTCCCCAGGGTGAGGAACTAGGGCGAATATACCCCTTCTCCGTCAATTCTCTCAAATGATCCTTGAGCTCTTCTAGCTGCTTGGAGTCCATTCGATAAGGTCTCTTGTATACTGGGGCTGTCCCCGGTACTAGCTCAATTGCGAATTCCACGTCACGATCGGGAGGCATACCTGGCAATTCCTCCGGAAAAACATCTGGATATTCCTTGATGGTCCTGATTTCCTCAACTTTCACCTCCACTTGATTTAATTTAATGTCCCTCCTAGGCTCGTGTATCGTTATGAACTTTACTCTTGTGCCATTGGGGTGAGTTAGTTCCACCGTTCTGGTCGAACAATGGATGATTCCTTTATGTTTGGTCAACCAATCCATACCCAAAATAATATCTATCCCTTGTGAATCTATCACTATGAGGTTAGCAGTAAATACTACCCCATTAATGTCTAGGCTCACTTTGGGACACACTTGTCTTGTCCTTATTTCTCCACCTGGAGAGTTTACGGCTAGCATATGGTTCATTTGTGTGGTTGCTAGGTCATGCTTCTTAACAAACCCTTGAGCAATGAACGAGTGGGTAGCACCAGAATCAAACAGCAGAGTTGCAAGGTGTAAATTGGCAGGAAACTTACCAACTACCACGTCGGGTGCCTCTTGTGCTTCCTCCATAGTGACGTGGTTCACCCGTCCTCTCACTACATTCTGCTGTTGTGGCGGCGCAGGCTTCTTCTTTGGGCATTTATGGGCGTAGTGCCCCACTTCACCACAGCTGAAACATTTCACCCCAATCTTAGGTGCTTGGCCTTTGTTGTCTTGGGTTTGGTTCTTGGGTCCTTGCACTGCTGGTCGAGGTGGATATGCGGGGCGAGGCTGCTGCACAAACTGACGTGGCGGCTGTGCTGGTGCTGCGGGTGGCCTGTAGTTTGGGTTGTACCCTCTTGGTGCTGAATAGGGTACCGCAGCACGACTCATCTGCCCCGTGGGTTGCTGCATCATACGTGGGCGGGTGTTGCTCCCTGAGGCTTGATGTGACCACCCGGCCTTCCTCTTATTCTCATTTTCCAGGGCCTTTAGCTTCCTTTCTACCACAAACGCTCTGTCCACCATCTTTTGAAAGCTTTCATACTCATTGGAGGACATGGCACATTGCATCTCTGCGGTAAGTCCTTCCACGAAACAATCTTGTTTCTGCTCATCAGTCTCTATGTCTCGTGGAGCATAACGGGATAGTTGAGTAAATTTAGTGAGGTATTCCCTCACCGTCATGTTTCCCTGCTGCAGTCCCAAAAACTCTTTCCTCTTGTTTTTGAGCTCACCTCTTGGGATATAGTGGTTGCGGAAGCTACGCTTGAACTCTTCCCAAGTGATGTTCTCAGGGTCATGATGGGCGGCCACGTAGGCGGTCCACCAATCAGCAGCAGGTCCCTGCAATTGATGAGAGGCAAACAGCACCCTCTCATACCCTTGGCATTGTATGATCCTCATCTTGCTTTCAATAGTCTTCAGCCAATCATCTGCCTCCAGAGGTTCAGCAGCACTTGCAAACTTTGGAGGTTGAGTTCCTAGAAACTCACTCAACCTTGGTTGGCGTGGTGCCGCTTGTGGAGGTGGAACTTGATGCAAGTTGGCCACCACTTGAGTCAAGTTCTGAATGAGCTGATTTTGATTCTCCAGCATTTGGTGGAGAGGATCAACTTCTTCACGGCGACCACCCCGGTCCTGGCCTCCAGAAAGATGAGGGTTGCATGCCTCATCGTTGTTGTTGGCGGGGTTGGCAGCACGTCCTTTTCCTCTTCCGGCCATCTGGCAGAATCAACAAATGTTAATTTGATACCATTTAGTATCATCCTACTACTTTCATTTGTTGGTACTTTGAGGTGTTGAGGCTTTGTTAAAATTTTACGAGGGTTTATATCTCACACCAAATAAATGTACTATTATTTCCTGTGGGTTCACACACCAAAGCAAAACAATCTGAAGACGAGGCTGTGGACAATTGCTCATGGCTTCCAGAACTCACGTCACACACCAAGCATCATCACACCATTAAACTACGTAACGACTCGACTACTCGACCTCTTGCTAGCTAGGGGAAAGATTCTACACTACTCGTCCTCTTGAGCTGGCTCCTCGGGATCTTCCTCCTCATTTCGGCTACCTTCTGACTCTGCTTTGGGTGGAGAGGCTGCTGGTGGAGAAGTGCGACGACGCCTGATCGCTCGGCGATCCGGGGAGTCAGGAGTCCATGGATCACTCACGGTGACACACAGTTCATTCCCATCTCCTCTTTCTCTCGCCTTTAAGCAAGCTCGCAGCAACGCCTCCGTTTCCTTCAGGGTGTCTCGGACATCCTGAAGCTCTTGTTGACACTTCTGCAGTCGAGTGCTGAGCATAGCAGCATCCTCCAAGCACAAGTCCATGTGCTCATGGGAAGTCCCTTGCTGCACCGGTGGGTACTTGTATTCCGTGGTACCACTGTCACGTTGGAGGACATACATGTACTCAGTTTTGTCCAAGTGGCGACGATAGATTTGACTCTGGCAGGTGATGGCCTCCCAGGTGACATCTCTCTCTGCATCAACTTGTGTTGCTCGACAAGCTGGAGAATGGTGGATCTTCAGCAGCTGATTCTCGTGTATAATCCTCATCTCCGAACTCCATTCTTCCCTCTTCTCACGGATGGTTCTGGTGGAGTTGTAGTGGATGATTAGCTTGCCCGTATTGCCGGCGGCTTCGAGCATACGTCGAAGACGGCACAACAAGTCTCCTACTGCCAATCCTTAGGAAAGGTACGTCACAGGGCGACTCTCCTCTCTTTCGGCAAGGGCAACCACGGGAACTCTCCCTCCTGTGGACTTACGAGCGGTGCGAATCATGCGAACCATCTAAAAACAAAAGAATTTAAAATTAGGTTAGATAAATTCTCAAACAAAAATCCTATTTTGAATGAAAGTTGGGGTAAGATGAAGAAAATGACTCCTTTAATAACACTTTTCCACCCACACCTTGGAAAATAGTTTTTAAGAAAATAAGGCCCTTAAATACGTCCATTTCTACCTAGGTCCACGTTCGTACGGGCAACCTTGGCTCTGATACCACCTCTGTCACACCCGGTTTTTCCGAAGAACAACCAAGTGAATATCACATGTATGCCAGGATCATTTTTTCATACATGTGATGACAAATAGTGAAGCATCATTTATTACAAGCCAGGTGTCGAATATAAGTAAGTCTTACATAGTAAATGTCTCGATGGACAATAATAAGTTCATCACAAGTAAATAAACTAGCAGCGGAAAATTTATTCTGTAGGGCTCCATCACAGGCGTTGCCCGGGGGTCTTCATGAACCTAAAAACCTTCCTCAGGTCCAAAGTCTTGGTCATGATACACCACCTCATTATCTTGACCTGAACAGCAATATAAACCAACAAATATGCAAGGTTGAGTACCAATGGTACTCAGCAAGTGTGGGAAAATTATATCATGCATGGCTAGAACAAGGAGAGGTTGAACTCATGGTTAAAGCACTACGCAATTAATACCTATCACCTTAGCTTATTAAGCACCTACATTACTACACAGGTGAAATGGTCCAAATCTCCCATCCCATCATCATAATCTAATAACCATAACATCATTTCCAATGTTAAGCTCCCCGCTTAACATCCAAAACCATCAATCCTCTAATCATGAATAAGTCCAGGCCGCTCTTAACCGTGAGCACGGCTGTCAAGACAGTTTTGACTCTGCAGAGTTTGTACCACTGTACCCACAAGTAGTGATTTCATCCCCCGTTGCCGGGTGGACTAAAAGAACCTCCATTATGCCAGTGGCTACGATCCACATTCACACTTCCCAGGTGTGTAGCCAGGAGATCACTACGAAGCCTTTACAAAGGGATTCCCGACGAGCGTGGGCCCACTGAGGTTTCACCCCTAACAGCATACAAGAGGCTCCAACCCCACTACAGTGGCCCCCTCTTGAGCCTTGCGGTTCATATGGTAGTCCAGCTGACACCTACTCCCCGCACCATCCAACACACCCATACTACGCCGGGGATACACCTAATTAATTGGCCAAGCTGCCCCATCTCAGCATGTGGTTGGCACTGTAAAGCCGGGTTACATGCTCCATGAACCGGTCCTTAGGATCCAGGCAAGTACTAAACACAAACCCGAGTCTCGTGCACCCAGCACACAACCAAAACATCCAACTTGCCTTGATCCCTACCTCTACACAACTCCCAATGTCTCATTCAAGAGTATGGTATAATAAACTGATGATCTCATGTCCCAAATATCCCATTCTAAGCATGGCTAAGCATATGCATGTAAATAAATGACATGGTAAAGTAAATCCCAACCCAAGCTACAAGGAAACAAAGTAATGCAATTCTAGGGAAACTTTCCTAGCATGGGTTTCATATTTCATTTGACAATGCAAATAATTCTATCTACACATCCTAACATAGGATCAAAGTGGTCAAGGACACTTGCCTCCTTCTTGCTGCTCTTGAAATGGGTATTCCTGGTCTTGGAAATGAATAACTTGTTCTTGAACAGGTTCTACTTCATACCATCACACATAGCAAAAGAAAAACAACAATCCATAAGACATAGTTCACACTTACACTTCATACAAACCACACATTCACATTTATGAAATTCATTCACCATTATATGTGTTGTGTTTCAGTTTTAAATAAATTCCTTATATTAAACTACCAAGTATGTATGGAAAGTATTTTTCTTCTCCATATGTGCCTTTACAACTTCTATCAACCCTAAACTGAACTCTTTGGATTTTAGAAACTCCATTTATCATTTACTAGTTGCTATATTTTTAGACTTATATTCCTATACATAATTGTGTATTTTATTATTAAATTAGTAATACACATCACCTAAACAGAATAGGTTCTGGTCCTAAATAATTTAAAATCATATTTTGACCTTGGCTTCTGATGTAGACCATTTCATAATTATTTTCCCTATTTTTCTATAACTATTCTTTACTTAAAAATGTGTCCCTATACTAATAAATGTGAATAATAGATGAAACAGATTTATTTCAGCCCAAAAATATACTTTTATCTCACTCCAAAGTTTTCTAAGTACTGAGAAAGTTTTTAATTAATTTTGACAATTATGTTTGTCCCCTTTTTTAATTTTTAAACACTAGTTACATATTCAATTTTCTAAATTAAATACTAAACAGGGTTAAAATAATGAACTCACCCCATTACAGGGTCTATAATATTATTTTCATAATTTCCAGGGGTCTAGCTACACTTATCATAGGTGTTTTTCCTAATTTCTATTAAGTCCAGGGGCTAAAACTGATTTTCAAATGAATTTACATGATTTTCTGGAGTTCCAGGGGCTAGATCTGAAGTTTCCGGGGCTAGCTCTCAATTCCAGAGAACCCCAGGGGGTAGCACGCAAGAATTCCAGTCTTTATATCGCGGGGCTGACGTGGACCGTCCGATTTTAAACCGACGGCTGAGATTATAACATCGAACCGGTACGCGGGGTTTTAAAGTCTACCGTGCGATTTAAAATAAACGGCGCACAAGCGGCCACGTCGCTCTGATCGAGCGCGGGCGGCGCTGCCGGCGGCGCACGGCGGCGGAAAGCGGCAATCTCGCCGGAAAGTTTCGGATCCTCGAGAATTCTGCCTAGAACTGTGATCTTATGGCCTAGATCGGTAGAGGGGAGGTCAGGGATCTCACCTCGGGGGTTTTCTCGAGCTCGGGGGTCCTGGAAAGTGATCGGCGGCGAGGTCCGAGGCAAAACCACGGCGAAGCTCGTCGGCGCTGAGTTTACACCGTAAGTCTTCGGGTTTTCTGCACCTGCAAAGTTCCCCGGAGGCGGTGGATCAAGACCAGCGAGTTAGATCAGAGTTTCCGAGCTTAGATCGGCCAGAATTCACCGGCGAAGTCTCGGTGCTCACCGGAGTAAAAATCGGCGATCGCGTGGGAAAAACTGATCGGATCGGGGGTTTTTATAGCCGGGGGAGGGCGGTGGCTCTGTTGTGATCGAGTTGGAGTCCCCTGGGATCAGAATTCGGGCGGCAGAACGGATTTCCCAATCGGTTAAGATCGTGCGCGCTCGGGGAAAAGTCCGGGGTCGCGGGGTTAGGGATGACAGGCGGGTCCCACCCGTCGGTGAGAGGCAGCGCGGCGCGCGCGGGGGCAGGCTGGCGCGGGGAAGCTGGGCCGGCTGGCGGGTTTCGGCCCACTGGCCGGTTTTTTTCCCGTTTTTCTTTTTTCTTTTTCCATTTCTTTTCTGTTTTGAGTATAATTTGAATTCCAGTTTGAATTTGAATTTTTGCAAAACATGCAATACGTCCAAAAAATTTTAAATTCTCCTCTGAACATGGTTTAGGGTTTTGAATCAAAATTTGGGGTGTTACAATCTCATACTCATAAATATTCATAAGCATCTCATTTTCATATAACCGAAACCAAACTCATTGTTATGACCCAAAACAGTCCCAATGACCATACCATAACCATACGCGAATAACCATCCCAAGTTTTGCCTCTAATCATGGAAGTTGGTCAGGTTCTTGTAACCGGAAGCACGACTATAATGATAGTTTTACACTCTGCACAGGTGGCACAACTTTACCCACAAGTTTGTGATTTCATCACCCGTCGGCGACTAGAGAGAACCTCCATTATACCAGTACACAACCGTCGGTGTATGGCCAAGAGATCACAAAATAGATTTGACAAAGGGGCTACTAGGATGTACGGACCCACTGAGGTTTCACTGGCAGGCTCGAATATCCATTCTCCCACCCACGGGCCCCCTCTTGTGTCATGCAGTTCCCAGGTCAGTCCTCCTCGACTCCCATTCCCCATGCCATCCAATGTAACAAGCTAGCAACACACCTAATTAGTCAGCTAAGTCACACCCATAGTTGGCCTTGTGGTGGCACTATTTTCCTGGCATGTGCTTGCATGAACCGGTCCTTAGATCTACGACAAGCAAACCACCATCTCATCCAGAAAAATCCACGAACCAAGCTCGCCTAGATCTCCCCGATTCCATGCTCATTAACATCATCAAGTTATCACCATCTTTATTCATATGAGTGCAGTAGCTAACAAGTTTTATTTCAGCTTCCCATATCCCTTAAGTTAAGCGAAGCAAAAATGAAAAATGACCATACCCGACTCATTAACTTTCCGGCGACAAGGATGGTTACAAAACTAGTAAACTACTATAAAAGGGTGTCCCATCAAGTTGACACAAACATACAAGTTTTCGCAAGCAAAACAGTTTCAAAAACATGGGATCAATATGGTCAAGGGGCACTTGTCTAGCTCCCGCTGTTCATGTTGCTCAAGCGTCTCGAAGTCTTGGTGTTGTAACTCCTCGTAGACGGCTTCTTGATCATGTCCTTCTACTCACGACCAAGCACATACAAAATTTACAGCAATCAATTATCATGCACAAACCTTACTCAAGATGCAATGAGATGGATGAATGCAATTCCTATGGTGCAGTTTATAAAAATCAGTTTGTACGTGTTCTTGCATGTTTTAGTAGGCTTCCATGGGGTTTTATGATGATCAAGGTTGCTGGGATCAAGTGTGGACGTGGTTAAGATCTTAACACAATGTGTATATCAATTCCACCATCAAAATATGACCAAAACATGGTTTGTCTACACGCAGAAATTTCTGCTCGCAGGGGGTGAAGAAAACGGGTGCGTAGAAACAGCAGCGATGTTGTAAGAGGGGTAACAGAAACCTACCTCACTTGTTCCTCCTCTCTTCCTGGTGGCAGAACCTTCTTCCTTGGAATGGCAGCAGCGGGAGATTTTCTATGGAGAATTACGAGGCTGCGGCTAGGGCAGAACGTCGGGGGTTTCTTTTCCGGCGACGGCGAGGCGTGACGGAGCTTGACGGCAGCCAAACTCCAGCCAGGGGGGCGATGACTTGGCTGGCAGCAAGGGAGGCCGGCAGCCAAAAAAGAGGGGTGGGGGTGGCGGCTAGAGGGGTTTATTTATAAGAGGGGGAAGAGCTAGGGTGGCTAGGATTTTAGCAACTCAGTTATCCAATGGCTGAGATTTAATTTTCAAAGAGGCGGGAGCTAGGGGCTGGGATTTTTTATTTATTTTCCACCAATGGCTGAGACTAATTGAGAAATAAAAAAGCCCACAAAAATCCACAAAGGGGGGCGGCTAGGGTTTCCCCCCTTAATGGGCTGTGGCCAAGGGGTGGGGCCATTAGGATTTCCCACCTTCATGTTCCTCGTGCTCCACTGATGCTCTCCGAGCAATTCCTGACCCGTTTGGTGCCGTGTAGCGCGAGACCGACCTCGCCGGAACCCTAGGTTCCGCTGTCGCCGGTGCGCGCACGTTTCCGGGCATCGCCGACCGCCGGCGACCCTCAAGATGAGCTTAGCACGGGAAACTATGTGAGGACGGCAAGTTTCGGCCGGAGAGGTGGCCGGGAACTCGGTTCTAGTGAGCCTCGCCGGAGACCACCGCCGCTGGGCGCGTTTGGCACGAGGAAGAAGAAAGCCGGACGTGTGGGACCCACGGGCAGAGATTTAAACATTTTCCGATTTTCAGTTTCTAGTTCAAACTTCAAACCCACATAACTTCGGCTAGGAAACTCAAAATCGAGTGAACCAAATTTTTTTGGATTCAGCTCTCTGAGTACTTTCCAACAAATCAAGTTTCACTTCAAGAAAACTTTTATTTCTCCAGAATTAATTCTCCAAATTTTAAATTGTTTAGAATTTTAACTGGAGAACCCTTTAGTGGAAAATTCTGAAATTTGGCCAGGATGTTCCTTATAATATACCTGAGCTACCAGAAAATTTCAGATCTATTTGAGCTCATTTGATCCACCCAATGGTGTGATTAATCAAACTGTTCCAGAGAAAATGAAAAATATTCAGAAACATTTTCAGATTTTCTCTGAACTTGTTTAGCTCATATCTTTTGCTATGAATCTTCAAATTAGATGAAACAATTTTCATTAGAACCCTCTAAAAATATAGTTTCGAGAAAGTCATGGCTTACTCCATGAAAATCCTTAGAACACCCTAAGAGCTATAATTAAGGCCAAATACACATTTATTTGTGCAGGGGTCAAATGAGCTTTGCTTCAAATGCAATTTGGCCAAGTCTCTGTTTAGATTGTATACAAACCACAGGAAAGTTTTCAGAGTCATTGGGCCTGTCCTGATATACTTAGAGTCTTAACAATATCAACTTCAAACTTATATGCATTTAAATTGACACATACATGTTTATCTCATGTAGTCGCAAGGTTGAAGAGGAGCCAGAAGTTTTAGACTTCATAACTCCGGAGGAACAGATAGCTTACGACCAGCAGTAAGGAAAGCTCTGGTTTGCATTAACCGTTTTATAAACTTTATTGCTTTGAGAACTTACATTGAGTATCCATTTCAATTGTGCATTAGAGTCTTGTTTGAAAACCCAATTGCATAGCCAAGAGAACCAGGGTTTTGAGCTTAGGTTTTTAAACCTCGAGTAGCCACTGCAATGCTAGAGTAGTGTAGGATTCGGTACAATTCGAGTAGTTGGAACTGCTCCCGAGAATAGGCTAGAGGCACACCACTCGGTTAGAGATAGCAAATGGAACAAATGGCAAGAAAAATGAGACCGAGCGGAGAGTAAGGGTAGCAGGAATTTGGGGCCTGGGTGCCATAGCTCCGCTTGTGTCGATTTAGGACCGAGCCATGTGCGGGCCTGTTGAACAAGCTAGAACTGTACCAAAGACCTACCGGATATAGGGGAACCGGGAAACCGATGTAATTCAGGTAGCGATCTGTTGAGGCATTGCTTGTCGTCCAGAGGGTAGGTTGAGAGCTTAAGGTGTAAATCGGCTGGCAGCACTGCAGATGCACGCGCAGCGACCTCTTGCTCAGGACGGTAGGACCGGTTCAACACTTGGCTGACGGATGAAAGGTGATTGCGTACGACGTCCGTGGTGGTTGCTGTAGGCAACATCGAGTACAGGCGTACGTGACGGGTTATTCGGGTAACCCTACATGTGTAAAATGATTATAATCTCCGTCCCTCGCGGTCAGTGAGTACCACTTGTTCACTGTACCGTGACGTAGAAAGAACAGGCAAGTGACATGTTAAAAGGTTGCTGATTGAAAGATGTACTTTGGGTGCTAATGATTTGTTGTAGTTTAGAGATAATTAAAGTTCTTTTCAACCTTGGGCAAAGAACATGAGAGAAATGTGTTTCTTGTTTGATTGCGGCTCTCTTGTGTGTATTAACACGAGGTTCTCCACAACTTGTGCTAAAAACTTGAAAGTAAGGTTCAACTAATTAGGCGTGTCCTTTGCAACTTACATTCCATTATACACTGCAAACCCAGCATGTAGAGTTTTATGTGTAGGTAAGACGGGTCAGACTTGCTGAGCCATCATGCTCACTGCTTGTGTTTGAAGCGTTTGCAGGGCGTTATGAGGAGGAGGTTCTAGAGGAGGAGACGTACCCCCAAGAGGGCAACACCGTTGAGTGGGAGCCGTGCACGCCGCCGTGTTAGTGTGTGTGTGTGTGCTAGTGGGAACACGTTCAAAGGCTGAACATGAACTCTTTTGGCTTAGTCTACGCCCGTGAGTGTAGACTTGAAGTATTTTGTTGTAATTATTTTCATAAACTCTTTTATGTAATAAAACTTTGCTTCCGCTTTGTACCTTTTATGTGTGTTATCCGGTGCTGTGCAATGCAGCACTCCTCAGCGTGATCCGGGCTAGTCGAGACCGTCGGGTCCTCGCACAATGCATGATAGTAATTTTGAGGGTGTTACAAACCTACCCCCCTTAAAATGAATCTCGCCCTCGAGATTCGATAGAGTGGAGAAGAGATGAGAGAATTCCGCCTTGATATCTTCCTCATGTTCCCATGTAGTTTCAGCTTCTGTGTGGTGGCTCCATTGTACCTTGCACCAACGGATTACTTTGTTCCTCGTGAACCTTTCCTTTACGTCCAAGATTTTGATGGGGTGTTCAGTGTAGGTCAGATCCTCTTGAAGTTCTAGCTCATCCATCGGTACTTGTTTTTCTGGTACTCTTAGGCACTTCTTGAGCTGGGATACGTGAAATACATCGTGCACGTCGAAGAGGTGCGTTGGAAGCTCTAGTTGATAGGCTACCTCTCCTTGCTTGCCCAAAATCTTGAATGGCCCGATGTAGCGAGGTGGTAACTTGCCTTTGACGTTGAACCGTTGTTGGCCTCGGATAGGCGACACTTTAAGATACACGAAGTCTCCAACTTCAAAGGTCAATCTTCTTTGCCTATTGTCCGCATAGCCTTTTCTCGTGACTGAGCGGCCTTCAAGTTTTCACGTATTGGACTTGCACTTCGGCTCAAAATACTTGGCTTTCTCCGGTCTCATTCCAGAACAGCGGTGTTCTATACTGTCTACCATACAATGCTTCGAAAGGTGACATCTTCAGGCTTGCTTGGTAGCTGTTGTTGTATAAGAATTCAGCATACGGCAAGCTCTTGTCCCAACTATGCCCATGTTTCAAAGCGCAAGCTCTCAACATGTCTTCCAAGATCTGATTTGTCCTCTCAGTTTGCCCGTCGGTTTGCGGGTGATATGCAGAGCTGAAATTCAACCGTTTACCCATGGCTTCGTGCAGCTTCTTCCAGAACCTAGAGGTAAATTGAGAACCTCGATCTTAAACTATCCTCTTCGGAACTCCATGACGACACATGATTTGCTCCATGTACAGTTCGGCTAATTGCACCATGGTGTACCTAGTCCCAACAGGAATAAAGTGGGCTGTTTTCTTTAATCGGTCCACAATAACCCAAATAGAGTCATAGCCCGACTGGGTACGTGGCAATCCGACAATGAAATCCATACCGATGTCTTCTCACTTCCACTCGGGTACTTTCAGTGGCTGCAATAATCCAGCGGGTCTTTGATGTTCGGCCTTCACTCGTTGGCATGTGTCGCATAAGGAGACATATTCAGCGATACCCCTTTTCATACCGTTCCACCAATAGCAAGTTTTCAAGTCCTTGTACATATTTGTACAGCCGGGGTGTATGGAATAAGGTGAGTCATGTGCCTCCTTTGGTATCGTGTCACAAATGTGCTTCACGTTAGGCACACAAATCCTTTTCCCTAACCAAAGCGTGCCATTCTCGTCTTCCTTGAAATCCTTTTCTATCCCTTGTCGGATTCTTTCCTTGATATCATTGATTTCCTCATCCGTTGCTTGGCCATCTCGTATCTCTTGTTCCAGCATTGAGTTCAGTTCTACCACCTCCATCTCATTCAAGAACCCGAGATGTAACCATTCAAACTCCTTACACAGCTCGGGTGGCAGCTCCCGAACCGTGACTTGGTGACATGCTCCTTTTCGGCTCAATACATCAGCTACTACATTGGCCTTTCCGGGGTGATAGTTGATTCCAACATCATAATCCTTGATGAGTTCTAACCATCGACGTTGCCTCAAATTCAGATCCGTTTGTGTGAATATATACTTGAGGTTTTTGTGATCCGTATAGATATCACATCAGTGATCAAGGATATAATACCTCCAAATCTTCAAGGCATGTACCACGGCTGCAAGTTCCAGTTCATGCATGGGATAATTCAGCTCATGTTTCTTTAATTGCCTCGATGCATTGGCTACCACTTGTCTTCCTTGCATAAGCACACATCCAAGCCCTTGTCTTGATGTGTCACAATATATATCGAAACTCTTGCTCACGTATGGCAAAACCAAAACCGGCGCTGTTGTTAATCTCTTCTTTAGTTCCTCAAAGCTGTCTTGATACGCTTGTGTCCACTGGAATGCTTTCCCTTTCATCAGCAATTCCGTCATAGGCTTCGCTATTTTGGAGAAATCCTTGATGAACCGGCGGTAGTATCCACCCATTCCAAGGAAACTCCAAATATTCCTCACATTCTGCGGTTGGTTCCACTTCAAAACATCCCTCACTTTTCCGGTATCAACCGATACTCCTCCTTCGTAGATGATGTGGCCTAAGAACGATATCTCCTTTAGCCAAAATTGACACTTGCGGAACTTAGCATACAATTGATGCTCTCGCAGTTTCTGCAACAACAATCTCAAGTGTTACTCATGTTCTTCCTCGCTTTTTGAATACACCATGATGTCCTCGATGAAGACCACGACGAACTTGTCCAAGTACTCCATGAAGACCTTATTCATGAGGTACATAAAGTATGTGGGTGCATTCGTCAACCCAAAAGACATAATGGTATATTCATACGAACCATACCGTGTTCGAAATGCAGTTTTGGGTATGTCGGAGGGCTTAATCTTCAGCTGGAAGTATCCCGACAGAAGATCAATCTTGGAGAAAATTCGGGCACCTTTCATTTGATAGAATAAGTCCTCTATGCGGGGCAATGGGTATTTATTCTTGATCGTCACCTTGTTGAGAGACCTATAGTCCATGCACATCCTTTGGGTCCCATCTTTCTTATCCACGAAGAGCACGGGGGCTCCCCACGGTGACGAGCTTAGGCGTATAAAACCCTTATCTAGCTGCTCCTAAATTTGCTTCTTGAGCTCCACGGCATCCTATATGGCCTCTTTGCTATAGGTGCAGTTCCGGGTACTAAATAATCAATGGCAAATTCAATGTCCCGGTCCGGTGGCATATCTAAAAGTTCTTCCGGGAACACATCTGAATATTCTCGAACCACCGGAATGCTTTCCAATGTCGCTTCTTCGATGTGGTTCAGCACTGCCTTCTCGGTTGCAGGTTGGGCTGCCTCAAACTCAATACGAGTACCATGCTCACTTGTCAACTGCATGATCCTTTGAGCGCATTGAATTACTCCATTGTATTTGCTTAACGAGTCCATTTCAAGTATTATGTCAATCCCATTGGGAATCCAAGATGATAAGTTTGGCAAGAAAATCTACCCCCTTATTTTAAGGCTTATTTTCAGACATACTATATTAGTCCTCATCTCTCCACCGGGAGAATTAACCAACATAGTTTGTTTCATGTGAGATATGGGCAGATTATGCTTGGCAACATACTTATATGAGATGAATGAATGTGACTCTATAAATTTCCAAGGTAAAAGAGCACCTGACCAATTCGAAAGAAAAATAAAAAGGTTCTCCATCTTTAAGAGGCTTCTCACTTTGGTATCGATATGCGTCTGAACCCCTCCACTCTTTCACTAGGGGTACGCACAACTCTGGACTTGTGCATATCCCTGGCGAATCGTAACCACATTGGAATGCGGAACCATCGGGGAAAGGCAAAACATATTCAATCCCAGGAGAGAAGTCACTGGTTCGATAGGACCAGGGAGAGGACCACGGCACATTATGGCAAAAAAAGTTTGATTCAGAGGGAGAATAAGCAGAAGAAATTAGAACAAAAATATCATTTGATTCGTCGATCCTCAAAAAATAAAATAAGAAGCAAAGTTTCCCCTTTGAGTTTGAGCGAAAAACAAAAATGCAAGAAAAATTGCAATCCCTACCACGTAATAGTGCACCTACACGCCTTCATCGACGTTGTTTTTTAACCGGAAGACCTAGAGCTAACTATCGAGACTTTGGGCTATCCGGACACATACTTCGAGAAATGGTTTATGCATGTTTGTTACCTGCTCCAGAATCAAATAAAACAGTGGCTGTGTTGGAGTTGGCGAGAAACATACCATTCACGACGTCCTCAGCTTGTTGTGCTTCTTCAGCGGAGACGTAATTCACATTGCCACGAGCATAGTTCTGATGTCCATAGTTACCTTGCATAGCTCCTCCATTCGGCTGTGGGTTCTGTTTAGGTGCGTTGCTCGGCTGTCCAAGGGCTTTCTTCGAGCACTGATTTGCAAAGTGTCCCGCGTCCCCGCATGAAAAGCATGCCTTGTTTCCCATGACAGCAGGAATGTTGGGGCGAGCCTGAGTTTGAGCATAGGCGCCCATGTTGGGACGGGGCGCAGGAGGCATAGGAAAACGGGGTGCTTGCATAACAGGGCATTGCTGCGGTGGCTGATTAGAGCGAGGTGGATTCGCCAGGCAGAAAGTAGTACTGGACAAGCCATAGTGTGGTGTAGCTGGTGGCATGAAGCGGGGACGTACATTGCTTCCTTGTGGCTGTCCTTGATATGGCATCTTTCTCTTTCCCTCTTGTTCAATCTCACGGTCTTGCTGTCCCCCACTATAGCTTCGTCAATGAACTTTTGAAAGTTTGCATAATCATTGTTGAGCAGCTGAACTTGAATTTCATTGTTTCCTGTGAACAAGTACTGCTTCCTGTGATCCGAGTTGACATCTTCTGGAGCATACCTTGATAGCTGCGTGAACTTGTTGAAATATTCATTCACGCTCTTCCTTCCTTGATGGATACCTTCAAACTCTTGCCTTTTAAGCATCATGACTCCTTCAGGGACATAGTGAGAGTGGAAACTCTCAAATTCAGCCCAATTGATTGTCTCCTGATTGACATGAGCGTTGCAAAGGGCGTCCCACCAATCAGTGGCTACTCCCATAAGCTGGTGTGATGCGAAGAGAACTTTCTCCTGATCATTGCACTGAACAATAGCAAGCTTCTTTTCCATAGACTTCAGCCAATCATCAGCCTCCATAGGATCATTGGCTTGTGCAAAAGTAGGCGGCCTAATCCTCATGAACTCTCCCAATCTGTTGTGAACCGGCGGTGGTGGTGGTGGCGGCAGTGGCGGTGCAGGAACAGGGTTAGGATTGTTTTTGTTGTTGGCCTGCAGCTGACCCAACGACTGTATCATAGTTTCCATGAGCTGGTTCTGCATAGCCATCAACCGTTCAAGGTTGCTTGCATCAGCCCCCGGATTGGCATTTTCAGGAACTTCCACATTGGCATCCTCATGTGGTTCGTTGTTACCACGAGCATTCTTTCGTTGGCGGTTGGAATTTTCCCTCGCCATCTATGAGAGAGTAAAGTAGGAATAGAGATTTAGATTGATCCCCCAACTATATGCATCAATATGTATGAACTAAGCAACTTCTTTTATTAATTTCAGCGTATATGAGGATGTGAACAAGTGCTGAAACATCTCACATCTCTCCACTATGTGTGGATGTGGACATTCGCCGAAGCGTCCCACAATTCACACAAGCACACAAACACAAGCAATCATCATAAAATTCTGCATACCGCTCTTATTTCAGCCTACTATGTCTAAGCGTTCCTATTACAACTTTATTTAATGGAAACCTAAACTTAATCGTGAGAACTGGTGCTGTTCTCGCTGTGTGATGGGGGTGGTCCGTACATGGGCGCACGCCATGGTGAGTTGGCAGTCCATGTAAGGATAGATGACGCTGGTGCTCCATTTATTCCCGTGTTGGCACAAGTCTCCTCTTGTTTTTCCAGCAAGTACAGCTTCTTGTGGAGGTAGTGGATCTCTTCTTGTGCGCTTGCATAGCAGTTTCCTAACTCCACGAGCAACCTCTGAGACTTGTCAGCAGCTTGTGGTTGGAAAGAGCTCCTTCATGGGGTCCAATTATCTCCCTTACCACTCTTCCGATACGGGTGCAGCTAAAAGGTAGTGTTCTCAAGCTGCTAACAGAAAGCGTAGCACAGTCTGGTGAGTGCATCCCATGCAGCAGCATCAATAGCTTCTTCCCTTGTAGCTCTCCATATGGGTGTGAAGTGCCGAGTGACAAACCTACCGTTAGATAGAATGGTTACTTCAGCCTTCCACTCTTCATGTCTGAGACGAGGGACTTTCTTGAGGAGATACTCCGGGTATAAGCTGCAGCAATCCATGAACTCTTTAAGCTCCTTGGATATCTGTCCTCCCTCCACCCCGTCGGACTGGAATTCTTGAACTGAACGGTCGGCCCATTCATCACCTTCATTCTCGGCTTCAGCAGGGGGTGGCTCTTCTTCGGATTCATCTCCTTCCGACATAGCTTCATGAGGCTCCGCTGGGTGTAAGCCCTCGTGAAATTCCTCCTGAGGTGCATACCAATGCTGTTCTTATTGTGGATCATCTTCCATGTCGTCCTCGATTGGTTCCACCTCTTTCGGATCCTCTTCCTCATGCATAGAGCTACTGACTTCATCTTCATCATGAGGTTCCATCTTCACTTCCTCCCAATATGGTCCATTGGACACCTCAATGTGGTTAAGTGCACTCCCAAGTGGTGGTGGACGAGTTCTCATGCGTGTTGTGCTCCTAGTGACCGACATCTATAAATAAGACATGAGAAACTTTAGAGAAGAAGAAAATAACTCCAGAATTTCAGAATCTATGAAGAACAAAAACAGAAGGTGTGGCTGTCCAAAGAAAAGAAAAAGGAGGGGCTGAAAATAGCACTTTGCGGCGGCTGAGTTGACAAATAAAGTGCAGAAGCAAGCATTTTTCGAAAATAATAGTTTAGAGGGGTGTTCCTATGTGTTTTAGAGTGTCCATTCTACCTAAACTTGCATCCTACGGTCAACATAGCTCTGGTACCAATTGTACACCCGGTTCCAAAAATGAACCAGGTGAATGCATATGTGTGCCCAGGATGTTCATCACACATACATATGTACTTCACAAACTGAAATTCAGAATATAACCACGTACGAATAATGTTTAATTAGTTTATTACATTGACTCATTGTCTCACTCATGAATATCTAACTTATTCTTGCAGCGGAAGACTCTAAACGGTAGCGGAAAATGGCTAAGACAGCAGGCTCCAACTTTAACTCCACAAGCATGTTGACGGTAGTGTGCACGCCTAGTACTCCATCTGTTCCTCAAAATATTCCTCTCCTGTAGCTGATGTATATATGGGAATGCAAGGGTGAGTACATGTCGTACTCAGCAAGTGCGGGAAAAGTATGACATGTAGCTTACAACAAGGTACGGAATAAAGAGGTTCATTGCATCAAGCAAATTTTATTTCACAAACATGGTAAAAACATCAACTATTTCTAGGTGAGTTAAATCCCAATATAACCAAGAAATTCAGCAAAATTCTTTCATCATAATTCACCATTTATCAAGCTTCAACCAGCCATTGATCTTTCTCAAGTTCTTCTCATACTCATAAATATTCATAACCATCTCATTTTCATATAACCAAAATCAAACTCATTGTCATGGCCCAAAACAGTCCCAATGACCATACCATATCCATACCCGAATAATCATCCCAAGTTTTGCCTCTAATCATGGAGGTTGGGCAGGTGCTTGTAACCGGAAGCACGACTACCATGATAGTTTTACACTCTGCAGAGGTGGCACCACCTTACCCACAAATTCGTGATTTCGTCACCCGTCGGCGACTAGAGAGAACCTCGATTATACCAGTACACAACCGTCAGTGTATGGCCAAGACATACGAAGGGGCTACTAGGATGTACGTACCCACTGAGGTTTCGCCGGCAGGCTCGAATCTCCATTCTCCCACCCACGGGCCCCCTCTTGTGCCATGCAGTTCCCAGTGCAGTCCTCCTCAACTCCCATTCCCCGCGCCATCTAAAGATCCATAACAAGCTAGCAACACAGCTAATTAGTCAGCTAAGTTGCACCCATATTTGGCCTTGTAGTGGCACTGTTTTCCTGGCATGTGCTTGCATGAACCGGTACTTAGATCTACGGCAAGCAAACCACCATCTCATCCAGCAACATCTACGAACCAAGCTCGCCTAGACCTCCCTGATTCCATGCTCATTAACATCATCAAGTTATCATTATCTTTATTCATATGAGTGCAGTAGCTAACAAGTTTTATTTCAGCTTCCTGTATCCCATAAGTTAAGCGAAGCAAAAAGTAAAATGACCATATACGACTCATTAACTTTCCCGGCGACAAGGATGGTTAACTAAACTAGTAAACTCCTATAAAAGGTTGTCCCATCAAGTTGACACAAGCATACAAGTTTTCGCAAGCAAAACAGTTTCAAAAACATGGGATCAATAAGGTCAAGGGGCACTTGCCTTGCTCCCGCTTTTCGTGTTACTCAAGCGTCTCGAAGTCTTGGTGCTGTAGCTCCTCATAGATGGCCTCTTGAATGTGTCCTTCTACTCACGACCACGCATAAACAAAATTTACAGCAATCAATTATCATGCACAAACCTTACTCAAGATGCAATGAGATGGATCAATGCAATTCCTATGGTGCAGTTTATAAAAATCAGTTTGTACATGTTCTTCCATGTTTTAGTAGGCTTCCATGGGGTTTTATAATGATCAAGGTTGCTGGGATCAAGTGTGGACGTGGTTAAGATCTTGACACAATGTGTAGATCAATTCCACCGTCAAAAATTGACCAAAACATAGTCTGTCCACACTCAGAATTTTCTGCTCGCAGGGGTGAAGAAAACGGGTGCGTAGAAACAGCGGTGACGTTGTAAGAGGGGTAACGGAAACCTACCTCACTTGTTCCTCCTCTCTTCCTGGCGGCAGAACCTTCTTCCTTGCAATGGCAGCATCGGGAGATTTTCTATGGATAATTACGAGGCTGCGGCTAGGGCAGTGCAGAACGTCGGGGGCTTCTTTTCCGGCGACAGCGAGGCGTGACGCAGCTCGACGGTGGCCAAACTCCATCTAGGGGGGGGGGGGCAGAGACTTGGATGGCAGCAAGGGAGGGCGGCAGCCAAAATAGAGGGGTGGGGTGGCGGCTAGTGGGGGTTTATTTATAAGGGGGGAAAAGAGCTAGGGTGGCTAGGATTTTAGCAACTCAATTATCCGATGGCTGAGATTTAATTTTAAAAGAGGTGGGAGCTAGGGGCTGGGATTTTATTATTTATTTTCCACCAATGGCTGAGATTAATTGAGAAATAAAAGCCCACAAAAATCCACAAAGGGTGGGTGGCTAGGCCCCCCCTTAATAGGCTGCGGCCAAGGGGTGGGGCCCATTAGGGTTCCCCCCCTCCTAATTGGTGCTGCCAAAATTGGGAGAAATCCCCCCCCCCCAAATGTGGAGGAATTTTCCCTAGGGGGATTTTGGAGAATTTGCGGAAAATCAGGAAAATTGGGAAAATTTGTGAAAATTAGGGGAGAGGGGAATTTGGGGGAAAATTGGGGAATTTTGGGGAAATTTTGGGGTGGCCAAATTTTGCTATTTTATTTATTTTTTCTTTTTTCTTTTTCTTTTTAATTTTTTTCCTTTTATATTTATTTCCATTATTTTCTATTTTTATTCACTTCTACTATTTTATTTGCTTCTATGTTCCTCTCTTTATTTCTTCTTTTTAAATGCTTCTCTATATGAAAATGTATGCAATGCATGGTAGTAATTTTGATAGTGTTACAGGGAGAAGACAAAGCCAACTGGGGGCTTATTACATCTAGCACCGAGGGAGGCACTCCGTGCCCTACATCGCGCCCTTCACTCCCGTGAAGTTGGAGCACTGGAGGGAGGACTGGGTGGTTGCCCAAACTGACGTCCACGACCACCTTGAGTTGTCGGGTGGCCCGCTGATGGCCGAGGTGGCCGTTGGAGATGAGATCCCCGACCTGCAGGACGCCTACACACAGGTGCTTGGGAGGATCGGGTACTTGGTGGAGGAAGGCCTGACCTCGCTGATGGTTCTGGCTGACTTTCTGTTCTGCCGGATCGCCCGTCTCCAGCAGCGCGTCCGGGCTGCGTGGCAGTACACCGGGGAGGGCGATATGACCCGGTTGGCGTGCGGAGCAGGGTCATCACCAGATCGGGAGCTGTTGGAGACGATGCTGCAGAAGCTCTCCTGTGACCCGATTACCAACGACTCCATCACCCCGCCGGCGAGCTGCCAGCCGTCTACCTCAACCCACAGGCATGATCGAGGCTGCTGAGAGAACTGCCGGCGCTGGACGACATCGATGTCGCAGTGCGGCATATTAGGGATCTCTCACGGGGCATCGAGATCCCCGGAGCGGACGACGCCGGTAGCCAGGCAGGGGCTGCGCCGGACTCACTCCCAAGCAGGGGGAAAGAGTCGGCAGGAAGGCCTGCAGCTGCAACGCGCCCTCATTCGCCACCCAAGGATGCCCCAGAGCCAGGCATGGTGTCAAAGAGGAAGCTGGTCCGTCCTGATGGAAGCTTCGTATCCGGCCCCTAGGCGAGGGGTTCCCAGGCTTCCCGTGGTCCCGCACCAGGCTCGGCGACTGGCGCCTGGGGCAGTTCTGGAGCTGCCGCTGCCGAAGCAGTCCCGCAGGCCACGGGAAGGGCGTCTAGTTCTGCTGGAGCTTCAAGGCGGCCCCAGCAATGTCGTCGGCTTGTCAGCCGTCGAGGGCCGCCCTAGCTCAGGGCGCATCTTCAGCGTCGAGGTCCTCGCCTTGGAAGGCTCCTGATGTGGTGTCTTCGTCGATGATGACCCCCGAGGCTCCGCCAGATTCGAAGCCAGCAGAGGCGACCTCGACATCAGCAGGGGCGAGTGTCTCGAGCTCCCCACGGAGTGGAACTTCCATGCCTCCAGGTATGGCTCAACCTCACGGGGCTGCGTACTGAGCCGCTGGATGGCGTAGTTGACGCTTGGTGCTTCTTTTTGTAGGGCTCCTCAGCAGAGCACCTATGTTCCTCCTCCGCTGCAGTAGTCCAGGAGCCGGAGCTCCCTTTCCGCCGAAGCTCCAACACCGGCGGCAGTGCCTGAGTTTGTGCCTGGGGTAGCTCCGGATGTCGGCACCCGGGCCCCCGAGGTGAGCCAACCGGCGGGTGTGAATGCCACTGGTAGCAGTGCGGCTGCTGCTGGGCGGGTTTCTAGCCCTCCCCCTCCCTTCGCTAGTTGCCGTGGTGCCAACCCCACCGGTTGGTGAAGAGCTGGAAGGTGTCGAGGCAGTACCTCGTCTGACAATGCCGAAGGTTGTCCTGGTCCGCAGGGCCACAAGGGCCGTCTGCTCTAGTCTGGACCAGATGCAGGAAGCGCTCGAGCAAGAGCGGGCCGAGCTGAGGTCCGAGTGGGAGCGCCTCCAAGACTGGGATAACCTGATGAAGGCGCAGGTATAGTTCGCTAGGGTGAAGGCTCGGGCTCGAGAGGAGCGGCTCGAGGCTCAGGAGGAGATGCTGGAGGCGACAGAGGCCGCCGTTGTGGCCCTTCAAAATAATGCGGCGAACCTCCAGGCTGAGGCCGAGAGCCTTCATGCCTCCCCCGATGCACGTCTCGCGGCACTGATGGAGCTCCGAGAGACGCACGTTCGTCGGGAGGAGGAGGCGGCGGCGAGGGAGAGGGAGCTCTCCTACCGTTTGGCTGCCTATGAGGAGGAGCGAGGGTGCCTAGAGGAGCATCTCCAGGGCGTCCATGACTGGGAGCTCTCCGCTGCGTCCAGGGAGTCTGATCTGGAGGAGCGGGCTGCACGGCTGGCCACCAGGGAGCAAGCCCTGGTTGCTCTGGAGCAAGGGCTAGCCGCTCGGGAACAGGAGCTGGCAAGGAGTAGTTCGGCGGGGGAGCTGGCTTCTTCCGCCAAGGAGGTCGAAGATCTCTGGGCTTCTCGTGCCACTAAGGCAGAGAAGGTCTGGGAATTCCTCGACCGCGCAAAGGTAGCTCTGGAACCCTTCGGCTTTGGCCCCTTGCGCTGTAACACCCCAAAAATCTTGTTAAGACCCTAAATCATGTTAAGAGGGGAATTTAAAAAATTTTGGACGTGTTGCATGTTTTGCAAAAATTCAAATTCAAACTGGAATTCAAATTAAACTCAAATCAGAAAAGAAATAGAAAAAGAAAAAAGAAAACAGAAAAAAACCGGCCAGTGGGCCGCAACCCACCAGCAGGCCCAACCCGAACCCGCGCCAGCCCGCAGCCGCGCGCGCCCCTTTCCTCCCACTGACAGGCGGGGCCCGCCAGTTCTTCGTCTACCTCGAGCCCACGCCGGACTCTCTCACCCCGAATCCAAACCGATCCGGATTTCTGCGAATCCCAGTCGAATTTTGCTCGGGGGCGACGCGAAAAATCGATCTAAACCACCCCGCCGCCCTCTCCCGTCTATAAAAACCCCGGCCTCGTTCTGTTTTTCCCACGCGATCTGCTGTTTTTCCTCCGGTGAGAACCCGAGCCTTCTCCGGCGAATTCTGGCCGATCTACGCTCGGAAATTCCGATCTAACTCGCTGGTCTTGATCCACCGCCTCCGGGGAACCTTGCAGGTGCAGAAAAATCGGTGACTTGCGGTGTAAACACAGCGCCGACGAGCCTCGCCGTGAATTCACCTCGAACCTCGTCGCCGATCACCTTCCAGTACCTCCGAGCTCAAGAAAACCCCCGAGGTGAGATCCCCGACCTCTCCTCCACCGATCTATGCCATAAGATCACAGTTCTAGGAAGAATTCTTGAAGATTCGAAAGTCTCCGGCGAGATCGCCGCTTGCCGCCGCCGTGCGCCGCCGGCAGCGCCGCCCGCGCTCGATCAGAGCGACGTGGCCGCTTGTGCGCCGTTTATTTTAAATCGCACGGTAGGGTTTAAATCCCCGCGTACCGGTTCGACGTTATAATCTCAGCCGTCGGTTTAAAATCGGACGGTCCACGTCAGCCCCACGTTATAAAGACTGGAAATCTTACGTGCTACCCCCTGGGGTTCTCGGGAAATAAGAGCTAGCCCCGGAAACTTCTGATCTAGCCCCTAGAACTTCAGAAAATCATGTAAATTTATTTAAAAATCAGTTTTAGCCCCTGGACTTAATAAAAATTAGGAAAAAATCCTCTGTTATGAGTAGCTAGACCCTTGAGAATTGTTAAAATAATAGTATAGACCCTGTAGTGGGGTGAGTTTACCTTTTTAGCCCTGTTTAATATTTAATTTGGGAAATTGAATATGTGGCTAGTGTTTAAAATTTAAAAAGTGGGACAAACATATTGTCAAAATTAAATTAAAAACTTTCTCAGTATTTAGAAAACTTTGGAGTGAGATAAAAACATATTTTGGGCTGAAGTGAATCTGTTTAATTTATTATACACATTTCGGGACACATTTTTAAGTAAAGAATAGTTCTAGAAAATAGGGAAAATAATTGCAAAATAGTTTACATCAGAGGAAAAGGTCAAAAATATATTAGCAAATATTTTAGATCAGAACCTATTCTGTTTAGATGATGTGTCTTGTTATTTTTATAATAAAGTTCACACTTAGGCATAGGAAATAAATCTGTAAATATAGCAACTAATAAATGATAAATGGAGTTTCTAAAATCCAAAGAATTCAGTTTAGGGTTGGTAGAAATTATGAATACACATATGGAGAAGGAAAATACTTTCATGCATACTAGGTAGCTAAAAGGTGTAGTAATTGAATATAAGGAATTTATTTAAATTGGAAACTCATATATATAGTATGCAAGTATAAATGTGAACACAAAAGTAGGAATCATATACATATGATCAAAAGTGCATGTAAGCCACAAATCAACACACATAGAGTAACCACAACACATATAATTGTGAATGACTTTCATAAATGTGAATGTGTGGTTTGTATGAAGTGGAAGTGTGAACTATGTCTTATGGATTGTTGTTTTTCTTTTGCTATGTGTGATGGTATGATGTAGAACCTGCTCAAGAGCAAGTTATTCCTTTCCAAGATCAGGACTACCCATTTCAAGAGCAGCAGGAAGGAGGCAAGTGTCCTTGACCACTTTGATCCTATGCTAGGATGTGTAGATAGAATTATTTGCATTGTCAAATGAAATATGAAACCCATGCTAGGAAGTTTCCCTAGAATTGCATTACCTTGTTTCCTTGTAGATTGGGTTGGGATTTATTTTATCATGTCATTTATTATTATGCATATGCTTAGCCATGCTTAGAATGGGATATTTGGGATATGAGATCATCAGTTTATTTTACCATACTCTTGAATGAGATATTGTGAGTTATGTAGAGGTAGGGATCAAGGCAAGTTGGATGTTTTGGTTGTGTGCTGGGTGCACGAGACTTGGGTTTGTGTTTAGTACTTGCCTGGATCCTAAGGACCGGTTCATGGAGCATGTAACCTGGCTTTACCGTGCCAACCACATGCTGAGATGGGGCAGCTTGGCCAATTAATTAGGTGTATCCCCGGCGTAGTATGGGTGTGTTGGATGGTGCGGGGAATAGGTGTCAGCTGGACTACCATATGAACCGCAAGGCTCAAGAGGGGGCCACTGCAGCGGGGTTGGAGCCTCTTGTATGCTGTTAGGGGTGAAACCTCAATGGGCCCACGCTCGTCGGGAATCCCTTTGTAAAGGCTTCGTAGTGATCTCCTGGCTACACACCTAGGAAGTGTGAATGTGGTTCGTAGCCACTGGCATAATGGAGGTTCTTTTAGTCCACCTGGCAACGGGGGATGAAATCACTACATGTGGGTACAGTGGTACAAACTCTGCAGAGTCAAAACTGTCATGACAGCCGTGCTCACGGTCAAGAGCGGCTTGGACTTATTCATGATTAGAGGAGTGATGGTTTTGGAAGTTGTGGATGTTAAGCGGGGAGCTTAACATTGGAAATGATGATATGGTTATTTGATTATGATGATGGAATGGGAGACTAGGACAATTTCACCTATGTAGTAATGTAGGTGCTTAATAAGCTAAGGTGATAGGTATTAATTGCGTAGTGCTTTAACCATGAGTTCAACCTCTCCATGTTCTAGCCATGCATGACATAACTTTCCCACACTTGCTGAGTACCATCGGTACTCAACCTTGCATATTTTGTTGGTTTATATTGCTGCTCAGGTCAAGATAATGAGATGGTGTATAATGACCAAGACTTTGGACCCGAAGAAGGTTTCTAGGTTCGTGGAGACCCCCGGGCAACGCCTGTGACGGAGCCCTCAAGAATAATATTCCGCTGCTAGTTTATTTACTTGTGATGAACTTATTATTGTTCATCGAGACATTTGCTATGTAAGACTTATTTATATTCGACACCTGGCTTGTAATAAATGATGCTTCACTATTTGTCATCACATGTATGAGAAAATGATCCTGGCATACATGTGATATTCACTTGGTTGTTCTTCGGAAAAACCGGGTGTGACATGCGCCCCGGAGGGCCGGTCCAGGTGGTGAGTCAGGTACTCCCTGCCCTGGACTTAGTCGAGGAGAAGCTCCTGACATTGGAGAATGTCATGGGGGAGCATTTGGAGGCTGAAGGCAAGGCTCCAGCCCATATGGTGGCAGGGCATGTTCTCACTTGCCTTCGGAGCTGCGACCCTAGCATCTCCCTCGATCCTGTGGTGTAGGGCCACAACGCAGAGGTGTCGGAGGCGGCGAAGTCTTCGGTGGAGGAAGCCGCCCGACTTGTAGCTACTAGGTTCCAACGCGGATAGCTCCTAGTTCTCCTGCTTGCCTTGTATCCTCCTATGTATGCCGGAGCTTTGTTTTTATTGAATACTTTTTGTTTGAAGTCTTATGTTGTCTTGAGTTGTTGATGTAGACTTCGGACCCTTGGCAGCACAAAGATCTGGAATGATTTAGTCGACGTGGATAGCTCTTTGCCGATGTCTCGAGCTTGTTCCTATGGCTCCTTAGCAGCATAAGGACCTAGGGCGCTCCGGCAGTATGGATACCACTCCTTCCGGGTCCTCGACGGCGTAAGGACCCGAGGGAAGTTTGGCCCTTGTATTCAGCTTGTCGTAGCTGGTGCTCCGAGTCTTCTGCTCGCTACTGCAGTGGTCCGACGTCCTTCCCGCGTGTTTCATCGTGATGGTACCATGGTACGTGTGGCCCTTGTGTTGGAGCACACCTACCACCGGATGAGGAAGGACGTTAGCATCGAGCCCCCTGGGAGGTCCGAAACACCAAGGACCTGTGCAGACCTGCAACCATGATAGAAACAGGGAGTAGTCGTGCTCTCTGGTCACTCTTCCTTGTTTGGTAGCTTTGTTGTGGCTTACGGTCCTCAGTTATGCTGCGGGGCTTGGGTAATTAGACGTGGGTCGTCCAGACTATGGTTAAAGCCTTGCCCAGGGGTATGAGCCGTCCTGTTCCCTGGTACCGAGCTGTAGCGCTGGAGAGGCAGGGTGTGCACGCTAGGGGTACGGAACCAAGCATAGCAGGCTATACAACCTGGACCTCCCGCTGGCGTAAGCCTTTCAAGGGAGGGTCATTCGGCACCATAGGGCCCCTAGGCAATGAGACAACCAAAGGTCCCCAAGTTACGGTCAGGACTTTGCTCGGGGGTATGAGTCGTCCAGTTCCCCGGTACTGAGCTGTAGCGCTGGAGAGGCAGGGTGCACACGCTAGGGGTACGGAACCGGGCATAGTAGGCTACTTCCCGGGACCTCCCTCTGGCTTAAGCTTTTTGGGGGAGGGACCATTCGGCACCATAGGGCCCCCGAGCAACGAGACAACCACAAGACCCCAGGTACGCCACAGGTACTTCAAGCAGACCCGCCTGCATAAGGATATCATGACCCTTGTTACGGTTGAACACAAGGAAAAGTGACTGGCCACACGCACGGAGCGGTATGGAAAGAAAGAATGAAGAGTATTGGGGCAATGTTCGGGGTCCGGTTACTTTTCTTGTCCGTAGCATGTTCTTTCTGGCCCCCAAGTACTCAGTTGTAGCGCAGGGGAGGCAGGATGTGCATGCTAGGGGTACGGAACTAGGAATAGCAGGCTACACACCCTGGACCTCCCGCAGGCGTTAACCTTTCAGCGAGGAGATCTTCCAGCGCCACGAGACCTAGGACAAATGTGTAGGACAGGCTCCGGACATGCAATTTACAGATGATATGCATGAGTAAGCACAATCTATAAAGAAGGTACGCAGGGTAGGGTAGATTTTTCTCATTTCTGGCTTCCTTCGGGTGATAGGAGGAAACGGCCGTGCAAGAAGGCAGCGACCCGCCCCGGATGACAAGAGTAGCAGAACCCCTACGGAGCTTATCTGTTCTAAGCGTTGTTCCTAGACACTATGGCACCTTTACAAAGAAAGAGAAAAAGAAAAAATGCCCTACCACTACGCCGAGGATAGAGCTTACAAGTGTGTTCTAAGTTCTGTGGATTGGATAGAGGTACCCATCCCCGTGGCTAGGTGGGTGCACCTGGGGCGGCGCACTTGTGTTGCTCAGAAGGGACCTTCCTGGCTGGGGGAGGGTTTTTCACTCCTTCTGAGAAAGTGTTTAGCCGAGGCACCAGGTGGCCCTGCCTTGGGCTGTCTAATCTGCGCATGCCGTTGCTGATATCACCGGAGTGCCTAGCAGTGTAGCTCATTTCTAGCAGCCTCTAGCCATGTTACCTCGTCGATGATGCTGATTTATTCACACGGAAGCTAATCCTGTGTGGCTTCGTCGTATGTCTGGACGTGGGATGATCCCTTGGTGTGTTTCGGGGGGGGGGGGGCGGCCTTGACCCCCTACACCAGTGTAAGAGGGCGTTTCCCTAGTCGCACGACGGGAGAGGGGTGGGGAATGCCTGGTTATGTGTGGAGCGTCTTGTGTCGCTCGCTGTCGGCACTAGAGTCGGAGTCGGAGTAGCCGTAGACGGCTTTCAATGTCCTCTAGGCGTCTTGATACTCCATCTCCTGCTCAGTGCTGGCCTCAGGTTTGGCCTTTTGTTTTCCCTCCCGCTAGTGGAAGGGTGCACCGCCTTGGTGCGGTCGCTGTTGTTGCAGCTCAAGGAAGCGTTCCACAAACTTCTTGATCTCGCGGCAGTCGCTAGCGCCGTGAAGATCGGTGTTGTGCACCGAGCACCACTGGCCGTCGTCGCTGGCAGACGACAGTGGCGCTTGTCAGAGCGCGGGGCTCGGCCTCCACCGGCCGCTGCTAGAGCAGCAGTGGATGCCCCGGACGGAGGCTTGTTCCTGCCTCCGGTCTTGTTCTTCTTGCTGCTGCATAGAGCAGCAGCCTCTCTGACACTCCCTGCCATGAAGGCAGGTCGTGAGTGCCAATCTCGGCCTTCCACCGCCCTGGCACATTTATCGACCAGGCTGAAGATCTCGGAGACGTCTTGCACGTCGTGCGTGGCCAACTTCTCGAGCATCTTCTTGTCACGGATGCCTTGCCACAAGGCGATGACGACAGAGGTGTTGGAGATGCGGGGGATGGTGTTCCTAACCTGGGAGAACCGCTAGATAAGGATCGTAGCGACTCCCCATCACGCTGACGCACGGCTTTGAGGTCAAGCTTGCCGGGGCGCATGTAGTAACTCCCAAAGTTGAATGTAAATTTCCAGCACAACTCTTCCCTGGATGTGATGGAGCATGGGGGAAAGTTCATGAGCCATGACCAGGCCGTGCCAGTCAGGGCGACGGGGAAGTAGTTGGACATGAAAGCCTCATTCCCTCCTGCAGCTAGGATGGAGGTGGAGTAGATCTGCAGGAACTCGGCGGGATTAACTGTCCTGTCGTATGTTTCTGGCAAGTGGGGCCAGAACTTGGGTGGCCAGGCCACCATACGAAGGTGTGGGGTGAGCGCCATGCAGCCCCCCACTGTCCCTGGAGAGGCAGGGGTAGGCGGAGCGCGGCCCGCTGGTACGACGCTCGGAGAGCGGTACTCTCCTTCGAGGTTGCAACGCCTCTCGCAGCATCGCTCTATGGTGGTGCGACCGTCTTCACATGCGTGGCGGTAGTTCAGCTCGACCCTGAGGTCAGCTGTGGCCGCCACGCGCGGGGCTGTCGCCTCACGGGCCACCGTCGGCGTACGCGACTGGGCCAGCGAGGGTTCAGCCTGCTATCTCCTGTAGGCAGGAGAGTTCATGGCAGCAGCGACGAGATGGCCAAATCGTATCGCCACTATTCTGCCGCCTCAGGGGTGGCACCCTCGCCCAGAGGGTTGTGGAGCAGAGCACGTGCTGCAGCCAGCATGCTCTCTAGGATCGGTCATGGCGGAGCTGTCGCCGAGTAGAGGGCAGCCGAGAGGAAGCGGCCTCTAGCGGCGCGAGCACCGGCGGCACACCATCAGTACGGTCACCGGCTCGTCCTGATCTAGGCGCCGTGGGCGCCACAGGGGCACCAGTGGTCTGGCCGTCGGTTCGGCCGAATTTGGGCGCTGGTGGCGCTGCTGGCATGCCGGTCATCTGATCGTCGCCCTGGCCAGACTTGCCTGCTCTGGAATGGGAGGTAGCCTCGTTGTCTCCCGTCTAGAGACGATGGCGAGCTGAGCGAGTAGGCTCGCCTTGGGAGGTGATGTTCACCATGGTCGCATGGAGAGCACGGAAAGCTTCCTACATAGTGCACCAAATGTCGGAGTGCAGGAAATGCGACACTCCTTCCTGCCTGCTCGGAAGCATCCCACGAGGTTCTTTTTTCCGGAGGGGGCTTGGCGCCCTACGTGACCTGGGCTCAAGGGAGCGGGTGAACATCGAGATTTACGTAGTTCAGGCTACCAGAGCATAATACCCTATGTCCACGGGAGTGCTTGTTGTATTGTTTGCTTGTATGTGCGTGAGTGGGTGCTGGGTGCGAACCCTTTGCAGGGTGGTCACCCCGGTTCTTTTATAGTTCAAGGCCGGGGTGGTTACAATGTGGCTTGGGGCCCAACAGGTGGCCTCAATGCTATGTGTACCCTATACATGATCTAGGGCTTCGTCATCTAAGTAGAGTGGTCGACCGGGGAGTTAAGTCCCGCCGCCCAGCGCGCTGAGCGCCCCTGATCGCGTGTCAGGTGCTGATGAAGACGCCGTTGGGCGGCACTGTGCTGCTGTCACGCCTTGTCGTCCTGTCTTGTCACCGTAATGGCGAACGGGCAGAGGATGAAGGCGTGCGTAGTGCGCCATGCTTCTAGGGAAGAGCGAGCCTTGAATGCGAAGCCTGACAACACACTTCCTTCTTGACTTCATCGACCCACGGGCCACGACGGATCGTGGGGCACGCAGCAGCTCTGGAGCTCTTATCGACGGGTTTGGTTCCAGGGGACACGTGGAAGCTCCGGACCTCACCTCAGTAGGGAGGCTCGGACCGGAGACCAGGGCACGTGTCAGCATCGGAGCTGTACTCAGTGGGGAGGTGGCTCAGAGCCAGGGGAGACGTGGCAGCTCCGGACCTCACCTCAGCGGGGAGGCTCGGACCGGAGCTCAGGGCACGTGTCAACACCGGAAATGTCCTCAGCAGGGAGGTGGCTTGGAGACAGGGCCAACGTGGCAGCCCCGGACCTCACCTCAGCGGGAAGGCTCGGGCCGGAGCCCAGGGCACGTGTCAGCTCCAGTGTTGTTCTCAGCGGGGAGGTGGCTCTGAGCCAGGGGATACGTGGCAGCTCCGGACCTCGCCTCAGCAGGGAGACTCGGACCAGAGCCCAGGGCACGTGTCAGCTCCGGAGCTCAAGCTCACGTGGCATCCCCAGGGCTGACCATGGGGCCAAGAGCACGTGGCTACGCTGGGGCCCGCCTCAACGGGGAGGCGGGGCCTAGGCTGTCTTTTACCCACTACGCGGGGGTACACGGTCTGCAGGGTATTGACATGAAGGTTAAATGCTTTTCAAAGGTGTGCACGTGTGGAAAAAGTGCATGCAACATGGTTTTAAGGCGTGGTGAAGGTGTTTGAACGTATTTGGAGGTTGGCATAAGTTTGTAGTGTGATTACAGCACGTCCAAACTTGGATATGTTTGTTTAAGTTAGGTTCAGACATGAATCCGAGTTGGTATTTGAATTGAATGGGTCCGAACATGAGCTTTGGTAGGAATCAGCCCATTTTGGCCAAAAAATAGCTGATTATGAGTCGGTTGTGAGTTTAGGCTAGAGAGTCCAAGTTAGGGTAAGATTTTGGTTGTTTGTGTAAGGAGTTTTGAAAGGTTAATATTCTAATCTATGTTGCAATAGACAGAGTCCAAATAGGAATAGAAGGTGTGCTATTTGAACAAGACTCCTTTAGAGGTGTCCTATTTGGTTATAGTTGCCTGAGAGATGTGGATATAAATAAGAACTTTGCTATGTGGCAACCATCCCTTTCAGGTGGTTTCATGTATTTTAGAGTAAAATTCGTTTTGTTTGTGCAAAGCTTTTGCATTGTGATCTAAAAACTTCATTCGTGGGCATTCAGGCACTGTTTTTCATCATACATATTATGTTTCTCGCATCCATTTAATTTCATCCGACATTTAGTCATGTTTTTTATCATAAATTTAGTTTTACTCAACCTATTAATATCATTCTTGTTGCATTGGCTTCCTAAGTCATTTCTCTAGTATTTACAAAGTTTTGATCACATTTTATGTTGAAGAAACTACTTGTACACGTGTTTTTCATACATATTAGTTTTTTATTAAGTAGTTAAGTCTTAAGTTTGTATTATCATTCATCCCCCTGTGATAGCTGATCCCATATGTAATATCACGAGTATTTAAGAAAAAAAATCACGACAAGAAATATTATAGGATTGACCCAAAAAATTGACTTTTGGATCTGCTGCTCTGATAGATGATCGGAGACCATAGATGCGTAGAGGTCTTCGAAACGATTCCGTTTCACTACTCATATGCTTGACTCAGAGATCAGATGAGTTAGTTATGAGTCGAATTAAAGCAATATATATTAAAAAACCTGCTATTCTTTCCCCAACCAGCACCGCCACCACCCAGAACCTTGCTCCCAGTGCCCGCCGCCTCCAAACTTTTCTTCTCAGTTGCATCTTTCCTGTTGCGTCCTCCTGCCCTTGCTATTGCATCCGCTGCATAAAGCTGCAGGTCAAACCTTGCAGCGCCCCTTCACTTGCTGGTCAGCCTTGCTGCTGCTGCTGCCGGTTGTTAGGAGTCCCCCGATCTTCAGCTGCACTACGGTCGAAGATAACAAGGTACAGATAAAGAGGGATGCTGCCTACTGGGCTGTGCTGCTTATTACTGTGAGCGCTCCGCTATTTTTCTTGCCGTCAGATGAGTTTTTGCTTGTGCTGCCTCTGTATGCTGTGCCCAATGCTCCGCTGGAAGTGTTGTGAGTTGCTGGTTCTTGCTTTACTAGACGCTGACGCTGCCTGCTGCTTATTGCCGTGGGGAAAAGCTAGGAAAACAAGTGGACAGGAAAAATAGTTAGGGGTTGTGAAAAATTCACTAAATCTAACAAATTTGTGGATTTAGATCTTTACTTTAGAACCTAAAAAATCTTAGCTGAGAAAATTAGCTTCTGTTGACTGAGTTTGACGCCGTGAAGTCAGGATTTTCGAAAGGGCAGCCCGGTGCATGTAGCTCCCGCTTGCGCAGGGTCCGGGGAAGGGTCCGACCCATTTGGGTCTTTTGTACGCAGCCTTTCCCTGCATTTCTGCAAGAGGCTGTTTCCAGGACTCGAACCCGTGACCTTATGGTCACAAGGCAACAGCTTTACCGCTGCGCCAAGGCCCCCCTTCGAAGTCAGGATTTTTAATCAATTTTATTTATAGTGATAATATGTAGGGATACTTTTTATCTTTCTATCTCCTTTGGTCTCGCTCAATTCTGATGAACGGTTAGAGAGTTTAATCATCAAAATAGTGGTTATCTTAGTGTTTCTAGTCTGTATAGTAAGTTACTTATTTATTCTGGATCAAGTTGGAGTACAAGTTTAGTTATGCGCTAGAACGTTCTAAATATAGTATATATCCCACAGGCTTTGAGGGTTCTGGTGTTGAGAGAGAGTATTCCAACTCTCGACGAGGTTAAGGCAAGTGCATGACGAGTTCCTTTTCTGACATGTGTGATGTGCTCGTGATTTCGTTCGTTATATTGTTGATTTATTATCTTAGCTTTTGAGATTCGATTGTTCATGGTTCTATTTCTTTGAAGTTTAAGATTCAAATTGTTCATTTAGTTATCATTCAAGTACCAGTTTGATCGGGAGTGCAGTTTGGTTCTTATATTCAAGTTCGTGTGAGTAAGTGCTGGCCCCACTTGCTTGGCTTTACCGGTAAATGCTAAGGAGTATTCAAGTGCTGTCCATTTCAGTTGGAAACTAATGTTTCATCGTTCTCAGTTCAAGGTCTACCCGTCGCTTTGTTTCATTCGGGTTGATTTTACCGCTCTTCTAGCTCTAAGTGTACTTGTTGAGTGTTTTTACTCTCTTGTGTTTATTTGATTTTTAGGTACTCATTGATTGATTCATGCATGGGAAGAGGGTAGCATCTACACATTCAGCACACATATCAAACATCAAACTTAGAATACGTATCTTAATTATTTTCATAGTTTGTATGTCAATAAGAACTATCGTGAGGTCGATTGAGTTCTGACTCAGTTTATTTCAGCTGTGATGATCGAATGATGCTATTATTGCTTCTCTATATTTAATCCCCATATTATTGTAACTGTTTGTCTGCGGCTGATAGAAATTATAAGGGAAACTCTGTCAAAATTTCTAATAATTTTTACACTTAGTAGGAAATTGTAGATGTTTGTAGTAGCATCCACGATAGTGGTTATCTGTGGCGATACAGTTTATACTCAGAGCCTAGGTCGTATTGTCTAGTTATAGATTTTAATTGTTAAATGAGTATGAAAAAAATTAGCGTAGGCCTACAATTAAAAATTGACACACTTATGCACACTAGGATGGGTTTCATGGGCATACTCTGCATTCTTGTTTCAGTTGCATATTTTCTTTCGTGTTTATTTTCTCATGCTGATATGTTGTTAATCATACTGTGTTATATTTCAAACTAGTAGAACTATGCCGGCGAGAAGGAGTGCACGTGTGGTCGCACGTGAGAAAGATCGCGGTAGAGGTCGTGGTGGTGGCCGCGGTAGAGGTCATGCTAATCAATATGTTATTCACGAGCAAGTGAACCATGTGAATGAAGAAGTTGAAGGGGAGCACTCAGTTGCTGTTGAAGCTCCTATCGCTCGGGGTGCAAATGTCGTGCCTCAGTCAATGACATTTGCTAGGTGGATGTCTATGCACTTGGACACATTTGATGGTTCCAGAACACCTACTGATGCTGCTGATTGGTTGCGTAAGATGGAGAAGGTCATGGTTGCTTGTAGGATGACAGGGGAAGAAAAGATCATGTTCATATCATACCAGTTGACATGTCAGGCTGATATTTGGTGGGTAGGAGTATGTGAAGCATGGACAACTACTCGTGGTGGTATCACATTGGAGGTATTCTTGTCACAGTTCAGGGCTAAGTATTATCATGATCCCTTCAGAGATAAGACGAATGATGCGTTAAACCATATTTAACAAGGGGACAAGACTGTGGATGAGTATGAGTGGAATTTCAGCAACATTGTTCGCTTTGTTCCTAGTGTTGCACGTGATGAGCGTGAGAAATCTAGGAAGTTCTTCATGCGGCTGAATGCTCGGTACAGAGAGGTGATGGGTAGAAACCCTCCCACTACATACATCACAGCAGTTGAGGAGGCTAGGGGTATGGAGACTCAGTTCCAACTTACAACCCTACAACAAAGGCGTAGTGGGAATGTCGATAACATAGGAGGTGACCACAAGAGGGTTCACCAGGATGGAGGAGAGCGGGCTCAACAACCCTCTTTCAGAAAGTCTAAGGCGAACAATTCCTCTCAGCAATCCTTCAAACCTGAGAGATCCACTTCTCCATGCTGAGGAAGTACCTGAGAGATCTAGAGCACCACATAACTTAGAGCCATTGGCAATTTAACAAGATTTGTCATGTGAGTCTCATACTGTGAGGATTTTGGAGACATCTGAGTGACTACTCAGACGCAAGTCATTCAAGTTTGTGAAGGTTTTGTCGACAAACCAAACAGAGCGTGAAGCAACCTGGGAGCTCAAGGTTGAGATGCGCGAGAAGTATCCTGAATTATTCAAATCCGGTGAGCATTTGTGGATTTTTTTATTTATCATCCCTCTGTCCTTCTTTTAGAACAATAATAAATATTTCGAGGGTGAATTCTGTTGTGGGGGGAGGGGGGAGAATGTAATATCCCGAGTATTTAAGAAAAAATCGTGACAAGAAATATTATAGGGTTGACAAAATAATTGACTTTTGGATCTGCTGCTCTGATGGATGATCGGAGACCATAGATGTGTAGAGGTCATCGAAACAATTCCTTTTCACTACTCATATGCTTGATTCAGAGATCGGATGAGAGTTAGTTATGAGTCGGATTAATTTGCACCGTTGGATATGAGGGTTTAGGTCACCTAGCAATATATATTAAAAAACCTGGTGTTCTTTCCCCAACCAGCGCCGCCACCTCCCAGAACCTTGCTCCCAGTGCCACCACCTCCAATTTTTTTTCTCAAGTTGCATCTTCCTGCCCTTGCTCTTGCATCCGCTGCATAAAGCTGCTGGTCAAACCTTGCAGTGCCCCTTCACTTGCTGGTCAGCCTTGCAGCTGCTGCTGCTGCCGGTTGTTAGGAGTCCCCCAATCTTCAGCTGTACTACGTTGGAAGAGAACAAGGTACAGATAAAGAGGGATGCTGCCTACTGGGTTGTGCTGCTTATTACTGTGAGCGGTCCGCTAATTTTTTTTTTTTGCCGTCAGATGAGTTTTTGCTTGTGCTGCCTCTGTATGGTTTGTTCAATGTTCCGCTAGAAGTGTTGTGTGCTGCAACGCTGCTGGTTCTTGCTTTACTAGCTGCTGCAACGCTGCCTGCTGCTTATTGCCGTGGGGAAAAGCTAGAAAAACAGGTGGACAGGAAAAAAAAGTTAGGAGTTGAGAAAATTCACTAAATCTCTAAAAATTTGTGGATTTAGATCTTTAGTTTAGAACCCAAAAAATCTTAGCTGAGATGATTAGCTTCGGTTGACTGAATTTGACGCCGTGAAGACAGAATTTCCAATCAATTTTCTTTGTAGTGATAATATGTAGGGATACTTTTTATCTTCCTATTTACTTTTGTCTCCTCAATTCCGATCAACGGTTAAAGAGAATCATCAAAATAGCGGTTATCTTAGTGTTTCTAGTCTGTATAGTAAGTTATTTATTTATTTTGGATCAAGTTTGAGTACAAGTTTAGTTATGCGCTAGGACGTTCTAAATATACTTTATATTCCACGGGGTTCCGGTGTCGAGAGATAGTCTTCTAATTCTCGACGAGGTTAAGGCAAGTGCATGACGAGTTCCTTTTCTGATGCTCGTGATTTCCTTTGTTATATTGTTGATTCATTATCTTAGTTTTTGATATTCAATTGTTCATGATTCTATTTCTTTGAAGTTTATGATTCAAATTGTTCATTTAATTATCATTCAAGTACCGGTTTGATCCGGAGTGCAGTTTGGTTCTTATATTCAAGTTCCTGTGAGTAAGTGCTGGCTCCACTTGCTTGGCTTTACCTGTAAATGCTAAGGAGTATTAAGTGTTGTCCGTTTCAGAAGGAAACTACTATTTCATTGTTCTCAGTTCAAGGTCTACCCGTCGCTTTGTTTCATTCGGGTTAATTTTACCGTTGTTCTAGCTCTAAGTGTACTTGTTGAGTGTTTTTACTCACTCTTGTGTTTATTGGTTTTTAGGTACTCGTTGATCGAAGCATGCATGGAAAGATGGTAGCATCTACACATTGAACACACATATCAAACATTAAACTTAGAATACGGACTATCTTAATTATTTGCATAGTTTGTGTGTCAATAAGAACTATCGTGAGGTCGATTGAGTTTTGATAGGTTTATCTCAGTTGTGATGGTCAAATGATGCTATTATTGCTTCACTATAATTGATACGCATATTATTGTAACTGTTTGTCCGCGGCTGATAGAAATTACAAGGAAACTCTATCAAAATTTCTAATAATTTTTACACTTAGTAGGAAATTATAGATGTTTGTAGTAGCGTCCAGGGTAGTGGCTACCTGAGGTGTTACACAATATCCTTTGATCTTTTAGATGGGTCGTCTTCAAGATCTGAGGATTTGCATTTACTCAAATACTTCCATCTACGAGGGTGCAGGCAACACAAACATTGCAGATTGTTGGGGCGACAACAAGGGGGAGCTGCTCCTTGGGGTTGGCCAAATAGGAGAGATCTCTGTGGTCGAACATGATGGGAATGTTTGACCATTTGAGTGAGCGTGGAGGGGTTGTGATTGGCGAGATGGTGCATACCTCTCTTGCCACTGGTTAATGGGGTGTAGACACCCTCAAGTGGCTAGGGATGCTGCAAGGGCCAAGGTGAGTTTAACCGCTCAACTACGCATACTTCCACCACAATTAAGATTTCACTAGACCACTCACGAAGATGCCCACGGAGACGCTCATCAATAACACGGGCATTCCCTTCTTCATGCCGACGCAAGTGGAGGTGGCGTTGCCGGCCTTGTGTCGTACGAGTCCTCCTCCCTTGAAGAGAATTGACCGAGTACGGTACCTCAGCAAGCTTGGTCAGGCTTTCTGCATGGTGGTGGTGTCCGTCATGGCACAACACCCTCTAGCCGTTGGTTTTTGCAGGAGGATTCTGGGCCGGCGATTCATGGTCCTTCCTTATTGCACTGCGATGTGCATCTTCCACCAAGCAGGCGATATCCTCGAGCCATGGGTCACAAAGGATCCTAGCGTGATATGTGCTAGAGGAGCATGATGAGGTTGCATGCTTCCTTCAGCGTGGCAATGTGATTGTCATAGAAGTTGAGCTAACGTCCTTCGGTGCACATTGACTGGGCCACCTCCGTTGGGATGACACTCATCTTGGAGGTGTGGTGGTCTGTCCTTGCACCGAAATTAAGGGATCCACGCGTGGAGTCGAGTATGCCCGAATGTTATCACCGATCTACACGCCGTGGGAGGTCCTCCCTCGTTGGGCTCCCATGGGATTGAGAACGTGGATGGACGGTGTGCACCATCATCGGGAAACTGCAAATCTCAATGAGTTAAAAATGCAAGAAACTTGACACTCCCATCTTGGCACGCTAAATGTCGACGTGTGCTGTTGAGATATAGGGGATCTATAAGATCAACCCTTGAGAGTTTGGCGGGGGCCATATCATGTTAATTACGCTGAGGGTTAAACGGATTAGATGACGGGGACAAAGATGGCACACGTTGGTTTACACAAGTCCATGCTGCTCAGAATCTAAAAGTCATACATTCTCCTTTGTGTTTATATTGAATGGTTTACGTGTTGCAATGGTTAGTACACCTCTCTAGCGGCCGAGTTCGTCAAAGAGCCTCCTCCTCTCTTCTGCTGAGAGTCCCCTCGTTTATAGTCCAAGGGGTGCCTTTACATGGGCGGCCAGTAAAGGGGGGAAATAACTGCTATCATCTCCTATCTTGTTGATGTTGGGCTGTCTTCAAGGACCTGGTAAACCTTCATGTCCTACGCCGTGTCAGATGGCTTTTGGTGATTGTCAGGCACGAGTAGAGGTGCTCGTTGCCTGTCTTGAAAGCGTGAGAGAGAATTGGGGTCTGTGGCAGGCCCTGCAACTCGACCTTTAACTTTCGCACCGGTTGTCTTGTCTGGGCACTACCCAAAGGTATGGCTGCATAGCCTGACCCTTCTTGCCTTGCCATGGATACTTCCATGGAAACCACACATTAGTGTGTGTTCAAGGCTTGGGATAGTGACTGCACAGGCCTCGACCCGAAGTGGCCTGGTCGAGGGTTGCATCACTAGGTAAGGTCGAAGGCCTGACCCCCAACCCGACCTTGACTGCTAGAGACTCATCTTGCTTGCTCTGGTTCTTCTTTGACCTGTACTGTGGGTGTAACACCCTTTTTATTTCAATTTCGAACTATTTAAATATACAAAATTTAGAATTTAAATATTAGGTAGAAATTATTTTATAAAATAAAAGTTTCAAACTATGCATTTCATTTTGCATATGCATGCATGCGCGCGCGCACCTACACAAACACACACGCACGCGCGCGCGCGCACACATATATATATAGAGAGAGAGAGAGAGACAAAAGTACTAAAAAGGATAAACTGCTTTATCCAAGTGGAAAACTAATTGCAATAGAAAACAAGAAAGAAAAAGATAGAGAAAGACAAAAAATAGGAAAGTAAATGAGACCGGCCATTGGGCCTTTTCTTCCTCACCTGCCCAGCTGCCACTCTCCTTCATTTTCTTTTTCTTTCCATCTCCTCCCTTGGGCCGTCCTTTTTTCTTTTCCCCCACATGCAGCAAACCAATCAGCTCGCCTCACCTCCCCGCACTACTTGGCCCACCCACATACCAAAGCCCGGCCTGCCCCATCGCTGATCTGGCCCGCTCTAGCACCACTACGCCGAACCCTAAGCGCGTGACCACCGACATCGCTGCCCGAATCCAAACCACCTTGGATCTCCCTCAACGTCTGTGCATGTGACTCTCGGAGGCCACACCCCTATAAATAGGCCTCCCCTCTTCCATTTTCACCGCACCCCGAGCCATACCACCCTCTCCTGAACCATGGCGCTACCGCCGGAGCCCACGTCGACTTCACCGCCTTGCAAGCCTCCTTGCGGCCTCCCCGCTGTCGGTCAACTTCGAAGTCCAAGGACGTCGTATATCGCACCGCTGTTGGGTCGTCGGTCCCTACCCCTCTCGGCCGGATCTGTCCTAAATCATCAGATCATAGATTTACAACCTAGACTAGAAACCCTCAAGGGTTATTGCCGTTGGTCCATAGTGGACCATGGATTGACCCACCAATCCTGGTCCGCCGATCGAAAGACTCAGCTCACGAACTTACGCATAGAAAAATAAATCTGGAAATTAGGGAAAACCCAGGTTTGTAGAATAGCCCTTGAATTAATTAAAGAGAATAGATTTAACCATAAATTTTTGCATCTAGGCCCATAGGTTACAAAATAATTATGATTTGGTCCTAAATTTTATACTTGAGCCCTTAATTATATTATTTTCAAGTCCTTTATTTTACATTTTAGCGCATAAACTGTGACACCCGATTCCGAAAATGAACCAAGTGAATGCATGTGTGCCCATGATGTTCATGACACATATACAGCTTTATCACGAACTGAACTCAGAATATAACCATGTACAAATAATATTTATGTACTTTATTACATTGACTCATTGTCTCACTCATGAGTGCCTACCTTATTCTTGCAGCGGAAGATTCTAAACGACAGCGGAAAATGGCTAAGACAGCAGGCTCCAACTTCAACTCCACAGGCATGTTGACGGTAGTGCGCACGCCTAGTACTCCACATGTTCCTCGAAGTATTCTTCTCCTGTAGCGTATGCATATGTGGGAAATGCAAGGGTGAGTACATGTCATACTCAGCAAGTGCTGGAAAAGTATGACATGTAGCTAACAACAAGGTAGGGAATAAAAAGATTCATTGCAGCAAGCAAATTTTATTTCACAAACAGGGTAAAAACAGCAACTATTTCTAGGTGAGTTAGATCCCAACATAACCAAGTAATTCAGCAACATTTTTTCATCATAATTCACCATTTTCAAGTCTCAACTAGCCAATAATCTTTCTCAAGTTCATCTCATACTCATAAATAATCATAACCATCTCATTTTCATATAACCGAAACCAAACTCATTGTCATGACTCAAAACAGTCACAAAAACCAATCCAATGACCATACCCAAATAACCATCCCAAGTTTTACCTTTAATCATGGAAGTTGGCCAGGTGCTTGTGACCGGAATGTGAAATACTAAAATTCTAACAAGTGGAGCTGCAAATTACACCGAGAAAATGAGAGGGAATTTAAATTTTGAATATAAAGGTGTGAGCTCAAAGTCTAAATTAAACTTGAAAAAAATTCTGAACATGAAGATCTAAATCTACAATCTGGTTCTCTACACATCCAATGGTAGCCCGGCAAATTTTCAGATCATATGGAGAAGGATTTCCTATTTGTGGGAATTTAAACGGGAGAAAATTCGAATTTAAATCTCAGTTTCAAATTCCAACTTCATGGAAATTCGAATTTGAGAGCACCATTGTGTTCCTCACAGTTCTTTTGGCCTATCCTCCAAATTTGATAAAATTTGGAGCTCATTTGCTATTTTAAACCGAATTGGGGGATAAGGGGGAGAAGTGGACCCCACATGTCATACGAAGGAGGCAGGAACCGCCTCTGTTTTCACCGAGAGCTGACACCTCCCGACGTCCGGCGCCCAAACCAACTCTCCTTGCGCCACCTCGTGCTAAGACCGGGGAAGTCCCGTGTGAAGCGATCAGCACGTCTCTTGCCCACAAGAGTCGTCCCTCGCTTGTTCCCGATCACTTCCTCGCTTAGCTCTCCCGTTTCACCGCCTCCCGACACCCTCGGCTCCCTGGCGCCCGGACGATACAAGCTTTCTCGTGGCCGACGATCTACACGAAAAAGGACCGCCCTCAGGTCCTAAACACAACCGTGCAAACCATTCCTCTTCTCATGTATCTCCGGGGGAGAAATTCCCCGTTTAGTGTTTTGGTATTCATAGGACCGAGCCGTCCCAAAACTCAAAATTCATAGTGATCATTCCACCAAAGCTTGTGCCGAGCTACAACCATGTTCTAGACCTTCCCACGCTCCTCTAGGATCAAAAACCGTCGAGTTTTGGCGCTGTTCTTCGAGAATTCCGAGCCGCCGCCAGTTTTGGCCCTAGGTCGCCGATGAACTCATGTTTGCAGCTACTTTTGAGCTGATTTGAGCACATGATGATGCTTAGGGGCCCACCACGGTGCTCTAGGAAGAAGAACCAAAGCTTTTGAGCTATCCTAGCGTGAGTTTGACGTCGCCGAAGTTGAGCCACCACCGCCTCTCGTGGCCGACGCCTTTCCGGTGGCCGGTGGCCTCGGTCGACCCCTTGGATGAGTTCCCCGTGTCCCAAAGTGAGAGGCGGCAAGTTTGAGCACTAGGGGAGGCCAGAAACACGGTTCTGGTGAACCTCACCGCGCCGCCACCCGAGCCCCTGCTGTCGCGAGGTTGAAGAAGAGGGGTGGGTCCCACTGTCAGCAGTTTACATTTTCTCCCAATTTCTGTTCAGATTTTCCTTCAACTTCTAATGCTCATAACTTTTGATAGGAACCTCAAAAATTGTCAAATAAATTTCATTGGATTCCTCTCAGTGAGTATTATCCAGGGGTGCATCCCAATTTTTATGAAAATCCCTCGATTTGGCTCCATAATTCAATAAAGAAAATCTAAGCGAATTAATTACAGGAGTTCTGTCTAATGGAAGATTCCTAATTTTGGGAAGAACATTCTTCCAAATATACTTGAACTCAAGTAAAAATTTCAGAGGCATTGTACCTCATTTGCTAGGCCAAATGATGATTCAATATTGTATGTCTCTGAAAATTAGGAAAAATAACAGAAACAATTTTCCAGATTTTAGCCCAATCTTGTAAATTCCATATCTCTGTGTAGGAAGCTCCAAAAACAATGAAACCAAGTCCTATAGACTCATAAGACTCTCAAGATTCTGAAAAACCAAATTTGGAGCATGCCAAGACCCTAGAATTGCCATAGGAATTCAGAGAAGCCAAATAGCTAAGAAAATTCCTTAGGCCACATCTTACATCAACTTTGTCTGAAATTTTGCAAGCCATACCTCTGCATGATCTATGGACCACTGTAAAAACTTCAGAGCAAGTTGAGATCATCTTATCCAGTTTTCTTCTGGTTCCTTCCAATATATGTCTTATGTGCATTATATATAACTCTTTGAACTTTAGTCCAAAAACCTCCACTAATCCAAAATGATCTTTGCTCTTTTTAAGTACCTAGACAGGCCTAACTCTTAAGTCTTAGTTGATCTAAACCTTCTTAATACATAAAACACTTTTATTTTGTAATTCCTTACTTGCAATATAAATTTGTGCATATTCATATCGGTAGGAAACACGATGAAGGAGTTCGACGAAGAACTCGACTCGGAGCAGAAAGTTGAGGATTAAATCGTCGCCAAGCTACTGACTTAAAAGTAGAACTAAACCTGCAGCAACATAAGGCAAGCCCCGGTTTGCATTTAACAGCTTTTAGTTATATTTTACTTTGTATCACTTTCTTTGGTCTAGTATATATTGTGCATTAGGTCAAGGGTGATTGATACTCCAAATGCATGACCCACAAACCATTGGAGTTAAAAGGGTAGAACAGGTTACCTTCGTGTAGTTCTCGCTAGGCTTAAGTTGTATAGGAATCGGTACAAGTCGGGTAGTTGGAAGCTACTCGTGAGGCTAGGATTTTGGTTCAACAGGGTATGATTCTAGAGAATGAAATGCCTGGAATGGAAAATGAGACCGAGAAGAGAGTAGGAGCAGCAGGACGCTGGGCCTGTGTTGCCGTAGCTCTGTTTGTGTCGGTTAAGGACCGATGCGTATGCCGTCCTGTTGAGCAAGTTTGAACAGTACCGGATGCATACTGGAATTATGGGGTACAGTAAAGCGATGTAACTCGAGTACTCTCGTGTGGAAACTTATACCGCCGTCCTTTGGGGTTTGGTGTCAGAGGTGTAAACCCACTAGCGGAGCAACTTCGACGTGTTTCGGGTAGTGGCCCTTCTGATGGGTCGGTAGAACTGGTTCGACATTGGAGTGACGGGTGAAAGGTTGCTGCATACAACGTAAGAAAGAGCTCTTGTGTGAGTCTTTCGAGGCAGGTGTATGTGTCGTGTGTTCCGGGTGTGTCCTGATTTGAATCACCGTCCCTCGCGGTTATATGAGTACCACTTGTTCACTGAGTTGTGACGTAGTAATTATTTCCAGATGAAGTGAGATGAATCATTGTTGTTGTGAAGTTTTTAATTTCATTGTATTGCAAACCATGTATGCTTTAGTTGTAAAGCTCACTAAGTTTATCTTCAACTTTGGGCATAACCACATCCGAGGAAAGCATTTCTTGTTTGATTGTGGACTTCCAATGTGAGGGCTGCCTAAGGCATATTAATCTGCTGCTACAAAACTGAAAGTAAGGATTAACATGTAGGCATGTCGTTATTGCAACATATTTGTCCTATATTATTAATCCCTGCATGTAGAGTTTCACGGTTGCATTATTACTGTTTTGCAGGTTATATAAAACTTGCTATGAAGATGGTTGTTCAGTGAGACATTGGAGACTCACCGGAAACCTTGCTGCTGCACTCACCCTTGTGGAAGCTAGTAAGAAGCGTCCACGGGCTGGACGTCTTCTCTTTTGCATAGTTAGGACCGAGAGTACGTGTGTACGTATATTCTGTTGTGTGTACCTTCGTGGTACATTATGTTGTAAATGACACTCTATTGAGAAATAAAAGACTTTGTATGTTTATGGCTTCTTTTCGTGTATGCTGTTGGGTGCCGCATCGCACGGCACCACCAAATGTGTAACCTGGAGTGTGGATCACGGAAGGGGTTCCCCGCAGGCGTGGTATGAGAACCACATTGGGAATAGCACCCATGGAAAGAGCATATTTTCAAAAACTTAGAAGTATACGAGTGGGGAACGTATAGTATGCCCACATAAGGACTATTAATAGCATAGTTACTTAAGGTGGCAAGCTAACACTGTTTTATTATTCAGTATTTCAATTCTTTAATGATGCACCTACATGGAGGTAAGTGATGAGAAGTTTAGGCCCGATCTTCCGAAAGGTAGGTCGATTGAAGTGGAGATCTCGACGTTGATGATCCGAGGCACTCGAGCAGACCCGAATACCCATGCAATCACTATACCCCTGCTCCATTGGTTATCAACCGTGCTTCACAAGCTTGACCTCGCCAAAAAGGCTATCCCTGCAGATGCAATCGAGAACACAAGCAAGAACGATGAAGATGCAATCTGAAATTGCGAAATTGGGGTCTCGCAAACCGTAGAACGGCGAAAGTGTTTAATCTAAGCAAAACCCACTGAATATGTCCGGTGTCTACAGTATTTAAAGGCTAGGGTTCGGCCATAAGACCCTTAGACGCGTCCCTAATTGACTCATACGGGATACAAGGCGCAAAAGCCCAATACGGTAGCGCAGCACCAGACAAAACTCTGAATTCGACTTGTCTCAACAATTCCCAATGACTCCTGGCAAATTTTAATGTGGGACCAGAACCATTAGAAATTTTATCTTCTCATCTTTCCATGCATATGTAGAACGTCGAAAACAGAGTCTGTATGCATCCTGGGCGTCCGTTTTAAGATGGACTGCTTCTAGACTCCGAGTTGAACTCGAGTCCGAGTTGGCGACTGTTTCCATCAACTTGTGGACGTTCCGTCTGGTTCTCCACATCCCCAAATCCTCCTCCCTTTACTTGTTGATCATGTCCATGGTTCCTAATAACGATTAAATCATTGAATAGCAATCCATTCTCAAACTCACATGGGTAGGAAGTTAGGAACGAGTTCACCTGCTAATTTAGTAAATGTGCTCGTGCTCTTGTGAATGGTCCTTGTATATCAATGTGAGTATCCACTGTTGTGATGTCCTCATCATCCCCACCTCTTGAATCGGAGTCGTCCTCGACTCAAGATCCCTAGTAGCCTCTGGTTCAATAGCTTCTAGCATCTCATCCATCCGATCAACCCAAGTGTTATCATTATCCTCTTACACTTCTTGTATGGATTGAGAAGCTATCTCGAAGTGAAAGCTTCACACCTCATAATGTGGCATGTAACCTTTTTAACACAAGTGTATTGAAACAGTTGTTTTATGAAACCACTTTGTGTTTTGACATTTCGTACAGGGGCACCGCAACTTATCGTCGACAACGAAAAAGCTCGATCTATAAAAGCATATGTATTTGCGAACCATTCATCTGAATGACCACCTTTCTTGTTCCAACTAGTATACATCCAACTACGGTCTTCACCCATGTTTGAGGCTAAAGATTAAAAACAGGGTAAATATTGTTAATTTATACTTTACTATATTACACAACACTACTTCTGTTGGGACGAATATGTCCTAAACCCACCCAAGAGTGACCGAGAAGAATGTGCTTATGACGAGACGCCAGTTCCGAATCCAGACGAAATTTCGGCAGCATAATCTCGCTGTTCTCTAACTGCACCCCCAATAACGATACAGCGGAGAACATAAGGGTTACGCTATCGAAATCTCGTCCGGATTCAGACCCACGTCTCGTCATAGGCATGCCCCCTCGGTCACTCCCAAGCTGTCTAAAAATGGACAATTCCGAACCTACCCGACTCACACGCGTAACACTCAATGGTTATTATACTAATTATTATCGTACTACTTGTGACACCCAGTCCGGAGCCATCGTAAATAACGTATTATACAGATGGTCTCACGATGGTGTATAAATATAGCTAACCGTCGTGAGAGCATATAATTATTAATTAATTTTATAACAATTTTCAACTAAATAATCAAATGAAGCAAATAGTTAACAATTAAACTAACAAAATAAGAAATTTTCTAGTGAAACAACTACTTATCACCTAAAATAAAACTAATTAATGAACTGAAGTCAATTTTTACCTAAATAATTAACAGCTAAATTTACAATTCAATTTACAACAAAACTAAATTCAATTTACAACAAGTTACAACTCAACTGAACTAAATTTACAAACAACATAGTTTACAACTAAACAAACTCAATTTACAACAAATTACAACTAAACTAAACTAAATTCACAAATTATATAATTTACAACTAAACTAAATAATTTACAACTAATACAAACAATAAACAACAAATCACAACTAAAGTAAACTAAATTCACAAACTAAATAACTTACAACGAATCTAAATTTAATTTAAAACTAATACAAACAATTTACATAACTTAAACAACAAATATAAAAAGTTACTTGGTTTTGGAGGCGGCGTGGCGCGGGGAAGCCGGGGGCAGTGCCTGGGAGGCCGGGGGAGGCTGAGAGTTCTGGCGGCGGCTGTAACAGTCATAAAACAAATGAAGGTTTCATTCAAATTAAAATTCGAAATCCAAACAGCAAGAAGGAGAAAAAGAAATAAAATAGGGATGGAGCCCCTTCCTGGCCGGCCCAACCCTTCCCCCTTGCGGCCCGGCCTGCCCTGCCCCCTTCTTCTGACGCGCACCCACAACCCGGCTCGCCGCCACCCTTCCCCTACCTCCCGTGTCCCGTGCCTAGGCCGACGCCATGTCGCCGCCGGGAATCCGGCGATTGGACGCCCCACCGTCCCATCGCCGCGCGCCGCCCGCGTTGCCCATCCCGTCGCCCGCCGCCCACTGCGTTCCCTCCCCGAATCCGACCGCCTTAACTTCGCGCCGCCATGCCACAACCGCCTCCGGCGAACCGCCTTCCTCCGGCCATAAAAGGGCGCCTCCTCCTCCACCCCCCTCACACTGTCACCACCAAGCACCATATCACCCAATTGAGCAAGAAGAGGGGCCGCTCGGTCCCCAGTTTTGCAAAATGGCGCCCTCCCCTCGAGTTTGGCCGCCGCCATAGGAATTTGCTGGTTAGCCTCCTCTACTCGCTCCCATAGCTCCTATGGATCACGCATAATGTTTTCCCCCATGAAAGCATTCGAGGATAGGGCCCCTAGGCATGCGCACGCCGAGTGCCGCCACGCCCCGCCGCCATGGCACGTTGCCAACCACCATGGGGCCTTCCCCGGTCCGGCCAAGCATCGCAAGACCTTCAGCACACCCCAATGCACGCGTAGGAGTAGAAAATTTGCTTTAGAATGCGAGCACGCTCCATTGCGCTGAGCACCGCGACCATCGCAATCTCCGGCGAGCCCTAGTCGCCATTCTGGTGGCCACCTTGGCCTAAGGTCACTCCCATGGAGCTCCCCGCTACGAGGGGAACCCCGACATGACCTCGAAACCGACCCTAAATGTAGGGCGTCGCGGTTCCGGCTGGCCGCTGGCCACCCGTGCCGTGCCGGCAGCCGCTCCGGTCGCCCGCTCAAGTGGAAGCCAAGTGGCAGGCCACGCAGGCAGGCATGCGGGCGCAGTAGCCGAGTCAGCACCACGCGGGCGCCTGCTAGCCCGTACACCCCGCCTGGGCTGTTGTGGGCTCGGTCCCTGTGGACCACAGACCCAACGGCTGTAGGCTAGGTCTAGGTCCATGAAACAGTGACCGGAGGACCCCCTGCCAACTTAGGCCTGCTTGTTAGTCCCTATACCTATCAAAAATTGCTAAAGCCACACCTTAGAGCACACGAGATACACTTCCGAGTGCGGAGGAATCTCAGAAAGTTTTCTAAAAATAGGAATAAACTATTAAAGTATAGTAGAAAGCATAATGGCCTAAATAAACTCAAGAAAATCTCTATTCTAGCAATGGTATTAACTCATTTAAGTTAACTAGGGGCCCATGGGCCCCCTCTTGTGCCATGCAGTTCCCAGGGCAGTCCTCATCCACTCCCATTCCCTGCACCATCTAATGGTCTATAACAAGCTATTAACACACCTAATTAGTCAGCTAAGCTGCACCCATATTTGGCCTTGTGGTGGCACTACTTTTCTAGCATGTGCTCGCATGAACCGGTACTTAGATCTATGGCAAGCAAACCACCATCTCATTCAGCAACATCCACGAACCAAGCTCGCCTAGATCTCCCCGATTCCATGCTCATTAACATCATCAAGTTATCATCATCTTTATTCATATGAGTTCAGTATCTAACAAGTCTTATTTCAGCTTCCTGTATCCTGTAAGTTAAGCGAAGCAAAAAGGAAAAACGACCATACCTGACTCATCAACTTTCCCGGTGATAAGGATGGTTAACAAAACTATTAAACTCCTATAAAAGGGTGTCCCATCAAGTTGACACAAACATACGAGTTTTCGCAAGTAAAACAGTTTCAAAAACACAGGATCAATATGGTCAATGGGCACTTGCCTTGCTCCCATGGCTCGTGTTGCTCAAGCGTCTGCGGAGACGTGTAGACAGTGGGGAGTTAAAATGTTTTCGGAAAGACGGAGACGACGTCCTATGGTTCAAGGACCGGATCATCGTACCCCGTAATCCGGAGTTGCGGAAGAAAATCTTAAATGAGGCCCTCTTGTCAAAGTTTTCTATTCACCCCGGCAGCAATAAGATGTATCAAGAACTCAGAAGCAAGTTTTGGTGAACACGGATGAAGCGGGAGATCGCAAAGTACGTGTCTAAGTGAGATACATGCCGGAGGGTGAAAGCAGACCACATGAAGAAACCGGGATTATTACAACCGCTTGGCATACCTTCCTGGGAGTGGGAGGATGTGAGCATGGACTTCATCGTCGGTTTACCCACCACATTTCAAAAGCATGATTCAGTGTGGGTGATCGTCGACCGGCTCACCAAAGTTGCCCATTTTATTCCGGTCAACATTAATTACATCGATAAGAAGTATGATGAATTGTACATCTCAAGGATCTTGTGCTTATACGACATACCCCGCACTATCATTTTGGATCGAGGCACTTTATTTGTGTCTCGTTTTTTGGAGCAGTTGCATGCTGCTTTGAGGACGAAGCTGGTCCGTAGTTCAGCGTACCACCCGCAGACGGATGGGCAAACCGAGCGGGTAAATTAAATTTTAGAAGATAATGCTACGAGCTTGTGCTATCAACCACGGTAAATTAGGATGATCACTTACCGTTAGCCGAGTTCTCGTACAACAATGGGTACCAAGCCAGCATCCAAATGGTGCCCTACAAGGCGCTATACGGAAGAAAATGCCGCACACCGCTGAATTGGTGTGAGTCTGGCTAAAGGGTCACCTTCGGGATTGATCTTGTCAACAATGCGGAAGAAAAGGTTAGGCAGATTCAAGCGAACTTAAAATCCACCCAATCCCGACAAAAACAGTATGCGGACCGGAGAAGACGTCCTTTGCAATTTGAAGTCGGGGATCACGTGTATCTACGTGTGTCTCTAATGAAAGGCGTGAACAGATTCGGGGTGAGAGGAAAGTTGGCACCCCGATTCATCGGTCCATTCCGAATTGTGGAAAGATGTGAATCAGTTGCATACCGGCTGGAATTACTAGCGACACTCTCCGGTGTGCACGACGTCTTTCACATTTCTCAGCTGAGAAAGTGCCTCAATCTTTCAACCACCGTTCAGCTGGGAGATATTGAAGAACTGAAACCGGATCTCATCTATCGGGAGGAGCCGGTTCAAATTATTGATGAAAAGGCTCGAACCACACGCAACCGTACATTGTGTTCTAGAAAATTCTATGCAGTAATCACTCCGTAGATGAAGCGACATGGGAGAGCGAAGGCTTTCTTCGCGTTAACTACCCCGACTTTTTAACGTCGCACATACGGTAATTTTCCACCATCCCCTCTCTCATTTTTCAACTTGTAATCTCGAGACGAGATTCTTTTTAAGGGAGGAATGTAAGGGCCCAAGTTTTACATATACTAAAAGTGTTCATCACACCACACTCACCTCATTTAAGGAGATCTTATGAACACCTTTGAAGAGCAAGTAAACACCATCAAGAAAGTTATTAGAGGAGAAACTCACAAAATGCAAAAGTGGTATTTCCCACACGCATCACATAGGGGCTGAGCACATGTTTAACTCATAAACTTGGTTAGGAATGCTCATGCCAAATTTTACCCAAATCCAAAACCTTTTGGGATGTTTTTGGGTACAAATAGAAAGAGGCTAGTTTGAACTTAAATTTAAATTCAAACTCCTTTCATCACATGAATTCAAAGTGGGATTCATATTCACACTCAGCACATTTTTATGAGCTCACACACCAATTTTCACTTTATTTGGAGTTGATCTTGACATGAGCTATTTTGGTTAAATTCAAATCAAATTTCAATTTCAGATAACCTTTGCTGCAAATTTGATCAAATCAAATCAAATCACACTTTGAATTATTCAAGGTCAATTGGCCATTTTGATGTTTGATCAACTCACAAGTGGTATTAGGGTGCCCAAATTAAGAGCCGTAGAGAAATTCAAGTTTTTAGGACAAAAAGGGGGCAGTGAGACCCAATGGCAGTGTCACAACCGAGATGAACCGAGTTTCAACCAGCGCTCTGTTCTTCGAGCCGAAGCTACGGATGCCACAGCGTGACAGCTCTCGCCACCAGCTGCTTCCGAGCCCCCGCGCTGGCACGCTTGCCCCAGCTTCTTATTCCCACGCCCGGGCGCCACAATCCAAATTATCCACCGTCTCATCGTCGCTCACGTCGCTCGGTTGCCGGCTCCTGTGAAACACATCCGACGCCGCCGCTCTCGGTTACTTCCGATCGGCCATGCTAGCCAAGCATCGGTTGCTCGAGCCTTCCACACGAAAAAGCATCGCCATCTCGTGCTCTAGCGTCCTACCACTTCACACCGAGGTTTCCTTGTTGTGGTTGGCGGCAAATTGAGGATTTCCACCGAGCTCCCGAGAGCACCAGCGGAATTCCACTTCAGGTTGCCATGGACAGGACGCCACAGCCGTCGTCGTCCACCACTTGCTGCACAAGAAAGGTGCGCTATATTCCCTATATTGTGTAGCTACAATCCTTGCAGCAAATGATCAGCCGGGTGTGGAGAATTTCCAAAATTTCTGAAATATAGGGAAAACTAGCCGAGCTTGGTCTAAACCCAAATTCGGGTTACACGATCCCCCAACGCTCGAGTCGGCTTGCACGTCGCTTGTACACGTCCTAGCGCTCCTCCTCGAAGAGGAACCGAACAAAACCATCCATAATCGACCGAGTTCTAGCCGTTTTTCGTGCCGCCATGGAAAAAGCGCCTCAGGTCTTCGGTGAGGTCGGGGTTGCGGCCGTTTCCACCGTTGGCTAAGCTCATATCCTTGATTCCCGAGTTCTCTCGGTGTTGTAGGAGAAAACAGTGGAGCATTTGGGGTTTTCTCGAGCTCAATACACGTCGTCGGAGTTGCTCCGCCTTGGTGTACCATCGGGAGCTATTTTCCGGTCACCAGCGATCACAGTCGGGGGGGGGGGGGGGGGTGTCGGGAGGAAGACGAAGCCGGCGGGTCCCAGCGTTAGCCGCTGTCCGGAGCGCGCGCCGCGTTTAAATTAAACAAAGCGACGGGCCCCGCTGTCAGCGGCTCAGTCAGCGCGGGAAGGAATTTCCTGTTGGAAAATAATTCCGAATTCAGCTCCAACTTTATAAATTCATAACTTTGGATAGGAAGCTCTAATTTGGGTGAACCAAGTTTTGTTAGATTCAGCTCTCTGAGTACATTCCAGCAAATCAAGTTTCAACTCATGAAAAAATAAACAAGAAACTCTACATGCACGACGGATTGAAAAGGGTAGTTGAATTTGCATAAATGACTCGCCTAAAGTTGATCCTTAACTTTCAGATTTTAAGGCTCATTTTAAAAACCTTGAACCGAGTAGCATCACAACTCCACAATTAAACAAGAAACGCTTTGTTGCGATGCTTCTTGCACAAAGTTAAGTAAAGTTTAATTGACACTATCTCTAACTCAAGCATGGTTGCAATACAATTTAGAGCACACTCCTTATCAATTAAAAGTAATCCACTTTGGTTCTTACCCCGTCAAGACACAGTGGGCAAGTACGCTCATATAACCGCGAGCAACGGTGATTCGAACCAGTACACGCCCAGACTGCACGACACATACACCCATACTCCGAGTTGCCAGCAGCAACCTCGACCGATGTTGTACGCAGCCACCTTTCCCAAATTCTTCCACACCGGACGCAGTACGATCGCCCCAAACAGCAAGCTCCCTCAAATATGTTCTTGAGCGAGTTACCTCTTGCTATACTGGCGCCGAAAGGCTAAGCTGATTGGAAAAGTTCCAATGTGGATCTCACGAGATACATCGGTTTCCTGGATCCCATATAGCCAGTATGCGCACGGTACACAACTCAAACTTGTCCAACAGGGCCAAGTACGGACTGGCCTTAATCCACACAGGCAGGGCTATGCACGCACGGTCCGCAGCCTGCTGCAACTCAATCTCCCTGCCTGATCTCAATTTCTCACTTATGAATTTTCCTCAATACTTCTATTTCATGACCCGTTCCGATGAAACCAAGCCCTAAACTCGCAAGTAGATTCCAACTACTCGACTTCTACCGGTACTTCCAAAGTAGCATTTAGCGTGGCCCAAATTCACTCAAGGAGGTGCTAATCTACCATTTCTCTCTTGAGTAAATCCGGTCATGCAAATGGATTTTCAGTATTATCTAGACCTAATGCAATCAATACTTCATAGCTATGATCTCTAGAAATGAACAGACTTTATAAGATTGCTTGAATGCAAACCGGGGCTTGCCTGTTTTGCAGGTGACTAAGCCCTGTTTGACACAGCTTCTGAACCAGCTTTTTTATAAAAATAAGATGCGGGTGTACCAAACAATCAGTTTCTCCAACAACTTATTAGTTCAACTGCTTCTCAGAATGAACTAAAAACAGTATATAAGTTTAAGCTGTTGTTCACCAGCTTTTCAGACAGACTGCTTTTTTAACAAGTTTAAGCCATGCCAAACAGGGACTAAGAACATAAATTCAGTTAGTGTAGTCGATCACTTGGGCTTAATCACTTGCCCTCCTTGCTCCTTGATTCCCCCTTCACTTGCTTCTCACTTCGTCACGTCGATGACTATAAAATATGAGATGCATATGTATTTAATTGTAAAACTTTTGCTAATAAGGTCTAATGACAAGTTAGAAACTAGAACTCTGTTTAAGAATTTAAAATGACACTACTGCTAGTGATTAGAGTTGGGTTAAGCCATGGTGATCAAAGGTTAAGGTTATTCCCTTCTTGTGGTTTATTCACCTAAAGAGGATAAACAGAAAAGTGATGTTCCAGAGCTCCAATGAAGCTGAAATTTTTCATGTGAGTTTTTTGTCACAAGGAAAGCTTCTGGACTAAAAATTAGCACTTTTCACTGAGTGATTTATCCAGAACAATTCTCTAAGCAGTTAAGCAAAAAGGAATTAATTCTAAAGTAACTCACATGTTCATGTCGAACTTAGTGAACTACAGTTTCAATTATAGTTCACAGAACCTGCATGAATTTTACTAGGATTTTTGGAGCTCAGAATGGTCCATAAATGATTTTCCAACTTTGGGACTTTTTCTGAAACGTTTTTGTATTCATTTGAATAAAGCAAATTGTAATATGAATTCTCCTAATCAAATCAACTCTAAATGAACTGAAATTTTTACAGTAGTTCAATAACATCCTAAGGATTATTCTGACAAAATTTTAGGATTTTTGGATGAATCAAACTCCCTCGAAAATTCTTTTACTAAAAAGCTTCAAAGAATTTTCCAAAATTAATTATTGACTTTCATACAAATTGGGTTGCATATTTGGATAGAGTTTTTTTGACCTGGAAAAAAAAAAGCTTGCCTAGTGCTGAAGGCTCCCACACATATGGGGTCTGGAGAAGGGTTATTTCTAGACAGCCTTATCCCTGCTTTTGCAGAGAGTTTTTCAACTTGAATCTAACCTAATTTGAATCACTAAATTTGGAGTTTCCTAGCAAAAGTTATGCTCTTCTAAAATTTAAACCGGGGGAAAATTTCAAATGTCTGACAGTGGGTCACGGGGTGATGTGGCGGCTTCTCAGCACAGCAACACCGTGGTCCACATGATTTCCGGCCGTAGCCACAAAGGATCTCGTAGCCACAGCCAATCCGGTTTAAAGTTTAAAACTCACTGCCACTGACAGGTGGGCCGCGCTCTTTTTCTTCTACCTCCGGACAGCTCCCGCGCGCCCGCACTCGCCGGAGCTCATCGGAGCGCTGCCTCCCGGCCACCTCCCGTGTTCTTATTCACCGCTAGGGCCTAAACTAACACGAGGATCACTCTAGTGAGGTTTCCCGCGCCGGCAATGCCCACAACCTAGCTCGCGATGGCACAACGGCTTGAACCCGACTCCGGCGACGTCGCCCCGACGCCCTAGCCCTCCAAACAATTGGTTTTCGAGCTCTACAGCACCAGTGGATGCTAGAGAAGATCGTCAAGCAATCCAATCAGCTCGAGGAAGTCCCTAACTAAGGTTGCACCGTGCACCCGACGGCTTCCGCCATTGGCGCCACTAGAAAAGCTCGGAATAGGCCGTCTACAGGGGGTTTCATGCTAGGGTTGCGAAGCAAAGTTGATCGACATCGAGTCTAGCACGTGTGTGTGCAGTTTGAGGAACCCTAAACGATTATAGAGCGAGAATTTGGAAAATTTGTACCCGAACCTCGGTTGGTGCCGGCCGGGAGAAAATCGGGAAATCCGCCGGCGATGATCAACAACTCGGGCCAAGCTTTGGAGGTGAGCAGAGTGAAGGTCTAGCGCGTCCAAAAGTGTCTTTGCTTGGCCGTGAAATGATCCGGTTGAGGCTGTCCATGGGAGAACCTCGTCACGGTTTCGTTTGGCAGCCACGGAAACACGTGGTCCTCGGGGTGGGAAAGCCCGAACTCGCTCGGTGACGCGTCGAGGACGTAAAGGAAAGGTCTCCGGTGCCGTTTTTTCCCTCAGGGACCTCTGTTCGCGGGAGCTCGTGGGTGCCCGATTGATCAAGGTGTGGCAGCAGTGTTTTCAGTTCGTGCGCGAGGGAAGAAGCAGAAACCGAGCTAAGCTTCGGTGTTGTGGGCAAAAGAAACATGGCAGAGAGTGAAAAAATCGCCGAGAAGGGTGCCAGCGCGAGGGAAAACGGCGAGGAGGTGGCTCATGGCTTGTCTCGGTGTCGCACGGTGAGACTTCGGTCTGCTCAAGTGAAACAGAGAGCAACTTCAGTTGCAAGTCTACTGCCCCCCCCCCCAATGACATGTAGGTCCCACAAGTCAGCACCCTCTTATCCTCTAAAAGATCTCAATTTTTGGCAAATAACAAAATTCAATTGTTGGAAATTCAATCTGAACTGCATTTGGATAGTTGGGCAAGTTTCATCCAAAAACAGTTTGCATTACTATTGGGTTGCCCTCATTTGAAATTTGAGTTGAACAAATTTAGTTCACAATCTGATTTGCAACTTTCTCTTGCACATGATACTTCACATCTGTGGTTTTAAATCCACCTTGGTTCCTAGCATGCAAATAAACATGAGCTTGTATAGAGAGAGCTCTCATGTGCATCATCACATGTGAAAGTTTTAGCAAGTTCCAATTTTCATACACATCAAATCAAATGTTTGTTTCAAACTTCAGTTCCTTTGTATTCATATTTTTTGAACCTTTACAGTGTACACGAGACATAGACTGGCGATCTCCTAACCTTTTCCTTTCTTTCTCTATTTCTTTCCTTTGTCTCTCATTAGAACACATGAAAACCATCGTAAATATGTTTTTTTACGATGGTATTGAACGAATCAAAACTGAGTAACGTAACCTATGCGTGAGCCGTTTTGAACCGTCACGTGTCACTTGCGCTACGTACGTGGCACGTGTAGGTTCAGAATTATCCCTTTTTTGGACAGCCTCGGAGTGACTAAGAGAGCTTGCTTATGGTGAGACGCGAGAGGTCTGGATCCTGATGAAGTTTCGGTTGTATAACCCTGATGTTCTCTACTGCACTATTTCGGACGTGCAGTTGGAGAACTACGGGGTTATGCTGCCGAAAAGATTTTCATGGCAACTGCTCCATCCTTCCAATCTTAGAAAGACTGCTTTGGAAATACACTCAGAACTATAAGCTCCCAGGTTCAGACTAGAGGATAGGAAGAAAATATTGTCCTGGCTTGACAACCTTTCCTCTTAGAATGATTCGCCACGGCATTTGGCTGCTGTTTGTAAAGTTTTTTCCTGGTCAACTTTTTGCCGGCATTTTTTCCTTTCTATATTTATTAATATAATACCACAGTCAGAGTTTCCCTTATTGGTTTCCACTAAAAAGATATCATGGTGGAAGCTTCTGATAAAATTCAGTGTGATGCAACATGAACAAAATTTATTTTATATCACAAACATAGTAGTTTCATGAGAATTTCTAGTATCATAACCCATCAAAAATCCTTATCCATGTGCCAGAATTTTGCAGCCACTGAGCTAATTATAGCACAGAAGCATTAGTTCTTTTGGCTGCTGTAGAAAATTTAAAATAGTAACACTAGCACGGTTTTCCATTTCTGAGTATCAAGGTACTAATCCAGAACTAAACAGATTTCCCTGGCTTTGGCAAATCCATACAGTTATCAAACAGTTGGTATAGAATGGCCTAAAACAAGCATCCCTACTTGTGGCATCCAAAGAACATAAGCATATAGACCAGATCATTGTTTACGATTATCATAAGGTGCAGGAATATAGAATGAATACTGAGCATCTGAAAAGCAGAAAAGACATTACTATGGAGCACCAAAAAGGAAGACATGAGTTGCTCCAGAACAATCATCTCAAGCTAGCAAAGAATAAGAACTGGACAAAGAGTAACAAAATGGCAAGGAGGCACAGCTTTAAAGGCGGTAAGGCAACTCAAGGCGACGGACCCTCTTTTTACCTTTTAAGTGATAAGGCCGTAAGGCGTAAGACGAGGCAACGCCTTAGTAATATGTAAAAATAGGAAAATATAGGAATACAGTCCTAAATCTCTAACTTCATCAGGGTTCCATTCTTGCAAGCACATCACTATTAAAGCAACTACTTAGCTTAGCAACATATCTATCATCTCCCTTCTTTTGTATTGCAAAGAATTTTCCTGGGTTCAAATAAAGTGCTGCTCCATACAATAATGTCCAAGATTTTTTTCAGCAAACCTTGCTTGTTTTGGGTAGGGAACCTAGCATTTATCTTCTCTTTTGCAACATCCATTAAAGCTGCAACTTCAGGCATGGCTGGTCTCTCATCAGCATCAAGGTTTGTAAGGTGTCGCCTCGCTGACGCCTTAGGGATGCCCTAAGGACGCCCCAAAGACGCACCGTCGCCTTAAGGACGCCTTACTCAGGTTTCCAAGGCGAGGAGGACGCCTTGCCCTCTCTGGTCGCCTTACCGCTTAAGTGACGTTTAAGCGACGCCTTAATAACCATGCAAGGAGGTGACTTAAGCAGCAACTAGCCAGCTACCATGTCTAGCATTTTTATGTAAATCCTATTCAAATTCAAAGAAAAGAGAAAACAGTCCACGTTGAGAATTCCTAAAGCCATGGATTTATGAATACCTATGTATTGAACTGTATTGACAGAAAGCTTCATCATGTATCAGGTTGTAAATTTTGCTAGTGCATGAAAAAACTTCAATTCCCATTCATACATTTCCAACCAGCATTATAGCTGAAGTCTAGCAGAGGAACCCATTAATGTATTTTCCTATCGTGCTCCATCAATATCTGAAATGGACAAGGCCATCAATCATCCTGCAAATGCCCAGTGCTATATGTCAATAGTACAATCATTGTAAGTAACCAGTTATATTACATTATTGCAAATCAATATTTCTGTTGTTTCAATTTAGTTGGGGTTATTGTTTGACACCATACAATAAAAAAGTAAAGTCCATGCAGTGTGAATATGCCTAAAATACATTTCCTGATCTGCAGAGTTCATGCCATGGTCGGGATCAAGAGAAGTGGGACTGGCACCAGGAGGTGGTTGGCTAAGCACAAGGCCATGGCCATGGTGTGTGCTGCAAAGTGAGGCCCAAGGAGTCTTCATCAATGATATTTTAAGGAGGGTTGTATATTTATCTAAAAATAAAGTTTCAAATGTAATGATATCAGATGTTTGTCCAATCGATGCAATATAATAGTTGCCTGGGAGTCAATCCTGTGGGAGAGTTAGTCTATCGATGAAACTCATGAACAAGTTAGAAGGGGAAATTCAACACAAGTATGAAACTCTTTTGTCTCCAAGAGGCACTCCCCACGATTCAAGTCCATAAAAGTTGACAAGGCACCAGTTATAAATTTCAAAGAAAATACAGTCCTTATATAATAAGACCAACTAGAAATATGAATAATTTGGCATACCTTACTTTACTATTTTTGTTGTGTGTACAACTCAATATGTCAAAAAATTGTACTACTATTCTCATGATGCACGACACATATATACGATATTGTAAAGAAAGACAATTAAATAATTTTACGTACTTACATGATCAACAGATGTAACTTGGATAGTACAAACTTGTAACAAGAGGTGTGTACTAGCTCAACCTGCATGGAACACTATGCTGGAAACTCTAATGTTCTTGTTTTGAAGCTTGAACTATAATACAAAGCAAGCGGTCTGAGCTTTAAAAACTGTGGAACGCATTATGACATACAACATACAGAATAAACCCTGTTCTAGTATCCTTCAAGACTGACCGGCTGTCTGACAACAATTTGTACCATCATTCCCCACGTCCGTTCATTAGGAACAATTCCCCCAATTACTGCTTTGCTTAAAAGCATAACCACATCATCAAGCAACCTGGCTTTGCAGTGCCAGCTAATAAGAATATTGTATGTTATAACATCAGGATTCACATTTTCATTGTGTAGCTTCTCTAGGAGATTTAAAGCAGCATGCATCCATCCCATTTTGCATAGCCCATTTATGAGTGTGTTGTAAGTGACTATGTCAGGGACAAGCCCTTTATTCAACATCTCCTTTGAGAGCTCTAGTGCATCACGTACCCTCCTTGTCTTGCATAGCTCACTGATCAGGATGTTGTACGAGAAGTTATTTGGCTTAATTCCCTTTTCATTCATTTCCTCAAGTAACATCATACTTTGATCAACATTCCCATCTTTGCACAGGGCTTTTATCAAACCATTGTAGTTAACGACATCAAGAGAATAACCATGAAGTACCATTTCTTTTGCAAGCCTGAGGCCCTCTTGCAACCTTCCGTTTCGCAAAAGAGCATGGACGAGTGTGTTATATGTTATTCCATTGGCAATGACACCCTGTTCAAGTAAGTTTTCAAAAAGGCTCTCTGCCTCCTCCATCTGGTCATTATTGCACAAATGATAAATAATAGTATTGTACGTGCAAATATCAGGCACGCAACCCTGGCTCTTCATCTCTTGGATGAGCCTTATTGCCACATCCATCTTACCATCCTTGCATAATGCATATATAATTCCGTTGTATCCTCGGGAATTCATAGACAAGCCCTTTGCTGACATCTCATCCAACATTGCTCTTGTGTCATCCCACATTCCATTTCTGCAAAAGGAATGCAGCAAGGTCGTGTATGTCACAACACTGGGAGCACAACCCTTTTCCTCCATGTCTCTAAGCACCTGTACAGCCGAACCAAGCCTCCCCAGCTTGGAAAGACCATGTATCAATATAGTATAAGTGTGCACATCCGGCTCCCAGCCTTTCAAACCCATTGTCTCATACAGCTCTGTCGCCTCATCAAGCTTCCCATTCGCCAGACATCCACCAATCACTGTGTTAAACATCACCACATTCACCTGTGGCACCCTCCCCAGTATTGCACGTGCCTCATCCACCTGCCTCAACCGGCACAGCCCTTGCAGGAGGTACCCATATGTCAGCATGCTGGGTGCACATCCCTTCATCATCATTCTGTCCACCAGCCGGGTAGCTTCACGTACCCGTCCCAGCCCACACAACCCAAGCACGACGTCATCAAAGGTGTTGACGTCCGCTGTGCAGCCCATTAGCAACATCTCGTCGAGGAGTGTGGTGGCCTCCGCGACACCGCCCTGTACGCACAGAGCGTGGATGACCGTCTGGTACAGCACCGCGTCGGGCACACACCCATAGCGCGCCATCCCACGCAGCAACGCAAGGGCCTCATCAGCACGTCCAAGGCGGCAGAGCGCCTGCGCTGCAATGCCGAAGGTGAAAGTGGTAGGCGGCACACGGACCTTGAGCATACGGCGGTAGAGAGCCAGTGCGTCGGTGTGGCAGTCGGCCTTTGCGAGTGTGGAGAGGACGACGTTGTAGGAGCGGAAGGAGGGGGTGACAGAGAAGCGGGCGGGCATTTGGTCGAGCAGGTGGAGAGCGCGTCCGGGGGGCAGGGAGCGGAGCAGCGGGAGCAGGAGGGATTCGCGGAGCGGAGGCAGACGGGAGGGAGAGATGGACTCGAGGAGGGCCAGGGCGCGGTCGGGATCGCCGGCAGCAAGGAGGGGGCGGAGCGGGAGGCAGTGCGCGGGATGGGAGGCAGTGTACCAGTTGAGGAGCAGGAGGGAGGTGGCTGGGGATAGCGGGAGCGTCAGGAGGCGGGCGAGGCGACGCGGGGTGAGCGGGCGCGAGGCGAGCGTGGCGCGGAGGCGGGAGAGATCGAACGGGGCGAGCAGCTCCGGCCATGACTTCGCCGCGGCGGGGGCGCAGGGCCCTGGGGGCTCTCCCTGTCCCATGTCCGCGTGGCACGCGGGCACCACCGCGCACGGCGCAACGCAGTCCGGCTTCCGGTGAACGTAGGAGGATGCAAAGAGCTGATTGATTTTCAAATTGTTAAACAGATTTTCTCTGTTTTGATAATAATGAATAGAGATGTGGATAACAATTTCAGTGATATCCCCTACGCTCGGATTGATCATCTATTTTAAAATAAATTTATATGACTACTGGTTTTTAAATCACCTAAACCCGTTATCACGTTGTGTCCTAACCGGAGGTTCAACCTAGCATACAACCTTATCTCTTTATCGAAGCAAAATGGTAACCAACGACCGACCTGACCGATCCACATGGCATGTTGCATCTACTCTTTGACTCAATCTCACATTGCAAAGATGATGGCTCGCAACGACAAGAGACCAGACGGTGAAAAGACTTTAGTTAGGGTTAGTGGATTTGGATTTGGGTCTTCTCTCTTTTCTCCTCTTTAGTATAGAATCTGACGGTAGGTAAGTCCGACGGTGGAGGAAGGGTGGTGGAAGCGGGAGTTTCATTGGAGTGGTGGTGGATGCATCGGTACCGCAAGACTGACTGTTCAGTCGGACGAAGGTGTGCAATCGATTTGAGCAAACAATGAACACAATAATGACCAAGCTTGATGAGGACCATGTATATCGATCTACCAAATGGTTGCCCAGTAGATGTGTCCCTATTTTTGTATAATATAAAATAAAGTCATATGAAGGGGGGTCTTGGCGCACTGGTAAAGTTGTTGCCTTGTGACCATGTCATCACAGGTTCGAGTCCTGGAAACAGCCTCTTGCAGAAATGTAGGGAAAGGCTGCGTACAACAACAACAACAAACAAGCCTTTATCCCAAGCCTGTTGGGGTCGGCTAGACATGAAATCCAATATCAATGAAGTAAAAGAGAGGAAGAGATATAAGAACAAGGAAAAAAGAAAAAAAGAAAAAAAAAGAAAAAGAAGAAAAAAGAAAAAAGAAAAAGAAAAAAGAAAAAAGAAAAAAGAAAAAGAAAAAAAAAAGAAAAAAGAAAAGGAAAAAAACAAGACTACGATTCTGGCACATGAATTGCTACTTTCCATGCGGTCCTATCATGAGCTAAGTCTCTGGATACATTCCAATCTCTCAAATCTCGTTTTACCGCCTCCTCCCAGGTCAACCTTGGTCGTCCTCTACCCCTCCTAATATTTTCTCTACCTCATAAAATCCCATTGTTAACCGGTGCTTCTGGAGGTCTCCGTTGGATATGTCCAAACCACCTAAGTCGATGTTGGACTAACTTCTCTTCAATCGGCGCCACCCCTACCTTATCATGAATCGCCTCATTCCTTATTCGGTCTCTTCTCGTGTGCCCGCACATCCACCGTAGCATGCGCATCTCTGCGACACTCATTTGTTGAACATGTTGTCGTTTAGTTGGCCAACATTCCACCTCATAGAGCATCATGAGTCTGATCACCGTCCTATAGAACTTCTCTTTTAGCTTTTGTGGGACTTTCCTATCACATAGGATTCCAGAGGCTTGTCGCCATTTCATCCACCCTACTTTGATCCTGTGGCAAACATCCTCACCAATATCGCCATTGCTTTGTAACATTGATCCTAAGTATCGGAAAGAGTCCCTTCTAGATACTATTTGTCCTTGTAGACTAACATTTCCCTCTTCATGACCAACACCACTAAAGTCACACCTCATATACTCGGTTTTGGTGCTACTAAGTCTAGACCCCTTGGACTCTAAGGTTTGTCTCCATAACTCTAATTTCTTATCAACACCATCTCTAGTTTCATCTACTAGCACTACATCATCAGCAAAGAGCATGCACCAAGGGATATCCCCTTGTATATCCTTCGACACCTCATCCATCACCAAGGAAAAGATGTATGGGCTCAAAGCTGATTCTTGATGTAGTCCTACCGTGATAGGAAATGCATCAGTCTCACTATCACTTACGCGCACACTTGTTCTAACATTATTGTACATATCCTTGATAAGGGTAATGTACTTTGTTGGCACTTTATGTTTCTCTAGTGCCCACCACATGACTGACCTTGGTATCTTGTCGTACGCCTTCTCCAAGTCGATGAACACCATATGCAAGTCCTTATTCTGCTCCCTATATCTCTCCATAAGCTGTCGAAGCAAGAAAATCGCCTCCATTGTAGACCTCCCAGGCATAAAACCAAACTGGTTTTTAGTGACATTGGTCACTTTCCTCAGGCGGTGTTCAATCACTCTCTCCCAAAGCTTCATAGTATGACTCATAAGCTTAATACCTCGATAATTAGTACAACTTTGAATATCTCCTTTATTTTTAAAGATAGGTACTAATATACTTTTCCTCCATTCTTCAGGCATCTTGTTTGACCGAAAAATATGGTTGAATAGCTTTGTGAGCCATACTATTGCCACGTCCCCAAGACATCTTCACACCTCAATAGGGACATCGTCAGGGTCAAGGGCCTTTCCTCCTTTTTAAGGCCTCCTTAACTTCAAACTCTTGTATCCTCCGCACGAACCGCGTGTTGGGTAGTCATCAAAGGAGTCATCCAACTCAACCATAGTGCTCCCATACCCATCATTGAATAGCCCATTAAAGTAATCACGCCATCTATTCTTAATCTCTTCATCCTTCACTAGAATGTGGTCAGTCTCATCTTTGATGCATTTAACTTGATTGAGATCCCTCATCTTTCTCTCGCGGATTTTTGCTACCTTGTATATGTCCTTTTCACCTTCTTTTGTCTATAGTCTCTCATACAACTTATCATAGGCATGTCCTCTTGCCTTACTCACAACCCGCCTTGCATTCTTCTTAGCCTTTTTGTACTTAAGCATGTTGCTTGCGCTTCTATCATTATGCCAACTCTTGTAACACTCCTTATTCTCCTTAATGGCCTTTTGTACATCCTCATTCCACCACCAAGTGTCTTTATCTACAAGTTTCTTTCCCTTTGTCACACCGAACACCTCACTAGCTACCTTCCTAATGCAAGTTGCCATCTTCATCCACATACTATTTGCACCTCCATTTTCTGCCCAGGGTCCTTCTGTGATCACCTTATTTTTAAAGGATTCTTGTGATTCTCCCTTCAACTTCCACCATTTTGTTCTTGTGATTTTGACACCTTTGTCCCGCAAAGAACATGTATGGAAGCGAAAGTCAGCTACCACAAGCTTATGTTGTGTCACAACACACTCCCCCGGGATCACCTTACAATCTAGACACTCCCGTCTATCCTTTCTCCTAGTGAGGACAAAGTCAATCTGGCTAGAGTGTTGGGCACTACTAAAGGTCACTAGGTGAGATTGCCTCTTCCTAAAGAGGGTGTTAGCTATCAACAGATCATAGGCTACGGCAAAGTCTAGGATGTCCTTACCCTCTTGATTTCTATCACCGCATCCAAAACCTCCATGTACTCCCTCAAATCCTAGGTTAGTTGCACCCACATGACCATTGAGATCTCCCCCTATGAGGAGTTTCTCGGTTATCGGTACACTACTAACCATATCCTCCAAGTCCTCCCAAAATTGCCTCTTAGCACTCATGTTGAGCCCAACTTGTGGGGCATAAGCACTAATGACGTTCAAGACAATGTCCCCAATTACTATCTTGATTACGATGATCCTATCCCCTCGTCTTCGAACATCCACTACTCTATCCTTAAGACTCTTATCCATTAGAACACCTACGCCATTCCTAGTCCCAGCCGAACCAGAATACCAAAGCTTGAAACCGGTATTCTTGACTTCTCTCGCCTTTTGACCCGCCCATCTAGTCTCTTGCACACAAAGGATATTTACTCGTCTACTAATGGCAACATCTACTAACTGACGTAGCTTCCCCGTCAAGGATCCTACATTCCAACTACCCACCCGAAATCTATGTTCCACGGCTAGCTTCCTTACGCTTTGCACCCGTCGAGTAAGATACAAAGACCCTTGCTCACTTATCACTACATCCGGGCGATGATGTAGTGTGCCACTAAGGTGGTGGCGATCCGGCCCTTGCTCATTTAACACCATATTCGGGTTCCGATATGGCGCGCCACTAAGGCGGTGGCAGCCCGGCCCTTGCCCACTTAACACCATACCCGAGTTCCGATATGGCGCGTCGCTAAGAGGGTTACGCCCCAACGAATTTCTATTGGGTTTCATTTCCATGAGAATGGCTAAGTGTAGTTGTTGGCTCGCCAAGCCTATCACAACCCCCTCCTCCTTTACCCGTGCTTGGGGGGAAAGGTTGCGTACAAAAGACCCAAATGGGTCGGACTCTTCCCCGGACCCTTAGCAAGCGGGAGCTACATGCATCGGGCCGCCCTTTCTTTTTTATATAAAATGAAGTCATATTTTTGTAAGATTAAAAGTTCAACTTTAATTCTCTGATATTAACATCCATAATTTTAGTTAGCTATAATAGAATATCAAAATCAACGCACATGGTCCGCCAAATCTCATCAAGTTAGTTGATGTATCTCTTTTTATTTAGATGCATAAAAAACAAATTTCAAAGATATTCAATTTTTATCCACTACGTTTTTTGAGAAGGCCTTCTAGCCGTTTAATTATTAGCAGAGAAAAGCATGTACAAGTAGTACATTGCCCCCATGAGGTTTGACATTTGTCACAAACAAACAATGCAACGTTCTAAAATAGACTAAGAACTACGAGTCACTAATCGTGCTCAAAACCAAGCACAGTTTCTTACTTCCTGCCAAGCACCAGTTTGCAGCTTCATCCTTGATATATGTGGGCATGTTACCCATGCACAGTTTTCTCTTTGTTTTGAAATAACCTTGCATTTCTTTCCCTCCATATGGTCCATAACGTTAGAATTATTAGTGATCCAATCCCCTTGGCCTTGCTTTGGTGTGGACTGCTCTGAATATCCTGGAGCCAATCATTAACCGATAGAGTAGGCTTCCAACATGCAGGACTGAGGTCTGATTCCCTAATCCAGTTGCTAACCTCGATCATTGGGCAAGTGAGGAACAGGTGATAGCTTGTCTCTAGGAGCTACATGCACCGGGCCGCCCTTTCTTTTTTATAAAATAAAGTCATATTTTTGTAAGATTAAAAGTTCAACTTTAATTCTCTGATATTAACATCCATAATTGTAGTTAGCTGTAATAGGATATCAAAATCAACGCACATGGTCCGAAAAATCTCATCAAGTTAGTTGATGACTTTAATTCTCTGATATTAACATCCATAATTGTAGTTAGCTGTAATAGGATATCAAAATCAACGCACATGGTCCGAAAAATCTCATCAAGTTAGTTGATGACTTTAATTCTCTGATATTAACATCCATAATTTAGTTAGCTGTAATAGGATATCAAAATCAACGCACATGGTCCGCAAAATCTCATCAAGTTAGTTGATGTATCTCTTTTTATTTAGATGCATAAAAAACAAATTTCAAAGATATTCAATTTTTATCCACTACGTTTTTTGAAATGGCCTTCTAGCCATTTAATTATAAGCAGGGAAAAGCATGTACAAGTAGTACATTGCCCCATGAGGTTTGACATTCGTCACAAACAAACAATGCAACGTTCTAAAATAGACTAAGAACTATGAGTCACTAATCGTGCTCAAAACCAAGCACAGTTTCTTACTTCCTGCCAAGCACCAGTTTGCAGCTTCATCCTTGATATATGTGGGCATGTTACCCATGCACAGTTTTTCTCTTTGTTTTGAAATAACCTTGCATTTCTTTCCCTCCATATGGTCCATAACGTTAGAATTACTAGTGATCCAATCCCCTTGGCCTTGCTTTGGTGTGGACTGCTCTGAATATCCTGGAGCCAATCATTAACCGATAGAGTAGGCTTCCAACATGCAGGACTGAGGTCTGATTCCCTAATCCAGTTGCTAACCTCGATCATTGGGCAAGTGAGGAACAGGTGATAGCTTGTCTCTAGGAGCTACCTGCACCAGGCCACCCTTTCTTTTTTTATATATATAAAATAAAGTCATATTTTTGTCACCAAGTGGACTAAAGTCTCCCTGCTTGCCCGTGATCGTGAATCACATCCCACACTTTCTATGGTGTGTGGCCAGGGGATCACTATGAGGCCTTTACCATGCACTACCAAATCCCTGTACACCCGCTAAGGTTTCACCGCTAACAACATACTTGGAGTCTATTTTACCTCCACTACAAAAGCCCCCTCTTGCGCCACACAAACATCTCAATGGTGCACACAAGATAAGGTAGAAGTCAACTTAATTGGCCAAACCGTTCCATACCAGTCTTGTGGTGGCATGATATAGCTAGATCATAGGATATCACGAACCGGTCCTTAGAATCTACACAGACACTGACTACCAACCCGAGTCTCGTACATACACACCAACCGTATACCAACAAACCTGCTAAACTCCTATCTCTACTATCCATGTATATACCTTACATAGCACCACAACAAATTCTCAAAGATGATGATAATCATATTAATGTAAAGTTTACCCCATCCCATTATCTAAGCAGGGCTAAGCATGAGTAAATGACATAAAGTAAATCCCAACCAAATCCCTTTTCTAGGCTACCAGGAATAATATGGAATTTCTAGTAAACTTCCTATCATGGGAAATAATTTTAAGACATTGCATGCAAATTCTAACTAAAATCCTAAAACAGGAACAATGTGGTCAAGGACACTCGCCTCCGAAAAGTAGCTGCTGCTCTCTGTTGTCAAAGTCTTGATCTTGCAAATTAAAGGCCTGCTCCGGGACTGGCTCTACCCAATTCATCACACACATAGCCAATTAACAAGAAACAAATAAGACAGGGTATTAAAGTGCTCAATCCACATAAATACATAAGCATTACCCCTAAAACTAACTCTTTACTTTGTGAAAAATACATTTGTGATGTTAAAATCAACATTAAAAGTTAATATAAACATTTATGAAGTTATTTTATGTAAAATGAACAATTACTAGGAGCCTAGGTGTAAAATTAGCATGTTGTGAAGGTCAATTTAGTGAAAATTGCATTATGCAAAGACTAGTAAATAATTTTAGCCAGTTCAAGGGGGTTTTGGATAATTACTAGCATGGGCAGGGGCTATTTTGTTATATTCCAGCAAGAATCATGGCTTAAAATGCTAAAATAGAATTTTACAAGGGTTAATTTGCAAATACATAAGTACCAGGGGCGTTTCTGCTTATTTTCAGCATAATACAGGGGCTAAAACCTAATAAAAGTTCATTACAGGGGTAAATTTGCAAAAACAGTTCCCTTAGGGGCATTCTAGTAATTTTCCAGGGCCTAAAATGTTACAACAGAGGGTTCTAGGGTCATTTTGCTAAAAACAGAGTGTTTAGGGGTATTTTATATAAAACAGAATTTCCGAGGGGCCTAAAAATAATTTACAACAAGTATTTGGGGTTTAATTGCTAAAACAGAAATTTCTAGGGGCCCATAATCTATTTTCCACTAAATTCCCTAATTTCCAGTTAACCCAAGGTTCATACTGCAAAAACCGAGGGCTGTTTGGTTGGATCAAGAAACCCTAGGGGGCCGAGCGTAAAATTTCCCGCAGGAAAACCGGATTTGAACCGGGGCCGTCGGATCAGCCGCGGATGGCTGAGATTTTAAATCCCGAAGCGGTATATCACGATTTAATCGTGACCGCCCATCCGGGATCGGATGGTGGGGCGCGTTTCCCTCCCCTAGCCGGCCGCCGGCGACTCGGCGCGAGGCGGAATGCCATGCGCGCGGCCGGATCTCACCGGAAATCCATCAGGTCCGTGTTCCCGTGCCCTAAACTCTAAGCTAGGTGACAAAAACGAAGGAGGGGGGACCTCGGGAGCTCACCTAGGACAATTTCGGAGGCTGGGAGGCGGCGCAAATGGGCTCGCGACGGAGGAGTGCGGCGGGAACCTTCGGTTCTTCGTCGGCGACGGTGACGAATTCCTTGCGGTCTTCACGTCGGCGATGTGTTCTAGGGTACGACGAAGTCGATGGAGCCGTTGATTCGGGGAATTAGGCACCCAAATCATCGGAACGCAAAGAAAAGTGGAGGAACTTACCGGGGCTTGCCGAGTCTAGGGTTTGGAGCGTCGGCGCGACTCGGAACGGGGGAAGGAAAAGCATCGGCGTCCCTGCGAGCGTGTGAGCGTGTGAGCGCACAAAACGGCGGTGAATTGGGCCCTAATCGACGGCAATGGCGGCTCACCGAGAGATGGCGGCGGCGACGAGTTCTTTGTGAAATGGGGGAGACTCCAGAGGTACGCGACACGTTTATAGGGCGGGGCAGCTGCTGCTGAGATCGTGGGCAAGCGAATTGAAGACCCAATTAACCCGGCGGTTTCCCGTTCTCTTGGATTGATGGCGTTCGAACTTGAAGACCGGGGAGGGAATCGGGGGAGGAAAGGAGGAAGATGAAGGTGGCGCTGAAAGGCCGGCCCCACCAAGCAGAGAGAGAAAGGGGGTGAGGGAGATGGGCTGGCTGCGGGTTGGGCTGGGGGCAAGGCCTAGGAGAAAGAGAAAAAGGATTTCAGCCCAACTAGTGTTTTAATTTGTAAATTTTGGATGAATTTCTTCTTTTAAATTTCAAATTTTAAACTAGGGTGTTACAACTCTACCTCCCTAACAAGGAATCTCGACCCGAGATTAGTAGACTTACGAGAAGAGGTGAGGAAACTCTGTCTGGAGATCTTCTTCTCTCTCCCAAGTGGCTTCCTGCTCAGAATGGTGTTTCCATTGAACCTTGCACATGGGAACCCTTTTGTTTCTGGTGATATGCTCCATCCTCTCGAGAATCTTGACAGGAAACTCAGCATAAGACAGGTCTTCCTCCACTGTGAGATCATCCATCGGCAACTGTTTCTCGGGTGCCTTGAGACACTTCTTCAACTGCAACACATGAAACACGTCGTGCACGTCTAACAAGCGAGGTGGCAACTTCAACTGGTATGCAACCTCTCCCCTTCTGCTTAGCACCTTGAATGGTCCAATATACCTAGGTGCAAGCTTGCCCTTTACTTTGAATCGTTGAAGCCCTCTGATGGGTGACACTTTGAGGTACACAAAGTCTCCAACCTCAAAAGTCAACTCTCGTCGTCTCCTATCAGCATACCTCTTCTGCCTGGACTGAGCTGTTCTTAGGTTCTTCCGACTCTCTTGTACCTACCTCTCAGCTTCTCTCAATGATTCTGGCCCAAATACCTGACTTTCTCCAGTTTGACTCCAAAATAGTGGTGTCCTGCATCTCCTCCCATACAATGCCTCAAAGGGTGACATCTTCAAGCTAGCCTGATAGCTGTTTTTGTTGTAGGAAAATTCCGCATAGCATAGATTGTTGTCCCAGCTCCTACTATTCTTCAAAGCACATGCCCTCAACATGTCCTCTAGGATATGATTAGTGCATTCAGTTTGGCCGTCCGTCTGACGGTGATAGAACGAACTAAAATTAAGATGGGTACCCATATGCTCATGCAACTTCTGCCAGAACCTTGAAGTGAACTGTGTACCCCTATCAGACATGATCTTCTTAGAGACCCCATGCAAGCACACAATCCTTGACATGTACAATTCTGCCAACTGTGACCCATTGTACTTATCTTCGACTAGGATGAAATGAGCAACTTTAGTTAATCGGTCCACAATTACCCATATTGAGTCATATCCCGACTGGGTCCTGGGTAACCCAACGATAAAGTCCATGCTGATTTCTTCCCACTTCCACTCTGGCACCTTAAGTGGTTGTAGAAACCATGCAGGTCTCTAATGCTCTACCTTCACGAGCTGACACGGGGTCACATAGAGCCACATATTCTGCAACATCTCGCTTCATACCATGCCACCAATAACGGTCTTTTAAGTCCCGGTACATCTTAGTACTCCTAGGGTGAATAGAGTACTCTGAGTCATGAGCCTCTCGCAGTATTGTCTGCCGTATGCTCTTATCATCAGGTACACATATCCTCTTACCCAACCACAATGTCCCGAGCTCGTCTTCTCGGTAACCGGGAGCCTTGTTTTCCTTCATCAGTCACCTGATCTCACAAAGCTTCTCATCATTCTTCTGTCCCTTTCGAATCCCGCGCTCCAAAGTGGAATCCACTTCCATGACCACGTCTGTGCTGGACACCAAGCTGAGATTAAGCTTTGCAAACTCCTCACATAACTGGGTTGCAACATCAAAACATTGCAATGCACCTTTCGGCTCAAGGCATTGGCTACCACATTGGCCTTCCCTGGGTGGTAATTAATCCCCACATCAAAGTCATCAATAAGCTCCAACCATCTGCGCTGCCTGAGAATTAGATCTGGCTGTGTGAATATGTACTTGAGGCTCTTATGATCTGTGTAGATCTCTGTCCTCTTTCCCATCAAGTAATGCCTCCAAATTTTTAATTCATGGACAATAGCTGCCAGTTCTAAGTCATGCGTTGGATAATTTCTCTCGTGCTTCCGGAGCTGTCTGGAAGCGTAGACCATGACATGTCCTTCCTGTATAAGGACACATCCCAGTCCCTGTCCAGAAGCATCACAGTAGACTGAGAACTCCTTCTGCATGTCTGGTATGATCAATACAGGAGCTCAGGTCAACCTCTTCTTCAATTCTTGAAAGCTTGTCTCGCACTCGGGCGTCTATTTGAAAACTGCCCCCTTTTCAAGCATCTTAGTGAGTGGCCGGGCAATCTTTGAGAACCCCTCAATAAAGCGACGATAATACCCTGCCATACCCAAGAAGCTTCTGATCTCCCCCACGTTTCCTAGCGCACTCCACTGCATCACAGTGGCTACCTTGCTTGGATCAACAGATATCCGTCTTGGTGAGATGACATGACCTAAGAAAGCCACTTCCTTCAACCAGAACTCACACTTTCTAAGTTTGCCATACAACTGGTTCTCCCAAAGCTTCTGCAACACCAACCTCAAATGTTCCTCATGCTCTTCTTCATTTCTCGAGGAAACCAGAATGTCATCAATGAGCACCACAAATCTATCCAAATACTCCATAAACACCTTATTCATAAGGTACATGAAGTAGGTTGGGGCGTTAGTCAACTCGAAAGACATGACCGTGTACTCGTATAGACCATAGCGAGTAACAAATGTTGTCTTCGGAATATCTGAGGCTCGAATCTTCAGTTGATGACACCCTGAGCGAAGATCAATTTTGGAGAATACACTTGCTCTCCTCAATTGATCAAACAAGTCCTCGATACGTGGCAATGGGTACTTGTTTTTGATGGTCGCTGCATTAAGAGCTCGATAGTCGACACATAACCTCCGAGTCCCATCTTTCTTTGGCACGAATATAACGGGGCTCCCCAAGGTGAGGAACTGGGTCGAACATACCCCTTGTCTAGCAGCTCTTGGATATTCTCCTTGAGTTCTGCCAACTGATTAGCATCCATCCGATATGACCTCTTATATATATGAGTTGTGCCAGGTACTAAATCGATGATGAACTCAATATCACGATCTGGTGGCATACCTGGTAATTTCTCAGGAAAGACATCCAGGAACTCACTAACCACCCGGATTCTCTCCGTTGTCTCGAGTTGATTGAGCTGGATCTTCTCATCCGTTACACAGACTGACTTGAACTCCACCTTGCTGCTGTCTGTGTGAGTCAAACTGACAATCTTCGATGCACAATGTATCAAACCACTATACTTGGCCAGCCAATCCATCCCCAATATGATATCTAGGCCCCCTGACTCCAACACGAGGAGGTTTGCATAGAAGACTATCCCCATGATGCCAAGACTCACTTTTGAGCACACTACATTTGTCTTGAGTTCTCCCCCAGGAGAGTTGACCACTAGCGTATGGGTCATAGATGTAGTCTTCATATTATGCTTTTGTACGAAATTCTTAGCAATGAAAGAATGAGTAGCACCCGAATCAAACAAGATTGTAGCAGGGTGGGAATCGATGGAGAACATACCAATCACCACATATGGAGCATCCTGAGCCTCCTCCAAAGCTACATGGTTCACACGACCATGCATGACATTCTGTTGTTGCTGCTATGGTTGTTTATTCTTCGGACAACGGTTGGAGAGATGCCCATTCTCGCCGCAAGTGTAACACGACCCAATCATCCTGCCACTTTGAGCCTTGCTGCCCTGCTGCTGACTCTGCTGGAACTAACCAGTCGGATGGGGTGGAAAAGTAGGACACGTCTGCTGGAACTGTGGACGCTGCTGCTGAGTCTGCGGCGTTGACTGCCTGAAAGCCGGGCTAGGGTACCTCGGCGCTATACGAGCCCATGGGATGGCTCACCTGCCCCACTGGTGTCGGCGTAAAACGGGTGTGACTGCTGCCGCCGAAAGGCTGGCCCTACCAAGATGTCTTTTGCTTCCCGTGTTCTTCTAACTCGGGCCTCTGCTTCTCCATAACAAAAGTTTTATCAGTCATCTTCTGGAAACTCTCGTAGTAGCTGGAGGAAAGTGCATTTTTCAATTTTTCATCTGGTCCCTGGATAAAGCAGTCCTCCTTCTTATCATCAGTGTTGACATCTTGAGGCGCATATCGAGATAGCTGAGTGAACTTCTGAAGGTACTCATGAACTGTCATGTTACCCTGCCTCAGACTTAAAAACTCCTCCCGCTTCATCTTTATTGCCTCAGCTGGCACATAGTGACTGCGAAAGCTCCGTGTGAACTCCTCCCAAGTGATACTTTGTGGGTCCTCATGGGTGGACATGTAAGCTATCCACCAGTCTGTTGCGGGAGCTAAAAGCTGGTGGGAGCAAGCAACACCCTCTCCCGACCCTGACACTGAACTATCTACAGCTTGCTTTTAATGGACTTCAACCAATCATCAGCATCTAGTGGCTCCACGGAGTTAGAAAACCTGGTGGATGAGTACTCTAAAAGTCCCTCAGTTTGGGCCGGGGTTCAGGCACTAGCGGTGGTGGAGGTGGAGCTTAGTTCAGGTTGGCCACCACTTGAGTCAGATTCTGCAGAAGTTGAGTCTGCATAGCCATCATCTGCTGCATTCCCATTGGAACAGCTCCCCCGCGGGCACCTCGACCATTCCACGGTGGAATCTAGAATGCGGGAGGAGCATTACCCTCCTCAGACATCCCGCGGGCACGACTTTGTCCACGTCCCCTGCCTGCCATCTATATATATATATATATGTGTGTGTGTGTGTGTGTATATAGTGTCAGATAATGAGAACAAGCGTTAAGACTAAACAATTTAAAAGAAATCAAAATAAAAGCTCATATATAAATATTTGAACTATAGCAAGTCAACATATCACTATCAATTAAACAAAGCACTCCGTATTGTTAGGTGACATAAAATGTTAACATTTACGGCTTCTAGGACAAGGTGACCCATATATGTGGATATACTTCTAAATTCACAACCGTTTCTAACTAGGCTTGCGTACTACGGACAACCTTGGCTCTGATACCATTTTGTCACGCCTGGTTCCTATAAACAACCAGACATGCTACACATGTATGCCAGGATCAATTAAAACATACATGTGCTAACAGAAACGATGTATCAAGTTTATTACAATCTCATAATGAACTTATAGTTTTTAAAAGGAAAAATACATAGCAGCGGATAAACTAAGCGTAGAGCTCCATCACAGGCGTTGTCCGGCGCACGCACGCCTAGTACTGCGCACCAAGGTTGAAGCCATCATCTTCCTCGTACTCCACTCCGTCTCCATATCCTAAGTAACAATGATTTCCAAAGAGAAGCAAGAAAGACACATGAGTACTTAGAGTACTCAGTGAGTGAGGGAATGATATGACATGTAGGCAAATTCAAGGGAGGCTAACTCGGCTAAAGCACTATGCAACATCCTATCTCTAGGCTGTAATAGCATCCTAATTACTAAGTGAGTAACCCACCAAGTGTCACTAAGATCCAGTCCTACTGCCAACCCAATACAACCAACCATTTTGCCCATACCCAGCTAATCTTGAAGGAGTTACTAGCCTGCTCTTGACCGTGAGCACGGCTGTCTAGACAGTTTTGACTCTGCAGAGTTTGTATCCTTTACCCATAAGTCATGATTCCGTCCCTTGTCACCAAGTGGACTAAAGTCTCCCTGCTTGCCCGTGATCGTGAATCACATCTCACACTTCCTATGGTGTGTGGCCAGAGGATCACTATGAGGCCTTTACATTGCACTACCAAATCCCTGTACACCCGCTAAGGTTTCACCGCTAACAGCATACTTGGAGTCTATTTTACCTCCGCTGCAGAAGCCCTCTCTTGCGCCACACAAACATCTCAATGGTGTACACAAGATAAGGTAGAATTCAACTTAATTGGCCAAACCGTTCCATACTGGTCTTGTGGTGGCACGATATAGCTAGATCATAGGATATCACGAACCGGTCCTTAGAATCTACACAGGCACTGACCACCAACCCAAGTCTCATGCATACGCACCAACCATATACCGACGAGCCTGCTAGACTCCTATTTCTACTATCCATGTATATACCATACATAGCACCACAACAAATTCTCAAAGATGATGAATATCATATTAATGTAAAGTTTACCCCATCCCATTATCTAAGCAGGGCTAAGCATGAGCAAATGACATAATGTAAATCCCAACCAAATCCCTTTTCCAGGCTACCAAGAAAAATATGGAATTTCTAGTAAACTTCCTATCATGGGAATTCATTTTAACACATTGTATGCAAATTCTAACTAAAATCCTGAAACGGGAACAATGTGGTCAAGGACACTCGCCTCCAGAAAGTAGTTGCTGCTCTCCGTCGTCAAAGTCTTGATCTTGCAAATTAAAGGTCTGCTCCAGGACTGGCTCTACCCAATTCATCACAAACATAGCCAATTAACAAGAAACAAATAAGACAGGGTATTAAGGTGCTCAATCCACATAAATACATAAGCATTACCCCTAAAACTAACTCTTTACTTTGTTAAAGATACATTTGTGATGTTAAAATCAACATTAAAAGTTAATATAAACATTTATGAAGTTATTTTATATAAAATGAACAATTACTAGGGGCCTAGGTGTAAAATCAGCATGTTGTGAAGGTCAATTTAGCGAAAATTGTATTATGCAAAGATTAGTAAATAATTTTAGCCACTTCAAGGGTGTTTTGGACAATTATTAGCATGGGCAGGGGCTATTTTATTATATTCCAGCAAGGATCATTGCTTGAAATGCTAAAATAAAATTTTACAAGGGTTAATTTGCAAATACATAAGTACCAGGGGTGTTTCTGCTTATTTTCAGCATAATACAGGGGCTAAAACCTAATAAAAGTTAATTATAGGGGTAAATCTACAAAAATAGTTTCCCTAGGGGCATTGTGGTAATTTTCCAGGGCCTAAAATGTTATAACAGAGGGTTCTAGGGTCATTTTGCTAAAAACAGAGTGTCTAGGGGTATTTTATATAAAACAGAAAGTTCCAGGGGCCTAAATACAATATTACAGCAAGTATTTGGGATTTAATTGCTAAAACAGAAATTTTCAGGGGCCATAATCTATTTTCCATTAAATTCCCTAATTTCTAGTTAACCCGGAGTTCATACCGCAAAAACCGGGGGCTGTTTGGTTGGATCCAGAAACCCCAGGGGGCCGAGCGTAAAATTTCCCACGGGGAAACCGGATTTGAACCGAGGTCGTCGGATTAGCCGCGGATGAGTGGGATTTTAAACCCCGAAGCGGTATCTCACGATCTAATCGTGACCGCCCATCCGGAATCGGATGGTGGGGCGCGTTTCCTTCCCCCAGCCAGTCGCCGGCGACTCGGCGCGTGGCGGAACGCCATGTGCACGGCCGGATCTCGCTGGAAATCCATCGGATCCGCGTTCCCATGCCCTAAACTCTAAGCTAGCTGACAAAAACGAAGGGGGGGATCTCGGGAGCTCACCTAGGACAATTTTGGAGGCTGGGAGGCGGCGCAAATGGGCTCGCGATGGAGGAGTGCGGCGGGAACCTTCGGTTCTTCGTCGGCGACGGCGTCGGCGACGAATTCTTTGCGGTCTTCACGTCGGTGATGTGTTCTGGGGTACGGCGAAGTCGATGGAGCCGTCAATTCGGGCAATTAGGCACCCAAATCATCGGAACGCGAAGAAAAGTGGAGGAACTCACCGGGGCTTGCCGAGGCTAGGGTTTGGAGCGTCGGCGCGACTCGGGAGGGGGGAAGGAGAAGCACCGGCGTCCCTGCGAGCGTGTGAGCGCACAAAACGGCGGTGAATTGGGCTCTAATCGACGGCAATGGCGGCTCACTGAGAGATGGTGGCGGTGTCGAGTTCTTGCTGAAAAGGCGGCGACTCCAGAGGTGCACGACGTGTTTATAGGGCGGGGCGGCGACTGCTGAGATCGTGGGCAAGCGAATTGAAGAACCAATTAACCCGATGGTTTCCCGTTCTCTCGGATTGATGGCGCTCGAACTTGAAGACCGGGGAGGGAATCGGGGGAGGAAAGGAGGAAGACGAAGATGGCGCTGACATGCCGGCCCCACCGAGCAGAGAGAGGAAGGGGGTGAGGGAGATGGGCTGGCTGCAGGTTGGGCTAGGGCGCAAGGCCCCGGAGAAAGAGAAAAAGGGTTCCAGCCCAACTAGTGTTTTAATTTGTAATTTTGGTTGAATTTCTTCTTTTAAATTTCAAATTTTAAAACTAGGATGTTACATTGTTTGCGTCCAGAATGACCATAGCCATTGTATCGTGAACGCGTGACTGAATTTCTTAAGGTCAAAATTCCAAGACCACCTGAGTTAAGCGGGCGACATACTTTCGCCCATTTGATCTTGCATTTGCTGCAATGCATGCGCTCGGTGCCTGCCCACACAAAACGACGCCTAATTTTGTCGAGGTCTTTGAAAAACTTCTTAGGCAGTTTTAGAACAGGGAGATGGTACATTGCAAGCGAACCAAGTACGGAGTGAACTAGCTCGCCAGCCACCAATATTGAGCAGTGTGCACTGCCATTCGGCGAGCTTGGCCATTGCTTTGTCTTGGATTCTTCGGAAGTGTGTGATTCTAAGACGCCCCAATGAAAGCGGCAGCCCGAGATACGTCAACGGCCATGAAGCACGCTGACCATGGAAATTTTGAAGGAGATGATCAAGGTCAAGCCCGTTACATCTTATTGGTGCCATCATACTCTTGCTTTCATTGATTTTGAGTCCCGTGGTCTAACCGAACCGGTGCAGGATATCCATTGCCTTTTGAATGTCGGCCTGAGCAGGGTTGAGGAAGAGGACGACATCATCCGCATACAGAGAAACATGGGTTCGAGTGTGTCTGCCAGGCAAGGGGGACAAAGCATCGTGTTCTGTCACTAGATGAAATAAACGTTGCAGTGTATCAATGACTAGGATAAAAGGCTATGGGGACAGGGGACCCCTCTGATGAAATAAACGTTGCAGTGTATCAATGACTAGGAGCAGACTTAGACAATCACGCCACCTATACAGTGTTCCAATAATTCTAGGAGATGTTCCCACGAGATGGAATCAAATGACTTCGTTGTCGAGATTGATCGGCAGCATTGGTGTGCCAGAGTGGTGGAACATCCCGGCCAAATTTTGAACATATAAGAAATTCTCTTGGATATATTTTTTGATGAATGCACTCTGAGCCTCTGAGATGAGGCTGTCAATTTCCTTTCTCAATCTCATCACTACAAAAAAAACTTGGCCATTTACGACGGCTATTGTTATTTACGACGATTCTACATTTGGCTTATTCTGGCCGTCGTAAATAAATGCTTGTTTACGACGGCCTGACCTAGGCCGTCGTAAATACTACCTTATTTATGATGGATCTGGCATTGCCGTCGTAAATAAGCTTATTTACGACGACCTGGCAACCGACCACCGTAAGTAAGGTGTATATACCCGCGGGCCCGGGGTCGGTGCGGGCATTCCCCGCGCCGACCCCGAGCCCGCGCGCCGCCCACGCCGGCCGCCCCCAGCCCCCGACGCCGCCGGCGCCCCCGGCCGCCGTTGCGCTCGCCCGTGCCCAATCCCGAGCCACCGCCCCCCGGCCCTGGTGCCCGGCCCCCGTGCGCCGCCCCGCCCCCCGCCACGCGTCGCCTCAGCCGATATCCCGGTGCGCCCCCGACCCCGGCAGCCCGCCCCGCCCTCCCACGCCGGATTTCGCGCCATGTGTCACACCCGGTTTTTCCGAAGAAACAACCAAGTGAATATCACATGTATGCCAGGATCATTTTCTCATACATGTGATGACAAATAGTGAAGCATCATTTATTACAAGCCAGGTGTCGAATATAAATAAGTCTTACATCGCAAATGTCTCAATGGACACTAATGCTTCATCACAAGTAAATAAACTAGTAGCGGAATATTATTCTTTGGGGCTCCATCACAGGCTGCCCGGGGGTCTTCATGAACCTAAAAGCCTTCCTCGGGTCCAAAATCTTGGTCATTATACACCACCTCATTATCTTGACCTGAGCAGCAATATAAACCAACAAATATGCAAGGTTGAGTACCAATGGTACTCAGCAAGTGTGGGAAAATTATATCATGCATGGCTAGAACAAGGGGAGGTTGAACTCATGGTTAAAGCACTACGCAATTAATACCTATCACCTTAGCTTATTAAGCACCTACATTACTACACAGGTAAAATGGTCCCAATCTCCCATCCCATCATCATAATCCAATAACCATAACATCATTTCCAATGTTAAGCTCCCCGCTTAACATCCACAACTTTCAAAAACCTTCACTCCTCTAATCATGAATAAGTCCAGGCCGCTCTTAACCGTGAGCACGGCTGTCAAGACAGTTTTGACTCTGCAGAGTTTGTACCACTGTACCCACAAGTAGTGATTTCATCCCCCGTTGCCGGGTGGACTAAAAGAACCTCCATTATGCCAGTGGCTACGATCCACATTCACACTTCCCTGGTGTGCAGCCAGGAGATCACTACGAAGCCTTTACAAAGGGATTCTCGACGAGCGTGGGCCCACTGAGGTTTCACCCCTAACAGCGTACAAGAGGCTCCAACCCCGCTGCAGTGGCCCCCTCTAGAGCCTTGCGGTTCATATGGTAGTCCAGCTGACACCTACTCCCCGCACCATCCAACACACCCATACTACGCCGGGGATACACCTAATTAATTGGCCAAGCTGCCCCATCTCAGCATGTGGTTGGCACTGTAAAGCCGGGTTACATGCTCCATGAACCGGTCCTTAGGATCCAGGCAAGTACTAAACACAAACCCAAGTCTCGTGCACCCAGCACACAACCAAAACATCCAACTTGCCTTGATCCCTACCTCTACATAACTCACAATAACTCATTCAAGAGTATGGTATAATAAACTGATGATCTCATATCCCAAATATCCCATTCTAAGCATGGCTAAGCATATTCATGTAAATAAATGACATGACAAAATAAATCCCAACTCAAGCTACAAGGAAACAAGGTAATGCAATTCTAGGGAATCTTTCCTAGCATGGGTTTCATATTTCATTTGACAATGCAAATAATTCTATCTACACATCCTAGCATAGGATCAAAGTGGTCAAGGACACTTGCCTCCTTCTTGCTGCTCTTGAAATGGGTAGTCCTGATCTTGGAAATGAATAACTTGTTCTTGATCAGGTTCTACTTCATACCATCACACATAGCAAAAGAAAAACAACAATCGTAAGACATAGTTCACACCTCTACTTCATACAAACCACACATTCATATTTATGAAATTCATTCACCACTATATGTGTTGTGTTTCAGTTTTAAATAAATTCCTTACATTAAACTACCAAGTATGTATGGAAAGTATTTTTCTTCTCCATATGTGCCTTCACAACTTCTATCAATCCTAAACTGAACTTTTTGGATTCTAGAAACACCATTTATCATTTACTAGTTGCTATATTTTCAGATTTATATTCCTATGCATAATTGTGTATTTTATTATTAAACTAGTAATACACATCACCTAAACAGAATAGGTTCTGGTCCTAAATAATTTAAAATCATATTTTGACCTTGGCTTCTGATGTAGACCATTACATAATTATTTTCCCTATTTTTCTATAACTATTCTTTACTTAAAAATGTGTCCCTATACTAATAAATGTGAATAATAGATGAAACAGATTTATTTCAGCCCAAAAATATACTTTTATCTCACTCCAAAGTTTTCTAAGTACTGAGAAAGTTTTTAATTAATTTTGACAATTATGTTTGTCCTCCTTTTTAATTTTTAAACACTAGTTACATATTCAATTTCCTAAATTACATACTAAACAAGGCTAAAATAATGAATTCACCCCATTACAGGGTCTATAATATTATTTTCATAATTTCTAGGGGTCTAGCTACACTTATCAGAGGTGTTTTTCCTAATTTCTATTAAGTCCAGGGGCTAAAACTGATTTTTAAATGAATTTACATGATTTTCTGGAGTTCCAGGGGCTAGATCTGAAGTTTCCGGGGCTAGCTCTCAATTCCAGAGAACCCCAGGGGGTAGCACGTAAAAACTCCAGTCTTTATAATGCGGGGCTGATGTGGACCGTCCAATTTTAAACCGACGGCTGAGATTATAACATCGAACCGGTACGCGGGGTTTTAAAGTCTACCGTGCGATTTAAAATAAAATGCGCACAAACGGCCACGTCGCTCCGATCGAGCGCGGGCGGCGCTGCCGGCGGCGCACGGCGGCGGGAAGCGGCGATCTCGCCGGAAAGTTTCAGATCCTCGAGAATTCTGCCTAAAACTGTGATCTTATGGCCTAGATCGGTAGAGGGGAGGTCAGGGATCTCACCTCGGGGGTTTTCTCGAGCTCGGGGGTCCTGGAAAGTGATCGGCGGCGAGGTCCGAGGCAAAACCACGGCGAAGCTCGTCGGCGCTGAGTTTACACCGTAAGTCTTCGGGTTTTCTGCACCTGCAAAGTTCCCCGGAGGCGGTGGATCAAGACCAGCGAGTTAGATCAGAGTTTCCGAGCTTAGATCGGCCAGAATTCACCGGCGAAGTCTCGGTGCTCACCGGAGTGAAAATCGGCGATCGCGTGGGAAAAACTGATCGGATCGGGGGTTTTTATAGCCGGGGGAGGGCGGTGGGTCTGTTGTGATCGAGTTGGAGTCCTCAGGGACAGGAATTCGGCTGCGGGACGCGGTTTCCCGATCGGTTGCGATCGCGCGCGCGGAAGAGAGTCCGGGGTCGCGGGGTTAGGGATGACATGTGGGTCCCACCCATCGGTGAGAGGCAGCGCGGCGCGCGCGGGGGCGGGCTGGCGCGGGAGTAGCTGGGCCGGCTGGCGGGTTTCGGCCCACTGGCCAGTTTTTTCCCGTTTTCCTTTTTCTTTTTCCATTTCTTTTCTGTTTTGGGTATAATTTGAATTCCAGTTTGAATTTGAATTTTTGCAAAACATGCAACACGTCCAAAAATTTTTAAATTCCCCTCTGAACATGGTTTAGAGTTTTGAATCAAAATTTGGGGTATTACAGCTCTACCCCCCTTAAAAGAAATCTCGTCCTCGAGATTGGTGTTTCTAAGAAAACAATTCCGGAAATTGTGCCTTGAGCTCATCTTCCCTTTCCCAGGTAGCTTCCTCTTCTGAGTGATGCTTCCACTGCACCTTGCACATCCGGATTCTCTTGTTTCTGGTGAGGCGTTCCATCGTCTCCAAAATCTTGTATGGTTGCTCGGCATAAGACAAATTTTCAGCTACATCCACTTCATTCATGGGTAACACCTCTTCAGGCGTCCTCAGACATTTCTTGAGTTGTGACACATGAAATACATCGTGAATGTCCGATAGATGAACCGGTAACTCTAGTTGGTACGCCACTTCGCCTTTCCTTTCCAAAACCTGAAAGGGTCCGATGTATCGAGGTGACAACTTCCCTTTCACCTTGAACCGACGAAGTCCTCTGATAGGGGACACCTTGAGATAAACATAGTCTCCCACGTTGAAAACGAGTTCTCTTCTTCGTACATCAGCATAACTCTTCTGGCGTGTTTGTGCTATCCTCAAGTTGTTGCGAATCTCCCTCACCTTCGCCTCGGCTTCTTGTAGCACTTCTGGACCAAACACTTTACTTTCTCCTGTTTGGTTCCAAAATAGGGGAGTTCTGCACTTCCTTCCATACAAAGCTTCAAACGGTGACCTCTTCATACTAGCTTGATAACTGTTGTTATAGGAGAACTCCGCATACGGTAGGTTCTTGTCCCAACTCCTATTGTTTTTGAGTGCACATGCCCTTAACATATCTTCAAGGATCTGATTGGTTCTTTCCGTCTGCCCGTCAGTTTGGGGATGATAGGCAGAGCTGAAGTTCAGATGGGTTCCCATGGTTTCATGCAACTTCTGCCAAAACCTCGAGGTGAACTGTGTTCCTCGGTCCGACACTATCTTCTTTGGCACTCCATGGTAACACACAATCCTTGACATGTACAATTCTGCCAATTTGGATCCGCTGTAGCTTTCTTTCATAGGAATGAAATGAGCTACCTTGGTTAGCCTATCGATAATGACCCATATTGAATCATACCCGGATTGGGTCCTAGGCAATCCCACGACAAAATCCATGCTGATTTCTTCCCACTTCCATTCAGGCACTTTGAGTGGTTGCAACAATCCCGCGGGTCGTTGATGTTCTGCTTTCACCAACTGACATGTGTCACATAGGGCAACATGTTCCGCGACATCTCGCTTCATGCCATACCACCAATACCTGCTTTTGAGGTCCTGGTACATCTTCGTACTCCCAGAATGAATGGAATAGTCAGAATCATGAGCCTCCTTCAAAATTAACTCGCGGATCTCCTTTACTTCTGGCACACAGATTCTTTTCCCGTGCCACACCGTTCCTTGTTCATCCTCTCTAAAACCAGGCGCTTTATTTTCCTTAATGAGTTGTCTGATCTCTTGTATCTTCTCATCATTCTTTTGGCCCTCGCATATGTCTCGCTCGAGTGTGGAGTCCACTTCCATGGCGATGGCTTCACCACTATTTACTAGACATAGATTGAGCCTTATAACCTCGTCCTTCAATTCTGCGGGCATGTCCTTCAAGCTCAACTTATTGACCTGCACTTTCCGACTCAAAGCATCGGCCACGACGTTTGCTTTCCCAGGATGATAGTTGATGCCCACATCAAAGTCATTGATTAGCTCCAACCATCTCCTTTGTCGGAGGTTGAGATCTGGCTGTGTGAATATGTACTTCAGACTCTTATGATCCGTATATATCTCTGTCCTCTTCCCCATCAAATAGTGCCTCCAAATTTTCAACGCGTGTACCACTGCGGCTAGTTCTAGGTCATGTGTAGGATAGTTCTTCTCGTGCTTCCGAAGCTGCCGGGATGCATAAGCCACGACATGTCCTTCTTGCATGAGAACACATCCCAACCCATTTCCAGAGGCATCGCAGTACACTGTGAAATTCTTCTGCATATCTGGCATAACCAACACTGGGGCTGTTGTCAATCTCTTCTTTAACTCCTGAAAGCTCGTATCGCACTGTGGCGTCCAGGTGAATGTGATTCCCTTTTCCAACAGTTTAGTGAGAGGCCTCGAGATCTTGGAGAATCCCTCAATAAACCGTTGATAGTATCCAGCCAATCCCAAAAAGCTTCGAACTTCCCCGACATTTTCAGGGGTTTTCCACTTCTGGATATCTTCAATTTTGGCAGGATCTACGGAGATTCCTCCCTCCGAGATTATATGTCCTAAAAAGGGAACTCTCTTCAGCCAAAACTCACACTTGCTCAACTTGGCATATAGTTGGTGTTCTCTCAGCCTCTGCAACACCAACCTTAGGTGTTTCTCATGTTCTTCTTCATCTTTGGAGAAGACGAGAATATCATCTATGAAAACCACCACAAATTTGTCCAGATATTCCATGAATACCTTGTTCATGAGGTACATGAAATATGCCGGGGCATTGGTTAGCCCGAAAGGCATGACAGTGTATTCATACAGTCCGTACCGAGATACGAAAGCTGTCTTGGGAATATCAGATTGCCTTATCTTGAGTTGGTGGTATCCCGACCTGAGATCAATTTTCGAGAACACACAACCTCCCCTCAACTGATCAAACAAGTCTTCAATGCGAGGCAATGGATACTTGTTCTTGATGGTTACCTCATTCAAGGCATGGTAATCCACGCATAACCTTTGGGTTCCGTCTTTCTTGGGCACAAATATCACCGGAGCTCCCCATGGTGAGGAACTAGGGCGAATATACCCCTTCTCCGTCAATTCTCTCAAATGATCCTTGAGCTCTTCTAGCTGCTTGGAGTCCATTCGATAAGGTCTCTTGTATATTGGGGCTGTTCCCGGTACTAGCTCAATTGCGAACTCCACATCACGGTCGGGAGGCATACCTGGCAATTCCTCCGGAAAACATCTGGATATTCCCTGATGGTCCGGATTTCCTCAACTTTCACCTCTACTTGATTTAATTTAATGTCCCTCCTAGGCTCGTGTATGGTTATGAACTTTACTCGGGTACCATTGGGGTGAGTTAGTTCCACCGTTCGGGTCGAACAATGGATGATTCCTTTATGTTTGGTCAACCAATCCATACCCAAAATAATATCTATCCCTTGTGAATCTATCACTATGAGGTTAGCCGTAAATACTACCCCATTAATGTCTAGGCTCACTTTGGGACACACTTGTCTTGTCCTTATTTCTCCACCTGGAGAGTTTACCGCTAGCATATGGTTCATTTGTGTGGTTGCTAGGTCATGCTTCTTAACAAACCCTTGAGCAATGAACGAGTGGGTAGCACCAGAATCAAACAGCAGAGTTGCAAGGTGTAAATTGGCAGGAAACTTACCAACTACCACGTCGGGTGCCTCTTGTGCTTCCTCCATAGTGACGTGGTTCACCCGTCCTCTCACTACATTCTGCTGTTGTGGCGGCGCAGGCTTCTTCTTTGGGCATTTATGGGCGTAGTGCCCCACTTCACCACAGCTAAAACATTGCACCCTAATCTTAGATGTCTGGCCTTTGTTGTCTTGGGGTTGGTTTGGGGGCCCTTGCACTGCGGGTCGAGGTGGATATGCGGGGCGAGGCTGCTGCACAAACTGACGTTGCGGCTGTGCTGGTGCTGCGGAAGGCCTGTAGTTTGGGTTGTACTCTCTTGGTGCTGAATAGGGTACCGCAGCACGGCTCGTCTGCCCCGTAGGTTGCTGCATCATACGTGGGCGGGTGTTGCTCCCTGAGGCATGATGTGACCACCCGGCCTTCCTCTTATTCTCATTTTCCAGGGCCTTTAGCTTCCTTTCTACCACAAATGCTCTGTCCACCATCTTTTGGAAGCTTTCATACTCATTTGAGGACATTGCACACTGCATCTCTGCGGTAAGCCCTTCCACGAAACAATCTTGTTTCTGCTCATCAGTCTCTATGTCTCGTGGGGCATAACGGGATAGTTGAGTAAATTTAGTGAGGTATTCCCTCACCGTCATGTTTCCCTGCTGCAGTCCCAAAAACTCCTTCCTCTTGTTTTTGAGTTCACCTCTTGGGATGTAATGGTTGCGGAAGCTACGCTTGAACTCTTCCCAAGTGATGTTCTCAGGGTCATGATGGGCGGCCACGTAGGCGGTCCACCAATCAGCAGCAGGTCCATGCAATTGATGAGAGGCAAACAGCACCCTCTCATACCCTTGGCATTGTATAATCCTCATCTTACTTTCTATGGTCTTCAGCCAATCATCTGCCTCCAGAGGTTCAGCAGCACTTGCAAACTTTGGGGGTTGAGTTCCTAGAAACTCACTCAACCTTGGTTGGCGTGGTGCAGCTTGTGGAGATGGAACTTGATGCAAGTTGGCCACCACTTGAGTCAAGTTCTGGATGAGCTGATTCTGATTCTCCAGCATTTGGTGGAGGGGATCAACTCCTTCACGGCGACCACCCCGGTCCTGGCCTCCAGAAAGGCGAGGGTTGCATGCCTCATCGTTGTTGTTGGCGGGGTTGGCAGCACGTCCTTTTCCTCTTCCGGCCATCTGGCAGAATCAACCAATGTTAATTTGAAAGCATTTAGTATCATCTTACTACTTTCATTTTGTTTGTACTTTGAAGTGTTGAGGCTTTGTTATACTTTTACGAGGGTTCATATCTCACACCAAATAAATGCACTATTATTTCATGTGGGTTCACACACCAAAGCAAAACAATCTGAAGACGAGGCTGTGGACAATTGCTCATGGCTTCCACAACTCACATCACACACCAAGCATTAACACACCATTAACTTAACGTAACGACTTGACTATTCGACATCTTGCTAACTAAGGGAAGGACTCTACACAACTCGTTTTCTTGAGCTGGCTCCTCAGGATCTTCCTCATCATTGCGGCTGCCTTCTGACTCCGCTTTGGGTGGGGAGGCTGCTGGTGGAGAAGTGTGACGACGCCTGATCGCTCGGCGATTCGGGGAGTCAGGAGTCCATGTATCATTCGCGGTGACACACAGTTCATTCCCATCTCCTCTTTCCCTCGCCTTTAAGCAGGCTCGCAGCAACGCCTCCGATTCCTTCAGGGTGTCCCGGACATCCTGAAGCTCTTGTTGACACTCCTGCAGTCGAGTGCTGAGCATAGCAGCATCCTCCAAGCACAAGTCTATGTGCTCATGGGAAGTCCCTTGCTGCACTGGCGGGTACTTGTACTCCGTGGTACCACTCTCACGTTGGAGGACATACATGTACTCAGTTTTGTCCAAGTGGCGACGATAGATGTGACTCTGGCAGGTGATGGCCTCCCAGGTGACATCTCTCTCTGCGTCAACTTGTGTTGCTCGCCAAGCTGGAGAATGGTGGATATTCAGCAGCTGATTCTCGTGTATAATCCTCATCTCCGAACTCCATTCTTCCCACTTCTCACGGATGGTCCTGGTGGAGTTATAGTGGATGATGAGCTTGCCCGTATTGCCTGCGGCTTCGAGCATACGTCGAAGACGGCGCAACAAGTCTCCTACTGCCAATCCGTAGGAAAGGTACGTCACGGGGCGACTCTCCTCTCTTTCGGCAAGGGCAACTACGGGAACTCTCCCTCCCGTGGACTTGCGAGCAGTGCGAATCATGCGAACCATCTAAAACAAAAAGAATTTAAAAATTAGGTTAGATAAACTTTTTAAACAAAAATCCCATTTTGAATGAAAATTTGGGGTAAGATGAAGAAAAATGACTCCTTTAAATAACACTCTTCAACCCACACCTTGGAAAATAGTTTTTAAGAAAATAGGGCCCTTAAATACGTTCATTTCTACCTAGGTCCACGTTCCTACGGGCAACCTTGGCTCTGATACCACCTCTGTCACACCCGGTTTTTCCGAAGAAACAACCAAGTGAATATCACATGTATGCCAGGATCATTTTCTCATACATGTGATGACAAATAGTGAAGCATCATTTATTACAAGCCAGGTGTCGAATATAAATAAGTCTTACATCGCAAATGTCTCAATGGACACTAATGCTTCATCACAAGTAAATAAACTAGCAGCGGAATATTATTCTTTGGGGCTCCATCACAGGCGTTGCCCGGGGGGTCTTCATGAACCTAAAAGCCTTCCTCGGGTCCAAAATCTTGGTCATTATACACCACCTCATTATCTTGACCTGAGCAGCAATATAAACCAACAAATATGCAAGGTTGAGTACCAATGGTACTCAGCAAGTGTGGGAAAATTATATCATGCATGGCTAGAACAAGGGGAGGTTGAACTCATGGTTAAAGCACTACGTAATTAATACCTATCACCTTAGCTTATTAAGCACCTACATTACTACACAGGTAAAATGGTCCCAATCTCCCATCCCATCATCATAATCCAATAACCATAACATCATTTCCAATGTTAAGCTCCCCGCTTAACATCCACAACTTTCAAAAACCTTCACTCCTCTAATCATGAATAAGTCCAGGCCGCTCTTAACCGTGAGCACGGCTGTCAAGACAGTTTTGACTCTGCAGAGTTTGTACCACTGTACCCACAAGTAGTGATTTCATCCCCCATTGCCGGGTGGACTAAAAGAACCTCCATTATGCCAGTGGCTACGATCCACATTCACACTTCCCAGGTGTGCAGCCAGGAGATCACTACGAAGCCTTTACAAAGGGATTCCCGACGAGCGTGGGCGCACTGAGGTTTCACCCCTAACAGCATACAAGAGGCTCCAACCCCGCTGTAGTGGCCCCCTCTTGAGCCTTGCGGTTCATATGGTAGTCCAGCTGACACCTACTCCCCGCACCATCCAACACACCCATACTACGCCGGGGATACACCTAATTAATTGGCCAAGCTGCCCCATCTCAGCATGTGGTTGGCACTGTAAAGCCGGGTTACATGCTCCATGAACCGGTCCTTAGGATCCAGGCAAGTACTAAACACAAACCCAAGTCTCGTGCACCCAGCACACAACCAAAACATCCAACTTGCCTTGATCCCTACCTCTACATAACTCACAATAACTCATTCAAGAGTATGGTATAATAAACTGATGATCTCATATCCCAAATATCCCATTCTAAGCATGGTTAAGCATATTCATGTAAATAAATGACATGACAAAATAAATCCCAACCCAAGCTACAAGGAAACAAGGTAATGCAATTCTAGGGAAACTTTCCTAGCATGGGTTTCATATTTTATTTGACAATGCAAATAATTCTATCTACACATCCTAGCATAGGATCAAAGTGGTCAAGGACACTTGCCTCCTTCTTGCTGCTCTTGAAATGGGTAGTCCTGATCTTGGAAATGAATAACTTGTTCTTGATCAGGTTCTACTTCATACCATCACACATAGCAAAAGAAAAACAACAATCGTAAGACATAGTTCACACCTCTACTTCATACAAACCACACTCATATTTATGAAATTCATTCACCACTATATGTGTTGTGTTTCAGTTTTAAATAAATTCCTTACATTAAACTACCAAGTATGTATGGAAAGTATTTTTCTTCTCCATATGTGCCTTCACAACTTCTATCAATCCTAAACTGAACTTTTTGGATTCTAGAAACACCATTTATCATTTACTAGTTGCTATATTTTCAGATTTATATTCCTATGCATAATTGTGTATTTTATTATTAAACTAGTAATACACATCACCTAAACAGAATAGGTTCTGGTCCTAAATAATTTAAAATCATATTTTGACCTTGGCTTCTGATGTAGACCATTACATAATTATTTTCCCTATTTTTCTATAACTATTCTTTACTTAAAAATGTGTCCCTATACTAATAAATGTGAATAATAGATGAAACAGATTTATTTCAGCCCAAAAATATACTTTTATCTCACTCCAAAGTTTTCTAAGTACTGAGAAAGTTTTTAATTAATTTTGACAATTATGTTTGTCCTCCTTTTTAATTTTTAAACACTAGTTACATATTCAATTTCCTAAATTACATACTAAACAAGGCTAAAATAATGAATTCACCCCATTACAGGGTCTATAATATTATTTTCATAATTTCCAGGGGTCTAGCTACACTTATCAGAGGTGTTTTTCCTAATTTCTATTAAGTCCAGGGGCTAAAACTGATTTTTAAATGAATTTACATGATTTTCTGGAGTTCCAGGGGCTAGATCTGAAGTTTCTGGGGCTAGCTCTCAATTCCAGAGAACCCCAGGGGGTAGCACGTAAGAACTCCAGTCTTTATAATGCGGGGCTGACGTGGACCGTCCGATTTTAAACCGACGGCTAAGATTATAACATCGAACCGGTACGCGGGGTTTTAAAGTCTACCGTGCGATTTAAAATAAACGGCGCACAAACGGCCACGTCGCTCCGATCGAGCGCGGGCGGCGCTGCCGGCGGCGCACGGCGGCGGGAAGCGGCGATCTCGCCGGAAAGTTTCGGATCCTCGAGAATTCTGCCTAAAACTGTGATCTTATGGCCTAGATCGGTAGAGGGGAGGTCAGGGATCTCACCTCGGGGGTTTTCTCGAGCTCGGGGGTCCTGGAAAGTGATCGGCGGCGAGGTCCGAGGCAAAACCACGGCGAAGCTCGTCGGCGCTGAGTTTACACTGTAAGTCTTCGGGTTTTCTGCACCTGCAAAGTTCCCCGGAGGCGGTGGATCAAGACCAGCGAGTTAGATCAGAGTTTCCGAGCTTAGATCGGCCAGAATTCACCGGCGAAGTCTCGGTGCTCACCGGAGTGAAAATCGGCGATCGCGTGGGAAAAACTGATCGGATCGGGGGTTTTTATAGCCAGGGGAGGGCGGTGGGTCTGTTGTGATCGAGTTGGAGTCCTCAGGGACCGGAATTCGGCTGCGGGACGCGGTTTCCCGATCGGTTGCGATCGCGCGCGCGGAAGAGAGTCCGAGGTCGCGGGGTTAGGGATGACATGTGGGTCCCACCCGTCGGTGAGAGGCAGCGCGGCGCGCGCGGGGGCGGGCTGGCGCGGGAGTAGCTGGGCCGGCTGGCGGGTTTCGGCCCACTGGCCAGTTTTTTCCCGTTTTCCTTTTTCTTTTTCCATTTCTTTTCTGTTTTGGGTATAATTTGAATTCCAGTTTGAATTTGAATTTTTGCAAAACATGCAACACGTCCAAAAATTTTTAAATTCCCCTCTGAACATGGTTTAGAGTTTTGAATCAAAATTTGGGGTGTTACACCATGTCGAGTATTTTTTAATAATTAGTGCTTTAGTTAGTTCAAAATTATGTTTAGTTTATTAATTAGCAATGTTATGGTTAGTAATTACTTGTTAAACTAAGTAAGTCATTGTTTATTTAGTTGTTTACTTAGTTAGTATAGTATTTTGTTTATTATTTAGTTATTTATTTAGTTGTTTACTTAATTAGTTTATAATTTAGTAACTTGATTTGATACTTAATTAATTTAGATAATTAAGTTGTAATTTTAAGTACTTAGTTTAATATTTTGTTATGTAAATTGTTAACTATTAATTTTATTTGAAAATATATTTATTGGTATAATTATTTGATTATTTAATTTGTTACATTAGTTAATTTATTGGTATTAATTTATTCCTCTCATGACGGTTAGCTATGTACACCGTCGTGAGAGCATATATAATTTATTATTTACGACGGCTCCGGACTAGGCTGTCGCATATAGTAGGACCATGAGTTGGTCGAGCCGGGCATAAAGGTGAACGGTGCTAGTGAGGACGCCAAGCGCTGGCGTGTGGATGGGCAGAACACGGGGGGTGTACCCAACACGACCATCTCCTAACCTTTCCCTCTCTTTCTCTATTTCTTTCCTATGTCTCTCATTGGAACACATGAAAACGATCGTAAATATACTTTTTTAGGATGGTATTGAATGAATCAAGACTGAGTAACGTAACCTATGCGTCACCTATTTCGAATTGGCACGTATCACTTACGCTATGCACATGACACGTGTAAGCTCGGAATTGTCACTTTTTTGGATAGCCTCGGAGTGACCGAGAGAGCTTGCTTATGGCGAGACGCGAGAGGTCCGGATCATGATTAAGTTTCGGTTGTATAACTCTGTTGTTCTCTACTGCACCATTTTGGGCGTGCAGTTGGAGAACTACGGGGGGTTGTGCTGCCGAAATTTTATTAGGATTCGGAACCCGCGTCTCGTTGTAAGCAAGCTCTCTCGGTCACTCTTTGGTGGGTTTAGCACACATCCTTCCTAATAGAGATGTAGACGCGTGATATCTGACGTTGCTGAATTTGGTTTGTAGGCTCAAATACGGGTGAACATCGTAGTTGGATGTATATTGGTTGGAACAAGAATGAAAGTGAGTCAGAGGAGTGGGTGATCAAGACTACGGCTTTTGTGGATCGTGCTTTTTCGTTAGCCAAGATAAATAAGGTGCAGTGTCCATGTAGCAGATGCCAGAATATGAGGTGTTTGGACAAGAGAACACTTTCACTAGACTTGTGCCGATACAATTTCATGCCAAATTATGAGGTTGTGGTCTTTCACGACGAATCAACGCCTAAACCCATAGAAGAAGAGGATGTTTATAACATGGAGGTTATATGATAGACGATATGCTAGAATCTATAGAACCATTTAACAAAGACTCTCCTACACCGGAGGTTGAAGCGTTCTTCAATCTTCTCAAAGCTTCAGAAGAGCCACTACATGAGCACATAAAAGTGACACTCCTTTCTTTCATGACACGACTTATGGCAATTAAGTCTAAGTACCTTTTCTCAAATAACTGCTACAATGATTTTGTCAAATTGATGAGCGATATTCTTTCAAAGCCTCATAAAGTGCCTAAAGACCTGTATTAGTCAAAGAAAATACTTTCTGGTCTCCGTATAAAATATGAGAAGATTGATGTCTGTCCAGACAACTGCATGCTTTTCTAGAAAGAGCATGACAAAGAGAGCAAGTGCTTAAAGTGTGGTAAATCGAGGTTTGTCAAAGTTGTTAACGATGATGGTGACAAGTTGATGATAGAAGTCAAACATAAGCAACTTTATTACTTGCTCGTCACACCTCGGTTGAAGCGATTGTTTCTCTCTAAAAGAACTGCCAAACACATGAGCTGGCACATAGAAGGTGTGCGTAACAACGATCGAGTCATGGTGCACCCATCCGATGTTGAGGCATGGAAGGTGATGGATAAATTTGATGCAGACTTCGCTAGTGATGCAAGAAATGTTCACATCGGTTTAGCAACAAATGGTTTCTCATCTTTCAGTACAAATGATCACCTTACTCATGTTGACCCATTTTTGCTATTCTGTACAACCTACCACCTGCTCTTTGTATGAAATAGGAGTTCATTTTCCTTTGTCTCATTCTACCTAAACCGGATCATCCTGGTTCACGCCTGAACGTTATGTTGCAACCGTTAATTGAAGAGTTGATAGGAGTCAAAGCGTACGACTGTTACAAGAAGCAGAAATTCAACCTTTGAGCTGCGTACTTGTGGTCGGTCCATTATTTCCTGGCATACGACATGTTTGCTGGCTGGAGCATCCACGGACGTAGGGGTGGGCATGTTTAATCGTTAACTGCAAAACCGAATTGAACCAAAATATACGGTTAACCGAATATTATGCGGTTATCACGTCATATTAAATGAATAACCGATTTAACCGAAATTTTAACCCACACTATCCTATAAGACAAAAATATAAAACTCAATAGTACTTGTTGGTACCCTGCAAACCGGGTACCCCTGCGTAGATGGTAAAAGATAGTCTAGGCCCCACCTCCCTGCTGAGGTGGGTCCTGTCGTAGCCACGTGTCTTTGGCCCCGAGGTCAGCCCTGGGGCTGCCACGCGCGCTTGAGTTCCAGAGTCGACATGTGCCCTGGGCTCCAATCCGAGCCTCCCCGCTGTGGTGAGGTCCGGGGCTGCCACGTGTCCCCCGGCTCAGGGCCTCCTCCCTACTGAGGATAGCTCCGGGGCTGACATGTACCCTAGGCTCCGGCCCGAGCCTCCCCGCTGTGGTGAGGTCCGAGGCTGCCACGTGTCCCCCTCCTCCCTGCTGAGGATAGCTCCGGAGCTGACACATACCTTGGGCTCCGGTTCGAGCCTCCCTGCTGAGGTGAGGTCCGGGGCTGCCACGTGTCCCCTGGCTAAGAGCCTCCTCCCTGCTGAGTAGAGCTCCGGAGCTGACACGTCTCTGGGCCCCGGCCTGAGCCTCCCCGCCGAGGTGAGGTCCAGAGCTGCCACGTGTCCCCTAGCTCCAAACCCGTCGATAAGAGCTCCGAAGCCGCCACGTGCCCTATGATCCGTTGTGGTCTGTGGGTCGACAAAGTCAAGGAGGAAGTTTGCTGTCAGGCTTCGCATTCAAGGCTCCCGCCTTCCCCAGAAGCATAGTGCACTACACATGCCTCCATCCTCTGCCCATTCACCATTACGATGACAAGACAGGACGGCAAGACGTGACAGTGGTATAGTGTCGTCCAACGGCACAAAGCCGTCCAAGCAGGGTGAGAAGATGCGGAAACAAGACGACGTCTTTATCATCGCCTAAAACACGGACAGGAGCGCTCAGCGCGCCAGGCAGTGGGACTTAACTCCCCCTCCGAATACTCTACTAAGATGACGAAGCCCTAGATCGTGTATAGAGTTCACATAGATTCAAGGCCACCTGTCGGGCCCCAAACCACATTGTAACCACCCCGACCTTGGACTATAAAAGGACCGGGGTGACCACCCGACAAGGGGTTGGGGCCCCGATTCCGCACTCACAAGCACATACAAGCAGACAAGACAACAAAGCACTCCCGTGAACGTAGGGTATTACGCTCCAGCGACCCGAACCACGTAAATCTTGGTGTTTATCTGCTCCCTCGAGCGCGGTCGCGTTGGGCACCAAGCCCCGTACGATCAAAGAACCTCGAGGGCTGCTTTCGTAGCAGGCCGAGAGGAGTGTTGCAGCTCACACACTCTTACATTTGGCGCGTCAGGTAGGGGGGCTTTCTGCGCTCTCCCCGCGACCATGGAGAACATCACCTCTCATGGTGAGCCTTCCCGCCCAACTCGCCATCATCTCCAAGCGGGAGATGATGAGGCCACATCCTGCTCTAGAGCGGGTAGGTCTGGCCAGGCCGGCGATCAGACGAACAGCCTACCAGCGGCGCCCAAATCCAGCCGAACCAGCGGCCAGACCGCTGGTGTCCTTGTGGCTTCTGGGGCATCCAGGTCAGTACGGGCCAGCGACCATACGGTCGGTGCGCCGTCGGCGCTCACACCGCCAGTGGATGCTTCCTCTCAGCAGCCCTCTACTCCAACGTTGGCGACAAAACCACCATGACCGATCCCGAAGAGCGTTCTGGCCGCAGCCCGCGCTCTGCTCCACAACCCTCCGGGGCGAGGGCGCCACCCCCATGGCGGTAGAGCAGTGGGAACACGACGTCAACCATCTCGTCGCTGCTGCCATGAACTCTCCTGCCTACAGGAGACAGCGGGCTGAACCGTCGCTGGTCCAGTTGCATACTCCGACGGTGGCCCGTCGGACAGCAGCCACACGCACGACAGCCACAGCTGACCTCAGGATCAAGCTGAACTGTCGCCTTGTGAGCGAAGATGGTCGCACACCATCGAGCAACACCGAGAGAGGCGTCACAACCTTGAAGGAGAGTACCGCTCTCCGATCATTGTACCAGCGGGTCGCAATCCGCCTATCCCTGTCTCTCCAGGGGCAGTAGAGGGATGCATGGCACTCGCCCCGCACCTTTGTATGGTGGTATGGCCACCTAAGTTCCCGCCCCACGTGCCAGAAAAATACGAGGGGACAGTCAACCCTGTCGAGTTCTAGCAGATCTACTCCACTTCCATCCTAGCTGCAGGAGGGGATGAGGCCATCATGGCCAACTACTTCCCCGTGGCTCTGACCGGCACATCCCGGTCATGGCTCATGAACCTTCCCCTAGGCTCCATCACGTCCTGGGAAGAGTTGTGCTGGAGATTCACAACCAACTTTGGGAGTTCCTACGCGCGCCCCAGCACCAAGCTCGACCTCCACGCCGTGCGTCAGCGTGATGGGGAGTTGTTGCGGTCCTTCATCCAGCGGTTCTCCCAGGTCATGAACACCATCCCTCGCATCTCCAATGCATCCGTCGTCTTTGCCTTTTGGCAAGGCGTCCGCGACAAGAAGATGCTCGAGAAGCTAGCCACGCACGATGTGCAAGACATCTCCGAGCTCTTCAACCTGACCGGCAAATGCGCCAGGGCGGCCGAAGGATGAGACTGGCACTCACGGCCTGCCTCCGTGGCAGGGAGTGCCGGGGAGGCTGCCGCTCCACGTAGCAGCAAGAAGAACAAGACCGGGGGCAGAAACAAGCCTCTGGCCAGGGCACCCACTGCCGCCCTAGCAGCGGCCGGTGGGGGCCGACCCCGTGCACTGACAATTGCCCATGACCGTCGTCTGCTAGCGACGACAACCAGTGGTGCCCGGTGCACAACTCAAGCCACCACGGCACCAGTGACTACTGTGAGATCAAGAAGCTTGCGGAGCGCTTCCGTGAGCTACAACAACAGTGGCTGCGCCAAGACGGCACACCCTCCCACTGGTTCATACCCGCGAGCAATGTTTTAACCGTAGCTTGGGGACCTTTTGGTTGTCTCATTGCCTGGGGTCCCTATGGCGTCGAATGGTCCCTCCCCCGAAAGGCTTACGCCAGTGGGTGGTCCAGGGTGTGTAGCCTGCTATGCCTGGTTCCGTACCCCTAGCGTGCACACCCTGCTTCTCCAGCACTACATCTCAGTACCAGGGAGCCGGACGGCTCATACCCCTGGGCAAGGCTTTAACCATAGCCCGGACGACCCACATCAAATTACCCAAACCCCGTAGCTCAGCTGAGGACCGTAAGCCACAACATAGCTAACAAACAGGGGAGAGTGAACAGAGAGCATGACTACTCGTTCTTTCTGCCATGTCTGCAGGTCCGAACAGGTCCATGGTGTCCCAGACCTCCCGGGGGGCCCGATGCTGACGTCCCGCCTCATATAGTGGTAGGTGTTCCCCAACAAAAGGGCCACACATACCAAGGGGCCATCACGGTGAACCACGCGGGCAGGACGTCGGACCGCTGCAGCAGCAGGCAGAAGACTCGGAGTACCAACTACGACAAGCTGAAGACAAGGGCCGAACTTCCCTCGGGTCCTTGCGCTGCCAAGGACCCGGAAGGAGTGGTAGCCACACTGCCAGAGCACCCCTGGGTCCTTACGCTGCTAAGGACCCGGAGGAACAAGCTCGGGACATCGGCAAAGAGCTATCCAGGTCGGCTAAGTCATTCCAGACCTTTGCGCTACGGAGGGTCCGAAGTCTACATCAACAACTCAAGGCAACATAAGACTTGAAACAAAAAGTCTTTACCAACAACAGAGCTCCAACATACATAGGAGGATACAAGGCAAGCGGGAGACCTAGGAGCTATCCGCGCTGGAACCTAGCTGCTACAAGTCAGACGACCTCCTCCATGGAAGACTTCGCCGCCCCCGACAACTCTGCGCTGTGGCACTGCACCACAGGTTCCAGGGAGATGCTGGGGTCGCAGCCCCGAAGGCAAGTGAGCACATGCCCTGCCACCATCTGGGCCAGAGCTTTTCCTTCGGCCTCCAGATGCTCCCTGACAACATTCTCCAGCGCCAGAAGCTTCTCCCCGACTGAGTCCAAGGCCGGGAGCACCTGGCTCACCTCCTGGACCGACCCTCTGTAAGGGCCCAAGTTTTCCATTTGCTAAAAGTGTTAATCACACCACACCTCACCTCATTTGTGGTAATCACATGAACACATTTGAAGAGCAAGTAACCACCATCAATAGATTCATTAGAAGATAAAATCACAAAGTGCAAAAGTGGTATTTCCCACATGAATCATATAGGGGCTGAGCATATGATAAACTCCTAAACTTTGCTAGGAATGCTCATGCAAAATTTCACCCAAATTCAAAACCTTTTAAGGTATTTTTTTGGTACAATTAGAAAAAAGGCTAGTTTGAACCTAAATTCAAATTTAAACTCCTTTCATCCCATGAATTCAAAAGTGGGATTCGTATTCACACTCAGCACATTTTTATGAGCTCACACACCAATTTCCACTCCATTTGGAGTTGATCTTGACATGAGCTATTTTGGCTAAATTCAAATCAAATCTGAATTTCGGCTCACATTTGCTGGAAATATATCCAATCCAGTTCACAATTTGAATCATTCAAATTCAAATGGGCATTTGGTGAATTGATCAAATTGCCAAGGGTGTTAGTGTCCTAAATATTTGGAGCAGTAGGGATTTAATTTGTGAGGTCGAAAGCGGTTCAATTTCGGTTAGCTCCCCTGACGAGGAATGTGGTTCAGGGATAGGTTTCACAGCTTGGTGTGATACGTTAATATGAAACTCTTGGACTCTTCATGTTCCTGAGTTCATATGAAACGCTGATCCCTAGTGTGCATTAGGCAAGCAAGTGGAGACCCCATCGCGTGGTCAGTAACGCAAAAGTGTGTTCGTCTGGAAATAGCCCAGGAGGACATACGCAGCGCTTGCCATCGGCGTGCCTTGTAGGGCAGTAGGTGGTATCTGTTGGGGTGATAAAATTCCCAACTGTGACGACCCGTTTGCACTCTACTCAGGTTCCCCGTCATGTGGTGTTAAAACACGATCGCGTACCTTAAGACGTGGCTTAACTCAAGGACGGCCGTATGGCAATGATACAGGCGTTTGTATTTACTTTCAAATATGGACCTGCCTGAAATGAAAATAACCTTTGAGTGCATCATTATTGGGTGTTCTTCTGCAGGTACTAACCACGTACGTATCCCGTGTAGTAAACGTGTGTGAGAGACTATTTAGTGCCACACTCGAGACGTATATGCCGGTATAATCCGGTTAGGATTTTCTTTTGTGAGGAACGTAGTACCGACATATCATAGGCATGTGTATGAAAGATAATGACAATAAGGAACTAAAATCACCAAGTTTCAACATTTAGGACCCTGGTTGGGTAGAAAAATTCAGTAGTTAAATCAGTCTAGCTCAAAGGGATTGAAAAACAGACTGCTCTGTTTTGGGCAGCAAGTCTGCTGAACTTTGACAGAGCATAACTCACAGATTATTTAGCCTATGGGGGTGTGGGATATAGTTCTAGAAAGGTGTTTAAGCACTCTACAACTTTGTTGTATACTCCCAGAGCTGAATCACACCTTAATATGGCTTAAATCCCAGAGGAATGTAAACTGTCCAGAACCAAGACAGATTCAAAGCACTCTCTGGCCTGCTTTGTTTTTCAAGCATAACTTCCAGTAGAAAAATAAAAAATTTTCATATCATACATCTTTAGAAAGGGTAGGAGATGTTTACATCTTTGTAATTAAAATTTTCTGAAATGTCAGCACAGAATTCGGTGGAAAACAGAATTGGAAACGGCAACTTCCCAAAGGAGGTGCTGTTAAAATTCTTCCAGAAATTCTGTTGACTTTGAATTACCATAACTTTTAAACCAGAGCTGATATGAGGGCAAATAAATACTCATTGGAAATATACTGAAGTTAACTTTAACTTTGGTATTCAGCTTGAGTCATGAAAATGCCCAGAACCAGATCAAAATCTGGAATATGTAGAAACTGATCATTCTGGCAGAGGGATGACAGTTGAACTAATTTGAGAGAGTGTTGTACCCTAGGGGGTTTAAGTACTTCCAATGGGGTAGAACATACTCATGAGTTGTTATCTTCAACTAGTGAAAGATTTGAGTGTATGTCCTGCTCAAGCTTCTTTTGCTAGAGACCATGTTTGTGTCGTATTGAAGATAAAAAGGGTAGTATACGTGATGCCAAAGCGATTTTAACGTCTCGTAGGGACCAACCCTAGTTGAGATGAACTTCTAAAGAGGAAGTCCATCAAATTGGATTTAACTAGCATGTATTTGGTCTGGTAATGGTGTAGCTTGTGCAAAGTTATTACATTATCTGTATACGAGATGTATCGCATGTTTTACTGTCATTATGTTTTATGCCATTTTATTGGACTGCATGAAGTATGTTGCGGGACTAATTTTTATTGTCGTATGGTTGCAGATGGTTCGCACTCGGACCACGCATGAGATTGGTGGCTCTATCCAGCAGGGGGGTGATGACTCCCAGCCACCTGCCTACGACAGCACCCCGCAGCAACAACCACCACCGCCGCCTCCGCTTACTCTAGCGGATGTGATAGCGGCACTGGTGGGTGGTCGTGAGGAGCAGACCGACCTGCTCTGCACGATCGTATGTCCCAGGCGGGGGGCGTCAAGAGAGGGGGGGTCGTGAGCCCCATGCTGTGACGTACTCGGATTTCATGAGTACGCACCCTCCGGTGTTCACCGAAGCAGCAGAACCCCTGGAGGCCGACAACTGGCTGTGGACAATTGAGTCCAAGTTCAGGATACTCCAATGTACGGAGCGGCAGAAGACTCTGTTCACGGCGCAACAGCTTCACGGTGCCGCAGGTGCGTGGTTGGCGAATTATGTCGCCTCACGTCCGGCTGGCCATACCTTGGAGTGGGAAGAGTTCCGGGAGGTGTTCCGTGCCTACCATATCCCTCCGGAGATAATGAAGCGGAAGTCCCAAGAGTTCTTGGAGCTGAAGCAGGGCGGGAGAAGTGCCCACGACTACTCCCGTGCCTTCAACCATCTGGCGCAATATGCGTCAGATTATGTCTCCACCGAGGAGAAGAAGAAAGAGCACTTCTATCGGGGGTTACACCCCGAGATGAAGACGCATATCGTCCAATGCAATCGCGGCACATTCAATGATCTAGTCAATGCCGCGATCATGCAAGAAGACGCTCAGAGAGAGTTGGCGGCTGAGCAGTGGAAGCGCAGCACTCCACCCAGCAGTGGGGGTGGAGCTCCCCAAAAATACCGCATGGTGTATCGGACACCATCCGGTCAGCAGTGGCATCCACCGGCGCAACCTCAGCAGTTCGGGGGTCGTTCTTTCCAATCACCCCCGTTCCGACCGCCGATGCCACCACCTCGACCGCAACAGAAGAAACAGATGGTACCCCGGGTGTTCCCACCACCACAACGTGTCCCGGGTTTCCGTCCGCCGATCGGCGGAGGACCGCCTCGCTACACATGCTTTACGTGTGGCCAGGCAGACCATTTCTCGAAGGACTGTCCCCAGGGGCAGAAGAGCAGTGGGCAAGCCCAGTTCCAGGGCGGTGCTCGAGGTCGACCTCCGGTCAAGAAGGTTGGTCAGCGGACTCGGGGCGTTTGCAACCTCGACAATGAGGACGCCCCAGAGGGAGACAACGTGGTGGCGGGTACGTTCACTCTCAACGACCAAGCAATCATCATTTTATTCAATTCTGGTGCAACCCACAGTTTTATAAGTGCATCCTATGTGGCTAAGCAGCAAATGCAAGTCTTCCCAACCGACTGCACATATATGATCTGCTCACCGGGAGGGAAGATTTCAGCAAATATGATGATTCCAAAAGCACCTCTGTGCTTAGGTGGGAAGCTATATCCCACCACCTTGATAATCCTTATGGGACAAAATATTTATGCAATCTTAGGGATGTGTGGGTTACACTACCATGGCGCTGTCCTGGACACTCGGACACGGACGGTTCATTTGAATTCTCCATTCCATCGTCCGTATTCTATGGTGTTAGACAATCCAGTCCGGGAAGTTTCAGAAATTAATAATGCTGAAGCTCTCAAGTTAGAGGACATCCCGGTAGTCCGGGAATACCCTGACGTGTTTCCGGATGATCTTCTGGGCATGCCTCCTGAGCGGGATGTCAAGTTAAAGATTGAGCTTGCACCCGGGACTACGCCCATATCACGGAGACCATACAAAATGGCTCCAAACGAGCTGGCGGAACTAAAAGAACAGCTCAATGATCTGTTGAGCAAAGGTTTCATTAGGCCGAGTTCCTCGCCTTGGGGATGCTCGACGATATTCGTAAAGAAGGATGAAACCTTGAGGCTGTGTGTGGACTACCGGCCACTCAACGCCATCACCATCAAGAACAAATACCCACTGCCATGCATTGACATCCTGTTTGATCAGCTTGTGGGTGCAAGTGTGTTCTCCAAGATGGACCTTCGCTCTGGATATCATCAAATAAAAATCCGGGCGGAGGATATCCCGAAGATGGCCTTCTTGACGAGATATGGCTTATATGAGTGTCTCGTTATGTCTTTTGGTCTCACTAATGCTCCGACACATTTCATATATCTCATGAACTCGGTGTTCATGCCGGAGCTGGACAAGTTCGTTGTGGTGTTCATTGATGATATCTTGGTTTACTCCAAGACAGAAGCAGAACACGCCGAACACTTGAGGATCGTTCTTCAACGATTGCGAGACCACAAGCTCTATGCAAAGTTCAGCAAATGTGAGTTTTGGATCAGCCAAGTGCCATTTTTGGGACATATTATCTCAGCGGAAGGCATTGCGGTTGACCCAAGCAAAATCGAGCAAGTGCTGAAATGGAAAGCTCTCACTTCAGTCCATAAAGTCAGAAGCTTCCTCGGCTTAGCGGGATACTATCGGAGATTCATTCCAAGCTTCTCCAAGCTTGCCAAGCCGATGACAGAATTGCTGAAGAAGGGAACAAAATATGTTTGGAACACGGCGTGTGAAGGAGCGTTCCAAGCATTAGTGAAGCATCTCACAACACCCTCGGTCTTAGCTCAACCAGATACAACTAAGCCCTTCGACGTGTATTGTGATGCGTCCGACATCGGGCTCGGCTGCATGTTGATGCAGGAAGGACGTGTGGTCGCATATGGCTCACGCCAACTTCGAAACCATGAGCAGCATTATCCAACTCATGATCTTGGGCTTGCTGCAGTGGTTTTGGCGTTGAAGATGTGGAGGCACTATCTCCTGGAGAATTTGGTGCACCTCTACACCGACCACAAGAGGTTGAAGTATATCTTCACCCAGAAGGAGCTGAATATGAGGCAAAGGAGGTGGTTAGAACTAATCAAAGATTATGAGATTGAGATTCATTACCACCCCGGCTAGGCGAATGTGGTTGCCGACGCGCTGAGTGTCACACCCGGTTTTTCCGAAGAAACAACCAAGTGAATATCACATGTATGCCAGGATCATTTTCTCATACATGTGATGACAAATAGTGAAGCATCATTTATTACAAGCCAGGTATCGAATATAAATAAGTCTTACATCGCAAATATCTCAATGGACACTAATGCTTCATCACAAGTAAATAAACTAGCAGCGGAATATTATTCTTTAGGGCTCCATCACAGGCGTTGCCCGGGGGTCTTCATGAACCTAAAAACCTTCCTCGGGTCCAAAATCTTGGTCATTATACACCACCTCATTTTCTTGACCTGAGCAGCAAATATAAACCAACAAATATGCAAGGTTGAGTACCAATGGTACTCAGCAAGTGTGGGAAAATTTTATCATGCATGGCTAGAACAAGGAGAGGTTGAACTCATGGTTAAAGCACTACGCAATTAATACCTATCACCTTAGCTAAGCACCTACATTACTACACAGGTGAAATATTCCCAATCTCCCATCCCATCATCATAATCCAATAACCATAACATCATTTCCAATGTTAAGCTCCCCGCTTAACTTCCAAAACCATCAATCCTCTAATCATGAATAAGTCCAGGCCGCTCTTGACCGTGAGCACGGCTGTCAAGACAGTTTTGACTCTGCAGAGTTTGTACCACTGTACCCACAAGTAGTGATTTCATCCCCCGTTGCCGGGTGGACTAAAAGAACCTCCATTATGCCAGTGGCTACGATCCACATTCACACTTCCCAGGTGTGTAGCCAGGAGATCACTACGAAGCCTTTACAAAGGGATTCCCGACGAGCGTGGGCCCACTGAGGTTTCACCCCTAACAGCATACAAGAGGCTCCAACCCCGCTGCAGTGGCCCCCTCTTGAGCCTTGCGGTTCATATGGTAGTCCAGCTGACACCTATTCCCCGCACCATCCAACACACCCATACTACGCCGGGGATACACCTAATTAATTGGCCAAGCTGCCCCATCTCAGCATGTGGTTGGCACTGTAAAGCCGGGTTACATGCTCCATGAACCGGTCCTTAGGATCCAGGCAAGTACTAAACACAAACCCAAGTCTCGTGCACCCAGCACACAACCAAAACATCCAACTTGCCTTGATCCCTACCTCTACATAACTCACAATAGCTCATTCAAGAGTATGGTATAATAAACTGATGATCTCATATCCCAAATATCCCATTCTAAGCATGGCTAAGCATATGTATGTAAATAAATGACATGACAAAATAAATCCCAACCCAAGCTTCAAGGAAACAAGGTAATGCAATTCTAGGGAAACTTTCCTAACATGGGTTTCATATTTCATTTGACCATGCAAATAATTCTATCTACACATCCTAGCATAGGATCAAAGTGGTCAAGGACACTTGCCTCCTTCTTGCTGCTCTTGAAATGGGTAGTCCTGATCTTGGAAAGGGTTAACTTGCTCTTGAACATGTTCTACTTCATACCATCACACATAGCAAAAGAAAAACAACAATCATAAGACATAGTTCACACTTCTACTTCATACAAACCACACATTCATATTTATGAAATTCATTCACCATTATATGTGTTGTGGTTACTTTATGTGTGTTGAGTTGTGGCTTGCATGCACTTTTAACCATGTGTATATGATTCCTACTTTTGTGTCCACCTTTATACTTACATACTATTTATATGGGTTTCCAATAAATTTCTTATATTCAACTACTTCACCTTTTTACTACCAAGTGTGTATGAAAAGTATTATTCTTCCCCATATGTGCCTTCAGAATTTCTACCAACCCTAAACTGAATTCTTTGGATTTTAGAAACTCCATTTATCATTTGCTAGTTGCTATATTTTCAGATTTATTCTCCTATGCATAAATGTGTATTTTATTATGAAATTAGTAATACACATCATCTAAACAGTATAGGTTTTGGTCCTAAATAATTTAATAACATATTTTGACCTTGGCCTCTGATGTAAACTATTTCATAATTATTTTCTCCTTTTTTTCTATAGCTATTCTTTACTTAAAAATGTGTCCTTATACTAAATAATGTGAATAATTAAATGAAACAGATTCATTTCAGCCCAAAATATATTTTTATCTCACTCCAAAGTTTTCTAAGTACTGAGAAAGTTTTTAATTAATTTTGACAATTATGTTTGTCCCCCTTTTTAATTTTTAAACACTAGTTACATATTCAATGTTTTAAATTAAATACTAAGCAGGGCTAAAATAATGAATTCACCCCATTACAGGGTCTATAATATTATTTTCATAATTTCCAGGGGTCTAGCTACACTTATCAGAGGTGTTTTTCCTAATTTTTATTAAGTCCAGGGGCTAAAACTGATTTTTAAATGAATTTACATGATTTTCTGGAGTTCCAGGGGCTAGATCTGAAGTTTCCGGGGCTAGCTCTCAATTCCAGAGAACCCCAGGGGGTAGCACGTAAGAATTCCAGTCTTTATAATGCGGGGTTGACGTGGACCGTTCGGTTTTAAACCGACGGCTGAGATTATAACATCGAACCGGTACGCGGGGTTTTAAACCCTACCGTGCGATTTAAAATAAACGGCGCACAAGCGGCCACGTCGCTCTGATCGAGAGCGGGCGGCGCTGCCGGCGGCGCACGGCGGCGGGAAGCGGCGATCTCGCCGGAAAGTTTCGGATCCTCGAGAATTCTGCCTAGAACTGTGATCTTATGGCCTAGATCGGTAGAGGGGAGGTCAGGGATCTCACCTCGGGGGTTTTCTCGAGCTCGGGGGTCCTGGAAAGTGATCGGCGGCGAGGTCCGAGGCAAAACCACGGCGAAGCTCGTTGGCGCTGGATTTACACCGTAACTCTCCGAGTTTTCTGCACCTGCAAAGTTCCCCGGAGGCGGTGGATCAAGACCAGCGAGTTAGATCAGAGTTTCCGAGCTTAGATCGGCCAGAATTCACCGGCGAAGTCTCGGTGCTCACCGGAGTAAAAATCGGCGATCGCGTGGGAAAAACTGATCGGGGCTGGGGTTTTTATAGCCGGGGAAGGGCGGTGGGTCTGTTGTGATCGAGTTGGAGTCCTCTGGGACCAGAATTCGGGCGGCGGGACGCGGTTTCCGGGCGGTTAAGATCGCGCGCGCTCGGGGGAAAAGTCCGGGGTCGCGGGGGCTCAGGGTTAGGGATGACATGTGGGTCCCACCTGTCTGTGAGAGACAGCGCGGCGCGCGCGGGGGCGGGCTGGCGCGGGGAAACTGGGCCGGCTGGCGGGTTTCGGCCCACTGGCCGGTTTTTTTCCCGTTTCTCTTTTTTTCTTTTTCCATTTCTTTTCTGTTTTGAGTATAATTTGAATTCCAGTTTGAATTTGAATTTTTGCAAAACATGCAACACGTCCAAAAATTTTTAAATTCCCCTCTGAACATGGTTTAGAGTTTTGAATCAAAATTTGGGGTGTTACACTGAGTCGGAAATCACATGTCCATAACCTCACCATTACACCGGTGGGGGAGGAAGAGCCGAGTTTATACTTGGTTCATTATGGATCGCTCTACAACCTTGCCCTCATCCCTACCATTAGGGAGGACATCATTGCAGCTCAGAAGGTTGATAAGGGTATGGCACATCTCCGGAGATGGATAGACAACAGGGAGATCAAATGTTTCCGGAAGGATGATGAGGGGACGCTGTGGTTCAATGACCGCATAGTCGTACCCCGGAACATGGAGCTGAGGAAGAAAATTCTTGATGAAGCTCACTTGTCTAAATACTCCATTCATCCGGGCATCAACAAAATGTACCAAGATTTGAAAAAGAAATTTTGGTGGACACGGATGAAGTGGGAAGTGGCGAAGTACGTATCTGAGTGTGATACGTGTAGACGAGTGAAAGCTGATCATATGAGGAAATCAGGGCTGCTGCAACCCCTGAAAATCCCAGCATGGAAGTGGGAATATGTGAGCATGGATTTCATTGTGGGATTACCCCTGACTTCCAATAAACATGACTCAATTTGGGTGATCGTTGACCGGTTAACCAAGTCAGCTCACTTCATTCCCGTGCATACACATTTCCATGCCAACAGATATGCGGAGTTATATATTGCAAGAATCCTGTGCTTGCATGAAGTACCCAAGACTATAGTCTCAGACCGAGGGGCGCTATTTGTATCTCGTTTCTAGGAGCAGTTGCACGCTGCATTGGGTACTAAGCTGATTAGAAGCTCCGCCCATCACCCTCAGACAGATGGGCAAACAGAGAGGGTGAACCAGGTACTAGAAAACATGTTGAGAGCGTGTGCCATCCACCACGGTAGTAACTGGGATGATCACCTACCGTTGGCGGAATTCTCGTACAATAACGGCTATCAGGTGAGTATCAAGATGGCACCCTATGAAGCTCTCTACGGTCGTAAATGCCGCACCCCGTTAAACTGGTGCGAGTCCGGTGAGAGGGTCACATTCGGGGTTGATGTGGTGAACGACGCCGAAGAGCGCGTTCGGATGATTCAAGCTAACTTGAAGGCCGCTCAATCCTGGCAGAAAAGCTACGCTGATAAGAGGCGTAGGCCGCTGCACTTTGACGTCGGAGAGCACGTGTACCTCCGTGTATCTCCGATGAAAGGCGTGCACCGATTCGGCGTGAAGGGGAAACTCGCTCCCTGATTCATTGGACCCTATGCCATCACCGAGAAGTGTGTTCCAGTGGCATATAGACTGGAACTACCGGCATCTCTTGCTGGTGCTCACGACGTTTTCCATGTTTCACAACTACGAAAATGTCTGAAGCACACGGCTGCTGTTCCCACTGAAGACATCGGCGAGCTGCAACCGGATTTGACATATGATGAATATCCAGTGGCAATTATTGATGAGAAGGCTCGGACCACACGTAGCTGAACGTTGTGGTTCTACAAGATACTCTGGAGTAACCACACCGCCGAAGAAGCAACGTGGGAGGGCGAGGAATTCCTTCGCTCAAACTACCCGGATTTCATGTCATCTCATCACGGGTAATCTCCTCTTGCATCGCTGTCTCTTCTTTTATAATCTCGGGACGAGATTCTTTTAAGGGGGTAGGGATGTAAAAGCCCAAGAAAGTGACTTGCAAAAGTGATCATGTCATCACCTCACAACACCGCAGCTCATCTTGTGGATGTCTTGTGAACATTTGTGAAGAGCAAGTAACCACCATCAAAAGGGTGATTAGAGGGGAAAGCCCTAACTTCCAAAAGGTGGGATTGCTACACATGAACATGAAAGGTTGAGCTCACCCCTAGACCTTATATATTTTTGGTAAGGCTCAGGCCAAATTTCATGCAAATCCAACACTTTTTGAGGCACTTTTGGAGACAATTCAAAAAGGGGCCAATTTGAATGCAAATTCAAATTGCAGCAACTTTCATCACTTGAATTCAAAAGTTGACTTCATATTTAAACTCAGCACATTTTTCTGAGTTAGTCCACCAATTTTCATCTCCATTGGAGTTCATCTTGCCGGAAGCTAAATTTGCATTATTCAAAAACTGAATTTGAATTTCAGTTCAAATATGCAACAAATTTAGCCAAATCAATTCCAAATTGAGGAAATCAAATTCAAACAATGACTTGGAGGTTAAGTCTCACACTTAATTGTGAGTAGCTGGGGATATTTTCAGCAAAAACAGAGATGAAAAAGTTGGAAGAGAATTAGAGGGAAGGGACCCACTTGTCAGTAACCTTCACACTGAAGTCTTCGGGTTGATTTTCTCTCGGCCGAGAGCGCGCGCCAGACAGCCACGGCATCGGCGCCCGACCGCCTCAGCCAGGACAGCTCCTGCCCGGTGGGGGTGGGGAAAAAGATCACTGACCGAAGGGATAAATAATGCGCTCCTGCCGTGCTCCGTTTCTCCCCTCACGCAGTTCTCTGTTCTGCCACACACCACCGCAGCAACTCGCTCCGAGTTCTCCTCCCTATGGTCGCCGATGTCCGGGCGACACAGGGCTCCTCATGCCCGATGATCAACACAAGAAACAACCGCCCTAAGGTGCTTGTCCTGCTAGTCCAAACCTTTCATTGTTTCATGCACTGTCGTGGGGGAATTTCCCCGGGAAAGTTTTGGTATTCTTAGGACCGAGCCATCGCAAATCCTAAAATTCGCGGGTATTAGCTCATCAGGGTATACCGAGCTACACACGTGATCTAAACCTTGCCTTGGCCATCCAGGATCAAAAGGTACAAAGAACCGTCGAGTATAGACTCTGGTTATCGAGTTTTTCAGGTCACAACCGATATCAGGTCTAGGTCGACGGTGAGCACATAGCTCCGGCCGTTTCCATGGAAAACCGAACTCATTTTCTTGCTAGGCAGGCCACAGCAGAGCTGTAGGAGCAAACCATTCCGAAAATAAGGCCCTGAGTAGCTCGGGCGACATCGCCGGAGTAGGGATAGCCGCTGTCACCGTCGCGGGCGTGGTTCCGGCCATCGCCGAGCTTCGGTGAGGGCACCAGCGTGTTCCCCGAGCAAAGTTAGGCACAGGCGGCGAAATTCGTCAGAGGTCGGGCAGCTAAATGGCCAGCTGTGAGTCCTCCGGCAAAGCGCCGCCGCGGGAGTCGCGAGGTAGACGAAGGGGGGCCGGGTCCACCGGTCAGTCTCTGTTCTCTCGCGGGGATCCACTTTGCGGCTGGGATCCAGTGCGGCAGCGCGGGTAAAACCCTGTGGGCTACGGTGTGGCCGTGTTCTCAGCGGGCTGGTCTAAAGAGTGGGGCCCACCCGCAGAGTTTAAACATTTTAGGATTTTCCAGTTTAGTTCAAACTTCAAATGCATAGAACTTTTGCTAGGAAGCTCCAAGTTCAGTGAACCAAATTTTGCTGAACTCAGCTTTTTGAGTAATATCCAGCAACAGAAATTTCAGCTCATGAAACTTAATGGTTTTCCAGAATTAATTCCCTAAATTTTAAAATGTTAGGCATTTTATCTGGAGAATTACTTTATGAAAAATTCTGAAATTTGGCTGGAAGGTTCATTGGAAAATCCTTGTGTCACAGAAAAATTTTCAGACTCATCCAAGTTCATTTACTTCCCATAATGGTGTGATTAAGTAAACTGCCCTGAGAAAATAGAAAAATGTACAGAAACATTTTTCAGATTTTTTCAAATCTTGTTTGGGGCATAACTCCATCTAGAATTCTTCAAATGACATGAAACCAATTCCATTAGAACCATATCAAATTCTAGTTTCCAGTAAGAAATGGTTGAAGCCATGAAAATCCCTGGAATTCCTTCAGGGCTCTAATATGAACCAAATAGGCTTTTATTTGTACAAAGCTCAAACGAACTTTTTTGCAAATGAAACTTGGTCAAGACTCTGGTTAGGACCCTACCAGGCCACCATAAAAATTTCAGAACCAAAGGGGAGGTCTAGCTAGAGTTATAGTAATTACTTATTCAATTATAAACATTGCATTTGAATTGACATGTAGTATCTCATTAACATGTAGTCGCTGAAGGCGAGGAGACTCCGGAAGTGCTCGACTTCCTTCTTCCGGACGAAGCCTTAACATCTGACCAGCAGCAACAAGGCAATCCCCGGTTTGCATTAACCCCTTTTATAAAGTTTTGCTTTGTTTACATGTTTAGTGTGAGGTATGGATGTGCATTAGGTGTAGGATGGATGAAACCCAAATGCATAACCAGAATTTTCCTATAAGAGTGAGGGTAGTGTCTAAGGCCTCAAGTAGACAGGCGCTGCTTAATGATTCATAGGACTTCGGTACAAGTCGAGTAGTTGGAATCTACTCGCAAGTTAGGCTTGGGACACACGGGATTGGTTCGAGTGATGTGAGATCACTTTAGTAATGAAAATGAGACTAGGCAGAGGCTAGGGCGCAGCAAGAGGAAGTCTTGTGTGCGCAGCCCTGTCCGTGTTGATTGAGGACCGATCTGTGTGCGGCCCACGCTGATCAAGTTTGAACATACCGAAGGCATATCAGATATATGGGCCCCGATAAGCCGATGTAACCTAAACCTCCGGGCATCGAGGCATAGCACACCGATTTATAGGTGTAGGTTGAGGCCAGCAAGGTGGAAATCTGCTAACGGGCATAGAGAGATGCTCCGTGTAGGGAACCTCCTGTCCATTTCGGTGCGACCGGTTCGACGTTTGGGCTGTTGGGTGAAAGGTTGTCTCGTACGACATCGAGTGAGCGTGCTGTGCAGCTCCACGGGTGGGCGTATGTGACGTGCTCTTCGGGTATCCCTGCAGGTGTATATCGAGTCGATTCACCGTCCCTCGCGGTGAAGAGTACCACTTGGTAACTGAGTCATGACGTAGGCTAATATATGAAATGTGATGATTCAATATTGCTGTATGATATATTTGTATTGCTACATGTGTGCCACCAAATATTGCTCACTAAATTTCAGATTCATGAACTGTTAGCTTGTGGCTAAAAGATGAACTAAGGATGAACTTGTAGGCGTGTCCGTTTGCTGCAATTTTACTGTCCCATGTTCGTGGTACACTACATGTAGAGTTTCATGCCTAGGTGAGTCAGTTAAGTCTTGTTGAGCCATCGTGCTCATGGTTGCTGCTTAAGTGTTTTTCAGGTGAGGAGCCACCCAAGGACTCGGGTTACGAGTCCACCGGTGAGGGTTACCCTCCGTCAGGGACCACGGCTGAGTGGGAGCCGTACACGCCGCGTTGAGCCGAGGAGTGCAGCTAGTGTGGGTTGCCCTAGGGCGGGGCAACCGACTTTTGCTAGGTAGACGGACGTGAGTTGTATAAATTTAGTTTCCGCTGTGTAATATAAACATTAGTTTGTAACTGAGTATTGTACTACTTCAGTTGGTTTTCTATGTAATACAATGTATCCTTATGATGTGTGCTGTCGGATGTCGCATCATGCGGCGCCACCCTCTGCGATCCTGGATGAGCGGATTCCGGTCCGCCACAGACTAGGATGGAGACCTTGCCAGCTTGGGGAAACTTCACCAGAGGGTTTAGTGTGTTGGGTTAGGCCCTAGCGGCAAGCCGGAGCTTGAGAGATGGCCGGAAGGCCGGTCGTCGGTGAACTCCGGCGAGCTCGGGTGCGGGCGCGTGCGGGAAGGCGGGAGGTTGAAGATGACCCCCGGGCCCACGCGTCAGTGAATAAAGGTTTAAATCTGGCGCTGAGGACTTAGTGGCCCCGTCTGGCACTCGCTGAGGAGCCGACACGTAGTCCCGGATCCACCGGCAGAATCTAAATTTTTTTCCTGATTTTCAGATTTAGTTCAAACTTCAAACTGACACAACTTTTGCTAGCAAGCTCCAAATAGAGTGAACCAAATTTTGATGGATTCAGCTCTCTGATTACTTTCCAACAAATCAAGTTTCACTCTATGAAAACCTTTATTTCTCCATAATTAATTCTTCAAATTTTAAAATGTTTAGAATTTTAACTGGAGAACCCTTTAGTGAAAAAATCTCAAAATTTGCCAGGATATTTCCTGTAATATCGCCGAGCTACCATAAAAATATCATATCCATCCGAGCTCATTTGATCCACCTAATGGTGTGATTAAGTAAACTGGTCCAGAGAAAAAGAAAAATGTCCAGAAACATTTTTCAAATTTTCTCTGAACTTGTGTAGCTCATATCTTTTGCTAGGATGCTTAAAATTAGACGAAACCAATTCCATTAGAACACTTTAAAATCTAGCTTCCATAAAGTCATGGCTTGCTCCATGAAAGTCCTTGGAAAACCATAAGAGCTCTAATTAGGGACAAATATACATTTATTTGTGCAGGGCTCAAATGAGCTTTGCTTCAAATGAAATTTGGCCAAGTCTCTTTTTAGGTTGTATCCAAACCACAGTAAAAATTTCAGAGTCATTAGGCCTGTGTAGCTATACTTATAGTCTTCACAATATCAATTTCAACTCAAATGCATTTAAATTGACACACATTATATGTTTATTTCGTGTAGTCGCTAAGATCGAAGAAGGGCCGGAGGTGTTAGATTTCATAACTCCAGAAGAACAGCTTCATGTGGAGTTTCATGTGTAGGTAAGATGGGTCACTCTTGCTGAGCCATCGTGCTCACTGCTTATGTTTGAAGCGTTTGCAGGGTGCTATGAGGAGGAGGCTCCCGAGGAGGAGACGGATCCCCAAGAGGGAAACACTATCGAGTGGGAGCCGTGCACGCCACCGTGTTAGTGTGCGTGTGTGCTAGTGGGAACATGTTCACAGGCTGAACGTGAACTCACGGGTGGCAGGTAACCTGGCCAGCTTTAGTATCCTCTACAACTCTTCATGTCGTTTGGGGTATTCGAGCAACGCCCTTCCCTGGCGTGCTATGGGCAAGTATGGGAGACCCCATCACGTGGTTAGTAACGTGAACATGTAGTTCAAGGCGTGATTGGCTTGAGAACAATCGTGCGAGTGATGACGGACGGTTTTATGGAACTGTATTGGGACCGGGTTAGGTGTGCCGCCGAACCTGATGATTGTGTGCTTTAATTGCAGGTAGTATGACCACAAATCAGTAGACGAGTAGCATACGTGAGCGAAAGACATTTAGTGCCACTTAATTAACAAAGCCGGCTAAGTCCGGTATAGGTTTTCTTTGTGAAGAACGTAGTACCGACATGAATTCGGTGACGCTTCGATGTCACACTCCACTAAATGATCAACATCATTGTAAAACTTAAAAGTTTTAATCCAGGGCAATAAAACTTTGATTAACTCCTTCCCTTAATTAGGATGTTCAAAGTAAGCAAGTCTTCAACTTATATGATATTAGGAACAAAGTCCTCTGTTTTCGGCTGAAATAATGCTGAAGTTATACAGAGGTTAGAGGTCGAGTTCGATGTTGGGGTCGTATGATGCATTTATGAAAGTCTTTGGAAGAGCTTCACAACTTTTTCTATTGATGTCTAGAGGTGTTTCATCCCTTAACTAGTCGAAAAATGCAGTAGAGTTGAAACTGTACAGAAAACAGGGCAGAGCAAATACTCTCTGTAACTCTCTGTAAAATGAGCATAACTTCCTGCATAAAAATAAAAAAAATAGAAAATGAAATAGTTTTGAAAATTTTATGAGATAGGTTAAAACTTTGTAACAGAATGTTTTATCAAATTCGATGTAGAATTAACTGGAATTCTTGGATCAAATCAGTACCTCAAGCATGGAGGTGCTGTCCAATTTTCTCCAGAAATTCTGTCAACTTTGACATCTCATAACTTTTGAAGCAGGAAAAATCTGAGGCCAAGCAAATACATTCTGGAAAGCTATTGAAGTTAGATTTAACTTTGATGTTGAGCTCCAGAACTGGTTTTGCTTTAGCAGGGTCTAAATCTGATTAAAGGGGAAACTGGTCAGGCTGTCAGTTTGGGCAGCATACCAGCAATCAAATTTGTTCTAAGTTTGATTTGTGTTTCCAAGTTTTATGAGTTCAATGACATGTTTTATGTTATGACTCAATGATTTACTATTGAAATTAATATTTGACCTTTTTCAAATATGTTTCTACAGATGGCAGAGGATTAACAACTGGAGAACCGGTGGGGTATCCCACTGTTCTCACCGCAGCGGTTATCTGGAACTGTTGAAGCTGATGCTTCAATATTTCGGGTACATGGAGACGCCGCGTTACCTTGCTAAGGAATAAGACGAGGAGGGGAACGAGACATGGACCGTCCATGTCGAAGTTCCAGCAGGACCTACGCCACCGGGTTGGGCAACGTTCACCGTCACGGTGAAAGGTAGACAACCGGAAGAGATGTGGCAAGTGGCAGCCCGTGACACCATGTTGCGTTTCTGCCAGCTACACGTGAGAGCGATGGAGGGTACTCCATACGCGCTTGTCCCAGTGGAGGGACAAGCTAATCACGTGTGGAGGGAGAGATACTTTGCGGCGACTGATCCGAGTTGCCCAAGGTACAACCCAGCGGAGGTGAACCTCAGCCTCCATTTGGCGGCAGAAAAGACAGTTATGGACAGCTTGGACAGCCAAGCTGCCGATACGGCTCGAATTTCCATGGAGCTCACGGAGAGCACCAGCCACCGAGACCATTTCGAGAGTGCTCACAGCGCACTCCGTAATGTGCTCCTTCCGGTGACCAAGTGACCGAATGAACAACACAATGAGTTGTGTCATCTGAGAAAGGCGAAGAAGAAAAGCCGTGTCGACATCATGGCTTTGCAGCAGCAGATTCAGGTCTTAACCCAGCAGAATGAGGTCCTTACTCAAGAGCATGATGACGCTATTGAGGAGGGGCAGAACTGGGAAGAAGACTACAATCAGACCATGGACGAGGTGTATGCTTTGCAAGACCTCGTACCTCCGGTAGTGGGCCTACCATTGGTAGGTGCAGTACCTGTGGTTTTAGGTATCCCGGCGATGCCGGAACCTGAACCCGAAGAGGAGGTCATGGACCCTGAGCCACCAGCAGAGATAGCGGAGGAGGTCAAGTTCTACTCCGAGTAGTGAGTTTACCGTTGCCAAGTAGGGCAGCTAGGGTGGTGTGTAACAACTTTTGTAACAGTGACATGTCGGGTAGACAGTAGCATGTGTATAGGTAGTGACGACATGAGCACAACTCCTCGGAGGTCCGAGAATAATGTATCTTGTATAAAGTTTATGCTTTATCAATATATGTGAATGTTGTGCGACTTTAATCATGTATCACTGCAATAACTACTGTTTTCCATGGAATTTTAAGAATGACATGGGCTGATCGTTGCTGTTTTGAATTTCAGAATGACTAGCACTCGTGCCAACCAGGAGGTTGGGGGTTCCAGTCAGGGGGGAGAGGCCTCCCAACAGCCTCCTGGGACTTCCTCGGTACAGCAGCAGCAGCAACAGCAACCACAGCCACCACCACCGCCAACGGTCACGTTGGCCGACATTGTTGCGGCCATGGCGGGCTCACATCAGCAGCACACGGAGTTGCTACAAACTTTAATCGCCAATACGTCTCGTCCAAAGAGGCGTCAAGACCGAGAGGAACGCCAACAAAGTTCCTACTTGGATTTTCTTGCTACCCATCCCCCGGTATTCTCAAGGGCGGATGAATCCCTCGATGCGGACAACTGGCTCCGCATGATGGAGATGAAATTCAGGCTGCTCCAAGTTAGTGACCAGCGGAAGACTCAGTTCGCGGCCCAGCTACTTCAGGGGTCTGCGAGCGCTTGGTGGGCGAATTTCTGCACCTCGCAACCCACCGAGCGAGTGCTGACCTGGGCGGAGTTCCGGACGACCTTCAGGGCCTATCATATACCGCCGGGTCTGATGAAGAGGAAGACACAAGAATTCCTCCACCTACAGCAAGGCAACAAGAATGCACTGGAGTACTTCAGGGCGTTCAATGATCTCGCACTCTACGCTTCCTATCACGCTGATACGGATGAGAAGCGGCACGGCCACTTTTACCAGGGGCTAAATCGGCTCCTGAAGGACAAGCTTGCAATGTTCAATCGTGGCAGACTCAATGACATAATTGATGCTGCGATTGTACAAGAGGACTCCGGCAAGGAGTTAGCGGCGGCAGAGAAGAAGCGAAGCGCGCCGCAAAGTAGCGGAGAGGGAGGTGGTCCTTTCCAGAAATATCGGATGGTGTATCGCTCACCATCAGGACAACGCTGGCAGCCACCACAGCGACCAATGCAATTTCACAATTGAACGTATTCACCACCGGTGTTCCGACCGGCCTTACCAGCAACACATCCACAGTAACAACAGAAGCAGCGGGCAATGCCGCGTGCGTTTGCACCTCAGAAGCGGATGCCGGGCTTTCGTCCTCCAAACACGGGCCAGCCATCGACCACATGCTTCAAATGCGGTCGCCAAGGGCACTTCGCAACAACTGCCCCGTGAGGCAAGGCAGCGGAGTGGCACCACTGTTTCTGGGGAGGAATCAGCCCCGGAATTCCATTGAAGTGCGGTGGGCAAACACTAAGCCCAGCACCGTCCACCAACTCGCCATAGAGGACGTGACGGAGGGAGAACCCATCCTTGCGGGTATGTTCCAACTCCATAAGCATCCCGCCATAGTTTTATTTGATTCAGGCGCCACACATAATTTTATTAGCCAATCTTTTATTGCTAAATACAGTTTACAAATACTACCCACCAAAAGTTCATAACTTGATTTGTTCACCGGGTGGGAAGATTTCAGCAAGTATGATGGTTCCAAAAGCACCATTATGCTTAGGGGGTAGAGTATATCCTACGTCTCTCATAGCTTTAGAGGGACATAAGGTCCATGTTATCTTAGGGATGTCGTGGTTAACCCGCCACAGCGCTGTTTTAGACACCATCCTACGAGTCATGCATTTGCACTCAGAAATGCACGAGTCTCGTTCATTATTTCTGGACAGTTCAGAAATAAAACTTCCATCTGTATACGAATCCACCACCATCAGATTGGAAGATATTTCAGTAGTCTGTGAGTTCCCTGACGTGTTCCCGGATGATTTACCGGGGATGCCGCCCGACCGAGAGGTGGAGTTCAAGATTGAGCTTGCACCAGGAACGATGCCAATATCCAGAAGGCCGTACAAGATGGCGCCAAAGGAGTTGGCAGAATTGAAAACGCAGTTGACGGGCCTGCTGGAAAAGGGGTTTATTAGGCCGAGCTCCTCGCCATGGGGCTGTCCGGCATTATTTGTGAAGAAGAAAGATGAGACGTTGCGGCTTTGCATGGACTATCGTCCACTAAACGCCATGACTATCAAGAACAAGTACCCGTTGCCATGGATCGACATGTTGTTTGATCAGTTTGTCAAAGCACAGATCTTCTCCAAAATGGACTTAAGATCCGGGTACCATCAGATTAAGATACGGGCTGAGGATATTCCGAAAACGGCTTTCTCGACGAGGTACGATCTTTATGAGTACCTGGTCATGTCCTTCGGCCTCATCAATGCTCCAGCTCATTTCATGTACGTGATGAACTCGGTATTCATGCCGGAGCTGGACAAGTTTGTCGTGGTCTTCATCGACGACATATTGGTATATTCCAAGTCGGAGGAAGAACACGCGAAGCATCCGCGTATAGTCTTGCAACGGCTGCGGGATCACAAGCTATACGCAAAATTCAGCAAATGCGAATTCTGGATATCGCAAGTACCTTTTCTCGGGCATATTAATTCAGCAGAGGGCATCACTGTAGACCCGAGCAAGATCACACAAGTGCTGAATTGGAAATCCCTGAGGTCGGTCCACGAGGTACAGAGTTTCCTCGGACTTGCGGGATATTATCGGAGGTTCATTCCGAACTTCTCAAAGATTGCCAAGCCTATGACCGAGCTGCTGAAGAAGGCTACCCAATATGTTTGGAGCCTAGCATGTGAAGCAGTGTTCAAGGCATTAGTGAAACACCTAACATCAGAACTGGTTTTTGCGCAGCCAGACACAACAAAACCGTTCGATGTGTATTGTGATGCATCCGGCATTGGGCTCGGATGTGTGCTGATGCAAGACCGAAGGGTGGTCGCGTATGGATCACGGCAGCTCAGGAATCATGAACAAAATTATCCAACTCATGACTTAGAGCTCGCTGCAGTGGTACTCACACTCAAAATGTGGAGGCACTACCTACTCGGTAACCTCGTACATTTCTATACCGACCACAAGAGCCTCAAGTACATATTCACTCAGAAAGAGTTGAACATGAGGTAGAGAAGATTGTTAGAGCTGATAAAAGATTATGAAATTGAGATCCATTATCACCCCGGCAAGGCAAACGTGGTGGCGGATGCGCTGAGTCGCAAGTCACACGTTCATAATCTGACCATCACCCCGTTGGAAGAGAGCGAGCCACCATTGCATGTGGTTCCCCATGGAGCTCTCTACAACCTAGCTCTTATCACCACCATCCGTGAATAGATAGCGGCAGCTCAGAAACATGACAAGGGCATGCCGCATTTGCGGAGACGTGTAGACAGTGGGGAACTGAAATGTTTCTGGAAAGACGGAGACGGCGTGCTGTGGTTCAAGGACAGGATCGTCATACCCCGTAACCCAAAATTGAGGAAAATTTTTGACGAGGCTCACTTGTCAAAGTTTTCTATTCACCCCGGCAGCAACAAGATGCATCACGAGCTCAGAAGCAAATTTTGGTGGATATGGATGAAGCGGGAGATCGTGAAATACGCGTTTGAATATGATACATGCAGAAGGGTGAGCATGGACTGTTGCAACCGCTTCGCACTCCTGACTGGAAGTGGGAGGATGTGAGCATGGACTTCATCGTCGGTTTACCCACTACATTTTAGAAACATAATTCAGTGTGGGTAATCATCGACCGACTCACCACGGTTGCCCATTTTATCCCGGTCAATACCAACTACAACGCCAAGAAGTATGCTGAACTACATCTCACGGATTCTTTGCTTATACGGCATACCCCGCACTATCATCTCGGATCGGGGCACTTTATTTGTGTCTCTTTTTTTGGAGAAGTTACATGCTTCCTTGGGTACGAAGCTGATCCATAGTTCAGCGTACCACCCGCAGACGGGTGGGCAAACCGAGCGGGTAAATCAAATTTTAGAAGACATGTTACGAGCTTGCGCTATTAACCACGGTAAGAATTGGGATGATCACTTACCGTTAGCTGAGTTCTCGTAAAATAATGGGTACCAAGCCAGCATCAAGATGGCACCCTACGAGGCGCTATACGGGAGAAAATGCTGCACACCGTTGAATTGGTGTGAGTCTGGCAAAAGGGTCACCTTCGGGATTGATCTTGTCAATAATGCGGAAGAAAAAGTTCGGCTGATTCAAGCAAATTTAAAAGCCGCCCAATCCCGACAAAAACAGTATGTGGACCGGAGAAGACGTCCTCTACAATTTGAAGTCAGGGATCACGTGTATCTACGTGTGTCTCCAATGAAGGGCGTGAACAGATTTGGGGTCAGAGGAAAGTTGGCACCCTGATTCATCGGTCCATTGTAGATTCTGGAAATATGTGGATCAGTTGCATACCGGATGGAATTACCAGCGACACTCTCCGGTGTGCACGACGTGTTCCACATTTCTCAGCTGAGGAAGTGCCTCAAGCTTTCAACCACCGTTCAGCTGGGAGATATCGAAGAACTGAAACCGGATCTCACCTATCGGGAGGAATCGGTTCAGATTATTGATGAGAAGGCCCGAACCACATGCAACCATACGTTGTGGTTCTATAAAGTTCTAGGAGTAATCACTCCGTGGATGAAGCGACATGGGAGAGCAAAGGCTTTCTTCGTGCTAACTACCCCGACTTTTTAACGTCGCACATCCGGTAATGTTTCCACCGTCCTCTCTCTCATTCTTACCTTATAATCTTGGGACGAGATTCTTTTAAGGGGAGAGGAATGTAAGGGCCCAAGTTTTTTATTTGCTAAAAGTGTTCATCACCACACCTTACCTCATTTGTGGTAATCACATGAACACATTTGAAGAGCAAGTAACCACCATCAATAGATTCATTAGGAGATAAACTCACAAAGTGCAAAATTGGTATTTCCCACATGCATCATATAAAGGCTGAGCATATGATAAACTCCTAAACTTTCCTAGGAATGCTCATGCCAAATTTCACCCAAATTCAAAACCTTTTGAGGTATTTTTTTGGTACAATTAGAAAAAAGGCTAGTTTGAACCTAAATTCAAATTCAAACTCCTTTCATCCCATGAATTCAAAAGTGGGATTCATATTCACACTCAGCACATTTTTATGAGCTCACATACCAATTTTCACTCCATTTGGAGTTGATCTTGAAATGAGCTATTTTGGCTAAATTCAAATCAAATTTGAATTTCAACTCACATTTGCTGCAAATACATCCAATCCAGTTCACAATTTGAATCATTGAAATTCAAATGGGCATTTGGTGAATTGATCAAATTGACAAGGGTGTTAGTGTCCTAAATATTTGGAGCAGTAGGAATTTAATTTGTGAGGTCAAAATTGGGGAGTGGGGCCCTCATGTCAGCCTCACAGTGAAGTGAACCGACTGAAGACTCTGTTCCTCGGTTTCTCGGGCCGGCGCTGTAATCGCCACCGAGCCAAATCTGGCGCCAGCTCCTGCTTCACGCACACGCTGGAGACTTGCTCGGCCCCTTTGCCCCACGAGACGATCTTTTGCCTCACGAACAGCACCAACTCGGCTTTGCTTCCTTCTCGTGCCCATGAACAGAGACACCACTGCCGCTGCCGTCGATCGATCAGCCGCCGACAAAACCTTCGTGCACCCAGCGTCCCTGTGCTGCAAAACGGTACTCCATCTTCTCCTTCTACCTCCCCGTTAGGAAAACATGCCGAGTCCGGCTTCCCTCGACCACAACCGAAAGCTTTTGCGGCAACCGAAAGTTCTTCCGCACCTCAGACTCTCGTGGACAGCCCTAATGGGAACGTGTCACGCCCGAGCTAAGGCGTCCCAAGACACGTTAGGACTTCATGTTGCTCACCTCCAAACCGTAGCCCGAGTGGTTGATCGCCGGCGATGAATTTTGTGTTTTTCTTCCACTCGGTGTAAACCGACCATCGGGTACGGATTTTCCAAATTCTCACTCCATAATCGTTTAGAGATCCTCCAACTGCACACACACGAGCTAGACCCAGTAGTGAACAACTTTTCTTTGCAACCCTAGCGTGAAAACCCTTGTAGATAACCTATTTCAAGTTTTGCTACAGGCGCCAATGGTGGGAGCCGTCGGGCGCATGGTGCGAGCTCACTTAGAACCTCCCCCGAGCTAGCTTGAGTTCATATCGAGAATCTACATGTTATACCGGTGCTGTATAGCTTGAAAACTCAGTGGGTGACATGCTAGAGGTGGCGGACGACGCTACCGGAGTGAAGCCGAGCCGTTGCACTGTCGCGTACTAGGATGGAGACCTTGCCAGCTCGGGGAAACTTCACTAGAGGGTTTAGTGTGTCGGGTTAGGTCTTAGCGGCAAGCCGGAGCTCGGGAGATGGCCGGAAGGCCGATTTCCGGTGAACTCCGGCGAGCTCGGGTGCGGGCACGCGCGGGAAGGCGGGAGGTTGAAGACAACCCCCCGGGCCCACACGTCAGTGAGTAAAGGTTTAAATCTGGCGCTGAGGACTTAGTGGCCCCGTCTGGCACCCGCTGAGGAGCCGACATGTAGCCCCGGACCCACCGGCAGAATTTAAACTTTTCCCCGATTTTCAGATTTAGTTCAAACTTCAAACTCACACAACTTTCGCTAGGAAGCTCCAAATCGAGTGAACCAAATTTTGATGGATTCAGCCCTCTGAGTAATTTCCAACAAATCAAGTTTCACTCTATGAAAACCTTTATTTCTCCATAATTAATTCTTCAAATTTTAAACTGTTTAGAATTTTAACTGGAGAACCCTTTAGTGAAAAAATCTCAAATTTGGCCAGGATATTCCCTGTAATATGGCCGAGCTACCATAAAAATATCATATCCATCCGAGCTCATTTGTCCACCTAATGGTGTGATTAAGTAAACTGGTCCAGAGAAAAAGAAAAATGTCTAGAAACATTTTTCAAATTTTCTCTGAACTTGTGTAGCTCATATCTTTTGCTAGGATGCTTAAAATCAGATGAAACCAATTCCACTAGAACTCTTTAAAAATCTAGTTTCCAGAAAGTCATGGCTTGCTCCATGAAAGTCCTTGGAAAACCGTAAGAGCTCTAATTAGGGTAAAATACACATTTATTTGTGGAGGGCTTAAATGAGCTTTGCTTCAAATGAAATTTGGCCAAGTCTCTGTTTAGGTTGTATACAAATGACAGTAAAAATTTCAGAGTCATTAGGCCTGTCTGTCTATACTTATAGTCTTCACAATATCAATTTCAACTCAAATGCATTTAAATTGACACACATTATATGTTTATTTCGTGTAGCCGCTAAGATCGAAGAAGGGCCGGAGGTGTTAGACTTCATAATCTGGAAGAACATTTAACTTACAATCAGCAGCAAGGCAAGCTCCAGTTTGCATTAGCCATTTTATAAAGTCTTTTGTTTTGAGAGCTTACTTTATGTATTTCTTACAATTGTGCATTATAGTCTTATTTGAAAACCCAAATGCATACCCAAGAGAACCAGGGTTTTGGCCTTAGGTTTTAAACCTCGAGTAGCCACTGTAATGCTAAATTGGTGTAGGATTCGGTACAAGTCGAGTAGTTGGAACTACTCGCGAGAATAGGCTAGAGGCACACAACTCTCGGTTAGAGATAGCAAATGAATCACATGGCAAGAAAAATGAGACCGAGCGGAGAGTAAGGGCAGCAGGACTTTGAGTCCTGGGTGTCATAGCTCCGCTTGTGTCGATTGAGGACCAAGCCGTGTGCGGTCCTGTTGAACAAGCTAGAACAGTACCGAAGACTTACCGGATATATGGGAACCGGGAAACCGATGTAATTCGGGTAGCGATCTGTTGAGGCATTGCTTATCGTCCAGAGGGTAGGTTGAGAGCAGCGAGGTCTAAATCGGCTGGCAGGTATTGCGGATGCTCCATGCAGAGACCTCCTACTCGGGATGATAGGACCCGTTCAACACTTGGCTGACGGATGAAAGGTGGTTGTGTACGACGTCCGTGGTGGTTGCTGTAGGCAATATCGAGTACGGGCGTACATGACAGGTTATTCGGGTAACCCTGCAGGTATAAATCAATTATAATCACCGTCCCTCACGGTCATTGAGTACCAATTGTTCACTATACTGTGACGAAGAAAGAACATGCTAGTGTCATGTTAAAAGATTGCTGATTGAAAGCTGTACATTGCTTGTTAAAGATTTGCTGTAGTTTAGAGCTAATTGAAGTTATTTTCAACCTTAGGCAAAGCATATGATAGAAATGCGTTTCTTGTTTGATTGCAGCTCTGTTATATGTCTTAGCATGAGGTTCTCCAACAACTTGCAGCTAAAACTTGAAAGTAAGGTTCAACTATGTAGGCGTGTCTTCTGCAATATACATTCCGCTATACACTGCAAATCCAGCATGTAGAGTTTCATGTGTAGGTAAGACGGGTCAGTCTTGCTGAGCCATCATGCTCACTGCTTGTGTTTGAAGCATTTGCAAGGTGCTATGAGGAGGAGGCTCCCGAGGAGGAGATGGATCCCCAAGAGGGAAACACCGTCGAGTGTGCGTGTGTGTTAGTGGGAACACGTTCACGGGCTGAACGTGAACTCTTTTGCTTTGTCTATGCCCGTGAGTGTGGACTTGACGTTATTTTGATGTAAACATGTTCATAAACTCATCTATATAATAAAATTTTCACTTCCGCTTTGTACCTTTTATGTGTGTTATCCGGTGCTGTGCAAGGCAGCACCCCTCAGTGTGATCCTGGCTAGTCAAGACCATCGGGTTGTCACACCCTCCGAGGCGCAAGGGGCCAAAGCCGAAGGGTTCCAGAGCCACCTCCGCGTGGCCGAGGAAGTTTTAGACCTTCTCTGCCTCAGTGGCACGAGAAGCCCGGTGATCTTCGACCACCTTGTCGGAAGAAGCCAACTCCCCTGCCAAAATCCTCCTCGCCGGCTCCTGTTCCTGGGTGGCCAGCTCCTGCTCCAGGGCAGCCAGGACCTGCTCCTTGGTGGACATCCATGCAGCCCGTTCATCTAGGTCAGACTCCCAGGACGCAGCGGCGTGCTCTCGGTCATGGACGCCCTGAAGTCGCTCCTTCAGGCTCCACTGCTCCTCCTCATGGGCAGCCAGACGATCGGAGAGCTCCCTGTCCCTCGCATCCGCCTCCTTCTCCCGATGAAGGAGCGTCTCCTGGAGCTCCGTCAGGATCACGTGACGTGCATCGGCAGAGGCAAGGAAGTCCTTGCCCTCAGCCATCTTGTCCGCCGCATTCTTGTGGAGCTTGGCGACGGCTGCCTTTTTCTCCTCCAGCACCTCCTCCCGAGCCTCGAGCTGCTCCTCACAGGCCCGAGCCTTCGCCCTGGCAGACTTGACCCGCGCCTTCAACAGGTCGTCTCACTCTCGGAGACGCTCCCACTCAGACCTCAGCTCAGCCCACTCCTGCTCGAGCACGTCCTGCATATGGTCCAGGCTAGAGCGGACAGCTCTCACGGCCCTGGGGATCGGGATAGCCTTCGGCACTGCCAGGCGAGGTAGCGCCTCAACACCATCTGACTCTGCATCTTCCTGAGGGGGGCCCCCGCCGTGACCTATGCAGGGGGAGGAGGGCTAGCAGCTCATTCAACAGCAGCCGCGCCGCTCCCAGTGGCGTCCGTGCCCACCGGCTAGCTGGCCTCGGGGGTCCAGGTGCCGACATTCAGAGCCGCCCCCAGGCGCAGGCTCACGCACTGCCACCGGTGTAGGAGCTTCGGCGGAGAAGGAACCCCGACTCCCAGACTGCTGCATAGGAGGAGGAGGAGGAGGAGGTGGAGGTGTGCTCTGCTAAGGAGCCCTACAAAAAGAAGCACCAAGCATCAACTACGCCATCCAACGGCTCAGTACACAGCCCTACGAGGTTGAGCCGTACCTGGAGGCATGGAAGTTCCACTCCACGCGGAGCTTCTTACACGGAAGGATTGAGTAACTCGCCCCGCCGGCGTTGAGGTCGCCTCCACTGGCTTCGGAGCCAGCGGAATCTCAGGGGTCTTCGTCGCTGAAGACGGCGCAGCAGGAGCCTTCCCTGCCGAGGACCTCGATGCCGAAGATACACCCTAAGCTAGGGCTTCCCTCGCCGTCTGAGAAGCCGATGACGTTGCTGGAACCTTCGTCGCCACCGACGTCGCCTTAGGAGTCTTCCCCCACAATGGCTTCCGAGCCGGGGACGCGCCTGAATACTTCTGCATCGTAGGTGCGTTGGGGCCCGCCTTGAAGCTCCAGCAGCACCAAACGCCCTTCTCGTGGCCGCCGGAAATTCTCCGGTAGTGGCAGCTCCAGAGCTGCCCCCGGAGCCAGTCGCCGAGCCCGGTGCGGGACCACGGGAAGCCTTGGAATCCCCCGCCTTGGGGCCAGAGACAAAGCTTCCGTCAGGACGGACCAGCTTCCTCTTCAGCACCTTGCTCGACTCTAGGGCATCCTTGGGTAGCGAACGAGGGTGCGCCGCAGGCGTAGGCCTCCCTGCCAGCTCCTTCCCTCTGTTTGGGAGTGAGTTTGGCGCAGGCCCTGCCTGACTACTGGCGACGTCTGCTCCGGGGATCTCGATGCCCCGCAAGGGACACCGATCTGCCGCACTGCGACATCGATGTCATCCAGCGTCGACAGTTCCTTCAGCAGGCTCGACCACACCTGCGGATTGAGGTAGACGAGCTGGCAGCTTGCCGGCGGGGTGATGGAGTCGTCAGTGATCAGGTCACAGGAGAGCTTCTTCAACATCGTCTCCAGCATCTCCCAATCCGGCAACGATCCCGCTCCGCGCTCGAACCAGGTCATGTCGCCCTTCCCGGTGTACTGCCAAGCGGCCCGGACGCGCTGCTGGAGAGGGGCGATCCGGCGGGACAGGAAGCCAGCCAGAACCATCAGCGAGGTCAGGCCTTCCTCCGCCAAGTACCTGATCCTCTCCAGCACCGTGTGTAGGCGTCCTGCAGGTCAGGGATCTCATCCCAAACGGCCACCTCGGCCATTAGCGGGCCACCCGACAGCTTTAGGCGGTCGTGGACGTTAGTCTAGGCGATCACCCGGTCCTCCCTCCAGTGCTCCCACTTCCTGGGAGTAAATGGCGTGATGTAGGGCGCGGAGTTCCTCCCTCGGTGCTGGAAGTAGTAACCCCCCAGCTGGATTGTGCTTCTCCCCGAGGCCCTCAAGAAGAACACCCTGAAGAGTCGCACCGAAGGTTGCACACACACGAACATCTCACAGAAGTGGACGAAGACAGCCACTAGTGCGAGGGAATGCGGCGTGAGGTGCTGCAGCTGGAGCCCATACACCTCCAGCAAGAGGAGGAAGGACGCCGTCGGGAGTGCAAACCCGGGCAGCACATACGAGGTGAAGAGGACCACCTCGCTGGATTGCATGTCGGCATGCGGGACCCTACCGTGATGGATCTTTCCGTCAAACGTGGCCGACTGCCAGCCGAGCAGGTGCCTCACAAGAGCAATGTCGCCGTCGCTATGAAACCTGGATAGACGGAGGCCAAAAGACATGGTGGTGAAAAAAGGTTATGAGCGCCGGGGAGCAGAGGCTTTGAGGGCACAGGAGGAAGAAGGAGATTGCAAAAGGCAGAAGGGAACCGTCCTTCTCCGGAAGGCTCCCCTTTCTATGTTCATAGCCTCTGGCAGGGCAACAGGCGTGACGTTTGGATTTCCACCGTGCCACGCCGTGGGCTACCCATGTCCCCAATTATGGGTAGGACCCAGGTCCACCCATCAGACACTGGGAGCCAAGCGGGTGACTTCTCGGGAACGTCCGGCAGTTCCCAAGATAAGCTGTGTGGTGGAACTGCAGCGGTCGACCCGAGGGCTGCCGCACTAAAATACCCCGAGGCAACCCCTTGAGCACGTCTCCACGGCCCACCAGTCAGGAGAAAATGCGTGTCCACTTTGCCAAGGACGTGCAGCCTTTTCGTCTCCCAGGTACAACCACTCGTCCACTACGAAAAATCTCGCCACCACTTCGGTTTCCAAAGTACACGTTCAACACCACCACACGGGAGAGATGGGCCTGGGGCCACTGTTGGTACCCTGCAGACTGGGTACCCACACGTAGAGCGTAAAAGATAGCCTAGGCCCCACCTCCCTACTGAGGTGAGCCCTGGCGTAGCCACGTGTCCTTGGTCCTGAGGTCAGCTCTGGGGCTGCCACGTGCGCTTGAGGTCCAAAGACGACATGTGCCCTGGGCTCTGGTCCGAGCCTCCCCATTGAGGTGAGGTCCGGAGCTGCCACGTGTGTCCCGGCTCAGAGCCTCCTCCCTACTGAGGAGAGATCCGAAGCTGACACGTGCCCTAGGCTCCGGCCCGAGCCTCCCCGCTGAGGTGAGGTCCTGAGCTGCCAAAAGTCTCCTGCCTCAGAGCCTCCTCCCTACCGAGGAATGCTCCGGAGCTGACACGTGCACTGGGCTCCGGTCCGAGCCTCCCCGCTGAGGTGAGGTTCGGGGCTGCCACGTGGCCCCCGGCTCAGAGTCTCCTCCATGCTGAGGATAGATCCAGAGCTGACACGTGCCCTAGACTCCAGTCTGAACCTCCCCGCTGAGGTGAGGTCCGGGGCTGACACGTTCCCTGGGCTCCGGCCCAAGCCTCCCAGCTGAGGTGAGGTCTGGGGTTGCCACGTGTCCCCCGACTCAGAGCCTTCTCCCTGCTGAGGATAGCTCCAGAGCTGGCACGTGCCCTGGGCTCCGGTCCGAGCCTCCCCGCTGAGGTGAGGTCCGGGGCTGCCATGTGTCCGTCGGCGTAGAGCCTCCTCCCTGCCGAGGAGAGCTCCAGAGCTGACATGTGCCTTGGGCTCCGGCCTGAGCCTCCCCGACGAGGTGAGGTCCGAAGCTGCCACGTGTCCCCTAGCTCCAAACCCGTCGATAAGAGCTCCGAAACCGCCACGTGACCCACGATTCGACGTGGATCGTGGGTTGATGAAGTCAAGGAGGAAGTGCGCTGTCAGGCTTCTGCATTCAAGGCTGGCGCCTTCCTCAGAAGCATGGCACACTACACATGCCTCCATCCTCTGCCTGTTCACCATTATTGTGACAAGACAGGACGACAAGGCATGACAACGGTACAGTGCCGTCCAACGGCACGAAGCCAACCAAGCAGGGCGAGAAGACACGGCGATAAGACGGCATCTTCATCATCGCCTGACACACGGACAGGAGCGCTCAGCGCGCAAGGCGCACGAGTTAACTCCCCCTCCGATTACTCTACTCAGAGGACGAAGCCCTAGATCATGTATAGGGTTCACATAGCTTCGAGGCCACATGTCGGGCCCCAAGCCACATTGTAACCACACCGGCCTTGGACTATAAAATGACCAGGGTGACCACCTGACAAGGGGTTGGGGCCCCGATTCCGCACTCACAAGCACATACAAGTAGACAATACAACAAGCACTCCCGTGAGCGTAGGATATTACGCTCCGGCGGCCCGAACCACGTAAATCTCGGTGTTCATCCGCTCCCTCGAGCACGATCGCGTAGGGCCCCAAGCCCCCTCCGATCAAAGAACCTCGCGGTCTGCTTTCGTAGCAGACTGGGAGGAGTGTCGTAGCTCACACACTCCGATAGTACTAGTCTTTATCCTCCCCAAAATTTTCCTCATAGTACAACCTAATATTAATAATCTTCACGCATCACCAGCACATATATGTCATTTTGATATATTTATTGCTTATTTTTATGTGTTTATTTTCATTTTGCCTAATAAATTATGTTACACATTAAGATGCGGTTAACCGCAACCGAACTGTGCGGTTATGACTTTTTTTGGATTAAATGCGGTTATCAATTCTTCATAACCAAAATTTCTCTTAACCAAATTAACCGAACCGAATTAACCTCATTAACAGAATGCCCACCCCTACACGGACATTTGACATGTCCGATATGTGCTTCCAAGATGGATTGTTTTCGTCTTACTCATGGCGGCAAGATCTGCTACTCTGATTGTCATAGACGTTGGTTGCCCCAGGATCACATGTTCAGGCAGCATAAGAATGCTTTCAAAACGAACAATATTGTGATGAAGAGACCGCCGAAGCGTTTAAGTGGGTCAGAAATTGCTGATATGTTGGATAACTTGTGGTAGATAAAGATCGTCCGGGATTTTTATAGGTTATGGAGAGGTAGACAATTGGACTCACAGATGTGGACTATCACTACAGGAATCACGACAATGGACGACAGCCAGATTTATTGACGACGGGGCCGTTGTCAATAAAAATATTGATGACGGCTGGATAACACCGTCATCAATAAATCATTTATTGATGACGGTTGACCTAGTACTGTCGTCTATAAGCTCTCGGGCCTTATAGATAACGGTCCACCGTCAACAATAATGGCCCTCGTCAATATGGGTCGTAACCTGGGCCTTCCCGGAAACTTATAGACGAAGGTTGACCTACACCGTCATTAATTAAGCCTTGTTGACGACGGTGTAAACCCACCGTCGTCTTTAAGGCCCCATATACTCGGGCCAGCCCCTCGGTTCTCTCTCTCACTCTCGCCACTGCCGCGTCTTCTCACTCTCACTGCGCCGCAGCCGACCGCCGACCACAAACAACGTCAGATATGCCGCGCCCCTCCCTCCCTCCTCCCCTTCTCTGCCCGTACACAGCCGGTGCCGCCCTGAGCCCTCGCCGGCCGCGCCCCCTCCCTCCCGGGCTGCCCCTCGCCGGCCGCGCCCCCTCCCCCCGGGCCGCCCTGCCGGCAGCCGCCGCCCCGCCGGCCCACGCCGGCCGTAGGACGCCCCGCCGCCCTGAGCCCTCGCTAGCCGCGCCCCCCTCCCCCCCGGATGCCCCTGAACACAGCGCCACCTGGGGCCGCCCCGCCGGCCGTCGGTTGCCCGCCGGCCGTAGGCCGCCCCGCCGCCCTGAGCCCTCGCCGGCCGCGCCCCCCTCACCCACGGCTGGCCCTGCGCACGCAGCGCCACCGGGGGCCGCCCCGCCGGCAGCCGCTGCCCCGCCGGCCCGCGGTCGCCACGCCGGCCGTAGGCCGCCCCGCCGCCCTGAGCCCTCGCCAGCCTCCCCCCCCCCCCGGATTGTCATGGCCCTTGGCCACCGGCTTGCCGGACCAACGACGTGAGCTTAGATGTGATCGCCGCCGATGAACGGGCAGGCGAGGTAGCAAGGAAGAAGGTGATAGCCTCAACCCTTTCTCTATTCTGTTCGATCCTTTTTGAATGTGTCCACGCACGAGACCTTAACCTGGTTACAAAGGGCCTCGCTCACACGCACGGCCCACCGGCCCACTCTGTAATATTGAATCAAAATACAACTCACGCCAGCGATGGCCTTCATGGGATGGACGTGCACGGGCACGCCATCGTCGGATCGGATTCGGCGGCAAATCCTTGCCCTTTAGGATCGGCGTCGACGGGGTTCAAGGTGGTGGTCATGACTCCTTTCTTCCCTCATTTCTACTTGAAGAACTGCATCGGATAGTTGTCCCCTTTTTACTTGAAGAACTGCACCGGATAGGGGGGTGTAGTGTTAAATAGATGGCATTATGCTTTCGAAATAGTAGTTTATTCGTTGTTATTATTTAAGATATGTACATAAAGGGGTTTCAGGCCGACCCAGTCCGGCACGGCCCGACACGACCTGACACGCAATATATGCATTCGTATGTGGAATTATCATCTAAGACCAACTTTCCTTCTTCTCTCGTAAATGATTTGTCCGCTTTGAAGGTATACTATCAAAAATGGCTGAAGACCGCACTTGGATGTATACTGGTTGAAAAAAGGATGGGAGACACTCAGAGGAGTGGTTCACCAATATGAATGGTTTCATAGAACGAGCTTTCTCGTTCTCAAACAACAGGAAGGTGCGCTGCCCATGTATGAAATGTCAGAATGCAAAGTGTTTCGACAAAGTGACGTTGATGTATCACTTGTGTGGAAATGGTTTCATGCAATGTTATAAGTTGTGGACATTTCACGGCGAGACACCTTCTCAAGTTGTAGAAGATCGAGATGAGGATGACAGCACTGGGGTCGATAGGATGGACGAGATGCTTGAAGCCATAAATCCTAAATTGACGGAGGATCCTCCTACAACGGAGGTTAAAACGTTTTTCAAGCTTGTCAAAGCTTCTGAACAGCCGGTGCATGAACACACCAAAGTGTCAATCCCCAGTTTCATGACTAGATTTATGGCAATTAAGTCTAAGTTTTCCTTCTCCAATAACTACTACAATGAACTCGTCAGATTGATCAGCGATGTCCTTCCACAGCCTCATAAATTGCCTAAAGATATGTATCAGTCTAAGAAAATGATTTCCGGACTTGGTATGGACTATGAGAAGATTGATATGTGCCCAGACAACTGCATGCTTTTCTAAAAAGAGCATGCCAACGAGAACAAGTGTTTAAAATGTGATAAAGCAAGATTTGTCGAAGTTGTTAATGATGACGGTATAAAAGTAATGACTGAAGTCGCACAGAAACAGCTTCGCTACTTGCCTGTGACACCTAGGTTGAAGCACTTGTTTCTCTCAAAAAAAACTGACAGACACATGAGGTGGCACAAAGAAGGTCTACGTGAGAATAAAATAATGATGGTGCACCCGTGTGACGGTGAGGCATGGAAAGCGCTTGACCGTTTAGATCCAGATTTCGCCAATGACGCGAGAAATATTCGCATCGGGTTGGCGACAGATGGCTTCTCACCGTTCAGTACAAATGCAACACCGTACTCTTGTTGGTCCATGCTCGCTATTCCGTACAACTTACCACCATCTCTTTGTATGAAGTACGAGTTCATGTTCCTTTGCCTTATTGTACCTGGACCGGATCATCCTGGTTCACGATTGAACGTGATGTTGAAGCCATTGATTGAAGAGTTGAAAATGTTATGGACAGGAATCGAAGCGTACAACTGTTACAAAAAACAGAAATTCAACCTTCGAGCTGCATACTTGTGGTCTGTCCATGATTTTTTAGCTTACGGCATGGTTTTTGGCTGGAGCACTAATGGTCATTTGACATGTCCGATATGTGCTTCGGACACATAATGTTTTCATTTAAATCATGGTGGCAAGATTTGCTACTTCAATTGTCATAGACATTGGTTACCGCCTAATCACGTATTTAGGCAACAGAAGAATGCCTTCAGGAAGGACACCGTTGTCAAAAAAGGACCACCGCAACGTCTCAACGGGTCGCAGATTGCTGAACAGTTGAACAACTTAGTGGCAGATGAAGGTCATCCTAGATATTTTGTTGGTTACGGAGAAGACCACAATTGGACTCATATATGTGCACTATGGAGCTACCATATGTGAAGTCCTTAATCCTAATGCATAATATTGATGTCATGCACCAGGAATGTAACATGGGCGAATGCATCATAAGCACATGCTTTGATCTGACGGGCAGAACAAAAGACAATATAAAGGCTCGTAAGAATTTGGCGGAGGTTTGTAAACGTCCAACTCTTGAGCTAAGTGAAGCTGGTGGCAAACCGCGTGCTTCTTTCTGTCTTCGACCAAAATAAAAGAAAGTAGTCTTCGAATGGTTGAAAACGTTGAAATTCCTAGACGGTTATGCTGCTAGCCTGAGACGAGCCATGAATGTTAAGACTAGAAATCTCACAGGGTTGAAAAGTCATGATTATCACATAATCATGGAAAGACTTCTGTCCGTTATGTTTCGGGGCTACCTTGACGATGCAGTATGAAAGGTGTTAGCCGAGCTTAGCTACTTTTATAGACAGCTTTGTGCTAAAGAAATCACAACCGAGATGGTGGAGAAGTTGGAAAGGGAGATACCAGTACTTTTATGAAAGATGGAAAAAGTTTTCCTTCCAGGGTTCTTTAATCCAATGCAACATCTCCTAATCCATCTTCCATATGAAGCCAAAGTGGGCGGACCTGTGCAATATAGGTGGATGTATCACGTTGAAAGAGCACTCAGGAGTCTTAAACCAATGGTTCGCAATCGGGCAAGGGTTAAAGGATGCATCGCTGAAGCATACGTCATTCAGGAGATAGGATACTTTTCAAGCGTCTATTTGGAAGAAGAACACAATGTTAATGTTTCCATGTTGCGGTACAATATGGATGAAGCACCCCCTTGTAGCAGCCTCTCCATTTTTCAAACGAGAGGCACCACTGTTGGTAGTGGCATGAGCTACGATCTTGAAACAGATAAAAAGACGGCTGCTTTGATGTACATGTACACTAATATAGAGGGAATGCATGGACATTTTCAATAAGTGTTTGTGTTATAATTAGCATGTTGTGTTATACATCTATGCTAATCATTCTATTTTTCCTTATTTAGTGAGTTCAATCAACAAAATTGGAAATCTAAGCAGCAACCTACAAGCAGACAACTCGATGCGATATTATAGAGTAAATGGAGGGCCTAACTTCCTATCCTAGTTTCATGCACATGTAACATGTTCATGTCTTGTTTCTCTTAGTAATTACGTGTATAGCATAAAATAGTCTTCTAACTTCATATGTTGAACAGTGCAAAAATCAAGCCGGCGTCCATGAAGAATTACGACAACTGTCCTACGACTCCATTAAAATTAAAAGCTACGGTCGATATGATGTCAATGGGTTTCGATTTTGTTCAACTGAATTTGAAGCTCAACGTCCTTTCAGAGCAACATGTAACACCGGAGTTGTGAATAGGGCAGTTGACGCACAAGGACGTGAAAGTAATTATTATGGGATCATTAAAAATATCCTTGAATTCAGTTTTGCAGGGAATAAGGTCTTTAATGTAGTCTTCTTTGACTGTGATTGGTTTGATCCTAACAATGGAACTCAAGGAAACCAATTTGGCATGGTAGAAGTGAAACATAAGGACCGGCTACGAGGCTGCGACACCTTTGTCCCTGCACACCAAGTCGAGCAAGTTTATTATCTACATTATCCATGCGAAAAGCTTAAAGCTTGGTGGGTTGCACACAAGGTGAATCCTCGTGAGCAGTTATATACACTAGGAAATGATGGATACCTTGATGATGAGGTTGATGTTATTTACCAAGAACAAGAGTTGTCAGACTTTTTTGTCATCGAGCCTGATTTAGGACTTGATGACTTAGTTGGAGATGCAGAAGATATAGAGACTAGTGAGATGCGAAAACGAAAACAAAAATGGCTAACTACTACGACAGAAGATCGATGGTCCGGTTTACGTAGTAGAGTACATTGTGATGCTGATGGATGTTAAAACTGAGTACGAGTAACGTTTCTTTCATCTCTTCTTTTCTTTTCTATACTTCCTATTTCATTCATTAGCAAATTTTCCTTTAAACACGATGTCGTCGAGCAGCAGTAGACGACGATGTACAGAGGCGCAGAGCTTTCTGTCACCGACACCCACGAGAGCAGACGAGTTCTTCCACGGTACTCAGCTTAGCGGGGGTATACGGGCTCAGATGTTGAGCCATCTACCGGAGTCGTCACCTGGATCTGTATAGCGGTCATGACAGGTAAAGAACATTTAATTACATAAATGATATAAGTAATTCTTTATTCTATAATATGAATCTTTAAAATTGTCAGGATGACTCTACGTCCGAGGACACAGAGGCTAGGGTGCCTTCTTCTTTGGAGCCTTCTTCTTTAGAGCCTCCTTTGGAGCACCCATCTTCAGAGCCTTCTTCTTCGGAGCCAGTTCCACAGCGGCGGACTAGGCTCCTCTGGCTCCTGCAGACCCAAACGATCAGGTCGTTATTCGTCCGATTGGCGATAGGTAAGTAAATCTCTAACAATTCACTGGTAGACTTATATGTATACTAATTGAGAATCATGTATCAGGACTTGGGAGGATGCTTCGTTCACGGGCCAGGGATGCCACGCGCTGGTGAACGGTGTCTTGGGCCGTCTTGTCCGTTTGTAATACCCTGGTGTAGTGAACGGATGCCTTGCCACATCTTGGGATGACTACTATAGGACCCAGGACGTTCTTCACAACAACCACCAGGAGGCTGTTTGGCATGACTTCATGGTAAGTATGAACAATACTTGTGTAATACAAATTTATTATAAGTTACATACATTTAGTTGTATATTTCCTTTTTTCAGGCATGGTATTGTTTGGAGAACGTGGCCGAGCAGACGGATCACGCTCGTATCATCTTCCATAACTGCGCTAGGAAGATCGTGACACAGTCACTATCTACGGCTCGCATTCAAGCTACAAACGCGTATTTCAAGTTACATCCAGACGAGGGTGAGCCGGGGAAGGAATCGGGCGACACGTACTTGACGGAGGCACAGTACACAAAGGTAAAGTTTTTAGTTTACTTTGCTTCATTATCTGATCGTGATAAATGTTTTCATTCAATAATAAATATGTGCAGGTCAGCGTAGCGTGGCTTGACAGCCGTCCGGGCGGGTATTGTGTCCTGTGTGCTCTTTGGGCGAGCGAGGGCTTCCAGTCAGTTTCTAAAACCCATCGAGAGAGTAGAGGGACAGGCGGGAAACATCGTTTGGGTGGGGACGGCTACATACGCCTCGCAAAATGGATGGTAACTGCTATAAGCATTCTATTAAGTAATTTTATAATCTTCATTGTGCTAACATGTATCGATAGGAGCACGAGAGCGGTCAGCAGCCGGCACCTATCGAGGTGTGGAAGAGGGGTCACTTGGGATGTCACCCGTCACAGCCTGACCAGTTGTCTTCTCAGACGGCGACAGAGACTTTGGTGAGTTATTTTTTTAACTTAATTGAATTCTATTTAATAGTACTAATGACGTTATTTTTCTGGTTTTTGTAGGCAAAGTACGGGGAGGAGGCGCAACGGCTTTGAGGCGAAGAGTTCGATTGGCAGAGCGCGCCAATCGTCCCCGAAGCCGCGTATGCAAGCCATGGTGGGAAACCTCATGGATGGTGAGCTTTGTAATTTTTAATTTACTGTTACAAACTTCAAGATACAAAATTTAATAATCTTACTTCGTTTGTGCAGGTTAGCCATCTTCGATGGAGTGGTCGACTCGAGGCAGGCGCGAGCTTCCTCGAGAGCCTCTTCATCGCTTCAGGGCGGGTCCAGCAGCAGCCGTGCTAGTCGAGATCTGGAGCTCCAGAGTCTTTGAGAGGAGCTCCAGAGGACGCAAGAAGCGCTCAGGGCCAGGGATGAGGCGCGGGCAGCTGAGATTAGGGCTAGGGACGAGGCACAAAGGGCTAGGGACGAGTATCAAAACTCGTTCATGTTACAGATGCAAGCTGCCATGCAGGTAATCCATTCTAGATGTTGTACTTAACATTTTTTACATATAAATGACATGTATAATGATTTGCTTTGTGTTTGAGGCTATGAGTGCAGGACAGACGGTTGTCTTTCTGCAATGGGCGCCGCAAGCGATACAGCTGCCGCCGGTGCCAACGACGGCAACCCAGGTACAAAATTATTCAAAATAACTTAAACTAGTTAAACTTGTTCAAATTTAGTAAAATATGCATTTTCTTACTTGTAACATGTCTAACCACACTTGCACTTCACAGGTGTCGGGAATGGAGGCTCAAACTCCATCGCCTCAGATTCCGCCTCTTGGACGACTGCAGGAGGACGACTTTCCGAACTCCGGTGGCAGCGGACGGGGTAGCGTCTCATAGTCAGGTCAGCCGATTTTTCCCCTTAGCCTCATACTTGTGAGTTATGTTGTTTCAATATGTCCATAGCTTGTTCAGAAAGTATTAGATAGCAAAGTTGAAAAAATGATGAGTTATGTTCAATAAAATGCTGAGTTATGTTGTTTCAATATGTCTATTTAGGGATCTTAAAGTGAAATTTGAAGCAAAGTTGAATGTTGTAATCTGTTTACATGTTTATTTAGAGGATGTGAAGTTGAATGTTGTAATCTTAAAGTTGTAAAGTCGAATGTTGTACTCTTACAGGATGCCATTCTAAATTATTGTCTTCTACCTGCAGGACTAAAGAGTTTTATCAATTGAGAGATAAGGATGAGTTCCCTCCTCTCAAACTTGCCTTGTGTGATGTGTAGTATGTGCAGTGTGATTGATGTATGAAGAATTGTGCAATGATATATTGTGTGATGTATTTTGCGGTGCCATGTGATATATTGTGTGATGTTTTTTTTGCCTATGTGATCTGGCCATCGAGCCAGGGCTGGCCTCGAAGCCAGGGCTGGCCTCGAAGCCACGGCAACATTTTCTGTTTTAAAAAAATCTGCAAAACTTATCGACGACGGTTCTATGGCGGCCGTCGACGATACTGGCAAGTTATCGTCGACGGTGCTAGGGACACCGTCGTCGATAAGTGTCCAATATCGATGACAGTACCCTTTTACCATCGTCGATACTATACCTTATCATCGACGGTGCCCTGGCACCGTCGATGATAACCTTCCCCCGCTGCCACGTGGAGGGAGTCACTTATCGACGACAGCTAATTTCGGCCGTCGTCAAATAGTTTATGGACGACGGTTACCGTCATCAATAACGTTATAGATGACAAAAAACGTAGACGGCTATAAACCATCATCTATAAGTTATAGACGATGGTTTGGGCCTTATATACGACGGTTTCTGGCCGTCGTCTATTATCGTGATTCTTGTAATGTATGGGATCTACTGTACGTCAAGTCTTTGATTTTAATGCACAATATTGATATCATGCACCAGGAGCGTAACATGGGCAAATGCATCATAAGCAGGTGCATGGATATGCCTGACAAAACAAAAGACAATATAAAGGCTCGAAAGGATTTGGCAGAGCTTTGTAATAGTCCAACTCTTGAGCTCTGTGAAAGTGATGGTAAGGCACATGCTTCTTTGTGTCTTAAACCTAAATAGAAAAAAGAAGTTTCTGAATTGGTTGAAAGGGTTGAAATTCCCCTATGGTTACGCTGCTAGCTTGAGACGGGCCGTTAATGTCAGAACGGGAAAACTAACTGGGTTAAAGAATCATGATATCACATAATCATAGAAAGACTCCTGTTCGTTATGTTTCGGGGCTATCTTGGTGATTCAATTTAGAAAGTGTTAGCCGAGCTTAGCTATTTTTATAGGCACCCCTGTGCTAAAAAATCACGATAAAAATGATGAAGAATGTTGAGAAGAAGATAGCAGTTATTTTATGTAAGATGGAAAAAATATTTCCACTACGGTTTTTCAATCCAATGCAACATCTCCTTATCTGTCTTCCGTATGAAGCTAAAGTGGGAGGGCCTGTGCAATATAAGTGGATGTATCACATTAAAAGAGCTATAAGATATCTTAAACAAATGGTTGACAATAGGGCTAGAGTTGAAGGATACATCGCTGAAATATTTATTCTTAAAGAGGTAGGATACTATTCAATTTGCGGAGGAAAACAATGTAAATGCTTATACGATGCGGTACAATATGGATTTCCTCCTTGTAGTGACCTATCCATTTTGCGACAAGGGACACCCTGGTTGGTAGTAGCGTGAGCTACAATTGTATCGCAAAAGAAAGGAAGACTGCTTTATTGTACATGTATGCTAATATAGATGGGATGGAGAAATATTTCAAGTATTTATTCTACATCTATGCTACGTAGCATTCTTTACTATACCTCAATGCTAATATTCTTGTTTTTTGGACAGTGGGTTTTATAAGCAAAATTGGACACATTGACATCAACCTACGAGCAAGCAGGCAGTAACGAAGCGAGGATATGGAATTAATGGAGGGCCTAATTTTCTAGATTGATTTCGAGATCAAGTAGCCTTTTCTTGTTATTTCTCTATCTTGAATTATATAATAGTATGTAAAAATACTCTTATAAGTTTATATTTTGGACAGCGTGTAAAATATGATGACGTCCATCAAGACTCTTATAAGTTCATACTTTTACGGAATATTGAAAGTTATAATCTATGCTCGGTACGACGTCAATGGGTTCCGAGTTTGTTCGATTCAATTTAAAGCTCTTCGTCCTCTTGCTGCAATGACTAATACCGGAGTTGTGATGAAATCAATCGATGTTGAAGGATGGGAAACTAATTACTATGGGATCATTAACAAAATCCTAGAATTAAACTTTACCTGTAATAAGGAACTTAATTAGTTTTCTTTGATTGTGATTGTTTTGATAACCATCATGGAACCCGTCAAAATCAATTTGGCAAGGTTGAAGTGAAACACAACGAAAGGCTACGAGGGTACGACTCTTTTGTCCTTGCAGACCAGTTGAGCAAGTGTATTATCTATCTTATTCATGCGAGAATATGAGTGTTTGGTGGGTCCTACACAAGGTCAATCCTCATGAACGGTTATATACTCTAGGGTTATATACTCCGGGCGATGTTGGGTATCATGATACTCTGACTTTGCTTGGTGAGTTTGTGTGACACCCTCATTTCTGGTGTCAGCATATATTCATGTTTTATGAAGAGAAAACATTTTAAGAAAAGTAGGAACGGAGAAAAATATCAAAACGATAGCCAATAAAAGATGAATCCAGTTCACAGAGAGTGTCGAAGACAACTTCCACGGCCCGCTGGCCACGTGGCGTATTTGGAGCTCATCCCTGCGAAGTGGGGAGAGGTCCACCGCTAAACTGGCTACGTGGCAGGCTCGGGGCTCATCTCCGCAAAGGAGGAGAGGTCCGACCCTGTGGGACACGTGTTGCCCCCAGAGCTAGCCTCTGCGGAAGAAGCAAAGGCATCTCCGCAGGACACATGTCACCTTCGAAGCTAGTCACCGCGGAAATCAGAGGAACAGTCGCGCGGGATACGTGTCGATCTCGGAGCTCACCTCCCAGAAGGCCCGGTTCTATTGGACACGTGTCGTCACCGGAGCTTATCTTCGGTAAGTCCGACATTGTTGGACACGTGTCTACCTCGGAGCTCGTCTCTGAGGAAAGAAGAGAGGAAAGGTCCGACACTGAGACGTGGCGTGTGCGGAGCCACCTCCGAATAAGAGAGGAGGTCCCGACCGCTAGGATACGTGGCGCAAGCGGAGCTCACCTGCAAAGGAGAGGGAGGTCTCGCTCGCTTGACACGCGGCACCACTGGAGCTCGTCTCTACGGAAAAAGGGGAGCCCAGGACCCGATGGACACGTGGAGCTTCCGGAGCTCATCACCGAAGAGGTAACGAGTTCTAGAGCGGTTTTTGGATTCTGTACGCGTAGAAATACCGGTACGGAGAAGAAACCAACCCGAATTCCACAAAGTTACCGCACCAAATCGACTAGATATAATATTAAGATTTGACGACAATCTGAATAGAACTCTTAAATCGAAGTCCAATCAGATTAGGACTCTTCTCTTCCCGATTATAAATAGAACCAAGAACCTCTGGCCAAAATCACGAACTTCTTTTCCAACTCCTAAGCCGACGACTTAGAGCCCTAGCCTCAACTCGCCGAGAAAGCCATCGCCGAAGTTCAGCAAGGGAGATCGCCGGAAGAGAGCCCAATGATCTAAGAAGGATCTGAGACCGAGAAGAACGTAAGGTAGGTCTCCAATACCACCTTACGACATCGTTATGTTTTCTTTGCATCCGTTCTTCGATTCCTTTCGAACAAAAGCTTTCTCGTGGAACATATCACTTATTGATCGCGTTGATCATCACCACGTCCACATCTGATCCGAACACCCCTGTTCATCATAAAGCCATGAAAGAACACATACAAACCAACCTAATAAAACTAAACTGCATTATAGGATAGCATGCATACGCATCATCGCATCTAGTTTAAAGTTTGTGCATGATATTGATTGTTGTGAATCTTGTATGCGCGCGATCCTGTATAACAGGACAAGCTCAGGGAGCTGTTTACGACGAGCTGCAACAACAAGGTTTCGAGATCCAAGAGCAACCGGAACCGCAAGAACAAGGAAAGTGCTCCTTGACCATATTGATCCTATGTTTTGGGAAAAACTGTTTTGTTTTGCGAAAAGGTGTGTGTGCTGAGTCAAACATGATGGGAAACCCTTTTATAGGAGTTTACTAGCTTTGATTAAACCACCCTTGTCGCCAGGGATGTTTATGAGTCGGCTATGGTTTTTACTTTTATGCTTGGCTGAGTCCATGGGGTTGGGAAGTGAGATAGATGTGTCTAGCTAACTGCACTCGTAATGATAATGAGAAACTGATGTTGTTAATGGATATGGATCGGAGGGAGATCTAGGCAAGACTGGGTTTGTGAATGAGGTAGCATGAGATGGTGGTTTACTTGCCATAGATCTAAGGACCGGTTCATGCATGCACATGCCAGGATAACAGTGCCACCACAAGGCCAAGTATGGGTGCGGCTTAGCTGAGTAATTAGGTAAGTTGCTAGAGTGTTATGGACTGTGGAAGGCGCGGGGAATGGGAGTCGAGTGAGGACTGCCCTGGGAACTGCATGGCACAAGAGGGGGCCCGTGGGTGGGAGAATTGGAGATTCTAGCCTGCCGGTGAAACCTTAGTGAGTCCATACATCTAGTAGCCCCTTTGTAAAGGCTATTTTGTGATCTTTTGGCCATACACCGACGGTTGTGTACTGGTATAATGGAGGTTCTGCAGTTGCCGACGGGTGACGAAATCACAAACTTGTGGGTAAAGAGGTGCAAACTCTGCAGAGTTCTTAAAACTATCATGATAGCTGAGCTTACGGTCACGAGCGTCTGGCCAACTGCCATGATTAGTTGGGATGGTTTTTTAGGATGGTTATTGGATGTGGTCATTGGGATGGTTTTTGGGATGGTTATTGGATGTGGTCATTGGGATGGTTTTTGGGATGGTTATTGGTTATGGTTTTGGATGGTTTGGTTATGGTTTGATTTTGGGACTATTGAGTCCGGGTGATAAGATGGGTTGCATGACTGTTGAGTCATGGCAACAAGATTGGTCTCGGTGGGAGACGAAGTGATTTTATAAGATGAAATGGTAGCGAATACGAGGGGGTATTCGTGAGCAAGAATGAGGTTGATTGATGACTGGTTGTGACATGGAAGGTAATGAGCATAATAGAGGTATGATTGGTATTTTAAAACATGTTGGGATTACATTCACTTAAAGATGAGTTATTGTTTTATCTTGCTTTTAATAAATAACTTTGCTTTCTGCAAATGAGCCTTTTTATACCTACCTTGTTGTGAGCTACATATCATATTTTTCCCGCACTTGTTGAGTACATCATTGTACTCAAACTTGCATTATTATTTCATCATCAGCAGCTGGAGAAGATTTCTATGAAGACCAAGTGGAGCATTATGCGTGTGATCTGTTCTCAACCTTGTCTGTGGTAATGGAATAGAGATGGAGTCATCGCTGCTTAGATTTGCTTCCGCATTAGTTAAATTGCTTCCGAATTAGTTAGAAGACTTTCCGCTGCATAGAAATAAGACTTCCGCTGTGAGCATGAGTCCAAGACTCATGAGACATTGTAATAAACTCTGTTATTCGTAGTTATATATATTTTGAATTCAGTTTGTGGAATATATGTGTATGTGTGATGAACATCCTGGGCACACATATGCATTAGTTCTCGGTTCCGTGGTTTTCCATAGAATTGAGGGCGTCACAGTTTGGTGATGTTTACCAAGAAGATCTACCAGCCCCATTTGTCGTTGAGCCTGGTCAAGAACTCGATGACTTAGTTGGAGACACCGATAATGTACAGATTTGTGAGAAGCGCAAACGCAAACCAGTCACTAAAACAATTCAATAATCTAGTTTAAGGAATAGAGTAAATGAGCGATATTATGATGACAATTAGAAATGAATACAAGTAATGTTTTCTTCATTTATTGTTTAATGTTGTATTTTATAATATTAGTAATTATCAATGCATCGTTGAAATAGGATGTCGTCAGCCAAGGTTAAGGGTATCAAGAGGAACGTGAAGAGGTTTCTCAGAAGTGCGAGCAGGATGGCTCGCACTCGGGACGTGGCGGACACCCTTATCAGGGTAGCATCTTAGGAGAGGATACGGTCTCAGTTGTTGAGACACGTGCCCTCAGAGCTAGCAGACATACCTGTTGCCTTTTAGTGGACTGAGATAATTCGACTTACCAATCGTATTCTATTACATTATTAGTTAATCTATTTATATTTCTTAAAATTATTATAATGTCGCAGGATGACTCAGAGTCAGAGTCAGAGGCCGATGCCGAGGCCGAGACGTCTCCTGAGCCACAGTCGGCTGACCACCCTTCCGGGTTGGCAGACCACCCTTTCGGGTCGTCAGAGGACACGTAGGCGCAGAAAAGGCGATGGACTAGGAGGACCCATTATGTGGCTCCTCCTGTAGATCTTAGAGACGAAGTAACACTGCCCGCTATTCGCCCTGTTGGTGATAGGTAAGAAGCCCTTATGTCGTAGCTTTAGAAAATTATGTAGTGCTAAAACTCTTTCATGCACAATTGTTCTTGCAGCGGATGAGATGACACTACCTTTGAGGGTAGAAGACGTCAGAGACAGGTCAACGTTGTCTTAGCGAACCTCGTGCGTTTACACTATCCTGGTGAGATCTCTAGCAGCGGTGACAAGCGTATCCCTGCCAACTCATGGGATGATTACGCTCGTTCTACTGACCTGACGTATGAAACTGCTCAGGGTGTAGTGTGGGCTGACTTTTGGGTAAGTATGTTTAATACATTATTTGAATTTTAGTTCACAAATAACTAAAATATTTAATAACCCTTATGTTTCTGTCTTTTTGTAGAGACGGTTCTGTTTGGCAGATCCAACGGATGTCGAGCACGCGAAAGCCGTCTTCAACAAGAACGTGAGGAAGCTTGTTGTGCAAGCAATATCGTATGCCCTGATTCAATCAACAAACGACTACTTGAAGAGGCATCAAGGGCAGGATCTAGTAGCGTTCAGAGGCGGCTCCAACGCGTACTTGACAGAGGAGCAGTACGCGGAGATAAACTAGTAGTGTTTTAAATATGACTCTTATTATGTAATGTCAACGTTATTTGGATTTTTTGGTCGGAGGACCGTTCGAAGGCTTACCGGGCCTTTTGTCGGTTGTGGTCCAGCGCAGTGAAGTCCAAGAGGGCCCGAAAGTGCAGAGGGTGTATCGGAGGCCATACTTATGGTCTGGATGGACATCTACATCTGGCTAAATGAATGGTAAGAAAAAATACCTATGAAACTATATTTATAGTATATTTATGCTACTAACTCGTACTTACAGGAAAACGAGCTCGATGAACGATCAAGCAATGTTTAGGTGTGGAAGAGAGGTCACAGGTTAAGATGTCCACCGAAACACAGGGTCATAGATAATGAACGATAAAGAACTGGATTACGGTTACAAGCGAGACAGAAATTTCATCACAAATAAACCGCGCTATAGCATTCCACAAACACAGAACTGATAACACAGCTAATAGGCTCCTCTAATGCCTGCCTAGCTTAATAACCTATAACATTAGTTACAATAATGCCAATTCTGAGAGTAAATCTCTAGTATTAACATATTGCGTTAATAAAACATGTTACAACTTCTAAGCTTCAATCCAACCTGGGTCCATGATTTTACACGGTACGGTAACCATTGAATTAGGTAGCTTGTGAGCAGCAGAGTAGAATTCAGAACTGAACTCAGACACGAACAGCAGAGTAAGGTCTTCTACCTCTACAATGTACAGGCTGGAGTCTCGGATCCGTGAGACGGAGACAGGAGATGCTGTGTAACCTGCGTGACAACACAATTTGGAGCCATTGAGTATATGCCTTATGCATGAAACATGTGACATTGTTTTTCTTTACTTTAGTTCCAAACTGATCTACATGTTTGTACAGATGATGGCCATGTTAGAACTCATAGTACTAATTAGGGGTGTTCACTGCCGTTTCCATCAAACCGGTAGCTAGTTAGAGAGCTACAAGTTAAAACAACAACAAAGTCCTTATCCCAAACACATTGAGTTAGGCTAGATATAAATCTAATAATTTTATTTAAAAAATAGAAGTAAAATAAAAAGAGAGAAGTAAACATAGTACAAATAAACTAAGATTCCAACACATGAATTGCTGATTTTTATGCAGTCTTATGAAGAGCAAATCTCTAGGTACATTCATTGGACTAGTTTCTTTTCAATCGATATCACCCTACCTTATTACGTATTACCTCATTCTTAAATTCAGTCTTCTCTTGCGTGGCATCACATCCACCTAACCTTTGCATCTATGTGACACTCGTTGTTGAACATGTTGTCTTTTAATTGACTAATAATCTGTCTCATATAACATCGCAAGTCTGATCACTGTCCTATAGAACTTACACTTTAGCTTTTGTGGGACCTTCTTGTCACATAGGATTTCAATTACTTACAACCAATTCATCCACAGTGCCTTATCATATAGCAAACATCCTCATTAATATAGGTATTGGTTTCCACTATTGATCATAAGTATTGGAAGGAGTCACTCTTAGTTACTAAATATCCTTGTAGACTAATATTTTTCTCTTCACATCCAATACCATTAAAGTCACACCTCATATACTTGGTTATAGTTCTACTATGACTAAACCCTTTGGATTCTAATTTCTACCTCCATAGCTCTAATTTATTATTAACATCGTCCTAGTTTTATCTACCAGGCATCATCAACAGATAGCATACACCAAGGAATATCTTCTTGTATATCATTTAACACTTCATCCATCACTAAGATAAAAAATTATGAGCTTAAGGTTGACCCGTGGTGTAATCCTATCTTGACTGGAAATATGTTGGTTTCACTATTACTTACATAAACACTTGCCACAATGTCATCATACATAACAATAGTAAGGGTAAAGTATTTTATTGGAACTTTATGTTTCTTTAACGCCCACCACATGATTACACTTAGTATCTTGTTATACGACTTCTCCATATCAATGAAAATCATATGTAGATCTCTCTACCGCTCCCTATATTTCTCCATAAGCCACCAACGAAGCAAGAAAATCGCCTCTGTAATAAGCCTACTAGGGCATACAAACAAATTGGTTATTAATGACGCTCATCACTCTTTTCAAGTGATCTGAACCACCCTTTCCTAAAACTTTATAGTATGGTTCATAACCTTAATTCTTCCATAATTAGTATAACCGCTCTTTCATTTATTTTTAAAGATATGTACTAATATATTTTTTCCACTCCATACATCATGTGTGACTGAAAAATATGCTTGAATAGCTTAGTTAGTCATATTGTTGCCACGTCTTTAAATCATCTCCACACCTTAATAGGGACACAAGGGTCGAGGGTCTTTACTCCTTTCATCTTTTTAAAACATCATTAACCTTAAACTCTTGTACCCTCTTCATGAACTGCCTATTGATGTCATTAAAGGATCATCCAAGTCGAATACAGTGCTCCACTTCCTATCATTGAGTAAGCCATCAAACTAATCTATTCATCTGTTATTAATCTCTTCATCCTTCACTAGAATTCGATATGCCTCATCCTTGATGCATTTAACTTGGTTGAGACCTCTCACCTTTCTCTCACGAATTGTCCATCTTGTATATGATATTTTCGCCTTCCGTTTTGCATAGCTCATAGTAGGCTCACCCCTTACTTTACTCATAGCTAGCTAACCTTATATTTTCTTGTTCTCTTTATACTTCACCATGTTGTTACTTGTGCTTCTATCATGATGCCAACTGTTATAGCACTCCTCCTTGATAGGCCTTTGAATATCCTCATCACACTAATATGTGTCTTTAGCCTTATGTTTCTTTCCTTTTGTTACCCTGATCACCTCACTAGCTATTTTCTTAATTCAAATTGTTATCTTCACCCACATGCTACCCGCATCTCCCTTTTCATCCCAAAGACCTTCTATAATAGACCTTTTATGATCATTCCTCTATTTAAAGGACTGTTACACTTCTCATTTTAGCTTCCACCATTTTGTTCTTATAATTTTTACACCTTTGCCTCACAAAACGTGTGCATGAAAGCGAAAGCAGTGATCACCTCACAATCTAAACAAGCTTTATACCTTTTCTAGTAAGGACAAAGTTAATTGGGCTAGTGTTGTACACTATTAAAGGTCAGTAGTTGAGATCGTCTCTTCTTGAAGAAGGTTCCTCCTAAAGAAAGTGTTAGCTACCAACAGATCATAGACGATGCATAGTCTAGAATATCCTTACCCTCTTGATTTATGTTGCCACATTCAAAGCCTCCATGTACCTACTCAAATCCTCTGTTAGTTGTACGCATATGGTCATTAAGATCTCCTCCTATGAAGAGTTCCTCGATTACTAGTACACTAGAGGCAATATCCCTGAGTCCTACAGAATCGCCTTTTACTGCTCATGTGGAGCCAACTTGTGGGGCATAAAGGCTAATAGCATTTAAAACAAGGTCCTCGATAACTATCTTGACTAGGATGATGTTATCCTCTCGTATTCATACATCCACTACTCTATTCTTGAGACTCCTATCTATTAGGATGCCTACGCCACTCTTAGTACTAGCCAAGCTAGAATACCAAACCTAAGATCGGTATTCTCAACTACTCTCGCCTTTTAACCCGTCCATCTAGTCTCCTGTAAAGTATATTTACACGCCTCCCAACCGCAACATCCACTAACTATTGTAGCTTCCCCGTCAATGCCCTACATTCAATCTATCCACCAACCTACCCACCCAAAATCTATTTATCTCCGGCTAGCTTTTCTACCATTGCATCCGTTGAGTAGGAACTCCGTCGATGTTGTAATGACATAGCCAGTCCCAAGCCCGGGTAAAGGAGGAGGGGTTATGATAGGCTTGGCGAGCCAACAACTACACTTAGCATTCTCATGAAAATGAAACCCAATAGAAATTCGTTGGGGCGTAACCCTCTTAGCGACGCGCTGTAACACCCCATTTTTCGTAAAGCTAGTAAATCAGGGTTATAGAATTAACCACCAGACATATTACACACACTCTTGGCCGATTTCAGATATGACTTTTATCGAAACTGGTGCAGCCACCCCTCTACCTCTGCCTAAAGGCAAACCCTTATTTTTCCTCTTCCTCCCCCATCCTAATCCATTCTACGAGAAACTTCTGAGACCACACATTACCCACCTCTTCCTCCTTCATCCTTATCCATTTCACGAGAAGCTTCCGGAATCACCCCCACATACCCCTTCCTCCTTCATCCTTATCCATTTCACGAAAAGCTTCCAGAATCACCCCCCTATACCACTTCCTCCTTTATCCTTATCCATTTCACGAGAAGCTTCCGGAATCACCCCCCACATACTCCTTCCTCCTTCATCCTTATCCATTTCACGAGAAGCTTCCGGAATCACCCCCCCCCCATATACCACTTCCTCTTTTATCCTTATCCATTCCACGAGAAGCTTTCGGAATCACCCCCCACATACCCCTTTCTCCTCCATCCTTATCCATTTCACGAGAAGCTTCCGGAATCACTCTCCACATACCCATTCCTCCATCCTTATCCATTCCACGAGAAGCTTCCGGAACCACACCTCACATATCTCTTCCCACCCCATCCTTATCCACTCCACGAGAAGCTCCCGGAACCTGCATTAATTACACCTCACCTACCTCTCCTTCCTCCATCCCTATCCTTCCCCCCCTTTTATCTATAAAAGGGGCTCGGGAGCTCACTTTCTCCCCCGCCCCATTGAGCACCGGCGCTCGCGTCTTCCCCCAACATCGATCTCCGACGAGGAACCCTCCCCGCTGAGTCCTGCCAAGCCACGGCCAAGGTGAGCACCCCAACCTCCACTCTTCTCCCCGAGTCATCCCCCCTTCTCCCTCTCCTCGGGTTTGGCCGCGACCACCCGCGGCATGGCCGCCCTTCCATGAAGTTGCTCTACTTCCTACCCGAAATCGGCAGCTTAATTGAGTGAGCCATAGCCTCGGCGTTCGATTTCTGACTCTCTGGCCAGCCTTCCCCCGTTTACTCTCGCTGATTTGAGCCCAACCCTAAGCAACCCCTTGATTGGCCTTAGATCAGATCTCACCCACACACAAAGATCACTTAATCCGATTCGTCTTATAAAAATCATCTAATATCATAATATAGTTAGTGTAAGCAAGTCTGAATGATGTATATTTGCTTTGTTTGTATGTTTGCTTGTGCGCGGTGAAGAACCAGTGCCGAAAGAGAACCCAAGGGAGCCAAGTGACCAAGAGCACGACGCTGCAGACGGTAGCGAAGGCAAGATCTGTCACCCCCTTCTTGATCATATTGCTCCTATCTGAGGTTCATCCATTGTGGCCAGTAGATTAGGCCTTTGCATTGTTGAGCATGAGTTATTCGAGTGATAGAGCGTAAACATACGAGTTACTCCTTTTACAGCATATTGATATAATGAGATTATGCATGATGATGTTGCACCGTTTATGTTGCACGGTTGGGGAAAGCATGAGTTGAGACCGGGACAGAAGGGTTAGTGTTGGTGTAAACGCTACCCTGGTGGCAGACTTACAACGAGTACTATCAAGATGATAGGCTCGTGGTTTGAGTCTGGAGACTGCCCTGGTGAGCTTTAAGGACCGAGTTGTTTCGAACATCTCACCTAACTTTCTTCTGTACGACCACATGACCCTGTATGGGCGGGGCTTAGCCTAACCCCGGTGGCTAGCCCGACAGTCGTCCACGGTGGAGAGAGAGAGAGAGATGCATTCATGAGTGAAAATTGAGATGATATTGAGATAAGTCATGACGCTGGGTTGGGGACGACTGGTCTGGGTGACGTTTCGACTGGGTGTCGGTTATGACGGGTTGTCTTTGATGGTCCGTGCGTGTGAATACAGCGTACAACCTCTGCAGAGCGTAGAATCCATTCGGACGGCCGTGTCCTCGGTATAGGACAGGTTATGGTGTGGTCCTAACAACTAGGAAGCCACCTGTTGTGAGAATGAGGTGAGGAATGTCTCTGGATGGGTTATTTGGTTGCATTTAGTTGCATTAGGTTGTACTACTCTTATTATTGTGCATTGCATCTATGTTTGTTTCATTCCCCTCTCGAAGGACGAGGTGGAGCTTGCTGAGTACTTTTGTACTCAATTGTTGTTGATATCTTCAGAGGATCCTGACTTCGAGTAGGGTCGCATCCACACCCAAGGTGTTATCGTGGAACCATGTACGAGGAGGAGCTAGTCATCCATGTTTTTATGTCGTTAATCATCCTTATGTTAGTCCTTATTATTGTTGTACTAAAGTGTATGCCGTTGTAATAAAGCTCTGTATGGTTGTGGTTCCACTTGTGTTGTAATATTATGTACCGAACTCTGTTTCTGGCATAATATTACATGTTTAATTCTGATCTTATGCGTCGGGACGCTTCAAGTGGTATCAGAGTCATACTTGGCTGTAGGATGCGTACCCTAGTACTTAGGTGACCATAGGAGACCGTAAAATAGTTGGCCTGTAGGAAACCTGGACCGTAGAGCCTTGGTGATAGGTTTTACTCTCATCTAATCCTTGTGCCATGTTCTAAGCCAGATGGCGGACGACCGTATCACCACCTTCTGCATCAACGAAGATGGCTTCCCCAAGGTGCTCTATGCCGCCACGACACGACTCGGTATTCCAGACCGTCCGGAGTACGTGGGTCATGAGTTCGTGGAGCATGGCACCGAAAGCTGCGAGGTCACTGTGCACATCGGCGCCGGTGAGAGGTTCCTGGACATGAAGCCATGGAATGTCTCCGCCACTGGATGCCGCATGAAAGATACGTGCCAATTGGTGGCCCGCAAAGCTCTATAGTACCTCTACCACATGTTTGACTGGCATTTAGGTTCCACACCCATGAAGTACTTCCCACCACTGGACCGTAGTCGTCCCGCATGGATGGCGAGGATTCGCAACTTGGAAGGCCTCGGGTCGACCGAAGACGACCCCACCATTGTCGCCATGTCCGGTTATTTATTGAGCATGGACGACTTGTGCGACCATCTGAACCAGCGCGTGAAGACCCTCGTCCAGCGCGCTGAGACATTGGAGACCCGCTGGCGAAAGGCTAAGCTAGCACTAGCGCAGGCTAAAGCCCGGGTTGCCAGCGTCGAAAGTCGAGTCGCCTTGGCCGAGGAGAACCTTAGGGAGCAGGCCGACCGTCACAGCCAGCTGCTTAGGGGTGTCTACCTCGTAGATCGGGCCAAGCGGAAGGACCGTCAGGCAGGTGCAACAACGGAGCCATTGATCCTAGAAGGAACTCCAGCATATCACCTATCCAACCCCCGTAGACCCCCGTAGGAGGATTTGTGAGCCTGTGCCACCTACCCCTCCGACCTCACCTCATGGGACCAATGAAGACCCTGAAGATCAGGATGCAGGACCCAATAGCCAGGCAGAGGTCCCGGCTGACCCTTAAGGGAACAGACCTAGGGACGACATGCGCTATGTATCTTGTACCCGCTTGCCCGAATGAATGAATGAATGAATGCTTAGTGTGTTGCTTGCAATGTTTGATGTTTGCGTGAATTATGTGGTATAAAACTATATATGTGTGTTTAGATACACATAGTAAAATAAAAAAAATAATAACAATAATAAAAGACAGTAAGCATAACTAATTATGACACACCATAGTAATAATAATAGGAAGAAAATCTAAACCCATCGATTGCCTTGTCAAAGATGCCTCGTCGCTCGAGCCGAGCCACTAATGGACACGAGGCGGACCAAGGACTACGAGAGATTCCGCCTGCACCTCACGAGGATGAGACAACGGAGAGTGCACCTGTCCGGCCACATCCCCAAGCACCTAACTATGACCTGACTGCCATTCTGGACCGCCAGACTCGACTCCTCGAGCTACTGGCGAACACTCTGGCTGCCCGGAACAACGATGGTCTCAACAACCATCAGCCAGCGCTGCAAAACAATCACTAGATCGCAGACTTCAACAGGATGAACCCGCCCAAGTTTTCTGGATCTGAGGACCCTATTGAGGCAGATGACTGGCTAAAAGAGATTGAGATGAAACTCGAGGTTGTGCATGCAAATGAACAGGATAAGGTTCTGCTTGCAGTCCAACAACTGAGAGGATCTGCCTTAGCCTGGTGGCACAGCTATAGAGAGATGCATCCACATGCCAGGACCATGATATGGGATGAGTTTGTGAAGTTGTTTAGAGAGCAACACATCCCAAGTAGCATTGTGAAGCTAAAGAAGGAAGAGTTTATGAACCTTAAACAGAAGGGTCTAACTGTGACGGAATATCTACACAAGTTTACCGGGTTATCCCGCTATGACACCCACGTTGTGGATACAGAAGAGAAGAAGCAAGAAGCCTTTCTACGTGGGTTAAACACTGAAATCAGGAAATTTCTTGAAGCATCTGTTTCTCCAGATTTCAGTACCCTGGTTAACAAGACCATCACTATAGAAAAGAACATAGAGGATGAGCTACGGGAGAAGAAAAGAAAATTTGAGGACAAGAAGGGGTTCCAGCAGGTGAAACTTCAGAGGACTAATCAACCTGTCTATTCAGTACAGAGGACCCAACAACCAACCTACTTTGTGCAGAAGACCCAACAACCTATTTACTCTGGGTAGATGGCTCATAGTGGTATATCCTACAAAGCACCAACCACCACCTTCAAGCAACCGGTACAGCCTGCTAAGTCACATGGCTCATTCCGTCCTCAGCAGTCTGGGGTCAATCAAACTGGTGGCCAGAGGATCTGTTTCAGCTGCCGTGAGCCTAGGCATATCGCCGTTAACTGCCCTTACAAGGTTAAGCCAGCACCATCTGTCGTCTCCAACTCAGTTAACGGACCAATGCAACCAGCTGGAGGCAGCCGCGGAGCATCGTCAAGGACTCAACACTCCTTTGGAAAGGCCACAGTAAACCACGTCTACGCCGAAGATGCAGATGCAGCACCAGGAGTTCTACTTGGTGAGTTCTTGGTTCAATCAGTTTTGGCTTCAGTACTATTTGATTCTGGTGCATCGCATTCTTTTATATCATCACACTTCGTAGAAACACATGATATATCTACGGTAGCCCTTAAGAGGCCCTTAATGACTCGATCACCGGGAGGTTATATACCTTGCCACCTAGGAGTTAACAACATCCCTTTAAACCTAAGTGGGGTAGAGTTCTTGGTTAATCTAGTAGTGCTTGACTCCCATGGGATAGATGTGATCCTCAGTATGGATTGGTTAGCCAAGTGCAATGGGAGCATAGCTTGTGCACAGAGGACTGTGACAGTGACAAACCTTGAAGGGAAGACTGTCACATGTCATGTCAAGTCCAGCCTGTCTGAGCCAGTAGTAAATCACTTGAAGACGGAAACACCTCAGGAAGTGCCAGTGATTAAAGAGTATGTTGATGTGTTCCCCGAGGAGTTGCCAGGCATGCCGCCAGAAAGAGAAGTGGAGTTCTCCATTGATCTAGTTCCTGGAACTGCCCCAATAGCTAAGATGCCTTATAGAATGGCAGTGACAGAACTCGCCGAGTTAAAGAAACAGTTAGATGAGTTGCAAGAGAAAGGATACATAAGGCCTAGTGCATCACCATGGGGCGCACCAGTCCTCTTCGTAGAGAAAAAGGATGGAAGTAAGAGACTTTGTGTAGATTACCGAGCTCTTAATGCGGTGACCATCAAGAATAAATACCCTCTACCACGGATAGATGATCTATTCGACCAGCTAAAGGGGGCCAAGTTTTTCTCAAAGATTGACTTGAGGTCTGGATATCATCAAGTGAGGATTAAGTCTGAAGATATACCTAAGACAGCATGTGACTCGCTACGGTCAGTTCGAGTTCACAGTGATGTCTTTTGGATTGACCAATGCCCCTGCCTACTTTATGAACCTAATGAACCGGGTGTTCATGCAAGAGTTGGACAAGTTTGTCGTTGTCTTCATCGACGACATTCTAGTCTATTCACAAAGTGAAGCAGAGCACGCACAACATCTGCGTGTTGTTTTGGACCGGGTCAGGAGCCATCAACTTTACGCCAAATTCAGCAAATGTGAGTTTTGGTTACAGAAAGTTAGTTTCCTTGGGCATGTGCTGACAGCCGAAGGAGTTGCAGTTGATCCAGAGAAGGTCAAAGCCGTATCATCTTGGAAGCAACCAACTTCGGTCTCGGAGATTCGTAGTTTTCTGGGTATGGCTGGTTATTATCGGAGGTTCATCGAAGGATTTTCTAAGCTAGCCCGACCAATGACGGAACTACTAAAGAAGGATAAGAAGTTTGTATCGACTGAAGCATGTGAGCGGAGTTTTCGTGAGTTGAAGGGAAGACTAACCACAACCCTAGTCTTAGTCTTATCGGATATTCACAAGAGCTTCGTTATTTATTGTGATGCTTCTAGACACGGCCTAGGATGTGTGCTAATGCAAGAAGGACGAGTGGTGTCCTATGCCTATCGTCAGTTAAGGCCGCACGAGCAGAATTACCCAACCCATGACTTAGAATTGACAACGGTAGTGCATGCTCTTAAGATTTGGAGACACTATCTGGTCGGTAACAAGTGTGAAATCTACACAGACCACAAGAGCCTCAAGTATATCTTTACCCATCCTGATCTAAACCTAAGACAACGAAGATGGTTGAAACTAATTAAGGATTATGATGTGGAGATCCACTACCATCCGGGTAAAGCAAATGTTGTGCCAGACGCTCTCAGCAAGAAAGCATATTGTCATCACTTGGTGACTCAAGTACCACAACTGTGCGAGGAGATGATGAAGTTGAACCTAAGTATTGTACCTCACTCCTACAACTACAACCTTAGTGTCCACCCTGTCCTGGATGACCAGATTAAGAAGGATCAACAGAAGGATGAAAAGTTAATGAAGATCAAGGAACAAACCGATGAAGCCAAGGCACCAGACTTTAGAGTTGATAGAGATGGAATATTGTGGTTCAAGAAACGGTTGTGTGTGCCTTCACAAGGTCACTATCGGAATACGATCATGGATGAAGCTCATAACTCTGCCTACTCTATCCACCCTGGAGCCTCTCGGTTCCGCTCGTGAGCAGGCCGATCACACGCAAACACAAACCCCCCAATAGCAAGACGGAATCGCGAGCTCGTGAGCGACGTCCTAGACGTCGTGTTGTCCAGTGAGCAGGCGCCCTCGATCTCAGCCGGGCGTTTTTCCCGGAGAACCGAACATTGCTGCCATTCGGGCTCTCGTGGACAGCTCGGCACAACCATCGTCGCATCCACTTCTCTACACAAGAAAGGTGTGTCACTGCACGTAGATGGTGTAGCCGAAAGCCGTTTGGCATATGATCAACCATCGGTTGAGAATTTCCAAATTTACCGAAAGCTAGTTCATATGAGCCGAGCTCACCTTCGATTGAAATTCGGACTCCACACACTATTGTTGGTCAAGCCGGTTGTCCAGTAGGTTCTATACATGCTAACGCACATGCTCGAGAAGGAAGCAAGGAAAATTGTTGAAGATCGGCCGTGATATGGTCGTTTTCCTCGTCGCCGTTGTAAAGTACCTCGGCTCACCGTCGAGGGTATGGTTGCCGGCGTTTCTAGCTTCCACAAAGCCTTGGTTCATGTTCCTCATGCTCCACTGATGCTCTCCGAGCGATTTCCGATCGAGTTGGTGCACGGTGGTGCGAAACCGACCTCACCGAAACCCTAGCGGGTGTTGTCACCTGTGCGCGCGGGTTTCGGGCCATCGCCGGTGGCCGGCGAGCCCACAGCTGAGTTCAGGAGGTCGAAAAAGGGGGAGGCGGCGAGTTTCGGGCCGGGAGGTGGACGGGAACTCGGTTCCGGCGAGTCTCGCCGGAGACCGCCGCCGCCGGGTATTTGGCGCGAGGAGGAAGACGAAGCACTATGTGTGGGACCCACAGGCAGAAGTTTAAACTTTTCTTCGATTTTCAGTTTTAGTTCAAACTTCAAACTCACATAACTTTGGCTAGGAAACTCCAAATCGAGTGAACCAAATTTTGTTGGATTCAGCTCTCTAAGTACTTTCCAGCAAATCAAGTTTCACTTCATGAAAATACTTAGTTCTCCAGAATTAATTCTTTAAAATTTAAATGGTTTAGAATTTTAACTGGAGGATCCCTTGGAGGAAAATTCTGAAATTTTGCTGGGATGTTCACCAAAATATCCCTGAGCTACCATAAAAATTTCAGATCCATTTGAGCTCATTTGATCCACCTAATGGTGTGATCAATAAACTATTCCAGAGAAAATAGAAAATATCCAGAAACATTTTCAGAATTTCTCTGAAATTGTTTAGCTCATATCTCTAGCTAGGAACCTTCAAATTAAGTGAGACCAACTCCATTAGAAACCTCTGAAAATCTAGTTTTCAGAAAGTCATGGCTTGCTCCATGAAAATCCCTAGAACACCCTATGAGCTCCAATTAAGGTCAAGTACATAATTATTTGTGGAGAGCTCAAATGAGTTTTGCTGCAAATGAAACTTGGCCAAGTCTCTTTTTAGGTAGTAACCAAACCACAGTAAAAATTTCAGAGTCATTGGGTCTGTCTAGTAAGATTTATAGTCTTCACAAGTTTAAATTCAATTAAAATGCATTTAAATTGATACATATACTTGTTATCTCATGTAGTCGCTAAGGTTGAGGAGGAACCCGAAGTCTTAGACTTCATCACTCCGGGAGAGCAGCTAGCCTACGACCAAGAGCAGCAAGGCAAGCTCCGATTTGCATTAACCTTTTTACAAATTTTTATTGTTTTGAGAATTTACTTTGAGTACCACTTACTTCTTGCATTAGAGTCTTGTTTGAAATCCAAATGCATAGCCAAAAAAACCAGGGGTTGGGATTAGGATTGAAAACCCCGTTTAGCTACTGTAATGCTAAGATAGTGTAGGATTCGGTACAAGTTGAGTAGTTGGAACTACTCGCAAGGATAGGCTAGAGGCACTCGACTCGGGTAGAGATAGCAAATGAAACACATGGCAAGAAAAATGAGACCGAGCGGAGAGTAAGGGCAGCAGGACGTTGGAGCCTGGGTGCATATAGCTCCGCTTGTGTCGATTGAGGACCGAGCCGTGTGCGAGGCTGTTGAACAAGCTAGAACAGTACCGAAGACCTACCGTCTATATGGGAACCGGGAAACCGATGTAACTCGTGTAGCTGGGTGTTGAGGCATAGCTGGTCGTTCAGAGGGCAGGTTGAGAGCTTGAGGTGTAAATCGGTTGGCGGCACTGTGGATGCGCGCGCAGAGACCTCTTGCTTGGGACGATTGGACCGGTTCAACATTTGGCTGACGGGTGAAAGGTGGTTGCGTACGACGTCCGTGATGGTTGCTGTAGGCAACATCGAGTACTGGCGTACGTGACGGGTTATTCGGGTAACCCTGCAGGTGTAAATCGATTATAATCACCGTCCCTCACGGTCAGTGAGTACCACTTGTTCACTGTACCGTGACGTAGAAAGAACAGGCTAGATACATGTTAAAGGTTTGTTGATTTGAAAGACATACTTTGCTTGTTAATGTCTTGTGGTAGTTTAGAGCTAATTAAAGTTTTTTTCAACTTTGGGCAAAGTATATGAGAGAAATATGTTTCTTGTTTGATTGCGGCTCTCTCATGTGCCTTAGCGTAAGGTTCTCCACAACCTGCTGCTAAAACTTGAAAGTAAGGTTCAAATAATTAGGCGAGTCCTTTGCAACTTATTTTACCTCATGGACCCTAAAACCAATCATGTAGAAGTTTTATGTATAGGAGAGACGGGTCAGTCTTGCTGAGCCATCGTGCTCACTGCTTGTGTTTGAAGCTTTTGCGGGAGTTTATGAGGAAGGGACTCCCGAGAAGGAGATGGAACCCCCGGACGGGAACCCCGTCGAGTGGGAGTCATGCACGCCGCCGTGTTAATGTGTGTGCGTGCTAGCGGGGACACGTTCACGGGCTGAACGTGAACTCGATGCGTAGTCTACGCCCGTGAGTGTAGACTGGACTTATTTTGTTGTAAAAATATTCATAAACTGGTTTATGTAATAAAACTTTGCTTCCGCTTTGTACCTTTGATGTGTGTTATCCGGTGCTGTGCAACGCAGCATCCCTCAGCGTGATCTTGGCTCGACAAGACCGTGAGGTCGTGTCAGCGTGGTATCAGAGCTCGCTTGAGGTTTAACGCACTACAAAGGTCATCTTTTTTAAAAATTCGGTGAGGAACGAGTTAGTAGCCCACATAAGGATGTTATTAGTGTATAGAAAGTGGCATACTAACCTATTTGCCTATGTCGAAAAATCGTGCATCTCGAGACGCTTTATGTCTTGTGGGGTGCACGTAAGCGTTGTCCACCAGTGCGCACAAGCTGAAGGGTGGAGCCCCACGGGTGGCAGGTAACCTGAACCGCTTTAATATCCTCTAAGACTCTTCATGTCGTTTGGGGTATTCGCGCAGCGTCTGTCCCTGGCGTGCTTTGGGCGATTTGGGAGACCCGTCACGTGGTCTGTAACGTGAACACGTAGCTCAAGACGTGTTTGACTTGAGAACATCCGGGCGAGTGATGACGGTCGGGTGTATGAACTGTATGGATACCGGGCTCGGTGTGCAGCCGAGTCTGACGATTGTATGAGTTATCTGCAGATAGTCTAACCACGAAACGGTAGATGTGTAGCATCCGTGTGCGAGTGACATTTAGTGCCACTGAACTAACGAAGCCGGCTACGTCCGGTATAGGTTTTTCTTTGCGAGGACGTAGCACCGACATGATCTGGTGACGCATCGACGTCACACCCCACTAAATGATCAACTTCATGGTAAAACTTGAAAGTTTTAATACATAGTACTAAAACTTGATGTAACTCCTTCCCTTAATCAGGACATTCAAAGTTAACAAGTTTTTAACTTATAGGATACTAAGGACAGAGTCCCCTATTTTCATCTGAAATAAGGCTGAAGTTAATCCGAGGTTAGAGGTTGAGTCCTTTCGAGGTTAGTCATATAATACATTTCTGGAAAGATGTGGAAGAGCTTTACAACTTTTCTGTTGATGTCCAGAGGTGTTTCATCCCTTAACCAATCGAAAAAGGCAGTAGAGTTGAAACTGTCCAGAAAACGGGGCAGAGCAAACACTCTCTGTAACTCTCTGTAAATTGAGCATAACTTCTTGCATAAAAATCCAAAAATAGAAAATGAGATAGTTCTGAAAAGTTTATGAGATGGGTTACAACTTTGTAACAGAAAGTTTTGTCAGCTTGGGAGTAGAATTAACTGGAATTCTTGGATCAAATCAGTACCTAAAGCAGGAAGCTGCTGTCCAATTTTCTCCAGAAATTCTGTTAACTTTGACATCTCATAACTTTTGAACCAGAACAGATCTTAGACCAAGCAAATACTTTCTGGAAAGCTATTGAAGTTAGCTTTAACTTTGATGTTGAGCTCCAGCATTAGTTTTGCCTTTAGCACGGTCTAAATCAGGTTGAAATGGAAACTGGTCAGGGCTGTCATATTGGACAGCAGATCAACAGTCAAATTTGTTTAAGTTTAAACTATGTTTCCAAGTTTTATGAGTTCAATGACATGTTTTATGTTATAACTCAATGGTTTACTGTTCAAATAAATATGTGACATTTCTCAAATATGTTTCTACAGATGACAACGGATAGACAATTGGAGAACGGGTGGGTGGTATCCCACTGTTCTCACTGCAGCGGTTATCCGGAAACGTTGAGGCAAATGCTTCAATATTTCGGGTACAGCGAGATGCCGCAGTTCTTCGCCAAGGAAGAAGGCGAGGAGGGGAACAAGACGTGGACAATACATGTCGAAGTTCCTGCATGACACACGCCACCCGGTTGGGCGCCGTTCACCGTTACGGTGAGAGGTAGACAGCCGGAGGGAATGTGGCAAGTGGCAGCTCGCGACACCATGTCGCGTTTCTGCCAACTACACGTGAGAGCTATGGAGGGCACTCCATACGCGCTCGTTCCGGTGGAGGGACGAGCTAATCATGTATGGGAAGGGAGGTACATGGAGGCAACAGATCCGGGTTGCCCAAGGTACAACCCCACGGAGGCGAACCTCAGCCTCTAGATAAGGGTGAGAAAGGCCATGATGGACAACCAAGCTGTTCATACGGAATGTCTCGCCATGAAGCTCAAGGAGAGCAATAGCCGTGGAGATCATTTCGAGAGTGCTCACAGCGCACTCCGCAATGTGCTCCTTCCGATGATTAAGCGACTGAACGAACAATATAATCAGTTGCATCATCTGAAGAAGGCGAAGAAGAAAAGTCGTGTCGACATCACGGCTTTGCAACAACAGGTGCAGGCTCTGACCCAGCAGAACGAGGTCCTTACTCAAGAGCGGGACGATGCTATTGAGGAGGGGCAAGGCTGGGAAGAGGACTACAACCAAGACATGGACGAGGTTCACGTGTTGCAGGACCTCGTACCTCCGGTAATGGGCATACCGGTGGTAGGTGTCGTACCCGTGGTCTTGGGTCTTTCGACAATGGGAGAACCTAAGCCGGAAAAGGAGGTTGTAGACCCAGAGCCACCAGCAGAGGTACCGGAAGACCCGCAGGAGGTCGAGTTCTACTCCCAATAAGAGGTTACCGTTGCCAAGTAGGGCAGCGAGGGTGATGTAACCCAAACTTTTGTAATCAGTGACATGTCGTGTAGACAGTAGTGTATGTAAAGGTAGTGACGACATGAGTACGACTTCTCGGAGACCCGAGACTAATGTATCTTGTATAAAGTTTATGTTTTATCAATATATGTGAATGTTGTGCATTATTCATGCGTCACTTCAATACCTACTGTTGCATATGGAATTTTTAAGTATGACATGTGCTGATCGCTGCTGTTTTGAATTTCAGAATGACTCGTACTCGTGCCAACCCGGACGTTGGGGGTTCTAGTCAGGGGGGAGAGACCTCCCAACAGCCTCCCGAGGACTCCTCGGGACACCAACAGCAGCAACAGCAACAACCGCCACCGCCAACGGTTACTTTGGCTGACATTGTGGCAGCGATGGCGGCCTCTCATCAGCAGCACACGGAGTTGCTGCAAACCCTCATTGCGAATACGTCTCGACCAGAGACGTCAAGATCGTGAGGAGCGCCAACAGAGCTCCTACTCCGATTTTCTGGCTACTCATCCCCCGATATTCTCTAGGGCAGATGAAACCCTCGATGCGGACAACTGGCTCCGCATGATGGAGATGAAGTTCGGGCTGCTCCAAGTGAGTGAGCAGCGCAAGACTCAGTTCGCGGTCCAACAGCTCCAGGGATCCGCGAGCGCGTGGTGGGCGAATTACTGTGCTTCACAGCCCACCGAGCGAGTGATGACCTGGGCGGAATTCCGGACGGCCTTTAGGGCCTATCACATACCGCCGGGTCTCATGAAGAGGAAGACGCAGTTCTTACGCCTGCAGCAAGGGAGCCAGAACGCGCTGGAATACTCCAGGGTGTTCAATGATCTTGCGCTATACGCTTCGTATCACGCCGATACCGACGAGAAGCGGCGGGATCATTTATACCAGGGGCTTAACCCGCTCCTGAAGGACAAGCTGGCGATGTTCAATCGCGGCAGCCTCAATGATATTATTGATACTGCGATTGTTCAGGAGGACTCCGGCAAGGAGTTAGCGGCGGCGGAGAGGAAGTGAAGCGCGCCGCAAAGCAGCGGAGAAGGAGGTGGTCCTTCTCAAAAATACCGGATGGTGAATCGTTCATCATCGGGTCCACGCTGGCAGTCACCACAGAGGTCGATGTCATTCCGTAGTCAGCCATATTCTCCACCGGCATTCAGTCCGGCACTGCCAGTTCCACCTCCGCAGCAACAACAGCAGCAGCGGGCGATGCCGCGTGCATATGCACCTCAACAGCGCATGCCAGGCTTTCGTCCCCTAAGCACCGGACAAGCAGCAGCAACATGCTACAAGTGTGGTCGTCTAGGACACTTCGCCAGCAGTTGTCGTGAGAGACAAGGCGGCGGAGTTGCACCGCAGTTCCCGGGGAGGAATCAGCCCCGGAACCCCACTAATGCGCGGCGGGCAAACCCTAGACCCGACACCGTCCACCAACTTGCCATAGAGGACGTGCCGGAGGGTGAACCAATCTTTGCGGGTATGTTCTAACTCCACCAGCATCCCGCCATAGTATTATTTGATTCAGGCGCCACGCATAGCTTTATTAGCCAAGCTTTCATTGCTAAATACGGCTTGCAAATATTACTCGCCGATAGTCCATACTTGATTTGTTCACCGGGTGGGAAAATTTCAGCAAACATGATGGTTCCAAAAGCGCCATTATGCTTAGCGGGTAGAGTGTACCCTACGTCTCTCATAATTTTAGAGGGACAGAAGGTCGATGTCATCTTAGGGATGTCGTGGTTAACCCACCACGGCGCTGTTTTAGACACCGTCCTTCGAATTGTGCACTTGAACTCAGAAGTGTACGAATCTCATTCTTATTTCTGAACAGTATAGAAATAAAACTTCCAAGTGTATATCAATCCACAACCATCAAATTGGAAGACATTCCAGTGGTCCGAGAGTTCCCTGACGTGTTCCCGGATGATTTATCGGGGATGCCGTCCGATAGAGAGGTGGAGTTCAAGATTGAACTTGCACCGAGAACCATGCCAATATCCCGAAGGCCGTACAAGATGGCGTCCAAGGAGTTGGCTGAACTGAAGACCCAGCTAACAGACCTGCTGGAGAAGGGTTTTATTAGGCTGAGCTCCTCGCCATGGGGTTGTTCGGCATTATTTGTGAAGAAGAAAGACGAGACGTTGCGGCTTTGCGTGGATTATCATCCACTAAACGCCGTAACCATCTAGAACAAGTACCCGTTGCCACGGATCGACATGTTGTTTGATCAGTTGGTCGAAGCAAAGATCGTTTCCAAGATGTACTTAAGATCCGGGTGCCACCAGATTAAAATACAGGCTGAGGATATTCCGAAGACGGCTTTCTCGACGAGGTATGGGCTTTATGAGTACCTGGTCATGTCCTTCGGCCTCACCAACGCTCCAGCTCACTTCATGTATTTGATGAACTCGATATTCATGCCGGAGCTAGACAAGTTTGTCGTGGTCTTCATCGACGACATATTGGTATATTCTAAGTCAGAGGAAGAACACAAGAAGCATCTGCGTATAGTCTTGCAACGGCTGCGGGATCACAAGCTATACGCGAAATTCAGCAAGTGCGAGTTCTGGATATCACAAGTGCCTTTTCTCGGGCATATTATCTCAGCGGAGGGCATCGCTATAGACCCGAGTAAAATCATACAAGTGCTGAATTGGAAGTCCCCGAGAACTGTTCATGAAGTACGGAGTTTCCTTGGACTCGCGGGATATTATCGGAGGTTCATTCCGAACTTCTCGAAGATTGCCAAGCCTATGATGGAACTGCTGAAGAAGGCTACCAAATATGTTTGGAGTCCAGCATGCGAAGCAGCGTTCAAGGCATTAGTGAAACACCTAACATAAGCACCGGTTTTGGCGCAGCCAGACACAACAAAACCGTTCGATGTGTACTGCGATGCATCCGGCATTGGGCTCGGATGTGTGTTGATGCAAGACCAAAGGGTGGTCGCGTATGGATCACGGCAGCTCAGAAACTATGAGCAGAATTATCCAACTCACGACTTGGAGCTTGCTATCATGGTACTCGCACTTAAAATGTGGAGGCACTACCTACTCGGTAACCTCGTACATTTATATACCGACCACAAAAGCCTCAAGTACATATTCACTCAGAAGGAGTTGAACATGAGGCAGCGAAGATGGTTAGAGTTGATAAAGGATTACGAAATAGAGATCCATTATCACCCCGGCAAGGCAAACGTAGTGGCGGATGCGCTGAGTCGCAAGTCACACGTCAATAATCTGACCATCACACCGTTTGAAGAGAGCGAACCACCATTGCATGTGATTCCACATGGAGCTCTCTACAACTTAGCTTTGATCCCCACCATCCGTGAAGAGATAGCGGCAGCCCAGAAAAATGACAAGGGCATGTCGCATTTGCGGAGACGTATAGACAGTGGGGAGCTGAAATGTTTCCGGAAAGACGGAGACGACGTCCTATGGTTCAAGGACCGGATCATCATACCCCGTAACCCGGAGTTACGGAAGAAAATCTTTGATGAGGTTCACTTGTCAAAGTTTTCTATTCACCCCGGCAGCAACAAAATGTATCAAGAACTCAGAAGCAAGTTTTGGTGGACACGGATGAAGCGGGAGATCGTAAAGTACGTGTTCGAGTGGGATACATGTCGAAGGGTGAAAGCAGATCATATGCGAAAACCGGGACTGCTACAACCACTGAGCGTTCCTGCCTGGAAGTGGGAGGATGTGAGCATGGACTTCATCGTCAGTTTACCCACCACTTTTCAGAAACATGATTCTGTGTGGGTGATCGTCGACCGGCTCACCAAAGTTGCCCATTTCATCCCGGTCAACACCAACTACAACGCCAAGAAGTATGTTGAACTGTACATCTCACGGATCATATGCTTGTACGGCGTACCCCGTACCATCATATCGGATCGGGTCACTTTATTTGTGTCCCGTTTTTAGGAGCAGCTACACGCTGCGTTGGGGACGAAGTTGATCCATAGTTCAGCATACCACCCGCAGACGGATGGGCAAACTGAGCGGGTAAACCAAATCTTAGAAGATATGCTACGAGCTTGCGCTATCAACCACGGCAAGAACTAGGATGATCACTTGCTGTTGGCCGAGTTCTCGTACAACAATGGGTACCAAGCCAGCATCAAGATGACGCCTTACGAGGCGCTATACGGAAGAAAATGCCGCACACCACTGAATTGGTGTGAGTCTGGCGAAAGGGTTACCTTCGGGATTGATATTGTCAACAACGCGGAGGAAAAGGTTCGGCTGATTCAAGCAAACTTAAAAGCCGCACAATCCCGACAGAAACAATATGCAAACCGAAGAAGACGTCCTCTACAATTCGAAGGCGGAGATCACGTATATCTACGGGTGTCTCCAATGAAGGGCGTGAACAGATTCGGTGTGAGAGGAAAGTTGGCACCCCGATTCATCGGTCCATTTCAGATTATCGAAAGATGTGGATCGGTAGCATACCGGCTGAAATTACCAGAAGCACTTTCCGGTGTGCACGACATCTTTCACATCTCCCAGTTGAGGAAGTGTCTCAAGCTATAAACTACCATTCAGCTAGAGGATATAGAAGAACTGAAACCGGATCTCACGTATTGGGAGGAACCGGTTCAGATTATTGATGAAAAGGCTCGAACCACACGCAACCGTACATTGTGGTTCTACAAGGTTCTATGGAGTAATCACTCCATGGACGAAGTACATGGGAGAGCGAGGGGTTTCTTCGCGCTAACTACCCTGACTTTTTCACGTCGCACATACGGTAATTTTTCCACCGTCCTCTCTCTCATTTTCACCTTACAATCTCGGGACGAGATTTTTTTAAGGGGGAGCGCCTAAGTTTTTGGCACATATTCAAAGTGTGCATCACCACACACACACTTCATTTGAAGAAACTTGATGAATATATTTGAAGAGCAAGTAAACACCATCAACATGCTCATTAGAGAATAAACTCACAAAATGCAAAAGTTGCATTTCCCACATGCATCATATAGGAGCTGGACATATGAAAAAGTCCTACACCTTGCTAGGAATGTCCATGCCAAATTTCACCCAAGTCCAAAACCTCTTTGAGGTCTTTTTGGGTATAACTAGAGAGAGAGTGGTTTGAACTCAAATTCAGATTCAAACTGTTTCTATCCCATGAATTCAAAAGTGGGAGGCATATTCTTACTCAGCACCTTTTTGTGAGCTCACACACCAATTTTCACACCATTTGGAGTTGAGCTTGACATGAGCCATTTGGCCAAATTCAAATCAGATTTCAATTTTAAACTAAACCTTTGCTGAAAATTGATCAAATTGAATTCCATTTTGAATTATCAAGTGCAGTAGCCATTTAGAGGTGGCCTAACTACGAACACAAAGGGACTATCCTGGTTCGGGCAAGGTGCTCTACGTCCAGCCTGGAGTGTCTCGTTGTTCTTTCTCAAGAATGGGGTGGTTCTTACAAGTGCGAGAGCCTGTTCCTAAGGGATCGCCCGACTCCTCTTTCTATACTCCTCTCGTGCTGACTCGCATTACAGACGGAGTGGAGGTTGTGGGTGTAGGGATTAGTTGTCCCATCGTACGTCGAACAGGGCACTCAATGGAGTCGCCGTACCCGTAGCTTGTCACCACGTCTGCCCCCGCACCACTCTTCTTCGGTCTCGTAGGAGGTGATGGGTATTTAATGTCATGGTCATGGATAGCACTCGAGTGCCTTCTCACTTCACATGGGCGGTGTCTGCTCCACATTGAAGGCCACCTGCTCCTCGACTGCTCGAGGTCGGGCTCGGGCCTTCCCGCGGGGTCTTCGCTTCATCCGCGTCCTGAGGGCGAGGCTCACGGCTCAATCCAAGGGTCGGGCCCGGGCTCTCTGTACTATCCACCCCGCCTCCACCCGAGCTCGGACTCGGGCCTGCTTCTTCACCGCCTCTCCCCAAGAGGTCAGAATTGGGAATCCCGTCACTAGTAATATACGATTAGGCATGCCAATGATTAAGTTCATTGTGAGAAATTGTGCACAAAAAGTAAGTCTTACATGCTTATCATAAGAAGTCAGAACATTTACATGAGTTAGCCTAGGTATATACATTTGAAGATCGTTCATGGTTTATAGCTTGAGTACAGACAATAACAAATTAAGAATAGAAATTCAGAGGTGCAAATAACTTACATACATGAGCTCCTTCTGAAAATTTTGTCAACACCATGCAGAAGATACAACCAATACTCTATTCTTCCATCCAAGATAAAGGATACCATTTCTTTCCTCAAGCCTGTAGCAGCTGTCGTAACCTTTCAACAGTGTATTGATGGTGTTATTCACCACTGAACTCAGTGGGTATGGCCTGAATCCGGCCATTGAAAATCTCGCTTTCCATTTTCCTAACAGCTCATGCCTTTCAACTCTTTCAGCATTCTCGCATGCTATTATATTAACAATATCCCTTGCAATGCAGTGTTGTTCTGCGCTCATCCGCCTCCTATCATCCCTTCGGAGAGCAATATCTATTGACTCAAACATAGCTGTGTAGTAGTTGAGAGTTTCCATGTATCTTGGAAAGAATGGAGCTGTATTGGTATTTGACTCCTGCTCAACGAGTGTCACCACTCTAGGATCGATGCTTTTGATCATTCTTATAATCCTATCCCGATGATTCTCCATGCTTACACTCTCATCAGGAACATGATGCAGCTGATACGCAAAATTCACAGCAATAACCTCCCCAGGTCTTGTATGTAGATGCTCAAGTTCAACCTCATGGCTAGCAGCTGGTATGGCGTTAAACTCAAAGGGAAGACCACATGACTGAGCAACATTATGCAGTCTCATCCGAACTATATCAAGCCCACCCCCACGCGCATAAGCAGAGTTCGAGTCATCTATACCAGTGATTCTAACGCATGGCGGACCGCCAGGCCTTGCTGCAAGGGCCTGCATCAGAGTTACCCACTGGCTCCCCGGCGCGATTTGGAAATCAATGATGTGAACAAAATTCTCACCCTTAATGGCCTCTGCAATGGCACCATTCGCTGACATGTAACCAAACTTGTAGAATGGGCAGATTTCATAAAGGAGATGCATATATGACATGAGCTCAGAGCCTGTGGGTTCTTTACATTTCAAAGATTTATATAGCATGCTGCCAGAAGAAGAAAGTCTAGCAATAATGCCTTCCAACATATAAGCTCCGAGTCGTTGCATTGGATCCCCGGAGACAGATACCAGCTGACCTAGTTCAGATATGAGCAGTTCCGTCATGAACATATCATTCTCGGCAACAGCCTTACCACATGCTATGATTACTTGCTTCAACTCTCCTGTATCGATTCCCGGAAGCTGTTTCCAGTTTTCTAGTGTCAAAGGGACATTTATCTGCAAGGAGCTCCCAGGGCTGTCAGAAGAAATGTCCAGTTCAGGTCCAAGAATGGCATTCTCTAACTCTTTTAGTTTAACCTGGAGATTTGCAACCTCAGTTAGACAGGAAGCACTTGGGGGAGAATTATACGTGTGGTCTGAATGGCTACCATGCTGGGACAGGGGGCTCTCACTTATAGGAGAGATGCTGTGAGAAGATGTGGAGCTTTGTGCAGGATAAAGACCATTTGCTGCAGATGATTCTAGCATGCAGTACTCTGCTTCAGATACTCGAGGGTTTGAACTATTAACCCTCTGTGACCCATCATCTGAAGAAGAGTAATGATAGTCCAGATTGTTTTGCATTGCATAAAACCTATCATTTTGTCCCAAAGCCTCTGAGTCCTTGTAGTACGACATTTGTGAGTTGCCTGGACATTTATATGGATGATTGGAAGCCCAAGCTGACATACTGCCCTTTGCAATGTTGTAGAGCAAAATTCAACTGGGTGTTGATCCTGCCATCTTTATAACAACTGTGCTCAGTACGCTGACATTATCCACTTATGTACAAGATTATGATATTAAAATAGTAAAGGAATATGTAACCACATCTTGTTAATACATATGTTTATTGACTATAGTAAAGTAGTGTATGAATCTAGAAAACAGAATGAGCTAGATGAAATGAGATATTCTTTATTCTCCTTCACCGGTGCAAACAAATCCCTCCACATATATAGCCATTCAAGAGAGATGGAGAGTTACACAAGAGCTACAAGGCTTAATGAGGGAGGGTTACATCTTCACTGTTATTCCACCTTGATAGCATAGGATTCGTGGACATCCACAATTCGACATAAATGAATATTTTATGACACATCTAGATTATATTTAAACTTTTTTAGGAGAAAAAGCCTGAACTCATACCAACTTTACATGACATTGTCTTGAACTAAATTCTCTTTTTTCAAAATGCATAAGCAAAGTTCAATAATTCCTACTTCTAGAATCACAGCAAAAATTTCAAAAATAAGGATCCAGACAGTTGGTGCAAAAAAGAATGTGCTATATTGAGCCATGGACTGACCTACAGTATGACACTATGATCCATAGCCAATAGCTAGCAACCCTAACAGGTAAGAGGTAACAATAGTGTACATTTCTTAATAATTTAGAAAGCATAATAAGCCAATAAGATCGAAGAAATAGGAACAGGACCACACAATTACACAAGAGAAAGCTTCAGTGTAAACACGAGATATAATAGGAGATAGCAAGTCACAGACACACAGAAGAATAATAGTCTTAATTCAGATTTCTTGCTATCAAATGTGATAACCACATAATAATTTTTTCAGCAAATCAGCAACCAAAAACAATGCAACTCATTGGACTCCTCCCTCACATTAGATATTTTGGAATATCATTGAAGTGGGTGTTACAATAAGTATTCAGGTATTTGCAGGTCTGGAACACAACAGACCCAGTTGAATCCCCTTTGCATCAGATAGTAGAGAAGAAAAAAAGAAGGAATTGGTGTACTACTTGACCTCATAATACCCACCCACAGACTGATAGAATCCTTTTCGCAAGGTAAGATGGACGGATTATTTCCCAAAATCGAACTTACTGATCTAGTTGTGTAATATTTCAATCGATCCAACAGAATTGCAGAAAGATAGCTGGGCATCGACCACTGACTCAGTGAGGCCATCACTATGACATACTATTCTGTTAGCAATTGAAGGAGCGCATCTTACACTAATCTTTTTTTTCTGTATTTCTATATGCTTCAGACAAACTACATACCCCTGAACCGAAATGAAGACCAACCAAGGTCCATCACAGCAAAGCAAGAAGAGAAACAAGGGGATCAAATAATCCCAACAAAACTGACGGCAATAAGCAAGAAGAGGTTGCATACCGTCAAGAAACAGGCGTCCCAGGGAGATTCTTGTGTTTCTCTGACCCGCATAGAGCAAGAAACGACCCACTGACTGCGATGCTCCCAGGACGGACCGAAGCTAAAAAGAGGCAGGGAGGGAGAGACCAGCCAAGGTGGTGGGAAGAGATAACGCGAGGGGAACGGGGAACACGACTCCTCGGTGATGGAGACCGATGGACGGATTGGTGCTGTGTGTAAGAAACGGAACTTCTAAGTCACCGAAGGAGGAGCACAATCCAAGCCGCGCAAGGACGAGAGAAATGGGACAATTGAAATTTTACTATTTTTAAGATTGGGCTTCGCCAAAATACTATTTTTAACATGCGACACTTTAAAATACTATTATAATTTTTTCTAGTTTGCTCGTTTACCACTGTGATAGTATTTTAGTACTAACTGATCTTTTTAACACTAAAACAATTCTAAGTTGACAGAAATATCTTTATATGTTTTAAAAATATAACAGAAAATATAAAAATATAAATAAGCTAAAATATTTCAAAAAAATAAAAATTGGTAGAGATAAATTTACAGATAATTTTACAGATAAAAATTGGTAGAGATAAAAATCGGTAGAAATAAAAAACAGATAATTTACACAGAAAATTAGAGATAAATTTAAATCAGTTTATAAAGTACTTATTTAAATTTATCTCTATTTTTCTGTGTAATTTTTATTTTTTTATTTCCTGTATTTTTTCCATTTTTTTTATTTTTTGAAATATTTTAGCTTATTTATATTTTTTGTATTTTCTATTATTTTTTATATTTTTAAAACATATAAGGGCATTTCTATCAACTTATAATTGTTTTAGTGTTAAAAAAGTCAGTTAGTACTAAAATACTATCACAGTGGCAAACGAGCAAACTAGAAAGAAGTATAATGGTATTTTAGAGTGTCGCATATTGGAAGTGGTATTTTGAGGAAACCCAATCTTGGCGATAGTAAAATTCCAATTGTCTCCTTTGGGAGTGAGCAAAAACGGCGCACCACGAACCAGAACGACTTTGATGCTGCTTCTTTCCTTTTTCCTCACTCGCATAATTCTTTTGTTGGTGAAAGCAGGAGTGGCACATCCATCGGAGGGAATAAGATCCCATGCCTCACCAAGTGATAAAATAGCAGGTAAGAATAATTGAACAGTACATGCTCTATAGTTTCAAGCTCTACGATGGCGCAAGGCAAGAGATTCTTGGGGCGCTTTATGAATAGTACTGTAATGAATAAAAATATATAATTTAGATCTAAAAGATAATTTGTGTTTATTGTATGGACGAAAATAAGGCCAACACGCACGGAACATGGAATAATTAAGTGGTGCGTGAAATAATTATTTTAGAGGGCATAAATTATCAATGATACAGGTAGGGAGGCGATTTATGAGGTGGTTGTGGTGAAGGTTTCATCTCAAAATTTGAGTGGCATGTCAGCGTGAGCTAGGAGGGCGAGACCATTTTGTTGATGGGTATGAGGACGGGACACTCTATGAGCAATCAGATTGTACGCTTTTAATTTTGATGTCAAGGAGGCGTTCGACATGAGCTTGAAAAATTAAGAAAATGCGTTGAGCTTCAGTTCTACTATTCATGAGATAAATCCATGTGAATTTGCTAAAATCATCAATAAAGTTATATAATATTTGGAACCACCAACAGAAACCGGAGTAGGACCCCAAACATCGGAGTAAATGAGTTTGAGTGGTGTCGTGAATCTATGATATGACGTATTGTAGGGTAAATGATGATTTTCTGCTAACTGGTACACATTACAAACTAAGAAAATAGTAGACTCCTTGTGATATGAAAGATTATGAATATGTAAAAGGGACTGAACTACTTGAGGAGATGGATGATCAAACCGAGCAATGCCATTGATCTGGACGCGAATAATATCTCACCAACGCCTGCTTGATGAATTTATGATCTGAAAGAAGATGTTTAGAAATTTCGGGAACGTGAAGAACATTGTTAAGAGCAAGAGGGCGCGTACTAGTATCGATAAAACAGGAACCAATGTGTTTAATTTGCAAACCTGCTCCGTTGACCACTTGTACCGTGTCAACACCATGGTACTGATCCCGCACAGCTAGGCGGTCAAGGTCGCTCATGATGTGGTTCGTGGCGTCGCGCCATTGTACCAGTTGGGGTCGACCTTGTAGGATCTTGTAGATGCCAAGGCCGCCGAAGGACCGCCAACCTGGTACGATTCGTCCATTCGGTACCAACACTTGATGGTGATGTGGCTGAGCTTGCCTCATATCTGGCACCAAGGACGAGGGCCATTGCCACGACGATCATCACGGGAGGGACTGACACCGCGGAAGTGAACGTCGCGACCACGACCACCACAGTCGCGGCCACGGGAGGGGCCACCGCGATGCACGTAGTTGGCAGAGGCACCGTGGTGCAACTGCAATTCAGCCAGGAGTTAGCGAACCTCTAACGCAACTAGGTGCTCGAACACATCGTCGAGGAAGAGCGGCTAAGTCTTGGTCATCATGGAGGTGACGAATGGGTCATAATCGATCGGGTGCCCTGCGAGCAGATAGGCGAGGACCTCCTCATCACGTAGAAGAGCATCGACGGTGGCGAGCTCGGTGGCGAGCCCCTTTATCTTGCAGAAGAAGTCAGCGGCATATAGATCACATTTTTTGATGTAGCAAGTTCCACACGAATTTGCGCCGTGCGCTCCTTCGTGGATGAGGCAAATTTCTTCTAGAGGGAGTCCCAAACCTCCTTGGATGATGTGGCGTTGACGATGTCACGAAGAACTTCCTCGGTCATCGACGAGAGAAGGCCACTCAATAAATGTTGGTCTTGATCATACCAGCGATCATAAGCCGGATCGGGGACTTCGACAGCACTCGCGGTCGTCGATGCGGCGATCTTTTTCTCAGGTGCGACATTGGATCCATCAAGGTAGCCATAAGCTTCAAGCTCCGTAGGTACGGAAGGAGATGAGCACGCCATAGGAGAAAATTGGATTTAATCATGACGACTTGGTGTATGGGGATCGGCGCCATGATGGTAGGAGCAGTAGGGTCCGACATGGGAGGAGGAGGAAGAAGGATGTGTGGTGGAATTAGAAAAATTTCTTGGCTTTGTTACCATATTGAGCTAGTATGTGCCGACCACTTAACCCCAACAACTTAAGCTGATAGACAAGGGTGGACAATTCACTTATACTTAATATATTTTAATACTCCCTCTCACGTGCCGGCCCTTTTAGGCTGCAAACGTGGAAAATGAGCCGGTTTTAATTTTATTTTTAGTTTTTAATAATTGTGTCCGCCTAAATTCGAACTCGAGACCTGTGGTTCTGATACCATATTAAATGGCGAAGGCAAGAGCCTCTTGGGGCTGTACTCACATACATGTATGTACAGGTGTACAACACAAGAGATTTACATGGCTGCCGAGATTAGTGGATGCTCAACCCTAGAATCAAGGGTGCATGGCCCATCCCTAATATAGATAACCTTCTATCTTTAACAGAGACTATGTTTCATATGCTTGATTCACTTACAAATCATATATAATGAGAAAAGAAAAAAGAAAAAACTTGAAACATAAACAAAATTAATTAAATTATTCTATCAGTGTGTTTTTATTTCTCAATGACTATTACAAACAAAGATCTTTCTAAAAATAGAGGTAATAAATAGAGCTAAAAAGATTATGAGGACAACTTTGCCTGATCTTGGCCCTAACCAAAACACAGCAGCGCATGGAGGAAAATGAGGAATCCTCCAGGAAATCAATGATTAAATCAGAACATGGAGGAGGATCCTGGCTTCTCTAATTCCTTTGGCCAAACAGGCGACCCGCGAGCGCAAGCTGCAGGGTGCCAACTGCCAAACAAGCCAGCGAGGCGATCCTTGGTTGGAGGCGCAGAGCAGCGTACGAGAAATGGAAGAAAAAAACAGCAACGCTGCCTTGTGCAGGGCATATTGTGGGTATGTTGCTTGGGCTGAGCTAACTGGGCCAGAGTGCTTGGGGGGAACAGGCTGCACGCTTCATTGGGCCAAATTCGATACTATGCCAGTATATGCGTGCAAAATTTTGGGGCCCCTTCTTGGGCTGGGATGCAGTGACCCAGTCGCCCTTATCGCTCCACTGCAAGAAATCCACTGCAAGAAAAAAGGTCATTTACAACGGTTAGTATTATTTACGACGGTTCTAGAGTTGACTATGATAAATAACATTAATTACGATGGTCGGACTTGACCGTCGTAAATAGAAGCTTGTTTACGACGGCCTGAACTAGGCCGTCGTAAATAATAACTTATTTATGATGACTCTGGCTTGGTCTGGTAAATAAGAGTATTTACGATGGCCAGACCGCGGTTTGTCGTAGATAAAGGTTATATACCCACGGGCCCGGGGTCGGCGCAGGCATTCACGCCCGCGCCGACCCCGTGCCCAGCTGTGCCCGAGCCACCGCCCGCTGCCGCCCCTGCCTCCCCGGTCGCCGCCGCCCCACCGCTGGTGCCCCCCCTCCGCCGCCCGAGGCCGGTCCCGACCTCCCCTGCGCCGCCGACCGCTTCCTCGAGATGCCTCCGGCCTCCCCTGCGCCGTCGACGCCTCCCCGAGCCGCCTCCATTCGGATTGCAAGTAATTTTTTTATTTGTCGTTTAATTTGTTTGTTAGTTAGTTTTGTAAAATGAATTTGGTGTTATTTGTTAGTTAATTAGTTGTAAATTGTATTTACTTTTTAATTAGTATTATTTTAGTTGTAAGTTGTTGTTAATTTGGGCTGGGCTGAGATAAACTGAAAATTGAGTAAGGTGTCGCCTTACTAGAGCCTTAAGGACGTCTCAGAACGCCTTAAGGACGCTCCATCGCCTTACGAACGCCTTACTCAGACATCTAAGACGACCGACACGATTTAGGATCCCAGGTCACCTTAGCACTTAAGCAACGCTTAAGCGACACCTTAATAATTATGGTTTGTATTTTACTTTAAATTAAATTTAGTTTAATTGTTTGTTTAATTAGGTGTATTAGTTAGTTAAATTTTTAATTAAATGTTTTTTATGATCATGTAGTTGTGAATTGTATTTAGTTTATTAATGAGTGCTATGTTAGTTGTTAATTAGATTTTATATTAAGTAATATATTATGTTGTTGATTTAATTGTTAGTTATTTGTTTCATTTGATTATTTAGTCTAAATTCTTTGAAAATTAAGTGTTAATTATTCTACTCACGACGGTTAGCTATATACACCATCGTGAGAGCATGTAGTACGATAATTGATAGTAGGACATTTGTCGAGCCGGGCTTTTAGGCGAACGGTGCTGGTGCGGACGCGAAGCGCTCGTTGGAACACGGCGGTGTACACGAGACATAAACTGGCGATCTCCTAACCTTTCTCTTTCTTTCTCTATTTCTTTCCTCTGTCTCTCATTAGAACACATGAAAATCGTCGTAAATATGTTTTTTATGACTGTATTGAATGAATCAAAACTGAGTGATATAACCTATGCGTCACCTGTTTCGAACCGTCACGTGTCACTTGCGCTACGCAAATGACACGTTTAGGTTCGAAATTGTCCCGTTTTGGATAGCTTCGGATTGATTGAGAGAGTTTGCTTATGGCGAGACGCGAGAGGTCTGAATCCTGATGAAGTTTCAGTTGTATAACTCTGATATTCTCTACTGCTCCATTTCGGGCGTGCAGTTGGAGAACTGCGGGGTTATGCTATCAAAATTTTATCAGGATTCGGACCCCGCGTCTTGTTGTAAGCAAACTCTCTCGGTCACTCTTGGTTGGGTTTAGAACACATCCATCCTAATAGAGATGTAGACGCGTGATATCTGACGTTGCTGAATTTGGTTTGTAGGTTCAAATATGGGTGAAGACCGTGGTTGGATGTATACTAGTTGGAAAAAGAATTGAAGTCATTCAGATGAGTGCGTGATATCTTAATGGCACTCTCATTGTCGCATAGGAGTGGAATATGGTTCATATTGTGACCATAATCACTTAGTTTGTCGCATCCAAAAAATTTGAGCACAACAACTTCCGGCTGCAACATACTCCGCTTCGGCTGTGGAAAGGGCAATGGAATTTTATTTCTTTGATGACCATGATACTAGGGACCTACCAAAAAATTGGCAAGTCTTGGAGGTGCTTTTTCTAACTACTTTACATCCGGCATAATCCACATCGGAATATCCGATGAGATTAAACTTAGACCCATTTGGATATCACAACCCTAGGTTTCGTGTGTGAACTAAATATCTTAAGATTCTTTTAACGGCAATTAAGTGACATTCTTTAGGAGAGGCTTGAAACCTTGCATACAAGCATACACTAAGCATGATATCGGGCCTAGATGCACAAAGATAAAGCAATGAACCAATCATAGAGCGATATACCTTTTGATCCACACTTGGTCCATCTTCATTGAGGTCGAGGTGCTCGTTCGTTGCCATTGGTGTCTTGATGGGTTTGGCCTTGTCCATGTCAAACTTCTTAATTATGTCTTATGTGTAATTCGTTTGACTAATGAACGTGCCTTCCTTGAGTTGCTTAAGTTGAAATCCTAGGAAGAACTTCAACTCCCCCATCATGGATATCTCAAACCTATCCGTCATTATCTTACTAAACTCATTACAAAAAGATTTATTAGTTGAGCAAAATACAATGTCATCGACATATATTTGGCACACAAAGAGATCATCATCCACATTTTTTGTGAAAAGACTGTAATCCTCTTTGCCTATCCTAAAACCATTGTCGATAAGAAAGTCTCTAAGACACTCATACCAAGCGCTAAGAGCTTGTTTGAGGCCATAGAGAGCTTTATGCAATTTAAACACTGTGAGACCTATGTGTGCTGAATACATTGGCTATGACGATAAAAGTTTTGAATTCTGCCAAAACACTCTTTTTGTCAAGGTCCGACTCTAGGTCCGAGCTCCGACAAGATCCGACGTAAGGTCCGACTTGCTATGGCTAGGTCCGACATGTGTTTGGTTAGCTCCGGCGGTAGGTCCGACTAGCTTTGGTAAGTTCTGGTGCTTGGTTCTGCTAGCTTTGGTAAGCTCCAGCTCAAGGTCTAGTTAGCGTTGGCAAGGTCCAGAGCTAAATCACAATGGTTCTGTTTTTACCATGCAAATGTTATGAAGTTGCTTTACATCTATGGAAAGTTTGCTTAGTATTTTTTTACTAAGTTTTTGAAGTGTTATGGCTGTTTACGGTGGTTAATATTTTGCTATGGTTTGCAACATGCTTATGTGAGGTGTTCACATAAGGTGTTGTGGTTTTCGGAACTAACGTGAGTTAAGTCGCGGACTTGTGCTCGAAAGTATTGGTTGTTTATTCATGTGCAGGTGTTACTTGAGTTCAAGATATGGCTAGTGACGGGATCCATTGAACTAGTTTTAGGGAGAAGATGAGGTTCAACAACCAAGTTCGGGAGGAATTGTGGTTGAGTTGATCGGGAGGTCGCGCAGCATGTTTTGATCAAGAACAATGCATATGAAGGTATCGTGGACGTCGTTGAAAGGTGTTTGCACGCGTGCAAGGAGTGCATGGATGTGACAACATGATTCTAAGGTGTGATGAAGAGATGTGGACGTAAAGAAATGCTACAAAAGGTCCAACCGACTGGATTATGGACTCAGGCTGCGGCTGAGTCGGTTATGGCTCAAATATGGAAAGATTTGAGTTGGTTATGATAGGATTTCATGTGGGACATGAAGTTGAGTTGTTTTAGGAATGTGGGATACGTTCATAAGGTGTTTGGAATTCTTAAGATTGCTTCTATCTACGTATAGAAGAGTCTTGAGCAGTTATGGAAAGTTGCGATTCAGAAACTAAGTAGGATTAGAGGCCTAGTTTGAATTGGGTTGGCCTCCGGGCTGGTTATATAAGCAAGGAAGGCCAGAGCTCGTGGCAAGATGACCTTGGGCTGTTCCTCTTATGTTTTGATCAATAAAATTCGTAATTTAGGGGAGCTTTTGTGCCTTGTTTGTCCGACTTGTTTTTGTCAAATTTTTCTCGTCGAGTTTCTGGACAGCACGACAATACTTTGGTGTTTTGATCATAACTCGAGTTTTACAGATCCAATCGACGTGATTCTTTTTGGGTTGTCTTCAAAACTTGATTATATATCATATGTGAAAATTTCACGGTCATTGGATTTGTAGTTTCTGATCTACATGAGTTTCTTTGAAGTGTTGCAGATCTGGTTTTTACTCGAGTAGAACAGATTGACCCTCGTTTGATCTTTCGATCATAACTTGAGTTTTTCTTGACGAATTTCCGTGATTCTTGTTGTCGTATATTTATGACTTGATTCTCTATAATATATACCACTTTTGTCACGGTTGAACACATTTAGATCAGTCGCATACATGATTTCTTTAACAGATCGATTTTCTGCCGAGGGGTTTTTTGGTGCTTTCGCTAAAATGTTTAAATCTACCATTCACCCCCTCTGGTAGCTTTTCACGTGCTCTTCGATCCTACAAACACATGATTAGATATTCTTGATCTTCAAAACCAGGTGGTTGCTCCACGTACACCTCCTCCTTGATTGGACTGTTGAGGAAAGCACTTTTCACATCCATTTGATAAATCTTGAAATCATTGTAAGTAGCATAGGCCAATAGAATACGAATTGACTCAAGCCTGGCTACGGGAGCAAAGGATTCATCGAAGTCCAAACCTTTGACTTGAGCATATCCCTTTGCCACAAGTCATGCATTGTTCCTTGTCACACTCCATGTTCGTCTTGCTTGTTGTGGAACACCCACTTGGTGCCTACCACATTTGCGTTTGGTCTCTTCACCAACTCCCACACTCGGTTTCTTGTGAAGTTGTTCAATTCTTCTTGCATGTCCACCACCCAATCCGGATCCTTTAGTGCTTCTTCCACCCTAAATGGTTCCAAGGAGGACACGAAAGAGTAATGCGCACAAAAGTTAACCATTCAAGATCGTGTTGTTACCCCTTTTGTGATATCTCTAAGGATGTTGTCAACGGGGTGATCCCGTTGAATGCTTTGATGAACCCTTGGGTGAGGCACTTGAGTTCTTGAGTGGTCTTCTTCTTCGTCGTCTCCCCCTTGATCGGTGTCATGTTCTTGATCTTCTCCTTCTTGAACTTGACCGTCATGATCTTGGGGTTCTTGAGTTTGATCTTGTGTGAGAGGCGCCGATTGTGATGAACTCGGAGCATCTTGGCCTACATCTTCTAGAGGACGGACATCTCCAAGCCCCATTCTTCTTAGTGCTACACATGGTGCTTCTTCTTCATCTAGCACACATTGATCAACTTGCTCCACTTTGGAGCCATTAGTTTCATCAAACACCACGTCACGTGCAATTTCAACACAACCGGAGGTTTTATTGAAAACACGATAGGCGTAGGTGTTTGAGTCATAACCAAGTAAGAAGCCTTCATCGGATTCTGAAGCAAACTTCAAAGTCCTAGGCTTCTTGTTGAGAATATAGAATTTACTCCCAAAAATACGAAAGTAAGAGATGTTGGGTTTGTTACCGGTTAGGAGCTCGTATGGAGTTTTCTTCAAAAGTCGATGGAGGTAGAGGCGGTTTTTGGCGTGGCAAGCGGTGTTGACCGCTTCCGCCCAAAACCGATCCGAAGTCTTGTACTCATCAATCATGGTTCTTGCCATCTCTATGAGTGTGCGGTTCTTCCTTTCGGCCACCCCATTTTGTTCGGGGGAGTAGGGGGCCGAAAACTCATGCTTGATGCCCTCTTCATCCAAGTATTCTTCTACTTGGATGTTCTTGAATTCGGAGCCGTTGTCACTCCTTATCTTCTTGATTCTTAAGGAGAACTCGTTTTGAGCTCTCCTCAAGAACTTCTTGAGGACACCTTGAGTTTCTCCCTTATCATGCAAGAAAAATACCCAAGTGAAGCGAGAATAGTCATCAACTATTACTAAACCATATTTGTTACCGCCAATGCTTATGTAAGTGACGGGACCGAAGAGGTCCATGTGGAACATCTCCAATTTTCTTGTTGTCGTCATCACATTCTTGGCGGGATGAGCTGCTCCAATTTGCTTTCCGGCTTGACACGCGCTACAAGGCCTATCTTTCTCAAAAACAACATTCTTTAGTCCACGGATGTGATCCCCCTTTAGAAGTTTTTGTAAGTTCCTCATACCAACATGGGCTAGTCTCCTATGCCACAACCATCCCATGTTGGTTTTTGCTATTAAGCATGTGTCAAGTTGAGCTTTATCCGTGGAAAAATCCACTAAATAAAGCTTTCCCTTCAACACACCTTAAAAGAAATTGAGTTATCACTTCTTCTAGAGACGATCACACCCTCGTTAGTAAACAAGCAATTATAACCTTTCTCACATAGTTGAGATATGGACAATAGGTTATAATCAAGTGATTCAACATGTAGAACATGAGAAAGCGAGTGTTGAGAAGAGATTGCAATTTCACCGATGTCGAGCACCCTTCGTTGACTATTGTCGCCAAAGTAGATGCCTTCACTTGGATCATCATTTTCTTCATACTCAACGAACATCTTCCTCTCTCTGGTCATATGATTAGTGCACCCACTATCTAGCACCCATTTAGTGCCACCGGAGGAGTAGGCCTACAAAACAATTTAGGCTTTGGTTTTAGGTACCCAAACTAGGTTAGGTCCTTCGAGGTTAGTCACAAGGCATTTGGGCACCCACACACAAGTTTTTGGACTCTTGTGGAGTGGCTCAACATATTTAGCATATACTCGACCATACTTGCTCTTCATAAGAAGATAAGATGCATCAAAGTTATGAAATGAATTTTTATTTTTGGCCATCTCATGTGAGGTAGATGCAAGGTTGTTGTTCTTGACTTGATTTGAGTTCTCTTTGACAAAATCTACACACTTGTTGTTATTCTTGAGGATTCTAGCATTTTGCTTTTCTTCTCTAGTATAACCAAGTCCATCTTTGATAAGAGGAGATCTTGTGATCGAGTATGCACTACCTGCATATTTGATCTTCTCCTTATCAAAGATGCCACTTTTATGTGTATTCTTGCCTTGTGCCTCTTTGAGCTCATTTTTCAAGTTTAGAGCAAGATTATCACATTTGCAAGTTTTAGTGTTGGACTCCATATTTGTTGAGGGGGAGTTCTTGGAGGATGAAGTGTATGAGACACTTGACTTAAGTGAGTTGAATTGTGTTTCAAGATTCTTGTGAGTTTTGGTCAAACTCACAAGTTCATCTTGAAGTACTACATTCGTACTCTTAAGTTCAAACAAGTTTCCTTGCTCAAGGCGAGTTCACTTTCAAGTGCTCTACTCTCTCTCTCTCTCTCTCTCTCTCTCTCTCTCTCTCTCTCTTAAGTTTAAGGAGCTTCTTAATCTCAAGGTTTCTTTCCTTTTCAAGGATAAGCAATTCTTCTTGTTGATTGATAAGCTCTTCCTTTTCAAATATTTCATCCAATAATATTTGCATTTTAGCTATAACATTTTTGTTTAAGCCCTTAAACATGAATTCATTTTCACTACTACTATCAAAGTCGTCATCATCATCAACAATATGTAACTTGGTAGATGTTATCTTACGCTTTCCTTCTTTTTCCATGAGGCATGTGTAGCTTGGGCTCTTCCAATCACCCTTGTTTGGCAACAGTGATTTCTTCATGGTTGGCCTCTTGATGGCGACTGTTGCCACCTCTTCTTCATCTTCGGAAGAGCACTCTTCGTTTGAGTCCCACTCTTCTCCAATGTGAGCTTGTCCATAAGCCTTCTTCTTCTTGAAGATCTTCTTATCTTGAGGCTCCTCATCCTTCTTGTTCCTCTTGTCATCTTCCTTGCTATGGGGGCAATTCACAATGAAATGCCCGTATTCGCCACAGTTGTAGCAAGTCTTCTTTGTTCTTGACTTGACCTTGTCCTTGCTCTTGTTCTCATAGTGGTGGATTCTTTTTCTTCTCATCATCCTCTTGAATCTTTTGATGAAGAAGGCCATTTCTTCATCATCCATATCCATGCTCTCATCATCACTCTCTTCATCATCACTTGTGATTTGTGCTTCTTTTCCCTTGGACTTGGATGTGGCCTTGACAGCTATGCCCTTCTTCTTGGATGAGGTGACCTTTGCTAGGTCATTGACATGTTGGGCTTTCTTCTCCATCATCTCGTTGTTGATGATCTTCCCTAGCACTTCATCCGGAGTCATCTTGTGGAAGTTTGGACTTTACCGGATCAAAGTGCATAGGGTCACACTACGAGGCATGAAGTCTCCTATCATCCTCTTGACCACCTCATGATCATTCCATTTCTTGCATCCCCACGCCCGACTCTTGTTGATGAGAGTCTTGAGCCGGTTGTACATCTCTTGAGGTGTTTCACCTTCTTCTATGGTGAACCTTCCAAGCTCTCCTTCGATCATCTCGATCTTGGCTTCCCTCACGGATTGGTTTCCTTCATGTGCGATCTTGAGGGTGTCCCAAATGTATTTGGCAAGCTCTAACCCATCCACCTTGTTGAATTCTTCGAGGCTTAGGGATGAGTTCAGCACGACCGCTGCTTGTGCATTGTGGTGGATTTGTTGTTCTTGCTCTTGGGTGAGTTCATCCTCGTCTTCGGGGATATCTATAATTGTACAAACAACATGCCAAAGACTTGGGTTTAAGGAGATTAGATGCAACTTCATGTTGTGCTTCCATATGGTATAGTTAGTTCCATCAAAGTGAGGTGGTTTACCTAAGGGAATTGACAAGTAACTAGAATGTGAATTTAGACGCTCATAGTTAAAAGGATATCGCGAGTAGTCTTGTTTTTGACTACTCTTGAGCTTCTTCTCCAACTTCTCCTTCTTTTTCTTCTTAGCTTCCTCCTTCTTCTTCTTGAGGAGAGCCATGAGACGAAGAACTTCTTCATCTTCTTCCGAGCTTGAGACATCTTGTGGAGGAGTAACAACTGGAGGTGCGTTTGAACGTTGCTCTTCAAAGTTGTCCGGATTTGCTCCATCTCCCTTGGTGGGATCAACTTGGCTACAGGTCTTGACCCCCATCTCCTCTCCAAGCGATTAAGCTTTTGTGGAGAGTTAGGCTTTGATACCAATTGAAAGTTGCCTAGAGGGGGGGTGAATAGGCTAATAAAACCGGAAACTACTGAAAATAGCCGGATTAAATATGAAGGGCAGGACTAGTCCGGTCAGGGGGCATACTAGTTCTTTCTAGGTACAGAAATTAGGTAAAGGTTGCATTTATGGATTTCTTTCAAAGTTTGCTCAAGCAGAAGATACGTGGGTTATCTAATAATCTAATCAACTAGTTTGTGAAAGAGAAACTGGTTGGATTGCAAGATTCACAACTATAAGGCAATTAACAAGTTTTGAGCGAAGCAAATCCTAACAAGCAATTCTAGTGATTAAGCGAGAAAGTAAAGGAATCAAGAGACTCCATTTATCCCGAGGTTCGATTCCACACAGAAATCTACGTCCCCGTTGAGGAGTCCACAAAGGACCGAGTCTCTTCCAACCCTACCCTCACCGAGCGATCACCAAAATCAAGCCCAGGTTCTTTACTATCAATCAAGGGGTGAATACAAGATTCTAGGGGCTACTCACAACTTGAGGCTCCCTACAACAACCTAGCAGTTCTAGGAAATAAAATACAACAGACACAAACTCAAATCAACGATTAGAGTGCAAGAGATTCAAACCGAGAGCTCAAACGTTGATCACCATGTCTCTCCCCTCACAAATCCCCAAACCTCTCAAGATCCAATCTTAGGGGTCAAGAAGGTGAGGAAAGAGGCTTAGAAGAGCTCAAGGAAAGAGTTTTCGGTGCTAGGGTTGCAGTTAGATCCATTTGAAGCCGGGGGGGGGGGTCCCTTTTTATAGGGATCCCAACATCCAACCGTTAGACCTGCTAAAGTCCAGACTGGTCCAGCCGGAACCACGGACTAATCCGGCCCTTGGGGGACCACCTACGTCACAAAAGTTACCAACTAAAGTCCCCGCCCCCTTTGAATTCAAACGGTCATTTAACAACGGACTAGTCCGTTGAAGAACGTACTAGTTCGATCCCACACAGGAGCCTTTGCTCCGGGTGAGAACAGACTAGTCTGGCTAGCAACGGACTAGTTCGGCCACACGGGCGGACTAGTCCGGCCTTACCAAACTTAGTCCCAAAACTCTCTAATCTCACATTACGGACTAGTCTGGCCATGTCCGGACTAGTTCGAGCCCACACAGGAACAATTGTTCCGTTCTAAACTGGACTACTCTGAAGAGCTGGACTAGTCCAGCCAGCTGAGCGGACTAGTCCAGCCTTCTAAGACTTAACCTAGTGGACGCACTCACCTCGCACAACCGGACTAGTCTATCCACAACAGACTACTCCAAGGTCACTTAGAGAGATTTCCTCCAGACCTAAGCGGCCTAGTCGAAACAGGCGGACTAGTCCGACCTTCTGGGACTTGGTCTCAGAAAGGCTCAGACTTACACAAGAACGGACTAGTTCGTCATAAAATGGACAAGTCCGAACTCACTCAGAGACATTTAGTCAGGTCCAAAACGGAATAGTCCGGTTGGTTCGGACTAGTCCGGCGCCAAGCCCGGACAAGTCCGGTTTACATTCTAAGCTATGCCTAGGACTATTCCCTCACCAAAATTCTAACTAAAAGTTTGAGCTCTCTAATTATTCTCAAGCACTTTAAAAGAGGAGACCCTCTACACAACTAGAAAATGTGAAACTCAAGAATGAAATCCTATTTTCTACTCTTGCAAGTCTTCTTCTTTTTCTTTTTGCTTTTTGAGGGACTCCACATTCATTCTCATCTCAAAAACCTGTGCTCATACTCATTAAAGCTCATTAGTATCTTAATTGTCGTCATCAATCATCCAAAACCCACGGGGATTACCTAGACGCACTTTCACCCTCCGCCTAGAGCCTAGGCGTGCCTAGGCGTTAGGTACTGTAGCAGTAGGGTATTCCAAGAAATTTTCAAAATTTAGAAGTATATACATATTTTTATTGTATCAGACTAATTTTTCCCAGTCCACTTCTCCTCTTCCCTCTCTTTTCATCTCTACTGCTCAGGACCAAACCATCCCATGGCCCAGGCAGGCATTCTGCCGGCCCAGTCCACCCACGCCCCACACACAAACCCAACCCCCCTTCTGCAGACCTTGTTCAGGTTCGCCCGAGCCCCCCGCCCACCACCGCAGCTCTCGATCTCTGGCCGCATCTGCCCCTCACACAAACCCCCACCCACCCTAGCGTGGCGAGCTTGATTTCTGCCCCGCAGCACGGATCCGGTGGTGCTCGACCCCCCCCCCCCCTACGCGCTTGGCCTCTGCCCGCCTCGGTCGGTAGAGTGGGTCTAGCCCCCGCCCCGGCGAGCTCGATCTCTGCCCGCGGCACGGATCTGCCCCTGGCGGCGCTCGACCTCCACACCCCACCCCCCGGGGCGCCTCGCGCCTGCCTACCCACGGAGGCGAGGCGGTGGGCCAGCGCGGAGCGTAGAAGCGCGCCGAGGCGTGCGAACATTTTATGGTTTTTTCAAAGAAAATGATGAATAAAAAACTAGGAACTGGACGCCCCTCAAATATTCATAGACTTCAGCCGCCCCCGCCCCCGCCACCTCGCGCCGCCCCGCCCCCTCCCGCCCTGCCGCCCCGGCCACCCCCGCCACCCCGGGACGCCCCCGCACCCCTCGCCGCCCCGGCCCCCCTCCCGCCCCACCCTCCACCGCCACGCCACCGGCCGCCCCGCCACCCCTCCCGCCCCGGTCCCCCTCCCGCCCCGCTGCCCCGGCCGTCCCCACCACCCCGCGTCACTCTGGCCCCCTCCCGCCCCACCGGCCCGGACGCCCCGCTGCCCCGGTCACCCCCGTCACCCCGCGCTGCCTCGGCAGACCCTCTCCCCGCCGCACCCGCCGTTGGCCGCCACTTCCGCGCCGCCCCCGACCCCCCTTGCCCCGCTCCGTCGTGGATCGCCCCCGCGCCGCCCCGCCATCAGCCGGCCCCGCACCGCCCCGCCGTCAGCCGGCCCCGCACCGCCCCCGTTTCTGTTGTTAGTGCAGAGGAAATTCCATATTAAACTTGTTAGTTGACCGATCTCATTTTGTTCCATGATTGAATTCCATCTGTTGCTTATGTTGATTATGTTTAGATGATATTGTTGCTTACATGATTATGTTTCTTTTATTATATTGTTTAGATTAATTGCTTATGTTTTTGAGTTATTACTAAATATATGTAAGTAAACAGATTTGGGGCCTGCCCGGCCCGGCACGGTCTGACCCGACACGGCACGACACGTATTAAATGTGTTCGTGCCGTATAGACAGTTGTAGTCGTAATGTATGCGTCGAGACGGCACGGAACCGGACGATGGCGTGGAAGCGACCTCTGGTGGTCCAGCAAGGGAAGCTCTATTCCAAGTGTGGGAGCCACAGATGACTCTACTCCAAGTCCTGCAATGGAGGCTCTACTCCATTCCCGCCGTGGATGACTCTACGCCGGAGTCGGCATTGGACCAACTCTATGCCTTTTGTTCTTTCCTCGAGTCCCTCTATCTCGTTCTTTACTATCTCATAAATGATTTAAGAATGAAAATGAGTAACGTAACCTATAGAGATGCGTCACCCGATTCGGACCGGCACGTCTCACATGCGATACGCATGTGAGACGTGCAGGTTCGGAATTGTCCCTTTTTGGACAGCCCAGGAGTGACCGAGGGGGCGTGGATTGTGACGAGACACGGGTCTGGATCTGGATGAGATTTCGACGGCATAACCCTGATGTTCTCTGCTGCACCATTTTCAGGCGTGCAGTTGGAGAAGAGCGGGGTTATGCTGTCGAAATTTCATCTGGATCCGGACCAGGCGTCTCATCATAAGCACGCCCCGCTTGATCACTCTTGGGTGGGTTTAGGACCTATCTGACTAGTTGTAGGGCCGTGACATAACATAAAAATGAAACTAATAATGATTTGTATGCTTTGAAGGTATACCCTGAAACATGGTTGGAGCTCACAGTTGGATGTATACTGGTTGTAAAAGGGATGGCAGTCACTCGGATGAGTGGTTCACCAAGACGGATGATTTCATACAACGAGTTTTTTTCTGAGTCACAGTACAGTAAGGTGCGGTGCCCATGTATGAAATGTCAGGGTGCAAAGTGTTGGGACAAAGTGAATTTGGCGTTTCACTTGTGTCGAAATGGTTTCATGCAACATTATGAGGTGTGGACCTTTCATGGTGAGACACCTTCTCAACCCATACAAGTTCCAGATGAGAATAACAATACGGGGCTCGATAGGATGGACGAGATGCTTGATGCCATAAATCCTGAATTGATGGAGGATCCTCCTATAACGGAGGTTGAAGCATTTTTCACGCTTCTCAAAGCTTCAGAAGAGCCGTTGCATGAACACACCGAAGTGACACTCCTCACTTTCATGACTAGATTTATGGCCATTAAGTCTAAGTATTTCTTCTCCAATAACTGCTACAACGATCTCATCAAATTGATCAATGGTATCCTTCCACAACCACATAAAGTGCCTAAAGATATGTATCAGTCTAAGAAGTTGATTTCTGGTCTTGGTATGAAGTATGAGAAGATTGATATGTGCCCAGACAACAACATGCTTTTTTGGAGAGAGCATGCTAACGAGAACAAGTGCTTAAAATGTGATAAAGCGAGATTTGTCAAAATTGTTAATGGTGACAGTTCAAAAGTAATGACTCAAGTCACACAGAAGCAGCTTCGCTACTTGCCTGTCACACCTTGGTTCAAGCATTTGTTTCTCTACAAAACAGCCACACACATGAGGTGGCATAAAGAAGGTGTACGTGAGAACAACAGAATGATGTTGCACCCGTCCGACGGTGAGGCATGGAAGGCGCTTGACCACTTTGATCCAGATTTCGCCAATGACACGAGAAATATTCGCTTTGGGTTGGCGACAGATGGTTTCTCACTGTTCAGTACAAATGCCACAACATACTGCGCCAGCCAGTTGAATGACCTGGAGTACTCATGAGCACTCCTCTCGCCTTGTTTCAGCGCCAGGAACTCCTGGAGCTTCCTTTCCATAACACCGGGAGGTATGTGATAGGCGCGGAACGCCTCCCAGAACTCCGTCCATGTGACGGCATGGGCAGCCGGTAAGGAGGCGGTGTAGTTCGCCCACCATGTGCCAGCTTCTCCTTGAAGCTGTTGCGCTGCATACAGCGCCTTCTGGTGTTTGGTGCATCGTATCAGCCTGAACTTCGCCTCCAGAGTGCGGATAAAGCTGTCCGCCTCCAAAGGCTCTCCGGCCTCCGTGAAGACCGGTGGATGGGTCGCCAGGGAGTCTGAATATGAGCTTTGTTGGGGCTGGCGTTGCCCATTGTCTTGGCGTCCTCCTGATGGGACGCATTCTGCTGGACTAGCATCCGCAGCAGCTCAGTTTGCTCGTCGCGCGAGCCGAGCACTGCGGCGAGAACCTCCGCAAGATTCCTTGGAAGTTCTGGCGGTGGAGGAGGTGCTTGCTGCTGCGTCGTGGTTTGCTCCTGAGGTGGAGACTCATCACCACGAACTTGACTCGGACCTCCCTCCTCTTGCGTGGACCGTGTACGCACCATTCTGCATTCATATCATTCAAACGATCAGCACATGTTAGTTTATGGCATCCAGTTTATACAATAGTAGTGCGAGAATGGAATAAATAATGCGCATAATAATCACACATATGGATAAAGTATAAACTTTATATGACATATACATCCCTTGACCGTGTCACATGATCGAGTTCCAAAGTATTGAACTTTATGGTTTAAAAGTTCATTTCGACCATCGGGGTCGCCACGAGATGTTAAGTGTGTTAGCATGCGTAATTCCTCGCTATTGTACTGGACCCAAACATGTCCTAACTCGAAGTGATATGTTAAATGCATAAACTTTTTGACTCCAACTCGCTGTTTTACAACAGCCTCTGGACGTCTAATTGTGAAACTAAGTGTTTTGGTTGAAACACTTCAACATGGTGTTCTGTCCATTTTCTGGCCCAGCAGACCAGTTGGAAGAACTTAACTGTTTTGACCACCTTGGAAGCAGAATCTGGACTAGAGTTCAACAACAAAGTTGTAGTATACTCAACAAGGAATCCAGATTGTATTTATTTGACTCTAGGTCCTTTCTAATTTATGAGTTATGACCTCTACAAGTTGACAGAATTTTCTTAGGACTTTTGACAGCACCTCCTTTGCAAGGGGCTGTAGTGTTCACAAAATTCCATCATATTCTGCCCTCAATCTAGGAAAACACTGAACTAAAAAATTGTAGAACATTTCCTATACTTTCCAATGATGTCTTGCTTGACCCTTAGAAATTTTTCTACAGAAAGTTGTGGTTGATATACAGAAAATTCCAGAGAGAATTTTCGGTCTGCCCTGTTTCTGGACAGTGCCTATTCCTCTGAGATTTGCATCCATTTGGAGGGAGATTATGTTCTGGAGCTCTACAGAAAAGTTGTAGAGGACTTCAAACCCTTTCCAGAATGGTATCCCATACCTCCATTGGTTCAACCAATCCTAAGTTATACGCTGCTTAAGTTAAGCAAAATTTCTGCCGAAACAGGGAAGGTCGTTCCTAAGTCTTAGAGATTGAATCTATACTCCCAATTGACTCTCAGTTCAATATGGAAGTTAAATAACCCCTAAATGGAATCCTAAACTTCATTTTAACTCTTTTATTTGAAAAATATCCTTTTATGCAATCTCGGTACTACGTTTCCTCACCAAAGAAAAATCCTAAACCGGTATTCCGCCATATACGTGTCAAATGGTGGAACTAAGAACGTCACTCACAAATAGTTTCTAAACGTCATGCACTAACATGGTTAATGTACCAGCAGAAGAACACACAATAATTGTGCACACAAGGGTTTCTGACATTTCAGGCAGTTCCATATCATAGTAAAAACATACGGTCCGTATCATTGCCATACGGATCGTCCTTGAGTCAAGCCACGTCTCAAGGTACATGGTCGTGTTTTCACACCACACGACTGGGAACCTGAGTAGAGCGTGAACGGGTCGTCACGGTTGAGAATTTTATCAACCCAACGGACACCACCTACTGCCTCATGACCGTTGAGGCACGCCGATGGCGAGCGCTGCGTATGGCCCTTTGAACATTGACCGTTCAAGAGTTGCATACTATCGTGTTGCTTACCACACGATGGGGTATTCTCACTTTTTCCTAAAGCACGCTGGAGATCAGCATTTTCATATGCTCTCAGAACCATGAAGAGATTCAGAGACTCATATAAACTACCGTGCCAAGCCACGGTATATCCTTCCATACTATTACTCGTATGGTGAGTTACCGCAATTGATCCGCCTGCAGTGGCGTACCTTACCTCTTACCTGACGTCGGAGCGTCGTTACAGAATGTATAAAAAGTATGTTAGCTTTTCCACCTCAATATCTACTACTATCATAGACCTTATGTGGGCTTAATGACTAATCCTCACTCGACTACTCCTAAGTTTTCAAAATAGGCTCTTTTCGAGCGTGCTATTCCCAATGTGGCTCTGATACCACGTCTGTGGGGATCACCCCATGGTTTCCCACTCCAGGATTGCAGAGGGTGGTGCCGTGCGATGCGGCACCCAACAACACACACGAAAAGATTAAAGAACAACATACACACTTTTATTTGATATAAAACAGCGGAAGTCTTTGTACAATAGCTTAACTATATAGCGGAAGTATATACATAGCTACTCTCTACTCCTATCTACGCAAAAGTGCAGCCGTCCAGCGTGGGGACGCTACACACTAGCAGCATGGAACCGGAGATCATAGCGGCGTGCAGGGCTCCAGCTCAGCCGTGTACCCCGACGGGGGCATCGCCTCGTCCTCGGACCCCTCCTCATGGCTCTCACCTGCATACAGCTCAAATATTGCAACCGTGAGCACGATGGCTCAGCAAGTCTTAACCGTCAACCCTAGGCATGGAACTCTACATGCAAGGATGTGTAAGATAGGAAAAATGACTTTACCGTAAAGACACGCCTACATGTTGATCCTTACTTTCAGTTTTATAGCAACAGTTTGTTGCGCCTTAGGCAGCCCTCACATCGGAAGTCCACAATCAAACAAGAAAACTTTCCTCCGATGTGGTGATGTCCAAAGTGGAATATAAACTTAATTAGCTCTATAACTACATCAGACAAGGTTTCAAGACATTAATAGTTCAATACAACATATTCAGTTGGCTTATTTCACTTCTTACTACGTCACAGCGCAGTGAACAAGCGGGTACTCAAATAACCGCGAGGGACGGTGATTGCAATCAAGACACACTCAGATAACAAGTTGCATACACCCAATTTCAGAAGCGTGATTCCACACCCCTTCTACTCTGTTGTATGCAACAACCTTTCAAAGGCAACCCAAATGCCGAACTGGTCCATCCGTAACGGGCAGGAGGTCTCCGCGTGGAGCGTGACTGTGTCCACCGGCAGATTTTACACCTTGCTACCCTCAACCCACTCCTATTTACGGTTGGGTAAGCCTCGGCACCCAGGTTAACCAATTACATCGGTTTCCTGGTTCCCATATGCCAGTATGCATCCGGTACTGTTCGATACTTGTCCAGCAGGGCCGCACACGTACGGTCCTCAACCGACGCCAATAGGTCTACGCACGTGAGACCTCTGCTCACTGCATCCTATCCCCCCTGTTGGGTTTCATTTTCACAGCTCAAGCCATTTTCTACCTCTTCTCATTCCATGTGATAAGTACTATCTCACGAGTAGCTTCCAACCACTCGACTTCTACCGGAATCCTAAACATTAGCATGGCATTCTCTACTCGTGGAGTTTGTAAACTACCCAACCCTTTATAGGAGTTAAAAAGGCTATGCAAGTGGGGTTTCAATCACCCTAACTCTAATGCATACATTTCAACCTAGACATAAGTGATACAAATGAAAAACTTTATAAAAGGTAATTAAGTGCAAACCGGGGCTTGCCTGGTTGCTAGTCAGAGGAGAAGTTAGCTTATGGTGGGAGGATATCCAAGGGCTCCGGTGCGTCCTCAACTTCGGTCACTATTATGAAATGTAACAAAATATATGTATAAGTATTAAGGACTTATCAGATGTAAACTTCTATTCATAGCTACTGCTATTTAGGATCCTTAATTGGCTTTGGGATTTTTACAGTGGATACTAGACTCTCTTAGGATGATCTGAGCAAAATTTGGAGAAATGTCATTGCACAATGTAGTCTCCAAAATTCCTACAATTACAAGGCTTCTCTGAATTTTGAACCCAAATAAGGAGTTTTGACATAGCTAAAAGTGGAAAATCTGATTAGGGTAAGTCCCCATGGTTCTAACAAAACTTGTTTCACTATTTTTGGAGCTACCAACAGAGAGATATGAATTTTTGAAGTTGGACAGGAGTTCTGAAAAGTTTCTGTTTAAATTTGAATTTTCAAATAAAGGCTGAAATTTGGAAGGCAGTTTAGCCTAGCAATTGAACTCCAATGAGGCTCAAATTTTTACTGGAGATCACACCAATTCAGTGGTGTACGACACTTCCGGCCATAGAGAGCTTCATACGGTGCCATTTTAATACTCGCTTGATACCCATTGTTGTATGAAAATTCCGCCAACGGTAAGTGATTATCCCAATTCCGACCGTGGTGGATGGCACACGCTCTCAACATATCTTCCAGCACCTGGTTCACCCTCTCGGTTTGTCCATCAGTCTGAGGGTGATATGCGGAGCTTCTAATCAGCTTGGTGCCCAACGAGGCGTGCAGCTGCTCCCAAAACCGAGCAACGAACAACGCACCTCGATCTGAAATGATAGTCTTCGGGACACCATGTGAGCATATAATCCTCGAGATATACAGCTCCACATATTGCCTTGCTCGAAAATGAGTGTTCACCGGTATGAAATGAGCTGATTTCGTCAACCGGTCAACGATCACCCATATCGAGTCATGCTTCCGGGATGTGAGTGGTAATCCGACGATGAAATCCATACTCACATCCTCCCATTTCCATGCCGGTATCTTCAGAGGTTGTAGCAGTCCATCTTTCCGCATATGATCAGCCTTGACCCGTCTACACGTATCACACTCGGATACGTATTTCGCAATCTCCCTCTTCATCCTCGTCCATCAAAATTTCTGTTTAAAATCTTGGTACATCTTGTTACTTACGGGATGAATGGAAAACTTAGACAGGTGGGCTTCATCCAAGATCTTCTTCCGGAGTTTTATATTAAGCGGTACCACTATACGGTCGTTGAACCATATTGTACCGTTCTCATCCTTCCGGAAACATTTCACCTCTCCGTTGTCTAGTCTTCTCCGTATGTGAGACATACCTTTTGTCTCTTCTTTGAGCCTCAACAATCTCTTCACGGATCGTTGGAATGAGTGCGAGATTATAAAGCACGCAATACGGAATGACACGGAGACTTGGTTCTTCATCTTCCAACTCAGCAGCCGCCAAGTTGTGAACGTGGGCTTTCCGACTAAGCGCGTCGGCAACCACGTTTGCTTTTGCTGGATGATAGTGGATCTCAATTTCATAATCTTTGATGAGCTCCAACCATCTCCGTTGTCTCATATTCAGCTCCTTCCACGTGAAGATATACTTCAGGCTTTTATGGTCGGTGTAGAGGTGTACAAGATTACCAAGTAGATAATGCCTCCACATCTTTAACGCCAACACCACAGCAACCAGCTCGAGATCGTGAGTTGGATAATGCTGCTCGTGGTTTCGCAGTTGACGAGACGCATAAGCGACTACACGCCCTTCTTGCATAAGAACACAACCGAGACCGATGCCTGATGCGTCACAATATAAATCAAATGGCTTCGTCGTGTCTGGCTGAGCAAGAATTGGAGCTGTTGTGAGATGTTTCACCAAAGTTTTGAATGCGGCTTCACATGCTGCATTCCACATGTATTTAGTGCCCTTCTTCAGCAGCTCCGTCATGGGTTTAGCAATTTTTGAGAAGCTCAGAATGAACCTCCGATAATACTCCGCTAAACCTAGGAAACTTCAGACCTTGTGGACAGATTTGGGATATTCCCACTTCAGCACTTGTTCAATTTTGCTGGGGTCCACGGCAATGCCACCTGCTGAAATAATATGGCCTAGGAAAGGCACTTGATCAATCCAGAACTCGCACTTGCTGAACTTGGCATGTAACTTGTGCTCCCTTAACCGTTGTAACATGATACGCAAATGTTCAGCGTGCTCTTCTTCAGATTTGGAGTAAACCAATATGTCATCAATGAATACCACGATGAACTTGTCTAACTCCGGCATGAACATAGAATTCATCAAGTACATGAAGTGTGCCGGAGCGTTGGTTAACCCAAATGACATGACGAGGTACTTATAAAGTCCGTATCTCGTCGAGAAAGCTATCTTCGGTATGTCCTCCGGTCGGATCTTGATTTGATGATATCCCGACCGAAGATCCTTCTTCAAAAATACCTTTGCACCCACAAGTTGATCGAACAAGATGTCGATGTGGGGCAAAGGATACTTGTTCTTTATCGTGACAACATTTAGAGGACGGTACTCAACACATAACCGTAGTGTTTCGTCCTTCTTCTTAACAAATAGCGCAGAGCAACCCCAAGGTGAAGAACTTGGTCATATGAAACCCTTGCTCATGAGTTCATTCAGTTGCTCCTTCAACTCCGCTAGCTCGTTAGGTGCCATCTTGTAAGGCCTTCGTGAGATAGGTGTTGTTCCCGGCGCCAGTTCAATCTTGAACTCGACGTCCTGTTCGGGTGGCATGCCCGGTAAATCATCTGGAAATACGTCGGGATAATCACGTACCACCGGAATATCTTCAAGCTTAAGCACTTCTGTGTGGTAGGCTTCTACCATATCCAAGTCTTCGCTGTCTAAAAACAGCGTGTGCTGTCTGTGAATCAGCGAGTCAATCTGGACAGTCCGGTTACCGATATTGAGAACGGCACCGTGATGATTTAACCAAGACATCCCCAATATTCTGTCTATCTTATGCCTATACAACATAATCAGCGATGTTGGGTATATTTTTCCGCCCAAACACAAAGCTGCTCGGGACACAATCTGTTTAGCAGAGATATTTCCTCCCGGTGAACAGACAAGATAACTCATTGTGGGAGTATTGGTGGATAATTGGTGCTGATCCACGCATGATTTGCTGATAAAGTTGTGGGTTGCACCGGAATAAAAAAGTACAAGCATCGGCACGTTTTCGAGAGTGAACACACCCGCTAACACCGGTGCTACCTCCGGGACATCCTCAATAGCAAGATGTAGCACACTCCTGGATTGCAATGCTGTTATATTCACTTGAGCAGGTAGCGGCATACCACGTGATAATGATGGTTGTCTGGTGTTCAACAACTTCTCCCAGCATTCTTTCCTAAAATGCCCTGAATGGTGGCAATAAGAACACGGAGGTTTCCCCGGTTCTTCGTTGACTTGTGGTTGAGATGTTGATGTACTTGGCTGCAGCAATGATGCAACATGTACCATTCGTTGCTGCAGCACGGGTGTTGCTTCAAGACATGATTCTTGAGCATGAAATCTGTATTGAGTTGATCTCACTGGCGCTTGCCATAGTTCATCGGATGGTGTGTGATACACCACACGGTATTTATGAGGAATAACTGGTGTGTCTTCTTGCACATCATCCCGGTCCCTCTTCTCTGCTTGACACTTAAGTGTCGCTTGTTCTTGCAGCAGAGCAGCACTGATCAATTCAGTGTAATTTCCTTGGTTGAACAAGGCTAGCCTATCTTTAAATATGACACTCAGGCCATAGAAGAAGTAGTCACACCTTGCAGCTTTGCTCGTCGCATAAGCAGGAGCATATTGTGCCAAAAGGTTGAACCGTTTGACATAATCGAGAACACTCATGTCCCCCTGCTCCTTGATAAAACCCATAGGAATGTGACGACCACGGAATGCCTCACGAAATTCCGTCCATCCCACTTGATGGCCTTCCGGAATGGTGGTGAGATAAGCGAACCACAAATTACCGGCGGCTCCATGGAGATGTTGAGCTGCAAATGAGGTCTTCTGATACTCATCGCACTCAAACACTCCAAACTTGGACTCCATAATCTGAAGCCACTGATCAGCTTCCACTGGTTCGTTGGCTTCCGTGAAAATTGGCGGTTGTGTCGCCAAGAAGTCCAAATAGGCGTTTCGAGGTGGAACGACCTGTTGGGTACGTTGGAGTAAGCCCTGTTGTACCAAGGCTTGGAGTATTCTTGTGTTCTCTTGACTTGACTCGACCATCTGAGCCATGACATAAGCCCATACCGTTGATGGCGGTGCCCGTGGTGGAGTCGAGTCATCACCGTCGCGGCGAGAACCTTCAGCCCTACTCGGAGAATGACTACACACCATACTGCAAAAGAATAATTTTGAGGGGAATCAGAACTTGATCTCAGCAGTATGTGAAAGTATGTAAAACATGAACATGCTAAAACTTTATGAAAGCATAACAAAATTTCATGTTTACACATCTTCCTAAAGCCAACAGATTCAGTCCCCTAATCTGTACAGAACAGACCTTTCTGCACTTAACCCAGATTTTGATCCGGTTAGAAGCGTTTTCATAACTCAAGTTGAATACCAAAGTTAAAGTTAACTTCAGCATCTTTCCAAAAAGTACTCACATGCCTCTGGATCATCTCTGAATCACAAGTTATGATTGTTCACAGTTGACAGAATTTCTGGATAAAATTTGCCAGCATCTCCTTTGTATGTGGCTGTTTTCATCACAGTTGTACATCAAAATGGATTACAATTCTAAACAAACGATGAACTACAAAATTGTTGCAAATTTCATAACCTTTCCAATGGTGTCTAATAGGACCCTTATAAGATTTTCTACAGAATGTTATGCCCATTTTACGGAAACATCCAGAGAAGGTTGCAGCTGTTCTGTTTTCTGAACAGTTTGCATTCAACTGGACATTCAACCAATTTGGTGTCTGATTTTGCTCTGGAGGTCTACAGAAAAGTTGTAGAGCACTTAGAAAACTTTCCATAACTGTATCATACACCTTCATTGTGTCAATCTACACAGAGTTATGTTCTGTCAAAGTCCAGCTAACATTTCTGGCAGAACAGAGCACTCTGTTTTTGGATCAAAAGAAGCCTAGTAATTCCCTTCTTTGAAACTTAGTTCAAATGAAGAGTTCAGTCACTAATATGTTCTTTATAACATCCATTTTTAGTTTGAAAGTTAGTTATGAATGATTTCTTCATAGGAAAGAAGACTATTGAGTGTAGTACGGTGGCGATGCACCGTAAGACATATGACGGTACTACGTTGCCTCACAAAAGAAAAGAAAAAAAACCTAACCGGATTACACCAGCATATACGTATCCTTAGGTGGCACTAAAACGTTCACTCGCAAACGTGTTCTATACACACTAAGTTTTCGTGGTTAGTACCTACATAAAACACACTCAATCATCAGGTTCGTCTGCACACCAAACCCGGTATCCATACAGTTCATACACCCGGCCGTCATCACTCGCCCAGGTGTTCTCAAGCCAAACACACCTTTAGATACATGTTCACGTTACTGACCATGTGACGGGGTCTCCCATACTTGCCTAGAGCACACCAGGGAATGGCGTTGCTCGAATACCCCAAACGACATGAAGAGTCGTAGAGGATACTAAAGCGAGTCTGGTTACCTCCCACCCGTGGGGCTCCACCCTTCAGCTTGTGCGCACTGGTGGACAGTGCCTACGTGCACCCCCAAGACATAAAACATCCCGAGATGCACAATTTTCTGACATAACAAATAAGTTAGATTGCCACCTTCATAATATGCTAATAGCAGTCATTATGTGGGCCTAGTACCGTTATCTCACCGTATCCTAGACTTTTAACGTAATATGATGCTCAATCCGTGCACTATCCCCAACGCAGCTCTGATACCACGCTGTGAGGGCTGCCCCGTCGACAGGACCTTGTTGGGTGGTGCCGTGATACGCGGCACCCAACAGCACACGGGTGAATAAAACACATCACATTACATAAATCATTTGCGGAAGTGTACAAAAGTGTTTTACAAATACTTAGCTCAAAATAAGCTACAGCGGAAGACTATAACTCTCACGACTCAATTCTAACTTAGCAACAAAGAAACAGTCCAGCCCGCGGACGTTTCTTACTAGCATCATGAAGACAAACCGCAGCGGCGAGGATGCTCTTGAGTAACCACTTCCCGAGTCTCATCGGCATCCCTTCATAAGCATGAAATCAAACCTGCAAAACAACTCGGATAGCATCCGTGAGTACAATGCTCAGCAAGACTTAACCGTCACCCTAGACATGAAACTGTATGTGTGGTTACGAACCTAAAGTAGGATGGCATAATGCATAATAAACTCGCCTAAAAGTGAATCCTTACTTTCAGGTATTATTTGCAGCAATTTTAAGTAACCTTGGGCACGGCACATCGGGAGTCCACAATCAAACAAGAAATGCTTTCCCCCGATGTAAATTGCTCACGACATAAAAGAATCGTGTTTGCACTAGCTATTCATCAACGATGCATAACAAATATAGTATAAACTTCAAGTCAATGTGATTAGTTCCTTTCTCATGCAAGTTCTTACTACGTCACGACTATGGGAACAAGTATGCTCGGTCCATTCCGCGAGCGATGGTGATTCGAATCAATAACACCCGGACTACACGACACGTTGGCCCGTAATCGACGTTGCCTACAGCAACCATCACTGACGTCGTACGCGGCAGCCTTTCTCCCGTTTCTCCTCCGTTGAATCGATCAAGTCGCCCCATACAGTAGCCACTCTCATGGTGCATCCACCGACATGAGATGTCATGAGAATGTTCCCCACATACTGCACACCGGCCGTCCGCCTGAGGCGACCCGAAAAGGCCCAACGACAGCTTCCCGAGGTACATCGGTTTACTGGGTCCCATAATACCAGCATGAGTCCGGTACACAACTCAAACTTGTTCAACAGGGCCGCATACGGATCGGTCCTTGACCGACACGGACAGGTTTATAGCACCCAGGCCCCTATGTCCTGCTGCCCCTACAACCTTCCGGTCTCAACTTTAACTTGCTAATTCATTTATGAACCAATCCCGTATGCCCCTGTTGTTCCTGAATGTGCGAGTAGCATCTCAGCACTCGACTTCAACCGAACCTTACTTAAGCATGGCAGTTCTACACGGTGAAACACATCTACCCAATACTCCATGGGTCATTTGATTATGCAAGAGGAGTATCAAACACTAGACCTAATGCACAGTTCATATCTTAACTGAAAGTGAATACAAAGTAAAAACTTAAAGCTGTTAAATGCAATCCGGAGCTTGCCTATTTTGCAGGGTAGTCGTATATAATCAGTTAGTGATCTTGGTTGATCAACCCTTGATTCTCCAGAGCTTGATCCACTTCAATGAATCGCTCCTTCAAATCCCCTTCGTTGTGGTTCTTATTGCAATGCATATGCACAATTTTTATAGAATGAACTGGAAAGAATTATAGAATGGATTTCTTAGGGACAGAGGTGGTGTGGAAAAACCAAGAATGGCTTGGTTTGCCTCTGTTGTGCAAGGAAACAGAAATGAACTAAATTGATCTTAGTGTTGTAGCTATACACTAACTACTTTCTCTAATGAACATAATAGATGGGCTGAAAAGAATTGGATGCAACTGTAGAACAAGAACTCCAATGGCCTCAAAACTTTTACAGCAGGTTTGATATTACCTAGGGATTTAGCTTGGCAAATTGCAGCTAAAGTGGAGTCTAATTGTGTTCTCCATAATTCTCACAACGTCTCTTATGTATCTCCACATATACATAAGTATGGAGAATAAGAACAGGGAGTTCAAGGGCTCAACTTGAGCTGATAATTTACAGTTCCTGGTCACATGAGAGTCAATTGGTCCAAAATTCAGCCCTTTATTTGAGTAGTTCTTCCAGAACAATTCTTTAAGCATTTCTATTCAAAACAATTAATTCTGAAGTAATGTGCATTTTCATGCCCAATTAAGCAAATTAAAAAAATCAAGTATGTCTCAGAGAGCTTGCCTAAATTTTCCTATGATTTTTGGAGCTATAGATTGCTCAGAATTGATTTTACAAGGGGAAACATTTTCTGAAAATGTTTCTGGACTCTTATGAACACAACACTTTGTATTTAGCAAATTTCTACTCAAATGATCTTCAAATAAGCTGAAAATTTGCTATAAGTTCAACAATATGCTAAATAATATTCTGGCAAAATTTGAGGATTTTTGGATAACCCAAACTCCCTCAATAATTCTTTTCCAGAATACTTCAAAGAATTTTCCAGAATTTAATATTGACTTTCATAAAAATCTGAGTTCATATTTGGATAGACCTCTGAAAAATGAATCCAACCCAATTGGAATTACTCAATTTGGAGGTTTCTACAGAGAGCTATGATTTTCCAAAGTTTGAGCCATCTCTGGAAATATTTTCCTAACAAAAATCAACTGGGTCCACGTGTTTCAACCTCAGCCAGTAGAATTGAAGCAACACCGGGGTCACAGGGTCCTCAGCGCGCCAGCACACTGGATCCCATCCACAGCCGATCGAGGATTTAAATTTCGAGCCGCTGACAGACGGGCGCGGCCCCTTCTTCAACCTTCGACCGGTTCCTCGCGCGCGCACCGCCTCCCCCTCGCCGGAGCAAATCACAACTTGCCGGATCGCCGCTGCCAGCCACCGCACGAGCTAAGACTCGCCGCCAGGGGGTTTGCGATGTCGAGGAACATGATGGTGAGGTGCTCTGGCGCTGCCGGTGACCGGAGGATGGCCGGCGACGTGTGGCGGCCTTGGTTGAACTTCGGCACCGTCGGCCGGGGTTCCTAGCCCGCCAAAACGTCGGCCAACTAGCTCTACAGCATCAGTGGGTGATCGCGAAGCTCGGAAAGGCCATGGATTAGCTCGAAAACAGCGGCAACTAGGTCGGCATCGTGCGCCCGATTGGTTCGCGAAGAACACCCTCGGTAGAGCTCGAAATCCGTCGCTCCGAGGTGTTTTCATGCGACGGATGCTAAAGGGATTTTGATCGCCGGCTAGTCCAGCTGCTACGTGCAAGATTTGAGGACCTATGGAGTATCAGTGAGTGGGAATTTGAAGAAACCGTACCGGCTGCTCGGGTTGAACTTGCCGGAGCAAAATCTCAAAATTCCCTGTCGATGCTTAACGGCGTGGCTTGAGATTTGGGTGAGAGCAGCACGGTGGCCGTGCGTTTCCGTTGCCGCCCTTGCTCGGCCGTGAAAGCTCCTGTGGAGAGCTGTCAACGAGCGCCCGATCACCGTTCTTGAGCTAGGTCGCGGTGGGTGATGTTGATCACGGGGAAAAGAGGCCGAAGCTCGCCGGTTTCTGGGTCGGGGAGGTCTGTACTGAGCTCAGGGTGTTGTTTAGCAGCTCCTGGAGGAGAGGGCACGATTGTTTTGCCGTTTTCCCGATCAGACCGAGAGCGGAGGGCAGAGGAGAAGCTTTGTGCGTGTTCACGCGAGGAGGAGGAAGCAACTGAGCTTTTGCTCGGTCTGAGGAGAGGATTACGTCGAGGCAACCGCCTCTGAGCGCCAGTGCTTGGGAGAAAGCAGCAGGAGGTGGCGCGGTGAGTTTCTCTTGGCGGCACACGAGCATCCCTCGGTTGCTTCGAGCAAAACAGAGACTTTTGCTTCCTTTGTAAGTCAAAAGTTGCTCACTGACTTGTGGGTCCCACCCCACATTTTCCTCCCAAATATCTTCTCATGTTGATCTTCCCAAATTCCAAAATTTTGAGTTTGAAAGGTGGGATAGAATTTGACTTCTCCAAATTCAGTTTGAATTTGCATGACAAATTTGAATTTGGTTAGATATTGAAAATGCTTCTCTTTAACTCCTTTTTGAGCCCACCCTAATGCCAAGTTTGTCATCCAACTTTTTTTTCCATACTTTCCAACCATATGCTGCATGTTTGTTCAAAGTTTTTGGCCACCATTTGTGTGAACTTTGAATTTCAAATCTGATTTTCAAACTTGCATGCAAAGGGTGTTTAAATCCTAATTGGTTCAACACTTTCAAATAAAGATGTGAACCTCATTTTTGGACAATCAACCATGTATCACTTTGCATGAAGAAAAGTTTTAGCAAGTCCCATTTTTCATGTCTTTGCGACACATATGACTTCAAACCTTAGTTTTATTCATGTACATGTTTTGGGACTTTTACAATAGCCTCCCTAGTTTATGAGTTATGATCTCTACAAGTTGACAGAATTTTCTCAGCAATTTTGACAGCACCTCCTTTGCAAGTGGCTGTTTTGTTCACAAAATTCCATCCTATTCTGTCCTTAATTTAGGAAAACACTGAAATACAAAGTTGTAGCACATGTCCTATACTTTCCAACAATGTCTTACTTGACCCTTAGAAATTTTTCTACAGAAAGTTGTGGTCGAAATACAGAAAATTCCAGAGAGCATTTTGGTCTGCCCTGTTTCTGGACAGTGCCTACTCATCTGAGATTTTCATCCATTTGGAGGGAGATTTTGTTCTTTAGTTCTACAGAAAGATTGTAGAAGACTTCCAAACCTTTCCAGAATGGTATCCCACACTTCCATTGGTTCAACCAATCCTAAGTTATGCCCTGCTTATGTTCAGCAAAGTTCCTGCCAAAAACAGGGGAGGTTGTTACTAAGTCTTAGAGATTGAACCTATAATCCCAATTGACTCTTAGTTCAATATGTGAGTTCAATAACCCCTAAATGGAATCCTAAACTTCATTTTGACTCTTTTCTTTGAAAAATATCCTTTTATGCAATATCGGTACTACGTTTCCTCATCAAAGAAAAATCCTAAGCCAGTATTCCGGCATATACGTGTCAAATGGTGGAACTAAGAACGTCACTCACAAACGGTTGCTAAACGTCATGCACTAACGTGGTTAATGTACCTGCAGAAGAACACACAATAATTGTGCACACAAGGTTTTTTGACATTTCAGGCAGTTCCATATCATAGTAAAAACATACGGTCCGTATCATTGCCGTACGGATTGTCCTTGAGTCAAGCCACATCTCAAGGTACATGGTCGTGTTTTCACACCCCACGACGGGGAACCCGAGTAGAGCGTGAACGGGTCGTCACGGTTGGGAATTTTATCAACCCATTGGATACCACCTACTGCCTCATGACCGTTGAGGCACGTCGATGGCGAGCGCTGTGTATGGCCCTTTGAACATTGAACGTTCAAGAGTTGCATACTATTGTGTTGCTTACCACACGATGGGGTATTCTCACTTTTGCCAAAAGCATGCTGGAGATCAGCGTTTTCATATGCTCTCAGAACCATTGACAGATTCATAGACTCATATTAACTACCGTGCCAAGCCACGGTATACAATCCCATACTATTGCTCGTATGGTGAGCTTACCGTAATTGATCCGCTTGCAGTGGCGTACCTTACCTCTTACCTGACGTCGGAGCGTCGTTACAGAATGTATAACAAGTAAGTTAGCTTTTCCACCTTAGTAGCTACTACTATCATAGACCTTATGTGGGCATAAAGACTAATCCTCACTCGACTACTTCTAAGATTTCAAAATAGGCTCTTTTTGAGCAATGCTATTCCCAATGCGGCTCTGATACCACGTCTGTGAGGATCACCCCGTGGTTCACCCACTCCAGGATCGCATAGGGTGGTGCCGTGCGATGCGGCACCCAACAGCACACACGAAAAGAATTTAAGAACAACATACAAACTTTTATTTGATATAAAACAGCGGAAGTCTTTTACGAAACTTAATTAACAACGGAAGTATTATACATCGATGGCCTCTCATCCTAACTATGCAAAAGTGCAGCCGTCCAGCCCGGGGACCCTACACTAGCAGCAAGTAACAGGATATCACGGCGGCGTGCAGGGCTCCAGCTCAGCCGTGTACCCCGACAGGGGCATCGCCTCATCCTCGGAACCTTCCTCATAACTCTCACCTGCACACAACTCAAAATATTGCAACCGTGAGCATGATGGCTCAACAAGGCTTAACCGACAACCCTAGGCATGGAACTCTACATGCAAGGATGTGTAAGATAGGAAAAAGGACTTTGCAATAAAGACACGCCTACATGTTGATCCTTACTTTTAGTTTTATAGCAACAATTTATTGAGTCTTAGGCAGCCCTCACATTGGAAGTCCACAATCAAACAAGAAACGTTTTCCTCTGATGTGGTGATGCCCAAAGTGGAATATAAACTTAATTAGCTCTATAACTACAGCATACAAGGTTTCAAGAAATTAATAGTTCAATACAACATATTCAGTTGGCTTATTTCACTTCTTACTACGTCATAGTGCAGTGAACAAGCGGGTACTCAAATAACCGCGAGGGACGGTGATTGCAATCAGGAGACACTCAGATAACACGTCACATACACCCACTTTCAGAAGCGTGATTCCACACCCCTTCCTACTCTGTTGTATGCAACAACCTTTTAAAGGCAGCCCAAATGCCGAACCGGTCCATCCGTAACGGGCAGGAGGTCCCCGCGTGGAGCGTGACTGTTCCCACCCGCAGATTTACACCTTGCTACCCTCAACCCACTCCGATAAAACAGTTGGGTAAGCCTCGGCACCCAGTTAACCAATTACATCGGTTTCCTGGTTCCCATATGCCAGTATGCATCCGGTACTGTTCGATACTTGTCCAGCAGGGCCGCACCCGGCTCGGTCCTCAATCGACACCAACAGGGCTACACACGTGAGACCTCCGCTCACTGCATCCTATCCCCCCTGCTGGGTCTCAGTTTCACAACTTAAGCCATTCTCTACCTCTTTCTCATCCCGTGTGATAAATTCTTATCTCGCGAGTAGATTCCAACCACTCGACTTCTACCGAGATTCTAAGAACATTAGCATGGCATTCTCTATTTGTCGAGTTTGTAAACTCCCCAACCCTTCATAGGATTTAAAAGGTTATGCAAGTGGGGTTTCAATCACCCTAACTCTAATGCAAGCATTCACCCTAAACATAAGTGATACAAATAAAGAATTTGCAAAAGTACTTAAATGCAAACCGGGGCTTGCCTGGTTGCGAGTCAAACGAGAAGTTAGCTTCAGGTGGGAGGACGTCCAAGGGCTCCGGTGCGTCCTCAACTTCGGTCACTAAATGAAATGTAGCAAAATATATGTATAAGTATTAAGGACTTATAAGAAGTAAACTTCTATTCATAGCTACTGCTATTGAGGATCCTTAATTGGCTTTGGGACTTTTCCAGTAGATATTAGACTCTCTAATGATGATCTGAGCAAAATTTGGAGAAATGTTATTGCACATTGTGGTCTCCAAAATTCCCACAAGCACAAGGCTTCTCTGAATTTTGAGCCCAAATCAGGAGCTTTGACATAGCTAACAGTGGAAGATCTGATTAGGGTAAGTCTCCATGGTTCTAACAAAATTTGTTTCATCATTTTTGGAGCTACCAACAGAGAGATATGAATTTTGAAGTTGGATAGGAGTTCTGAAAAGTTTCTGTTTAAATTTGAATTTTCAAATAAAGGCTGAACTTTGGAAGGTAATTCAGCCTAGCAAATGAAATCCAATGAAGCTCAAATTTTTACTGGATATCAGTAATATCATAAGGAACCTCCTAGCCAAATTTGATGAAATTCCATAACAGGGATCTTCTAGAATTAATTCCCAAATATTTGAATTTGATGAATTTTGGAGAAATTTCCAGAGATCCCCAGATCAATTTCTTTGCGTTTCTGCAAAGTAAGGACTGAGAGGAATCCAGCAAAATTTGTTTCACAAATTTTGGACATTCCTACTGAGAGTTATGGTCCTTTGAAGTTTGCACTAAATCTAGAAATTGAAGAAATGTTTAAATCCTGGCTGTGGGCCCCACCCGTCAGCTCCCTCTTCTACCTCGCGTGAAACAGAGGAACCCGCGGCGTTGCTCCGGCGAGGGTGGCGGGAAAGGCCTTCCCGGTCGTCTCCTGGCCCCATACTGGCCGCCCCCGGTTTTCAGGCACGCTGAACACCCTGGTGGGGTCACCGGCGGCCGGATCTCCCCGGAAACCACCACGCACCGGCAACAGTGAGAACTCGAGCTCCGGCGAGGTCATGCATGGTGAATTCTCCACTAAACGATGGGTTCTTGGGCCCTAGAGCACCAGTGGGAGGTGTAGAAGCTAGGCACGACAGCCAAAACCGCCGGAGCGCCCTCCAAACCGATCGGCACCGTGCGCCCGAAGCGGTCCGAAGATGTCCCCGCGACAAGAACGTGAAATCCTATCTCTACACCTAATTTCCCGACCTAGAATTGAGGGAGGAAGGGCGCTAGATAGTATAGAACCTGTGTGCAAGATTTGAGCTACTCACAACACGAATTGAAGCTGAATTTAGCAACTCTTTACCTCGGGGTCGAGTTGCGCTGCCCGGGGGAAAACACGAAATTCTCCTTCTGTGATCAACGGTTAGGACTGAGTTTTTGGGCTTGAGCAGATAGGGTCGAGGATGCACCAAGGGGCTGGCTTGCTTTGGCATGATCTTGCTCGGTGTGAGATGCCCACGGTGACCTCGCTCGGTTTTTCAGTGTTCACCCGAGAACCGCAGCAACTTTGCCGTTTTCTGGTGCAATCAAGCTCGGGACAGGGAAGGAGAAGGGCTGGCCGGCTAGAGCACTGGTGGGCGCAGCTCTTCGCTGTTCAGAGCTCGAGCAACCGAACTCGGTGGCTGTGGTGCGATCAGGAGGAAACGGCGGCGGTGTTCGGTGCGAAGAAGCAGCTGAGGCGCAACACGAGCTGAGGGGAAAGCGAAGTAGTGCTGTGGCACACGGGCAGCTGCTTTGATCGCCCACGCGCGCGTCGACGTCGGGGGCAGAGAGAACCAGCTCGGTGGAGCTTCGGGCGTGGGTTTCACCCGAGCGCTGGCACGCTGTGATCAACCGAGATGAAAAACAGGTCGGTTAACTCTTCTGTGTGGCTGACAATTGGGTCCCACAACCTCCAATTTCTATCCAATTTCCACTGATATTTCTCCCCCAGCTACTCAATAATTAAGGCTATACTTCCACACCAAGTCATGGTTTAAATTTGCTGAATTCAAATAGTTTGAATTCTGGTGTGGGGTTTAAATTGGGTATGGTCATTTGAATTTGAATTTGAATTACCCTTTTGCATTGTTCCAAAAGCATAGCAAACCAGCTCCAAAGTTTCTCATTTTTGGCATGGCTGCTAATTCAAATGTGGAGAACACATTGATGGAACCAAATTTGCAAATTGAGGAAATTGGAATTTGAAACTGAATTTGAAATTCAGATTAGATGGCTTCCTCTTTTAATCCCAAACAAATACTAAAACCCCTCCAAATGATCTTAAATTTGGAAGGTTGAATATTTGAAATATGAAGACCCAAGTTATGAATTTAGATCCTCCATGTTTGGAAGTTTTTGGGAAGTCTAGACCCTCACTTTGAACTTTACACCGTTATAATTCAAAGTTTTAATTCCCCTCATTTTTCCTAAGTGTACATGAGCTGAATTTTCTTGCTACCACTTTTTGTAGATTTTGCAGGGTGTACGTGTCGTGTAGTCCAGGCGTGTACTGATTCGAATCACCGTCGCTCACGGTCATATGAGCATACTTGCCCACTGCGTCTTGACGTAGTAAGAACTGAAGTGAATTCCTTTGAACTTGATAAGGCTTATGATTTAATTTGTATTGTAACAATGCTTGAGTTAGAGATAGTGCTAATTAAACTTTACTTCACTTTGTGCAAGAAGCATCGCAACAAAGCATTTCTTGTTTGGTTGTGGAGTTGCGATGCTGTTCGGCTCAAGGTCTTTAAAATGAGGCTTAAAATCTGAAAGTTAAGGATCAACTATAGGCGAGTCCTTCATGCAAATTCAGCTACCTTATTTAATCCGTCGAGCATGTAGAGTTTATTAGAAGAGACAGATCAGTCTTGCTGAGCCTATGTACTCACGCTTGCTATATGAGTGGTTTTGCAGGTTAACATCGATGCTATGAGGAGGTTGTCCGGTGAGACTCGGAGACTTCCAAGTCGTTTAACACGTGGAGAACCAGCCGCTGCAGTTGTCTTCGTGTTGCTAGCGAGAAGAGTCCGCAGGCAAGACATCTTCTCGAGTGCTTAGTAGTTATTCAACGTGAGATGATTATAGTCTTCTGCTGTAGTTATTTGCTGTAAATTATTTACAAAAAACACTTGTAAGCTTCCACTTTTATTTATGTGATACATGTTTCCTTATATGTGTGCTGTTGAGTGCCGCATATCACGGCACCACCCAATGTGATTCCCGGGCGAGCGGCACGGCCCCGTGAATGGGTTCGGGCCCTCTCACGGCACTAGCCTCCAGTGCGCAAATCCAGGTGCAAGAGGAGGAGACCCCATTGTGTGGTTTGTAACATGAAGTATGTGCTCTAGTACTTGTGATGTTCTATGGGGCATACAAAAATGCTGGTCCACCGGTGTGCTTTATTGCAAAGGTGTGGAGCCCTCCGTCGGGTGGTGAATAACCCGTCCATGTACCTTGGGACGTGGCTTCACTCAAGGACGGCCGTATGGCAATGATACGGGCGTATGTATTTAATTTTTTACTTTGGACCTGCCTGAAATGACAAACCATCTGAGTGAATCACTATTGCGTGTTCTTCTTCAGGACTAACCATGTACGTATCTCGTGTAGCACACGTTTGCGAGAGGCCGTTTTTAGTGCCACGGTTGAGTCGTATATGCCGGTATAATCTGGTTAGGATTTTTCCATTTGGTGAGGATCGTAGTACCAACATGTAATAATCATCATTGCATTAAAATAATTTTGTAAAGAAAATAATATAACCAATCTTAGTCTTAGGACTCTGGTTTAAAGATAAATTCAAAATTTGAATAGTTCACCCCAAGGGGCTTGAAAAACAGAGTGTTCTGTTTCTGGCAGCAAGTTTGCTGGATTTTAACAGAGCATAACTCACAGTTGATTTATCCAATGTAGGTGTGGGATATAGTTATGTAAATGGGTTTAAGTGCTGTACAACTTTGTTGTAGACTTCAAGAACATAATCACACCTCAAACTGGGTGAAATTCTAGATAAGTGTAAACTGTCCAGAACCAGGACAGACTCAAAACTCTCTCTGGACTATTCTGTTTTTCAATCATAACTTCCTGTAGAATAAACAAGAATGGTCATAGGATACATTTTTGGAAAGTTTAGGAGATGTGTTACATCTTTGTAATTCGAAGTTTGTGCATCTGCAGTATAAAATTCAATGGGATTCTGAGTTGGAAACAACAACTTTCAAAGGAGGTGATGTTGAGATTCTTGCAGGAATTCTGTCAACTTTGAGTTATCATAACTTTTTACTCAGCTGATATGGGGGCAAATAAGTACTCGTTGGAAATATTATGAAGTTAACTTTAACTTTGGTATTCAACTTGAGTTATGAAAATGCCAAGTACCAGGTCAAAATCTGGATTAAGTAGAAACTGGTCATTCTGGGCAAAGGACTGAACAGTTGTACTCATTTGAGGGATTGTTGTACCTATTGGGATTTTATTACACCCAATGGTATAGTACATACTCATGTGTTGTTATATTCAACTAGTGAGGATTTGAGTACTTTAACCACTGAAGTTCCTTTTACTAGATACCATGTTTGTGTCGTATTGAAGATAAAGGGTAGTATACATCATGACAAAGCGATATTAACGTCTCGTAGTGACCAAATCTAGTTGAGATGAACTTCCAAAGAGGAAGTCCATCAATTTGGATTTCACTAACTTGTATTTGGTCTGGTAATGGTGTAGCTTGTGTAAAGTTATTACATTATCCATGTACGAGATGTATCACATGTTTACCGTCATTATGTTTTACTACTATTTCATAGACTGCATGGAGTATGCTGTGGCACTGATTCGATTGTCGTTATGGTTGCAGATGCTTCGTACCCGGGCCATGCACGAGGTCGGGGGCTAGAGTCAGAAAGGGGGTGACGAGTCCCAGCCACCTGCCTACGACAACACCCCGCAGCAACAACCACCGCCGCCGCCTCCGCTTACATTAGCGGATGTGATCTCGGCGCTGGTCGGCTCTCGTGAGGAGCAGACTGACCTACTCTGCACGATTGTCCAGAATATGTCCCAGGCGGGGACACATCAAGATAGGGGGCCTAGTGAGCCCCACGTCACTACGCACTCAGATTTCATGATACACATCCTCCGGTGTTCACCGAAGCGGCGGAACCACTAGAGGCCGGCAACTGGCTGCGGACTATCGAGTCCATGTTCGGGCTGCTCCAATGCACGGAGCAGCAGAAGACTCTCTTCACGGCGCAGCAGCTTAATGGTGCCGCCGGTGCGTGGTGGGCAAATTATCTTGCCTCACTACCTGCTGGCCATGCCGTGGAATGGCAAGAAATCCGGGAGGCGTTCCGCGCCTATCTCATACCACCTGGGATGATGAAGCTTCAGTTCCAAGAGTTCTTGGAACTGAAGCAAGGCGGGAGGAGAGCCCATGACCTACAGTCAACCGTGGTAGCTCCGATACCAATCTGTGACTTCCATCTAGGCGTGCGACCTACGGTCAACCGTGGCTCTGATACCAATCTGTGACGCCCCAGTTCTGTGGAAAAACCACGGAACCCGGACTGATGCATATGTGTGCCTAGGATGTTCATCACACATACACATGTATCCCACAAACTGAATTCAGAATATATATATACCACAAATGAATAGGGTTTTATTACATTGCCTCATAAATTTGTAACTCATTCTAACAACAGAAGTCTTTAATCTAGCAGCGGAAGTCTTCTAAACTATTGCGGAAGCAAACTAAACACGGCAGCGGCTCCATCTCCTACTCCACAGGCAAGTTGACGGTGGATCACACTCCTAGTACTCCACATGGTCTTAGAAGTACTCTCCTCCTGTTGCTGATGATGAAGTAATAATGCAAGTTTGAGTACATGACGTACTCAGCAAGTGCGGGAAAATATGATATGTAGCTTCCAACAAGGTATGTATAAAAAGGCTCATTGCAGAAAGCAAGGTTTATTTCACAAAACACGATAAAAACAGTAACTAGCTTTAAGTGAATGTAATCCCAACATTTATTCAATTAAAACATCAACATACCTCCATAGTTCACAACCTTTCATGTCTCACCCAGCCATTTATCTTTCTCAGCTTTTTCTCATGCTCATGAATACCATCTCGTATTCACTACCATCTTATCTCATACTCAATTTTTCATCTCATAACCGAGACCAAAGCTCATTATCACGACTCAACAATCCAAATTTTATTACCAAGACTCAACAGTCCCGAAACCAAAACCAAAGACAAAACCATACCAATAACCAAACCGACGACCATACCAATGACCATACCGAACCATCCATCCCAATAACCATCCCATCTAATCATGGAAGTTGGCCAGGTGCTTGTGACCGTAAGCACGACTTTCATGATAGTTTCACACCCTGCAGAGTTTGCACCACTTTACCCACATGTTTGTGATTTCGTCACCCGTCGGCGGCTGCAGAACCTCCATTATACCAGTACACAACTATCGGTGTATGGCTAAGAGATCACAAAATAGCCTTTACAAAGGGGCTACTATATGTATGGACTCACTAAGGTTTCACCAGCAGTCTCGAATCACCATTCTTCCACCTACGGGCCCCCTCTTGTGCCATGCAGTTCCCATGGTAGTCCTCTCTCGACTCCCATTCCCCGCGCCTTCCGTAGTCCATAATAATCTAGCAACTTACCTAATTAGTCAGCTAAGCCGCACCCATACTTGGCCTTGTGGTGGCACTGTATTCCTGGCATGTGCTCGCATGAAGCGGTCCTTAGATCTACGGCAAGTAAACCACCATCTCATGCTACCACATCCACAAACCAAGCTTGCCTAGATCTCCCTCCGATTCATGTTCATTAACATCAAGTTCTCATTATCATTATTCTCATGAGTGAAGTAGCTAGACACATTCTATCGCTTCCCATAACTCGTAGATTAGCGAAGCAAAAAGCAAAAATCGACCATACCTGACTCATAAACTTCCCTGGCGTCAAGGGTGGTTAACAAAACTAGTAAACTCCTATAAAAGTGTTTTCCATCAAGTTGACTCAAGCACACACACGTTTTCGCAAACAAAACAATTTCCAAAACATGGGATCAATATGGTCAAGGGGCACTTGCCTTGTTCCTGTGGCTTCTGTGGCTCACGGATCTCAAAGTCTAGTTGTTGTAGCTCATTGTAGATAGCTCCCTGAGCTTGTCCTTCTACTCTCGATCACGCATATACAAGATTTACAGAGATCAATCATCATGCACAAATTTTACTCAAGATGCAATGGTGCATATGCATGCTAACCTATGATGCTGTCTTATTTAGATCGGTTTGTACGTGTTCTTGCATGTGTTAATAGGCTTGTATGGGGTTTTACGATGAACAAGGGTGTAAAGATCTAGTGTGGACGTGGTGATGATCTTGACTCAAGATCTAGATCAAACCGATCAACACGTGATCTATCTACACAAAACAGCTTCTGTTAGAAGAAAAACAGATGCGAAGAAAACCGCGATGATGTCGTAAGGTGGTAACGAAGACCTACCTCACTTCTCCTTGTTCTCGGGGTCTTCCTCCTAGCAAGACCGATCGTCGGGGCTCTCTTCCGGTGACGGCGAGCTCGTCGGCGGTCTCCGACGACTGAACTCCGGAGGAGGGGTTTAGCTCGGCGAGTTGGGGGCTAGGGCCTCTAAGTTGTCGACTTGGGAATAGATGGTACGGCCAAGGGGTGTTTCGGGTTCTATTTATAATCGGGAAAAGAAGAGTCCTAATCTGTTTGGATTTCAAATAAGAGTCCTATTCGATTTGTTTTGGATCTTAACAGCTTATCTCTAATCGATTTGGTTGCAGTATTCAACGTAGAAGAGTTCATGTCGGTTTCCTCCATACCGGGCACTCGCGAACACGAGAAAAACCACTTCAGATCTTGTCACCTCCGCGGTGATGAGCTCCGGAGGCTCCACGTGTCCAGCGGAGGCCGGCCTCCCTTTTCCGCAGAGGCGGGCTCCGGTTGTGCCGCGTGTCAGGCGGGCGAGACCTCCCTTTTCCTCAGAGGCGAGCTCCACGTGCGCCACACGTCCTGGCGGGCGGGACCTCCCTCTCTCCAGAGGCGAGCTCCACATGCGCCACGTGTCTAGTGGATCGGGACCTCCCCTCTCAACAGAGGTGAGTTCCGCATATGCCACGTGTCAGTGCCAGACCTCCCCTCTCTTCGGAGGTAAGCTCCGAGAGTGCCACGTGTCAAGCAGCGCCGAATTTTCCTTTCTCCTCAGAGACGAACTCCGAGGTCGACACGTGTCCATCATCGTCGGACCTCCCGGAGGAGAGCTCCGAGATTGACACGTGTCCAACAGTGTCGGACTTCCCGGAGGTGAGCTCCGGAGGTGACATGTGTCCGGTAGTGTCAGACCTCCCGGAGGCGAGCTCCGAAGGTGACACGTCTGCAGTAGGACCGGACATCTTGAAGGTTAGCTCCGAGAGCGTCACGTGTCCCGCGGGTTGGGCCTTACTTCCCCGCAGCAACTAGCTCCGGTGGCGACACGTGTCTTGCGGGGCTGGATTTTGCTCCTCCACAGAGGCAAGCCCCGGAGGCGACACGTGTTCAGCGGGTCGGACCTCGCCCCTTCAATAGAGGCTAGCTCCGAGCCTGCCATATGTCTGGCGGTGCCAGACCTCTCCCCACTTCGCAGGGATGAGCTCCGAACACGCCACGTGGCCAGTAGGCCGCTGGAAGTGTCTACAGCGCTCCTCGGCAAACTGGAACTGGCTCTTTTTAGCTATCTTTCAGATTGTTTCTCTATTTCTACTTATTTTAAAATGTTTCTCTACATGAATTATGAATGCATGCATGGATACGAAATTGAGGGTGTTACAAACCTACCCCCCTTAAATTGAATCTCGCCCTCGAGATTGGATAGTGGAGAATAAATGAGGGAATTCTGCCTTGAAGTCTTCTTCACGTTCCCATGTAGCTTCGGCTTTAGTGTGATGGCTCCATTGTACCTTGCACCATCGGATCACTTTGTTCCTCGTGACCCTTTCCTTCACTTCCAAAATTCGGACAGGGTGCTCTACATAGGTTAGATCCTCTTGAAGTTTGAGCTCTTCCATTGGTACTTGCTCTTCTGGTACTCTCAAGCACTTCTTGAGCTGAGATACGTGAAACATGTCATGCACGTCGGAGAGGTGCATCGGGAGCTCTAGTTGATAGGCTACCTCTCCTCGCTTGCCCAAAATCTTGAACGTCCTGATGTAGTGAGGTGCTAGCTTGCCTTTGACGTTGAAACATCGTTGGCCTCAGATAGGCGATACCTAAAGGTATACGAAGTCTCCTACTTCAAAGGTCAACTTTCTTCACCTATTGTCCGCATAGCCTTTTTGTCGTGACTGAGCAGCCTTCAAGTTCTCCCGTATCATTTGGACTTGTTTCTCAGCTTCTTGCAGCACTTCGGGTCCAAACACTTGGTTCTCTCCGGTCTCGTTCCAAAACAGTGGCGTTCTACACCGTCTACCATACAATGCTTCGAAAGGTGACATCTTCAAGCTAGCTTGATAGCTCTTGTTATAGGAGAATTCATCATACGGCAAGCTCCTATCCCAACTACGCCCATATTTCAATGCACAGGCTCTCAACATGTCTTCCAAAATTCGGTTGGTCCTCTCGGTTTGCCCATGGGTTTGCGGGTGATAAGCGGAGCTAAAATCCAGTCGCGTACCCATAGCCTCATGCAGCTTCCTCTAGAACCTAGAGGTAAACTGAGAGCCCCGATCTGAGACTATCCTCTTCGGGACTCCATGTCGACAAACGATTTGCTCCATGTACAGCTCAGCTAGTTGTGCAACGTTGTACTTGGTCTTAACAGGAAGGAAATGGGTGGTTTTCGTCAATCGGTCCACAATAACCCAGATGGAGTCGCAATCCGACTGAGTACGTGGCAATCCGACGATGAAATCCATACTGATGTCCTCCCACTTCCACTCGGGTACTTTCAATGGTTGCAACAGTCCAGCGGGTCTTTGATTTTCAGCCTTCACCCGTTGGCATGTGTCGCATAGGGCAACATATTCAGCTATGTCCCTCTTCATACCATCCCACCAATAACAAGTCTTCAAGTCCTTGTACATCTTTGTACTGCCGGGATGTATGGAATAAGGTGAGTCATGTGCCTCCTTTAATATCGTGTCGCGGATGTGCTTCATGTTAGGCACACAAATCCTTTTCCCTAACCAAAGTGTACCCTTCTCGTCTTCCTTGAAGTCCCTTTCTATGCCTTGTCGGATTCTTTCCTTAATCTCCTTAATTTCCTCATCCGTTGCTTGGCCATCTCTTATCTCTTGTTCCAACGAAGAGTGGAGTTCCATTACTTCCATCTCGTTCAAGAACCCGAGATGTAACCCTTCGAACTCCTTGCGCAGCTCGGGCGGTAGCTCCCGAACCGTGAGTTGGTGACATGCTCCCTTTCGGCTCAATGCATCAGCTACTACATTGGCCTTTCCGGGGTGATAGTTGATTCCAACATCATAATCCTTGATGAATTCCAACCATTGACGCTGCCTCAAATTCAAGTCCGTTTGGGTGAATATGCACTTGAGGCTTTTATGATCCGTATAGATCTCACATCGATGACCAAGGATATAATGTCTCCAAATCTTTAATGCATGCACCACGGCTGCGAGATCCAAATCATGTGTGGGGTAATTCAGCTCGTGTTTCTTTAGTTGTCTCGAGGCATAGGCTACCACTTGTCCTTCATGCATGAGCACACATCCAAGCCCTTGTCTTGATGCGTCGCAATATATGTCAAAGCTCTTGCTTACGTCCGGTAATACTAAGACCGGCGCTGTGGTTAGCCTTTTCTTGAGCTCCTCAAAGCTTTCGTGGCACGCTGGGGTCCATTGGAACGCCTTTCCCTTCATTAGAAACTCCTTCATAGGCTTTGCTATCTTGGAGAAGTCCTTGATGAACCGGCGGTAGTATCCAGCCATCCCAAAAAAACTCCGAATCTCTCTCACGTTCTGCGGTTGGTTCCACTTCAGAACATCTCCCACTTTTCCGGGATCAACCGATACTCCTTCCTCGGAGATGATGTGGCCTAGGAACGATATCTCCTTTAGCCAAAATTGACATTTGCTGAACTTGACATACAATTGATGCTCTCGCAGCTTCTGCAATGTCAATCTTAAATGTTCTTCATGTTCTTCCTCACTTTTCGAATACACCATGATATCATCGATGAAAACCACGATGAACTTATCCAAGTACTCCATGAAGACCTTATTCATGAGGTACATGAAGTATGCAGGTGCATTCGTTAACCCAAAAGACATAACGGTATGTTCATACGAACCATACCGTATTCAAAAGGCAGTCTTGGGTATATCGGAGGGCTTAATCTTCAGCTGGAAGTATCCTGACCGAAGATCAATCTTGGAGAAAACTCGGGCACCTTTCATTTGGTCGAATAAGTCCTCTATACGGGGCAGAGGGTACTTGTTTTTGATCGTCACCTCATTGAGAGACCTATAGTCCACGCACATCCTTTGGGTCCCATCCTTCTTGTCTACGAAGAGCACGGGGGCTCCCCATGGTGACGAGGTTGGACGTATAAAACCCTTCTCTAGCTGCTCCTGAATTTGCTTCTTAAGTTCCACTAGTTCGTTAACGGGCATTCTATATGGTCTCTTTGTTATAGGTGCAGTTCCGGGTAGCAAGTCAATGGAAAACTCAATGTCCCGGTCAGGTGGCATACCTGAAAGTTCTTCCGGAAACACGTCCGAAAATTCTTGAACCACCGGAATGCTTTCCAATGTTGCTCCTTCGACGTGGTTCAACGTTGCCTTCTCGGTTGTTGGTTGGGCTGACTCAAACTCAATACGAGTACCGTGCTCGTTTGTCAACTGCACGCTCCTCTCAGCACATTGGATTACTCCGTTGTGCTTGCTTAACCAATCCATTCCGAGTATTATGTCAAGCCCTTGGGAATCCAAGACAATGAGGTTGGCAAGGAAGTCTACCCCCCTTATTTTAAGGTTTACTTTCGGACATACTATATTAGTCCTCATCTCTCCACCGGGAGAATTAACCAACATAGTATATTTCAAGTGTGATATGGGTAGATTATACTTGGCAACATACTTGGATGATATGAATGAATGTGATGCTCCGGAATCAAATAAAATGGTGGCTGAGTTGGAGTTGGCAAGGAACATACCAATCACGACGTACTCAGCCTGTTGCGCTTCCTCAGCGGAGACATGATTCACGTTGCCACGAGCATAGCTCTGCTGTCCACGGTTGCCTTGCCTAGCTCCTCCGTTCGGCTGTGGGTTCTGCTTGGGCGCGTTGCTCGGCTGTCCAGGACCTTTCCTCGGGCACTGACTCTCAAAATGTCCTGTTTCTCCGCATGCAAAGCATGCCTTGTTGCCCAAGACAGCAGGAACGTTAGGGCGGGGGTTTTGAACATAGGCACCCATGTTTGGACGGGGCGCAGAAGGCAAAGGCACACGAGGTGCTTGCACGACAGGACGTTGCTGCGGTGGCTGATTAGGGCGAAAAGTAGGAGCGGACGAGCCATACGGCGGTGCAGACGGGGGCATGTAACGGGGACGTACATTGCTCCCTTGTGGCTGGTATGGCATCTTTCTTTTGCCCTCTTGCTCGATCTCCTGGATCTTGCTCTCAACCACTATGGCTTTGTCAACTAGCTTCTGGAAGTTCGCATAGTCATTGTTGAGGAGCTGAACCTGGATCTCATTGTTCAACCCTCTCATGAACAAGTATTGCTTCCTCTGGTCCGAGTTGACATCTTCGGGGGCATACCTTGAAAGCTGTGTGAACTTGTTGAGGTACTCATTCACACTCTTCTTTCCTTTGCGGAGACCGTCAAACTCTTGCCTTTTGAGCATCATGACACCAGCAGGGACGTAATGAGAGCGGAAACTCTCCTTGAACTCAGTCCAAGTGATAATCTCCTGGTTGAAATAAGCATTGCACAGAGCGTCCCACCAGTCAGCAGCTGCTCCCATAAGTTAGTGCGATGCGAAGAGAACTTTCTCTCGATCATTGCACTGAACTATGGCAAGCTTCTTCTCCATGGATTTCAACCAATCGTCAGCCTCCATGGGATCATTAGCCTATGCAAAAGTGGGTGGTCGAGTCCTCATGAACTCTCCCAATTGGTTGTGAGCCGGCGGTGGTGGCGGTGGTGGTGGCGGTGGTGCAGGAACGGGGTTGTTATTGTTGGCTTGCAGCTGACCCAAAGTTTGGATCATTGTTTGCATGAGCTGATTCTGCATAGCCATCAACCTTTCAAGGTTGTTCCCACCAGCCTCGGGGTTGACGTTCCTAGGAACCTCAACGATGACTAGGTTGCCACGGACGTTCCTCCCTTGACGGCCGACGTTTCCTCTCACCATCTGTGAGAGAGAGTTGGGTAGAATAGAGGTTAGAGGTTTAGAGGAATCCCTCAAACTATATGCATCAAAGTGGATGGACTACATGTATTAGTCTTTATGAGGATGTGAACACATGCCGAAGCATCTCACATCTCTCTACTATGTGTGGATATGGATAACGCTGAAACGTCCCACAACTCACACTAAGTACACAATCACAAGCAATCACCACAAAAGTTTCACACAACTCCTATTCAAGCTTATTCAATGGGAGTCCTATGTGTTTTTAGGGTGATACCAATCTGTGACTTCGTCCTATAGTCAATGTGGTTTGGGGTGATACCTATGATACCAATCTGTGATCAATCTGTGACTTTTCCTAGGCTTGCATCCTACAGTCAAGGTGGTTCTGATGCCAATCTATGCATTCTAGGCTTGCATCCTACGGTCAATTGTGGCTCTAATGCTGATCTGTGACTAGGCCTAGGCTTGCGTCCTATGTCAGCGTGGCTTCTAATACCAATCAGTGATTTCTATCTAGGCTTGCGACCTACAGTCAACCGTGGTAGCTTGATACCAATCTGTGACCTTATCTAGGCTTGTGACCTACAGTCAACCGTGGTAGCTCCGATACCAATCAGTGACTTCCATCTAGGCGTGCAACCTACGGTCAACCGTGGCTCTGATACCAATATGTGACGCCCCGGTTCTGTGGAAAAACAACAGAACCTGGACTGATACATATGTGTGCCCAGGATTTCATCACACATACACATGTATTCGACAAACTGAATTCAGAATATATATATATACCACGAATGAATAGGGTTTTATTACATTGCCTCATAAATTTGTAACTCATTCTAACAGCGCAAGTCTTTAATCTAGCAGCGGAAGTCTTCTAAACTATTGCGGAAGCAAACTAAACATGGCAGCGGCTCCATCTCCTACTCCACAGGCAAGTTGACGGTGGATCACACGCCTAGTACTCCACATGGTCTTTGAAGTACTCTCCTCCTGTTGCTGATGATGAAGTAATAATGCAAGTTTGAGTACATGACGTACTCAGCAAGTGCGGGAAAATATGATATGTAGCTTCCAACAAGGTAGGTATAAAAAGGCTCATTGTAGAAAGCAAGGTTTATTTCACAAAACATGATAAAAACAGTAACTAGCTTTAAGTGAATGTAATCCCAACATTTATTCAATTAAAACATCAACATACCTCCATAGTTCACAACCTTTCATGTCTCACCCAGCCATTTATCTTTCTCAGCTTTTTCTCATGCTCATGAATACCATCTCGTATTCACTACCATCTTATCTCATACTCAATTTTTCATCTCATAACCGAGACTAAAGCTCATTATCACGACTCAACAGTCCAAATTTTATTACCAAGACTCAACAGTCCCGAAACCAAAACCAAAGACAAAACCATACCATTAACCAAACCGATGACATACCAATGACCATACCGAACCATCCATCCCAATAACCATCCCATCTAATCATGGAAGTTGGCCAGGCGCTTGTGACCGTAAGCACGGCTTTCATGATAGTTTTACACCCTGTAGAGTTTGCACCACTTTACCCACAAGTTTGTGATTTCGTCACCCGTCGGCTACTGCAGAACCTCCATTATACCAGTACACAACTGTCGGTGTATGGCTAAGAGATCACAAAATAGCCTTTACAAAGGGGCTACTAGATGTATGGACTCACTAAGGTTTCACCAGCAGTCTCGAATCATCATTCTCCCATCTACGGGCCCCCTCTTGTGCCATGCAGTTCCCATGGTAGTCCTCTCTCGACTCCCATTCCCCGCGCCTTCCGCGGTCCATAACAATCTAGCAACTTACCTAATTAGTCAGCTAAGCCGCACCCATACTTGGCCTTGTGGTGGCGCTGTATTCCTGGCATGTGCTCGCATGAACCGGTCCTTAGATCTACGGCAAGTAAACCACCATCTCATGCTACCACATCCACAAACCAAGCTTGCCTAGATATCCCTCCGATTCATGTTCATTAACATCAAGTTCTCATTATCATTATTCTCATGAGTGAAGTACCTAGACACATTCTATCGCTTCCCATAACTCGTAGATTAGCGAAGCAAAAAGCAAAAACCGACCATACCTGACTCATAAACTTCCCTGGTGTCAAGGGTGGTTAACAAAACTAGTAAACTCCTATAAAAGGGTTTCCCATCAAGTTGACTCAAGCACACACACGTTTTCGCAAACAAAACAGTTTCCAAAACATAAGATCAATATGGTGAAGGGGCACTTGCCTTGTTCCTGTGGCTTCTGTGGCTCACGGATCTCAAAGTCTAATTGTTGTAGCTCGTCGTAGATAGCTCCCTAAGCTTGTCCTTCTACTCTCGATCACGCATATACAAGATTTACAGAGATCAATCATCATGCACAAATTTTACTCAAGATGCAATGGTGCATATGCACGCTAACCTATGATGCTGTCTTATTTAGATCGGTTTGTACGTGTTGTTGCATGTTTTAATAGGCTTGCATGGGGTTTTACGATGAACAAGGGTGTAAAGATCTAGTGTGGACGTGGTGATGATCTTGACTCAAGATCTAGATCAAACCGATCAACACGTGATCTGTCCACACAAAACAACTTCTGTTAGAAAAAAAAAACAGATGCGAAGAAAACCGCGATGATGTCGTAAGGTGGTAACGAAGACCTAACTCACTTCTCCTTGGTCTCGGGGTCTTCCTCCTAGCAAGACAGATCATCGGGGCTCTCTTCCGGCGACGGTGAGCTCGTGGGCGGTCTCCGACGACTGAACTCTGGCGAAGGGGTTTAGCTCGGCGAGTTGGGGGCCAGGGCATCTAAGTCGTCGACTTGGGAATAGATGGTACGGCCAAGGGGTGTTTCGGGTTCTATTTATAATCAGGAAAAGAAGAGTCCTAGTCCGATTGGATTTCAAATAAGAGTCCTATTCGATTTGTTTTGGATCTTAACAGCTTATCTCTAATCGATTTGGTTGCAGTATTCAACGTAGAAGAGTTCGTGTCGGTTTCCTCCATACCGGGCACTCACGCACAGGAGAAAAACCGCTTCAGATCTTGTCACCTCCGCGGTGATGAGCTCCGGAGGCTCCACGTGTCCAGCGGAGGCTGACCTCCCTTTTCCGTAGAGGCGGGCTCCGGTTGTGCCGCGTGTCAGGCGTGCGAGACCTCCCTCTTCCTCAGAGGCGAGCTCCACGTGCGCCACACGTCCTGGCGGGCGGGACCTCCCTCTCTCCAGAGGAGAGCTCCACGTGCGCCACGTGTCTAGTGGATCGAGACCTCCCCTCTCAACAGAGGCGAGTTCCGCGTACGCCATGTGTCAGTGCCAGACCTCCCCTCTCTTCGGAGGTGAGCTCCGAGAGTGCCTTGTGTCAAGCAGCGCCGAATTTTCCTTTCTCCTCAGAGACGAGCTCCGAGTTCGACACGTGTCCATCAGCGTCGGACCTCCCGGAGGTGAGCTCCTAGGTCGACACGTGTCCAACAGTGTCGGACCTCCCGGAGGTGAGCTCCGGAGGTGACACGTGTCCGGTAGTGTCAGACCTCCCGGAGGCGAGCTCCGAAGGTGACACGAGTCCAGTAGGACTGGACATCTCGGAGGTTAGCTCCGAGAGCGACACGTGTACCGCGGGTTGGGCCTTACTTCCCCGCAGCAACTAGCTCCGGTGGCGACACGTGTTCAGCGGGTCGGACCTCGCCCCTTCAATAGAGGCTAGCTCCGAGCCTGCCATGTGTCTGGCGGTGCCGGACCTCTCCCCACTTCGCAGGGATGAGCTCCGAACGCGCCACGTGGCCAGTAGGCCGCGGGAAGTGTCTACAGCGCTCCTCGGCGAACTGGAACTGGCTCTATTTAGCTATCTTTCTGATTCCTTCTCTGTTTCTACTTATTTTAAAATGTTTCTCTACAAGAATTATGAATGCATGCATGGATACAAAATTGAGGGTGTTACATCCACAAAAGGGTTCTCCAGTTAAAATTCTAAACAATTAAATTTTGGAGAAACAAAGGTTTTCATTAAGTGAAACTTGTTTTTATGGAAATTTTTCAGAGAGCTGTATCCAAAAAAAATTTGGTACACTCAATTTGGACATTTCTAGCCGAAGTTATGAATTTCTAAAGTCGGGGCTGAATTCGGATTTATTTTCCAACAGGAAATCGATTCCCGCGCTGACTCGGTTGCTGACAGTGGGACCCACCGCTTTGTTTTATTTAAACATGGCGCACGCGCTTCAGACAGCGGCTGACCATTGGGGCCCGCTAGGTTCGTCTTCCTCTCGACACCCGATAGCCCCACAGTGGCGCACTCCGGCGAAGCTCGCCGCCGGTCGATCCCCTGCGCCAAGCTTCACGAAACTTGCCGCTAGGGCCTAGTTCGACGCGAGGAACACGCTGGTGGGTCGGCGATGGTCGACAGTTACTGGAACATGGCCGGCGACGTGCGGCGGCTTCAGAAGAACTTCGGCCGTGTCGGCCGGACTCCCTAGCACCCCAAATGCTCGAACAAAAGGTCGTACAGCATCAGTGCACCCTAGGGAAGGTCGTCGTGAACTCAAATGAGCTTGGTGTAGGATCGAAGAGCACGTGAAAAGCTACCAGAGGGGGGGGGGTGAATGGTAGATTAAAACTTTTCGCAGCGGAAACAACAAAAACCCCTCAGCAAAAAATCAATCGGTTAAAGAAACCGTGTGTGCAAGTGTTTTCAAACGTGTTCAACCGTGACAAATCAAGTAGAGAGGTATACAATCAAGTCACGGATCTAATGCAACAAGAATCACTTGAAAACATGAAGTAAAACTTGAGATATGATCAAAACATTAAACGAAGATCAATCTGTTCTACCCGATATAAAACAGATCTGCAACGCTGCAAAGAAACTCGTGTATCTCAAAAACTACAGATCCGAAGCTCGTGAAAATTTCATAGATGATAGATAATTGAGTTGTGAAGACAACCCAAAAAGAATCACGTCAATCGGATCTGTAAAACTCGAGTTATGAACGAAACACATAAGCAACGTCGGTCTGTCCAGAAACTCGGCGAGAAAGACTTGACGAAAAACAAGTCGGACGAACAAGGCACAAAAGCTCCTCGAAACTATGAACTTTATTCAATAGAAACACAAGAGGAACAGCCCAAAGTTCTCTACCCACGAGAGCTCTGGCCTCTCTTGCTTTTATAGCCAGCCCTTAGGCTAATCAATCCAATCTAGGACTCCTCCTAATTGGACTTGTATCCTAACTTACCATAACTGCTCAAGACTCTCCTATTCGCAGATAGAAGCAATCGTGAGACTTCCAAACACCTTAGGAACGTCCTAAACATTCCTAAAACAACTCAACTTCGTTCCTAGCACGAAATCCTATCATAACCAACTCAAATCTTCCATATTTAAGCCATATCCGACTCAGCCTCAGCCTGAGTACGCAATCCAGCCGGTTGGACCTTTCCGACCAATTCTTTACGTCCACTTCTCTTCATCACGCCTTGGAACAATGTTGTCACGTCCATGCACTCCTTGCACACGTGCAAACACCTTCCAACGACGTACACGCAACCTTCATATGCACTGCCCTTGATCCAAACATGCTGCGCGACCTCCCGATCAACTCAACCACAGCTCCTCCCGAACTTGGTTGTTGGAACCTCATCTCCTCCCTGAGACTAGTCCAAGGATCCCATCACCAGCCATGTCTTGAAATCAAGCAACACCTGCACATGAATAAACAACCAATTCTTCCGAGCACAAGTCCTCGACTTGACTCACGTTAGTTCGAAAACCACAACACCTTACATGAGCACGTCACATAAGCATGTTGCAAACCATATCAAATGATAACAGTCATAACCACCAAAACACACCAAAAACTTAGCAAATTAATACTAAGAAAACCTTCCCATAAAACAAGTTTGAAACATTGCGAGTTAAAAGCAAAAACAAGACGCTGCAGTTCTACGAGTTGAACTTCACGGGAGCTCCCTAAAAACAAGCTCCGGACCTCACAGAAGCTCTCCGTACCTTGCAGGAGCTCTCCGGACCTTGCGTCGGACCTTGCCAACCCTTGGCGGACCTAACAAAGAACTTGTCGGACCTTGCCACAGAAGAATGTTTTGGCAATATTCAAAACTTTGAATGTTAATGCTAACTTTTATCCTAATTGCCAATGTATTCAGCACACATAGGTCTCACAATCTCCCCCTTGTTGAATGCATTGGCAACACCAATTAAAATCCGAACATTGGCTTATGAAAAGTTTTGAAAAGCTTTGAAAACTCATTTCTCCCCCTTTATTAATTTCACCCCATTTTTTAAAATCAGAGAAGGAAGAAAGTGTATAACGTATGCAAAGTATAAAAAAAATCTCTCCTTATACATATTTCTCCCCCTTTGACAATGTATTCAGCAAGGTTCAAAAGAGAAATTTTTAAATGCTATGAGCATATTATAACATATACATACAAAACAAAGCTCATCCAAGTCATACTATCAGGTTACTTACACTATCACATCAATGAGATACATAAAGTAGCGTAAGCCATGCTAGAGATCAAATGTATTTTTCAGTTTAAGCAAGTCATGATCTCCGTTACTCAACTATTTCAAAACCTGAAAACATGACACTTTTTGCTGCATTTTTATTATTCATAATCATTTAAGGCACAAAGTTGATCATATGATATTTGCAAAAGATTATATGCCGCATCAGCCTTATTCTAACCAACCAAGCCAAGCCTATGTCATTTGACAATCAGAAGCTTAAGGACATGGTTTTAAAAAAAAGGGCAGCCCGGTGCATGTAGCTCCCGCTTGCGCAGGGTCCGGGGAAGGGTCCGACCCATTTGGGTCTTTTGTACGCAGCCTTTCCTTGCATTTCTGTAAGAGGCTGTTTCTAGGACTCGAACCCGTGACCTCATACACAATTCCTTCCAAGTTCATATCTTAGTGCAATGATAAGCAATCTCAAAAGAAGAAGTGAGATGCATGCATATTCTCTTGATCTTTTCTCAATTTTTTATTTGAAAACTCAACATGTGAGCTGATCACTTGATTAATTTTTTATGATTAAAAGCACTTGTGAGCACGCAACAAGTTCAAAACAGCAAGAAAGTTCGATCATGACCAGATTTAGTGTAAGTAATTATTCCAATTACTAGTCATGGCAAAAACTACAAAATGTATAACATGAGTAATGTAGTAAGGACTTTCAGCCTGTAAAAGGAATCACAAAGTCATATATGTATGAAATACTATGCTCATATTATTTTAGTTTCAGATTCACACATAGACTTTCAAAGTTTCAAAAACTCCCCCTCAATTTAAGCCATGAGGATGCATAATCCCTATTTCACTACGAATGAAACAAAACGAGTGAAATCCAAAGGTTTTGTAAAAATATCAGCCAATTGTTGTTCGGTATCGACATGGTGAAGCACAATGTTTCCTTTTTCAACATTATCACGAAGAAAGTGATACCTAATGTCAACGTGCTTAGTTCTAGAGTGTTTCACGGGGTTTTTAGCAATACAAATTGCACTAGTGTTATCACAAAACAGTGGAACACTATCTAAATCAACCCCATAGTCCTTAAGTGTTTGAACAATCCAAAGAATTTGTGAGCAAGCGCTAGCCGCAGCTACATATTCAGATTCGGCCGTGGATTGTGCAACTGAACTTTGTTTTCTAGAGGACCAAGCAACAAGTGAATTAGCAAGAAAATGACAAGCACCCGAAGTACTTTTCCTATCAATCCTACAACTCCCAAAATCAGCATCCGAAAAAGCTTTCAAAGAAACGGTTGAGGAAGAAGGAAGAAAAATGCCAAATTCTTGAGTTCCATGTAGGTACCTGAGAATCCTTTTGATGGCTTGGCGATGTGAAGCACGTGGAGAAGCTTGAAAACGTGCACAAAGACATACGCTGAATTGTATGTCCGGTCTTGACGCCGTGAGATACAAAAGTGATCCAATTATACTTCTGTATTCTTTTTTATCGACCGGGTCACCATCTTCGTCAAGTTCAAGTGTTGTTGCTGTTCCTTTTGGTGTCCGAAGAGGCTTGCATTTGTCCATGTTGAAGCGCTTAAGAAGGTCCTTTGTATACTTAGTTTGATGCACAAAAGTTCCTTCTTTTGTTTGCTTGATTTGCAGCCCCAAAAAGTATGTGAGTTCTCCCATCATACTCATCTCAAATTCTGAACTCATCATAGCTGAAAACTTGGACACAAGATCATGAGAAGCACAACCAAAGATAATATCATCCACATACACTTGAACGAATAATGAGTCATTGCCATGCTTAAGTACAAAAAGAGTTTTATCAACCTTGCCCATGGTAAACCCCTTTTTAAGTAAGAATGTTTTTAACCTATCATACCATGCTCTAGGGGCTTGTTTTAGACCGTACAAGGCTTTGGACTGTTTGTAAACATGATTAGGAAAATTTGGATTTTCAAAACCCGGTGGCTGCTTAACATAAACCTCCTCCTCTATGTAGCCATTAAGAAAAGCACTTTTAACATCCATTTGATATAACTTGAAACATTTAGATGCAGCAAATGCTAATAAAATTCTTATAGCTTCTAATCTAGCAACAGGAGCAAATGTTTCATCAAAATCTAGACCTTCAATTTGAGTGAAACCTTGAGCAACCAACCTAGCTTTATTCCTAACCACAACCCCATCCTCACTTTGCTTATTTTTAAATACCCATTTAGTTCCAATTAATGTGTGACCTTGACGTGGAGGTACAAGTTTCCAAACATTATTTCTTTCAAAATTTTCTAACTCTTCTTGCATGGCATTAATCCAAGATTCATTAGTGAGTGCGTGTGATGTATCCTTGGGTTCAAAAGAAGCAACAAAAGCAGAATGAGCATGAAAGTTTGGATCGCAAAACCTGGACCGAGTGACTCGTTCATGCAAGCTTCCAATGATTTGTTGTGGAGGATGACTTTTGAGTACTCGGAGGGGAGTAGACACTTCACAAGCACCTTCTTCTTCATGTTCGGACCTTTGATTAGGAGAGCTTGTTGATTGAGGAAGATCCGAACCAGCAGTAGTGACTGTTGGTGCTGGTTGTGGTGCAAAATCAGCAGCTTGATCGTTATTTACTTCCGAGTTTTCGGGCAGCAGCACCACTTCTTCATCTTCTTCAATAAAAATACTCTCCCCCTGCGGATATGGATCCGGACCTGCAATATCGGAGCTAGTACTTGGGCTAGCTTCATCAAAAGAAACCTTGCAAGTCTCCACAATTTTGTTAGTGTCAAGTAAAAGCACACGGTAGCCTCTAGTATGAGATGGATAACCAAGAAACATGCCATCAACAGATCTAGCTTCAAATTTATCAAGATTACCATGTTTCTTAACAAAGCATTTGCAACCCAAAACTCTAAAGTTTGTAACACTAGGCCTATGTCCAAACCGGAGCTCATATGGGGTTTTTCCAAGCTTAGCACGCAAGAAAACACGATTTGAGACATAACAAGCGGTTGCAATTGCATCAGCCCAAAATTTCCTAGGAGTTTGATATTCATCAAGCATAGTCCTAGCCATCTCAACTAAGGTCCTGTTCTTTCTTTCTACGACACCATTTTGTTGTGGTACATAGGGTGAAGAGTATTGATGATCTATTCCATTTTCAGCACAAAAGTGATCAAAGGATTGGTTTTTAAATTCAGTTCCGTTATCACTTCTAATTGCTTTTAATGATCCTAGGTGATCAATAGATAATCTAAGAAATAAAGTTCTAAAATGACTAAAAGCTTCATTCTTAGATGCCATAAAATAAACCCAAGAATATCTAGAATAATCATCAACAATCACAAGCACATACCATTTACCTCCGAAGGATTGAACACGTGCCGGACCTACTGTGTCAAGATGTAAAAGTTGTCCCGGTTCAGCTGTCATGGTCATTGTGAGAGGAGCATGTGGACCTGCAACAAACTTAGCATGTCTACAAGAAGAGCACACAATATCATTGTCCTTTTTAAGCTTCGGCAGCCCACGTATGCGATCGAGAGCACTAACACGAGTGAGATGATCAAAGCCTATGTGACCAAGTCTATGATGCCAAAAATATAGATCCTTTGTATCATTAGCAACTAGACACCGATGCTTAGAAGTTGACAAATCAAAATCAGCTTTAAAAACTCTTCCAAACCTAGACATGTTAAACAAAAGCTCACCTTTTGAATCTACAACCTTGCAGCAATTTTTAGCAAAGCTAACCTCTAGATTTTCATCTGGCAATTGTGAAACCGAAAGCAAGTTGTATTTCAAATTTTTAACAAGTGCCACATCTTTCAAAGTGTAGAGATTGTTTACTCTAACCGAACCTTTAGCAATTATGGGAGTAGAAGAGTTATCGGCGAAAGTAACATTTTCTACACGTGACACAAAAGAGAGAGAGGAGAACCATTCTTTGTTACAGGTCATGTGGCGTGAGCAACCTGAATCCACAATCCAAATGTTCTCCTTCCTCAAACGTGAAACCTACACAGCAGCACAATACGTCGATGACTCAATACTGGGGTTAGTTAAAAGACTTTTAGGAATCCAATACTGAGTCACACGACGTCCAGCAGGAATAACACGCGAAAGATGAGAAGGTACAGCAGGTTTATGAGCCAAACATCGAAAATTTTTGTTCCCAACTACTGACTTAGAAGATGTGTTATATGTAGCACAAAAAACAGTAGGTCCGGGAGTAAGTTTTTGACTCATTACAGCAGGTTGCAAGCTCCGAACATTCGGTCTAGCAGATTTTGCTTGGTTGTTATGTGATCTAGCAAGTATTCTTTGTTTCTTATCGTGTTTAGCTAGTCTATAACAAAAATCCATGACATGACCATCTCTACCACAGTAGGTACAATGAAAAATAACCTTATTATCATGTCTAGATGAGCAAGCAACACGTTTATTAGAACCCGAATGGGACAGTACTCCTGCAGATTTGAAAATCACCTCTTTTTGTCTAGGAGCTGTTTGAATCAAACCGCTTTCTAATGACTTTACAACTTTAGGTGGGTGTGCCTTAGCATGAGCATGAGAATTAAAACCTAAACCAGTTTTATCATTACAAGACTTGGAAGAATTCAGCAGCAAGTTTAGGTTCTTATTTGCATTAGAAAACCGATCTAGTGTCCTATGCATGTCATCAAGTTTATTGGACAGATCAAAGCAGTTTTCACATGAAGTTTTTCCTTTTAGTTTGCAATTTGAACAATATTTAACTTCATGCACACGTAAAGCATTGTTGAAAATAGAAATCTCATTCATAGCATCATTTAGTTTCTTATTCAGATCATCACATGAAGAACAATGCAAATCAATTGTAGAACAACAAGCATCTTTCAAATTTTTATCATTAAGTGCAGCAAGCTCTTTGTTCTTTTCAATTTCAAATTCAAGTTTATCAAGTGTAGATGCGTGTGCACTTCTTAAAGAGGATAATTGTTCATAAATCAAATCACATGAGGAACAAGAATCATCACTAGGAATCAAAGTTTTTAAATGATTAATTTCAGATTCTAGTGATTCAATTTTAACAGCATTGTTCCTAAGTTTTTTATCCTTTTTCTTTAATATAACAGTGGCACGAGAAATAGCATCACACATTTCTTCGCAAGTGGGACATACCTCTTCATCGTCGCTGTTGTGTTCTGCCTCCTCGGAGCTTGAACTTGACTTGCTCGCTATGCAGCACATATTTGCCATAGCTTCTTCATCTTCATCACTACCGGTGTCCACATCACTTGAGCCGAAATCTTGAAGTGCAGAGATCATACTATGCACTATGTTGCGCATTGATAAATCTTTCTTCTTCTTATTCTTTGCAAACGATTTCTTCGGCCTTGTTTGCTTTTCTTCACGTGAAGTCGGACCTGAAAGGTTAGGGCACTCCATACGAAAATGTCCTGTCTTACCACATTCAAAACATCGTTGAGGTCCGGAGCTTCCTCTCCTTCTAGTTCTCACATTTTGCAATGCTTTTGAGAACCGAGTAGAGATGAGTGCAAGCTCCTCCTCTAGAAACTCTTCAATCTGTTCAAGGGTTAGAGAGGACAGCAAAGAGAGTGCACCACTAGATGATGATTGACTAGAACTAGATATGTCACGTTGCGAAACAAATGCAATAGACTTGTTGGGGTTTTTACGTGAGATGATGTCAGTTTCATGAGTTTTCAATTTAGAATAAAGCACGTCTAAAGTAAGAGAACTCATGACAGTAGATTCATGAATAGATGTAACTTTCATCTCCCAAATTGACATATCTAATGCTCCTAACAATTGTCTAGCATTTTCAGCATCTGAAAAGTTAGCATTGACACTACGCAAGTTGCTGAGAATTTTATTAAAGCGAGCAAAAAGGTCGTCAATTGACTCACCGGGTTGCATCTCAAAACGCATGTATTCTTCCTTGAACATATCTTGCCTTACCTCCTTGATCGTATTGGATCCTTCATGGTAGTCACAAAGAGCTTTCCAAACATCATATGTAGATCGGAGGTGTGCAACACGGTCGAAGTCGCTTTGAGTCAATCCTTGGATGATCAAGTTGCGAGCCTTGTTGTTGTTGTCAACATCTCTCATGTTTGCAGCTGTAACATGATCGTTGGGTGGTACATCAAAGTTCCGGTAGACCTTTTCCCATATGGTGAAGCCTTGCGCCTGTATGTAGGCCTCCATCCGCGCCTTCCAAACCTGAAAATTGATGCCATTGAACACACAAGGTTTTGCGGAGTACTTCTCCATGATGGTTAGTCAAAACACGTGCAAATCACAAAGATTGGAGCACCTTGGCTCTGATACCAATTGTAGGATCGAAGAGCACGTGAAAAGCTACCAGAGGGGGGATGAATGGTAGATTAAAACTTTTCGCAGCGAAAACAACAAAAACCCCTCAACAAAAAATCAGCCGGTTAAAGAAACCGTGTGTGCAAGTGTTTTCAAACGTGTTCAACCATGACAAATCAAGTAGAGAGGTATAGAATCAAGTCACGGATCTAATGCAACAAGAATCACTTGAAAACACAAAGTAAAACTTGAGATACGATCAAAACATTAAACGAAGATCAATCTGTTCTACCCGATATAAAACAGACCTGCAACGCTGGAAAGAAACTCGTGTATCTCAAAAACTACAGATCCGAAGCTCGTGAAAATTTCACAGATGTTAGATAATTGAGTTGTGAAGACAACCCAAAAAGAATCACGTCAATCGGATATATAAAACTCGAGTTATGAACGAAACACCGAAGCAACGTCGGTCTGTCCAGAAACTCGGCGAGAAAGACTTGACGAAAAACAAGTCGGACGAACAAGGCATAAAAGCTCCTCGAAACTATGAACTTTATTCAATAGAAACACAAGAGGAACAGCCCAAAGTTCTCTACCCACGAGAGCTCTGGCCTCCCTTACTTTTATAGCCAGCCCTCAGGCTAATCAATCCAATCTAGGACTCCTACTCCTAATTGGACTCGTATCCTAACTTACCATAACTGCTCAGGACTCTCCTATTCGCAGATAGAAGCAATCGTGAGACTTCCAAACACCTTAGAAACGTCCTAAACATTCCTAAAACAACTCAACTTCGTGCCTAGCACGAAATCCTATCATAACCAACTCAAATCTTCCATATTTGAGCCATATCCGACTCAGCCTCAGCCTGAGTACGCAATCCAGCCGGTTGGACCTTTCCGACCAATTCTTTACGTCCACTTCTCTTCATCACGCCTTGGAACAATGTTGTCACGTCCATGCACTCCTTGCACACGTGCAAACACCTTCCAACGACGTACACGCAACCTTCATATGCACTGCCCTTGATCCAAACATGCTGCGCGACCTCCCGATCAACTCAACCACAGCTCCTCCCGAACTTGGTTGTTGGAACCTCATCTCCTCCCTGAGACTAGTCCAAGGATCCCGTCACCAGCCATGTCTTGAACTCAAGCAACACCTGCACATGAATAAACAACCAATTCTTCCGAGCACAAGTCCTCGACTTGACTCACGTTAGTTCAAAAACCACAATACCTTACATGAGCAGGTCACATAAGCATGTTGCAAACCATATCAAATGATAACAGCCATAACCACCAAAACACACCAAAAACTTAGCAAATTAATACTAAGCAAACCTTCCCATAAAGCAAGTTTGAAACATTGCGAGTTAAAAGCAAAAACAAGACGCTGCAGTTCTACGAGTTGAACTTCACGGGAGCTCCCTAAAAACAAGCTCCGGACCTCACAGAAGCTCTCCGTACCTTGCAGGAGCTCTCCGGACCTTGCGTCAGACCTTGCCAACACTTGGCGGACCTAACAAAGAACTTGTCGGACCTTGCCACAGAAGAATGTTTTGGCAATATTCAAAATTTGAATGTTAATGCTAACTTTTATCCTAATTGCCAATGTATTCAGCACACATAGGTCTCACACTCGGGAACGGCCCTAACTAGCATGTCACCGTGCGACCTAGGTCAAAAATCAGGAAAACTAGCAAAACTCGGAGAACAGGTGCTATACTCGATGGTTCTCTGAGGTTTCTGATACTATGGACTCGCACGGGCGTCTAAAAGTAGTTTGCTAAGTTCGGTGATGAGTGGGGAGATGTATCTCATGAATTTTGCAAAGTTGTCCGGCGGTCTATTTTGTACACCGGCGCAAAAACGTGAAATTCCGGTGACGGCAGCCCATGGCATGCAGCCGGAGCTTGCGGTGAGGGAAGAGAAGACCTTGATGAACCTCTTTGCTCTTCACAGCTCGGGCAAAGACGGGCTGTGGTGGCCGGACGAGGTGTTCTCATGGCGGCGGCTCGGGTTGAACCGAGGAAGAAGAAACGGTGCCGTGCCAGTCATAGGAAGGTGATCACAAGCTGCTGACGGTTCGAGGACGTCGAGGGAGGTTTAGCACAGCTTCTGAGCTACACAACCAGACATCCAAAGCACCGGAGTGTGTGATTGCCGAGGGAGGGAAGGAGGCGGCAGCTTGGGTGATATTTCGGACGCACGAGCAAGGGGCGTGTCTGAGCAGAGAGCAAATCCATTTGTGCATCGCCGGGGCGTGTCGATCAGCACAAAACGGGATTGAACCGCCTCTAGGGCGAGCAGGGACGCAGGCAGCTGCTGTCCCGCCGGTTCCTTGCTGTGGCGTCCGCTCGGCTGCGCGCAAGAAACCGAGCTCGGTGTGTTCAGTCGGTTTGATCAAGTGAGTGGCTGACAAGATGGTCCCACTCCCCAATTTTAACCTCACAAATTAAACTCCTACTGCTCTTAATTCTTGGGGACACTAATACCCTTGTTCATTTGAACAATTCACCAAATGTCCATTTGGATTTGAATGAATCAAAGTGTGAATTGTTTGGAATGAATTTACAGCACATATGAAGTTGAAATTCAAATTTGGTTTGAATTTGCTTAAATTAGCTCATGTCAAGATAAACTCCAAATGGAGTGAAAATTGGTGTGTGAGCTCACAAAAATGTGCTGAGTGTGAATATGACTCCCACTTTTTATTTCATGGGATAAAAGGAGCTTAAATTTGAATTTAAGTTCAAACTAGCCTTTTACTAATTATACCCAAAAGTACCTAAAAAGGTTTTGGATTCGGGTGAATTTTGGCATGAGTCTTCCTAACCAAGTTTAGGAGTTTTTCATATGCTCAGCCCCTATATGATGCATGTGGGAAATACCATTTTTGCACATTGTGAGTTTATCTCCTAATGAATCTCTTGATGGTGGTTACTTGCTCTTCAAATGTGTTTATATGATTTCCACAAATGAGGTGAGGTGTGGTGTGATGAACACTTTTAGCAAATGAAAAACTTGGGCCCTTACAACATTTCATGTACCTCATGAACTCAGTGTTCATGCCGGAGTTGGACAAGTTCGTGGTGGTGTTCATTGATGACATCTTGGTGTACTCCAAGTTGAAAGAAGAACGCGCCGAACACTTGCGTATCGTCCTTCAACGATTGCGGGACCATAAACTTTATGCCAAGTTCAGAAAATGCGAGTTCTGGATCAGCCAAGTGCCATTTTTGGGACATATCATGTCCGTGGAAGGCATCGCGGTTGATCCAAGCAAGATTGCACATGTGCTGAAATGGAAAGCCCCCACTTCGGTCCATGAAGTCAGAAGCTTCCTCGGTTTAGTGGGATATTACCGGAGGTTCATCCCGAGATTCTCCAAGCTTACTAAGCCGATGACTGAATTATTGAAGAAGGGGATGAAATATGTTTGGAACTCAGCATGTGAAGGAGCGTTCCAAGCATTGGTGAAGTATCTCACAACAGCCCCGGTCTTAGCTCAACCGGATACGACCAAGCCTTTTGACGTATATTGTGATGCGTCCGGTATCGGGCTAGGTTGCGTATTGATGCAAGAAGGATGGGTGGTCACGTATGGCTTACACCAACTTCGAAACCACGAGCAGCAATATCCAACTCACGATCTTGAGCTTGCTGCTGTGGTATTGGCGCTGAAAATAAGGAGGCACTATCTTCTTGGTAACTTGGTGCATCTTTACACCAACCACAAGATCTTAAATTATATCTTCATCTAGAAGGAGCTGAATATGAGACAAAGAAGGTGATTAGAATTAATCAAATACTATGAAATTGAGATTCATTACCACCCCGACAAGGCGAATGTGGTTGCCGATGCGCTGAGTCAGAAATCACATGTCCATAATCTCACTATTACACCAATGGAAGAGGAAGAACTGAGTTTATACTTGGTTCCATATGGATCACTCTACAACCTTGCTCTCATCCCAACTATTAGGGAGGATATTTTTGCAGCTTAGAAGATTGACAAAGGCATAGCACATCCACGGAAACGAATAGACAGCGGTGATATCAAATGTTTTCGGAAGGATGAAGAGGGGACGCTATGGTTCAATGACCGCATAGTTGTACCCCGGAATATGAGCTGAGAAAGAAGATCCTTGATGAAGCTCACTTGTCTAAATTTTCTATTCATCTGGGCAGAAACAAAATGTACCAAGATTTGAAGAGTAATTTGGTGGACACGGATGAAGCAGGAAATTGCAAAATACGTATCCGAGTGTGATGCGTGTAGACGAGTGAAGGCGGATCACATGAGGAAATCAGGGCTGCTGCAACCCTTGAAAATTCCAACATGGAAGTGGGAAGATGTGAGCATGGATTTCATTGTGGGGTTACCCATGACTTTTCACAAGCATGATTCCATTTGGGTAATCGTTTACCGGTTAACCAAGTCGGGTCACTTCATCCCTGTGCATACCAATTACCATGCTAGCAAGTAGGCGGAGTTGTACATTACAAAAATTTTGTGCTTGCACGGAGTACCCAAGACCATATTCTCAGATCGAGGTGAACTGTTTGTGGCTTGTTTCTGGGAGCAGTTGCTCGCTTCTTTGGGTACCAAGCTGATTAGAAGCTCCGCATATCACCCTCAGACCGATGGACAAACTGAGAGGGTGAATCAAGTGTTAGAAGACATGCTGAGAGCGTGTACCATCCACCACGGTAACAATTGGGACGATCATCTACCGTTGGCGGAATTCTCGTAAACAACGGTTATCTGTGGGGACCACCCCGTGGTTCATCCACTCTAGGATAGCAAAGGGTGGTGCCGTGCGATGCGGCACCCAACGGCACACAGGAAAAGAATATGAACAACATACAAAACTTTTATTTTACATAAAACAGCGGAAGTCTTTTACAAACTTAATTATACAGCGGAAGTAATATAAATAACTAGTCTCTCATACTAACTAAGCAAAAGTGCAGCCGTCCAGCCCGAGGACGCTACACACTAGAAACACTCACACCACGATCATGGCGGCGTGCAGGGCTCTAGATCGGTCGTGTACCCCGACGGGGGCATCGCCTCATCCTCGGACCCTTCCTCATAACTCTCACCTGCACACAACTCAAATATTGCAACCGTGAGCATGATGGCTCCGCAAGGCTTAACCGACAACCCTAGTCATGGAACTCTACATGCAGGGATGTGTAATATAGGGAAAAAAGACTTTGCAATAAAGACACACCTACAAGTTAATCCTTACTTTCAGTTTTATAGCAACAGTTTAATGTGCCTTAGGCAGCCCTCACATCGGTAGTCCACAATTAAACAGGAAACGCTTTCCTCCGATGTGGTGATGCCCAAATTTGAAAATGAACTTAATGAGCTCTACGTCTACAGCATACATGGTAACAAGACAATATTAGTTCAATACAGCACGTTCATCTGGCTTATTTCACTTCTTACTACGTCACAGAACAGTGAACAAGCGGTACTCAAATAACCGCGAGGGACGGGTATTGCAATCAGGAGACACCCGGACAACACGTCACATACACCCACTTTCAGAAGTGTGGTACCACACACCTTCCTACTCTGTTGTATGCAACGACCTTTCAAAGGAAACCCAAATGCTGAACCGGTCCATCCATAACGGGCAGGAGGTCCCCGCGTGGAGCGTGTCTGTGCCCACCGGCAGATTTACACCTTGCTACCCTCAACCCACTCCTATAAAACGGTTGGGTAAGCCTCGGCACCCAGGTTAACCAATTACACCGGTTTCCTGCTTATGTCAGTATGCCATCCGGTACTGTTTGATACTTGTCCATCAGGCCTGCACACGACTCGGTCCTCAATCGACACCAACAGGGCTACGCACGTGAGACCTCCAATCACTGCATCCTATTCCCCCTGCTGGGTCTCAGTTTCACATTCTTAAGTCATTCTCTACTCTTTTCCAGACCGTGTGATAAAACCTTACCTCGTAAGTAGATTCCAACTACTCGACTTCTACTGAGATCCTAAGCACATTAGCATGGCATTCTCTACTCGTCGAGTCTGTAAACTACTCAACCCGTTCATAGGATTTAAAGTCACGCAAGTGGGGTTTCAGACACCTTAACTCTAATGCAAACATTTCAACCAAGATATAAGTGATAGAAATGAAAAACTTTATAAAAGATAATTAAATGCAAACCGGGGCTTGCCTGGCTGCGAGTCAAAAGGAAAGTTAGCTTCTGGGGGGAGGACATCCAACGGCTCCTGTGTGTCCTCAACTTCGGTCACTATATGAAATGTAGCAAAATATATGTATAAGTACTAGTGAAGTATAAGAATTATCCTTCTACTCATAGCAACTACTATTTAAGTTCCTTAATTGGCTTTGGGATTTTTCCAGTGGATACTAGACTCTCTAAGGATGATCTGAGCAAAATTTGGAGAAATTTCATTGAACCTTGTGGTCTCCAAAATTCCCACAAGTCTAAGGCTTCTCTGAATTTTGATCCCAAATCTGAAGTTTTGAAATGGATAACAGTGGAATATCTAATTAGGGTAGGCCTCCATGGTTCTAACAAAATTTGTTTCACCATTTTTGGAGCTACCTACAGGGAGAAATGAAGTTTTGAAGTTGGACAGGAGTGCTGAAAAGTTTCTGTTTAGAATTTGAATTTCCAATTAAAGGCTGAACTTTGGAAAACAATTTAGCCTAGCAAACAAACTCCAATGAAGCTCAAATTTTTACTGGAGCTCAGGAACTAGGAAAAGGATTGGCTACCCAAATTTGGGAATTTTTCATAGAGAATCCTTTCTGGAATTAATCCCTAAAGGATTTAATAAAATGAATTCCACAGAAAATACCGGGCATTTTAATAGCAAGAGTTTTGTTCCTATGTGAAGTACTCCTTATTAGTATTCCAACAAAATTGGTCTCACCCTTTTTGGAGTTTTCTACACAAAGTTATGGATTTTTCAAGTTTGAATAACTTTCTGTTTGAATTTTACACAGACCACTCAACGGTGGGGCCCCCTCGTCAGGTCTTTCTTCAACCTCGAGTCAGACACCCCGCACACAGCTCCCGATCATGGTGCGTGCCATTCTCGCTCATTTCTTAACCAATCTCCCTACGATTTTGTGCTACGTGATCCTCACGCCGTCCTCTAGTAGCGAGGCAAGATTCCCACGCATGACAACTGGAAACATGTCTGCATCGGCGGGGCGGCTCGACGGCCTGACCTCCACGCGTTCCGGCATGTTCCTTGCCTCTTCCGATGAGCTAAGGTATCGTACACCATCCCTAGAGAACGTAAAACAAGATGCTAACCCTAATCCGAGCCGAAAACATCCGCAAATGGGAGCTCGACGGTGATCCGAGCCGTTTTGGCCGCCGGCGGCGAATTCTCGTCGCCCGGGGGGTGTGATGGCCGGTTGGCTTCGTTATTCGGCGTGGGAGGGTGCTAGCAGCCCTAGTAGCTGTAGTTAGGACCGGAGAACCGATGATCAAGCGTGTGGATAGAATTTCCCGATTTGAACTCGATCGGTTTTCCACGTGTACCAGTGCTAAACAGCAAATGCCAGCGAGCTGTCGATGGGAGCAAGCAAGGGGAGAGCGGGAGCATGATCTACACCTTGTGGTGCACCTTAGGGTGGCTTTATCAAGCTGGAGGGTTGCTGGAACGGCCGGATGTCGAGTAGCCGTGAAGTGGCATCGTGTGGAACCGAGAAGAAGAGAACGCTTCGTGCGCCACCCCAGGACATTGGAAACGAGCTGATGGATGGTGACACACGTTGAGAACTTGCTGGCGCAGCTCCTAGGTGGACCACCAAGGCTCTAGGGTGACCAGAGGCCGATCGGCGATGAGAGACCGAGGCGATGGCACCCAGCTCTGTTTTTCCCAAGTGAGCGTGCAAGAGGCTGAGGAAGACTTCGGTTGGAGGCAGAGAAGAGAAGAAGTTCAATTGTGCTGCTGCTTTAGCTCTGGATAACCCACGCACGAGTTGCTTTCGGGAGCACGCTGTTGCAATCAGCTCGGTGGAGCATCGGGCGGGGGTTTCTGCGGGAGCTGGCGCGCGCCGGTGATCAACCGAGGGAAAACAGAGAAGTTGCTTCTGTGGGTGGCTGACTAGTGGGCCTCCTCCCACCAAATTCTCCATTGATATTTTCCCTTTTGTCTCCAAATTAACTCCTTTGCTTCCTCCCAAAGTCATGGTTTGAAATCTTGAATTCAACTGAATTCATTTGAATTCTAGGGTGGAATTTGAATTGAGTTTGCTTATTTGAATTTGAATTGGAATTTGAATCTCACTCCTTCATTGCTCCAAAAGCATAGCAAACCAACTCAAATAATTCTGAATTTTTGAATGGATGCTAATTCAAATATGGAGAACACATTTGTGGAACCAAATTTGCAAATTGAGGAAGCTGGGATTTGAAACTGAATTTTAAATTCAGATTCGAGGGCTTCCTCTTTTAATCCCAAACAAATAGTATAATCCCTCCAAATGAGCTGAAATTTTGGAGGTTGAATATTTGAAATATGAAGACCCAAGTTATGAATTTAGATCTCCATGTTTGGAAGTTTTTGGTAAGTTTGAATCCTCACTTTGAACTCACACCGTTATAATTCAAAGTTTTAATTCCCCTCATTTTTCCTAAGTGTAAACGTGCTGAATTTCTTGCTACCATTTTTGGGGATTTTACATCCCTCCCCCCTTAAAAAGAATCTCGTCCCGAGATTCCAAAAGAAAAGCAAAGTGGGCAAAACTTTACCGGGTATACGATGATAGCAAGTCCGGATAATTCGCTTGTAAATAGTCCTCGCTTTCCCATGTCGCCTCATCAGCGGTATGGTTACTCCACAAGACCTTGTAAAACCATAAGGTCCAGTTTCTTGTGGCGCGAGTCTCTTCGTTGATAATCCGGATTGGATACTCTGCGTATGTGAGGTCCGGTTGAAGAACTTCTATGTCTTTGGTGCGGATTTCAGCCGAGGGTTTGAGGCATTTCCGCAGCTGAGAGATGTGGAAGACATTGTGAATCCCCGTGAGTGACGCCGGTAACTCCAGACGATAGGCCACAGGTCCGCATTTTTCAATGACGGTGAACGGATCGATGAATCGCGGCGCAAGTTTGCCCTTCACTCCGAAACGATGAACCCCCTTCATCAAAGACACACGGACATAAACATGATCCCTAATGTCAAAGTGGAGAGGACGGCGTCTTTTATTCGCATAGCTCTTCTGATGAGATTGAGCAGCCTTGAGGTTGGCTTGTATTACTTGCACTCGTTCTTCAGCCTAATTCACAAGTTCAATGCCGTAGATAACTCGCTCGCTAGAGTCGCACCAGTTGAGTGGTGTGCGGCATTTCTGGCCGTAGAGAGCTTCATACGGCACCATCTTGATGCTAGCTTGATAGCCATTATTATAGGCAAACTCCGCTAACGGTAAATGATCGTCCCAGTTTTTACCGTGGTGTATGGCACAAACGCGTAGCATGTCTTCAATTACTTGATTCACCCGTTCAGTTTGACCATCCGTCTGAGCGTAACACGTGGAGCTTCGGATCAGTTTGGTCCCCAATGGCGCGTGCAGCTGTTCCCAAAACCGAGCGACAAACAGCGCACCGCGATCTGAAATAATCGTGCGGGGAACACCGTGCAAGCACAAGATCCTTGCAATATACAGCTCCGAATATTTCTTGGCCACGTAACCCGTATGTACGGGAATAAAATGACCCGACTTGGTTAGTCGATCAACTATCACCCAAATTGAATCATGGTTGTGGGAGGTGAGAGGTAACCCGATATGAAGTCCATGCTGATATCCTCCTACTTCCACGCTGGAATGTTCAATGGTTGCAGCTGTCCGGCTTAACGCATATGGTCGGCTTTCACATGCCGACACGCATCGCATTCGAATACGTACTTTGCTATTTCTCTTTTCATCCGCGTCCACCAAAACCTGGTTTTTAGATCCTGGTATATCTTGTTGCTGCCCAGATAAATAGAATACTTGGACAAATGGGATTCGTCCAAGATTTTCTTCCAAAGCTTCATGTCACGGGGAACCACTATACGGTCTTTAAACCATAGAGTACCGTGTTCATCCCTTTGGAAGCATTTCATTTCGCCATTCTTCATTCTTCTCCGAATGTGCAACATTCCCATGTCTTCCTTCTGAGCTTCCATAATCTCCTCTCGTACGGTAGGGACGAGAGCAAGATTATATAATGCCCCATATGGAACCAAATATAAACTCTCGGCTCCTCCTCTTCAAGTGGGGTGATGGACAGATGGTTGACATGAGATTTGCGGCTTAAGGCGTCGGCAACCACGTTCGCCTTACCGAGATGGTAGTGAATCTCGATCTCATAGTCTTTGATCAGCTCTAACCATCTCCGTTGCCGCATATTCAACAACTTTTGAGTGAATATATATTTCAGACTCTTGTGGTCGGTGTAGAGGTGCACTAAGTTCCCAAGTAAATAGTGCCTCCACATTTTCAATGCCAACACCACAGCAGCGATCTCAAGATCATGAGTCAGATAGTGGTGCTCGTGGTTACGAAGTTGATGTGAGCCATAGGCGACCACTCTTCCTCCTTGCATCAATACACAGCCAAGCCCGGACGCATCACAATATACGTCGAAGGGCTTGGTCGTATCCGGTTGAGCTAACACCGGGGCTGTTGTAAGATGCTTCACCAATGCTTGGAAAGATCCTTCACAAGCTGAGCTGCAAACATATTTGATCCCCTTCTTCAACAATTCAGTCATCGGCTTAGCATGCTTGGAGAAGCTTGGGATGAATCTCCGATAATATCCTGCTAAACTGAGGAAACTCCTGACTTCATGGACAAATGTGGGGGACTTCCATTTCAGCACTTGTTCGATTTTGCTTGGATCAACTGCAATGCCTTCTGCAGAAATCATATGACCAAGAAATGGCACTTGGCTGATCCGAAACTCGCACTTGCTTAACTTGGCATAAAGGTTATGGTATCGCAATAGTTGAAGCATGATATGCAAGTGTTCAGCGTGTTCTTCTTCAGACATGGAATAAACCAAGATGTCATCAATAAACACTACCACAAACTTGTTGATCGAATAGAATATCGATGTGGGGCAGTGAATATTTATTCTTTATGGTGACGGCGTTGAGAGGTTGGTATTCCACACATAACCTCAAGGTTTCATACTTCTTTTTCACAAACAGCACCGAGCATCCCCATGGCGAGGAACTCGGTCGAATGAAACCCTTCTTCATTAAATCATTGAGCTGCTCCTTCAATTCAGCTAGCTCATTCGGAGCCTTCTTGTACGGTCTCCGTGATATAGGTGTTGTCCCGGGTACAAGTTCGATCTTGAACTTGACATCCCTTTCTGGTGGCATGCCCAGGAGATCATCCAGAAATAAGTCCGGGTATTCACGAACCGAACGGTCAAGAATAAGAACATGTTGTTCATGAAGTGGAGAGTTTCAACGAACCACACATGGAATGATGTCAAGAAAAGCACCATAGCGATGTATCTATGACATTCCTACAATGACATCGAGTTTTTGACTTTCTAACATGATTAGAGAAGTCGGGTATAGATTCCCACCGAATTGTAATGGTGCTCTATAGACCATCCTATCAGCTGTTATTTTCCCACCCGCAGAGCAAATCAAATATGAACTATTTGTGGGAATGATAGACAATTGATATTTAATACATAAGATTTACTTATGAAATTATGGGTGGCACCGGAGTAAAAAAAATGACTACAGGATGATCTAAATAAGAAAATGTACCCGCGAGGACGGGTTCGCCTTCCGGCACGTCTTCGATGGCTAAGTGGTGGATGTTGACGGGTTTTTGTACTTGTTTGTTGGGATGGTTGTGGGGTTTATTAGCACCCTGATACGGTACTGCACCCCTGCCCTATCGTTGCTCGGGGCAGTCCTTGGCAATATGCCCGACACGGCCACACGTAAAGCACGTGTAAGGGGTCCCTCCGAATTGGGGAAGGAATCCCGGTGTACGTGGTTGAAACGGAGGCGCACGCGGGACCATCCTTTGCTGCTGCTGTTGCTGTGGTGGATACGACGGTCGGAAGCTTGGCGCATTATATTGTCGACCGTGAAACTGAGGCGGTCGCGCCGGTGGCTGTCATCTCTGACCGGATGGTGAGCGATACACCACGTGGTACTTTTTTGGCGCCCCACCACTGCTGGTCGTCAGCGCGCTGCGTTTCCTCTTATCAGAACCGCGCTCGCGCTGAGTATTTTCTTGTAAAATTGTGGCATTAACAAGGTCGTTGAATGTGCCGCAGTTGCTTTGGGCGAGATGGACCTTCATTTTGGAATTCAGGCCCCGTAAGAACGTGTTTCGCTTCTGTTCCTCCGTTCCCACAAATCCTGGCGCATACTGCGCCAGCCTGTTGAATGATCTGGAGTACTCATGAGCACTTCTCTCGCCTTATTTCAGCTCCAGAAACTCCTGGAGCTTCCTCTCCATAACCCCGGGAGGTATATGATAGGCGCGGAATGCCTCCCGGAGCTCCATCCATGTGACAGCATGGCCAGCCGGTAATGAGGCGATGTAGTTCGCTCACCATGTACCGGCTTCCTCTTGAAGCTGTTGCGCTGCGTACAGCACCTTCTGGTGTTCGGTGCACCGAAGTAAACCGAACTTTGCCTCAAGAGTGCAGATGAAGCTGTCCGCCTCCAAAGGCTCTTCGGCCTCCGTAAAGACCGGTGGATGGGTCGCAAGGAAGTCCGAATATGAACTCTGTTGGGGCTGGCGTTGCCCATTGTCTTGGCGTCCACCTGGATGGGATGCATTTTGTTGCACTAGCATCCGCAGCAACTCGGTTTGCTCGTCGCGCTAGCCGAGTACTGCAGCAAGAACCTCCGCAAGATTTCTTGGAGGTTCTGGTGGTGGAGGAGGTGGTTGCTGCTGCGTCATGGTTTGCTCCAGAGGTGGAGACTTGTCACCACAAACCTGACTTGGACCTCCTGAAAGTGCATCTAGGGTATCCCTTGTGGGTTTTGGAGAATTGATGACAAGCATATGAGATCCTAATGAAATTATTGAGTTGATTGCAGGACAAACAAAGTGAACTAGCTCGGTGCACACAAAAAGGTGAAAAATAGAGTGGTGTCCGAAAAGGAAGACTTTAATGGAATTTAGAAGAGCAAAGTAGATTTAAATGTATAGGGTGTGTGTGAGAGACACATCCCAAGAGCTCATGACTTTGCGTAAGGGTAAGGGGTTTAAAAATAAACTAAAACCCACTGGACACCGGACTAGTCCGTTCATGGACCGGACTAATCCGTTTAACTTTTTGGAAGTCGCAGACATAGTGCACCGGACTAGTCCGCCTTGTGAACCGGACTAGTCCCGTCAGCTTACTAGAAAGCACCGGACAAGTCCGGTTTTAGACCGGACTAGTCCGCTTAGCCCACTGGAAGTAGACCGCACAAGTCCGAACATACACCGGACTAGTCCAGTATTAGGTTTTACAACGGTAACTTTTTTGGAAACCATATAAATTTGTGATCCACGGCCTTCCAACAAAAATACACGACTCACACTGCTAGAAACTAAAACCCTAGCGCCACCACCTGTCCCAAGAGCCCAAAAACACATCCCCCCACACATCTAAGGTGCGAAAAAGGTGAAAATCAATTAAACACTTGGATTTGGGATTGGGAGATCGTCGTTCCTTCGTTGTGAGCTCTTGGAGTTTGATCTCTCTACACTCATATTCTGCATTGTAATCTTTTTGAGTGTATTTGATCGCTTTTTCATTGTAATTCTCGTGGGAGCCCTCAACGTGTGAGGTTGCCCCACAAACTCGGTGATTACCCGTGCTAGTGGAGTCAAGTCGGCCTTGTGTGGTAACTTGAAGAGGGAAAGGGTTAGAGACCCGGCTCTGTGTGAGCTTCCTCAACGAGGACGTAGATCTCTTGGTGAGATCGAACCTCGGTAAAATTTGTGTCTCGCGTGCCTCTTTATTTTTGTTGATTAGAACATCTAGTTGCTAAACTTCATAATTTGAATTGCTAAGTTTCATTCACGGGCATAATCACACCTCACATTGTAAACTCAAAATAAAATAACTGTTGTTCTTATTTCTGCTGCTAAACAAGTTAATTTTCCTGAACAACACTTAATACAATCTACACACTTCAGGCACACCGGACTAGTCCGCTCACACAACCGGACTAGTCCGGTCAAGCAAGTTTTTGACAACTACATTAAGTGTGCAGGAAACTCTGTAAGGCCTATTCACCCCCCTCTAGGCCACATTCACCTCCCTCCTCTTGCGTAGACCATGTACGCACCATTCTGCATTCATACAATTCAAACGATCAGCACATGTTTGATTACTTCATCCAGTCTATACAATAGTAGTGCGAGAATGGAACAATTAATACGCACAACATTCACACATATGGATAAAGTATAAACTTTATACAACATACACATCCCTGGACCATGTCACCATAATCGAGTTCCAAGGTAATGAACTTTATGGATTAAAAGTTTATTTCGACCATCGTGGGTCACCACGGGATGTTAAGTGTGTTAGCCTGCGTAAATCCTCGCTATTGTACTGGACGCAAACATGTCCTCGCTCGAAGTGATACGTTGAATGCATAAAATTTTCGACTCCAACACGCTGTGTTACAACAGCCGCTGGATATCGAAACGTGAAACCAAATGTTTGATTGAAAACTTCAACCATGGTCTTCTCTGCCCAGCTTCTGGTCCAGCAGACCAGTAGGAAGAATTCAACTGTTTTGGCCACCTTGGAGGCAAAATCTGGGCCAGAGTTCAACAACAAAGTTGTAGTAGACTCAAAAAAGAATCCAGATTGTATTTATTTGCCTCCATAGCCTTCTAGTTTATGAGTTATGATTTTTTACAAGTTGACAAAATTTTCTCAGGAATTTTGACAGCACCTCCTTTGCAAGTGGCTGCTTTGTTCACAAAATTCCACAATTTTTGCCCTCAATCTAGGAAAACACTGAACTACAAAGTTGTAGCACATTTCCTACACTTTCCAACGGTATCCTACTTGACCCTTAAAAATTTTTCTACAAGAAGTTGTGGTCGAAATACAGAAAATTCTAGAGAGCATTTTTGGGCTGCCCTGTTTCTGGACAGTGCATACTCATCTGAGATTTTCATCCATTTGGAGGGAGATTTTGTTCTGGAGTTCTACAGAAAACTCGTAGAAAACTTCCAAGCCTCTCCAGAATAGTATCACACACCTCCATTGGTTCAACCAATCAAAAGTTATACCCTGTTTAAATTCAGCAAAAATTCTGCCAAAAACAGGAGAGGTTGTTCCTAATTCTTGGAAATGAAATTGAATCTATACTCCCAATTGACTCTTAGTTCAATATGGGAGTCAATAACCCCTAAATGCAATCCTAAACTTCATTTTGACTCTTTTCTTTGAAAATATCCTTTTATGCAACTAATAACTTATCTCGGTACTACGTTTCCTCACCAAAGAAAAATCCTAAGCCGGTATTTCGGCATATATGTGTCAAATGGTGGAACTAAGACCGTCACTCACAAACGATCTCTAAGCGTCATGCTCTAACATGGTTAAGGTACCTGCAGAAGAAGACACAATAATGGTGCACACAAAGGTTTTGACATTGCAGACAGGTCCATATCATAGTAAAAACATACGGTCCGTATCATTGCCATACGGATCATCCTTGAGTCAAGCCACGTCTCAAGGTACATGTTCGTGTTTTCACACCACACGACAGGGAACACAAGTAGAGAGCGAACGGGTCGTCACGGTTGGGAATTTTATCAACCCAACGGATACCACCTACTGCCTCATGACTGTTGAGGCACGCCGATGGCGAGCGCTGCGTATGGCCCTTTGAACATTGAACGTTCAAGAGTTACATACTATCGTGTTGCTTACCACACGATAGGGTATTCTCACTTTTGACTAAAGCACACTGGAGATCAGCGTTTTCATATGCTGTCAGAATCATGAGAAGGCTCAAAGACTCATATTAACTACCGTGCCAAGCCACGGTAACCCATTCCATACCATTGCTCATATGGCGAGCTTACCGCAATTGATCAGCCTGCGCTGGCGTACCTTACCTCTTACCTGATGTCGGAGCATCGTTACAAATTGATAACAAGGATGTTAGCATTTCCACCTTAGTAACTACTACTATAATAGACCTTATGTGGGCATAGTGACTAATCCTCATTCGACTACTTCTAAGTTTTCAAAATAGGCTCTTTTTGAGTGTGCTATTCCCAATGCGGCTCTGATACCACGTCTGTGGGGACCACCCCATGGTTCACTCACTCCAGGATCGCAGAGGGTGGTGCCGTGCGATGCGGCACCCAACAGCACACAGGAAAAGAATGAACAACATACAAAACTTTTATTTTACATAAAACAGCGGAAGTCTATTATAAACTTAATTATACAGCGGAAGCAATATACATAACTAGTCTCTCATACTAACTAAGCACAAGTGCAGCCGTCCAGCCCGAGGACGCTACACACTAGCAACACTCACACCACTATCACGGCGGCGTGCAGGGCTGCAGCTCGGCCGTGTACCTCAACGGGGGCATCGCCTCGTCCTTGGACCCTTTCTCATAACTCTCACCTGCACACAGCTCAAATATTGCAACTGTGAGCACGATGGCTCAGCAAGGCTTAACCGACAACCCTAGTCATGGAACTCTACATGCAGGGATGTGTAATATAGGAAAAAATACTTTGCAATAAAGACACGCCTACATGTTAATCCTTACTTTCAGTTTTATAGCAACAGTTTAATGTGCCTTAGGCAGCCCTCACATTGGAACTCCACAATCAAACAAGAAATGCTTTCCTCCGATGTGGTGATGCCCAAAGTTGAAAATAAACTTAATGAGCTCTACATCTACAGCATACATGGTAACAAGACAATATTAATTCAATACATCACATTCATCTGGCTTATTTCACTTCTTACTACGTCACATAACAGTGAACAAGCGGTACTCAAAGAACCGCGAGGGACGGTGATTGCAATCAGGAGACACCCGGACAACACGTAACATACACCCACTTTTAGAAGTGTGGTACCACACACCTTTCTACTCTGTTGTATGCAACAACCTTTTAAAGGAAACCCAAATGCTGAACCGGTCCATCCGTAACAGGCAGGAGGTCCTCGCGTGGAGCGTGTCTGTGCCCACCGGCAGATTTACACCTTGCTACCCTCAACCCACTCCTATAAAATGGTTGGGTAAGCCTGGGCACCCAGGTTAACCAATTACATCAGTTTCCAGCTTATGTCAGTATGCCATCCGGTACTGTTTGATACTTGTCCATCAGGCCCGCACATGACTCGGTCCTCAATCGATACCAACAGGGCTACACAAATGAGACCTCCGCTCACTGCATCCTATTCCCCCTGCTAGGTCTCAGTTTCACATTCTTATGCCATTCTCTACTCTTTTCTATACCGTGTGATAAAAACTTATCTCATGAGTAGATTCCAACTACTCGACTTCTACAGAGATCCTAAGCACATTAGCATGGCATTCTCTACTCATCGTGTCTGTAAACTACCCAACCCTTCATAGGATTTAAAGTCATGCAAGTGGGGTTTTAAACACCTTAACTCTAATACAAACATTTCAACCTAGACATAAGTGATACAAATGAAAAACTTTGTAAAAGGTAATTAAACACAAACCGGGGCTTGCCTGGTTGTGAGTCAAAAGGAAAGTTAGCTTCTGGGGGGAGGACGTCCAATGGCTCAGGTGTGTCCTCAACTTCAGTCACTATATGAAATGTAGCAAAATATATGTATAAGTACTAGTGAAGTATAAGAACTATCCTTCTACTCACAGCTACTGCTATTTAAGTTCCTTAATTGGCTTTGGTATTTTTCCTGTGGATACTAGACTCGAGCAAAATTTGGATAAATTTCATTGAACTTTGTGGTCTCCAAAATTCCCACAAGTCCAAGGCTTCTCTCAATTTTGATCCCAAATCTGAAGTTTTGATATGGCTAACAGTGGAAGATCTAATTAGGGTAGGTCTCCATGGTTGAAACAAAATTTGTTTCGCCATTTTTGGAGCTACCTACAGGGAGAAATGAATTTTTGAAGTTGGACAGGAGTGCTGAAAAGTTTCTGTTTAGAATTTGAATTTCCAATTAAAGGCTGAACTTTGGAAGACAATTTAGCCTGGCAAATGAACTCCAATGAAGCTCAAATTTTCACTGGAGCTCAGTAACTAGGAAAGGGATTGGCTGCCCAAATTCGGGAATTTTTCATAGAGAATCCTTTCTGGAATTAATCCCTAAAATATTTATTAAAATGAATTCCACCGAAAATACCGGGCATTTCATAGCAAGAATTATATTCCTCTGTGAAGCACTCCTTATGAGGATTCCATCAAAATTGGTCTCACCCTTTTTGGAGTTTTCTACACAAAGTTATGGATTTTCCAAGTTTGAATAACATTCTGTTTGAATTTTACACAGAGCACTCAGCGGTGGGGCTCCCTTGTAAGGTCTTTCTTCAACCTCGAGTCAGAGACCCCGCACACACAGCTCCCAATCATGGCGCATGCCGTTCTCACTCGTTTCTCAACCAATCTCCCTCCGGTTTCGTGCTACGTCATCGTCACGCCGTCCTCTAGTAGCAGGGCATGGTTCCCACGCATGACAACAACCGGAAACATGTCGGAATCGGCGGGTCGGCTCGGCGGTGCTGCCTCGACGCGTTCCGGCGTGTCCCTTGCCTCTTCCGATGAGCCAAGGTGTCATACATCATCCTTAGAGCACATAGAACAAGATTCTACCCCTAACCCAAGCTGAAAACATCCACAAATGGGAGCTCGACGGTGAACCGAGCCGTTTTGGCCGCCGGCGGCAAATTCTCGTCGCTCGGGGGGTGTGGTGGCCGGTTGGCTTTGATATTCGGCGTGGGAGGGCGCTAGGAGCCCTAGTAGCTGTGGTTAGGACCAGAGAACCGATGATCAAGTGTGTGGATAGAATTTCCCGATTTGAACTCAATCGGTTTTCCACGTGTACTGGTGCTAAAAAGCAAATTCCAGCGAGCCGGCGGAGGGAGCGAGCAAGGTGTAAAAGTCCCCAAAATGTGTATGAATAAAACCTAGGTTTGAATTAATATGTGTGACAAAGGCATGAAAAATGGGACTTGCTAAAACTTTTCTTCTTGCAAAGTAATACATGGATGATCATCCAAAATGAGGTTCACATCTTTATTTGAGGGTGTTGAACCAACAAGGATTTAAAATTACCTTTTTGCATGTAAGTTTAAAAATCAGATTTTAAATTCAAAGTTCACACAAATGGCGACCAAAAAACTTTGAATACTTATGCAGCCATATAGTTGGAAAATTGTGGAAAAAGTTGGATGACAAACTTGTCATTAGGGTGGGCTCAAAAAGGAGTTAAAGAGAAGCATTTTCAAATTCTAACCAAATTCAAATTTGCTATGCAAATTCAAACTGAATTTGGAGAATTCAAATTCTAGCCCACCTTTCAAACTCAGAATTATAGAATTGGGAGGATTAACTTGAGGAGATATTTTGGAGAGGAGAGAAGTAGGGGACCCACATGTCATTGAGTTGAAGATCAAAACTTGCACATGAAGCAAACAAATGACTCTGTCTCTGTTTTGCTCGAACCAACCGAGGGCTGCTCGTGTGCCACCGAAAAGCTTGCCGCGCCACCTCCTGCTGCCTTCTCCCAAGCACTGGCGCCAGAGGCGGTTCCCTCGGCGTGATCATCCCCTCTGACCGAAGCAAAGTCCTTTTTCCTTCTCCTCCTCGCGAGCGACACCGAACAGAACCGGTTCTTCCCTCCCCTACTCGGCTTGATCGGGAAATCGGCAGAAGCTCATGCCCTTCTCCTCCCCGAGCTGCTAGAGAGCACCCCTAGCTCAGCTTCACTTTCCCGACACCCAGATAGCTCAGCTTCGGCCTTCCATGCCCTAGAACAGTCGCCACAGCGGCGACCCACAGAAAAGCTGCGACCAGCTACACGTGTACAGCTCTCCACAGGAGCTTTCACAGCCGAGCGATCATGGCTATGGGAGCGTGCTACTGTGGTGCGGCTCTCCTCCAATTCTTGGAGCAAACCATGGACCATCGCTGGCCAATTTGAAGTTTCTGCTCCGGCGAGTTCAACCCGAGCATCCGGTACAAAACCTTCAAATTCCCCCTCTCTGATCCACCATAGGTCATCAAATCTTGCACATAGCAGCTGGACTAGCCGGCGATCATATTCTCTTTGGCGATCCTAGCATGAAATCACCTTGGAGCAGAGGATTTTGGAGTCTCCCGAGCGTGATCACGGCGGGACCGATCGGGCGCACGGTGCCGATACCTTTACCGCCATTTCCGAGCTAATCCATGCCCTTGCCAAGCTTTGCGATCACCCACTGCTGCTGTAGAGCTAGTTGGTCGACGTTTTGGCGGGCTAGGAACTTCGGGCGACGGCGCCGAACTTCAACCGAGGCTGCCGCAAGTCGCCGAGGTATCTCCAGTCACCAGTAGCCCGAGATAACCCCACAGCCGTGTTCCTCGATGTCGATAACCCCCTGGCAGCGAGTTTCAGCTCGTGCGGTGGCTGGCAGCGGCGATCCAGCGAGTTGTGATTTGCTCCGGCGAGGGGGAGGCAGCGCGCGCGAGGAAACGACGGGAGGTTGAAGAAGGGGCCGGGCCTGGCTGTCAGAAGCTGTGCATTTTAAATCTGTGATCTGGTGTGGCCGGATCCGGTTTGCTGGCGTGCTGAACCCTGTGAACCCCGTGTGGTTGAAATTCTATTGGCTGGGATTTAAATAGTGGGTCCAGCCGACTTTTCAGTAGAAAAACAATTCCAGAGATGGCCACAAGTTTGGAAATTCATATCTCTGTGTAGAAATCTCCAAATTGAGTGATTCCAATTGGGCTGGATTCATTTTTCAAAGGCCTATCCAAATATGAACTCAGATTTATATGAAAGTCAATATATAATTATGGAAAATTCTTTGAAGTTTTTCTGAAAAAGAATTATTGAGGGAGTTTGGTTTATCCAAAAATCCTCAATTTTACCAGAATATTCTTTAGCATATTGTGGACCATCTACCAAATTTTCAGCTCATTTGAAGATCATTTGTGTAGGAATTTGCTAAATACAAACTGCTGTATTCATAAGAGTCCAGAAGCATTTTCAGAAAATGTTTCCCACTTGTAAAATATATTCTGGGCAATCCATAGCTCCAAAAATCATATGAAAATTTAGGCAAGCTCTCTGAGATATACTTGAAATTGTAGTTCACTTAATTGGGCATGAAAATTCACAGTACTCCAGAATTAATTCTTTTGAGTAGAAATGCTTAAAGAATTGTTCTTGGAGGACTACTCAAGTAAAAGGCTTAATTTTGGACCAAATTATTTTCATGTGGCTAGGACCGGAAAATCGATGATCAAGTGTGTGGATAGAATTTCCCGATTTGAACTCGATCGGTTTTCCACGTGTACCGGTGATAAAAACAAATTCCAGCGGCAAGGTGTAAAAGTCCCAAAAATGTGTATGAATAAAACCTAGGTTTGAATTCATATGTGTGACAAAGACATGAAAAATGGGACTTGCTAAAACTTCTCTTCTTGCAAAGTGATACATGGATGATCATCCAAAATGAGGTTCACATCTTTATTTGAGGGTGTTGAACCAACAAGGATTTAAAATTACCTTTTTGCATGTAAGTTTAAAAATCAGATTTTAAATTCAAAGTTCACACAAATGGCGACCAAAAAACTTTGAATACTTATGCAGCCATATAGTTGGAAAATTGTGGAAAAAGTTGGATGACAAACTTGTCATTAGGGTGGGCTCAAAAAGGAGTTAAAGAGAAGCATTTTCAAATTGTAACCAAATTCAAATTTGCTATGCAAATTCAAACTGAATTTGGAGATTTCAAATTCTAGCCCACCTTTCAAACTCAGAATTATGGAATTGGGAGGATTAACTTGAGGAGATATTTTGGAGAGGAGAGAAGTAGGGGACCCACATGTCATTGAGTTGAAGATCAAAACTTGCACATGAAGCAAACAAATGACTCTGTCTCTGTTTTGCTCGAACCAACCGAGGGCTGCTCGTGTGCCACCGAGAAGCTTGCCGCGCCACCTCCTGCTGCCTTCTCCCAAGCACTGGCGCCAGAGGCGGTTCCCTCGGCGTGATCATCTCCTCTGACCGAAGCAAAGTCCTTTTTCCTTCTCCTCCTCGCGAGCGACACCGAACAGAACCGGTTCTTCCCTCCCCTACTCGGCTTGATCGGAAAATCGGCAGAAGCTCATGCCCTTCTCCTCCCCGAGCTTCTAGAGAGCACCCCTAGCTCAGCTTCACTTTCCCGACACCCAGATAGCTCAGCTTCGGCCTTCCATGCCCTAGAACAGTCGCTACAGCGGCGACCCACAGAAAAGCTGCGACCAGCTACACGTGGACAGCTCTCCACAGGAGCTTTCACAGCCGAGCGATCATGGCTATGGGAGCGTGCTACTGTGGTGCGGCTCTCCTCCAATTCTTGGAGCAAACCATGGATCATCGCTGGCCAATTTGAAGTTTCTGCTCCGGCGAGTTCAACCCGAGCATCCGGTACAAAACCTTCAAATTCCCCCTCTCTGATCCACCATAGGTCATCAAATCTTGCACATAGCAGCTGGACTAGCCGGCGATCATATTCTCTTTGGCGATCCTAGCATGAAATCACCTTGGAGCAGAGGATTTTGGAGTCTCCCGAGCGTGATCACGGCGGGACCGATCGGGCGCACGGTGCCGATACCTTTACCGCCATTTCCGAGCTAATCCATGCCCTTGCCAAGCTTTGCGATCACCCACTGCTGCTGTAGAGCTAGTTGGTCGACGTTTTGGCGGGCTAGGAACCTCGGGCGACGGCGCCGAACTTCAACCGAGGCCGCCGCAAGTCGCCGAGGTATCTCCAGTCACCAGTAGCCCGAGATAACCCCACAGCCGTGTTCCTCGATGTCGATAACCCCCTGGCAGCGAGTTTCAGCTCGTGCGGTGGCTGGCAGCGGCGATCCAGCGAGTTGTGATTTGCTCCGGCGAGGGGGAGGCAGCGCGCGCGAGGAAACAACGGGAGGTTGAAGAAGGGGCCGGGCCTGGCTGTCAGCAGCTGTGCATTTTAAATCTGTGATCTGGTGTGGCTGGATCCGGTTTGCTGGTGTGCTGAACCCTGTGAACCCAGTGTGGTTGAAATTCTATTGGCTGGGATTTAAATAGTGGGTCCAGCCGACTTTTCAGTAGAAAAACAATTCCAGAGATGGCCACAAGTTTGGAAATTCATATCTCTGTGTAGAAATCTCCAAATTGAGTGATTCCAATTGGGCTGGATTCATTTTTCAAAGGCCTATCCAAATATGAACTCAGATTTGTATGAAAGTCAATATATAATTATGAAAAATTCTTTGAAGTTTTTCTGAAAAAGAATTATTGAGGGAGTTTGGTTTATCCAAAAATCCTCAATTTTACCAGAATATTCTTTAGCATATTGTGGACCATCTGGCAAATTTTGATCTCATTTGAAGATCATTTGTGTAGGAATTTGCTAAATACAAACTGCTGTATTCATAAGAGTCCAGAAGCATTTTCAGAAAATGTTTCCCACTTGTAAAATATATTCTGGGCAATCCATAGCTCCAAAAATCATATGAAAATTTAGGCAAGCTCTCTGAGATATACTTGAAATTGTAGTTCACTTAATTGGGCATGAAAATGCACAGTACTCCAGAATTAATTCTTTTGAGTAGAAATGCTTAAAGAATTGTTCTGGGAGGACTACTCAAGTAAAAGGCTTAATTTTGGACCAAATTATTTTCATGTGGCTAGGACCGGAAAATCGATGATCAAGTGTGTGGATAGAATTTCCCGATTTGAACTCGATCGGTTTTCCACGTGTACCGGTGCTAAAAACAAATTCCAGCGAGCAAGGTGTAAAAGTCCCAAAAATGTGTATGAATAAAACCTAGGTTTGAATTCATAGGTGTGGCAAAGGCATGAAAAATGGGACTTGCTAAAACTTTTCTTCTTGCAAAGTGATACATGGATGATCATCCAAAATGAGGTTCACATCTTTATTTGAGGGTGTTGAACCAATAAGGATTTAAAATTACCTTTTTGCATGTAAGTTTAAAAATCAGATTTTAAATTCAAAGTTCACACAAATGGTGAACAAAAACTTTGAATACTTATGCAGCCATATAGTTGGAAAATTGTGGAAAAAGTTGGATGACAAACTTGTCATTAGGGTGGGCTCAAAAAGGAGTTAAAGAGAAGAATTTTCAAATTGTAACCAAATTCAAATTTGCTATGCAAATTCAAACTGAGTTTGGAGATTTCAAATTCTAGCCTACCTTTCAAACTCAGAATTATGGAATTGGGAGGATTAACTTGAGGAGATATTTTGGAGAGGAGAGAAGTAGGGGACCCACATGTCATTGAGTTGAAGATCAAAACTTGCACATGAAGCAAACAAATGACTCTGTCTCTGTTTTGCTCGAACCAACCGAGGGCTGCTCGTGCGCCACCGAGAAGCTTGCCACGCCACCTCCTGCTGCCTTCTCCCAAGCACTGGCACCAGAGGCGGTTCCCTCGGCGTGATCATCCCCTCTGACCGAAGCAAAGTCCTTTTTCCTTCTCCTCCTCACGAGCGACACCGAACAGAACCGGTTCTTCCCTCCGCTACTCGGCTTGATCGGGAAATCGGCAGAAGCTCACGCCCCTCTCCTCCCCGAGCTGCTAGAGAGCACCCCGAGCTCAGCTTCCACTTTCCCGACACCCAGATAGCCGAGCTCCGGCCTTCCATGACCTAGAACAGTCGCCACAGCGGCGACCCACAGAAAAGTGGCGACCAGCTTCACGTGGACAGCTCTCCACAGGAGCTTTCACGGCCGAGCGATCATGGCTACGGGAGCACACTAATGTGGTGCAGCTCTCCTCCAATTCTTGGAGCAAACCATGGATCATCGCCGGCCTATTTGAAGTTTTTGCTCCGGCGAGTTCAACCCGAGCATCTGGTACGAAACCTTCAAATTCCTCCTCTCTGATCCTCCATAGGTCATCAAATCTTGCACATAGCAGCTGGACTAGCCGGCGATCATATTCTCTTAGCGATCCTAGCAAGAAATCACCTCGGAGCAGAGGATTTTGAAGTCTCCCGAGCATGATCACGGCGGGATCGATCGGGCGCACGGTGCTGATCCCTTTACCGCCGTTTCCGAGCTAATCCATGCCCTTGCCGAGCTTTGCGATCACCCACTGATGCTGTAGAGCTAGTTGGTCGACATTTTGGCGGGCTAGGAACCTCAGGCGACGGCGCCGAACTTCAACCGAGGCCGCCGCAAGTCGCCGAGGTATCTCCGGTCACCAGTAGCCCGAGGTAACCACACAGCCGTGTTCCTCGATGTCGATAACCCCCTGGCAGTGAGTTTCAGCTCGTGCGGTGGCCGGCAGCAGCGATCCGGTGAGTTGTGATTTGCTCCGGCGAGGGGGAGGCAGCGCGCGCGAGGAAACGGCGGGAGGTTGAAGAAGGGGCCGGGCCCGGCTGTCAGCGGCTGTGCATTTTAAATCTGTGATCGGGTGTGGCCGGATCCGTTTTGCTGGCGTGCTGAACGCTGTGAACCCCGTGTGGCTGAAATTCTATTGGATGGGATTTAAACAGTGGGTCCAGCCGACTTTTCAGTAGAAAAACAATTCTAGAGATGGCCACAAGTTTGGAAATTCATATCTCTGTGTAGAAATTTCCAAATTGAGTGATTCCAATTGAGCTGGAGACATTTTTCAAAGTCAAATCCAAATATGAACTCAGATTAGTATGAAAGTCAATATATAAATCTGGAAAATTCTTTGAAGGTTTTCTGAAAAAGAATTATTGAGGGAGTTTGGTTCATCCAAAAATCCTAAAATTTTACCAGATTATTCTTTAGCATATTGTTGACCTTCTAGAAAATTTTCAGCTCACTTGAAGATCATTTGAGTAGGAATTTGCTAAATACAAACTGCTGTATTCATAAGAGTCCAGAAGCATTTTCAGAAAATGTTTCCCACTTGTAAAATCTATTCTGGGCAATCCATAGCTTCAAATATCATAGGAAAATTTAGGCAAGCTCTCTGAGACATACTTGAAATTGTAGTTCACTTAGTTGGGCATGAAAATGCACAGTACTCCAGAATTAATTCTTTTGAGTAGAAATGCTTAAAGAATTGTTCTGGGATAACTACTCAAGTAAAAGGGCTGAATTTTGGAACAAATTACTTTCATGTGACCAAGAACTCACATGTAAATTATTAGCTCAAGTTGAGCCCTTGAACTCCCTGTTCTTATTCTCCATACTTATGTATTGGTGGAAATACATGAGAGATACTGTGAGAATTATAGAGAACACAATTTAACTCCACATTAGCTGCAATTTGGCAAGCTGAATCCCTAGGTAGTATAGAACCTGCTGTATAAGTTTTGAGGCCGTTGGAGTTCTTGTTCTTCAGTTGCATCCAATTCTTTTCAGCTCATCTATTATGTTCATTAGGGAAAGTAGTTAGTGTATAGCTACAACACTAAGATCAATTTAGTTCATTTCTGTTTTCTTTGCACAACAGAGGCAAACCAAGCCATTCTTGGCTTTTCCACACAACCTCTGTTCTTAAGAAATTAATTCTTAACTTCTTTCCATTTCGTTCTATAAAATTGTGCATATACATTTTATTAGGATTCACAATGAAGGAGATTCAAAGGAGCGATTCATCAAAGTTGATCATACTCCGGAGAACCAAGGGTTGATCAACCAAGATCACTAACTGAATATATACGACTACCCTGCAAAACAGTCAAGCTCCGGTTTGCATTTAACAGCTTTTAAGTATTACTTTGTATTCACTTTCGGTTAAGATATGAACTGTGCATTAGGTCTAGTGTTTGATACTCCTCTTGCATAACCAAATGACCCATGGAGTATTGGGTAGGTGTCTTTCACCGTGTACAACTGCCGTGCTTAAGTAAGGTTCAGTAGAAGTCGAGTGGTGAGATGCTACTCACATGTTCAGGAACAACAGGGGCATAGGGGATTGGTTCATAAATGAATTAGCAAGTTAAAGTTGAAACCGGAAGGTTGTAGGGGCAGCAGAACATAGGGGCCTGGGTGCTATAGACCTGTCCGTGTCGTTCAAGGACCGATCCGTATGCAGCCATGTTGAACAAGTTTGAGTTGTGTACCGGACTCACGCTGGTATTATGGGACCCAGTAAACCGATGTACCTCGGGAAGCTGTCGTTGAGCCTTTTCGGGTTGCCTCAGGCGAGACGGCCGGTGTGCAGTATGTGGGGAACATTCTCATGACATCTCATGTCGGCAGGTGCACCATGAAAGTGGCTACTGTACGGGGTGACTTGATCGATTCAACGGGAGTGAAACGGGGGAAAGGCTGCCACGTACGACATCAGTGATGGTTTCTGTAGGCAACGTCGAGTACGGGTGTACGTGTCGTGTAGTCCGGGTGTTGTTGATTCGAATCACCGTCGCTCGTGGAATGGACCGAGCATACTTGTTCTCACAGTCATGACGTAGTAAGAACTTGCATGAGAAAGGAACTAATCACCTTGGTTTGAAGTTATACTATCTTTGTAATGCATCTTTGATGATTAGCTAGTGCAAACTCGATTCTTTTATGCCGTGAGCCATTTACATCGGGGGAAAGCGTTTCTTGTTTGATTGTGGACTCCCGATGTGGCGTGCCCAAGGTTACTTAAAATCGCTGCAAATAATACCTGAAAGTAAGGATTCACTTTTAGGCGAGTTTATTATGCATTATGCTATCCTACTTTAGGTTCATAACCTCACATAGAGTTTCATGACTAAGGTGACGGTTAAGTCTTGCTGAGCGTTATGCTCACGGATGCTATCCGAGTTGTTTTGCTGGTTTGACTTCATGCTTATGAAGGGATGCCGATGAGACTCGGGAACCTCCGAGTGGTTACTCAAGAGCATCCTCGCCGCTGCAGATTGTTCTTCGTGTTGCTAGTAAGAAACATCCACGGGCTGGACTGTTTCTTTGTTGCTAAGTTAGAATTGAGTCGTGAGAGTTATAGTCTTCCGCTGTAGCTTATTTTGAGATAAGTATTTGTAAAACACTTTTGTACGCTTCCGCAAATGATTTATGCAACGTGATGTGTTTTATCGACTCGTGTGCTGTTGGGTGCCGCATATCACGGCACCACCCAACGAGGTCCTGTCTCGACCCTCATAGCATGGTATCAGAGCCGTGTTGGGGATAGTACACGGATTGAGCATCATATTACGTTAAAAATTTTGGGTACGGTGAGATAACGTTACTAAGCCCACATAAGGACTACTATGAGCATATTATGAAGGTGGCAATCCAACCTATCTGTTATGTCAGAAAATCGTGCATCTCGGGATGTTCTATGTCTTGGGGGGTTCACGTAAGCGCTGTCCACCAGTGCGCACAAGCTGAAGGGTGAATCCCCACGGGTGGCAGGTAACCCGACCCGCTTTAGTATCCTCTATGACTCTTCATGTTGTTTGGGGTATTCGAGCAACGCCCGTCCCTGGTGTTCTTTGGGCAAGTATGGGAGACCCCGTCACGTGGTCAGTAATGTGAACGCGTAGCTCAAGGCGTGTTTGGCTTGAGAACATCCGGGCGAGTGATGACGGCCGGGTGTATGAACTGTATGGATACCGGGTTTGGTGTGCAGCCGAACCTGATGATTGAGTGTCTTTTATGTAGGTACTAACCATGAAAACCATAGTGCGTGTAGAACACATTTGCGAGTGACTGTTTTAGTGCCACCTAAGTATATGTATATGCCGGTGTAATCCGGTTAGGTTTTTCATTGGTGAGGCAACGTAGTACCGTCATATGTCTTACGGTGCATCGCCACCATACTACACTTGATAGTCTTTCTTCCTATGAAGAAATCATTCATGACTAACTTTCAAACTAAAAATGGATGTTGGAAAGCACATATTAGTTACTGAGCTCTTCATTTGAACTAAGTTTCAAAGAAGAGAATTGCTAGGTTTCTTTTGATCTAAAAAACAGAGTGCTCTGTTCTGGCAGAAATTTTTGCTAGATTTGACAGGGAATAACTCTGAGTAGATTGACCCAATGAAGGTGTATGATACAGTTCTGGAAAGGTGTGTAAGTGCTCTACAACTTTTCTGTAGAACTCCAGAGCAAAATCGGATGCCAACTTGGTTGAATGTCCTGATGAATGCAAACTGTTCAGAGAACAGGACAGCTATAAACCTCTCTGGATGTTTCTGTATATTAGCCATAACTCTCTGTAAAAAATACCTAAGGGTCATATAATACACCGTTGGAAAGGTTATGAAATTTGAAACAACTTTGTAGTTCAGAGATTGTTCAGAATCATACTCCATTTTTATGTACAACTGTGATGAAAATAGCCACATACAAAGGAGATGCTGGCAAATTTTATCCAGAAATTCTGTCAACTTTGAACAATCATAACTTTTGATCCAGAGTTGATATGAGTACTCGTTGGAAATATGCTGAAGTTAACTTTAACTTTGGTATTCAACTTGAGTTATAAAAATGCTGGTAACCGGATCAAAATCTGGGTTAAGTACAGAAAGGTCTGTTCTGTACAGAATAGGGGACTGATTCTGTTGGCTTTAGGAAGATGTGTAAACATGAAATTTTGTTATGCTTTCAAAAAGTTTTAGAATGTTCATGTTTTACATACTTTCACATACTGCTGAGATCAAGTTTTGACTCCCCTCAAAATTATTCTTTTGCAGTATGGTGCGTACTCATTCCCCGAGTAGGGCTGAAGGTTCTCGCCGAGACGGTGATGACTCGACTCCACCACGGGCACTGCCATCAACGGTATGGGCGGATGTCATGGCTCAGATGGTCGAGTCAAGTCAGGAGAACACAAGACTACTCAAAGCCTTGGTACAACGAAGCTTACTCCAACGTGCACAACAGGTCGTTCCACCTCGGAACTCCTATTTGGAATTCTTGGCGACACAAGCGCCAATTTTCACGGAAGCCAATGAACCAGTGGAAGCTGATCAGTGGCTTCGGGTTATGGAGTCCAAGTTTGGAGTGTTTGAGTGCGATGAATATCAGAAGACCTTATTTGCAGCTCAACAACTCCACGGAGCCACCGGAAATTGGTGGTTCGCTTATCTCGCCATCGTTCCGGAAGGCCATCAAGTGGAATGGACGGAATTTCGTGAAGCATTCTGTGCTCGTCACATTCCTATGGTTTTATCAAGGTTCAGCAGCAAGAATTTGGGAACTTGAAGCAGGAGGACATGAGTGTCCTCGATTATGTCAAACGGTTCAACCTTTTGGCACAATATGCTCCTGCCTATGCGATGAGCGAAGCTGCAAGGTGTGACTACTTTTTCTATAGCCTGAGTGCAGTATTAAAAGATAAGTTAGCTTTGTTCAATCAAGGCAATTACACCGAGTTGATCAGTGCTGCTCTGCTGCAATAACAAGCGATACTTGAGTGTCAAGCAGAGAAGAGGGACCGAGATGATGTGTAAGAAGACACACCAGTTGTTCCTTGTAAATACCATGTGGTGTATCACACACCATCTGATGAAATATGGCAAGCACCAGTAAGATCAACTCCGTACAGATTTCCTGCTCAAGAATCATGTCTTGAAGCAACACCTTTGCCGCAGCAACGAATGACACCTGTTGCATCATTGCTGCAGCCAAGTACATTAACTTCTCAACCACAAGTCAACGAAGAACCGGGGAAACCTCCGTGTTCTTATTGCCACCGTTCTGGGCATTTTAGACAAGAATGCCGGGAGAAGTTGTTGAACACCAGACAACCATCATCATCAGGTGGTATGCTGCCACCTGCATAAGTTAATATAACAACATTGCAATCTGGGAGTGTGCAACATCTTGCTATTGAGGATGTCCCGGAGGGAGCACCAGTGCTAGCGGGCATGTTTACTCTCAATGATGTGGCCGTGCTCATACTTTTTGATTTCTGGTGCAACTCACAATTTTATCAGCAAAACCTGCGTGGATCAGCACCAATTATCCACCAATACTCCCACAACAAGTTATCTTATCCGTTTAGCGGGAGGAAATATCTCTGCTAATCAGATTGTGTCCCGAGCAGCTTTGTGTTTGGGCGAAAAAATATACCCAACATCGCTGATTATGTTGGATAGACAGAAGATAGACATAATATTGGGGATGTCTTGGTTAAATCGTCATGGTGCCGTTCTCAATATAGGTAACCGGACTGTCCAGGTTGACTCGCCGATTCACGGACAACACACACTGTTTTTAGACAGCGAAGACCCATATATGGTAGAGGCCTATCACACGGAACCACTTAAGCTTTAAGATATTCCGGTGGTACGTGATTATCCCGATGTATTTCCCGATGACTTACCGGGCATGCCGCCCGAACGGGACGTCGAGTTCAAGATTGAACTGGCACCGGGAACAACACCTATCTCACGAAGGCCTTACAAGATGGAACCTAACGAGCTAGCGGAGTTGAAGGAGCAACTAAATGAACTCATAAGCAAGGGTTTCATACAACCAAGTTCTTCACCCTGGGGTTGCTCTGCGCTGTTCGTTAAGAAGAAGGACGAAACACTGTGGTTATGTGTGGATTATCGTCCTCTAAATGCTGTCACGATAAAGAACAAGTATCCCTTGCCCCGCATCGACATCTTGTTCGATCAACTTGTGGGTGCAAAGGTATTTTCGAAGATGGATCTTCGGTCGGGCTATCATCAAATCAAAATCTGACCGGAGGACATACCGAAGACAGCTTTCTCGACGAGATACGGACTCTCTGAGTACCTCGTCATTTCATTTGGGTTAACCAACGCTCTGGCACACTTCATGTACTTGATGAATTCTGTGTTCATGCCAGAGTTAGACAAGTTCGTCATGGTATTCATCGACGACATATGGGTTTACTCCAAATCTGAAGAAGAGCACGCTGAACATTTGCGTATCGTGATACAACGGTTGAGGGAGCACAAGTTATATGCCAGGTTCAGCAAGTGCGAGTTCTGGATTGATCAAGTGCCTTTCCTAGGCCATATTATTTCAGCATAGGGCATTGCCGTGGACCCTAGCAAAATTGAACAAGTGCTGAAGTGGCAATCTCCCAAATCAGTCCACGAGGTCCGAAGTTTCCTAGGTTTAGCGGGGTATTATCGGAGGTTTATTCCGAGCTTCTCAAAAATTACTAAACAATGATGGAGATGCTGAAGAAGGCCACTAAATACATGTGGAATTCAGCATGTGAAGCCGCATTCAAAACTCTGGTGAAACATCTCACAACAGCTCCAGTTCTTGCTCAGCCAGTCACGACGAAGCCATTTGATGTGTACTGTGATGCATCCGGCATCGGTCTCGGCTGTGTTTTGATGCAAGAAGGGTGTGTAGTCGCCTATGGGTCTCATCAACTGTGAAACCACGAGCAGCATTATCCAACTCACGATCTCGAGCTTGCTGCAGTGGTGTTGGCGTTAAAGATGTGGAGGCATTATCTGCTTGGTAATCTTGTTCACCTCTACACCGACCATAAAAGCTTGAAGTATATCTTCACGTAGAAGGAGCTGAATATGAGACAATGGAGATGGTTGGAGCTCATCAAAGATTACAAAATTGAGATCCACTACCATCCGGGAAAAGCAAACATGGTTGCCGACGCGCTTAGCCGGAAAGCCCACGTTCACAACTTGGCGATTGCTGAGTTGGAAGATGAAGAGCCGAGCCTCCGTGTCATTCCGTATGGAGCACTTTACAATATTGCTCTCATTCCAACGATCCGTGAAGATATTGTTGAGGCTCAAAGAAGAGACAGAGGTATGTCTCACATACGGAGAAGACTAGACAATGGAGAGGTGAAATGCTTCCGGAAGGATGAGAACGGTACGATATGGTTTAGCGACCGTATAGTGGTACCGCGCAATATGAAACTCCGGAAGAAGATCTTGGATGAAGCCCACCTGTCAAAATTTTCCATTCATCCCGGGAGTAACAAGATGTACCAGGATTTAAAACAGAAATTTTGGTGGACGCTGATGAAGAGGGAGATTGCTAAATACATATCCGAGTGTGATAGGTGTAGACGGGTCAAGGCTGATCATATGCGGAAAGCCGGAACGCTACAACCTCTGAAGATACCGGCATGGAAATGGGAGGATGTGAGTTTGGATTTCATCGTCGGATTACCACTCACATCCCAGAAGCATGACTCGATATGGGTGATCGTCGACCGGTTGACGAAATCAGCTCATTTCATACCGGTGAACACTCATTATTGAGCAAGGCAATATGCGGAGCTATATATTTCAAGAATTATATGCTCACATGGTGTCCCGAAGACCATCATTTCAGATCGAGGTGCGCTGTTCGTTGCTCGGTTTTGGGAGCAGCTGCACGCCTCGTTGGGCACCAAGCTGATTAGGAGCTCCGCATATCACCCTCAAACTGATGGACAAACCGAGAGGGTGAACCAAGTACTAGAAGATATGTTGAGAGCGTGTGCCATCCACCACGGTAAGAATTGGGACGATCACTTACCGTTGGCGGAGTTTTCATACAACAACGGGTATCAAGTGAGTATTAAAATGGCACCGTATGAAGCTCTCTACGGCCGGAAGTGTCGCACACCGCTGAATTGCTGTGAGTCCGGCGAAAGAGTTCTGTTTGGGGTTGATCTTGTCAACGAAGCCGAAGACCGAGTTCAGTTGATACAAGGGAACTTGAAGGCTGCACAATCCCGACAGAAGAGCTACGCTGATCAAAGGCGTAGGCCATTGCATTTTGAGGTCGGTGACCGAAAACTTTGAATACTTATGCAGCCATATAGTTGGAAAATTGTGGAAAAAGTTTGATGACAAACTTGTCATTAGGGTGGGCTCAAAAAGGAGTTAAAGAGAACCATTTTCAAATTCTAACCAAATTCAAATTTGCTATGGAAATTCAAACTGAATTTGGAGAATTCAAATTCTAGCCCACCTTTCAAACTCAGAATTGTGGAATTGGGAGGATTAACTTGAGGAGATATTTTGGAGAGGAGAGAAGTAGGGGACCCACATGTCATTGAGTTGAAGATCAAAACTTGCACCATGAAGCAAACAAATGACCCTGTCTCTGTTTTGCTTGAACCAACCGAGGGCTGCTCGTGCGCCACCGAGAAGCTTGCCGCGCTACCTCCTGCTGCCTTCTCCCAAGCGCTGGCGCCAGAGGCGGTTCCCTCTGCGTGATCATCCCCTCTGACCGAAGCAAAGTCCTTTTTCCTTCTCTTCCTCGTGAGAGACACAGAACAGAACCGGTTCTTCCCTCCGCTACTCGGCTTGATCGGGAAATCGGCAGAAGCTCACGCCCCTCTCCTCCCCGAGCTGCTAGAGAGCACCCCGAGCTCAGCTTCCACTTTCCCGACACCCAGATAGCTGAGCTCCGGCCTTCCATGCCCTAGAACAGTCGCCACAGCGGCGACCCACAGAAAAGCGGCGACCAGCTTCTCGTGGACAGCTCTCCACAGGAGCTTTCACGGCCGAGCGATCACGGCTACGGGAGCGCGCTAATGTGGTGCGGCTCTCCTCCAATTCTTGGAGCAAACCATGGATCATCGCCGGCCAATTTGAAGTTTTTGCTCCGGCGAGTTCAACCTGAGCATCCGGTACGAAACCTTCAAATTCCCCCTCTCTGATCCTCCATAGGTCATCAAATCTTGCACATAGCAGCTGGACTAGCCGGCGATCATATTTCCTTAGCGATCCTAGCATGAAATCACCTCGGAGCAGAGGATTTTGGAGTCTCCCGAGCGTGATCACGGCGGGATCGATCGGGCGCACGGTGCTGATCCCTTTACCGCCGTTTCCGAGCTAATCCATGCCCTTGCCGAGCTTTGCGATCACCTACTGATGCTGTAGAGCTAGTTGGTCGACGTTTTGGCGGGCTAGGAACCTCGGGCGACGGCGCCGAACTTCAACCATGCCTCTGCAAGTCGCCGAGGTATCTCCGGTCACCAGTAGCCCGAGATAACCCCACAGCCGTGTTCCTCGATGTCGATAACCCCCTGGCAGCGAGTTTCAGCTCGTGCGGTGGCCGGCAGCGGCGATCCGGCGAGTTGTGATTTGCTCCGGCGAGGGGGAGGCAGCGCGCGCGCGAGGAAACGTCGGGAGGTTGAAGAAGGGGCCGGGCCCGGCTGTCAGCGGCTGTGCATTTTAAATCTGTGATTGGGTGTGGCCGGATCCGGTGTGCTGGCGCGCTGAACCCTGTGAACCCCATGTGGTTGAAATTCTATTGGCTGGGATTTAAACAGTGGGTCCAGCCGACTTTTCAGTAGAAAAACGATTCCAGAGATGGCCACAAGTTTGGAAATTCATATCTCTGTAGAAATCTCTAAATTGAGTGATTCCAATTGGGTTGGATTCATTTTTCAAAGGTCTATCCAAATATTAACTCAGATTTGTATGAAAGTCAATATATAATTCTGGAAAATTCTTTGAAAGTTTTCTGAAAAAGAATTATTGAGAGAGTTTGGGTTATCCAAAAATCCTAAAATTTTACCAGAATATTCTTTAGCATATTGTAGACCTTATAGCAAATTTTCAGCTCATTTGAAGATCATGTGAGTAGGAATTTGCTAAATACAAACTGCTGCGTTCATAAGAGTCCAGAAGCATTTTCAGAAAATGTTTCCCACTTGTAAAATCTATTCTGGGCAATCCATAACTCCAAAAATCATAGAAAAATTTAGGCAAGATCTCTGAGACATACTTGAACTTGTAGTTCACTTAATTGGGCATGAAAATGCACAGTACTCCAGAATTAAATGCTTAAAGAATTGTTCTGGGAGGACTACTCAAGCAAAAGGTCTGAATTTTGGACCAAATTACTTTCATGTGACCAAGAACTCACATGTAAATTATCAGCTCAAGTTGAGCCCTTGAACTTCCTGTTCTTATTCTCCATACTTATGTATTGGTGGAAATACATGAGAGACACTGTGAGAATTATAGAGACCACAATTTAACTCCACATTAGCTGCAATTTGGCAAGCTAAATCCCTAGGTAGTACAGAACCTGCTGTAAAAGTTTTGAGGCTGTTGTAGTTCTTGTTCTTCAGTTGCATCCAATTCTTTTCAGTTCATCTATTATGTTCATTAGGGAAAGTAGTTAGTGTATAGCTACAACACTAAGATCAATTTAGTTCATTTCTGTTTCTTTGCACAACAGAGGCAAACCAAGCCATTCTTGGCTTTTCCACACAACCTCTGTTCCTAAGAAATTAAGTCTTAACTTGTTTCCATTTCATTCTATAAAATTGTGCATATACATTTCATTAGGATTCACAACGAAGGGGATTCAAAGGAGTGATTCATCGAAGTGGATCATACTCCGGAGAACCAAGGGTTGATCAACCAAGATCACTAACTGAATATATACGACTACCCTGCAAAACAGGAAAGCTCCGGTTTGCATTTAACAGCTTTTAAGTTTTACTTTGTATTCACTTTCGGTTAAGATATGAACTGTGCATTAGGTCTAGTGTTTGATACTCCTCTTGCATAACCAAATGACCCATGGAGTATTGGGTAGGTGTCTTTCACCGTGTAGAACTGCCGTTCTTAAGTAAGGTTCGGTAGAAGTTGAGTGGTGAGATGCTACTCGCATGTTCAGGAACAACAGGGGCATATGGGATTGGTTCATAAATGAATTAGCAAGTTAAAGTTGAGACCAGAAGTTTATAAGGGCAGCAGGACATAGGGGCCTGGGTGCTATAGACTTGTCCGTGTCGTTCAAGGACCGATCCGTATGCGCCCCTGTTGAACAAGTTTGAGTTGTGTACCGGACTCATGCTGGTATTATGGGACCCGGTAAACCGATGTACCTCGGGAAGCTGTCGTTGAGCCTTTTCGGGTCGCCTTAGGCGAGATGGCCGGTGTGCAGTATGTGGGGAACATTCTCATGACATCTCATGTCGGCAGGTGCACCATGAGAGTGGCTACTGTACGGGGCGACTTGATCGATTCAACGGGGGTGAAACGGGGGATAGGCTGCCACATACGACGTCAGTGATGGTTGCTGTAGGCAACGTTGAGTATGGGCGTACGGGTCGTGTAGTCCGGGTGTTATTGATTCAAATCACCATCGCTCGCGGAATGTACCGAGCATACTTGTTCTCACAGTCGTGACGTAATAAGAACTTACATGAGAAAGAAACTAATCACCTTGGTTTGAAGTTATACTATCTTTGTAATGCATCTTTGATGATTAGCTAGTGCAAACTCGATTCTTTTATGCCATGAGCAATTTACATCGGGGGAAAGCGTTTCTTGTTTGATTGTGGACTCCCGATGTGGCGTGCCCAAGGTTACTTAAAGTTGCTGCAAATAATACCTGAAAGTAAGGATTCACTTTTAGGCGAGTTTATTATGCATTATGCTATCCTACTTTAGGTTCATAACCTCACATAGAGTTTCATGACTGAAAGTGCATCTAGGCACCCCTTGTGGGTTTTGGTTGATTTATGACAAACAAATGAGACCCTAACAAAATTGTTGAGAATGAGCACAGGTTCTCAAAGAAATTAAGATGAAAGCGCAAAAAGAAAGGAGAAGGAGGATCCAAATTGATAAGAGATCAAGAACTGAAAAGAATAGATCACTTAGTATAGAGTGTGTTGGAGAAACATACCCCAAGAGCTCAAGAGAAAGAAATCAAACTTACTGCACAATTTCAACACGGCCGGACTAGTCCTATATCAGCCGGACTAGTCCGATTTTCTTTCTGACCAGAAAACGGACTAGTCCGATATCATGCGGACAAGTCCGATTTTGTCTCTAGACAGAAAACGGACTAGTCCGCAATATCACGGACTAGTCCGATATCTCACGACACTTAGGGTTTTCTAAACACCGCACACCGGACTAGTCTGGAGTAAACCACGGACTAGTCCGGACATCGCAAACCCTAACGTACCCTTTGGAAACCCAACTATAAAAAGAGGCGTACGGCCATACCAACACAACTTTCGACTCCCCTGCGCCGTCACACCTCCCAAGAGCCCAAAATTCACCTCTCTCCATACCTTCTAACCCAAGAAGGATCAATTCTTGTGGATTGGCAATTGATCAAAGGAGAGACTAGTTCTACACCATCTTGAGCTCTTGGGTTTGATTTCTCGCACACTTTTCATTGTTAATTGTTCATATGTTGAGTGTGTTGAGTCGTATTCATTCATTCGTTGTAATTCTCGGGGAGCCCTCAACTTGTGAGAAGGCCCCTTGAACAATTCTATTGCCCCTTGTGATTAATGGAAGAGAATCGACCTTTGTAGCGATTCGACGAGGGTAGGGTTGGAGAAGACCCAGTCCTTAGTGGACTCCTCAACGGGGACGTAGATTGCCTTCGTGGAATTGAACCTCGGGATAAACACTTGTCTCCCACTCTTGTTTATTAATTGTTCATCATTTTAGAGTGTTTAATCAATCCTTTGAAACTCACGTTCAAACATTAAAATCAAGTTGATTCCTGTCATTCATTGTATTATTGTTGCAATACATCTAAGTTATCATTCAATTTCCGCTGCATAAAGTATTAGAAGTGTACATTGATCAATCTTGATCTCCCTGGTCCACGTATACCGGACTAGTCCGCCCAGTACCGGACTGGTTCGATTTTTCTCTGTTTAGAAAATGGACTAGTCCGCACTCTACCGAACTAGTCCGATTTCCCTGTATTTGATAGACTACTAAGTGTTTCAAGTTTCAACAAAGCATCGAAAAGCCTATTCACCCCCAACTAGGCTACATTCAATTGGTATCAGAGCCAAACTCTTTGAAAAAGACTCACCGCTCGAAAAGATGATATGGATGTCAAGGATGCACACAAAAAGATCGACGACGAAAAGAGAAATGATGAAAGGACTCAAAAGATAAAGAAGCTACTCGACGCCATTCAAGACAGTGAGAACGATGATGAGGAGGTGCTGCAACTCAAGGCTCTTCTACTGAAGAAGGCAATCTCCCCAAAAGGGAAGAAGAACACCGATGATGAAAATAAGAAGAAAGGGGGTAGTCACACAGACTACTCCCGATATCCTTTTGATTATGAGCGTTTGAATTCTCACAATAATCATTACTTATCAATTCCCCTAGGGAAAGCACCTTACTTTGATGGAAATGATTATTCAATGTGGAGACAAAATATGAAAATGCATCTCATATCTCTTAATCTGAGTTTGTGGCATATAGTATGTACAGGGATAGATATCCCGGATGATGATGAAGAGCTGACCCCAAACCAAGAACAAGCCATTCATCAAAATGCTCAAGCTACAGCTATGATCACGTCAACACTAAGCCGAGACGAGTTCACCAAGGTGGATGGGCTCGAAATTGCCAAGGAGATATGGGACACACTACAAACTGCACATGAAGGTGATCGTCACGTACGCGAAGCCAAGATAGAAATGATTGAAGGTGAATTAGGAAGATTCGCGATAGAAGAAGATGAATCACCACAAGATATGTACAATCGACTGAAGAATCTTATCAACAAAGTCCGAGCCTATGGCAGCAAGAAGTGGAATGATCATGAGGTTGTGAAGCTGATTATCAGAGCATTCATGCCTCACAATGTAACTCTTTGCTCAATGATCAGAGAAAGCCCCGGGTATCGGAAAATGACCCCAGACGAACTTCTTGGCAAGATCATCAACTTTGAGATGATGGAGAAGCAAGCCAAGCATGTTAAGGAAATTGTCGATCTCACCTCGGCAAAGAAGAAAGGAGTCGCCTTGAAGTCAACCTGTAAACCCATACCAAAGGAAGCTCGAGAAGCTTATGGAGAAGACGACAGCGATGATGAAAGCAGTGATATCGATGAAGAAGACATGATATTGTTCATGAAGAAGTTCAAGAAAATGATGATAAGAAGAAAGGGCAACAGCTCAAATGAAGGAAGACAAAGGGACAAACAAAGACCCAAGATGAGAGGGCATGCTATAACTGCGGAGGATATGATCACTTCATAGTAGATTGTCCACATGATGAAAACAAGAAGAAGACAAAGGATAACAAGTCTCAACAAAACAAAATGTTCAAGAAGAAGAAGCAATTTGGCCAAGCGCATCTAGGGAAGGAGTGGGACTCCAATGATGGATCTTCATCCGAAGAAGAAGAAGAGATGGCCACCATAGTCATAAAGAAGACTACCAAGAGATCTACTCTCTTCCCAACCATGAGCGCATGGAAGGACACCGACAACACCTGTCTAATGGCAAAGGAAGGTAAACGAAAGGTACTGACTAAATCTTCCTTCTCACATTCTTTTACTAGTGATAGTGATAACTCTAGTGAGGATGATAGCAGTGATGAAGATGAATATATGTTTAGGGGTTTAGACAAAAAGACAGCTGCTAAAATGAAATTTCTACTTGATAAGCTTGTTGATATGGAGAAGCTAGTCAATCGTCCGGAAGATATGATTATCTCCCAAAAGGAGTAATATCTTGAGATTGAAAAGCTTCTTGAATTTGAAAAGGAACAAAATAAATCACTAGAGCTTGAATTAGCTTCAAGCAAGGAAGCTTGCTTGAAGCTGAAAGACTCAAACACCACAATCAAGGATGAACTTGCTGACTTAACAAAAGTTAACAATATCCTTGAAGGACAAGTTGATTCACTCAGGCAAAATGGTTCTTCATCGACTACTAGCTCACGTTCTCAACACACAAAGTCTGAAACTAGCATTACTTGTACTTGTGCCAAAAATGACACTAACATGAAGAAAAAGCCAAACTTGACAAAGGAAAAGCAATCTTCTCAAAGTGGCACATTTGACAAGGAGAATATCAAGTATGCAAGCAGTGCATACTCGGTCACAAGGCCTCCTAATGTCAAATATGGCATTGGATATTCTAATGGTGAAAAGCTCAATGATAGAAACCACAAGAATAACAAGGGTTGCATTGCCTTTGTCAAGGGAAACTCTTCTCAAACTACAAAGCTTAGTAAAGTTGATAAATTTAACAATGTGAACACATATAGACAACAACTTCTGTTTAGAACCTTTGATGCTTCATATGTACTTGTGAAAAGTAATCTTGGAAGAGTCTATGCTAAATATGTTGGGCCACGCCATGGGAATACCAAGTCTTATGTGTGGGTGCCCAAATCACTTGTGACTAACCTCAAAGGACCCAAGCAAGCTTGGGTACCTAATACCAAGGCATAATTTATTTTTGCAGACTTATTCATCCGGCGGAACAAAATGAGTGCTAGATAGTGGATGCACCAATCACATGACTGGAGAAATAGCAATGTTCATGGAATATGAAGAAAATGAAAATCAAAGCGAAGGCATTTACTTTGGTGATAATAGTCAAGGAAAAGTGCTTGGTACCGGTAAAATTGCAATTTCATCACAACATACTCTCTCTCATGTTTTACATGTTGACTCCCTAGATTATAATCTGTTGTCGATATCTCAATTATGCGACAAGGGTTATAATTGCTTATTCACTAATAAGGGTGTGACTGCCTTTAGAAGGAGTCATAACTCAATCGCATTCAAGGGTGTGTTGAAGGGAAAACTTTATCTAGTTGACTTCAACAAAGATAAAGCTAAACTTGACACATGCTTGATTGCAAAGACCAACATGGGTTGGCTGTGGCATAAACGGCTAGCACATGTTGGTATGAGCAATCTTCAAAAACTCCTCAAAGGCGATCACATCCGAGGTTTAAAGGATGTTGTTTTTGAGAAAGACAGGCCGTGTAGAGCATGTCAAGCAGGAAAACAAGTAGGAGCACCCCATCCCGCGAAAAATGTCATGACTACAACAAGACCGATTGAGCTCCATCACATGGATCTATTTGGTCCAATTGCCTACATAAGCATCGGTGGTAATAAATACGGTCTAGTCATTGTTGATGATTTTTCACGCTTCACGTGGGTTTTCTTTTTGCATGATAAGACAGAAACTCAAGGAACTCTCAAGAAGTTCATAAAGCGTGCCCAAAATGAATTCTCATTGAAGATAAAGAACATACGAAGTGACAATGGAACAGAATTCAAGAAAACCTGTGACGCCCGGTGATCGCAGTGGGTGGTGCCGTGCGATGCGGCACCCAACAGCATGCACGAAAAGAGAGTAAGAACATAGCGAAACCATTTTGTTACTCAAGGTAATTTCTTTTACAACATAATGTACACACACAGCGGAAATTAAAATTTGCTGGACAATCTACTCACTCTCGACCCTAACTACGCCGAAGAGAAGTCATTCAGCCCGGGAACGCTTTCTACTAGCTTCACCAAAGAAAGGCAGCGGCTAGGTTTCCAATGAGTTGAACAAACCGCGAGTTTCATCGTCTCACTGAACAACCCTATTCATAGCAGGCATCCTGCTACCTGCAAAAACAACTCAGAAGCAACCGTGAGCACTAAGGCTCAGCAAGACTTAACCGTCACTCCTAAACATGTAACTCTAAATGCATGGGTAGTAAGACAGTAGGCATAGGAATTTGCAAAATGCATCTTGACTAAATGATCCTTATATTCAGATTCTTTTAGCCTTCATTTTGGTGGTCCTCACGCCTCACAACATCGGAAGTCCACAATCAAACAAGAAACGCTTATCCCGATGTTGCTAGCCTAAGGTGGAAATGAAATTTAGTTGGCTCTATATCTACTTCAGTCAAGGTTCCAATACAGTGATTAATCCACAAACAGCAAGTTAAGAGACTTAGTTCATCTTCTTACTAAGTCACGGCGCAGTGGGCAAGTATGCTCAATCCTCTTCCGCGAGCGACGGTGATTCGAATCAATAACAACCCGGAATACACGACACATACACCCGCCTCGAAAGACTCTCTCAAGAGCTCTTTCTTACGTTGTATGCAGCAACCTTTCACACGACACCCCGACATAGAAAAACGCTTCGCGCCGAGCAGGATGGTCCTTTACGTGGACACGTCGAAGTTGCCCGCTAAAGGATTTATACCTCCCGCCTTCTCAACGCCATTCCCACGCGAAGGATGAGTTTCTATATCACGGTCCATCGTGTTACATCGGTTTCATGGGTCCCATACCCCACTATATATCCGGTACAGCTCAATCTTGTCCAGCAGGGCCGCATACATACGGTCCTTAACCGACACGGACGGGGCTACAACCAACCTCCACATTTGCCTTACCATCCCGGTCCAGGCCAAATGTGGTCTCAAGCATTGTCACACCCATCGCAGGTCGAGACCAACCATGAGCGCTCCATCCTACAGGAACATCCCCGTCCCCATCTCATATTCATGAGGGTGCTCTTATCATTTATCTCTCGTGAGTAACTCCATTACTCGAACTTTCTCGCGAGTAGCTTTTTACTACTCGACTTCTACCGAGCTAGCTACAACATTAGCCTAGCATCTACAACGAGGCAAAGCCTACACTAAACCTTCTACTCAGGGATGTAATAGTCATGCAAGTGGGTTTCAATCATCCTAGACATAATGCACAATATCAAGTCTAATAAACATGAGGTGAAGTGAAGCAAAATTTAAAACGGTAACGATATGCAAACCGGGGATTGCCTTGCTCAACTGTTTTGTTAGAAGCTAGGAGTTAGTCTTCCTCCGGAGAATCCGCCAAACTCGTCACGAGATGGAGATCCTCGCTGTAGAGTCGAGTCCTCGTCGAACGTCGACGTCACGTGAGCTATTAAGATGATTTATGCACATGTATTCAAAAGCAATTTAGAAAATGATTCAAAACTGTTGTTGTACAAGTTAACTCACACATAAGAGAGATAAACAACAACAAGGTTTCTGTTGTTGGATCTACAACCTTAGAGATGATGAAAGCTAGGGTGAAAAGAGATACTAGTAATCACCATGTGATTAAGTCCATTATTTGAACACTTAAACCTAAAAGATGGTAGCTCAAGTTCCAGAGGTCCAATGAAGCTGAGAATTTAACCACAGCCTATATGGATGGTATTTAGGCAGTATGCAAAAATTGAGCTCATGAAATGGCTCAAGGTGATCACAATAATTCCTTATGTGATTTTCACTAACCTGCCTTTACCCCCTAGATATTAAGCTTTCCTTTGCTGCAAAGTAGACTTTTTGTGAAGTACAAAATGTCCTGAGTCCATAGGAATTGGTTTTACCATTTTTGGAGTTTCCTACATGGAGATATGGATTTTTCAAGGATTGGGGAAAAGCTGAAAATGTCTCTGTTTATTTTCCCATTTTTCAAAGACATAAGGAATGAACACGTCATTTGACCAAGCAAATGAGGTCCAATGCCTCTGAAATTTTTACTTGAGTTCAAGGAATTTTGGAAGAACGCTCTGCCCAAATTTGGGAATTTTCCAATAAACAGAACTCCTGTAAAAATTCCTACAAGATTTTATTAAATGAATTAATGAGCCAAATCCAGGGATTTTCATAAATATTGGGCTGCACCCCTGGATAGTACTCTTTGAGAGGAATCCAACAAAATTTGTTTCACAATTTTTGGACACTCCTACATAAATTTATGGCTCTTCAAAGTTTGAACTAGAAACTGAAAATCCCAAAAAATTTTAAACGCTGACGGTGGGTCCCACCCGTCAGCCTTCTCCTTCAACCTCGCGCCAGAGGCCCGAGCGGCGGCGTCCTCTGGCGAGGTTCGCCGGAACCCAGTTTCCAGTCGCCTCCCGACCTCAAGTCCGCCGCCCCCCCACAACTTTCGGTGCTGAACTCAGTTAGAGGTTCGTCGGCGGCCGAGGTTCGCCGGAAACTAGCCCGCAGCGATCACAGAGAAGATTAGAACTCCGGCGAGGTTGGTTTCCGTCGTTCCTTCACCAAATGACCATCTCTCGGGCTCTAGAGCATCAGGGGGACTAGTAGAGGCTGGACATGCACTCTAACACCGGTGAAACGGCCGGCAACCTAGGGTTCCACGGAGACCCGAGGCGTTCTTCCATGGCGGCCGGAAAAACCGCAAGAACTCGGTCGTTTCTGGATCGTTTAGCCCGATTCTTGGTCGAGAGGGAGCGCTAGGATGTGAGGAAGATGTTTGCAAGCTCGCTAGGGCAGTAGTTACCCGAGCAACTCAAATTTCGGGGTAGACCGAGTTCTACCCGGATACACCACGTTTCGGGAGAACTGGAAATTCTCCTCACTCGGCTGATGGATCGTTGTACGGTTTGCAGCTACACGAGCTAGGGAAGATGACACACCTTTCTTGTGTAGAGGGGGAATGGTGAAATGGCCTGTAGTTCGGTGTCAATGGTGAGCCGGTCGGAGTTCCGCCGTGAGCTTCGGTTCTTGGCGCCAAATCTCAAAATCACGCCGAATCGCAGCTCCCAACTCCGAGGTGTGCCGGTGAGCAACTTGTGCACGCCCTTGCGCGCCTTTTCTATGTTGGAAGCTTCAGCTGGGGAGGTGCGGTGGTGGCTGACAATCGGGAGATCGAGAGCGGCCGAGCTGTTGTGATCGTGGGCAAACTACCGAGGCGAGAGAGAAGAGGAGTAAGCGAACTCCTTCGGTGCAGCCGCGGTGGAGTCGATCAGGTCGAGCGAGAGCGGCAAGCAGGAGCTGGCACTGGAGAATGGCGGTAACACCGGGCGCAGGCGCGCTGTCGGGCGCGCGCTCGTCCGAGGGGAAAAACAGAGGCGGTGCCCTGTGTTGAGAGGCTGACAGGTGGGGTCCACATCTCCCAAATTTTTTTCCCTCACTGTGCTTTAAGATTCCCACCTAAACATTGTCCAAATCTCTCCAAATTTGGAGGCGAGGCCGAACATGATGTGAAAAATTTGAATATGAAACCTGATTTCAAAATTGAGCACATTTGGCTCAGTTTCCAAATTCAAATTTGAATTTGAATGTGCTCAGAAATATTCCTCGAAATAAATGGTAGATGAGCTCCAAAATTCTCCAAACTTGGAATTTAAACTCTTGAAAACTTGAGGAATGCATTGGTGAATTCACTCGAATGCATTTAGACAATCTGATCATGAACCCCTTTTAATGATTCAAATTTGTGTTTAAATCTCCCTCACCTTCTATTCACATAGGGTGTACACATGAATAAGATTGGTGGAGTGCATTTTTTTCCTCATGTCAACTTGTGTTAAGCATGGGCTAAAGGAGATTCTCAACTCCCTCATATGACCATTTTTGGGGTTCATTATTTCATGTAACACAATTATAGTCTTTTATCGCCTTAACTTTGTTTCGTAAGTTGAAATCAAACTTTACAAAAGTTAGGGTTGTTACATTCCTCCCCCTTTAAAAGAATCCCGTCCCGAGATTACAAAAAGAAAGTGGAAGGGAGAATGACTACTGGACATATGGTACAAACAAGTCCAGAAAATTTAAACGGAGAAATTCCTCGCATTCCCACGTAGCTTCATCAGCGGTGTGGTTGCTCCACAAGACTTTGTAAAATCGTAATGTCCGATTTCTTGTGGCGCGAGTCTTCTCGTCAATAATCTGTATCGGATACTCAGAATAAGTGATATCCGGTTGAAGATCCTCAATGTTCTCCATATGAACCGCGGTTGGGTACTTAAGACATTTCCGCAGCTGAGAGACGTGGAAAACATTGTGAATACCTGAAAGCGACGTCGGTAACTCCAGACGATAGGCCACGGGTCCGCATATCTCAGTGACAGCAAACGGCCCGATGAATCGCGGAGCAAGCTTTCCCTTCACTCCGAACCGATGAACCCCTTTCATCGGAGAGACACGAAGATAAACTTAGTCCCTGATGTCAAAGTGAAGAGGTCGATGTCTTTTATCTGCATAGCTTTTCTGCCGAGATTGAGCAGCCTTTAAATTGGATTGAATAACTCGCACTCGTTCCTTGGCTTCATTCACAAGATCAATCCCGTAGACCACTCTCTCGCCGGACTCACACCAATTCAGTGGTGTGCGGCACTTCCGGCCATAAAGAGCTTCATACGGGGCCATTTTGATGCTGGATTGATAACCGTTGTTATATGAGAATTCTGCTAATGGTAGATGGTCATCTCAATTCTTCCCATGATTGATGACACATGCCCGTAGCATATCCTCCAGAATCTGATTTATCCTCTCCGTTTGACCATCAGTTTGCGGATGATACGCTGAACTCCGAATTAACTTGGTTCCCAAGGAAGCATGCAGTTGCTCCCAAAATCTGGATACGAATAACGCACCTCGATCAGAAATGATGGTGCGGGGAACCCCATGTAAACACATGATTCTTGAGATGAACAGCTCCGCATACTTCTTTGCCACATATTTAGTATGGACTGGAATAAAATGTGCTGTCTTGGTCAAACGATCGACGATTACCCAAATAGAATCATGTTTGTTGCTGGTCATGGGTAAACCGACGATGAAGTCCATACTTATGTCTTCCCACTTCCATGCTGGAACCTTCAGCGGTTGATGTGGTCCGGCTTTCCTCATATGGTCGGCTTTAACCCGCCGACACGTATCACACTCGGATACGTACTTCGCAATCTCTCTTTTCATCCATGTCCACCAGAACTTAGATTTTAAGTCCTGGTACATCTTGTTGCTTCCCGGATGAATGGAGTACTTGGATAAATGCGCTTAATCCAATATCTTCCTCCGCAATTTCATATTTCGGGGTACAACTATACGGTTGTTAAACCACAGAGTACCCTCTTCATCCTTGCGGAACATCTTCAATTCACCGCTGTCCACTCTCCTCCGGATATGAGACATATCCCTGTCTCTCTTCTGAGCCTCTACAATCTCATCTCGGATTGTAGGAATAAGAGCGAGGTTGAACAGCGATCCGTAGGGAACTAAGCGCGGGCTTGGTTCTCCTTCTTCATGTGCAGCCATGGCTAAATGGTGAATGTGGGCTTTCCGACTAAGTGCATCGGCAACCACATTCGCTTTACCCGGGTGGTAATGAATTTCAAGTTCGTAATCCTTGATCAATTCGAGCCATCTTCGCTGCCTCATATTCAGTTCCTTCTGTGTGAAGATGTACTTCAAGCTTTTGTGGTCAGTGTAGAGATGTACTAGATTGCCTAGTAGATAATGTCTCCACATTTTCAAAGCTAAGACCACTGCAGCTAGTTCAAGGTCGTGCATCGGGTAATTCTGCTCATGACCCCTGAGTTGTCGGGATCCATACGCGACCACACGTCCTTCTTGCATCAACACACAACCCAAACCAATGCCAGATGTGTCACAATAGACATCAAAAGGCTTCGTGGTGTCCGGCTGGGCCAAAACTGGAGCTGTAGTGAGATACTTCACTAAAGTTTGAAAAGCTTGTTCGCATGAATTGCTCCAATCATACTTGGTGCTTTTCTTCAACAGCTCCGTCATAGGTTTAGCGACTTTGGAGAAGTTCGGAATGAATCTCCGATAATAACCTGCTAAACCTAGGAAACTCCTCACTTCATGAACAGATGTTGGAGATTTCCAATTCAGCACTTGCTCGATTTTACTTGGGTCCACAGCGATGCCTTCCGCTGAAATAATATGCCCAAGAAACGACACTTTGCTGATCCAAAACTCACATTTACTGAACTTTGCATATAGCTTGTGATCCCTCAAGCGTTGGAGTACAATACACAAATGTTCAGCGTGTTCTTCTTCTGACTTTGAATAGACCAAGATGTCGTCGATGAAAACCATGACGAACTTGTCTAACTCCGGCATGAACACATAGTTCATGAGATACATAAAGTGAGCCGGAGCATTGTCAACCCAAAGGACATGACAAGATATTCATAAAGCCCATATCTTGTCGAGAACGCCGTCTTAGGTACGTCTTCTGCCCGGATTTTTATCTGGTAATACCCTGACCGAAGATCCATCTTGGAGAATACCTTAGCACCCACTAGTTGATCGAACAAAATATCGATGCGCGGTAGTGGATACTTATTCTTGATAGTGACAGCATTCAGTGGACAATAATCTACGCATAGTATTAAAGTCTCATCCTTTTCCTTTACGAAGAGTGCGGAACAGCCCCAAGGTGATGAACTTGGGCGTATAAAACCTTTGTCCATGAGGTCATTAAGCTGCTCCTTCAATTCTGCGAGCTCCTTCGGTGCCATTTTGTATGGTCGCCGAGAAATAGGTGTTGTTCCCGGTGCTAGTTCAATCTTGAACTCTACATCACGTTCGGGTGGCATGCCCGGCAAGTCTTCGGGAAACACATCTGGATATTCACATACCAGTGGAATATCCTCAAGCTTAAGAGCTTCGATCTGATGCACTGCTGCAACTCGTTGTGATGGATCCACAAGATTCAATGTGTTGCAACTGTGTATTGGGGAATTCAGTTGGACAGTCCGAGAGCTAATATCAAAGATAGCTCCATACTGTGTCAACCATGACATCCCTGTCCACAACAAGTCTCAAGCTAAATGACAATAAGTACTACTCTGTTCAGAATGACCAATAGGTCTTAATCCCAGAATTTGAATATGACAATGACAATTTCACGTCTCAAGTTGAATATCAAAGTTATAGTTAACTTCAATATCTTTCCAACGAGTATTCATTTGCCTTCATATCGGTCCTGGATCAAAAGTTGTGATATTTCAAAAATCGACAGAAATGTGGAGCAATTTTGACAGCACCTCCTTTGAAAGTGGCTGTTTTGTCCGCAAGATTTCATACAATTAAACTCCAAATCTGGAGAAACTTTGAACTACAAAGTCGTAGCATATATCACAAGATTTCCCACGGTGTCTTACTTGACCCTTAGAAATTTTTCTACAGAAAATTATGGTCGAAATACAGAAACTTTCCAGAGAGCAATTTGTGTCTGCCCTGTTTTTGGACAGTTCACACTCATCTGAGAATTTCATCCATTTGGAAGGTGATTCTGATCTGGAGTTATACTGAAGAGTTGTAGAAGACTTCAATAGCTTTTCAGAAATATACCACTCACCTCCATTGGTTCAACCAAACAAAAGTTATGTCCTGTTCAACTTCAGCAAAATTCTGCCGAAAACAGGGGAGGTTTCTCCTAAGTCTTTGTGAATAATTCTATACTCCCAATTGACTCTTAGTTCAATATAGGAGTTCATTAACCCCTAATAGAATCCTAGACCCCAAATTTACTCTTTTTCTTTTCAAACCTTCTTTTTTCATGCAGTTCATAACACATTCCGGTACTACGTTGCCTCACCAAATTAAAATCCTAACCGGCGTTATACCGGCGTATACGTTTCAAATGGTGGCACTAAAGCGATCACTCACAAACGTTGTCTACATGACATGTACTAACGTGGTTAATGTACCTGCAGAAAACCACTCAATAATGATGCACAAGTTGGTTTATCATTTCAGGCAGGTCCATATCATAGTAAAAACATACGCCCCGTATCATTGCCATACGGGCCGTCCTTGAGTCAAGCCACGTCTCAAGGTACATGATCGGGTTATTCACCACCCAACGGAGGCTCCACACCTTTGCAATAAAGCACACCGGTGGAACAGCACTTTCGTATGCCTCATAGTACATGAAGAGTCCTAGAGAACACACTTCGTGTTACAAACCACACGATGGGGTCTCCTCCTCTTGCCCCTGGTTTGCGCACTGGAGGCTAGTGCCATTCATATGTCTCTAAGACATGAAGAGTCTTAGAAAACATATTCACTTCCTGTCCATTGCTGAACGGAACATCCCACACCACTTTCCTCGTATGGGTGAGCTAACCGAAATTGATCCGCTTTCGGTGGCGTTCCTTACCATTCTTACCTCCACGTAGGTGCGTCGTTACTAAATTCAAATACTGAAGAGTAACATAATGTTAGCTTGCCACCTTAAGTAACTATGCTAATAGTACTCCTTATGTGGGCATACTATACGTTCCTCACTCGTATACTCCTAAGTTTTCGAAAATAGACCCTTTTTATGCGTGCTATTCCCAATGCGGCTATGATACCACGCCTGTGACGCCCGGTGATCGCAGTGGGTGGTGCCGTGCGATGTGGCACCCAACAGCATGCACGAAAAGAGAGTAAGAACATAGCGAAACCATTTTGTTACTCAAGATAATTTCTTTTACAACATAATGTACACACGCAGCGGAAATTAAAATTTGCTGGACAATCTACTCACTCTCGACCCTAACTACGCCGAAGAGAAGTCGTTCAGCCCGGGAACACTTCCTACTAGCTTCACCAAAGAAAGGCAGCGGCTAGGTTTCCGATGAGTTGAACAAACCGTGAGGTTCATCGTCTCACAGAACAACCCTCTTCATAGCAGGCATCCTGCTACCTGCAAAAACAACTCAGAAGCAACCGTGAGCACTAAGGCTCAGCAAGACTTAACCGTCACTCCTAAACTTGTAACTCTAAATGCAGGGGTAGTAAGACAGTAGGAATAGGAATTTGCAAAATGCATCTTGACTAAATGATCCTTATATTCAGATTCTTTTAGCCTTCATTTTAGTAGTCCTCACGCCTCACAACATCGGAAGTCCACAATCAAACAAGAAACGCTTATCCCGATGTTGCTAGCCTAAGGTGGAAATGAAATTTAGTTGGCTCTATATCTACTTCAGTCAAGGTTCGAATACAGTGATTAATCCACAAACAGCAAGTTAAGAGACTTAGTTCATATTCTTACTAAGTCACGGCGCAGTGGGCAAGTATGCTCAATCCTCTTCCGCGAGCGATGGTGATTCGAATCAATAACAACCCGGAATACACGACACATACACCCGCCTCAAAAGACTCTCTCAAGAGCTCTTTCTTACGTTGTATGCAGCAACCTTTCACACGACACCCCAACATAGAAAAACGCTTCGCGCCAAGCAGGATGGTCCTCTACGCGGACACGTCGAAGTTGCCCGCTAAACGATTGACACCTCCCGCCTTCTCAACGCCATCCCCACGCGAAGGATGAGTTTCTATATCACGGTCCATCGTGTTACATCGGTTTCATGGGTCCCATACCCCACTATATATCCGGTACAGCTCAATCTTGTCCAGCAGGGCCGCATACATACGGTCCTTAACCGACACGGACGGGGCTACAACCAACCTCCACATTTGCCTTACCATCCGGGTCCAGGCCAAATATGGTCTCAAGCATTGTCACACCCATTGCAGGTCGAGACCAACCTTGAGCACTCCATCCTACAGGAACATCCCCGTCCCCATCTCATATTCATGAGGGTGCTCTTATCATTTATCTCTCGGGAGTAACTCCATTACTCGAACTTTCTCGCGAGTAGCTTTTTACTACTCGACTTCTACCGAGCTAGCTACAACATTAGCCTAGCATCTACAACGAGGCAAAGCCTACACTAAACCTTCTACTCAGGCATGTAATAGTCATGCAAGTGGGTTTCAATCATCCTAGACATAATGCACAATATCAAGTCTAATAAACATGAGGTGAAGTAAAGCAAAATTTAAAACGGTAACGATATGCAAACCGGGAATTGCCTTGCTCAACGGTTTTGTTAGATGCTAGGAGTTAGTCTTCCTCCGGATAATCCGCCAAACTCGTCACGAGATGGAGATCCTCGCTGTAGAGTCGAGTCCTCGTCGAACGTCGACGTCACGTGAGCTATTAAGATGATTTATGCACATGTATTCAAAAGCAAGTTAGAAAATGATTCAAAACTGTTGTTGTACAAGTTAACTCACACATAAGAGAGATAAACAACAGCAAGGTTTCTGTTGTTGGATCTACAACCTTAGAGATGATGAAAGCTAGGGTGAAAAGAGATACTAGTAATCACCATGTGATTAAGTCCATTATTTGAACACTTAAACCTAAAAGATGGTAGCTTAAGTTCCAGAGGTCCAATGAAGCTGAGAATTTAACCACAGCCTCTATGGATGGTATTTAGGCAGTGTGCAAAAATTGAGCTCATGAAATGGCTCAAGGTGATACAATAATTCCTTATGTGATTTTCACTAACCTGCCTTTACCCCCTAGATATTAAGCTTTCGTATGCTGCAAAGTAGACTTTTTGTGAAGTACAAAATGTCCTGAGTCCATAGGAATTGGTTTTCCCATTTTTGGAGTTTCCTACATGGAGATATGAATTTTTCAAGGATTGGGGAAAAGCTGAAAATGTCTCTGTTTATTTTCCCATTTTTCAAAGACATAAGGAATGAACACATCATTTGACCAAGCAAATGAGTTCCAATGCCTCTGAAATTTTTACTGGAGTTCAAGGAATTTTGGAAGAATGCTCTGCCCAAATTTGGGAATTTTCCAATAAACAGAACTCCTGTAAAAATTCCTACAAGATTTTATTAAATGAATTAATGAGCCAAATCCAGGGATTTTCATAAATATTGGGCTGCACCCCTGGATAGTACTCTTTGAGAGGAATCCTACAAAATTTGTTTCACAATTGTTGGACACTCCTACATAAATTTATGGCTCTTCAAAGTTTGAACTAGAAACTGAAAATCCCAAAAATGTTTAAACGCTGACGGTGGGTCCCACCCGTCAGCCTTCTCCTTCAACCTCGCGCCAGAGGCCCGAGCGGCGGCGTCCTCCGGCGAGGTTCGCCGGAACCCAGTTTCCAGTCGCCTCCCGACCTCAAGTCCGCCGCCCCCCCCCCCACTACTTTCGGTGCTGAACTCAGTTAGAGGTTCGTCGGCGGCCGAGGTTCGCCGGAAACTAGCCCGCAGCGATCACAGAGAAGATTAGAACTCCGGCGAGGTCGGTTTCCGTCGTTCCTTCACCAAATGACCATCTCTCGGGCTCTAGAGCATCAGGGGGACTAGTAGAAGCTGGACATGGACTCTAACACCGGTGAAACGGCCGACAACCTAGGGTTCCACGGAGACCCGAGGCGTTCTTCCATGGCGGCCCAAAAAACCGCAAGAACTCGGTCGTTTCTTGATCGTTTGGCCCGATTCTTGGTCAAGAGGGAGCGCTAGGATGTGAGGAAGATGTTTGCAAGCTCGCTAGGGCAGTAGTTACCCGAGCAACTCAAATTTCGGGGTAGACCGAGTTCTACCCGGATACACCACGTTTCGGGAGAACTGGAAATTCTCCTCACTCGGCTGATGGATTGTTGTACGGTTTGCAGCTACACGAGCTAGGGAAGATGACACACCTTTCTTGTGTAGAGGGGGAATGGTGAAATGGTCTGTAGCTCGGTGTCCACGGTGAGCCGGTCGGAGTTCCGCCGTGAGCTTCGGTTCTTGGCGCCAAATCTCAAAATCACGCCGAATCGCAGCTCCCAACTCCGAGGTGTGCCGGTGAGCAACTTGTGCACGCCCTTGCGCGCCTTTTCTGTGTTGGAAGCTTCAGCTGGGGAGGTGCGGTGGTGGCTGACGATCGGGAGATCGAGAGCGGCCGAGCTGTTGTGATCGTGGGCAAACTACCGAGGCGAGAGAGAAGAGGAGTAAGCGAACTCCTTCGGTGCACCCGCGGTGGAGTCGATCAGGTCGAGCGAGAGCGGTAAGCAGGAGATGGCACTGGAGAATGGCGGTAACACTGGGCGCCGGCGCGCTGTCGGGCGCGCGCTCGTCCGAGGGGAAAAACAGAGGCGGTGCCCTGTGTTGAGAGGCTGACAGGTGGGGTCCACATCTCCCAAATTTTTTCCCTCACTGTGCTTTAAGATTCCCACCTAAACATTGTCCAAATCTCCCCAGATTTGGAGGATAGGCCAAACATGATGTGAAAAATTTTAATATGAAACCTGATTTCAAAATTGAGCACATTTGGCTCAGTTTCCAAATTCAAATTTGAATTTGAATGTGCTCACAAATATTCCTCCAAATAAATGGTAGATGAGCTCCAAAATTCTCCAAACTTGGAATTTAAACTCTTGAAAACTTGAGGAATGCATTGGTGAATTCACTCGAATGCATTTAGACAATCTGATCATGAACCCCTTTTTAATGATTCAAATTTGTGTTTAAATCTCCCTCACCTTCTATTCACATAGGGTGTACACATGAATGAGATTGGTGGAGTGCATTTCTTTCCTCATGTCAACTTGTGTTAAGCATGGGATAAAGGAGATTCTCAACTCCCTCATATGACCATTTTTGGGTTCATTATTTCATGTGACACAATTATAGTCTTTTATCGCCTTAACTTTGTTTCGTAAGTTGAAATCAAACTTTACAAAAGTTAGGGCTGTTACAACACCCAAGTTGAGGAGTATCTAGACGAAGAAGGGATAAAGCATGAATTTTCAGCACCATACACTCCTCAACAAAACGGAGTAGCCGAAAGGAAGAACAAAACTCTCATTGAGATGTCGAGGACAATGCTCGATGAATACAAGACTTCGTACAGGTTTTGGGCTGAAGCGGTTAACACCGCTTGTCACGCCATAAACCGACTATATCTTCATAGGCTGCTCAAGAAAACCTCTTATGAACTACTCACGGGTAACAAACCAAATATTTGATACTTTCGAGTCTTTGGTTCAAAATGCTAGATTTTAAATAAGAAGCCAAGGGCCTCGAAGTTTGCTTTGAAGTCCGATGAAGGTTTCTTACTTGGCTATGATTTGAACTCCTACGCTTATCGTGTCTTCAACAAAACCTCCGGACTTGTTGAAGTAGCACGTGACTTAGTGTTCGATGAACTAATGGTTCTCAAGAAGAGCAAGTTGATCAGTGTGTGCTAGATCAAGAAGAAGCTCCATGTCAAGCATTGAGAAGAATGGCTTTGGGCGATGTTCGACCACAAGTGCCACCTTCAAATGCGAATGAAGAAAATGAACCATAGATGGAGAAAAATGATCAAGGGGGAGCTTCCATACAAGATCAACCCTAAGAAAATAAAGAAGGCCAAAACATCAATGAGGGCAACTATCCAGGGGAGAAGAAGATGATAATGAAGATTCAAGACCACAAGTGCCACATCCAAGAGAGCACCAAAGCATCCAAAGAGATCGCCCCGTTGACAACATAATTGGTGACATCCGAAAGGGAGTAGTAACTCGATCTCGCATAGCTAATTTTTGTGAACACTATTTATTTGTATCTTCTTTGGAACCATACAGGGTCGAGGATGCATTAAAAGATCCGGACTGGGTGATGGCGATGCAAGAAGAACTGAACAACTTTAAAAGGAATGAAGTGTGGGAGCTTGTTGAGAGACCCAAGTCCAATATCGTCGGCACTAAATGGGTCTTTCGCAACAAGCAAGATGAACATGGAGTAGTAACAAGGAACAAGGCACGACTTGTGGCAAAAGGGTACTCACAAGTCAAAGGTTTGGATTCGATGAGACTTTTGCTCCCGTAGCTAGGCTTGAGTCGATTCGTATATTACTTGCATATGCTACTCACCATGATTTCAAGCTTTATCAAATGGACGTGAAAAGCGCCTTTCTCAACAGACCGATCAAGGAGGAGGTGTACATGGAGCAACCACCCGGTTTTGAAGATCAAGAGCACCCCGACTACGTGTTCAAACTGCGTAAGGCTCTCTATGGCCTCAAACAAGCTCCTAGAGCTTGGTATGAGTGCCTTAGAGATTTTTTAATTGAAAATGACTTCAAGATCAGAAAAGATGATTACACCTTGTTTACTAAACACTTTGATGATGACCTCTTCATTTGCCAAATCTATGTTAACGATATAATATTTGGTTCAACTAACAAATCCTTTTGTCAAGAATTTAGCAAGATTATGACAGATAGATTTGAGATGTCCATGATGGGAGAGCTGAGGTACTTCTTCGGATTCCAAGTGAAGCAACAAAAGGACGGGACGTTCATAAGCCAAACAAAGTACACTCAAGACATTCTCAAGAAGTTTGGAATGGACAAAGCAAAGCCCATAAAGATTCCCATGGCGACAAATGGACACTTGGACCTAAATGAAGATGGACCTAATGTGGATCAAAAGGTATATAGTTCCATGATTGTCTCCCTACTCTATCTATGTGCATCTAGGCCTGATATCATGTTGAGTGTATGTCTATGTGCAAGGTTTCAAGCCAATCCTAAGGAGTGTCATTTGACAGCCGTTAGAAGGATCTTGAGATATTTAGTTCATACACCCAACCTAGGCCTTTGGTATCCCAAAGGTTCAAAATTCAATCTCATTGGATACTCCGATGCAGATTATGCCGGATATAAGGTAGATAGAAAAAGTACTTCTGGTACTTACCAATTCCTAGGTAGATCCCTAGTTTCTTGGTCCTCCAAGAAACAAAATTCAATTGCTCTATCCACAGCCGAAACGGAGTATGTTGCAGCCGAGAGTTGTTGTGCACAACTCCTTTGGATGTGACAAACTCTAAGGGATTACGGTTACAATATGAGCCGTATTCCACTCCTTTGTGACAATAAGAGTGCTATCAAAATTGCCCATAACCCTGTTCAGCACTCTAGAACCAAACATATAGATATCCGGCATCATTTCTTGAGAGATCACTCAATGAAAGGAGACATAGCCATTTTCCATGTCAACACTGAAAAACAACTAGCCGATATCTTTACCAAGCCGCTTGATGAAAAACGCTTTTGTGAGCTCCGAAATGAACTAAATATCCTTGATGCTCGAAATGTGACTTGAAAACTTGCATATCTGTATGCCATCCTCAAAATTATGTTAATATTGAAAATCATCTCTCTCTATTTTTCTCTTAAAAACTATGTTAATTACTTGATCTTGATGAATTATGGTCATAGCTTGATTGTTGTATGTTTACTGATCATATTCATCAAGAATACCTATGTGCCTTTGTACCTTATTTCCCAATAGAAACCCTTCCGCACTTAGTCCGTTAGTCCGGACAACCACGGACTAGTCCGATTTTCTCTCTGGACAGAAAACGGACTAGTCCGATATGGTCCGGAGTAGTCCGATATTTCGACTCCATAATCTAAGGACGGCTGAAACCTAATTTTCTTCATCCTCATAACTCTCCCAACTCTCTCTCTCTCTCCTCACTCAAGAGCTTCCAAGGTGAATTTGCAAGTTCTCCATCAAAACCTCTCAAATTTCCGCGGAAATCGTTCTCCACCGCCAAGGGATCAAAGACCCCGGACTAGTCTGGATCAAAAACTTCCTCAACACCTCGAATCGAAGGATTTGGTAAACTTCTCTCCAAATCCTAGAACCTTCGATCTTCCTTGTTTTTGCTCAAATAGCTTAGCTTCTCTAGTCAATACATGCTTCATTGATGTATTACATGTACCCTAGATCACATTTGCAATAAATAATCTCAAATTTCAACAAATTAGGGCTTGAGCAGCCACATAACGGACTAGTCCGTTATTAGGGCGGACAAGTCCGGTACTCCGGACTAGTCCAACCCTGAACACCGGACTAGTCCGGTATGCCCTGATTCAGAGATCTTGTTAGGGAATCCTAGCTTATGTCAACTCAATGCAATCCTTTGTCATTCTTGATTATTCATACCCACTTTATCTTCCTTGTCATAAAACATGTCGGGATCAAATGAAAGTCTCTCCGACTTTGAGGCAGAAATGGATCAAAATGTCATATCCCATCATCCGGAGTCTCACTCCAAAAAGAGACAAGATCATGCTAACGAGCCCTCGCTCACCCCACCTAGAGTTCGCCGAAAGGTCACAATCAAGAGACCAGCTTCAAGAGCAAATGTGGCTGGTTCTAGCTCGGCGGCTCAACGCCATGTAAAGGGCAAGGGAAAGGGGCTTGCTTCCGGCCCAATTGGTCCACTGAAGATGACAGCTCCAAGGCAGGGAAATAGATATCCATCGGAGAAGACATTCAATGGCAAAGGGAGCGAAGTGGCATGGTGTAGAACAGCCCTGATACCACGCTGTGAGGGACAAGATCTCGTTGGGTGGTGCTGTGATATGCGGCACCCAACAGCACACGGGTCGAAGAGACACATCATGTTACATAAATCATTTGGAGAAGCGTACAAAAGTGTTTTACAAATACTTATCTCAAAATAAGCTACAGCGGAAGACTATAACTCTCATGACTCATCTCTAACTTAGCAACAAAGAAACAGTCCAGCCCGCAGACTGTTTCTTACTAGCAACACGAAGCACAATCTGCAGCGGCGAGGATGCTCTTCGAGTAAGCACTCGGAGGTTTCCGAGTCTCATCGGCATCTCTTCTCTTAAGCATGAAGTCAATTACCTGCAAAACAACTCGGATAGCATCCGTGAGCATAACGCTCAACAAGACTTAACCGTCACCCTAAACATGGAACTCTATGTGAGGTTATGCACCTAAAGTAGGATGGCATAAGCATAATTAAACTCGCCTAAAAGTGAATCCTTACTTTTAGGTATTAATTGCAGTATTTTAAGTAACCTTGAGCATGCCACATCGGGAGTCCACAATCAAACAAGAAACGCTTTCCCCCGATGTAAATTGCTCATGGCATAAAAGAATCGAGTTTGCACTAGCCTATTCATCAAGATCCAATACAAAGTTAGTGTGATACTTCACATCAAAATGATTAGTTCCTTTCTCATGCAAGTTCTTACTACGTCACGATTGTGAGAACAAGTATGCTCGGTCCATTCCGCGAGCGACGGTGATTCGAATCAATAACACCCGGACTACACGACACGTACGCCCGTACTCGACGTTGCCTACAGCAACCATCACTGACGTCATACGCGGCAGCCTTTCCCCCGTTCCACCCCCACTGAATCGATCAAGTCACCTTGTACAGTAGCCACTCTCATGGTGCACCTGCCGACGTGAGATGTCATGAGAATGTTCCCCACATACTGCACACCGGCCGTCCGCCTGAGGCGACCCGAAAAGTCCCAACGACAGCTTCCCGAGGTACATCGGTTTACTGGGTCCCATATAGCCAGCATGAGTCCGGTACACAACTCAAACTTGTTCAACAGGGGCGCATACGGATCGGTCCTTGACCGACACGGACAGGTCTATAGCACCCAAACCCCTATGTCCTGCTGCCCTTACAACCTTCCGGTCTCAACTTTAACTTGCTAATTCATTTATGAACCAATCCCGTATGCCCCTGTTGTTCCTGAATCTGCGAGTAGCATCTCACCACTCAACTTCTACCGAACCGCACTTAAGCATGGCAGTTCTACACGGTGAAAGACACCTACCCAATACTCCATGGGTCAATTGGCTATGCAAGAGGAGTATCAAACATTAGACCTAATGCACAGTGCAAATCTTAACCAAAGGTGAATACAAAATAAAAACTTAATAGCTGTTAAATGCAAACCGGAGCTTGCCTGTTTTGCAGGGTAGTCGTATATAATCAGTTAGTGTCCTTGTTGATCCACCCTTGATTCTACTGAGCTTGATCCACTTCAATGAACCACTCCTTTGAATCCCCTTCGTTGTGGTTCCTATTGAAATGCATAGGCACATGTTTTATAGAATGTAATGGAAAGAAGTTATAGAATGAAGTTCTTAGGAACAGAGGTTGTGTGGAAAAGCCAAGAATGGCTTGGTTTGCCTCTGTTGTGCAAAGAACAGACTTAAACTAAATTGACCTTAAGGCCTTAGCTATACACTAACCCTTTTCCCTAATGAACCTAATAGATAAACTGAAAAGATTTGAGTGCCACTGAATAACAAGAACTCCAATGGCCTCAAAACCTTTACAGCAGGTTCTATACTACCTAAGGATTTAGCTTGCCAAATTGCAGCTGAGGTGGAGATAAATTGTGTTCTCCATAATTCTCACAAAGACCTTCATGTATTCCCACATATACATAAGTATGGAGAATAAGAACAGGGAGTTCAAGGGCTCAACTTGAACTGATAATTTACAGGTGAGTTCTTGGTCACATGAAAGTAATCTGGTCCAAAATTCAGCCCTTTTACTTGAGTAGTTCTCCCAGAATAATTCTTTAAGCAATTCTACTCAAAAGAATTAATTCTGGAGTAATGTGCATTTTCATGCCCAATTAAGTGAATTACAATTTCAAGTATGTATCAGAGAGCTTGCCTAAATTTTCCTATGATTGTTGGAGCTAGGGATTTCCCAGAATAGATTTTTGAAAAGAGAAACATTTTCTGAAAATGTTTCTGGACTCTTATGAACACAGCAGTTTTTTTTTTGGTAAATTCCTACTCAAATGACCTTCAAATGAGCTGAAATTTTGCTAGAAGGTCAACAATATGCTAAATAATATTCTGGCACAAATAGGGGATTTTTGGATAAACCAAACTCCCTCAATAATTCTTTTTCAGAAAATCTTCAAAGAGTTCTCCAGAATATAATATTGACTTTCATACAAATCTGAGTTCATATTTGGATAGAACTCGGAGAGATGAATCCAACCCAATTGGAATCACTCATTTTGGAGTTTTCTACAGGGAGCTATGATTTTCCAAAATTTGAGCCAACTCTGGAATTGTTTTCCTACTGAAAACTCGGCTGGACCCACTGTTTTAAATCCCAGCAAATCAGGATTGGGTCACACCGGGGCCACAGCTTCCCAGTGCGCCAACACACTGGATCCCAGCCACAACTGATCACGGTTTTAAATTTTCTGCTGCTGACAGACGGGGCCCACGCTTTCTTCAACCTCCCGACCGATTTCCCGCGTGCGCCGCCGCTACTCGCCGGAGCAAATCCCCCCCCTCGCCGGATCGCTGCTGCCGACCACCGCACGAGCTAGGACACACCGCCAGGGAGTTTGTGACACCGAGGAACACGACTGTGGGGTCGGTTTAGGCTGCCGGCGGCCGGAAAATGGCCGGCGACATATAACAGCCTCTGTTGTGATTCGGCACCGTCGCCCGAGGTTCTCAGCCCGCCAAGGCCTGTGCCGACGAGCTCTACAGCACTAGCGCACCTCTAGGAAGCTCGGCATGACTTCAAAGTAGCTCGAAAGTGGCTGCAAATAGGTTGTCATCGTGCGACTGAATGGGTCCGCCATGAACACCCCTAGTAGAGCTCGAATTCTGTCGCTCTGAGACGTTTTCGTGCGATGGATGAAAAAGGGGAAATGATCGCCGGCTAGTCCAGCATCTATGTGCCAAATTTGATGACTTAAGGAGGATCTGAGAGCAAGAATTCGAGGGAACTGTACCGAAAACTCGGGATGAGGCCGCCGGAGTAAAACTTCGAAATTCCCCGTCAATAGCTTATGGCATGGACTGAGCTTTAGGTGAGAGCAGCGCGGTGGCCGTGCGCTCCCGTTGCCGCCCTTGCTTGGCCGTGAAGACCGCTGGTGCGAGCTGCCCACGTGCGCCCGATCACTTTCTTGAACTAGGTCGCCGCTGTGGCGGTTGTTCTCGGGCTCGGGTGGCCGAAGCTCGCTTGCTTGCGGGTCACGGAGGTGGAGGACGAGCTCGCGGCAATGTTTAGCAGCTCAGGGGAGGGAAGAGCGCGGTGGTTTTGCCGTTCTTGCGCTCGGCTGAGCAGCGAGGGAAAGAACGGCTCTGTCCAGCGTTGCCCGTGAGGAGGAGAAGAGGAGTGGGCTTTGCTTCGGCCAGGGGGGGTGATCAAGCCGCTGAACCGCCTCTGGGCGCCGCGCGTGGGAGAATGAAGCAGCTGGTGGCGCTGCCGAGCCTCCCATTGACTCCACGGTGGAAGCTGCTCGTGGCTCACGCGAGCTGTTCGGTGAAATTGCCCACCGAGGCTGAGACTTAGTGTGCAAGGCACCCTCTTTAGCTCTATGACATGTGGGTCCCACTCCACATTTACTTCTCAAATATCTTCTCAAGCTGATCCTCTAAATTCCTAGAATTCTGAGTTTAAAAAGAATGGATTAGAATTTGAATCCTTCCAATTCAGTTTGAATTTGCTTGCCAAATTTGAATTTGGTTGAAGTTTGCAAATTATCCTCTTTACTCCCTTTTGAGCCCACCCTACAAATGGAAAGTTTGTGATCAAACTTTTCCCTACAAATTCCAACTATATGGCTGCATGTTTATTCAAAGTTTTTGGCCACCACATGTGTGAACTTTAAATTTCAAATCTGATTTCTAAACTTGCATGCAAAGAGGTATTTAACTCCTTATTGGTTCAACACCTTTAAATAAAAATGTGAGCCTCATTTTGGATGCTCATCCATGTATTACTTTGCATGAAGGAAAAATTTTAGCAAGTCCCATTTTTCATGTCTTTGCCACACATATGAACTCAAACCTTAGTTTTTTATTCATACACATTTTTGGGACTTTTACACATGGAACCTAGAGAAGGTTGATGCCTACAGCTCTGGCAAAAAGGCAGCCGACAAGAGATTTTGGAGTAACTTTCACTCGGACTACTACAGTTCAGTGTACCTCCAAATGAAGACTCCAGTGCTCCAAAGTCTATGGATTGACTGGACGTACTTTGAAAGGAAAAGTTGTGAAGCTTTTGAGGAGGTCATAGCGGCTGCAGAGAGACATGGACTCAAGGACCTGCTCACCTTCAGAAACAACTGGAATGATGAGATCATCACCCAGTTTTACTCGACCTGCCACTTTGCTCATGATGGAGAGGACAGAGTGACTTGGATGACACATGGATCCAAGTACACAATCTCCTACACTGAATTTGCTAGACTGCTGCATCTTGAGGACACCAATGATGATGAGATTGTGATTCACAATCTGGGAGTGGTGGAGAAGGACAAGATGGAGTTTCTCTATGATACTCGACTTCCTTTCAACCGTCCCTCAACCAAGAACATGAAGCCTTTCTTCATTGTTCTCAATAGAGTGCTCCGGAAGACAATCACTCCAAAGGATGGAGATGCCGGGAGCGTCCAAGGTTATCTGAGAACCTTGATGAAAGTGATCAGCAGGAGGAGAAGATTTAATATCTTCGACTATATTTGGAATGACATGGTGAACATATCCTGCACACCAAACCATTCCTGTGGCCATGCACCTTTCTTGATGTTCATGATTGAGAAAGTCACAGGAATTGAGTTTGTGAAGGATGTAGAGCACACTGCTCTAAGGCCTCAGAAGCCTCCTCAGGACTCCCTTCCAGCTGCTCCCTCACCTGGATCACCTGAAGAACATCCAGAGAGAGCGCATGAAGAGGCAAGGACTACATCCAAGACTAGGGCCTCCCCACAGAAGGGTTCCTCCAGTGGGATCATGAAGTTTTTGGCTGCTATCTTCAGCTCTTGCCGCAAAACTGAAGTGAAGCTACATAAGATGAACAAGGCAAGAAAAGCATAGATGAGATACATGAAGGCAAATGTCAAAGAAATATGCCAAAAACTGGAGATTGAGCCCATTGGATCCCCGGTTATCTCAGAGGACTCCGCATCTGAGTTTATAGAGCTTCCTCCTCTCTCTCCTTTAGAGTGTGCCTACTTTGGCACGATGAGTGGTTCCTCTCCTCCTCTTCCTCAGGCTGATGACGAAGATGAAGAAAGGACGGACAGCGAGGAGTGAGCCGACCACGACAAGTAGATCCCTTCTCTCCTTCTTTTTGGTGTCTTGATGCCAAAGGGGGAGAGATTGAGGGGGATTCATAGGTCGTAGGTCTTTCTTCATTTTTTATCTTAGCTTAAGAGATGAGCTTGTGTAAGACTGTTATGCTGTTGTAAGACTTATGCTATTATGCCATCTTTATGCTTTCATGATGTGAAATGATGACTATGTTATGCTTTTGATGAATGATGTATGTTATAACTCTTGATGATTATGCTCATAATGATATTTACTACTCACACATGTAGTTTTGCACCCCACCATAAAGAGTGCACATATGTCTCATATCAGCCGGACTAGTCCGATATCAGCCGGACTAGTCCGATTTTCTTTCTGACCAGAAAACAGACTAGTCCGATATCATGCGGACAAGTCCGATTTTGTCTCTGGACAGAAAACGGACTAGTCCGCAATATCACGGACTAGTCCGATATCTCACGACACTTAGGGTTTTCTAAACACCGCACACCGGACAAGTCTGGAGTAAACCACGGACTAGTCTGGACATCGCAAACCCTAATGTACCCTTTGGAAACCCAACTATAAAAAGAGGTGTACGGCCATACCAACACAACTTTTGACTCCCCTGCGCCGTCACACCTCCCAAGAGCCATTCACCTCTCTCCATACATTCTAACCCAAGAAGGATCGATTCTTGTGGATTGGCAATTGATCAAAGGAGAGACTAGTTCTACACCATCTTGAGCTCTTGGGTTTGATTTCTCGCACACTTTTCATTGTTAATTATTCATATGTTGAGTGTGTTGAGTCGTGATCATTCATTCATTGTAATTCTTGGGGAGCCCTCAACTTGTGAGAAGGCCCCTTGAACAATTCTATTGACCCTTGTGATTAGGGGAAGAGAATCGGCCTTTGTGGCGATTCGACAAGGGTAGGGTTGGAGAAGACCCGATCCTTAGTGGACCCCTCAACGGGGACGTAGATTACCTTCGTGGAATCGAACCTCGGGATAAACACTTGTCTCCCACTCTTGTTTATTAATTGTTCATCATTTTAGGGTGTTTAATCAATCCTTTGAAACTCACGTTCAAACATTAAAATCAAGTTCATTCCTGTCATTCATTGTATTATTGTTGCAATACATCTAAGTTAACGTTCAATTTCTGCTGCATAAAGTATTAGAAGTGAACATTGATCAATCTTGATCTCCCTGGTCCACGTATACCGGACTAGTCCGCCCAGTACCGGACTAGTCTGATTTTTCTCTGTTTAGAAAACGGACTAGTCCGCACTCTACCGGACTAGTCCTATTTCCCTGTATTTGATAGACTACTAAGTGTTTCAGGTTTCAACAAAGCATCGAAAAGCCTATTCACCCCCTCTAGACTACATTCAATTGGTATCAGAGCCAAACTCTTTGAAAGAGACTCACCACTCGAAGAGACGATATGGACGTCAAGGATGCACACAAAAAGATCGACGACGAAAAGAGAAATGATGAAAGGACTCAAAAGCTAAAGAAGCTACTCGATGCCATTCAAGACAGTGAGAACGATGATGAGGAGGTGCTGCAACTCAAGACTCTTCTACGGAAGAAGGCAATCCCCAAAAGGGAAGAAGAACACCGATGATGAAAAGAAGAAGAAAGGGGGTAGTCACACAGACTACTCCTGATATCCTTTTGATTATTAGCGTTTGAATTCTCACAATAATCATTACTTATCAATTCCCCTAGGGAAAACACCTTACTTTGATGGAAATGATTATTCAATGTGGAGACAAAATATGAAAATGCATCTCATATCTCTTAATCCGAGTTTGTGGCATATAGTGTGTACAGGGATAGATATCTCGGATGATGATGAAGAGCTGACCCCAAACCAAGAACAAGCCATTCATAGAAATGCTCAAGCTGCAGCTGTGATCACGTCATCACTAAGCTGAGACGAGTTCACCAAGGTGGATGGGCTCGAAATTGCCAAGGAGATATGGGACACACTACAAACTGCACATGAAGGTGATCGTCACGTACGCGAAGCCAAGATAGAAATGATTGAAGGTGAATTAGGAAGATTCACGATAGAAGAAGATGAATCACCACAAGATATGTACAATCAACTAAAGAATCTTATCAACAAAGTTCGAGCCTATGGCAGCAAGAAGTAAAATGATCATGAGGTTGTGAAGCTGATTCTCAGAGCATTCATGCTTCTCAATGTAACTCTTTGCTCAATGATCAGAGAAAGCCCCCGAGTATCGGAAAATGACCCCAGACAAACTTCTTGGCAAGATCATCAACTTTGAGATGATGGAGAAGCAAGCCAAGCATGTTAAGGAAATTGCCGATCTCACCTCGGCAAAGAAGAAAGGAGTCGCCTTGAAGTCAACCTGTAAACCCGTATCCAAGGAAGCTCGAGAAGCTTATGGAGAAGACGACAGCGATGATGAAAGCAGTGATATCGATGAAGAAGACATGATCTTGTTCATGAAGAAGTTCAAGAAAATGATGATAAGAAGAAAGGGCAACATCTCAAATGAAGGAAGACAAAGGGACAAACAAAGACCCAAGATGAGGCGGGCACGCTATAACTGCGGAGGATATGATCACTTCATAGTAGATTGTCCACATGATGAAAACAAGAAGAAGACAAAGGATAACAAGTCTCAACAAAACAAAATGTTCAAGAAGAAGAAGCAATTTGGCCAAGCGCATCTAGGGAAGAAGTGGGACTCCAATGATGAATTTTCATCCGAAGAAGAAGAAGAGATGGCCACCATAGTCATAAAGAAGACTACCAAGAGATCTACTCTCTTCCCAACCATGGGCGCATGGAAGGACACCGACAACACGTGTCTAATGGCAAAGGAAGGTAAACGAAAGGTACCAACTAAATCTTCCTTCTCGCATTCTTTTACTAGTGATAGTGATAACTCTAGTGAGGATGATAGCAGTGGTGAAGATGAATATATGTTTAGGGGTTTAGACAAAAAGACAACTGCTAAAATGAAATTTCTACTTGATAAGCTTGTTGATATGGAGAAGCTAGTCAATCGTCCGGAAGATATGATTATCTCCCAAAAGGAGGAATATCTTGAGATTGAAAAGCTTCTTGAATTTGAAAAGGAACAAAATAAATCACTAGAGCTTGAATTAGCTTCAAGCAAGGAAGCTTGCTTGAAGCTGAAAGACTCAAACACCACAATCAAGGATAAACTTGCTAATTTGACCAAAGTTAACAATATCCTTGAGGGACAAGTTGAGTCACTCAAGCAAAATGGTTCTTCATCGACTACTAGCTCACGTTCTCAACACATAAAGTCTGAAACTAGCATTACTTGTACTTGTGCCAAAAATGACGCTAACATGAAGAAAAAGCCAAACTTGACAAAGGACAAGCAATCTTCTCAAAGTGACATATTTGACAAGGAGAAGATCAAGTATGCACGCAGTGCATACTCGGTCACAAGGCCTCCTAATGTCAAATATGGCATTGGATATTCTAATGGTGAAAAGCTCAATGATAGAAACCACAAGAATAACAAGGGTTGCATTGCCTTTGTCAAGGGAAACTCTTCTCAAACTACAAAGCTTAGTAAAGTTGATAAATTTAACAATGTGAACACATATAGACAACAACTTCTGTTTAGAACCTTTGATGCTTCATATGTACTTATGAAAAGTAATCTTGGAAGAGTCTATGCTAAATATGTTGGGCCACGCCATGGGAATACCAAGTCTCATGTGTGGGTGCCCAAATCACTTGTGACTAACCTCAAAGGACCCAAGCAAGCTTGGGTACCTAAGACCAAGGCATAATTTATTTTTGCAGACTTATTCATCCGGCGGAACAAAATGGGTGCTAGATAGTGGATGCACCAATCACATGACCGGAGAAAGAAGAATGTCCAAGCGAAGGCATTTACTTTGGTGATAATAGTCAAGGAAAAGTGCTTGGTACCGGTAAAATTGCAATTTCATCACAACATACTCTCTCTCATATTTTACATGTTGACTCCCTAGATTATAATTTGTTGTCCATATCTCAATTATGCGACAGGGGTTATAATTGCTTATTCACTAATGAGGGTGTGACTGTCTTTAGAAGGAGTGATAACTCAATTGCATTCAAGGGTGTGTTGAAGGGAAAACTTTATCTAGTTGACTTCAACAAAGATAAAGCTGAACTTGACACATGCTTGATTGCAAAGACCAACATGGGTTGGCTATGGCATAGACGGCTAGCACATGTTGGTATGAGCAATCTTCAAAAACTCCTCAAAGGCGATCACATCCGAGGTTTAAAGGATGTTGTTTTTGAGAAAGACAGGCCGTGTGTAGCATGTCAAGCAGGAAAACAAGTAGGAGCACCTCATCCCACGAAGAATGTCATGACTACAACAAGACCGCTTGAGCTCCTTCACATAGATCTATTTGGTCCAATTGCCTACATATGCATCGGCGGTAATAAATACGGTCTAGTCATTGTTGATGATTTTTCACGCTTCACATGGGTTTTCTTTTTGCATGATAAGACAGAAACTCAAGGAACTCTCAAGAAGTTCATCAAGCGTGCCCAAAATGAATTCACATTGAAGATCAAGAACATACGAAGTGGCAATGGAACAGAATACAAGAACACCCAAGTTGAGGAGTATCTAGACGAAGAAGGGATAAAGCATAAATTTTCAGCATCATACACTCCTCAACAAAACGGAGTAGCCGAAAGGAAGAATAGAACTCTCATTGAGATGTCGAGGACAATGCTCGATGAATACAAGACTTCGTACAGGTTTTGGGCTGAAGCGGTTAACATCGTTTGTCACGCCATAAACCGACTATATCTTCATAGGCTGCTCAAGAAAACCTCTTATGAACTACTCACGGGTAACAAACAAATATTTCATACTTTCGAGTCTTTGGTTCAAAATGCTATATTTTAAATAAGAAGCCATGGGCCTCGAAGTTTGCTTCGAAGTACGATGAAGGTTTCTTACTTGGCTATGATTCAAACTCCTACGCTTATCGTGTCTTCAACAAAACCTCCGGACTTGTTGAAGTAGCACGTGACGTAGTGTTCGATGAACTAACGACTCTCAAGAAGAGCAAGTTGATTTGTGTGTACTAGATCAAGAAGAAGCTCCATGTAAAGCATTGAGAAGAATGGCTTTGGGCGATGTTCGACCACAAGTGCCACCTTCAAATGCGAATGAAGAAAATGAACCACAGATGGAGGAAAATGATCAAGGGGGAGCTTCCATACAAGATCAACCTTTAGAAAATCAAGAAGGCCAAAACATCAATGAGGGCAACTATCCAGGGGGGAGAATAAGATGATAATGAAGATTCAAGACCACAAGTGCCACATCCAAGAGTGCACCAAAGCATCCAAAGAGATCACCCCGTTGACAACATAATCGGTGACATCCGAAAGGGAGTAGTAACTCGATCTCACATAGCTAATTTTTGTGAACACTATTCCTTTGTATCTTCTTTGGAACCGTACAGGGTCGAGGATGCATTAAAGATCCGGACTGGGTGATGGCGATGCAAGAAGAACTGAACAACTTCAAAAGGAACGAAGTGTGGGAGCTTGTTGAGAGACCCAAGTCCAATGTCGTCGGCACTAAATGGGTCTTTCACAACAAGCAAGACGAACATGGAGTAGTAACAAGGAACAAGGCACGACTTGTGGCAAAAGGGTACTCACATGTCGAAGGTTTGGATTTCGATGAGACTTTTGCTCCCGTAGCAAGGCTTGAGTCGATTCGTATATTACTTGCATATGCTACTCACCATGATTTCAAGCTTTATCAAATGGACGTGAAAAGCACCTTTCTCAACGGACCGATCAAGGAGGAGGTGTACGTGGAGAAACCACCCGGTTTTGAAGATCAAGAGCACCCCGACTACGTGTTCAAACTGCGTAAGGCTCTCTATGGCCTCAAACAAGCTCCTAGAGCTTGGTATGAGTGCCTTAGAGATTTTTTAATTGAAAATGACTTCAAGATAGGAAAACCTGATTACACCTTGTTTACTAAACACTTTGATGATGACCTCTTCATTTGCCAAATCTATGTTGACGATATAATATTTGGTTCAACTAACAAATCCTTTTGTCAAGAATTTAGCAAGATTATGACAGATAGATTTGAGATGTCCATGATGGGAGAGCTGAGGTACTTCTTGGGATTCCAAGTGAAGCAACAAAAGGATGGGACGTCCATAAGCCAAACAAAGTACACTCAAGACATTCTCAAGAAGTTTGGAATGGACAAAGCAAAGCCCATAAAGACTCCCATGACGACAAATGGACACTTGGACCTAAATGAAGACGGACCTAATGTGGATCAAAAGGTATATCGTTCCATGATTGGCTCCCTACTCTATCTATGTGCATCTAGGCCTGATATCATGTTGAGTGTATGTCTATGTGCAAGGTTTCAAGTCAATCCTAAGGAGTGTCATTTGACAACCGTTAAAAGGATCTTGATATATTTAGTTCATACATCCAACCTAGGCCTTTGGTATCCCAAAGGTTCAAAATTCAATCTCATTGGATACTCTAATGCAGATTATGCCGGATGTAAGGTAGATAGAAAAAGTACTTCTGGTACTTGCCAATTCCTAGGTTGATCCCTAGTTTCTTGGTCCTCCAAGAAACAAAATTCAATTGCTCTATCCACAGCCGAAGTGGAGTATGTTGCAACCGGGAGTTGTTGTGCACAACTCCTTTGGATGCGACAAACTCTAAGGGATTACGGTTACAATATGAGCCGTATTCCACTCCTTTTTGACAATGAGAGTGCTATCAAAATTGCCCATAACCTTGTTGAGCACTCTAGAACCAAACATATAGATATTCGGCATAATTTCTTGAGAGATCACTCAATGAAAGGAGACATAGTCATTTCCCATGTCAACACTGAAAAACAACTAGCCGATATCTTTACCAAGCCGCTTGATGAAAAACGCTTTTGTGAGCTCCGAAATGAACTAAATATCCTTGATGCTCAAAACGTGGCTTGAAAACTTGCATATCTGTATGCCATCCTCAAAATCATGTTAATGATATTGAAAAATCATCTCTCTCTATTTTTCTCTTAAAAACTATGTTAATTACTTGATCTTGATGAATTATGGTCATAGCTTGATTGTTGTATGTTTACTGATCATATTCATCAAGAATACCTATGCGTTTTTTTACCTTATTTCCCAAAAGAAACCCTTGAATATATATACATATACATATATATATATATATATATATATATATGTTTTATACACCTCTGTACAAGGGACCACGGATTAGTCTGTGGTCACCCCAGACTAGTCCGCACTTAGTCCGTTAGTCCGGACTAGTCCGATTTTCTCTCTGGACAGAAAATGGACTAGTCCGATATGGTCCAGACTAGTCCGATATTTCGACTCCATAACCCTAAGGACGGCTGAAACCTAATTTCCTTCATCCTCATAACTCTCCCAACTCTCTCTATCCTCACTCAAGAGCTTCCAAGGTGAATTTGCAAATTCTCCATCAAAACCTCTCAAATTTCCACGAAAATCGTTCTCCACCGCCAAGGGATCAAAGACCCCAGACTAGTCCAGATCAAAAACTTCCTCAACACCTCGAATTGAAGGATCTGGTAAACTTCTCTCCAAACCCTAGAACCTTTGATCTTCCTTGTTTTTGCTCAAATAGCTTAGCTCCACTAGTCAATACATGCTTCATTGATGTATTACATGTACCTTAGATCACATTTGCAATAAATAATCTCAAATTTCAACAAATTAGGGCTTGAGCAGCCACATAACGGACTAGTCTATTATTAGGGCGGACAAGTCCAGTACTCCGGACTAGGTCGACCCTGAACACCGGACTAGTCTGGCATGCCCTGATTCAGAGATATTGTTAGGGAATCCTAGCTTATGTCAACTCAATGCAACCTTTGTCGTTCTTGATTATTCATACCCACTTTATCTTCCTTGTCAGAAAACATGTCGGGATCAAATGAAAGTCTCTCCGACTTTGAGGCAGAAATGGATCAAGATGTCATATCTCATCATCCGGAGTCTCGCTCCAAAAAGAGACAAGATCATGCTGACGAGCCCTCGCTCACCCAACCTAGAGTTCGCCGAAAGGTCACAATCAAGAGACCAGCTTCAAGAGCAAATGTGGATGGTTCTAGCTCGGCGGCTCAACGCCAAGTCAAGGGCAAGGGAAAGGGGCTTGCTTCCGGCCCGATTGGTCCCCTGAAGATGACAGCTCCAAGGCAGGGAAATAGAGATCCATTGGAGCAGAAATTCAATGGCAAAGGGAGCGAAGTGGCATGGAACCTGAGGAAGGTTGATGCCTACAGCTCCGGCGAAAAGGCAGCCGACAAGAGATTTTGGAGTAACTTTCACTCGGACTACTACAGTTCAGTGTACCTCCAAATGAAGACTCCAGTGGTCCGAAGTCTATGGATCGACTGGACGTACTTTGAAAGGAAAAATTGTGAAGCTTTTAAGGAGGTCATAGAGGCTACAGAGAGACATGTACTCAAGGACCTGCTCGCCTTCAGGTACAACTGGAATGATGAGATCATCACCCAGTTTTACTCGACCTGCCACTTTGCTCATGATGCAGAGGACAGAGTGACTTGGATGACCCATGGATCCAAGTACACAATCTCCTACACTGAATTTGCCAGATGTGGCGGACCGAAATCCGCTCATCCAGGATCGCAGAGGGTGGTGCCGCGCGATGTGACACCAGATAGCACACATCATAAGGATACATTGTATTACATAGAAAACAAATTGAGATGTACAAAGTAGTACACTTGTTCAGTTACAAACTAAGGTATACATTACACAGCGGAAGTTTTAATTTGTACAACTCACGCCCTCCTATCTAGGAAAAGTCGGTTGCCCATCCCTAGGGCAACCCACAATAGCTGCACTTCTCAGCTCAGCGCGGCGTGTACGGCTCCCACTCAGCCGTGGTCCCCGACGGAGGGTAACCCTCGCCGGTGGACTCGTAACCTGAGTCCGTGGGTGGCTCCTCACCTGAAAAACACTTAAGCAGCAACCGTGAGCACGATGGCTCAACAAGACTTAACCGACTCACCTAGGCATGAAACTCTACATGTAGGGTACAATGAACATGGGATGGTAAAATTTTAGCAAATGGACACACCTATAGTTTATCCTTAGTTCATCTTTTAGCCACAAGTTAACAGTTCATGAATCTGAAATTTAGTAAGCAATATTTGGTGGCACACATGTAACAATACAATTATACCATACAGCAGAATTGAATCATAACATTCCATAAATTATCTACGTTACGATGCAGTGAACAAGCGGTACTCGTCACCGCGAGGGACGGCAAATTGACTCGATATACACCTGCAGGGATACCCGAAGAGCACGTCACGTACGCCCACCCGTGGAGCTGCACAGCACGCTCACTCGATGTCGTACAGGACAACCTTTCACCCAACAGCCCAAACGTCAAACAGGTCGCACCAAAACGGACAGGAGGTTCCCTACACGGAGCATCTCTCTATGCCCGTTAGCAGATTTCCACCTTGCTGCCCTCAACCTACACCTATAAATCGGTGTGCTATGCCTCGACGCCCGGAGGTTTAGGTTACATCGTTTTATCGGGGCCCATATATCCGATATGCCTTCGGTACGTTCAATACTTGTTCAGCAGGGACGCACATGGATCGGTCCTCAATCGACACGGACAGGGCTGCGCACACAAGACTTCCTCTTGCTGCGCCCTAGCCCCTACCTAGTCTCATTTTCATTACTAAAGTGATATCACATCACTCGAACCAAACCCGTGTGTCCCAAGCCTAACTCGCGAGTAGATTCCAACTACTCAACTTGTACCGAAGTTCTATAAATCATTAAGCATAGCCTGTCTACTCGAGGCCTTATACACTACCCTCACTCTTATAGGAAAATTCTGGTTATGCAATTGGGTTTCATCCATCCTATACCTAATGCACCTCCATACCTCACACTAAACATGTAACAAAGCAAAACTTGATAAAAGGGGTTAATGCAAACCGGGGTTTGCCTTGTTGCTGCTGGTAAGGGGTTAGGTCTTTGTATGGAAGGAGGAAGTCGAGCACTTCCGGAGTCTCTTCGCCTTCAGCGACTACATGTTAACGATAAGCTATATGTCAATTTACATGAAATGTTTAGAATTGAATAAGCAATTACTATAGCTCTAGCTAGACCTCCCCTTTGGTTATTAAAATTTTATGTTAACTTGGTAGGGTCCTAACCAGAGTACTGACCAAGTTTCATTTGAACCACAGTTCATTTGAGCCTTGCACAAATAAAAACCTATTTGGTCAATATTGGAGCCTCTAAGGGATTCCAGGGGTTTTCATGGCTCCAACCCTTATTTCCTGGAAACTAGAATTTGAGATGATTCTAATGGAATTGGTTTCATGTCATTGAATAATTCCAGAGGAAGTTATGCCCTAAACAAGATTTGAGAAAATCTGAAAAATGTTTCTGAACATTTTTCTATTTTCTCAGGGCAGTTCACTTAATCACCTCATTAGGGGGACTAAATGAACTTGGATGAGTCTGAAAATTTTACTATGACTCAAGGATTTTCCAATGAACCTCCCAGCCAAATTGCAGACTTGTTCATGAAGTAATCCTCCAGATAAAATTCCTGACAGTTTAAAATTTAGGGATTTAATTCTGGAAAACTATTAAGTTTCATGAGCTTAAATTGGTATTGCTGAAAAGTACTCAAAATTCTGAGTTCAGCAAAATTTGGTTCACTGCATTTGGAGCTTCCTAGCAAGAGTTCTATGCATTTGAAGTTCTATGTGCTCACCGTCGACCTAGGGCTAAACTGGCGGATGCTCGAAAAACCTGAATAGCTGCGCCAAGACTCGATGGTTTTCGATGGTCTTTGATCCTAGGTGGCCGTGGGGATGTGTATAACATGTGCTTAGCTGGGTTTATGCAGTGGAGGGCTGATCACCACGAATTTCAGATTCTTTGCTAACTCGGTTCTTTGAACACCGAGGACTAAGCGTGGAAATACTCTCCCTACAGAGCATGAAAGGGGGTAGGGTCTTCACCGTGAGTTCGAGCAGCATCCGGCGCGCCTCTTTGCTGTTTGATCTTCGGTCATGAGAACGCCTGGATCAGCAGCGCACCGAGGAGCCGAGGAGAGCGGCCGAGAGATGAGCGTTTTCGGTCGAGAGCGCGTGAAAGCCAGCCGGTCGGCGTGTGAGCTGCGGGGGATAGCTTCGTGGGCAGGTAATTGCGTGGCGCAGGCCTCCAGCATGACACCAGCTCGTCACGGTGGCCATGTTGGGGCGGGGTTTTACCCGTGCACTGGCGACCACAGGTGTTCGACCGAGTGACTGAGTCGGTTTGATCTCTGTATGGCTGACCAGTGGGTCCTCTTCTCCCCTCTAATTCTTTCTCCCCCTTCTGCTGCAAATATCCCAGCTACTAAACATTGAATGATATACTTAAGCAACAAGCTACATTTTGAATTTGGTTCCCTCAATTGGAATTTGGTTTGGCTAAATTTGCTTCACATTTGAACTGAAATTCAAATTCAGTTTTGAATTATTGCAAATTTAGCTCCCGAAAAGATAAATTCCAATGCGGGTGAAAATTGGTGGACTAACTCAGAAAAATGTGCTGAGTTTGAATACGAAGCCAACTTTTGAATTTAAGTGATGAAAGTTGCTGCAATTTGAATTTACATTCAAATTGGCCTCTTTTTCAAATGCCTCCAAAAGTGCCTCAAAAAGTGTGGGATTTGCATGAAATTTGGCCTAAACCTTCCCAAGACTTTTTAAGTACAAGGGGTGAGCCCAACCTCTCATGTTCATGTGTAGAAATCCCACTTTGTGAAAGTTAGGGCTTTCCCCTCTAATCACCCTTTTGATGGTGGTTACTTGCTCTTCACAAGTCATCACAAGATATCCACAAAAAAAGCTGTGGTGTTGTGAGGTGATGAAAAAATTTTGCATGTCCCTTTTTCTTGGGCTTTTACATCCCTCCCCCCTTAAAAGAATCTCATCCCGAGATTACAAAAGAAGAGACAGCAATGTAATAGGAACTCACCCATGCTGAGACGCCATGAACTCCGGGTAGTTTGAGCGAAGGAATTCCTCGCTCTCCCACATTGCTTCTTCGGCGGTGTGATTGCTCCAGAGTATCTTGTAGAACCACAACGTTCGGCTACGTGTGGTCCGAGCTTTCTCATCAATTATTGCCACCAGATATTCATCATATGTCAAATCCGGTTGCAACTCGCCGATGTCTTCGGTAGGAACAGAAGCTGTATGCTTCAGACATTTTTGCAGTTGCGAAACATGGAAAATATCGTGAACACCAGAAAGAGATGCCGGTAGCTCCAGCCTATATGCCGCTGGTCCACACTTCTCGGTGATAGCATAGGGTCCAATGAAACGGGGAGCGAGTTTTCCCTTCATGCCGAACCGGTGTGTGGCGGACCGGAATCCGCTCATCCAGGATCGCAGAGGGTGGTGCCACGCGATGCGACACCCGACAGCACACGTCATAAGAACACATTATATTACATGGGAAAACACACTGAATGTACAAAGTAGTACATTTCTCAGTTACAAACTATGGTCTTTATTACACAGCGGAAATTTCTTTTGTACAACTCACGCCTGCCTATCTAGCAAAAGTCGGTTGCCCAGCCCTAGGGCAACCCACACTAGCTGCACGTCTCAGCTCAGCGCGGCGTGTACGGCTCCCACTCAGCCGTGGTCCCCGACGGAGGGTAACCCTCGCCGGTGGACTCGTACTCCGAGTCCGTGGGTGGCTCCTCACCTGAAAAACACATAAGCAGCAACCGTGAGCACGAAGGCTCAGCAAGGCTTAACCGACTCACCTAAGCATGAAACTCTACATGAGGTGTACAATGACATAGGATAGCATTGTTGCAGCAAATGGACACGCCTACAAGTTCATCCTTAATTCCTCTTTTAGCAACAAGTTAACAGTTCATGAAGCTGAAATTTGGTAAGCAATATTTGGTGGCAAACATGTAGCAATACAAAGTTATATCATATCAGCAATATTGAATCATAACATTTCATTCATTAGTCTACGTTACGATGCAGTGAACAAGCGGTACTCGTCACCGTGAGGGACGGCGAATCGACTCGATATACACCTGCAGGGAAACCCAAAGAGCACGTCACGTACGCCCATCCGTGGAGCTGCACAGCACGCTCACTCGATGTCGTACGGGACAACCTTTCACCCAACAGCCCAAACGTCGAACCGGTCACACCGAAACGAGCAGGAGGTTCCCCACACGGAGCATCTCTCTATGCCCGTTGGCAGATTTCCACCTTGCTGCCCTCAACCTACACCTATAAATCGGTGTGCTATGCCTCGACGCCCGGAGGTTTAGGCTACATCAGTTTATCGGGGCCCATATATCCGATATGCCTTCGGTACGTTCAATACTTGTTCAGCAGGGCCGCACACGGATCGGTCCTCAATCGACACGGGCAGGGCTGCGCACACAAGACTCACTCTTGCTGCGCCCTAGCCCCTGCCTAGTCTCATTTTCATTACTATAGTGATCTCACATCGCTCAACCGAACCCGTGTGTCCCAATGCCTATCTCGCGAGTAGATTCCAACTACTCGACTTGTACCGAAGTCCTATGACTTTTTAAGCATAGCCTGTCTACTCGAGGTCCTTGACACTACCCTCACTCTTTTAGGAACCTTTGGTTATGCAAGTGGGGTTTCATTCATCCTATACCTAATGCATATACATACTTCATATGACACATGTAAACAAAGTAAGACTTATAAAAGGTTAATGCAAACCGGGGCTTGCCTTGTTGCTGCTGGTCAGGGGTTAAGTCTTCGTCCGGAAGAAGGAAGTCCAACACTTCCGGAGTCTCTTCTTCAGTGACTACACGTTTATGAAATACTACATGTTAATTAATATGCAAACAAGTTTATTGTAATACTACTGCTATTAGTTCTAATAACCAGTCTCTAACACCTGGAACTCTGTTTAAGAATTTAAAGATGAACTGGGTGTGGGTGGCTTGGGTCTGGACCTAAGTACATGGTTAAGTGCTAAGTGGTTTTTCCCCCCTTTTCCATATTTATCCCTCAAGTGGTTAAACAGGACAGGGGTGATCCAGAGCTCTAATGGATCTTAGAATTTTTGTGGGAGTTCCTTGCCACAAGGAAACCCTCTGGACCAAATATTAGCACTTTTCACTGAGTGGTTTGCTCAGAATAATTCTTTTAGCAAATAAGTAAAGAAGAATTAATTCTGAGGTCATACCCCTGTTCATGCCCAACTTAGTGAACTATAATTTCAATTATAGCTCATAGAGTTTGCATGAATTTTCCTAGAATTTTGGAGTTAAGAATTGCCCAGAACTGAATTTCCAAGTTTTGGAAATTCTCTGAAAATGTTTCTGTATTCAAATGAACACAGCACCTTCCAATTTGAATTGCTCTGACCAAATCAACTCCAAATGGTCTGAAACTTTTACAGTGGTTCACTAATGTCCAAAAGAACCGTCTGGCAAAATTTGGGGATTTTTGGATGAACCAAACTCCCTCTAAAATTCTTTTGCTGAAAAGCTTTAAAGAATTTTCCAGAATTAATTAATGGGTTTCATACAAATTGGGTTGTATATCTGGACAGAGCTAGGTTAGATGAATCCAACCCAATTTGAATCACTAATTTTGGAGCTTTCTAGCAAAAGTTATGGGGTTCTCAAGTTTCAACTAAATCTGGAATTCTAAATAATCCGGAGAAAATTTTAAACTCTGACCGTGGGCCCGGCCCCCCACGTGTCACCACCTCGTCTGAGCCACACGGGGCCACAGGGCTGTTTTCCGCGTGTTCACAGCTGATCCGGTGCAACATAAAATCCTTACACTGTGCATCGAGGGACTGATGAGCGGGCCCGGCCGGCTCGTCTTCTTCCTCACGCCCGCCCTTTTTCCCGCGCCGCCCCCTCGCCGGCACTCCTCGGCAACTCGCCGGAACTGGCTTCCCGACCGCCTCCCGGCCGGAAACTCACCGCCTGGCCATAGTTTCGCGCGCTGAACACGCTGGTACCCTCACCAGAGCTTGACAACGGCCGGAACTATGCCCGCGACGGTGACAGAGCTTCTCTCTACTCCGGCGACGTCGTAGGGCACTTTCCTGCCCCCAACCTGGCTCCGGTTAGCTCCTACAGCATCGCCATGACCTAAGGAGCAACGTACAGGGCTCTGATCTCACGCGAAACATCGGCAACTAGGGGCTCACCATGCGACCTAGGGCGATTTCGGGGAAAACTGGAAAAACTCGAAGAACTGAGGTTTTCTTCGATGGTTCTTCCTAGTTCTTGATCCCACGTGCACGCACGGATGTCTACAACTGGGTTTCTAGGTCTGGGGAGGAGTGGTTCGGTGTGTGAGGCGAATTTGCTGATTTACCCGAACCGGGCTATATCACATGCTTGCGCAAGAACTGAAATTCCGGCCAGCACGGTCCATGACACACTGCCGGCGTGGTCGTGAAGCGAGAAGGGTTACTGGCGCACCTTTTCGCTTTGCAACTTGATGGGAGAGGCTCTGTGGTGGCCGGGCGACGTGATCTTGTCGCGGCGGCTTTCTTCGGCGCTGTGGAGGAAGATCGGCTCGACGCCGACGTCCCGACGGAGCTAGCGCCCGGTTCTTGCTTCTTCCACACTCAAGGACGTCCGGAGGTGCTGTGGGGAAGCTTAGCGCGTCGTGCCACGGGGTGGAGCGGCCGGGCGGCGGTAAACCGACGGCGCACCTCTGTGCGGTCGTGTTTATCGCCGAGGAGACACGGGGATTGCTCAGCGTCGGCTGGGAGGCAGTGTGGGCGCTGAGCTCTCGGTGGAGGGGGTAAGAACGTAGAAACATCGATCCCCTAACACAGCTCGGGAGGTGCTTCCGGTCATCGGTCGTCCGTGCGGTGGCAGCCGGTGGGAGAAAAACAACTCGCTCGAGTGTGAACTGTGGAACCGATTAACTTAGGCAGTAAGTTTCTCCCCTGTCTTCTCACTGACCATTGGGCCCCACAGCTCCCCTCTGCCCAAAAGATCTCCAAATTTTTGGCAAATGAGTAATTCAAATGTTTGAAGTCTCAAACTGAGCTACATTTGCATGATTGGAGAAGTTTCCCTCAAATTCAAATGTATATTTGAATTCTTGCCTATTTGGCTCCTTTTTGGACCATTGGGTAGCAAACCCTTTCAAAAATTATTGAAACTTTGCCTCCCCGCTAAATTGAACCTGAGGAATCCAATTATGCCCTTTGATCCTTGTTTCAGCTGCTGCAATCATGAATTTGAATGCAACAGTTTTGAATCACCCTCTCATGTGTGATCATATGTGTATAAACCGTACTTTGTGAAAGTGAAGGCTTTCCCCTCTAATCACTCTTTTGATGGAGGTTACTTGCTCTTCACAATATTTCCTAAGATGTCCACAATAAAACTGTGGTGTTGTGAGGTAAAGAAAAGTTTTTGCAAGTCCCTTTTCTTGGGATTTTACATCCCTCCCCCCTTAAAAGAATCTCGTCCCGAGATTATAAAAGAAGAGATAGCGATGTAATAGGGACTTACTCGTGTTGAGAAGCCATGAACTCCGGGTAATTTGAGCAAAGGAACTCCTCGCTCTCCCACGTCGCTTCATCAGCGGTGTGGTTGCTCTAGAGGATTTTGTAGAACCACAACGTTCTGCTACGCGTGGTTCGGGCTTTCTCATCAAGAATTTCCACCGGATATTCATCATATGTTAAATCCGGTTTCAGCTCGCCGATGTCTTCGGTAGGAACCGCAGCTGTATGCTTCAAGCATTTTCGCAATTGCGAAACATGGAAAACATCATGGACACCAGTCAGAGATGCCGGTAGTTCCAATCGATACGCCGCTGGTCCACACTTCTCGGTGATAGCGTAGGGTCCAACGAAACGGGGAGCGAGCTTCCCCTTCACACCGAACCGGTGCACGCCCTTCATCGGAGACACGCGGAGGTACACGTGTTCCCCAACGTCAAAGTGCAACGGTCTACGCCTCTTATCAGCGTAGCTCTTCTGTCGGGATTGAGCGGCCTTCAAATTGGCTTGAATCGCCCGAACGCGCTCTTCGGCGTTGTTCACCACATCAACCCCGAATGTGACCCTTTCACCGGACTCGCACCAATTTAATGGGGTGCGGCATTTACGACCGTAGAGAGCTTCGTAGGGTGCCATCTTGATACTCTCCTGATAACCGTTGTTGTACGAGAATTCCGCCAATGGTAGGTGATCATCCCAGTTCCTACCATGGTGGATGACACACGCTCTCAACATGTCTTCTAATACTTGGTTTACCCTCTCTGTTTGCCCATCGGTCTGAGGGTGATAAGCGGAGCTCCTAATCAACTTAGTACCCAATGCAGCGTGTAGCTGCTCCCAAAAGTGAGATACAAATAATGCACCTCGATCTGAGACAATTGTCTTGGGTACCCCGTATAGGCATAGAATCTTCGCTATGTATAGCTCCGCATATTTGCCGGCATTGTAACGTGTATTCACCGGAATGAAGTGAGCCGTCTTGGTTAACCGATCAACGATTACCCATATGGAATCATGCTTGTTGGATGTTAGGTGTAACCCCACAATGAAATCCATGCTCACATCTTCCCATTTCCATGCCGGGATCTTCAGGGGTTGCAACAGCCCTGATTTCTTCATGTGATCAGCTTTCACTCGTCTACACGTATCGCACTCGGATACGTACTTAGCTACCTCCCGCTTCATCCGTGTCCACCAAAATTTCTTTTTCAAATCTTGGTACATCTTGTTGCTGCCCGGATGAATGGAGTACTTGGACAAGTGAGCTTCATCGAGGATTTTCTTCCTCAGTTCCATATCTCGGGGTACGACTATGCGGTCATTAAACCATAGCGTCCCCTCATCATCTTTCCGGAAACACTTGATCTCTCCATTGTCTATCCGTCTCCGGAGATGTGCCATGCCTTTATCCGTCTTCTGAGCTGCAATGATGTCCTCCCTAATAGTAGGGATGAGGGCAAGGTTGTATAGCGATCCATAAGGAACCAAGTATAAACTTGGCTCTTCCTCCTCCACCGGTGTAATGGTGAGGTGATGGACATGTGATTTCCGACTCAGCGCGTCGGCAACCACATTCGCCTTGCCGGGTGGTAGTGAATCTCAATTTCATAGTCCTTGATTAATTCTAACCACCTCCTTTGACTCATATTCAGCTCCTTCTGGGTGAAAATGTATTTCAAGCTCTTGTGGTCGGTGTAGAGATGCACCAAGTTCCCCAGGAGATAGTGCCTCCACATTTTCAGCGCCAAAACCACTGCAGCAAGCTCAAGGTCATGAGTGGGATAATGCTGCTCATGGTTCCGAAGTTGGCGTGAGCCATATGCGACCACACGTCCTTCCTGCATCAACACGCAGCCAAGCCCAATACCGGACGCGTCACAATACACGTCGAAGGGCTTTGTTGTATCCGGCTAAGCTAAGACCGGGGCTGTGGTGAGATGCTTCACCAATGCTCGGAACGCTCCTTCACACGCCGTGTTCCAAACATATTTCGTCCCTTTCTTCAGCAACTCTGTCATCGGCTTAGCGAGCTTGGAGAAACTTGGAATGAATCTCCGGTAGTATCCCGTCAACCCGAGGAAGCTTCTGACTTCATGGACTGAAGTGGGAGCTTTCCATTTCAGCACTTGCTCTATCTTGCTTGGGTCAACTGCAATGCCTTCCGCTGAGATGATATGTCCCAAGAATGGCACTTGGCTGATCCAAAACTCGCATTTCTGAACTTGGCGTAGAGCTTGTGGTCTCGCAATCGTCGAAGAATGATCCGCAAGTGTTCGGCATGTTCGGCTTCTGTCTTGGAGTAAACCAAGATATCGTCGATGAACACTACCACGAACTTGTCCAGCTCCGGCATGAACACCGAGTTCATGAGATACATGAAATGGGCTGGAGCGTTTGTGAGACCAAAGGACATGACGAGATATTCATATAGTCCATATCTCGTCGAGAATGCCGTCTTCGGAATATCCTCCGCCCGGATTTTTATCTGGTGATATCCAGAGCGAAGGTCCATCTTGGAGAACACACTGGCACCCACAAGTTGATCAAACAATATGTCGATGCGGGGCAGTGGGTACTTATTCTTGATGGTGACGGCGTTGAGCGGCCGGTAATCCACACACAGCCTCAGGGTCTCATCCTTCTTCTTCACGAATAGCGCCGAGCATCCCCAAGGTGAGGAACTCAGCCTAAAGAAACCCTTGCTCAACAGGTCATTGAGCTGTTCTTTCAGTTCAGCCAGCTCATTTGGAGCCATCTTGTATGGTCTCCTTGAGATGGGCCTAGTCCCGGGTGCAAGTTTAATCTTGAACTCGACATCCCACTCAGGTGGCATGCCCGAAAGATCATCCGAGAACACATCAGGATACTCCCAGACTATGGGGATGTCTTCTAACTTGAGAGCCTCAGCACTATTGATCGCCGAAACCTCTCTGACTGGATTATCTAATAGGAGGGACTGCGGACGGTGTAATGGGGAGTTGAGGTGAATAGTCCGTGATGGGGTTTCCAGGACAGCGCCATGGTAGCTTAGCCATGACATTCCCAAGATTGCATCAATCTTCTGCCTCCCTAGGATAATCATAGTGGTGGGATATATCTTCCCACCTAAACACAGTGGTGCTTTTGGAACCATCATCGTTGCTGAAATCTTTCCTCCCGGTGAGCAGATCACATAAGAACACTCGGTGGGAAAGGCTTCCAGCTGATGCTTAGCCACATATGAGGCACTAATGAAGTTGTGGGTTGCACCAGAATCAAAAAGTATGATGATGGCTTGATGGTTGAGAGTGAACGTACCCGCCAGCATGTTGTCTCCCTCTGGGGCATCCTCATTGTCGAGGTTGCGGACGCCTCCAGTCCGCTGACCAACCTTCTTCACCGGAGGTCGGCCTCGAGCACCGCCCTGGAGCTGGGCTTGCCCGCTGCTCTGATGCCCCTGGGGACAGTCCTTCACGAAATGGCCCGCCTGGCCACACGTGAAGCAGGTGAAACAGGGCGGTCCCCCGCTGATCGGTGGACGGAATCCCGGGGCACGTTGTGGCGGTGGAAACGCCCGGGGTACCGTCTGCTGCTGCTGTTGCTGTTGGTGTCTTGGTGGTGGCATCGGCGGACGGAACGGAGGTGCCTGAAAGGGACGTCCCCTGAACCGTTGCGGTCGCGCCGGTGGTTGCCACTGCTGCCCGGATGGTGTCCGATACACCATACGGTACTTCTGGGGAGCGCCACTCCCACCGCTTGGTGGAGCGCTGCGCTTCCACTGCTCAGCTGCCAACTCCCGCTGAGCATCCTCTTGCATGATCGCGGCATTGACTAAGTCGTTGAATGTGCCGTGGTTCCACTGTACGAGATGGGTCTTCATTTCGGGGTGCAACCCCCGATAGAAGTGCTCCCTCTTCTTCTCGTCCGTGGAGATGTAGTCTGACGCATACTGCGCCAGATGGTTGAAGGCACGGGAGTAGTCGTGGGCACTCCTCCCGCCCTGCTTCAGCTCCAAGAATTCTCGGAACTTCCTCTTCATTATTCCGGGAGGAATGTGGTAGGCGCGGAACGCCTCCCGGAACTCTTGCCATTCCACGGCATGGCCAGCCGGACGTGAGGCGACATAGTTCGCCCACCACGCACCAGCGGCACCGTGGAGCTGCTGTGCTGCAAACAGGGTCTTCTGCCGCTCCGTACATTGGAGCAGCCCAAACTTGGACTCGATGGTCCGCAGCCAGTTATCCGCCTCCAGTGGTTCCTCAGCTTCGGTGAACACTGGAGGGTGCGTACTCATGAAATCCGAGTACGACACATCACGGGGCTCCCGAGGCCCTCTATCTTGACGTCCCCCCGCCTGGGACGTATTCTGCACGATCGTGTGGAGCAGGTTGGTATGCTCCTCACGACCTCCCACCAATGCCTCTATCACATCCGCTAGAGTAAGCGGAGGCGGCGGTGGTGGCTGCTGCTGCGGGGTGCTGTCGTAGGCCGGTGGCTGGGAGTCATCACCTCCCTGTTGGCTAGAGCCACCAACCTCGTGCGTGGTCCTAGTACGAACCATCTGCATCCACACGACATTAAACATCAGTCCCGCAACATTTTGCATGCAGTCCAATAGAAATGGGCGTAAAAACATTATGACAACAAAAACATGCGATATATCTCGTAAGTAGATAATGTAATAACTTTGCACAAGCTACACCATTACCAGACCAAACACAAGCTAGTTTAATCCAACTTGATGAACCTCCACTTTGGAAGCTCACCCTAACTGGGTTTGGTCTCTACGAGACATAATTATCGCGTTGTCATCACGTATACCACCCTTAGGGTACAACACCCTTTTCAATGAGTTCAACTGTCATTCTTCTGTCAGAATGACCAATTTCTACCTATTCCAAGTTTTGATCTGGTTCTGGGCATTTTTATGACTCAAGTTGAATACCAAAGTAAAGTCAACTTCGGTATCTTTCCAAAGAGTACTCATTTGCCCCCAGATCATCTTTGGTTAAAAAGTTATGCCAATTCAAAGTCAGCAGAATTTCTGGAAGAAGTTTAACAGCACCTCCCTTGGAAGTGGCTGTTTTAACCCTGATTTCCATTAAATTCTGTGCTGAAATTTCAGAATCTTTGAATTGCAAAGATGTCACACATCTTCTACTCTCTCTAAGGAGGTATTATATGACAATTTTAGATTTTTCTACTGGGAGTTATGTTTGAAAAACAGAACAGTTCAGAGAATGTTTTACTCTGTCCTGGTTCTGGACAGTTTACCTTCCTCTGGGATTTCAGCCACCTTAAGGTGTGTTTCAGCTCTGGAAGTCTACAACAAAGTTATAGAGTACTTCAATACCTTTCCATAACTATATAGCACACCTCTCTGGGCTAAAGGACCCGTGAGTTATGCCCTGTTGAAGATCAGCAAACTTGCTGTCCAAAACAGAGCACTCTGTTTTTCAGTCTTTTTGGAACTACAATCATCACTATCCCATTCTTATACCCAACCAGGGTCCTAAATGTTGAACCTATAGATTTTAATTCTTTGTTATCATTATTCTCATGCATATGCCTACAATATCTCTGTACTACGTTCCCCACAAAAGAAAATCCTAACCGGATTTTACCGGCACGTCTCAAATGTGGCACTAAACGGTCTCTCGCACACGTTTACTACACGGATACTTACGTGGTTAGTACCTGCAGAAGACCACACAATAATGGTGCACTCAATGGTTATTCATTTCAGGCAGTTCCATATTTGAAAGTAAATACAAACGCCCGTATCATTGTCATACGGCCGTCCTTGAGTTAGGTCACGTCTCAAGGTACGTGATCGTGTTTCAACACCACACGACGGGGAACCCGAGTATGTCATGAACGGGTCGTCACGGTTGGGAATGTTATCAACCCAACAGATACCACCTACTACCCTGCAGGGCACGCCGATGGCAAGCGCTGCGTATGTCCTTCTGGGCTATTTCCAGACGAACACACTCTCGCGTTACTGACCACGGATGGGGTCTCCACTTACTTGACTAATGCACGCTAGGGATCAGCGCTACATATGAACTCAGAGACATGAAGAGTCCAAGAGTTTCATATTGACGTCTCACACCAAGCTGTGAGACCTATCCCTGAACCACGTTCCTCGTCAGGGAGAGCTAACCGAAATTGAACCGCTTTCGGTGGCGTTCCTTACCATACTTACCAGAGCGTAGGTGCGTCGTTACATAATTGAAATTCAGAATTATAACACATAAGTTAGTCTTTGCCACTTTAAGTAACTATGCTAATATAGTCCTTACTTGGGCAACTACCGAATCCTCACAATATACCTAAGTTTTCCCGTAATACAGTTCTTAAGTACTGTGCTATCCTCAATGCAGCTCTGATACCAGGCTGTGGCGGACCGGAATCCGCTCATCTAGGATCGCAGAGGGTGGTGCCGCGCGATGCGACACCCGACAGCACACGTCATAAGAACACATTATATTACATGGGAAAACACACTGAATGTACAAAGTAGTACATTTCTCAGTTACAAACTATGGTCTTTATTACACAGCGGAAGTTTCTTTTGTACAACTCACGCCCGCCTATCTAGCAAAAGTCGGTTGCCCAGCCCTAGGGCAACCCACACTAGCTGCACGTCTCAGCTCAGCGCGGCGTGTACGGCTCCCACTCAGCCGTGGTCCCCGACGGAGGGTAACCCTCGCCGGTGGACTCGTACTCCGAGTCCGTGGGTGGCTCCTCACCTGAAAAACACTTAAGCAGCAACCGTGAGCACGAAAGCTCAGCAAGGCTTAACCGACTCACCTAAGCATGAAACTCTACATGAGGTGTACAATGACATAGGATAGCATTGTTGCTGCAAATGGACACGCCTACAAGTTCATCCTTAATTCCTCTTTTAGCAACAAGTTAACAGTTCATGAAGCTGAAATTTGGTAAGCAATATTTGGTGGCAAACATGTAGCAATACAAAGTTATATCATATCAGCAATATTGAATCATAACATTTCATTCATTAGTCTACGTTACGACGCAGTGAACAAGCGGTACTCGTCACCGCGAGGGACGGCGAATCGACTCGATATACACATGCAGGGAAACCCAAAGAGCACGTCACGTACGCCCATCCGTGGAGCTGCACAGCACGCTCACTCGATGTCGTACGGGACAACCTTTCACCCAACAGCCCAAACATCAAACCGGTCGCACCGAAACGAGCAGGAGGTTCCCCACACGGAGCATCTCTCTATGCCCGTTGGCAGATTTCCACCTTGCTGCCCTCAACCTACACCTATAAATCGGTGTGCTATGCCTCGACGCCCGGAGGTTTAGGCTACATCAGTTTATCGGGGCCCATATATCCGATATGCCTTCGGTACGTTCAATACTTGTTCAGCAGGGCCGCACACGGATCGGTCCTCAATCGACACGGGCAGGGCTGCGCACACAAGACTCACTCTTGCTGCGCCCTAGCCCCTGCCTAGTCTCATTTTCATTACTATAGTGATCTCACATCGCTCAACCGAACCCGTGTGTCCCAATGCCTATCTCGCGAGTAGATTCCAACTACTCGACTTGTACCGAAGTCCTATGACTTTTTAAGCATAGCCTGTCTACTCGAGGTCCTTGACACTACCCTCACTCTTTTAGGAACCTTTGGTTATGCAAGTGGGGTTTCATTCATCCTATACCTAATGCATATACATACTTCAAATGACACATGTAAACAAAGTAAGACTTATAAAAGGTTAATGCAAACCGGGGCTTGCCTTGTTGCTGCTGGTCAGGGGTTAAGTCTTCGTCCGGAAGAAGGAAGTCCAGCACTTTCGGAGTCTCGTCTTCAGTGACTACACGTTTATGAAATACTACATGTTAATTAATATACAAACCAGTTTATTGTAATACTACTGCTATTAGTTCTAATAACCAGTCTCTAACACCTGGAACTCTGTTTAAGAATTTAAAGATGAACTGGGTGTGGGTGGCTTGGGTCTGGACCTAAGTACATGGTTAAGTGCTAAGTGGTTTTCCCCCCTTTTCCATATTAATCCCTCAAGTGGTTAAACAGGACAGGGGTGATCCAGAGCTCTAATGGAGCTGAGAATTTTTGTGGGAGTTTATTGCCACAAGGAAACCCTCTGGACCAAATATTAGCACTTTTCACTGAGTGGTTTGCTCAGAATAATTATTTTAGCAAATAAGTAAAGAAGAATTAATTCTGAGGTCATACCCCTGTTCATGCCCAACTTAGTGAACTACAATTTCAATTATAGCTCATAGAGTTTGCATGAATTTTTCTAGCATTTTTGGAGTTAAGAATTGCCCAGAACTGAATTTCCAAGTTTTGGAAATTCTCTGAAAATGTTTCTGTATTCAAATGAACACAGCATCTTCCAATTTGAATTGCTCTGACCAAATCAACTCCATATGGTCTGAAACTTTTACAGGGGTTCATTAATGTCCTAAAGAACCATCTGGCAAAATTTGGGGATTTTTGGATGAACCAAACTCCCTCTAAAATTCTTTTTCTGAAAAGCTTTAAAGAATTTCCAGAATTAATTAATGGGTTTCATACAAATTGGGTTGTATATCTGGACAGAGCTAGGTAAGATGAATCCAACCCAATTTGAATCACTAAATTTGGAGCTTTCTAGCAAAAGTTATGGGGTTCTCAAGTTTCAACTAAATCTGGAATTCTAAATAATTCGGAGAAAATTTTAAACTCTGACCGTGGGCCCGGCCCCCACGTGTCACCACCTCGGCTGCGCCACACGGGGCCACAGGGCTGTTTTCCGCGTGTTCACAGCTGATCCGGTGCAACAGAAAATCCTTACACTGTGCATCGAGGGACTGACGAGCGGGCCCGGCCGGCTCGTCTTCTTCCTCGCGCCCGCCCTTTTTCCCGCGCCGCCCCCTCGCCGGCACTCCTCGGCAGCTCATCGGAACTGGCTTCCCGACCGCCTCCCGGCCGGAAACTCGCCGCCTGGCCATACTTTCGCGCGCTGAACACGCTGGTACCCTCACCGGAGCTTGACAACGGCCGGAACTATGCCCGCGACGGTGACAGAGCTTCTCTCTACTCCGGCGACGTTGTAGGGCACTTTCCTGCCCCCAACCTGGCTCCGGTTAGCTCCTACAGCATCGCCATGACCTAAGGAGCAACGTACAGGGCTCTGATCTCGCGCGAAACATCGGCAACTAGGGGCTCACCGTGCGACCTAGGGCGATTTCGGGGAAAACTGGAAAAACTCGAAGAACTGAGGTTTTCTTCGATGGTTCTTCCTAGTTCTTGATCCCACGTGCACGCACGGATGTCTACAACTGGGTTTCTAGGTCTGGGGAGGAGTGGTTCGGTGTGTGAGGCGAATTTGCCGATTTACCCGAACCGGGCTATATCACATGCTTGCGCAAGAACTGAAATTCCGGCCAGCACGGTCCATGACACGCTGCCGGCGTGGTCGTGAAGCGAGAAGGGTTACTGGCGCACCTTTTCGCTTTTGCAACTTGATGGGAGAGGCTCTGTGGTGGCCGGGCGACGTGATCTTGTCGCGGCGGCTTTCTTCGGCGCTGTGGAGGAAGATCGGCTCGACGCCGACGTCCCGACGGAGCTAGCGCCCGGTTCTTGCTTCTTCCACACTCAAGGACGTACGGAGGTGCTGTGGGGAAGCTTAGCGCGTCGTGCCACGGGGTGGAGCGGCCGGGCGGCGGTAAACCGACGGCGCGCCTCTGTGCGGTCGTGTTTATCGCTGAGGAGACACGGGGATTGCTCAGCGTCGGCTGGGAGGCAGTGTGGTCGCTGAGCTCTCGGTGGAGGGGGTAAGAACGGAGAAACATCGATCCCCTAAACAGCTCGGGAGGTGCTTCCGGTCGTCGGTCGTCCGTGCGGTGGCAGCCGGTGGGAGAAAAACAACTCGCTCGAGTGTGAACTGTGGAACCGATTAACTTAGGCAGTAAGTTTCTCCCCTCTCTTCTCACTGACCATTGGGCCCCACAGCTCCCCTCTGCCCAAAAGATCTCCAAATTTTTGGCAAATGAGTAATTCAAATGTTTGAAGTCTCAAACTGAGCTACATTTGCATGATTGGAGAAGTTTACCTCAAATTCAAATGTATATTTGAATTCTTGCCTATTTGGCTCCTTTTTGGACCATTGGGTAGCAAACCCTTTCAAAAATTATTGAAACTTTGCCTCCCCGCTAAATTGAATCTGAGGAATCCAATTATGCCCTTTGATCCTTGTTTCATCTGCTGCAATCATGAATTTGAATGCAACAGTTTTGAATCACCCTCTCATGTGTGATCATATGTGTATAAACCCTACTTTGTGAAAGTGAAGGCTTTCCCCTCTAATCACTCTTTTGATGGAGGTTACTTGCTCTTCACAATATTTCCTAAGATGTCCACAATAAAACTGTGGTGTTGTGAGGTAAAGAAAAGTTTTTGCAAGTCCCTTTTCTTGGGCTTTTACACGGTGCACGCCCTTCATCGGAGATACACGAAGGTACACATGTTCTCCGACATCAAAGTGCAGCGGTCTACGCCTCTTATCAGCGTAGCTTTTCTGCCGGGATTGAGCGGCCTTCAAGTTGGCTTGAATCATCCGAACGTGCCCTTCGGCGTCGTTCACCACATCAACCCCGAACGTGACCCTTTCACCGGACTCGCACCAGTTTAATGGGGTGCGGCACTTGCGACCGTAGAGAGCTTCGTAGGGTGCCATCTTGATACTCGCCTGATAGCCATTGTTGTACGAGAATTCCGCCAATGGTAGGTGATCATCCCAGTTCCCACCGTGGTGGATGGCACATGCTCTCAACATATCTTCCAGTACTTGGTTCACCCTCTCTGTTTGCCTGTCTGTCTGAGCGTGATAGGCGGAGCTTCTAATCAGCTTAGTACCCAGCGCAGCGTGCAACTGCTCCCAAAAGCGAGATACAAATAATGCACCTCGGTCTGAGACTATGGTCTTGGGTACTCCATATAAACATAGAATCTTCGCTATGTATAGCTCCGCATATTTGCCGGCATTGTAATGTGTATGCACTGGGATGAAGTGAGCCGTCTTGGTTAACCGATCAACAATTACCAAAATGGAATCATGCTTGTTGGAAGTCAAGGATAATCCCACAATGAAATCCATGCTCACATCTTCCCATTTCCATTCCGGGATTTTCAGGAGTTGCATCAGCTCTGATTTCCTCATATGATAAGCTTTTACTCATCTACACGTATCACACTCGGATACGTACTTAGCCACTTCCCGCTTCATCCGTGTACACTAAAATTGCTTTTTCAAATCTTGGTACATTTTATTAGTGCCCGGATGAATGGAGTATTTAGACAAGTGAGCTTCATCAAGAATCTTCTTCCTAAGCTCTATATCCCGGGGTACGACTATGCGGTCATTGAACCATAGCGTCCCCTCATCATCTTTCCGGAAACACTTGATCTCCCCGTTGTCTTTCTGTCTCCAGAGATGTGCCATACCCTTATCAGTCTTCTGAGCTGTAATGATGTCCTCCCTAATGGTAGGGATGAAAGCAAGGTTGTAGAGCGATCCATAAGGGACCAAGTATAAACTCGGCTCTTCCTCCTCAACCGGTGTAATGGTGAGGTTATGGACATGTGATTTCTGACTCAGCGCGTCGGCAACCACATTCGCCTTGCCGGGGTGGTAGTGAATCTCAATCTCATAGTCTTTGATTAGTTCTAACCACCTCCTTTGCCTCATGTTTAGCTCCTTTTGGGTGAAAATATACTTCAAGCTCTTGTGGTCGGTGTAGAGATGCACCGAATTCCCAAGGAGATAGTGCCTCTACATTTTTAGCACCAAAACCATAGCAGCAAGCTCCAGATCATGAGTTGGATAATGCTGCTCATGGTTCCAAAGTTGGCGTGAGCCATATGCAACCACACGTCCTTCCTGCATCAACACGCAGCCGAGCCCAATACCGGACGCGTCACAATACACGTCGAAGGGCTTGGTCGTATCTGGTTGAGCTAAGACCGGGGCTGTTGTGAGATGCTTCACTAATTCTTGGAACACTCCTTCACATGCCGTGTTCCAAACATATTTTGTTCCCTTCTTCAGCAATTCTGTCATCGGCTTAGCAAGCTTGGAGAAGCTTGGAATGAATCTCCGATAGTATCCCGCTAAGCCGAGGAAGCTTCTGACTTCATGGACCGAAGTGGGAGCCTTCCATTTCAGCACTTGCTCTATTTTGCTTAGGTCAACCGCAGTACCTTCCGCTGAGATAATATGTCCCAGGAATGGCACTTGGCTGATCCAAAACTCACATTTGCTGAACTTGGCGTAGAGTTTGTGGTCTTGCAATCGTTCAAGAACGATCCTCAAGTGTTCGGCGTGTTCTGCCTCTGTCTTGGAGTAAACCAAGATATCATCAATGAACACTACCACGAACTTGTCCAGCTCCGGCATGAACACCGAGTTCATGAGATACATGAAATGGGCTGGAGCATTAGTGAGACCAAAAGACATGACGAGATATTCATATAAGCCATATCTCGTCGAGAAAGCCGTCTTCGGAATATCCTCTGCCTGGATTTTTATTTGATGATACCCCGAGCGAAGGTCCATCTTGGAGAACACACTTGCACCCACAAGTTGATCAAACAAAATGTCAATGCGGGGCAGTGGGTACTTATTCTTGATGGTGACGGCGTTGAGTGGCCGGTAGTCCACACACAGCCTCAAGGGTTCATCCTTCTTCTTCACGAACAGCGCCGAGCATCCCCAAGGCGAGGAACTCGGCCTAATGAAACCTTTGCTCAACAGATCATTGAGCTGTTCTTTCAGTTCAGTCAGCTCGTTCGGAGCCATCTTGTATGGTCTCCGTGATATGGGCGTAGTACCGGGTGCAAGTTCAATCTTGAACTCGACATCCCGCTCAGGTGGCATGCCCGGAAGATCATCCGGGAACATGTTGGGATACTCCCGGACTACGGGGATGTCCTCTAACTTGAGAGCTTCAGTATTATTTATTGCTTAAACCTCCTGGACAGGATTGTCTAACACCAGGGAGTGCGGACGGTGGAATGGAGAATTCAAATGAACCATCCGTGTCTGAGTGTCCAGGACAGCGACATTGTAGCGCAGCCATGACATCCCTAAGATTGCATCAATCTTTTGCCCCGTAAGGATTATCAAGGTGGTGGGATATAGCTTCCCACCTAAGCACATAGGTGCTTTTGGAATCATCATATTTGCTGAAATCTTCCCTCCCGGTGAGCAGATCATATATGTGCAGTCGGTTGGGAAGACTTGCATTTGATGCTTAGCCACATAGGATGCCCTTATAAAACTGTGGGTTACACCAGAATCGAATAAAATGATGATTGCATGGTCGTTGAGAGTGAACGTACCCACCAGCACGTTGTCTCCCTCTGGGGCGTCCTCATTGTCGAGGTTGCGAACGCCCCCAGTCCACTGACCAACCTTCTTGACCGGAGGTCGGCCTCGAGCACCGCCCTGGAACTGGGCTTGCCCGCTGCTCTGCTGCCCCTAGGGACAGTTCTTCGCGAAATGGCCCGCCTGGCCACACGTGAAACAAGTATAGCGGGGCGGTCCTCCGCTGATCGGCGGACGGAAACGCGGGGCGCGTTGTGGCGGTGGAAACGCCCAGGGTGTCGTTTGCTGCTTCTGTTGCGGTCGCGGTGGTGGCGTCGACGGTCTGAACGGGGGTGCCTGGAAAGAACGACCCCCGAACTGCTGAGGTCGCGCCGGTGGATGCCACAGCTGCCCGGATGGTGTCCGATACACCATGCGGTACTTCTGGGGAGCGCCACCCCCACTGCTGGGTGGACTGCTGAGCTTCCGCTGCTCCGCTGCCAACTCCCGCTGAGCGTCCTCTTGCATAATCGCGGCATTGACGAGGTCGTTAAAGGTGCCGCGATTCCATTAAACGAGATGTGTCTTCATCTCGGGGTGTAACACCCGATAGAAGTGCTCCCGTTTCTTCTCCTCGGTGGAGACGTAGTCCGACACATATTGCGCCAGATGGTTGAAGGCACGGGAGTAGTCATGGGCACTCCTCCCGCCATGCTTCAGTTCCAAGAATTCTTGGAACTTCCTCTTCATTATCCTGGGAGGGATATGATAGGCGCGGAACGCCTCCCGGAATTCCTCCCACTCCACGGCATGGCCAGCCGGACGTGAGGCGACATAGTTCGCCCACCACGCACCAGCGGCACCGTGAAGCTGCTGCGCCGCAAACAGAGTCTTTTGCCGCTCCATACATTGGAGCAGCCCAAATTTGGACTCGATTGTCCGCAGCCAGTTGTCGGCCTCCAGTGGTTCTGCGGCTTCTGTGAACACTGGAGGGTGCGTACTCATGAAATCTGAGTACGTCACATCACGGGGCTCATGAGGCCCCCTCTCTTGACGCTCCCCCCCCCCCCCCCCCGCCTGGGACGTATTCTGCACGATCGTGCGGAGCAGGTCGGTCTGCTCCTCACGATTCCCTACCAGTCCCGCTATCACATCCGCTAGGGTAAGAGGAGGCGGCGGTGGTGGTTGCTGCTGCGGGGTGCTGTCTTAGGCAGGTGGCTGGGAGTCATCGCCTCCCTGCTGGCTAGAGCCACCAATCTCGTGCGTGGTCCGAGTGCGAACCATCTGCAACCATACGATAATAAACATCAGTCCCACAACATATTGCATGCAGTCCAATAAAATAGGCGTAAAACATAATGACATTAAAACATGTGATACATCTCGTATAGAGATAATGTAATAACTTTGCACAAGCTACACCATTACCAGACCAAATACAAGCTAGTTAAATCCAACTTGATGAACCTCCTCTTTGGAAGCTCACCACAACTAGGTTTGGTCACTACGAGACGTTACTATCGCTTGGTCATCACGTATACCACCCTTTTATCTTCAATACGACACAAACATGGTCTCTAGCAAAAGAAACTTGAGTAAAGCATATACTCAATCTTTCACTAGTTGAAGATAACCACTCATGAGTATGTTCTACCCCATTGGAAGTATTTAAACCCCCTAGGATACAACAATCTCCCAAATAAGTTCAATTGTCATTCCTCTGTCAGAATGACCAGTTTCTACATATCCAAGATTTTGATCTGGTTCTGAGCGTTTTCATGACACAAGTTGAATACTAAAGTTAAAGTTAACTCCAGTATCTTTCCAACGAGTCTTTATTTTCCCTCAGATCAGCTTTGGTTAAAAAGTTATGGTAATTCAATGTAAACAGAATTTCTGGAAGAATTTCAACAGCACCTCCTTTGGGAAGTTGCTGTTTCCAACTCTGTTTTCCACTGAATTCCGTGCTGCAAATACAGAAACTTTGAATTACAAAGATGTAACACATCTCCTACCCTTTCTAAATATGTATGATATGACAATTTTAGATTTTTCTATAGTAAGTTATGATTGAGAAACAGACCAGTCCAGAGAGTGTTTTGAATCTGTCCTGGTTCTGGACAGTTTACATCCCTCTGGAAATTAAGCCCTATTAAGGTGTGATTCAGCTCTGGAAGTCTACAACAAAGTTGTGGAGTGCTTAAATACCCTTCTGTAACTATATCCCACACCTCCATTGGCTAAATAAATCTGTGAGTTATGCCCTGTCAAAGTTCAGCAACTTGCTGCCCAAAACAGAGCACTCTGTTTTTCAATCCCCTTTGAGCTACACTGATCCACTATTGAATTTTTCTACCCAACCAGGGTACTAAATGTTGAAACTTAGTGATTTTAATTCCTTGTTATCATTATCTTTCATGCACATGCCTATAATATGTCGGTACTACGTTCCTCACAAAAGAAAATCCTAACCGGATTATACCGGCATATACGTCTCAGTTGTGGCACTAAACGGCCTCTCACACACGTTTGCTACACGGAATACATACATGGTTATTACCTGCAGAAGACCACACAATAATGATGCACTCAATGGTTATTTCCATTTCAGGCAGATCCATATTTAAAAGTAAATACAAACGCCCGTATTATTGCCATACGGCCGTCCTTGAGTTAAGTCACGTCTCAAGGTACGTGATCGTGTTTTAACACCACACGACGGGGAACCCGAGTATATCATGAACGGGTCGTCAAGGTTGGGAATGTTATCAACCCAATGGATACCACCTACTGCCCTGCAGGGCACGCCGATGGCAAGCGCTGCATATGTTCTCCTGGGCTATTTCCAGACGAACACACTCTCGTGTTACTGACCACGCGATGGGGTATCCACTTACTTGCCTAATGCATGCTAGGGATCAGCGTTTTATATGAACTCAAGAACATGAAGAGTCCAAGAGTTTCATGTTGACGTCTCACACCAAGCTGTGAGACCTATCCCTGAACCTGTTCCTCGTCAGGGGAGCTAACCGAAATTGAACCGCTTTCGGTGGCGTTCCTTACCATTCTTACCAGAGCGTAGGTGCGTCGTTACATAATTACAATTCAGAATTATAATACATATGTTAGTCTTGCCACTTTAAGTAACTATGCTAATATAGTCCTTACTTGGGCAAACTACCGAATCCTCACCGTAAACCTACGTTTTCCCGTAATACAGTCCTTAATTAATGTGCTATCCCCAATGCAGCTCTGATACCAGGCTGTGGAGGACCGGAATCCGCTCATCCAGGATCGCAGAGGGTGGTGCCGTGCGAATCGACACCCGACAGCACACATCATAAGGATACATTGTATTACATAGAAAACAAACTAAGATGTACAAAATAGTACACTTGTTCAGTTACAAACTAAAGTATACATTACACAGCGGAAGTTTTAATTTGTACAACTCACGCCTGCCTACCTAGCAAAAGTCGGTTGCCCAGCCCTAGGGCAACCCACACTAGCTGCACTCCTCAGCTCAGCGCGGCGTGTACGGCTCCCACTCAGCCGTGGTCCCCGACGGAGGGTAACCCTCGCCGGTGGACTCGTAACCCGAGTCCGTGGGTGGCTCCTCACCTGAAAAACACTTAAGCAGCAACCGTGAGCACGATGGCTCAACAAGACTTAACCGACTCACCTAGGCATGAAACTCTACATGTAAGGTACAATGAACATGGGATGGTAAAATTTCAGCAAACGGACTCGACTATAGTTTATCCTTAGTTCATCTTTTACCCACAAGTTAACAGTTCATGAATCTGAAATTTAGTAAGCAATATTTGGTGGCACACATGTAACAATACAATTATATCATACAGCAGAATTGAATCATAACATTCCATAAATTATCTACGTTACGATGCAGTGAACAAGCGGTACTCGTCACCATGAGGGACGGCAAATCGCCTCGATATACACCTGCAGGGATACCCGAAGAGCACGTCACGTACGCCCACCTGTGGAGCTGCACAGCACGCTCACTCGATGTCGTATGGGACAACCTTTCACCCAACAGCCCAAACGTCAAACCGGTCGCACCGAAATAGACAGAAGGTTCCCTACACGGAGCATCTCTCTATGCCCGTTAGCAGATTTCCACCTTGCTGCCCTCAACCTACACCTATAAATCGGTGTGCTATGCCTCGACGCCCGGAGGTTTAGGTTACATCGGTTTATCGGGGCCCATATATCCGATATGCCTTCGGTACGTTCAATACTTGTTCAGCAGGGCCGCACACGGATCGGTCCTCAATCAACACGGACAGGGCTGCACACACAAGACTTCCTCTTGCTGCGCCCTAGCCCCTGCCTAGTATCATTTTCATTACTAAAGTGATCTCACATCACTCGAACCAAACCCATGTGTCCCAAGCCTAACTTGCGAGTAGATTCCAACTACTCGACTTGTACCGAGTTCTATAAATCATTAAGCATAGCCTGTCTACTTGAGGCCTTAGACATTACCCTCACTCTTATAGGAAAATTCTAGTTATGCAATTGGGTTTCATCCATCCTATACCTAATGCACCTCCATACCTCACACTAAACATGTAACAAAGCAAAACTTGATAAAAGGGGTTAATGCAAACCGGGGCTTGCCTTGTTGCTGCTGGTCAGGGGTTAGGTCTTTGTACGGAAGGAGGAAGTCGAGCACTTCCGGAGTCTCCTCGCCTTCAGCGACTACACGTTAACGATAAGCTATATGTCAATTTACATGAAATGTTTAGAATTGAATAAGCAATTACTATAGCTCTAGCTAGACCTCCCCTTTGGTTCTTAAAATTTTATGTTAACTTGGTAGGGTCCTAAACAGAGTACAGACCGAGTTTCATTTGAACCACAGTTCATTTGAGCCTTGCACAAATAAAAACCTATTTGGTCAATATTGGAGCCTCTAAGGGATTCCAGGGGTTTTCATGGCTCCAACCCTTATTTCCTGGAAACTAGAATTTGAGATGATTCTAATGGAATTAGTTTCATGCCATTTGAAGAATTCTAGAGGAAGTTATGCCCTAAACAAGATTTGAGAAAATCTGAAAAATGTTTCTGAACATTTTTCTATTTTCTCAGGGCAGTTCACTTAATCACCTCATTAGGTTCACTAAATGAACTTGGATGAGTCTGAAAATTTTACTATGACTCAAGGATTTTCCAATGAACCTCCCAGCCAAATTGCAGACTTGTTCATGAAGTAATCCTCCAGATAAAATTCCTGACAGTTTAAACTTTAGGGATTTAATTCTTAAGTTTCATGAGCTGAAATCGGTATTGCTGAAAAGTACTCAAAATTCTGAGTTCAGCAAAATTTGGTTCACTGCATTTGGAGCTTCCTAGCAAGAGTTCTATGCATTTGAAGTTTGAACTAAACTGGAAATTCCCCAAAATGTTTAAACTCTGCGGGTGGGGCCCACTCCTCAAATCGGCCCACTGAGAACGCGGCCACACCGCAGCCCACGGGGTTTTACCCGTGCTGCCGCACTGAATCCCGGCCGCAACTGGATCCCCGCGCGAGAATAGAGGCTGACCAGTGGACCTGGGCCCCCCTTCGTCTACCTCGCGCCATCCCGCGACTCCCGCGGCGGCGCTTCGCCGGGGCTCTCGCCACCGGGCGTTCAGCCGCCCGACCTTCGACGAAACTTGCCGCCTGTGCCTAACTTGGCTCGGGGAACACGCTGGTGCCCTCACCGAAGCTTGGCGATGGCCGGAACCACGCCCGCGACAGTGACAGCGGCTCTATCTACTCCGGCGATGTCGTCCGAGCTACTCAGGGCCTTATTTTCCGAACGGTTTGCTCCTACAGCTCCGCTGTGGCATGCTGAGCACGAAAATGAGCTCGGTTGGCCATGGAAACGACCGGAGCTATGTGCTCACCGTCGACCTACGGCTAAACTGGCGGATGCTCGAAAAACTTGAATAGCAGCGCCAAGAATCGATGGTTTTTGATGGTCTTTGATCCTAGGTGGCCGTGGGGATGTGTAGAACATGTGCTTAGCTGGGTTTACGCAGTGGAGGGCTGATCACCACGAATATCAGATTCTTTGCTAACTCGGTTCTTTAAACACCGAGGACTAAACGTGGAAATACTCTCCCTACAGAGCATGAAAGGGGGTAGGGTCTTCACCGTGAGTTCGAGCAGCGTACGGCATGCCTCTTTGCTGTTGACCTTCAGTCGTGAGAATGCCTGGATCAGCGGCGCACCGAGGAGCCAAGGAGAGCGGCCGAGAGATGAGCATTTTCGGTCAAGAGCGCGTGAAAGCCAGCCGGTCGGCGTGTGAGCTGCGAGGGATGACTTCGTGGGCAGGTAATAGCGCGGCGCAGGCCTCCAGCATGACACCAGCTCGTCGCAGTGGCCGCGTTGGAGTGGGGTTTCACCCATGCGCTGGCGACCGCAGGTGTTCGACCGAGTGACTGAGTCGGTTTGATCTCTGTGTGGCTGACCAGTGGGTCCTCTTCTCCCCTCTAATTCTTTCTCCCCTTTCTGCTGCAAATATCCCAGCTACTAAATATTGAATGATAGACTTAAGCACCAAGCTACATTTTGAATTTGGTTCCCTCAATTGGAATTGGTTTGTCTAAATTTGCTTCACATTTGAACTGAAATTCAAATTCAGTTTTGAATTATTGCAAATTTAGCTCCCGACAAGATAAATTCCAATGGGGGTGAAAATTGGTGGACTAACTCAGAAAAATGTGCTGAGTTTGAATACAAAGACAACTTTTGAATTTAAGTGATGAAAGTTGCTGCAATTTGAATTTACATTCAAATTGGCCTCTTTTTCAAATGCCTCCAAAAGTGCCTCAAAAAGTGTGGGATTTGCATGAAATTTGACCTGAACCTTCCCAAGACTTGTTAAGTCCAAGGGGTGAGCCCAACCTCTCATGTTCATGTGTATAAATCCCACTTTGTGAAAGTTAGGGCTTTCCCCTCTAATCACCCTTTTGATGGTGGTTACTTGCTCTTCACAAGTCATCACAAGATATCCACAACAAAAGCTGTGGTGTTGTGAGGTGATGAAAATTTTTTGCAAGTCCCTTTTTCTTGGGCTTTTACACCAGACTGCTGCATCTTGAGGACACCAATGATGATGAGATTGTGATTCACAATCTGGGAGTGGTGGAGAAGGACAAGATGGAGTTCCTCTATGATACTCGACTTCCTTTCAACCCTCCCTCAACCAAGAACATGAAGCCTTTCTTCATTGTTCTCAACAGAGTGCTCCGGAAGACAATCGCTCCAAAGGATGGAGATGCCGGGAGCGTCCAAGGTTATCTGAGAACCTTGATGAAAGTGATCAGCAGGAGGAGAAGATTTAATATCTTCGACTATGTTTGGAATGACATGGTGAACATATCCTGCACACCAAACCGTTCCTGTGGCCATGCTCCTTTCTTGATGTTCATGATTGAGAAAGTCACAGGAATTGAGTTTGTGAAGGATGTAGAGCACACTGCTCTAAGGCCTCAGAAGCCTCCTCAGGCCTCCCTCCCAGCTGCTCCCTCACTTGGATCACCTGAAAAACATCCAGAGAGAGCGCATGAAGAGGCAAGGCCTACATCCCTTATCTTCAGCTCTTGCCGCAAAACTGAAGTGAAGCTACATAAGATGAACAAGGCAAGAAAAGCAGAGATGAGATACATGAAGGCAAATGTCAAAGAAATATGCCAAAAATTGGATATTGAGCCCATTGGATCCCCGGTTATCTCAGAGGACTCTGCATCTGAGTTTACAGAGCTTCCTCCTCTCTCTCCTTCAGAGCGTTCCTACTTTGGCACGATGAGTGGTTCCTCTCCTCCTCTTCCTTAGGCTGATGACGAAGACGAAGAAAGGATGGATAGCGAGGAGTGAGCCGGCCATGACAAGTCGATCCCTTCTCTCCTTCTTTTTGGTGTCTTGATGCCAAAGGGGGAGAGATTGAGGGGGAGTCATAGGTCGTAGGTCTTTCTTCATTTTGTATCTTAGCTTAAGAGATGAGCTTGTGTAAGACTGTTATGCTGTTGTAAGACTTGTGCTATTATGCCATCTTTATGCTTTCATGATGTGAAATGATGACTATGTTATGCTTTTGATGAATGATGTATGTTATAACTCTTGATGATTATGCTCATAATGATATTTACTACTCACACATGTAGTTTTACACCCCACCATAAAGAGTGCACATATGTCTCATGTCTTCATTGCATATTTTGTTCAAAACTCATATGTGCACACTTTATGAAAATATGAATTCTTATTGTCATATTTGTGAGATCTCAATTGGTTGTCATCAATCACCAAAAAGGGGGAGATTGAAAGTGCATCTAGGCACCCCTTGTGGGTTTTGGTTGATTTATGACAAACAAATGAGACCCTAAAAAAATTGTTGAGAATGAGCACAGGTTCTCAAAGAAATTAAGACGAAAGCGCAAAAAGAAAGGAGAAGGAGGATCCAAATTGATAAGAGCTCAAGAACTGAAAAGAATAGATCGCTTAGTATAGAGTGTGTTGGAGAAACACACCCCAAGATCTCAAGGGAAAGAAATCAAACTTACTGCACAATTTCAACACGGTCGGACTAATCCGATATCAGCCGGACTAGTCCGATATCAGCCGGACTAGTCCAATTTTCTTTCTGACCAGAAAACGGACTCGTCCAATATCATTCGGACAAGTCCGATTTTGTCTCTGGACAGAAAACGGACTAGTCAGCAATATCACAGACTAGTCCGATATCTCACGACACGTAGGGTTTTCTAAACACCGCACACTGGACTAGTCCAGAGTAAACCACAGACTAGTCCGGACATTGCAAACCCTAACGTACCCTTTGGAAACCCAACAATAAAAAGAGGTGTACGGCCATACCAACACAACTTTCGACTCCGCTGCACCATCACACCTCCGAAGAGCCCAAAATTCACCTCTCTCCATACATTCTAACCCAAGAAGGATCAATTCTTGTGGATTGGCAATTGATCAAAGGAGAGACTAGTTCTACATCATCTTGAGCTCTTGGGTTTGATTTCTCGCACACTTTTCATTGTTAATTGTTCAAATGTTGAGTGTGTTGAGTCGTGTTCATTCATTTGTTGTAATTCTTGGGGAGCCCTCAACTTGTGAGAAGGCCCCTTGAACAATTCTATTGCCCCACCTTGTGATTAGTGTAAGAGAATCGGCCTTTGTGGTGATTCGACGAGGGTAGGGTTGGAGAATACCCGGTCCTTAGTGGACTCCTCAACGGGGACATAGATTGTCTTCGTGGAATCGAACCTCGGGATAAACACTTGTCTCCCACTCTTGTTTATTAATAGTTTATCATTTTAGAGTGTTTAATCAATCCTTTGAAACTCATGTTCAAACATTAAAATCAAGTTGATTCCTGTCATTCATTGTATTATTGTTGCAATACATCTAAGTTATTGCTCAATTTCTGCTGCATAAAGTATTAGAAGTAAACATTGATCAAACTTGATCTCCCTGGTCCACGTATACCGGACTAGTCTGCCCAGTACCGGACTAGTCCGATTTTTCTCTGTTTAGAAAACGGACTAGTCCGCACTCTACCGGACTAGTCCGATTTCCCTGTATTTGATAGACTACTAAGTGTTTCAGGTTTCAACAAAGCATCGAAAGACCTATTCACCCCCCTCTAGGCTACATTCAATGACTAGGGTGACGGTTAAGTCTTGCTGAGCGTTATGCTCACGGATGCTATCCGAGTTGTTTTGCAGGTTTGACTTCATGCTTATGAAGGGATGTCAATGAGACTCGGGAACCTCTGAGTGGTTACTCAAGAGCATCCTCGCCGCTGCAGATTGTTCTTTGTGTTGCGAGTAAGAAACGTCCGTGGGCTGGACTGTTTCTTTGTTGCTAAGTTAGAATTGAGTCGTGAGAGTTATAGTCTTCTGCTGTAGCTTATTTTGAGATAAGTATTTATAAAACACTTTTGTATGCTTCTGCAAATGATTTATGTAATGTGATGTGCTTTATCGACCCGTGTGCTGTTGGGTGCCACATATCACGGCACCACCCGATGAGGTCCTGTCTCGGCCCTCACACAAGGGGAGAGCAGGAGCCTGATCTACACCTTGTGGCGCACCTTAGAGTGGATTTGATCAAGCCGGAGGGTCGCTGGAACGGCCGGACGTCGAGTAGCCGTGAAGTGGCGTGGTGTGGAACCGAGAAGAAGAGAACGCTTCGTGCACCACACTAGGATGTTGGAAACGAGCTGATGGTTGGTGACACACATTGAGAACTTGCTGGCGCAGCTCCTAGACGGACCACCCAGGCTCTAGGGTGACTGGAGGCCGATCGGCGATGAGAGACCGAGGCGGCGGCACCCAGCTCTGTTTTTCCCGAGTGAGCGCGCGAGAGGCTAAGGAAGACTTCGGTTGGAGGCAGGAGAAGAAGTTCAATTGTGCTGCTGCTTTAGCTCTGGATAACCCAAGCACGAGTTGCCTTCAGGAGCATGCTGATGCAAGCAGCTCGGTGGAGCATCGGGCGGGGGATTCTGCGGGAGCTGGCGCGCGCTGGTGATCAACCGAGGGAAAACAGAGAAGTTGCTTCTGTGGGTGGCTGACTAGTGGGCCCCTCCCACCTAATTCTCCATTGATATTTTCCCTTTTGTCTCCAAATTAACTCCTTTGCTTCCTCTCAAAGTCATTGTTTGAAATCTTGAATTCAACTGAATTCATTTGAATTCTAGGGTGGATTTTGAATTGAGTTTGGTTATTTGAATTTGAAATGGAATTTGAATGTCCCTCCTTCATTGCTCCAAAAGCATAGCAAACCAACTCAAGTAATTCTGAATTTCTTAATGGATGCTAATTCAAATGTGGAGAACACATTTGTGGAACCAAATTTGCAAATTGAGGAAGTTGGGATTTGAAACTGAATTTTAAATACAGATTCGAGGGCTTCCTCTTTTAATCCCAAACAAATAGTATAACCCCTCCAAATGAGCTGAAATTTTGGAGGTTGAATATTTTAAATATGAAGACCCAAGTTATGAATTTAGATCTCCATGTTTTGGGAAGTTTGAATCCTCACTTTGAACTCACACCGTTATAATTCAAAGTTTTAATTCCCCTCATTTTCTTAAGTGTAAACGTGCTGAATTTCTTGCTTCCATTTTTGGGGATTTTACATTATCAAGTGAGTATCAAGATGACACCCTATGAGGCTCTCTATGGACGGAAATGTTGTACCTCATTGAATTGGTGCGAATCCGGTGAAAGGGTCACGTTCGGGATTGATCTAGTGAACAACGTCGAAGAGCGAGTTCGGGTGATTCAAGCAAACTTGAAAGCCGCTCAATACCAACAGAAAAGTTACACTGATAAGAGGCGTAGACCGCTGCACTTCACGTCGGAGAACACATTTATCTCCGTGTGTCTCTGATGAAGGGCGTATACCGATTCGGCGTGAAGGGGAAACTCACTCCCCGATTTATTGGACCTTATGCTGTCACCGAGAAGTGTGGACCAGTGGCATATAGACTGGAACTACCAGAGTCTCTAGCTAGTGTTCATAAATTTTCCATGTCTCACAACTTCGGAAATGTCTAAAGTATACAGCTGCTGTTCCCACTGAAGACATAGGTGAGTTACAACCGGATTTAAACTACGCTGAATATCCAGTTGAAATTATTGATGAGAAGGCTTTGGTTCTACAAGATCTTGTGGAGCAACCACACTGCTGAGGAAGCGACGTGGGAGAGTGAAGATTTCCTTCGCTCAAACTATCCAGATTTCTTGACGTCTCATCTCGGGTAATTCCTCTTACATCTTCGTCTCTTCTTTTTGTAATCTCGGGATGAGATTCTTTTAAGGGGGAGGGATATAAAAGCCCAAGATGTCACTTGCTAGAGTGTTCATCACATCACCGTACCATAGCTCATCTTGTGGAGATCTCATGAACACATGTTAAGAGCAAGTAACTACCATAATAGGTTGATTAGAGGAAAAACTCACAAATGCAAAAGTAGGATTTCACACACATAAAAATGAGGGGCCGAGCTCACCATTAGGCCTAAACATTCTTAGGAATGCTCATGCCAAGTTTCATGCCAATCCCAACCTTTTTGAGGTATTTTGGATCCAATTGTAAAAAGGGCTAATTTGAATGCAAATTCAAAATTAAGCCACTTTCATCGTCTGAATTCAAAATATGGATTCATATTCATACTCAGCACATTTTTCTGAGTTACTCTACCAATTTTCATCCTCATTGGAGTTCATCTTGTCGGGAGCTATATTTGAATTAATTCAAAATGGAATTTGAAATTCAAATTCAAGTGTGGATCAAATTTAGCCAAACCAGTTCAAATTTGAGGAATTCAAATTTAGATCATGACTTAGTGGTGAAGTCTACAATTTAATTAGGAGTAGCTGAGAAAATATCAGTGAGAAAAAATTGAAAAGAATTAGTGGAGGTGGGACCCACTGGTCAGTGACTGAATTTGCACTGAACCGACTCAAACAGAGCGTAGCTCTCACGGGTGACCACCGATCGATCACGTGCAGCCAGCTCGGTCGGGGAAATCCACCTCATGGTGAAAGTTTTGGCTCAAAGTCCAGCACACCGATCTGCTTCGACCGTCCTCTTCAGTCTCGCATGGAAACCAGCTAACACCCGAGCCGTTCTTTGCTCCCGCTGGCGAGTTTCCTTCTGCCTCCCGCTGATCACCGGCGACCGGCCGATCCCAGCTATTTCACGCACCGCCACCAGAGAAGAAAAGGTGCGCCTGATCGTGCTGAACCTTTAGGAGAAAACTGTTTGTCGTTTCATGCGGTGTAAGACACGTATTTCTCATTTCTCTCCACAGTGTGTATTAGGGTTAGCTATCGGTCGACTGCGAAATTCGTTGCACAGAGGTAACCGTTGCTCGAGCTGCGCACCACACACGTTGTAGAGGTCCTTGCGCTCCTCCTCAATCAAAAACCGGCGAGAAAGACCCACCGGAACCCTAGTTTCATTGAGGAACAGTTCGGCGGAAGAGGGGGTCGCCGGTGAGGTCCGGTTTGCCGGCTTTTTGGGTCCAAACCGAGGTCATGCCGAGTTCCCTGAGGTTGCCCTGAACGTGGTGACGCGATTAGCGTGCGAAGAGGGTGGTCGGAGTGACGGGAACACATTGCCTATGAGGCACAGTGGCATAGCGCTCATTGCCGGCAAGCTATAGCAGTTAGCCATCGGCAGCGAGGTGTCCATCATGTTTAAACGTCTGAAACTAGGTGGGGGCGGCAAGTTTCACCGTCGCCTGCGAGCTAGGTCGCCGGGAACGCCGACCTCGCCGGAGCTCCGACGGCTCGGGGCGGCGGCGTCGCGAGAGTGAAGACAACCTGGGTCCCACGTTTCAGTCACAGATCTAAGCGCGCGTGCGGTGGGTTAGTTTAAATTAAATGCGCGGGCCCGGTGTCGGTCTCTGTTTAGGCGTGGAAGGAATTTCTTTAGGAAAATAAATCAGGAATTAGCCCAAGCTTTAGAAATTCATAACTTTGTGTAGAATTGTCCAAATTTAGTGAAACAAATTTTGTTGGATTCAGCTCTCTGAGTACTTGCCATAAAAACAGGTTTCATCCCTTGAAAGTCTTTAGTTTTCCAGAATTAATTCCCTAAATTTTAAAGTGTTGGGAATTTTATCTGGAGATTTCCTTTATGGAAAATTTTGAAATTTTGACAGGATGTTCATTTGAATATTCTTGAGTCACATGAAAAATTTCAGATCCATTCGGGTTCATTAAGTCCACCTAATGGTGTGATTAAGTGAACTGCCCTGAGAAAATAGAAAAATATACAGAAACATTTTTTAGAATTTTCTCAAATTTGATTAGGGCATAACTTTCTCTAGGATTCTCCAAATTACATGGAACAAATTCCATTAGAACCATGTCAAACTCTAGTTTCCATAAAGTAATGGCTTGCTCCATAAAAATCCCTGGAAATCCATAGAAGGTCTAGTCATGGCCATTTAGACATTTATTTGTGCAGGGCTCAAATGAGCTTTCTTTCAAAAGAAATTTGGCCAAGTCACTGGTTAGGTTCTCACCAAGCCACAGTAAAAATTTCAGAGGCAAAAGAGATGTCTATCTAAAGCTAGGGTCTTTGTAGTTGTCAATTCAACATATTTGCATTAAATTGACACATATCATTAATTTGATTACGTGTAGTCGCTGAACGTGAAGAAACCCCGGAGATCTTGGACTTCATACCTCCAGAGGAACATTTAACCCCTGACCAGCAGCAACAAGGCAAGCCCCGGTTTGCATTTAACAAAGTTTATCAAGTTTTGCTTTATATTCACTTAGTTTGAGGTATATATGTGCATTAAGTTTAGGATGTATGAAACTCTAATTGCATAACCAGATTATTCCAAAGAGAGTGAGGGTAGTGTCTAAGTCCTCGAGTAGACCATGCTTTGCTTAATGTTTATAGACTTTGGTACAAGTCGAGTAGATGGAATCTACTCGCGACTATAGGATTCGCCACATACGGGATTGGTTTGAGATGTTAGACAACTTTAGTAAGAAAAATGAGACTAAGCAGGGGCTACGTGATCTGAAATAATGGAGCGGGGAAAACCATGCAAGCACAAGATCCTTGCAATATACAGCTATGCATATTTCTTGGCCACGTAACTTGTATGTATGGGAATAAAATGAGCCGACTTGGTTAGTCGATCGACTATCACCCAAATCGAATCATGTTTGTGGGAGGTGAGAGGTAACCCAACTATGAAGTCCATGCTGATATCCTCCCACTTCCACACCAGAATGTTCAATGGTTTCAGCTGTCCAGATTTACGCGTATGGTCGGCTTTCACAAGACGATACGTACTTTGCGATTTGTCTTTTCATCCGCGTCAACCAAAACCTGTTTCAGATCTTGGTACATCTTGTTGCTGCCAGGATGAATAGAATACTTAGACAAATGAGCTTCGTCCAAGATTTTCTTCCGAAGCTTCATGTCACGGGGTACCACTATACGGTCTTTAAACCATAGAGTACCGTGTTCATCCCTTCGGAAGCATTTCATTTCGCCATTCTTTATTCTTCTCCGAATGTGTGACATTACCATGTCTTCCTTCTGAGATTCCATAATCTCCTCTCGTATGGTAGGGACGAGAGAAAGATTATATAATGCCCCATATGGAACCAAGTATAAACTCGGCTCCTCCTCTTCAAGTGGAGAGATGGACAGATGGTTGACATGAGATTTGCGGCTTAAGGCGTCGGCAACCACGTTTGCCTTACCGGGATGGTAGTGAATCTCAATCTCATAGTCTTTGATCAGCTCTAGCCATCTCCGTTGCCGCATATTCAACTCCTTTTGAGTGAATATATATTTTAGACTCTTGTGGCCGGTGTAGAGGTGCACTAAGTTCCCAATTAAATAGTGCCTCCACATTTTCAATGCCAACACCACAGCACCGAGCTCAAGATCATGAGTCGGATAGTGCTACTCGTGATTACAAAGTTCACGTGAGCCATAGGCGACCACTCTTCCTCATTGCATCAATACACAGCCAAGCCCGATGCCGGACGCATCAAAATATACGTCGAAGGGATTGGCCGTATCCGGCTGAGCTAACACCTAGGCCGTTGTATGATGCTTCACCAATGCCTGGAAAGCTCCTTCACGCTGAGCTCGAAACATATTTGATCCTCTTCTTCAACAATTCACTCATCGACTTAGCAAGCTTGGAGAAGCTTGGGATGAATCTCTGATAATATCCCGTTAATCCGAGGAAACTTCTGACTTCATGGACAGATGTGGGGGACTTCCATTTCAGCACTTGCTCAATCTTGCTTGGATCAACTGCAATGCCTTCCGCAGAAAAACTATGACCTAGAAATGGCACTTGGCTGATCCAAAACTCGCACTTGCTGAACTTGGCATAAATATTATGGTCTCGCAATCGTTGAAGCACGATATGCAAGTGTTCGGCGTGTTCTTCTTCAGACTTGGAATAAACCAAGATGTCGTCGATAAACACCACCACGAACTTGTCCAACTCCGGCATGAACACTGAGTTCATGAGGTACATGAAATGTGCCGGGGTGTTGGTGAGACCAAAAGATATGATGAGATATTAATACAACCCATATCTCGTCGAGAAGGCTGTCTTTGAAATATCCTCCGCTCGGATCTTGATTTGGTGATATCCGGAGCGAAGATCCATCTTCGAAAATACACTCGCACCCACAAGTTGATCGAATAGAATATCGATGTGGGGCAGTGGATATTTATTCTTGATGGTGACGTGTTGAGAGGTCGGTAATCCACACACAACCTCAAGGTTTCATCCTTCTTTTTTACAAACAGCGCCGAGCATCCCCATGGCGAGAAACTCGGTCGAATGAAACCCTTACTCATCAGATCATTGAGCTGCTCCTTCAATTCTGCTAGCTTATTCGGAGCCATCTTGTACGGTCTCCTTGATATCGGTGTTGTCCCGGGTACAAGTTCAATCTTGAACTCGACATCCCTTTTGGGTGGCATGCCCGGGAGATCATACGGAAATATGTCCGGATATTCACGGACCACACGAATATCCTCAAGTTTTGTGGCTTCCGTGTTATATGTGGTTGGGACTTCTTGAACCGAGCGGTCAAGAATAAGAACATGTGGTTCATGAAGTGGAGAGCTTAAACGAACCACACATGGAATGATGTCAAGAACAGCACCATGGTGATGTAGCCATGACATTCCTAAAATGATATCGAGTTTTTGACTCTTTAACATAATTAGAGAAGTCGGGTATAGATTCCAACCCAATTGTAATGGTGCTCTATAGACCATCCAATCAGCTGTTATTTTCCCACCCGGAGAGCAAATCAAGTATGAACTATTTGTGGGAATGATAGGAAATTGATATTTAATAACATAAGATTGACTTATGAAATTATGTGTGGCACCAGAGTCAAAAAGTATGACTACAGGATGATCTAAATAAGAAAACGTAGATGGGTTCGCCTTCCGGCACGTCTTCAATGGCTAAGTGGTGGACGTTGCCGGGTTTTTGTGCTGGTTTCTTGGGCTGGTTGCGGGGCTGATTTGCACCCTGATACGGTGTTGCACCCCTCCCCTGTCGCTGCTCGGGGCAGTCCTTGGCAATATGCCCGACACGGCCACACGTGAAGCTCGTGTATGGTGTCGGGGCCCTCCAAATTGAGGAAGGAATCCCGGTGCACGCGGTTGAAACGGAGGCGCATGCGGGACCATCCTTTGTTGCTGTGGTGGATACGACGGTCGAAAGCTTGGTGCATTAAATTGACGACCGTGAAACTGAGGCGGTCGTGCCGGTGGCTGCCATCTCTGCCCGGATGGTGAGTGATACACCACGCGGTACTTTTGTGGCGCCCCACCATTGCTGCTCGCCAGCGCGCTGTGTTTCCTCTTATAAGAACCGCGCTCGCGCTGAGCATTTTTGTGGCGGACCGGGATCCGCTCATCCAGGATCGCAGAGGGTGATGCCGCACGATGCGACACCCGACAGCACACGTCATAAGGACACAATATATTACATGGAAAACCAACTGAACTGTACAAACAGGTACAAACTTCAGTTACAAACTATTGTTTATATTACACAGCGGAAGTCTAAATTATACAACTCACGCCCGCCTATCTAGCAAAAGTCGGTTGCCCAGCCCTAGGGCAACCCACACTAGCTGCACGTCTCAGCTCAGCGCGGCGTGTACGGCTCCCACTCAGCTGTGGTCCCTGACGGAGGGTAACCCTCGCCGGTGGACTCGTAACCCGAGTCTGTGGGTGGCTTCTCACCTGAAAAACACTTAAGCAGCAACCATGAGCACGATGGCTCAACAAGACTTAACCGACTCACCTAGGCATGAAACTCTACATGAGGTGTACAATGAACATAGGATAGTAACAGTGCATCAAATGGACACGCCTACAAGTTCATCCTTAGTTCATCTTTTAGCCACAAGTTAACAGTTCGGGAATCTGAAATTTAGTAAGCAATATTTGGTGGCACATATGTAACAATACAATTATATCATACAGCAGAATTGAATCATAACATTCCATAAATTATCTACGTTACGACGCAGTGAACAAGCGGTACTCGTCACCGCGAGGGACGGCGAATCGACTCGATATACACCTGCAGGGAAACCCAAAGAGCACGTCACGTACGCCCACCCGTGGAGCTGCACAGCACGCTCACTCGATGTCGTACGGGACAACCTTTCACCCAGCAGCCCAAACGTCGAACCGGTCGCACCGAAACGGACAGGGGGTTCCCTACACGGAGCATCTCTCTATGCCCGTTAGCAGATTTCCACCTTGCTGCCCTCAACCTACACCTATAAATTGGTATGCTATGCCTCGACGCCCGGAGGTTTAGGCTACATCGGTTTATCGGGGCCCATATATCCGATATGCCTTCGGTACGTTCAATACTTGTTCAGCAGGGCCGCACACGGATCGGTCCTCAATCGACACGGACAGGGCTGCGCACACAAGACTTCCTCTTGCTGCGCCCTAACCCCTGCCTAGTCTCAATTTCTGTACTAAAGTGATCTCACATCACTCGAACCAAACCCGTGTGTCCCAAACCTAACTCGCGAGTAGATTTCAACTACTCGACTTGTACCGAAGTCCTATGAATCATTAAGCATAGCCTGTCTAATCGAGGCCCTAGACACTACCCTCACTCTTGGGGAAATTCTGGTTATGCAGCTGGTATTCATCCATCCTACACCTAATGCACATACACACTTCACACTACGTATGTAAACAATGTAAAACTTTATAAAAGGCTTAGTGCAAACCGGGGCTTGCCTTGTTACTGCTGGTCAATGGTTAGGTCTTCGTCCGGAAGGAGGAAGTCAAGTACTTCCGGAGTCTCCTCGCCTTCGGCGACTATACGTTAATGAAATACTACATGTCAAATCAAATGCAATGTGTAAACTTGAATAAGTAATTACTACTAACTCTAGCTAGCCCTCCCCTTTGGAACTGAAACTTTTATGGTGGCTTGGTAGGTCCTAACCAGAGTCTTGACCAAGTTTCATTTGAAACAAAGTTCATTTGAGCCTTGTACAAATAAAAGCCTATTTGGTCAATATTTGAGCTTCTAAGGAATTCCAGATGTTTTCATGGCTCCAACCATTACTTTCTGGAAACTAGAATTTAATATGGTTCTAATGGAATTGGTTTCATGTAATTTGAAGAATCCTAGAGAAAGTTATGCCCTAAACAAGATTTGAGAAAATCTGAAAAATGTTTCTGTACATTTTTCTATTTGCTCAGGGCAGTCCTCTTAATCACCCAATTAGGGGGACTAAATGAACTTGTATGAGTCTGAAAATTTTACTGTGATTCAGGGATTTTCCAATGAACCCCTCAATTAAATTTCAGAATTTTTCATAAAGTAGTTCTCCAGATAAAATTTCCTAACAGTTTGAATTTAGGGATTTAATTCTGGAAAACTATTAAGTTTCATGAGCTGAAATTGGTATTGCTGGAAAGTACTCAGAATCTTGAGTTCAGCAAAATTTGGTTCACTGAATTTGGAGTTTCCTAGCAAAAGTTCTATGCATTTGAAGTTTGAACTAAAACTGGAAATTCCCAAAATGTTTAAACTCTGCGGGTGGGCCCACTCTTTAAACCGGCCCACTGAGAATGCGGCCACACCGCGTCCCACGGGGTTTTACCCGCGCTGCCGCACTGAATCCCGGCCGCAAACGGATCCCCGCGCGAGACTAGAGGCTGACCGGTGGACCCTGCCCCCCCTTCGTCTACCTCGTGCCATCCCGCAGCTCCCGCGGCGGTGCTTCGCCGGAGTTCTCGCCGCCGACCTTTTCGCTGCACGACCTTCGACGGATCTCGCCGCCTGGGCCTAACTTGACTCGGAGAACATGCTGGTTCCCTCACCGAAGCTCGACGATGCCCGGAACCATGCCCGCGACGGTGACAGTGGTTCTCTCTACTCCGGCAATGTCTCCCGGGCTACTCAGGGCCTTATTCTTCAAACGGTTTGCTCCTACAGCTCCGCTGTGGCATGCTGAGCACGAATATGAGCTCAGTTGGCCGTGGAAATGGCTGGAGCTAGGACCTCACCGTCGACCTAGGCCCGATATCGGCCGTGACCAGAAAATCTCGAAGAACCGTAACCCTAGCCCATGGTTTTCGCTGGTTTTCGATCTTAAGTGGCCGTGTACCAGTGCAGAACGTGTGTGTAGCTCGGAATCCCCGGTGGTGAACTACCTACTCCGAATTTCCATGTTTTGCACCATTCGGTACTTTGAACACCGAATGAATAAACGGCCAAATACTACCCCGACGAAGCACGAGAGGAGGAACGGTCGGCACGAGCGTGTCACGCACCTTGGAGCGAACCTTTTTCGTATAGCTCGCCGGGCATGAAATGGGTTCTAGCTCTCGGACGCCGGGGATCAAAGGAGGTCGGCGTTCTGTTCTTGCGCGGAACCGAGGAAGGAGCTCAGGGTCTGGTGGTTCTCGCTCGGGAAACGGAAGGATGGGTGGCGTAGCGTGTGCGCTAGCCTTTGAGCCACGATTATTGCACCGTGAGGTGGCCGTTCGACCGCTGCTGGCGGTCGGGGCGCCGGTGCAATCGCGCTGGCGCGCGAGGCTTCGGCCGAGGGAAAAAAATCACCCGAGGGAAACTTCAGACTGAAGTCTGCTGACATGTGGGCCTCCCCTCTAATTCCTTTTCCAATTCTTTTCATTTCTGTTGGTACTCAAATATTCCCAGCTACTCACAATTTAATGTGAGACTTAGCCCCCAAGTGTTGGTTTGAATTTGAGTTCTCAAATTTGAACTTTGTTTGGCTAAGTTTGCTCCATGTTTGAACTGAAATTCAAATTCAGTTTTGAATTCTTGCAAATTTAGCCCTTGACAAAATGAACTCCAATGGAGATGAAAATTGGTGGGCTAACTCAGAAAAATGTGCTGAGTTTGAATATGAAGCTAACTTTTGAATTTAAGTGATAAAAGTTGCTGCAATTTTAATTTACATTCAAATTGGCCTCTTTTTCAAATGCCTCCAAAAGTGCCTCAAAAAGTGTTGGATTTGCATGAAACTTGGCCTTAACCTTCCCAAGACTTTTTAAGTTCTAGGGGTGAGCTCAACCTCTCATGTTCATGTGAAGACCTCCTACTTTGTGAAAGTTAAGGCTTTCCCCTCTAATCACTCTTTTGATGGAGGTTACTTGCTCTTCCCAATTCTTCACAAGATATCCACAACCAAAAACTGTGGTGTTGTGAGATGATGAAAAGTTTTTGCAAGTCCCTTTTCTTGGGCTTTTACATCCCTCCTCCCTTAAAAGAATCTCGTCCTGAGATTACAAAAGAAGAGACAGCGATGTACTAGGGACTTACCCGTGCTGAGACGCCATGAACTCCGGGTAATTTGAGCGAAGGAATTCCTCGCTCTCCCACGTCGCTTCTTCGGCTTCCACGGGGCTCATCTCCGCAAAGGGGGAGAGGTCCGACCCTGTGGGACACGTGTTGCCCCCGGAGATAGCCTCTGCGGAAGAAGCAAAGGCAGTTCCGCAGGACACATGTCACCTTCGGAGCTAGTCACTGCGGAAATCAGAGAACCTGACGCGCGAGATACGTGTCGATCTCGGAGATCACCCCCGAGAAGTCCGGTTCTATTTGACACGTGTCGTCACCGGAGCTTATCTCCGGTAGGTCTGACACTGTTGGACACGTGTCGACCTCGGAGCTCGTCTCTGAGGAAAGGGAGGTCCGGAATGGATACGTGGCACACCCGGAGCTACCTCCGGAGAGAGGAAAGATCTGGCACTGACACGTGGCGTGCACGGAGCCACCTCCGAATAGAGAGGAGGTCCTCACCGCCAGGATACGTGGCGCACGCGGAGCTCACCTCCGAAGGAGAAGGGAGGTCTCGCTCGCTTGACACGCGGCACAACCGGAGCTCCTCTCTGCGGAGAAGGAGATACCAGGCCCCGATGGACACGTGGAGCTTCCGGAGCTCATCACCGCGGAGGTAACGAGTTCTGGAGCGGTTTTGGATTCTGTACGCGTAGAAATACCGGTACGGAGGAGAAACCGACCTGAATTCCACAATGTTACCGCACCAAATCAACTAAAGATAAGTTGTCAAGATTCAATGATAATCTGAATAGAACTCTTATTTGAAGTCCAATCAGATTAGGACTCTTCTTCTACCGATTATAAATAGAACCCAGAACCCTTGGCCGAAACCACGAACTTCTTTTCCTACTCCTGAGCCGACGACTTAGAGCCCTAGCCCCAACTCGCCGAGAAAGCCATCGCTGGAGTTCAGTCGAGGAAGATCGCCGGAAGAGAGCCGCAATGATCTGTCTGGTCAGAGAAGGACCCCGAGAACGAGAAGGACGTAAGGTAGGTCTCCAATACCACCTTACGACATTGTTGTGTTTTCTTTGCATCTGTTCTTCGATTCGTTTCGAACAGAAGCTTTCTCATGGACAGATCACTTGTTGATCGGGTTGATCTAAAGACAAGGTCATCGCCACATCCACATCTGATCCGAACACCTCTGTTCATCATAAAACCATGCAAGAACACGTACAAACTGACCTAATAAAACTAAACTGATTATAGGATAGCATGCATATGCATCATCACATCTAGTTTAAAGTTTGTGCATGATATTGATTGCTGTGGATCTTGTATGTGTGTGATCCTGTATAGCAAGACAATCTCAGGGAGCTGTCCACGACGAGCTGCAACAACAAGGTTTTGAGATCCAAGAGCAACCGGAACCGCAAGAACAAGGCAAGTGCCCCTTGACCATATTGATCCTATGTTTTGGGAAAACTGTTTTGTTTTGCGAAAAGGTGTGTGTGCTGAGTCAAACATGATGGGAAACCCTTTTATAGGAGTTTACTAGCTTTGGTTAAACCACCCTTGTCGCCAGGGATGTTTATGAGTCGGGTATGGTTTATACTTTTATGCTTCGCTGAGTCCATGGGATTGGGAAGCGAGATAGATGTGTCTAGCTAACTGCACTCGTAATTATAATGAGAAACTGATGTTGAAAATGGACATGGATCGGAGGGAGATCTAGGCAAGACTGGGTTTGTGAATGAGGTTGCATGAGATGGTGGTTTACTTGCCGTAGATCTAAGGACCGGTTCACACGAGCACATGCCAGGATAACAGTGCCACCACAAGGCCAAGTATGGGTGCAGCTTAGCTGAGTAATTAGGTAAGTTGCTAGATTGTTATGGACCGTGGAAGGTGCGGGGAATTGAAGTTGAGTGAGGACTGCCCTGGGAACTGCATGGCACAAGAGGGGGCCCGTGGGTGGGAGAATTGGAGATTCTAGCCTGCCGGTGAAACCTTAGTGAGTCCATACATCTAGTACCCCTTTGTAAAGGCTATTTTGTGATCTCTTGGCCATACACCGACGGTTATGTACTGGTATAATGGAGGTTTTGCAGTCGCCGACGGGTGACGAAATCACAAACTTGTGGGTAAAGAGGTGCAAACTCTGCAGAGTCTTTAAACTATCATGATAGCCGAGCTTACGGTCACGAGCGCCTGGCCAACTTCCATGATTAGTTGGGATGGTTATTGGATATGGTTATTGGGATGGTTATTGGTTTGGTTATGGTTTGGTTTTGGGACTGTTGAGTCCAGATGATAAGATGGGTTGCATGATTGTTGAGTCATGGCAACAAGGTTGGTCTCGGTGTGAGACGAAGTTGTTTATGAAATGGTAGCGAATACGAGATGGTATTCGTGGGATAGTAGCGAATACGAGGAGGTATTCGTGAGCAAGAATGAGGTTGATTGATGACTGGTCGTGACATGGAAGGTAATGAACATAATGGAGGTTTGATTGGTATTTTAATACATGTTGGGATTACATTCACTTAAAGATGAGTTGCTGTTTTATCATGGTTTTGATAAATAACTTTGCTTTCTGCAATGAGCCTTTTTATACCTACCTTGTTGTGAGCTACATATCATATTTTCCCGCACTTGCTGAGTACATCATTGTACTCAAACTTGCATTATTATTTCATCATCAGCAACAGGAGAAGATTTCTATGAAGACCAAGTGGAGCATTAGGCGTGTGATCTGTTCTCAACCTTGCCTGTGGGAATGGAGTAGAGATGGAGCCACTGCTTCTTAGAATTGCTTCCGCATTAGTTAAATTGCTTCCGCATTAGAATAAAGACTTCTGCTGCATAGAAATAAGACTTCCTCTGTGAGCATGAGTCCAAGACTCATGAGACATTGTAATAAACTCTGTTATTCATGGTACTATATAATCTGAATTCAGTTTGTGGAACATATGTGTATGTGTGAAGAACATCCTGGGCACACATATGCATTAGTTCTCGGTTCCGTGGTTTTCCACAGAATTGAGGGTGTCACAGATTGGTATCAGAGCCACGGTTGACAGTGGGTTACACGCCTAAATAGGAAACACAGATTGGTATTAGAAAAACGGGATGATGGTAGGTTACACACCTAGATACAATCACATATTGGTATCCGACACAGATTGGTAGCTAAGACGCGCTGACCATAGGGTGCAAGCCTAGGGTGCTTAGATTGGCCTTGAAACTACCTTGACATAGGATAAAAGCCTAGGAAAGACCATAGTTGGAACATAGATTGGCAACACCCTAAGCCATATAGGACCCCCATTGAACAAGCCTTGAATAGGAGTTGTGTGAGCCCTTGTAATGATTGTTTGTGAATGGTGTGGTTAGTGTGAGTCGTGGGACGTCTCAAAATGTTGTCCATATTCACACATAAGTAGAAAAAGGTGTGAAATGCTTCGGCACTTGTTCACATCCTCATATGGACTAATATATATAGTCCAACCCACCTTGATGCATATAGTTGAGGGGATCTACCTAACCTTCTAAATTTCTATTCTATTTCGATCTCTCTCACAGATGGTGAGAGGAAACGCCGGCCGAAGGAACGTCCGTGACAACCAAGAGGATGGCCACGATGAAGTTCCTGTTAACCCCGGAGCTGGTGAGAACCACCTGGAACGGTTGATGGCCATGCAGAACCAACTTATGCAAACCATGATCCAAACTTTGGGTCAGTTGCAGGCCAACAACAACAACCCCGTTCCAGCACCACCACCACCGCCGGCTCATAACAGACTGGGTGAGTTCATGAGGACTCGGCCACCCACCTTTGCTCAAGCTAACGACCCCATGGAGGCCGACGACTAGTTGAAATCCATGGAGAAGAAGCTTGCCATAGTGCAGTGCAATGACCGAGAGAAGGTTCTCTCTGCGTGGCACCAACTTATGGGAGCTGCCGCTGACTGGTGGGATGCCCTATGCAACGCTCATGTCGACCCGGAGACGATCACTTGGACTGAGTTCAAGGAGGGTTTCCGCTCTCATTACATCCCTTCTGGTGTAATGATGCTCAAGTGACAGGAGTTTGAAGGTCTCCGCCAAGGACAGAGAAGCGTGAATGAGTATCTCAACAAGTTCACACAACTGTCCCGGTATTGCTCCCGAAGATGTCAACTCAGACCAGAGGAAGCAATACCTGTTCATGAGAGGGTTGAACAATGAGATCCAGGTTCAGCTCCTCAACAATGACTACGCAAGCTTTCAGAAGCTGGTTGACAAGGCTATAGTAGTCGAAAGCAAGATCCGAGAGATCGAACGAGAGTGCAAGAGGAAGATGCCATACCAGCCTCAAGGGAGCAACGTACGACCTCGGTACATGCCCCCAGCTGCACCGCAGTATGGATCGACCACTCCTGCATACCGCCCTAGTCAGCCACCATAGCAACGACCCATTGCACCAGCACCTCGTGTGCCCATGCCTCCTGTGCCCCGACCTAACATGGGCGCTCCTGTTCAAAACCCCCGCCCCAACATACCTGCTGCCGTAGGCAACAGGGCAAGCTTTGCATGCGGTGAAACAGGACACTTCGTGAACCAGTGCCCGAGGAGAGGCCCTGGACAGCAAGGCAACGTGCCCAAACAGAACCCGCGACCGAACGGAGGGGACAGTCAAGGAAACCGGGGACAGCAGAACTATGCTCGGGGCAACGTGAACCATGTCTCTGCTGAGGAAGCACAACAGGCTGAGGACGTCGTAATTGGTATGTTCCTTGCCAACTCCAACCCAGGCACCATCTTATTTGATTCTGGAGCATCACATTCCTTCATATCATCCAAGTATGTTGCCAAGCATAATCTACCCATATCCCACTTAAAATGTGCTATGTTAGTTAATTCTCCCTGAGGAGAAATAACGACTAATATAGTATGTCCGAAGGTAAGCCTTAAAATAAGGGGGTAGACTTCCTTGCCAACCTCATTGTCTTGGATTCCCATGGGATTGACATAATACTCGGGATGGATTGGTTAAGCAAACACAACAGGGTAATCCAATGTGCTGAAAGAAGCGTGCAGTTAACAAATGAGCACGGTATTCGTGTTGAGTTTGAGTCAGCCCAACAAATAACCGAAAAGGCAATCTTGAACCATGTTGAAGGAGTAACATTGGACAGCATTCCAGTGGTTCAAGAATTCTCGGACGTGTTTCCAGAGGAGCTTCCAGGTATGCCACCTGATCGGGACATTGAGTTTGCCATAGATTTGGTACCCGGAACTGCACCCATAGCAAAGAGACCCTATAGGATGCCTGTCAATGAACTAGTAGAACTCAAGAAGCAAATCCAAGAGCAGTTGGAGAAGGGTTTTATACGTCCAAGCTCGTCACCATGGGGAGCTCCTGTGCTCTTCGTAGACAAGAAGGATGGGACCCAAAGGATGTGCGTGGACTATAGGTCTCTCAACGAGGTGACAATCAAGAACAAATACCCTCTGCCCCGTATAGAGGACCTATTCGACCAAATAAAAGGAGCCCAAGTGTTCTCCAAGATTGATCTTCGGTCAGGATATTTCCAGCTGAAGATTAAGCCCTCCGATATACCCAAGACTGCCTTTCGAACACGGAATGGTTCGTATGAATATACCATCATGTCTTTTGGGTTAACAAATGCACCCGCATACTTCATGTACCTCATGAACAAGGTTTTCATGGAGTACTTGGATAAGTTCGTCGTGGTTTTCATCGACGACATTATGGTGTATTCAAAAAGTGAGGAGGAGCATGAAGAACATTTGAAATTGACCTTGCAGAAAATGCGTGAGCATCAATTGTATGCCAAGCTTAACAAGTGTCAATTTTGGCTAAAGGAAATATCGTTCCTAGGCCACATTATCTCCGAAGAAGGGGTATCGGTTGATCTCGGAAAAGTGAGGGATGTTCTGAAGTGGGACCAACCGCAAAACGTGAGGGATATTCGTAGTTTTCTTGGGATGGATGGATACTACCGACGCTTCATTAAGGACTTCCCTAAGATAGCAAAGCCTATGACGGAGTTGCTAACGAAGGGAAAAGCCTTTCGATGGACACCAGCATGCCAAGAAAGTTTTGAGGAGCTCAAGAAAAGGCTAACCACAGCGCCGGTTTTGGTATTGCCGGACGTAAGCAAGAGCTTTGACATATATTGTGACGCCTCCACACAGGGGCTCGGATGTGTGCTCATGCAAGAAGGACAAGTGGTAGCCTATGCCTCACGACAATTAAAGAAGCACGAGCTTAATTATCCTACACATGACTTGGAGCTAGCAGCAGTAGTGCATGCATTGAAGATTTGGAGACATTATATCCTTGGTCATCAATGTGATATCTATACGGATCATAAAAGCCTCAAGTACATATTTACACAAACGGACTTGAATTTGAGGCAACGTTGATGGTTGGAACTCATCAAGGATTACGATGTTGGAATCAACTACCACCCCGAGAAGGCCAATGTAGTAGCTGATGCATTGAGCGGAAGGGAGCATGTCACCAACTCACGGTTCGAGAGCTACCACCCGAACTACGTAAGGAGTTCGAACGGTTACACCTCAGATTCTTGAACAACATGGAAATGATGGAGATCCACTCTTCATTGGAGCAAGAGGTAAGATATGGCCAAGCAACGGATGAGGAGATCAGGGAGATCAAGGAAAGGGTCCGACAAGGAATAGAGAAGGATTTCAAAGAAGATGAGAAGGGTACGCTTTGGCTAGGAGAAAGGATTTGTGTGCCTAACGTGAAGCACCTCCGCGACATGATATTAAAAGAGGCACATGATTCACCCTATTCCATACATCCCGGAAGTAGCAAAATGTACAAGGACTTGAAGACTTGTTACTGGTGGGATGGTATGAAAAGGGATATAGCCGAATACGTTGCCCTATGCGACACATCCCAACGGGTGAAGGCCGAACATCAAAGACCCGCTGGATTGTTGCAACCTTTGAAGGTACCAGAGTGGAAGTGGGAGGACATCAGTATGGATTTCATCGTCGGATTGCCATGTACTCAGTCGGGTTACGACCCCATCTGGGTTATCATGGACCGATTGACGAAAACAGCCCATTTTCTCCCTATTAGGGCCAAGTACAACGTCGCACAATTAGCCGAGTTGTACATGGAGCAGATCGTGTGCCGTCATGGAGTCCCAAGGAAGATAGTCTCAGATCGAGGTTCTCAGTTTACCTCTAGATTCTGGAGGAAGCTGCAGAAAGCTATGGGTACACGACTGGATTTTAGCTCCGCCTATCACCCACAAACCGATGGACAAACCGAAAGGACAAACCAAATTTTGGAGGACATGTTGAGAGCTTACGCCTTGAAACGTGGGCGTAGTTGGGATAGGAGTTTACCCTACGCCGAATTCTCCTATAACAACAGCTATCAAGTTAGCTTGAAGATGTCGCCTTTCGAAGCATTGTACGGGAGACGGTGTAGAACACCGCTGTTCTGGAATGAGACCGGAGAGAACCAGGTGTTTGGACCTGAAGTGCTACAAGAAGCTGAAAAACAAGTCCAAACGATACGGGAGAACTTAAAGGCTGCTTAGTCACAACAGAAAGGCTATGCGGACAATAGGCGAAGGAAGTTGACCTTCGAAGTAGGAGACTTCGTATACCTTAAGGTACCGCCTATCCGTGGCCAATGACGTTTCAACGTCAAAGGCAAGCTAGCACCTCACTGCATCGGACCATTTAAGATTTTGGACAAGCGAGGAGAAGTAGCTTATCAACTAGAGCTCCCAACATATCTCTCCGACGTACATGACGTATTTCATGTATCCCAGCTCAAGAAGTGCTTGAGAGTACCGGAGGAGCGAGTACCAATGGAAGAGCTTGAACTTCAAGAGGACCTGACTTATACGAAGCACCCTGTCTGAATTTTGGACGTAAAGGAAAGGGTCACCAGGAACAAAGTGATCCGATGGTGCAAGGTACAACGGAGCCATCACACCGAAGCTGAAGCCACATGGGAGCGTGAAGAAGACATCAAGGCAGAATTTCCTCATCTATTCTCTATTAACGAATCTCGAGGGCGAGATTCAATTTAAGGGAGGTAGATTTGTGATACCCTCATTTTTGGTTTCTGCATATATTCATGTTTCATGAAGAGAAAACATTTTAAAAGAAGTAGGAACAGAGAAAATATAAAAAAGATAGCCAATAAGTGTCGAATCCAGTTCCCAGAGAGCGCCGAATACAACTTCTGTGGCCCGCTGGCCACGTGGCGTGTTTGGAGCTCATCCCTGCGAAGTGGGGAGAGGTCCGCCGCTAAACTTGCTATGTGGCAGGCTCGGGGCTCATCTCCGCAAAGGGGGAGAGGTCTGACCTGTGGGACACGTGTTGCCCCCGGAGCTAGCCTCTGCGGAAGAAGCAAAGGAAGTTCCGCAGGACACATGTCACCTTCGGAGGTAGTCACCGCCGAAATCAGAGAACCCGTCGCGCGGGATACGTGTCGATCTTGGAGATCACCCCCGAGAAGTCCGGTTCTATTGGACACGTGTCGTCACCGGAGCTTATCTCCGGGAGGTCTGACACTGTTGGACACGTGTAGACCTCGGAGCTCGTCTCATTGGAAAGGGAGGTCCGGAATGGATACGTGGCGCACCCGGAGCTACCTCCAGAGAGAGGAAAGACCCGGCACTGACACGTGGCCTGCGCGGAGCCACCTCCGAATAGAGAGGAGGTCCCGACACCAGGATACGTGGCGCACGCGGAGCTCACCTCCGAAGGAGAAGGGAGGTCTCGCTCGCTTGACACGCGGCACAACCGGAGCTCGTCTCTGCGGAGAAGGAGATACCAGGCCCCGATGGACACGTGGCGCTTCCGGAGCTCATCACCGTGGAGGTAACGAGTTCTGGGGCGGTTTTTGGATTCTGTACGCGTAGAAATACCGGTACGGAGGAGAAACACCTGAATTCCACAATGTTACCGCACCAAATCAACTAAAGATAAGTTGTCAAGATTCAATGATAATCTGAATAGAACTCTTATTCGATGTCCAATCAGATTAGGACTCTTCTTCTCCCGATTATAAATAGAACCCAGAACCCTTGGCCGAAACCACAAACTTCTTTTCGAACTCCTAAGCCGACAACTTAGAGCCCTAGCCCCAACTCGCTGAGAAAGCCATCGCCGGAGTTCAGTCGAGGAAGATCGCCGGAAGAGAGCCCCAACGATCTGTCTGGTCAGAGAAGGACCCCGAGACCGAGAAGGACGTAAGGTAGGTCTCCAATACCACCTTATGACATCGTTGTGTTTTCTTTGCATCTGTTCTTCGATTCCTTTCGAACAGAAGCTTTCTCGTGGACAGATCACTTGTTGATCGGGTTGATCTAAAGACAAGGTCATCGCCACATCCACATCTGATCTGAACACCTCTGTTCATCATAAAACCATGCAAGAACACGTACAAACCGACCTAATAAAACTAAACTGATTATAGGATAGCATGCATATGCATCATCACATCTAGTTTAAAGTTTGTGCATGATATTGATTGTTGTGGATCTTGTATGTGCGTGATCCTGTATAGCAAGACAAGCTCCGGGAGCTGTCTACGACGAGCTGCAACAACAATGTTTCGAGATCCAAGAGCAACCGGAACCGCAAGAACAAGGCAAGTGCCCCTTGACCATATTGATCCTATGTTTTGGGAAAAACTGTTTTGTTTTGCGAAAATGTGTGTGTGCTGAGTCAAACATGATGGGAAACCCTTTTATAGGAGTTTACTAGCTTTGGTTAAACCACCCTTGTCACCAGGGATGTTTATGAGTCAGGTATGGTTTATACTTTTATGCTTCGCCGAGTCCATGGGATTGGGAAGCGAGATAGATGTGTCTAGCTAACTGCACTCGTAATTATAATGAGAAACTGATGTTGAAAATGGACATGGATCGGAGGGAGATCTAGGCAAGACTGGGTTTGTGAATGAGGTAGCATGAGATGGTGGTTTACTTGCCGTAGATCTAAGGACCAGTTCATGCGAGCACATGCCAGGATAACAGTTGCTAGAATGTTATGGACCGTGGAAGGCGCGGGGAATGGAAGTCGAGTGAGGACTGCCCTGGGAACTGCATGGCACAAGAGGGGGCCCGTGGGTGGGAGAATTGGAGATTCTAGCCTGCCGGTGAAACCTTAGTGAGTCCATACATCTAGTACCCCTTTGTAAAGGCTATTTTGTGATCTCTTGGCCATACACCGATGGTTGTGTACTGGTATAATGGAGGTTCTGCAGTCGCCGACGGGTGACGAAATCACAAACTTGTGGGTAAAGAGGTACAAACTCTGCAGAGTCTTTAAACTATCATGATAGCCGAGCTTACAGTCACGAGCGCCTGGCCAACTTCCATGATTAGTTGGTATGGTTATTGGATATGGTTATTGGGATGGTTATTGGTTTGGTTATGGTTTGGTTTTGGGACTGTTGAGTCCGAGTCCGGGTGATAAGATAGGTTGCATGACTGTTGAGTCATGGCAACAAGGTTGGTCTCGGTGTGAGACGAAGTTGTTTATGAAATGGTAGCGAATACGAGATGGTATTCGTGAGATGGTAGAGAATACGAGGAGTTATTCGTGAGCAAGAATGAGGTTGATTGATGACTGGTTGTGACATGGAAGGTAATGAACATAATGGAGGTATGATTGGTATTTTAATACATGTTGGGATTACATTCACTTAAAGATGAGTTGCTGTTTTATCATGGTTTTGATAAATAACTTTGCTTTCTGAAATGAGCCTTTTTATACCTACCTTGTTGTGAGCTACATATCATATTTTCCCGCACTTGCTGAGTACATCATTGTACTCAAACTTGCATTATTATTTCATCATCAGCAACAGGAGAAGATTTCTTGAAGACCAAGTGGAGCATTAGGCGTGTGATCTGTTCTCAACCTTGCCTGTGGGAATGGAGTAGAGATGGAGACACTGCTGCTTAGAATTGCTTCCGCATTAGAATAAAGACTTCCGCTGCATAGAAATAAGACTTCCGCTGTGAGCATGAGTCCAAGACTCATGAGACATTGTAATAAACTCTGTTATTCGTAGTAATATATAATCTGAATTCAGTTTGTGGAACATATGTGTATGTGTGAAGAACATCCTGGGCACACATATGCATTAGTTCTCAGTTCCGTGGTTTTCCACAGAATTGAGGGTGTCACAGCCGTGCACCCCGACGGGGGCATCGCCTCGTCCTCGGACCCTTCCTCATAACTCTCACCTGCACACAACTCAAATATTGCAACCGTGAACACGATGGCTCAGCAAGGCTTAACCGACACTCCTAAACATGAAACCCTACATGTAGGGATGTGTAATATAGGAAAAACGCCTACAGGTTAATCCTTACTTTCAATTTTATAGCAGCAGTTTAATGTGCCTTAGGCAGGCCTCACATCGGAAGTCCATAATCAAACAAGAAACGCTTTCCTCCGTTGTGGTTATGCCCAAAGTGGATGATAAACTTAATGAGCTCTACATCTACAGCATACATGGTTTCAAGACATTAGTAGTTCAATGCATCATATTCATCTGGCTTCTTTCAATTCTTACTACGTCACAGCACAGTGAACAAGTGGTACTCAAATAACCGTGAGGGACGTTGATTGCAATCAGTAGACACCTGGATAACACGTCACATGCACCCACTTTCAGAAGTGTGGTGCTTCACACCTTCCTACTCTGTTGTATGCAACAACCTTTCAATGGAAACCCAAATGCTGAACCGGCCCATCCGTAACAGGCAGGAGGTCCCCCCGTGGAGCGTGTACTTGCCCACTGGCAGATTTACACCTTGCTACCCTCAACCCACTCCTATAAAACGGTTGGGTAAGCCTTGGCACCCAGGTTAGCCAAGTTTCCTGCCTATGTCAGTATGCCATCCGGTACTGTTCAAAACTTGTCCAGTAGGTATGCACACGACTCGGTCCTCAATCGACACCAACAGGGCTACGCACGTTAGACCTCCGCTCACTGCATCCTATCCCCCCTACTGGGTCTCAGTTTCACATTCTTAAGCCATTCTCTACTCTTTTCCATCCCGTGTGATAAAATGTAACCTCGCGAGTAGATTCCAACTACTCGACTTGTACCGAAATCCTAAGAACATTAGCATGGCATTCTCTACTCGTAGAGTTGTAAACTACCCAACCCTCCATAGGATGTAAAGGTCATGCAAGTGGGGTTTCAATAACCTTAACTTTAATGCAAGCATTTCACCCTAGACATACAAATGAAAACTTTGCAAAAGGTAGTTAAATGCAAACCAGGGCTTGCCTGGTTGCGAGTCAGAAGGAAAGTTAGCGTCTAGCGGGAGGACTTCCAACGGCTCCGGGGTGTCCTCAACTTCGGTCACTATATGAAATGTAGCAAAATATATGTATAAGTGCTAGTGAAGTATAAGAATTAAACTTTTATTCATAGCTACTGCTATTTAAGTTCCATAATTTGCTTTGGGATTTTTCTAGTGAACACTAGACTCTATAAGGATGATCTGAGCCAAATTTGGAGAAATTTCATTGAATCTTGTGGTGTCCAAAATTCCCATAAGTACAAGGCTTCTCTGAATTTTGAGCCCAAATCTGAAGTTTTGACATGGCTAACAGTGGAAGATCTATTTAGATCAGGTCTCCCTTGTTCTAGCAAAATTTGTTTCACCATTTTTGGAGCTATCTACAGGGAGAAATGAATTTTTGAAGTTGGACAGAATTGCTGAAAAGTTTCTGTTTAGAATTGGAATTTCCAAATGAAGCTGAACTTTGGATCAGAGTTTAGCCTAGCAAATATACTCCAATGAAGCTCAAATTTTAACAGGAGATCACTAATGTTATGAAGAATCTTCTAGCCAAATTTGAGGAAAACCCATAACAGGGATCTTCTGGAATTAATTCCCAAATATTTAAATTTGATGAATTTTGGAGAAAATTCCAGAGATACTCAGATCAAATTCTTTGCATATATGCAAAGTAATAACTGAGAGGAATCCAACGAAATTTGTTTCACAAATTTTGGACATTCCTACTTAAAGTTCTGGGATTTCAATGTTTGACCAAAATTTGAAATTTAAGAAAAGTTTAAACTCTGGTTGTGGGCCCCACTACTTGAACCGGGCCAGTGACATCGCAGCTACACCGAGGCCCATGGGGTTTTCCCCGCGCAGCCGCACCCGATCCCGTGTCACAATCCGATCCCCGCGCCGAATCCAGAGACTGGTAGGTGGGACCCGGCCCCTTCGTCTACCTCACGCTGTCCGTGCCTCCCCCGCGGCAACCCTCACCGGACAGCTCGCCCGAGCAGATTCCCGTGGTCCAAGCTTCACCAAACTTGCCGCCTGTGAGTCTTACACCGTGCTGAACACAATGGTAGGGTCGGGGAAGGAGGACAATGACCGGAACAGTGCTCGCACCGGCGGCCATGTCGAGCTCCATTTCGGTGACCTCGTTTTCACTCGGCAATGGGTCATTCGGGCTAGAGTTTTCTCCAAAAGCACCAGTGAGGCATGGGCGACCGCGACCTATAGCCCATTCTCTATGAAAACCACCGGAGGTGGGACCTCACCAGCGACCCGAGCCCGCAAAACGGCGGCGGTGACAAAAACTCAGTATCCGTAACCTCTACTTGATCATTTGAGCTGCTAGGTCTCTGGAAGGGTTCGCAAGCGTGTGAAGAAGCTACCCTAAGCTCATCTACCGTGGAGCTACTCGGAGCACGATGAATTTCTCCGAAGAGTTCTCGGTTTTCTAAAGAATCATCGGCGCCAAACTTCAAATTACTCGGCGCCGGAGCTAAGGAAGCAGGAGCTCGTTCGAGGGAAGGAAGAAGGGTTCCTAATGCACCTCAGGAACCTTTTGTTCGAGCTGGAGAGGCTGTCAATCCATCGGGCGACGGTGCGGCACATAGGTGATCAACACCAGATATCCGGAAGAAAAACTAGCTCACGGGAGCCAACTAAGGGTGCTAGCATCTTCTTAGGGCTTCGGAAAGCATAAGGGAAACTTGGCGCAGCTTTCCCTTGGCTCAGTCACGCGAGAGGCACGCCGAGCTCGCCGGGCGTCGATGAGCCGAAGAGTTTCTTCTGCCGGGTGAACGTTTCAGCAGGAGTTCGGACGGGAGAGGGGAGAGGCTAGGGATCACAATGAAGAGACGAGGTGGAGTGTCGAGGGCACTCAGTGGAGCCTGTGTACGTGGAGAAAACAGACAAGGTGGAGGGCACGTCGCCGGCCGGCAGATCGTGCTGCCGCTTGGTGGCACGTCGAGATGAAACAGAGTCGGCTGAGAGAATTTTATGTGGCTGACTGCTGGGTCCCACCCCCTCATTTCTTATTCAATTTTTCCAATGATATTTTACCACATCTACTCACAATTGAAAGCTATACTTCCACACCAAGTCATGGTTTGAAATTTTTGAAATTCAAATGGACTGAATTCTGGTGTGGAATTTGAAATGTATTTGGCTCTTTGGATTTGAATTGGAATTTGAATCTTCCATTTTGCATTGTTCCAAAAACATAGCAAACCAAACTCAAATAATCTGAATTTGATGCTAATTCAAATGTGGAGAACGCATTTGTGGAACCAAATTTGCAAGTTGAGGAAGTTGAAATTTGAAACTGAAATTTAAATTCAGATTTGAGGGTTTCCTCTTTTAATTCCCAACAAATAGTGAAACCCCTCCAAAAGAGCTAAAATTTGGAATGCTTAATATTTGGATTATGGAGACCCAAGGTATGAATTTAGATCTCCATATTTGGAAGTTTTTGGGAAGTTTGAATCACCACTTTGAACTCACAACATTATAATCCAAAGTTTTAATTCCCCTCATTTTTCCTAAGTGTGAATGTGCTGAATTCCTTACTAGCACTTTTGGGGATTTTACATGACGCAGCAAGAGGAAGTCTTGTGTGTGTAGCCACGCCCGTGTTGATTGAGTACCGATCCATGTGCGGCCCCGCTGAACAAGTTTGAATGTACCAAAGGCATATCGGATATATGGGGTCCGGTAAACTGATGTAACCTATACCTCCGGGCATCGAGGCATAGAACACCGATTTATGGGTGTAGGTTGAGGGAAGCAAAGGTGGAAATCCACTAACGGGCATAGAGAGATGCTCCGTGTAGGGAACCTCCTGCTCGTTTCGGTGCGACCCGTTCGACGTTTGGGCTGTTGGGTGAAAGGTTGTCCCGTATGACATCGGCTGAGCGTGCTGCGCAGCTCCGAGGATGGGCGTATATGACGTGCTATTAGGGTATCCCTGCAGGTGTATAATGAGTCGATTCGCCGTCCCTCACGGTTATGAGTACCGCTTGTTCACTGTGTCATGACGTAGGTAAAAACATGGAATGGTTGTGATACATTAATGCTGATATGAATGACTTGTATTGCTACATGTGTGCCACCAAATATTGCTCACTAAAGTTCAGATTTGTGAACCGTTAACTTGTGGCTAAAAGATGAATTAAGGATGAACTTGTAGGCGTGTCCTTTTTCTGCAAACTTTCATCCTATATTCGAGTATGACTTGCATGTAGCGTTTCTTGTGTAGGAGAGTCGGTTAAGACATGTTGAGCCATCGTACTCACGGTTGCTGCTATAAGTGTTTGCAGGTGAGGAGTACCCCACGGACTCGGAGTACGAGTCCACTGGCGAGGGCTATCCTCCGTGGGGGACTATGGCTGTGTGGGAGCCGTACACGCCGCAGTGAAGCCGTGTGTAGCTAGTGTGGATTGTCCGTAGGGCTGGACAACCAACTTTTGCTAGTTAGGAGTATGTGTGAGTTGTATAAATACTTTCCGCTGCAGTAGACTCTATAAAGTAGATGTAAACTGAAGGATTGTACTACTTTTGTACAAATTCAGGAAGTTGGAATGTAATAATATGTTTTCCTTATTGTGTGTGCGATCGGGTGTCGCATCGTGCGGCACCACCCTCTGTGATCCCGGAGTGTTCGGATTTCGGTCCGTCACACTGTCTATCGCAGCACCCCTCAGCGAGATCCTGGAATGTCGGTACCATTGGGTCCTCACAACAATTACTTCCCCATGGTCCTGACCGGCACTGCTCAGTCATGGCTCATGAACCTTCCCCCAGGCTCAGTCTCATCCTGGGAAGAGTTGTGCTGGAGATTCACAGCCAACTTTGGGAGTTTCTACACGAGCCCCGGCACCGAGCTCGACCTCCACGCCATACGTCAGCGCGATGGGGAGTCGCTGCGATCCTTTATACAGCGGTTCTCCCAGGTCAGGAACACCATCCCTCGCATCTCCAATGCCTCCGTCGTCGTCGCCTTCCGGCTGGGCGTCCGTGAAAAGAAGATGCTCGAGAAGTTAGCCACGCACGACGTGCAAGACGTCTCTGCGCTCTCCAGCCTGGCCGACAAGTGTGCCAGGGCGGCGGAAAGCCGAGACTGGCACTCATAACCTGCCTCCGCGGCGATGAGTGCCGGAGAAGCTGCTGCTCCGTGCAGCGGCAAGAAGAAGAAGAACGGAGGAAAGGATAAGCCTCTGGCCAGGGCACCCACCGCCACCGTTGCAGCGGCTGGTGGGGGCCGAGCTCCGCACACTGACAAGCGCACGCGACCGTCGTATGCAAGCGATGATGGCCAGTGGTGCCCGGTGCACAACTCCAACCGCCACGGCGCCAGCGACTGCCGTGAGATCAAGAAGCTTGCGGAGTGCTTCCGTAGTCTGCAACAACAGCAGCCGCGCCAAGACGGCGTACCCTCCCGCCAGCAGGAGGTCAAACAAAAGGCCAAGCCTGAGGCCAACACTGAGTAAGAGATGGAGTATCAAGACGCCGAGCGGGCATTGAAAGCCATCTACGACCACTCCGACTCTGACTCCAGCACCGACAACGAGCGATGCAAGGCACTCCACGGCCAGACGTCCCTCTGTCGTGTGACAAGGGAAACACCCTTTTACACTGGTGTAGGTGGTCGAGGCCGCCCTCTCCCTGGAAACCACCATGGGCTTATCCCGTGTCCAAGCATACGATGAATCCACGCAGGACAAGCTCCAGTGTGCATATATCGACCTTGTCAATGAGAAAACGTGGCTAGCGTCTGCTCAAAATGCACGGTACCGCTATCGGCAACAGTTCGTGCGAAGTAGACAGCTCGAGATGGGCGACCCGGTGCTTCTACAAATACTTTCTCGGCAAGGGGTGAACAAACTTACCCACAGCTGGGAGGGTTCCTTCTGAGTGACACAAGTATGCCGTCCCGGGTGCATCCGCTTAGCCACGGAGGATGGGGTACCTCTACCCAATCCATGGAATATAGAACACCTCCATAAGTTCTATCCTTAGCGCGGCAGTAGGGTTCTTTTTTCTCTGTAAGGGTGTCATAGTGTCTAGGAACAACGCTTAGAACAGCTAAGCTCCGGAGGAGTCCTGCTACTCTTGCCATCCGGAGCGGGTCGCTGTCTTCTTGTACAACCTATTTCCTCTTATGATGGAAGCCTGAAATGAGAAAAATTTGTCTTACCCTGCGTACTCTCTCATTACAGTTTGTGCTCACTCATGCATATCAACTATAAATGGCATGTCCGGAGCCTGTCCTACATACTTGTCCTAGGTCCCGTAGCACTGGAAGGTCTCCTCGCTAAAAGGTTAACGCCCATGGGAGGTCCGAGACTCGCAACCTGCTTAGCCTAGTTCCATACCCTAAGTCCGCCGCACTCCCTCCCCTGCGCTACAACTGAGTACTTGGGGACTGGAAGGTACACGCCTATGGACAAGAATGTAACCGGACCCTGGGCATTGCCCACTTTCTTTTTCGTGCTTTCTTTCCATACAGCTCCGGCCGTGTGACCAGTCACTTTTTCCTGTGCCCATCCATAGTAGGAGCTGTGCTATCCTTCTACAGGCGGGTCTGCTTGAGGTACCTGTGGTGTACTCGGGGTCCTGTGGTTCTCTCATTGCTTGGGGGCCCTATGGTGCTGAATGGTCCCTCCCCTGAAAGGCTTGCGCCAGCAGGAGGTCCAGGGTGTGTAGCCTGCTTAGCCTGGTTCCGTACCCTAAGCGTGCACACTCTGCCTGTCCAGTGCTACAGCTTAGTACTGGGGAACCGGACGGACCATACCCCTGAGTAAAGCTTTAACAATAACTTGGGATCATTTGGTTGTCTCATTGCCTGGGGGCCCTATGGTGTCGAATGGTCCCTCCCTTGAAAGGCTTACGCCAGCGGGAGGTCCAGGATGTTTAGCCTTCTTAGCCTGGTTTCGTACCCTAAGCGTGCACACTCTGCCTCTCCAGGGCTACAGCTAAGTACCGGGGAATCGGAATACTCATACCCCTGGGCAAGGCCTTAACCATAGCCCGGATGACCCACATCGAATTACCCAAGCCTCATAGCTCAGCTGAGGACCGTAAGCCGCAGCAAAACTAACAACAGGAAAGAGTGGCCAGAGGGCACGACTACTCCTTTTCTCTGCCATGGTTGCAGGTCCAAACAGGTCCTTGGCATCCCGGTCATCCCAGGAGGTCAGATGCTGACGTCCTTCCTCAGCCAGTCTACTTGGTAGGTGCGCCCCAAATCAAGGGCCACACCTACCAGGGGGTCATCACGGTGAACCATGCGGGCAGGACGTCGGACCACTGCAGCAGCAAGCAGAGGACTCGGAGCTCTGGCTACGACAAGCTGAAGACACTTGCCGAGGTCCTCTTGGGTCCTTGCGCTGCTAAGGATCCGGGAGGGCAAGTTAGCCACACTGCTGGAGCGCTCTGGGTCCTTACGCTGCTAAGGACCCGAAGGAACAAGCTCATGACATCGGCAAAGAGCTATCCACCTTGACTAAGTCATTCTGGACCTTTGCATTGCCAAGGGTCCGAAGTCTACACCAACAATTCAAGACACACAAGACTTGAAACAAAAAGTCTCTATTCAAGGCCGAACTCCGGCATACAAGAGGAGGATACAAGGCGAGCGAGAGACCTAGAAGCTATCCGTGCTAGACCCTAGCAGCTATAAGTCGGGCGACCTCCTCCACAGTAGACTTGGCCGCCCCCGACAACTCTGCACTGTGGCCCTGTGCCACAGGTTCCAAGGAGATGCTAGGGTCGCAGCTCCGAAGGCAAGAGAGAACATGCTCTGCCACCTGCTGGGCCAGAGCCTTGCCTTCGGCCTCCAGCTGCTTCCCCATGATGTTCTCCAGCACTAGGATCTTGTCCCCGACCGAGTCCAGGGCAGGGAGCACTTGGCTCACCTCCTGGGCTAGATCACCGGAGCGCAAGGGGCCAAAGCCGAAGGGTTCTAATGCCGGCTCCGCGTGGCCAAGGAAGTCCCAGACCTTCTCTGCCTCAGCGACACGATAAGCCTGGAGTTCTTCAACTGTCTTGGTAGCGGAAGCTAGCTCCCCCACCAAGCTCCTGCTCCTGGGTTGCCAGCCCCTGCTCCAAAGCAGCCAGGACCTGCTCCTTGGTGGTCGGCCACGCAGTCCGCTTGTCCAAGTCAGACTCCCTGGTCGCAGCGGCGAGCTCTCGGTCGTAGATGCCCTGGAGCCACTTCTTCAAGCGCTCCCACTTCTCCTCATGAGCGGACAGGCGATCGGAGAGCTCCCTCTCTTTTGCCTCCGCCTCCTTCTCCCGCCGAAGGAGCATCTCCCGGAGCTCCGTCAGACCCGCGAGACGTGCATCGGCGGAGGCATGGAGGTCCTTGACCTTAGCCAGGAGGCTCACTGCCTTTTTAAGGAGGTCGGCGAGGACTGCCTCCTTCTCCTCAAGGACCTCCTTCCGCACCTCCAGCCGCTCCTCCCGCACCTGCGCCATTGCCCTGGCGGACTGGACCCGCGCCTTCAACTTGTCGTCCCATTCTCGGAGGCGCTCCCGCTCGGACCTCAGCTCGGCCCATTCCTGCTCGAGCACATCCTGCATCTGGTCCAAGCTCAAGCGGATTTCTCTCATGGCCCTAGGGAGTGGGATGGCCTTCGGCATCGCCCGGCGAGGAACTACCACAACCCCCTCTGGCTCTTCAACTTTCGGTGGGGCTACCACCACGGCAACCTGCGGAAGAGAAGGAGGAGGGCTGGAAACGGGCACAGCAGCAATCGCACTACTACCAGAGGCATCCGCGCCCGTCGGTTGGCTGGCCACAGGGGATCGGGTGCCGACATCTAGAGCCACCCCAGGCGTAGGCTCAGGCACTGCCACCCGCATTGGAGCTTCAGCGGAGAAGGAGCTCTGGCTCCCGAACTGCTGCGGAGGAGGAGGGATGCTCTGCTAAGGAGCATCTGCAGAAGGAGCACCAAAAGTCAACCACACTATCCAGCGTCTCAGTACACAACCTAAACCAAAAGGTTGAACTGTACCTAGAGGTCTGGAAGCTCCACCCCGCACGGACCTTCTTACGCAGAGGGCTAGAGCCACTTGCCCCCGCTAGCGTTAGGTCACCTCCGTCGGCTTCGGAGCTGGTGGAACCTCAGGGGTCTTCGATGCCGAAGACGGTGCAGTAGGAGCCTTTCCTGCTGAGGACCTCGACGCCAAATATGCGCCCTGTGTTGGGGCCGCCCTCGATAGTTGAGGAGCTGACGGCGCTGTTGGAACCCTCGTCACAGCCGACGCCACTTCAGGAGCCTTCCCCAATGACGGTTTCCGGGCTGGTGACGTGCCCAATGGCTTCTTCTGCATCGTAGGCGCGTTAGAGGACCTCTTCAAAGCTCCAGCAGCACCAGGCGCCCTTCCTGTGCCCGCCGGGGTTGCTCTGAAAGCGACATCTCTAGAGCTGCCACCGGCGCCAGTCGCCGAGCCCGGTGTGGGACCGCGGGAAGCCTGAGAACCCCCCGCTTGGGTGCCAGAGATGAAGCTTCTGTCATAACGGACCAGCTTCCTCTTTGGCACCCTGCTCGACATCTGGGGTGTCCTTGGGCGGTGAACGAGGGCGCACCACAGGTGCAGGTCTACCAGCCGACTCCTTCCCTCTGTTTGGGAGTGAGTATGACGCGGGCCCTGCCTAGCCACCGGTGCAGTCTGCTCTGGGGATCTCCACGCCTCGCGGTAGAGCTTCTGCAGCATCGTGCCCAGCATCTCCCGATCCAGCGATGACCCAGCTCCACGCACCAACCGGGTCGTGTCACCCTCCCCGGTGTACTGCCAACCGGGCCGGACGTGCTGCTGGAAGGGGCGATCCGGCAGGACAGGAAGTCTTCCAGTACCATCAGTGAGGTCAGGCCTTCCTCCGCCAAGTACCTGATCCTCTCCAGCACCGACGTGTAGGTGTCCTGCAGGTCGGGGATCTCGTCCCCGATGGCTTCATCGGCTATCGGCGGTCCACCTGGCAGCTCCAAGCGGTCGTGGACGTTGGTCTGGGCGATTAACCAGTCCTCCCTCCAGTGCTCCTACTTCCCTGGAGAGAAGGGCGTGATGTATGGCGTGGAGTTCCTCCCTCGGTGCTGGAAGTAGTAAGCCCCCAGGTAGCTTGTGCTTCTTCCTGAGGACCTCAAGGAGAAGAACACCCTAAAGAGCCGCTAGTGGACGAAGATGGCCACTAGTGCGAGGGCGTGTGATGTGAGGTGCTAGAGCTGGAGCCCATACACCTCCAGCAGGGTGAGGAGGAAGGACGACGCCGGGAGCGCGAAACTGGACAGCACATACGAGGTGAAGAGAACTACCTCGCCAGGCTGCATGTCGGTCAGCGAGACCCTCCCGCGATGAATCTTTCCATTGAATGTGGCTGACTGCCAGCCGAGCAGGCGCCTCATGACCCCGATGTTGCCATCGGTGCGAAGCTGGGTGGAACGGACGCCAGAAGCCAGGCGGAGAGAGAAGGCTGAGAGCGCTGGGGAGCGGAGGCTCGAGCACAAAAGAGGAAGACGAAGATTGCAAGAGGCAGAAAGGAACCGCCTTTCTCCGAAAGGCTTCCTTTTCTATGTCCGCAACCTCCGGCAAGGCAACAGGCGCGACGTTTGGGTTTCCACCACCGCGCGCTGCCTGCCTCCCCAATGATGGGTGGGACCCAGGCCCACCCGTCAGACACTAGGGACTAGGCTGGTGACTTCTTGGGAACGTCCAACGGTTCCCGATAAAAGCAGCGCGGTGGAACTGCAGCGGTCGACCCGAGGACTGCTGCAGTAAATACCTCGGGGGCGACTCCTCGAGCACGTCGCCATGACCCACCAGTCAAGAGCAGACATGCTCCACTACGCCGACGACGTGCTCTTGTTTCTACTGTCGAGTACGCCCATTATACCAAGGACGTGCAGCCTTTTTATCTCCCAGGTACAACTGCACACCCACCATGTTAGAATTTCGCTGCCACTTCGGCTTCCAAAGTGCAGGTTCAAAGCTACCACGCGGGAAAGATGGAGGCCCCACCTGTGGGATCGTTGTTGCCCCCAAGATAAGCCCTAGGGCCACTGTCTGTACCCTGCAGACCGGGTACCCCCGCGTGGAGGGTTGAAGACAGCCCAGGCCCTGCCTCCCTGTGAGGCGGGCGCTAGCGTGGCCACGTGTCCTTGGCTACAGGGTCGAAACCGGGGCTGTCACGTGTGTGTAGTCTCTAGAGCCAACACGTGCCCTTGGCCCCGGACCAATCCTACCCACTGAGGTGAGGTGCGGAGCTGCCACGTGTATCTAGGCTCTAAACCTCCTCCCTGCTGAGGAGGGCTCCGGAGCCGACAGGTGCCCTTGGCTCCAGACCAAGCCTCCCCGCTGAGGTAAGGTCAAGAGCTGCCACGTGTATCTGGGCTCTGAACCTCCTCCCTACTGATGAGGGCTCCGGAGCCGACACGTGCCCTTGGCTCCGGACCAAGCCTCCCCGCTGAGATGAGGTCCGGAGCTGCCATGTATATCAGGGCTCTGAATCTCCTCCCTGCTGAGGAAGGCTCCGAAGCGGACACGTACCCTTGGCTTCGGACCAAGCCTCCCCGCTGAGTTGAGGTCCGGAGCTGCCATGTGTATCTGGGCTCTGAACCTCCTCCTTGATGAGGAGGGCTCCAAAGCCGACACGTGCCTTTGGCTCCGGACCAAGCCTCCCCGCTCAGGTGAGCTCCAGAGTCACCACGTGTATCTGGGCTCTGAACCTCCTCTCTACTAAGGAGGGCTCCAGAGCCGCCACGTGCCCTTAGCCCCTGACCAAGCCTCCCAGCTGAGGTGAGCTCCAGAGCTGCCACGTCTATGTGGTCTCTGAACCTTCTCCCTGCTAAGGAGGGCTCCGGAGCCGACACGTGCCCTTGACCTCGGACCAAGCCTCACCGCTGAGGTGAGATCCGGAGCTGCCACGTGTATGTGGGCTCTGAACCTCCTCCTTACTGAGGAGGGCTCCAGAGCCCACATGTGCCCTTGGCTCCGGACCAAGCCACCCTGCTGAGGTGAGTTCCGGAGCTTCCACGTGTACCCGGACTCTGAGTCTCCTCGCCGCTGACAAGGGCTCTGGAGCCGCCACGTGTCCCACAATCTGTTGTGGGCCGTGGGTCAACGGAGTCAAGAAGGAAGTGTGATGTCAGGCCATGCATTCAAGGCTCGCGTATTCCCTAGAAGTATGGTGCACGGCGCACGCCTCCGTCCTATGTCTGTTCGCCACTACAGTGACAACACAGGGTGGCGAGGCATGACAGCGGCACAGTGTTGCCCAACGGCACAGTGTCGCCCTGCAAAGCGAGAAGATGCAGTGATAAGACGACGTCTTCATCATCACCTTCAGCGTGGTCAGAGGCGCTCAGTGCGCCAGGCAGCGGATCTTAACTACCTCGCCAACCACTCTACCCAGAAATATAAAAACCCTAGATCATGTATAGGGTTCAGGCAGCTTTGGGGCCACCTGTCGGGCCCCGGGCCTTATTGTAACCACCCCGGCCTTGAACTATAAATAGACCGAGGTGTTCGCCCGAAAGGGGTTCCGATCCATTTGCAACCCTGCCAACTCACACACTCATACGCGCAAGACATACAACAATCACCACCCTGCACGTAGAGTATTATGCTCCGGCGGCCCGAACTATGTAAATCTCGGTGTTCACCCGCTCGCTCGAGTTGGATCGCCCTTGAGTCGTCAAGCCCCTCCAATCAAAGAACCTCCACGGGCTTCTTCTGTAGAAGAACGGGGGAAATGTCGTAGCTTCACTTCGACAACGTGTTATGTAGATTTCCGCTGCGTTGTACATTTATTGTATAATAATTTTAAAAGAGAACCTTTTGTGAAATAAAAGACTTGTATATGTAATTTGTGTTATATTTTTTGTATATGATGTTGGGTGTCGCATAACACGACACCACCCAATGCGATTCTGGGAATGTCGGGGCCCCGATCCCCATAGACGTGGTATCAGAGCCGCATTGGGAATAGCACGCATGTAAAGAGCCTATTTTGAAAATTTTAGACGTTTACGAGTGAGGTTTCTGTAGTAAGACTATAAGGAGTATAATAACATAGTTATTTAAGATGGCGACAATAACTCTTGTGTTACTATTCTGTATTTCAAATATATAACGACGCACCTACCTGGAGGTAAGAATGGTAAGGAACGCCACCGAAAGCAGATCAATTTCGGTTAGATCCCCCATACGAGGAAAGTAGTATGGGATGTCCTGTTTATAAATGGACGGGAAGTGAATATGTTTTGTAAAACTTTTCATGTCTTAGAGATATATGAATTGCACTAGCCTCCAGTGCGCAACAGGGGCAAGAGGAGGAGACCCTATCGTGTAGTTTGTAACATGAAATATGTTCTCTAGGACTCTTCATGTCCTATGAGGCATATGAACACGCTGGTCCACCAGTGTGTTTAATTGCAAAGGTGTGGAGCCCTCCATCGGGTGGTGAATAACCCGGTCATTTACTTTGATATGTGGCTTGACTCAAGGACGACACGTATGGCAATGATACGGGACATATGTCTTCATTATTGATATGGACCTGCCTGAAATGATAAAACCCGTGAGTGGTTTTCTGTAGGTACTAACCACGATTACGTATCTCGTGTAGCACACGTTCGTGAGTGGTCGAGTAGAGCCATTGTTAAAATGATTGCCGGTTATAACGGTATAGGTTTTTCTTTGGTGAGGATACGTAGTACCGGCATGGATTGATAAATGCATATATCATCAGGTTGATATGGTAGAACTGAATAAAAGACGCAACAATGTGATGAAGTACTTTGAGCATAGGTTAAAAAAAGTTCAATTAGTGGAACCAGTGATCATGTCGAAGTGAAGACTCATTAACCGGAACAGCGCTACCAAAAACAGAGTATCCTCTGTTTTCGGTCAGCATTGTCACTGAAGTTTATCCAGGGCATAACTTTAGTTCCAAGTAACCAAATAAGATGTTCCTTGCAGGTATGGAAAGATTAGGGAGTCTTATAGATATGTTATTTGAAAACCCAAGGCAGAATCATAATTCAATTTAGTGAAATTTTCAGATTTTCAGAACTGGACAGAGCAAAATGCTCTCTGTACTTTTTTGTAATCTAGCCAAAACTTTGGGCAGAAAATTTTCCTAAGGACATGCCTTATACCATTGGAAAATATTGGAAATATGATAAAACTTTGTTGTGAAGTGTTTTCTCAAATTTTGTCTAGAAATGGAGTAGATTGTGGGTTCAAATCAGACACTTTTAAAAGAAGGTGCTGCAGAAATCTTCCAGAATTTCTGTTGACTTTGAAACTTCCTATCTGTTGAACAAGAACAGTATTGAGGGGCTACAAATAGCCATTTGAAAGATATTGAAGTTATCTAAAACTTTTATATTCACCTCAAGTTATATTTCGGATGTTAACTTGAAGGAAACCAAGGAGTTGTGTAGACTTGTTAGTGTTAGGCACCACTGTCCAGAAAGTGATTAGTTAGGCATACTTTGGGGATTTGTTTGAGCATGACTGTTGTTATACTTTTATCAGTGTCATAACATATTCATGTTCTAAATTCCTTTAAATTTATGCTGAGATCAAATGTGGACATGTCTCAAATATTTATATTGTGCAGAATGGATCGCACGAGGTCTCAGTTTGACGTGGGTGGTTCGAGTGAGAATGGTGATGATTCTCCACCACCGGAGCAGCAAGCATCACCACAATCACCACCTCCACCATCGATCCTTTTGGCGGAGACTTTAAACATCATGTTGGGTTGGAACAGTGGGCAAAGAGTTGCTCCGAACCATGGTGCAGAATATGTCCCGTCAAGGGAGACATCAAGACGAAGAACGTCGCCGAAATACTTATGTGGAGTTTCTGGCGACTGCTCCACCGGTATTCACAGAAACTGAAGATCCTATGAAGGCGAAATTTTGGCTCAGCACTATTGAGTCAATGTTTGGGTTGCTCGAACGTGATGAGCTTGTATGCAGCCCAACAGCTTCATGGTTCCGCCGGTGCTTGGTGGGCAAATTACATTGCTTCCATAACCGCCGGACATCAAGTGACATGGGCTGAATTTTTTGATGCATTCCAAGCCTATCATATCCCCTCAGCGATTATATTTCGGAAACTTCAGTGGTTTCTAGACTTGAAGCAAGGGGGGGGATGCACATGGCTACTCTAAGGCGTTCAGTATGCAACGCCGTATATTGATACTGAGAATAAGAAGTGTGAACATTTCTACCGAGGCCTTGATGTGAAGCTCAAAGAGAAGATGGTATTGTTTCCTCGTGGCAAATTCAATGAGCTTGTCAATGCCACCATAATGGTAGAACATGCTCACCATGAAACTCAAGCGGAAAAGAGGAAGGTGAGTGAACAGCAAATCAGCGTCAATACTATTCCTCAGAAGTACCATTTGGTGTATCATATGCCATCCAGTCAAGTATGGCAATCAGCTGTCCGGCCTCCTAAACCTCAAAGTTGTTTGGTTCAGGCTCAAACTTTTAAACCACAAGAATCGCAGCAGCAACAGCAGCAAGGGGAAGCTCTGCGTGCACCTATTCAACAGCAAAATGCACTGAGCTCTCCTCAGCAGGCCAACGATGAAGTGAAACAGATTCCTTGTTTCACTTGTGGCTGTATGGGTCACTTTGCCAAGGTTTGTCCAATGGGAAAACCGGATAGCGGGTTAGTATCATTTCCAGCATAAAATCAGCCCCGCCGTCGGCAAAAGAGGACGGTGACAAGGACTGGTAAGATTCACCATACAGCTATTTAGGACGTTCCTTAAGGTGAACAAGTGTTAGCGGGTATGAGTACCCTCAACGGCCAAGCAATCCTCATCAGTAAATCATTTGTGACCAAATACCAGATCCAAACTACAGTCACAAAAGGTCATTATCTTATATCTTCACCGGGAGGCAATATGACCACCAACGAAATTGTCTCTCGTGCAAATTTGTGTTTAGGGGGTAGAATATATCCCACCACTCTCATACTCTTGGATGATCAAAATATCGATGTCTTATTGGTCAAGTCGTGGTTGAACAACTACGAGGCTATTCTGGATATCGGTCCCCGCATCATTCAATTCGATTCTCCGCTTCACGGCCACCACACTATCTTTCTCAACAACGATGTTCAAGCAAAGTCAGCAGCATATCAAGCTGAGTTAGTCAAGCTTCAAGACATCCCAGTGGTACGTGAATATATGGACGTGTTTCCTGATGATCTACTAGGCATGCCGCCTCACCGAGAGGTGGAAATCAAGAGTAAATTGGCACCAGGAACCACGCCCATATCTCAAAGACCATACAAGATGGCACCCAAAGAATTAGCCGAGCTCAAGGAGGAATTGAATGAACTTTTGGACAAGGGATATATTCGACCAAATTCAACAACTTGGGGTTGTTCGGCTCTATTTGTGAAGAAGAAAGACGAGGTGCTAAGGTTATGCGTCGATTGTCGGTGCTTCGTATGCTTCAAAGAAACATATTCACTTCCCGTACTGATCGCTGTATGGGACACCCCATACCTCCGACACTCGTATGGGTGAGCCCTCGAATTTCATTGTATTCGAGTGTGTAACTGTAATACCTTCAAATTCATTACCATGCATTGAATTCCTAAAGGGGGGAATTCCCCCCACATTTAGGTGGAATTTTTCCCAAAGTAGCCGCAGCCCTAGACGGGGGAAAACCCCTAGGACTCTTTGGTTGAGTCCCAATTGGACTAGGACACTTCTTCCCCCCCCCCCCCTTTCCGGAGTGTGGTCGCCGGTTAGCCCCGCCGACGAGCCCCGCCGTCGAGACCCGCCAACGAGCCCCGTCACGCCTCGCCATTGCCGGAGAAGAAGCCCGACGATTTGCCTACCATAATTCCCCACAGAAAAAATCCCCGCTGCTGCCATTGCTAGGAGGAAGGCCCTGCCACAAGGAGGAAGTGAGGTAGGTCTTCATTACCCATCTTACGAGGTTGCCGCTGTTTCTACGCATCCGTTTTCTTCGTCCCCTTCGAGCAGAAACTATTGCGTGTGGACAGATCATGTTTTGATCGATTTTTTACGGTGGAATTGATCTAGATCTTGTGTCAAGATCAGCACCACGTCCACACTTGATCCCTAAACCCTTTTTCATCATAAAACCCCATGAAAGCCCATTAAAACATGCAGGAACACATACAAACTGGTTTTATAAACTGCACTATAGGATTTGCATTCATCTACCCCGTTGCATCTTGAGTAAAGTTTGTGCATGATGATTGATTGCTGTAAATTTGGTATGTGCATGGTCGTGAGTAGAAGGACAAGCTCAAGAGGCCGTCTACGAGAAACTACAACACCTAGACTTCGAGACGCTTGAGCAACACGAACCACGGGAGCAAGGCAAGTGCCCCTTGACCATATTGATCCCATGTTTTGAAACTATTTTGTTTGCGAAAAAGTGTATGCTTGAGTCAACTTGATGGGACACCCTTTTATAGTAGTTTACTAGTTTTGTTAACCATCCTTGTCTCTGGTAAAGTTGATGAGTCGGGTATGGTCGTTTTTCCTTTTTGCTTCACTTAACTTACAGGATGCGGGAAGCTGAAATAAACACATGGTTAGCTACTGCACTCATGAGAATAAAGATGATGATAACTTGATAATGTTAATGAGCATGGAATCAGGGAGATCTAGGCAAGCTTGGTTTGTGGATGTTGCTGAATGACATGGTGGTTTACATGCCATAGATCTAAGGACGGGTTCATGCAAGCACATGCCAGGAAAACAGTGCCACCACAAGACTAAATATGGGTGTGGCTTAGCTGACTAATTAAGTGTGTTGCTAGCTTGTTATGGACCGTTGGATGGCGCTGGGAATGGGAGTCGAGAGGGACTTCCCTGGGAACTGCATGGCACAAGAGGGGGCTCGTGGGTGGGAGAATGGAGATTCGATCCTGCCGGTGAACCCTCAGTGGGTCCGTAAATTCTAGTAGCCCCTTTGTAAAGGCTATTTTGTGATCTCTTGGCCATACACTGAGGGTTGTGTACTGGTATAATGGCGGTTCTTTCTAGTCGCCGACAGGTGACGAAATCACAAACTTGTGGGTAAAGTGGTGCCACCTCTGCAGAGCGTAAACCTATCATGATAGTCGTGCTTCCGGTCACAAGCACCTGGCCAACTTCCATGATTAGAGGCAAAACTTGGGATGGTTATTCGGTATGGTTATGGTATGGTCATTGGGATTGGTTTTGGGACTGTTTTGAGTCATAACAATGAGCTTGGTTTCGGTTATATGAATATGAGATGGTTATGAATATTTATGAGCATGAGATGAACTTGAGAAAGATTAATGGCTGGTTGAGACTTGATAAATGTTGAATTTGGTGAAGGAATATTGCTGTTTTACTTGGTTATATTGGGATTTAACTCACCTAGAAATAAATTCTGTTTTTACCATGTTTATGAAATAAAATTTGCTTGCTGCAATGAGCCTTTTTATTTCCTACCTTGTTGTTAGCTACATGTCATACTTTTCCTGCACTTGCTGAGTACGACATGTACTCACCCTTGCATTACCACATATACATCAGCTACAGGAGAAGAATATTTCGAGGAACATGTTGAGTACTAGGCATGCGTACTACCGTCAACTTGTAAGTGGAGTTGAAGTTGGAGCCTGTTGTTTTAGTTATTTTCCGCTGTTGTTTAGAGTCTTCTGCTGCAAGAATAAGTTAGATATTCATGAGTGAGACATTGAGTCATTGTAATAAGGTACTTAAACACTATTTATTCATGGTTATATTAATTCAGTTTGTGGAGTACATGTGTATGTGTGATGAACATCCTGGGCACACATATGCATTCACTTGGTTCTATTTTTGGAATCGGGTGTCACAAATTGCTATCAGAGCCACGTTGACCGTAGGACGCAAGCCTAGGTAGAATGGACACCCTAAAACACATAGGAACACCCCTCTAAACTGTTATTTTCAAAAATTTCTTGCTGCTGCACCTTACTTATCAATTCAGCCACCGCGAAGTGCTATTTTCAGCCCCTCTTTTTTTAATCTTTTGGATAGCAACACTTTTGCTTTCTTGCTTCATAGCTTCTGAAGTTTTGGAGTTATTTTCTTCTTCTCTAAAGTTTCTCATGTCTTATTTATAGATGCCGGTGATTAGGAGCACAGCACGCATAAGGACTCGTCCACTACCACCACTTGGGAGTGCACTTAACCCCATTGAGGTGTCTGATGGATCATATTGGGAGGAGGTGAAGATGGAACCTCAAGATGAATACGAAGTCAATAGCTCTATGCATTAGGAAGAGGACCCGGAAGAGGTGGAACCATTCGAAGACGACATGGAAGATTATCCATAAGAACGGCATTGGTACACACCTCAGGAGGACTTTCACGTGGGCTCACACCCCGTGGAGCCTCATGAACCTATGTCGGGAGGAGATGAATCTGAGAAGGAGCCACCTCTTGCTGAGGACAATAATGAAGGTGATGAACGGGCCAACCGTTCAGTTCAAGAATTCCAGTCCGATGGAACGGAAGGAGGACACATATCCAAGGAGCTCAAAGAATTTCAGGATTGCTGCAGCCTATACCCAGAATATCTCCTCAAGAAAGTCTCTCGTCACGGACATGAAGAGTGGAAGGCTGAAGTAACCATCCTATCTAACGGTAGGGTTGTCACTCGGCACTTCGCATCCACATGGAGAGCCACAAGGGCAGAAGCTATCGATGATGCTGCATGGGATGCACTCACCGGACTGTGCTACGCCTTCCGCGAGCAGCTTGAGAGCACTGCTTTTGAGCTGCAGCCGTATCAGAAGAGTGGTACAAGGGAGATTATTGGACCACATGGAGGAGCTCTTTCCAACCAACAAGCTGCTGACAAGTCTTAGAGGTTGCTTGTGGAGTTAGGAAACTGCTATGCAAGCGCACAAGAAGAGATCCGTTACCTCCGTGAGAAGCTGTATTTGCTGGAGAAACAGGAGGAGACTCGTGCCAATGCAGGAGCAAATGGAGCACCAGCGTCATCCCCTACATGGACTGCCGACTCACCATGGCATGCACCCATATATGGACCACCCCCGTCACACGGCGAGAACAGCACCGGTTCTCACGATTAAGTTTAGGTTTCCATTGAATAAAGCTGTAATAGGAACGTTTAGATCGTAGTAGCTTGAATGAGAGTGGTGTGCTGAAATTTTTGTGATGATTGCTTGGTTTGTGTGCTTATGTGAGTTGTGGGATGCTTTGGCGAATGTCCACATCCACACATAGTGGAGAGATGTGAGATGCTTCGGCACGTGTTCACATCCTTATATAGGCTGAAATTAAAGAAGTTGCTTAGTTCATTACACCTTGATGCATATAGTTGGGAAATCGCTTCTTTGAATTCTTAATTCTATTTCGAGAGTAAACCTTAAAATAAGGGGGGTAGACTTTCTTTCCAACCTTACTGTCTTGGATTCCAAAGGGATTGACATAATACTTGGAATGGACTGGTTATACAAGCACAACAGAGTGATTCAATGCGCTCAGAGGATTGTGCAGTTTACAAGTGAGCATGGTACTCGTATTGAGTTCGAGGCAGCCCAACCGGCAACCGAGAAGGCAGTGCTGAACCACATCGAAGAAGCGACATTGGAAATCATTCTGGTGGTTCAAGAATATTCAGATGTGTTCCCGAAAGAACTTCCAGGTATGCCACCTGACCGGGACATTGAATTTGCCATTGATTTAGTACCCATAACTGCACCTATAGAAAAGAGGCCATATAGGATGCCTGCTAATGAATTAGTAGAGCTCAAGAAGCAAATTCAGGAGCAGCTAGAAAAGGGTTTTATACGCCCAAGCTCGTCACCGTGGGGAGCCCCCGTGCTCTTCGTAGACAAGAAAGATGGGACCCAAAGGATGTTGTCGACTATAGGTCTCTTAACAAAGTGACGATCAAGAATAAATACCCGCTGCCCCACATAGAGGACTTATTCGATCAAATAAAAGGTGCCCGAATTTTCTCCAAGATTGATCTTCGCTCGGGATACTTCCAGCTGAAGATTAAGCCCTCCGACATACCCAAAACTGCATTTCGAACACGGTATGGTTCATATGAATATACTGTTATATCATTTGGGTTGACGAATGCACCCTCATACCTTATGTACCTCATGAATAAGGTATTCAGTGAGTACGTGGACAAGTTCGTCGTGGTTTTCATCGACGAAATCATGGTGTATTCAAAAAGCGAGGAAGAACATGAAGAACACTTGAGGTTGATGTTGCAGAAACTGTGAGAGCATCAATTGTATGCCAAGTTCAGCAAGTGTCAATTTTGGCTAAAGGAGATATCGTTACTAGGCCACATTATCTCCGAAGGAGGAGTTTCGGTTGATCCCGGAAAAGTGGGAGATATTTTAAAGTGGAACCAACTGCAGAATGTAAGAGATATTCAGAGTTTCCTTGGGATGGCTGGATACTGCCGCTGGTTCATCAAGGATTTCTCCAAAATAGCGAAGCCTATCACGGAATTGCTAATAAAGGGGAAAGCATTCCAGTGGAGACCAGCGTGTCAAGACAGCTTTGAAGTACTAAATAAGAGATTAACAACAGCGCCGGTTTTGGTATTGCCAGACGTGAGCAAGAGTTTCGATATATATTGTGACGCATCAAGACAAGGGCTTGGGTGTGTGCTTATGCAAGGAGGACAAGTGGTTGCCTATGCATCGAGGCAATTAAACAAATATGAGCTGAATTACCCCACAAATGACTTGGAACTTGCATCCGTGGTACATGCCTTGAAGATTTGTACATTATATCCTTGGTCACTGATGTGAGATCTATACGGATCACAAAAGCCTCAATTATATATTCACGCAAACGGATCTGAATTTGAGGCAACGTCGATGGTTGGAACTCATCAAGGATTATGATGTTGGAATCAACTATCACTCTGGAAAGGCCAATGTAGTAGCTGATGCGTTGAGCCGAAAAGGAGCATGTCCTCAACTCACTGTTCAGGAGCTGCCACCCGAGCTGCGTAAGGAGTTTGAGCGGTTGCATCTCGGATTCTTGAACAATATGGAGGTGATAGAACCGAACTCAACGTTGGAACAAGAGATACGAGATGGTCAAGCAACAGATTAAGAAATAAAGGAAATCAAGGAAAGAATCCGACAAGGCATAGAAAAGGATTTCAAGGAAGACGAGAAAGGCATGCTTTGGTTAGGGAAAAGGATTTGTGTGCCTAACGTGAAGCACATCTGCGACACGATACTAAAGGAGGCACATGACTCGCCTTATTCCATACACCCCGGCTGTACAAAGATGTACAAGAATCTGAAAACATGCTATTCGCGGGATGGTATGAAAAGAGACATTGCCGAATATGTTGCCTTATGCGACACGTGCCAACGAGTGAAGGTCGAATATCAAAGACCCGTTGGACTGTTACAACCATTAAAAGTACCCGAGTGGAAGTGGGAAGACATCAGCATGGATTTCATAGTCAGATTGCCACGTACTCAGTCAGGTTACGACTCTATTTGGGTTATCGTGGACCGATTGATGAAAACAGCCCACTTCCTTCCTGTTAGAACCAAGTACACCATCACCCAACTAGCCGAGCTGTATATGGAGCAAATTGTGCGTCACCATGGAGTTCCAAAGAGGATAGTTTCAGATCAAGGTTCTCAATTTACCTCTAGGTTCTAGAAGAAGTTGCATGAAGCCATGGGTACACCGTTGAATTCCAGCTCTGCATACCACCCGCAAACCGACAGGCAAACTGAGACAACAAATCAGATTTTGGAAGACATGTTAAGAGCTTGCGCCTTGAAACATGGGTGTAGTTGGGATAGGAGCTTGCCATATGCTGAATTCTCATACAACAACAGTTACCAAGCCAGCTTGAAGATGTCACCTTTTGAAGCATTGTATGGTAGACGGTGTAGAACGCCGCTGTTCTGGAATGAGACCGGAGAAAGCCGATTATTCGGACCCGAAGTGCTGCAAGACGCCGAAAAGCAAGTCCAAACGATGTGTGAAAACTTGAAGGCCGCTCAGTCATGACAAAATGTTTATGCGGACAATAGGCGAAGAAGATTTACCTTCGAAGTTGGAGACTTCGTGTATCTTAAAGTATCGCCTATCCGAGGCCAACGACGGTTCAACGTCAAAGGCAAATTAGCACCTCGCTACATCGCTATCTCTAAAGATCTATCACTGCACACTTGAGAGATCTCTGTCTCCAGCCAATCAAAGCGGGGGACGGATGGAGTAGGCACGGAGAATGTAAGGGTTAGGATTGAGAAAGCAAGCACAATCCGACCCGAGGGGCAAAGCAACTCACGGACTGGCGAACCATTTCGAGATTCATCAAAATTGTTTCAAAGAAGAGGAACAAACATTGTCTTTAACAACACTCATCCACTTATTGACATTGATATGTATCAATCGCCGTTTATCAAGGGTCGCTCACTCATAGAAACTTTCTTGGTTGTGACAGAACAGCATATTAACCGTGCTCTGCGAAATTCAGTGGAAGTCAGCTGGAATCGTACCCAGCAAGGTTCTATTAATTGGTAAACTACTTAGTGCAGAATTCCTTTTCTGGCGCTTCAATTTGATATGTTGTGGACTCTTGAATTCAATTAGGTCCATTCAAGATTTTGGGCAAGCGGGGAGAAGTAGCCTATCAACTAGAGCTGCCAACGCACCTCTTCGACGTGCACGACGTATTTCACGTATCCAAACTCAAGAAGTGCTTAAGAGTACCGGAAGAACAAGTACTGGTGGATGAGCTCGAGCTTCAAGAGGATCTAACCTACGTGGAACACCCCGTCAAAATCTTGGACGTGAAGGAAAGGGTCACGAGGAACAAAGTGATCTGTTGGTGCAAGGTACAATGGAGCCATCACATGGAAGCCGAAACTACATGGGAGCGTGAGGAAGATCTCAAGGCAGAATTCCCCCATCTATTCTCCACCCTATCGAATCTTGAGGGCGAGATTCATTTTAAGGGGGTAGGTTTGCAACACACTCAAATTCATGACCATGCATTGCATACATTTTTCATGTAGAGAAGCATTCGAAAAGAACCATAAAAATGGAGAAAGAACCATAGAAATGGAGAAAGAACCATAGAAATGGAGAAGGAAATATAGAAATGGAGAAAGGGACATAGAAATGGAGAGGGGAATATAGAAATGGAGAAAGGGACATAGAAATGGTGAGAAATGGAAATAAGATAGCTGAAATGAGCCATTCCTAAATTTCCTCAAATTTTCCCCAAATTCCCCAAGGGGGAATTTCCCCCACACTTGGGTGGAATTTTTCCCCAATGTAGCCGCAGCCCTAGAGGGGGAAAAACCCCTAGGACTCTTTGGTTGAGTCCCAATTGTACTAGGACTCTTAGGTTGAGTCCCAATTGGACTAGGACTCTTATTTTCCCCCCTTATAATTACAACCCCCCAGCCCCCCTGCACCTTTGGCCATAGCCCCCCCCTCAACTCGCCGAGTTGAGCACCCCCCTTGCCGGAGTTTGGTCACCGGTGAGCCCCGCCGTCGAGCCCCGTCACGCCTCACCGTCGCCGGAGAAGAAGCCCGACGATCTGCCCTACCATAATTCCCCACAGAAAAATCCCCCGCTGCTGCCGTTGCTAGGAGGAAGGCCCTGCCACAAGGAGGAAGTGAGGTAGGTCTTCATTACCATCTTACGACGTCACTGCTGTTTCTATGCATCCGTTTTTTTCGTCCCCTTTGACCGGAAACTTTTGCGTGTGTACAGATCATGTTTTGATCGATTTTTGACGGTGGAATTGATCTAGATCTTGTGTCAGTATCATCACCACGTCCACAATTGATCCCTACACCCTTGTTCATCATAAAAATCCATGAAAGCCCAATAAAACATGCAAGAACACGTACAAACTGGTTTTATAAACTACACTATAGGATTTGCATTCATCTACCACATTGCATCTTGAATAAAGTTTGTGCATGATGATTGATTGCTGTAAATTTTGTATGTGCGTGGTCATGAGTAGAAGGACAAGCTCAAGAGGCCGTCTACGAGGATCTACAGCACCAAGACTTTGAGACGCTTGAGCCACACGAACCACAGGAGCAAGGCAAGTGCCCCTTGACCATATTGATCCCATGTTTTGAAACTGTTTTGTTTTCGAAAACGTGTATGCTTGAGTCAACTTGATGGGACACCCTTTGATAGGAGTTTACTAGTTTTGTTAATCATCCTTGTCGCCGGGAAAGTTGATGAGTCGGGTATGGTCATTTTTCCTTTTTGCTTCGCTTAATCTACGGGATATGGGAAGCTAAATTAAAACATGGTTAGCTACTGCACTCATGAGAATAAAGATGATGATAACTTGATAATGTTAATGAGCATGGAATCGGGGAGATCTTTGCAAGCTTGGTTCGTTGATGTTGCTGAACGAGACGGTGGTTTTCTTGCCGTAGATCTAAGGACCGGTTCATGCGAGCACATGCCAGGAAAACAGTGCCACCATAAGGCTAAATATGGGTGCGGCTTAGCTGACTAATTAGTTGTGTTGCTAGCTTGTTATGGACCGTTGGATAGCGCGAGGAATGGGAGTCGAGAGGGACTGCCCTGGGAACTGCATGGCACAAGAGGGGGCCTGTGGGTGGGAGAATGGAGATTCGAGCCCGCCGGTGAAACCTCAGTGGATCCGTACATTCTAATAGCCCCCTTTGCAAAGGCTATTTTGTGATCTCTTGGCCATACACCGACGGTTGTGTACTGGTATAATGGAGGTTCTTTCTAGTCGCCGACGGGTGACGAAATCGCGAACTTGTGGGTAAAGTGGTGCCACCTTTGCAGAGCATAAAACTATCATGATAGCCGTTCTTCCGATCACAAGAACCTGGCCAACTTCCATGATTAGAGGCAAAACTTGGGTTGGTTATTCGGTATTGTTATGGTATTGTTGCTGGGTGTGACACCCGGTTCCGAAAACAGAACCAAGTTAATGCATATGTGTGCCCAGGATGTTTATCACACAGACACATGTAATCCACAAACTTAATTCAGAATATAACCAAGAATAAATAGTGTTCAAATACTTTATTACATCGACTAATTGTCTCACTCATGAGTGATTGTTAAATGAACAAATTAAAGATTGTTATAACTTTTATATGGAAATAATAAGGATATATACACAATATGATGCAAACTAAAAAGGTATATACAAGACGAATCTAAACATAGTCCTCCACAATAGATGGCAGGAAGGAGAAGACGCAATGAAGGAAACAACAACAATGAGGCTGCAAGGTTTCCTCTACCTGAGTGGCAGCCAAGAGTTGCACGAAGAGCTGATGGGGAAGTAATACAACAAATGATGAACATGCAGAATCAACTCATACAAAACTTGACACAAGTGGTGGCCAATCTGCAGCAACCTCAACCACAAATTCAAAATGCACCACGTCAACCAAGGTTAAGTGAGTTCCTGAGCACCCAACCACCAAGGTTTGACAATGCTATAGAGCCATTAGAAGCTTATGATTGGCTCAAGAATATTGAGAACAAGTTGCAGATCATACAATGCCAAGGGCGTGAGAGAGTACTCTTTGCCTCTCATCAACTATATGGATCTGCAGTAGACTGGTGGACGGCATACAAGGAAGCTCACGAGGAACCAAAAAGTATTTCATGGAATTAGTTCAAACTCGCCTTCTGTAACCACTATGTTCCAGCTAGAGAAATAAAGAATAAGCGGAAGGAGTTTCTCAATCTGAAACAAGGGAGCATGTCCGTACGGGAGTATCTTACTAAGTTCACTCAGTTGTCTTGCTATGCTCCGGGAGACATTGACACTGACAAGAAGAAGCAAGATTGTTTCATTGAAGGTTTGAACTCATAAATACAGTATGCTATGTCTTCTAGTGACTATGAAAGTTTTTAGAAGCTTATCAACAAGCTTTCATAGTGGAAAGAAAAAGACAAAAATTAGTTGAAGATCGGAAGAGGAAGATGAATTGGCAAGGACAATCTTCTAGCAGCAATAGTCGTCCTCGCTTCTCATCACCGCCGGCTGTAGCGATGAATCGACCAATGGCTCCTAATCAGTTCCAGAGGAACTACAATCCAGCTGCAAGGAATCCGGCTTTTCAACAACAACAACAGCGACAACAAGTGCAACAACAGCGTCCTGCCTTTCAACCTCGTCCTGCAGGATCAAATCCTCCAAATACGTCGCAAGGTAATAAAGCACCATTGAACAAGGTCACTGGGCAATGCTACAACTGTGGAGAAATGGGACACTATGCCAACCGGTGCCCAAATAAGAAGCCACCTCAACAATAGAATCTTGTGTGTGGCAAGGTGAATCATGTGACCATGGAGGAAGCACAAGAGGCACCAAATGTGGTTATTGGTATGTTTTCTACTAATACTTATCCTGCTACAATTTTGTTTGACTCTGGTGCAACACACTCATTCATAGACAAGGGGTTCATAACCAAGTACAAATTACCAATTACATCTATGAGTCGAGTGTTAGTAGTGAATTCTCCTGGAGGAGAAATAAAGACAAAACAAACATGTCCCAAGGTAAATCTAGGAGTTAATGGAGTAGAATTCCTTGCAAATCTCATTGTGATAGAATCACAAGGGATAGATATCATCTTGGGGATGGATTGGTTGACAAAGTATAAAGGAGTTATACACTGTTCAACGAGAACGGTGGAATTAACACATACGGATGGAACAAAGGTTGAGTTCACATCTATTCAAGTACCATCTGGAAATGTTCAACTCAACAAGACCGAAGTAGTTATTGAGGACATAAAGGTTGTCAATGAATTCCCAGATGTATTTCCCGAAGACTTACCAGGTATGCCACCGGATCAAGAAGTGGAGTTCATTATTGAATTAGTACCTGGTACTGCTCCCATATATAAAAGACCATATAGAATGGATACCCAACAGTTAGCAGAACTCGAGGATCATATCCGAGAGTTATCAGAAAAAGGATATATCCGTCCTAGTTCCTCACCATGGGGAGCACCGGTCATATTTGTACCGAAGAAGGATGGGACTAAGAGGTTATGTGTAGATTACCGTGCCCTCAATGAAGTGACAATCAAAAACAAGTACCCTTTACCTCGTATTGAGGACTTGTTTGATCAATTAAGAGGTGCATGTGTATTCTCCAAGATTGACCTCCGTTCCGAATATCATCAACTAAGGATAAGAGAATCAGATATTCCAAAGACAACATTTGTTTCTAGGTATGGACTGTACGAATATACAGTTATGCCTTTTGGACTAACAAATGCTCCGGCATATTTCATGTATCTTATGAATAAGGTATTCATGAAATATTTGGACAAGTTTGTAGTAGTGCTCATTTATGATATCCTCATATACTCAAAGAATGAGAAAGAACATGAAGAGCACCTGAGAATAGTGTTACAAAAGCTAAGAGAAAACCAACTTTAAGCCAAATTCAGTAAGTGTGAATTTTGGCTTAAGAAAGTTGCTTTCTGGGGCATATTATCTATGAAGGAGGAATATCTATGGATCCAGAGAAGATAGCTGGTATTCAAAAGTGGAAAACACCAGAGAATGTCGGAGAAATCCGAAGCTTCTTAGGATTGGTTGGCTATTACCGAAGGTTCATTGAAGGATTTTCAAAAATAGCCAAACCACTCACAAAAATGTTGGAAAAAGGAGCTGCTTTTGTATGGTCTCAAGAATGTGAATCAAGCTTTCAAGAATTAAAGAAGAAGTTAACAACTGCCCCAGTCTTGGTTATGCCTGATATGGAGAAATCATTCTCTGTCTATTGTGTGCTTATGCAAGAAGGGCATGTTATTGCCTATGCTTCCCGACAACTTCGGAAACATGAGAAGAATTACCCTGCCATGATCTAGAGTTAGCAGCAGTTGTACATGCATTGAAGTTATGGAGACATTACCTAATGGGTAAGAGAACTAAGATATATACAGATCACAAGAGTTTAAATATATCTTCACCCAACCGGATCTCAATCTTCGACAAAGAAGATGGTTGGAGTTCATTAATGATTTTGATGTTGAATGAATTACCACCCTAGAAAAGCTAATGTGGTTACAGATGCCTTGAGCAGAAAGACACATGTTAACATGTTAACGATGAGAGATCTACAACCTCAACTTTGTGATGAGTTCGCAAGACTCAACCTATGCTTGGTGAATCACACAGAAGCCATAGCAATGGAAGTTAACTCAACTCTAGAACAATATATTCGAAATGGTCAAAAGAATGATGAAAAGATCAAAGAAATCAAGAAGTTGATCAAAGAAAACAAAGCCCCAGGGTTTAGAGAAGATGAGCATGGTATAGTGTGGCATGGTAAAAGAATTTGTGTTCCAGATATCAAGGAAATAAAGAAGTTAATTTTAAAAGAGGCTATGATTCTGATTTCTCTATCCATCCTGGCAGTACAAAGATGTATCATGATCTTAAAACTAGGTATTGGTGGTACGGGATGAAAAGAGACGTTGCAGAGCATGTGGCATTGTGTGACACATGTCAATTAGTCAAAGCAGAACACCAAAGGCCTGCAGGATTATTACAACCACTAAAGATACCTGAATGGAAGTGGGAAGAAATTGGAATGGACTTTATAGTGGGTTTGCCCAGGACACAAACAGGGTATGATTCAATATGGGTGATAGTGGATAGATTGACCAAAGTTGCTCATTTCATTCCAGTGAAGGAAAATTATAACGGTTCCAAATTAGCAGAACTGTATATGTCGAGAATAGTCTGCCTACATGGTGTACCCAAAAAGATAGTGTCAGATAGAGGTACACAGTTCACCTCAACATTTTGGCAGAAATTACATGAGTCTATGGGAACTCAATTAAATTTCAGTTCTGCATATCATCCACAAACTGATGGGCAGATCGAAAGGACCAACCAAATTCTTGAAGATATGCTTAGAGCTTGTGCACTCAAAAATAGTAGGAGTTGGGATAAGAATTTACCATATGCAGAATTCTCCTACAACAATAGTTACCAAGCAAGTATGAAAATGTCTCCATTTGAGGCGTTATATGGAAGAAAATGCAGAACTCCTTTGTTTTGGGATCAAATTGGAGAGAATAAAGTGTTTGGGCCAGAATTATTAAGAGATGCCGAAAAGAAAGTGAGAGAAATCCGTAATAACCTAAAGATAGCTCAAACAAGGCAAAAGAGTTATGCGGACACAAGGCGAAGAGAACTATTCTTCGAAGTGGGAGACTACGTGTATCTCAAAGTATCACCCATGCGTGGACTTAGGAGATTTAAAGTAAGAGCGAAACTAGCACCTCGGTTTATCAGACCATTCAAGATACTAGAATGCAAAGGAGAGGTAGCATATCAGTTGGAGTTACCCTCTCGATTGTCGGATGTACACAATGTGTTCCATATATCACAGCTCAAAAAGTGTTTAAGAACACCCGAGGAGCAACTACCAATGGAAGAATTGGATGTACAAGAAGATCTTTCATATACCGAGTACCCTGTCAAAATCCTTGACACAATGGAAAAGGATACAATAAACAAAAGGATTCGTATGTACAAAGTTCAATGGAAACATCATTCGGAGGCAGAAGCTACATGGGAAAGGGAAGATGAGTTAAAGTCACAGTTTCCTCATCTATTTCCTTTGTAACCCCAATCTCGAGGACGAGATTTTTCTTAAGGGGGGTAGAATTGAAACAACCCAAAAAACCTGATTGCATGAAACAAAACCGCCCCCTCTCCCTTCCTTCGTTCCCAAGCATTAACCACGTGTCAAATGGCCTCTTCTTCCTCGAGCAACCGCCACTCCTCTCCTCTCTCTCTTTGCTTTCCCCTTCTATTATCACATGTGAACCATATGGCTCGGTTCCGGCCAACTCTTCGCGCCTCCTCCTCAACCGACGTCCCAGCAACCGCCGCCCCTTTCCACTCTACAAATACCGCCCGGCGCCGACCCTTTTTCTCCACAAAACCGCTCCAATTCCCCATTTTGAGATCCGAAGCCCTAATCTTCGATTCCCAGAATTCAAGCGCTGATCACCCGATACAACCCTCCCTACACCCTCCCTCGACCTCAAGAACGAAATCCTCTGAAGAAACAAGCCAAGGAAGCATTGCCGATGAAGATCGCCGGAGTCCGCCGCCAAACGTCGTCACCGACACACTTCCGGCCAGTTTGGGTCCAGAAAATCACCCTAGGTGAGTTCCCCATCCTCCCCTCTTTCTTCTGATGCAAAGAGATCAAGAAACGGTGAAGAAACGGTAAAACCCGAAAGTTTCCGGCGAAGCCGCCGCCGCTCACCGCCGCGCGCAGCCGCCGGCCGCGAAGGAGAAGGGGGTGAGGCGACGTGGCCGCTTCTGAGCCCTCGGATCCGAAGTGAGCGGTTAAGATTAAAAGAACAGATATCGGTTCAATTCTTTTAATCTGGGCCGTTGATCTCAGATCCAACGGCCCACATTTAAAACAGGTCGTAACCGTTGTGATTTTCACAGAAGGGTCCCTAGAGATTTAAACAACTAGGAAATAGCCCATGTTCTTTTACAAAATTAACCCTAGGCTTAATAGGAATTAGAAATTCAGTTTAAAATAGCCAAATAGCCCCTGTGTGATTTGTAAATTAATAAAATGGTTTTGTATATGCAATTTGAACCCTAGAAAAACTGTAAGTATTACATTTTGGCCCAAAACAGTTTAAATTTTTTATTTTAATTCTGTAATTAATTAAAATAGGCTAAATGACTTTTTAAAAGTGTTAGGAATTTATCAAAAACTCTGTTTAAACATTCTGATCAGAAAATTAAAAATAATAATTCCCAAAGGCTGAAATTATTTATTTGGTGACAAATTAATTCTGAAAATCAAAATAAAAATAATATAGGTCTCAAAAAAATTGTAGAAATTTATTAAAAAGCATAAGATTATTCTGTTTTCATATTTTTGTATATTTGAAGTTTCTGTAGTCCAGAATAATTATATATATATGGCTGAAAATATAATTTTAAGCATTAAATAAATGCTGAAATATAAATAAAAATATTATATAATAAAGGAAAATTATGGAAACTATTCCAAATACATAAATAGGTTCTGAAATGTAGAAAATAGTAATATGAGTTCTGAAAATGATTATAGTAATAATTTAAATAATTTTTAGAACTGAATTAATTATAGAATTGACATATATACATATAAAACTCTAGAAATCATTCCAAATCACCACACAATTTGAAAATGAGCATTTTGCTATAACAAAGATAAAGTAAAAGATGTAGATGTCCATTTGAAACTTGTTTTCATTTCAAACCACATGAAATGACATGAAATCAATAATATATGGAGAAAATAAGTATTATATGTGTGTAATCAAACATCTAAATGATTGAAATGCATTGTTAAGTTTCTTATGGCATGTTTGGCATTGTTTTGTGTGCATATACATGGATAGAACCAACCCAAGAACTACTTTCTAATCTTCAAGAGCAAGATTTCGAAGTGAATCGACATCCATTCAAAGGCAAGTGTTCCTTGACCACTTTGTTCCTATTCTAGGATGAATAGTTAGACTATTTGCATGATGTCTTCAATATGAAACCTAGTGTAGGATGTTTCCCTAGTTTCATTTCTTTATCATTCCTTGCAAAACCATGGAGGGATTTAGATAGGATTTGTTGGTTATCATTTTATGTGCTTAGCCATGCTTGGAATGTAGAAAATGAATCAAACATAGATGTTGCTAGTCTTGTGGATTATATGAAAGACACAAGTGTGTGTCATGGTGTTAGGAATCTAGACAGGCTGGTTGTTTTGGTTGGTGCTTCGTGCACGAGATTCAGGAATGTGTTAGTGCATGTCTTAGATTCTAAGGATTGGTTCATGGAACAGTTAACCCGGCTTTACAGTGCCACCACAAGACTGAGATGGGGCAGCTTGGCCAATTAATTAGGAGTTTGCCGGTATAGTATGAGTGTTTGGATGGTGCGGCGAATGGGAGTCCATTTTTTACTACCCTAGGAACTGCAAGGCTCAAGAGGGGGCTTCTGCAGGGGAGGGTTTACTCCCAGAAACTGCAGCGGTGAAACCTCAGTGGGCTTGTACTTGCCGGTAGACCCTTTGTAAAGGCCATGTAGTGATCTCCTGATCGCACACCAAAGGAAGTGTGTAATGTGGCTTGCAACCACGGATATCAGGGAGGTTTCTTAGTCCACGTGGCAACAGGGGATGAAATCATTACTTGTGGTAAAGTGGTACAATCTCTGCAGAGAACCAAACTGTCATGACAGCCGTGCTCACGGTCAAGAGCAGCTTGGACTTGTCCATGATTAGAGAAACATGGATATGGGTTGAAAGAGATTGTTGGGTGGTGTAACCTAACACTAATGACTTAATTATGAAGTTGGTGGGAATATCACTTAGTAAATAGGTTGCTAATAAAAGCTAACGCTTAGGATTAATGCGTAGTGCTAAACCATGTTAGCCTTTCCTTGTTATTAGCCCTCATAACATTATTTCCTACATTTGCCGAGTACCTTTGGTACTCAAACTTGCTTTTGTTGAAATATCATATGCTGCTTAGGTGCAAATGAAGACATAAACTTCAATGAAGAAGACTTCGATCCCGAGGAGCTGTTCTAGGTTGGCGAGACCCCTGGGCAACGCCTGTGGAACTGGAGCATCCACGCTATAGTCTTCCGCTGTTATGTTATAGTGTAATAGTACTCTTATTGGGTATTTTATGTCTTATATTGTATTATTATGATATACGTTGTACTTGGCTTGTAATATAATAATATTTCACTCTTGTCGGCACATGTATGAGTCAACCGATCCTGGCATACATGTGAGTATACGCTCGGCGTTCCTTATGGAAAACCGGGTGTGACACATAAATTGGCGTCGTTACATGTAAAACCCCACGAGAACATGGATGGCACGCTTGGCAATGACATAGTCCTCATAGCGCTAGGAGGTTCATCAGAGTGTTGGCAAGCGCCACGTGAGAGCGCCGGTGGCATATCTCGGGAACCATGAAACCATCATCGTCGGCGCCCGCGTGGCCGAGAGAAGACACCTCCTCGTGAGATCTAGCCCAGCCGTGGCTGCAGGTGACCCTATCCCAGCATGCAGAACCTTCCTCTAATCGAATTGATCTTTCCTATCCTCCCCCCCCCCCCCCCCGCCGCCGCCGTAATCGCAGGTGGGGTGAAGCGAGAGGAGAGATGACAGGGCACAACTGCCACGTGCACGCTGATAGAGCGCGTACCAGCCGAGGGCACGCGCATGGAACCGCGGGCAGAGGTGGTGCCAGGGAGGTGTGGCAAAAGCGTCACCCCCCCCCCCCCCCCCCGCCCGGAGCCGCTCAACAGCAGGGGTGCTACGGAGGTGCGGTGGGGGAATCAAAACAAGAATCTACCGATCTGTTGAACAATTCTACTCTGCTAGTGGTTCACATTTCAGAGGCGATGTGTTGACCCTGTTCACCGGAGTCCAGTTGTGCTTCCCGTACCAATCCCTGTGGATAAGTAGTTGGTACACACAACAAAACGAAACGACTTCCATACAATGAATATTGATTAATAACCCATTAAAATCTTATAAACATGTTCTAGGTTACATTTAATGTGACCGAGAAATGGCCAATAAAATTGTAAAAGGCTCTAGAAACAGCGGAGCGAAACGACGCCATGCCCACCAGGCAGATTTAGGCATAGAACTAGACCTAATTGTCATCCTCGCATGCTTCAGCTTCTTTTTCTTCTAATTATCCACATGTGAAGCAACAGTGAGTATAGATAGTACTCAACGAACCTTAATACTACTTAAGCAAAGTGTTTCATGGATGAGGGCGTTAGCAAAAAGAGGCCATATGTGTAGTTTTGCCGAAAAGTATTTTATTCAAGCTTATTTTTAAAAATAGTTTTGCAATAACAGAGATAGGTAGTTGAATCATTTTTTAGTTGATGGGATCTAAGTGAGTAAAACTTCATCCCGCCAGTTCCCTATGTTTTATTTGAGTCCTCGGACCCATGGTCCTACTAACTCTAGTACGGTGCCACAATATCCAACACACGACAATCAATGCCACGCCTCTACATCAAGTAGATATACAAGATTAATCAATATAAACCCAAGACATAATGTATCAATGACCGTGACAACGGCTAGCCGGATAGGTTAACACTCTATAGAAGTTGTACACTTTACCCACAGGCTATGTACCCTTGATCGGTGAGTAACACAATGCTCGCCTCATATCCCTGAGTAATCCCACAATTACATCTCTGCGCGCACTCAAGGGCTATTTGGGCAATTACTCTCCCAGCCAAATCACGGGTAATGACTCACCTGTGCCTTCTCCTGATCCCCCGTGCCCTACTAGCCACCAAATAGCTCAAGTGGAAGTCACCAAGAAGTTAGAGTGAGTCCCTCCATACAGGTTCTATGGTTATACAAAATCACTATGTTGCGGTCAAATAAATCGGTCCTTGTATTAGTGATGTGGCTCCATCTAGTCCACAACAGGTGGACTACACCAAAGCACACTACTACTAATTCACCACATCCCCCATCAACCACACCACCCCACTTAACATAAGACCAGTTGCTATACACAACACCCATCCCACTTCCTAACTCACACCACCAAGCAAATTTTAACACTTTTTGAAAATCAGGTGAGTATTTGTAGTGGGTCGCGACGTGAACATCATAGAGGTTCCTAAGCATTCTACTAGCAAGGAGGTACCCACATCACCACTGTAGTATGATGACGAAGTTATTGGGTTGTCAAGTGGGTTGTGTTATCAAAGTCAAGGATGGGTTCATGATTATTAACATTGTTATCATGTAACTGAAAAAATGTCATGCTTCAGGACTTCGATAATGAATAACCGACATGAGTGTCATATTATTTGTAAAGATAGCAGATAGCCGATGTCAAGATCCATATAGATGATAATGAAATGCATTAAGTTAGGTTACTAATGAGATGTAACCAGCATCAATATCACTTACAGTTATGAAGTCAAGTAACCAACATGAATATCGGGTTATGGGCATAATTATGCTACCATTATTCAAATGGGTCTTAACTAAATCAATTACTAAAATAGTCATTCAGTCATGCAATGTAAAAGAGGCTGGTAGAAATGATTGCAAGAACATAGCTTAAATATGATAAGGGAAGTTAGATCTTACCTTCACACACTGCGATAAGTCCCTCGCAATCCGAGTCTTCAAGTTCCTCTTCAAGCTCTCCAAAATCTACACTACGCAACTACAACCAATAAATACTAAAGCCAAATGAAACTCCAAGAAATCCAAAAAAAGTCTAAGAATATGTAAATATTTTTGCAACATAATATGATTGATATTTTTAGAAAATTATAGGTGCAGATATTATTTCATTTGGAGCTTGTATGTGGATTTCTTTAATTTATGGTTATTTAAATGTTTTTGAAAGGTTGTTATCAATTTGTCACTTCCCATAATTTATTTTGATCAATAATTACTATTACCATTTCTAGAGAAGAAATATTACTTTTAAAAAATTTTAGGGTTTTAGCTAATTGTTTGTTGGAGTGTTACTTAATATGGAGTTTAAGCATACAACTTAAGCCAAGATATGGTTAATTTACCAATTTTATGCAACTTAATTTTGCTACTAATCATTGTTATTATATTTTAAAAGTTAAATGCTGTTTTTAGAGAATTTTCCAGAGATTTCTACACTCAGAAATGTATTTTGTAATATTTTGCGTGTAATTGTTGTGTAAACTTGGCAAATTGATCTGTGCACAGTGGCTGACAAATGAGGCAGGAGTTTAGAGAGTATGTGACTTATGGGTGTTGGGTTCACGTGGACTAAATCTATACAGAGTGATTTAAATGCCTGTGGATGGACTATGCTGAGTTGGAGCTTAGGTGGCAGATGGCTAGTCTGCCACATCAACAAAAAGGTTGTGGTGTCTGCCACAGGGCTGCCATGCTGGCATGTGACTTGCTGTGTTGAGGGCTGCTGACTGGGTTGCCACATGTGCAGGGTCTTCCTACGTGGCTATCACATGCGCGCAGGTGCGTGCCACGCATGCGCCACATGCAGACGAGGCGAGGTGGTGACCGGCGGAGAGGCCTTACCAGTGGCTCGCAGGAATATGAACTTTTCTTCGCATGGGAAAAATATAAGTGTTTGTTAGGCTTCTACAAAGCACGGTGAGCTTGCTAGTGGTAGTTTTTTTATGACTCGTGGCTATATACTGACCAACGTTGTTTATGGTCAGATTTTATTTAACATACTTTTATATTAGTTTAACTTTTAGCCCTTGTGTCTCAAGCAATCATAATCACAGTCATATGACACTATATGTTTCCCATATAACATAATCTTAGCTTCTCTAATCAAGAACCAACAAGAAGTCCTGTTTAGAGATCTTATTTTGTTATGTGATTATTATGCTATGGCATATAAGTATATTCTGACTAACATTGATTAGACTTAATTTACCATTGCCTAAATTCAATGATTGCATTCGATGATTCATGATCATACACTGACCAACGTAGTTTGTGATATTTACATGTGAATCAGTCTATCTTTTATTAGACTATTTCTTAAGATAACTACATTTTGTTTTTGCCCAACGGTGATGCAAAATAAATAAAGGTTTTCATTTCCATGATATTAGTCCTCTTTCTTGTCAGATTATTATCGTTGTAGAATAAATATTCACACTTTTATGGATATTTCAGTTTTCTCTTTGTAAAGTCCCAAAAATGTATATGAAATAAAACGAGGCTTGAATGGCTATGTCTTGCAAATTCATGAAAATGGGACTTGCTAAAACTTTTCTTCACGCAAAGTTGTACCAAGGATGTTCATCAAAAAGAGGCTCACATGTTCATTTGAATGTGTTGAACCAATATGGAATTAAATACTCATTTGCATGAAAGTTAAAAAATCAGATTTTCAAATTCGAAATTCACTGCAAATTGTGGCCAAACTTTTGAATACACATGCGGCCTCCTACTTTTGAATTTGAGGAAAAAGTTGGATGGCAACCTTCTAATTTTAGGGTGGGCTAAAAAGGAATTTAATAGGAGCAAGTTTAAATTCAAACTGAATTCAAATTTGCAAGCCAAATTCAAAAGTAATTCAGAGAGTTCAAATGCTAGCCCACTTTTCAATTTCAGAACTTTTGAATTGAGGAGATGGACATGAGGAGATCTTTTGAGAGGAGGAAGGGGTGACCCCACATGTCATTGAGCAATATGACTTGCAAATGAAGTAATCGGGTCTCTGTTTTCCACTCCACCAAAGAGCCTTCACCGGGCGCCACCGAGATTCCTCGCAACAGGCTGGCACCAGTGTGTGAGCTTTACTCTCGACGTGATCTTCTCCTCACAGACCGAAGCAAACAGCCTTTGGCTTCCTCCTCACACGGGATACACCGAGAACAAAGCGCCGCCGCCTCGGGTCCAATCGGGAAAGCGTGAAACCAAGCGTGCAACAACCCTCTGAGCTCCAAAACGGCACGGCGCGCTCGTTCTCCACTCCCTCGACGCAAAAACAGCGGAGCTCCGGCTTCCCTCACCCTAGAACGGCCTTCCTACGCAGCGACCTAGCACAGCCGGCGATCGGGCGCACGTGGAAAGCTCACCACAGAGGTTTTCACGCCCGAGCAAGCACGGCCACGGGAGCGCCCTACCTCAGTGATGCTCTCCTCCAAAACTTGGATCATGCTGTGAACCCTAGCGCCCGAATTTGCCGTTCTTCTCCCGGTGCACCTCCACGGACCTTTCGGTATGAAATTCCAAAATTTGTAGTCAATTCTCACTTAGAGTTCATCAAATCATGCACAAAGAAGCTAGAGTAGTCGGCAACCAACTTCTCTTCACTACCCTAGCCTTAAACGCCACGTAGACCGATCGATTCTCAACTTTTCCGAGCTCAACCGCGGTGGATGTCGCGAGCGCACGGTGAGAACCCATTTGGAGGTGTTTCAAGCTCTGGTTCTTCCTTGCCGAGCTAGTCTATCACCCACTGGTGCTTTGGAGCAGTTTGGCCAAACGTTTGGAGGGCTAGGTGGGCTGGCCGACAATGCCGAAGTGCCCCCGAGGCCGCTGCACGTCGCCGGGCTATTTCCGGCCACCAGCAGCCCGAGCAAATCCCACAGAAGTGTTCCCCGACCACCAAAACCCCCGGACGATGATACTCCGGCTGAGAGGCGGCCGGAAACGCCGGGCCGGCGAGCTCCGGTCTCGGTCCGGCGAGGGGGGGCGCGCGAGAGGGAGGTGGGAGGAAGAAGAAAGGCGTCGGCCCCACGTGTCAGGGACCGAGTTTTTAAAATTATGATCTTCTGTGGCGTGTGATCCACTGTGGCTGCACGCTGGAACCGTGTATCCTCGGTGTGGTTCGAATCTCAGTGGCTGAGATTTAAACCAGTGGGCCCAACCGATTTCTAATAGCAAAACAAATCCAGATTTTGCCACAATTTTGCAAAATCATATCTTTGTGTAGGAACCTCCAAATTGAGTGATTCAAATTGGGTTGGATACATTTTGCAAAAATCTATCCAACTATGAACCCCAATTTGTACGAAAGTCAATAATAAATTCTGGAAAATTCTTTGAAGGTTTTCTGTAAATGAATTATTGAGGGAGTTTGGTTCATCAAAAAATCCTCAAATTTTGCCAGAATATTCTTTAGGATATTATAGGCCTTCTAGATAATTTTCAGCTCATTTGAAGATGATCTGAGTAGGAATTTGCTAAATACAAACTGCTGTGTTCAAAGTGGTCCAGAAACTTTTTCATAAAAGGTTTCTAATTTGTAGAATCTATTCTAGGCAATTCATAGCTTCAAAAATCATGAGAAAATTCAGGAATTCTCTATGAGTCATACTTCAAATTTTAGTTCACTTGATTGGGCATGAGAATGCACATTACTCCAGAATTAGTTCTTTTAGTAGAAATGCTTAAGGAATTATTCTGGAGGAACTACTCAAGTAAAAGGCCTGAACTTTGGGCCAAAGGACTTTCTTGTGACCAGAAACTCACATGTAAAGTTTCAGCTCATGTTGAGCCTTAGAACTCTCTGTATTGGTTTTCCATGCTTAGGTATGTGGGGAAATACATAAGAGTAGTGTGGGAATTGTGGGAGACACAATTTGCATCCACATTAGCTGCAATCTGGCAAGCTAAGTCTCTGTGTAGGGTATGACTTCCTATAAAAATTTCGAAGTCATTGGAGATAAGGATCTTTAGTTATGTCCAAATCATTCTAGTTCATCTCTTATGTTCATTAGGAAACTTAGTTAGTCTATAAACTAAACCCCTAAAACAGCTTTAGTTTCATTGATGTTTCTTTGCACAACAGAGGCAACAAATTCATTCTTGGCATTTCCACACAGCCTCTATTCTTAAGAAGTCAAGTCTTGAATTCCTTCCATTGCATTATAAAAACTTGTGCATATACATGTCGATAGGGTTCACAACAAAGGGGATTCGAAGGAGTGGTTCATTGAAGTTGGATCAGACTCCGGAGGATCAAGGGATTGAATATCACTAACTGCTATTATATACTACTGGCCTGCAAAATAAGCAAGCTCCGGTTTGCATTTAACAGCTTTTAAGTTTTTACTTTGTATTCACTATGTTGGTTAGGAAATGAAATGTGCATTAGGTCTAGTTGCTTTGATACTCCTCTTGCATGACCAAATAAACCCATGGAGTATTGGGTAGATGTCTTTTCATCGTGTAGAACTGCCATGCTTAAGTAGGGTTCGGTAGAAGTCAAGTGGTGAGATGCTACTCGCATGATCAAGAGAAACAGGGGCATACGGGATTGGTTCAGAAAATTGTTAGCAAGTTGAAGTTGAGACCGGGCAGGTTGTAGGAGCAGCAGGACATAGGGGCCTGGGTGCGTTAGACCTGTCCTTGTCGGTCAAGGACCGATCCGTATGAGGCCCTATTGAGCAAGTTTGAGTTATGTACCGGACTCATGCTGGCTATATGGGACCTAGTAAACTGATGAACCTCGGGAAGCTTGCATTGGGACTTTTCCGATCACCTCAGGCGAGAGGGCCGGTGTGCAGTATGTGGGTAACACTCTCATGACATCTCATGTTGGTAGGTGCACCATGAGGGTGACTACTGTATGGGGCGATCGGATCGATTCAACGTAGGTGAAACGAGGGAAAGGATGCCACGTATGACGTCAGTGATGGTTGCTGTAGGCAACGTCGAGTACGGGCGTACGTGTCGTATAGTCCGGGTGTTTTTGATTCGAATCACCGTCGCTCGCGGAAGAGGATTGAGCATACTTGTTCTCACAGTCGTGACGTAGTAAGAACTTGCATGAGGAAGGAACTAATCACTATGGTTTGAAGTTCATACTAGCTTTATGATGTATCTTTTATGAATAGTTAGAGCAAACTTGATTCATTTACACCATGAGCAATTTACATCGGGGGAAAGCATTTCTTATTTGATTGTGGACTCCCGATGTGGCGTGCCCAAGGTTACTATTAATTTGCTGCTAATAAGACTTGAAAGTAAGGTCACATTTAGGCGAGTTTATTATGCATTATGCTATGCTACTTTATGTCTATACCCTCATGTAGAGTTTCATGACTAGGTTTGACGGTTAAGTCTTGCTGAGCGTTATGCTCACGGATAATATCCTAGTTGTTTTGCAGGTATTGACTCTAATGCTATGAGTAGGGTTGTCCGATGAGACTCGGAACCTTCCAAGTGGATACTCAGGAGCAACCTCGCCGCTGCTGTTGTTATTTGTGTTGCTAGTAAGAAACGTCTGTGGGCTGGACAGTTTCTTTGTTGCTGAGTTGAAAAGGAGTCGTGAGAGTTATAGTCTTCCACTGTAGTATTATTTTGAGATAAGTATTTGTAAAGTATTCTTTCTATGCTTCCACAAATGATTTATGTAATATGTGTGTCCTTTACCCGTGTGCTGTTGAGTGCCGCATCGCACGGCACCACCCAATGTGATTCCCGGACGAGCGTGCATGGACCCGTGGTCCGGGGATGGGCGCCGCGACACTCCTGTTATCCCTATTATTATTCAACTATAAGTTTTGTTGTTCATAGTATATTAATAAACATTAAACATATTAATTAGTTTTATTTCCCCAAAATATTATATGCATGCACACATTAAATAAGGTTTCGATTTCATTGAAATCGTTTGGATATTTAGTCTATCGATCTGATGAAATTTTACTTATGATTATACCAGTTAGGATCTGGATGAGCAATTACCTATTTTATTTGGATCTAGGAGAGCAATCCTCTAGTATAAATTATGTTAGTTTTCTATCATTCGTTAAGAGGGGATTTTGAAACCTCCTTATCCCTAAGCTATTAATCAGAAGAACCCTTGTAGCTTCCAACTATAAAGAAAAGAAAAGGTGATCTATGATTGAGCTTAGGAATCGGTTCTAATAAATTGTCTAGCAGGACCGTTTGTAGTTATGAACCGGTACTGATAAGAACCATATTAGCACCGGTTCCAGTTTTAATCCAGTACTAATAATCACATTTTCGGTTGCTGTTCTTGCGGATATGTATTCCAGGTAAAAAAATAAATTCCCTTTATTCGAGCTCACAACATATAAATATCACGCATAACTCAGACCATATAAACAACATTCACATAAATCGGAACGTATAAACAGCATTAATAGAACATATAAACATCACTTATCCTTACACTGGACTCGATACCCTCGAACCGAATGCAAAGTCTCAAATGTTAAAATATCCTGCATTTTGGAATAGTTTACGAGTGACGCGATATCTACATGCCACGGCGTGGACACCAAAAACTATTACTAGTCCCTTCAGAAGAAAAAATTGCCTGACTGGTCCTTTTAGGTCTACATATGCTAGTTTTTGCCGGAAATGTTGAGAAGGACGGCCAGCCGACTGTTGGTACTGATGTTGTAATGTGTTTTTGTACAAATTTGGTAGGGATGATCTGTTTTGCAACAAAAGGATGATTCATCAACGAAAATATGCTAATGGTGCATTTCAACATAAGCCCAAATTTTGTATACATAAAAAACTAGAGCGACATTATGTGCAAACAATCTTTTCCTTGAAGCCTGCCAGAAACACTTTGATTAACTGTGGCCTACAAGACCCATCGGCAGTATGAATTGGATGGCTGAAATCATTGAGGCAGAAGCTGGTGTCAAATGACTTCACGGTGAGCGTGATGCAGCGCCTTCACACCGAATGAAGCACCACAAAACAAAAAGTACCAATGTCATGCGCACCCACAAACACTAGCCGCCTGTGGCCCAGGATTACATTGCAGCCATCCTGTTCAACCTTGACACACCACATCTTCCTGCTGAACGGGCTGACTATGATGTCACTCCCCCTCCGCCATTGTCTCCATCCAAGCGTCAACCAAGCTCGTCGGAGATGCACTGCAGAAGTGCAGTTAGATCTGATGATGCTATTCCCCTTCCGCCATTGTTGTTGTCCAAGTACCATTTGTGTTTGGTACAAAGTATTTACATGATTTTTAGAGGAAGATGGTGTGCGCACCATAGTCGTCGGACGATCACATGACGGCCGGATGCTGTGGTACACAAATGTGGAGATGAACATGAGACATGAATGTTGAGAAGGATTAGGGATGGCAATCCCACCCACAGGTGCGGGTACCCGACGGGTGTGGGTGTGGCTGGTATTTTTCACCCACGGGTATAAGTCGCACCCAACCTGATTTGTAGCGCCCGGGTGGGGATGCGGGTTTTATTTTGCACCCACGGGTACCCAACGGGTACCCCGAAATAATTTATGTTTATAGTTATAAAGTCAAATTTGATTGTTTTTACAATTTAATTGTTTCATCTTACTTATTGCAACCTATATTTACAATCTCTATATTCAACTTAACATTTTTTGTTGCATTGCCATTCAAAATGGATTATTCTTTAGACTTATTTATTAAACGTTGTAGTATGCTTATAAAAAAGTCAAACCTGACGGGCACCAGAAACCCGGCGGTGCGGGTGCGGATCTCAAATTTCACCTGCAACCTCTTTTGTTTCGGGCGTGTTTTTGCTCCACCCGACCCGAACCCGACCCATTGCCATCCCTAAGAAGGATATGGGAGATGAACAGCCTGGTTCTCATGGGAATGTGGGAGAATATCTTAATTCCAAAGCCGACACAGGACAATTGTGCCTGCTAAAGCTAGACTCTCTGAATTCTAAAACCCGCGATGAACAATTAGACATCGTAAAAAATGGTCCCAAACAACAACCAGTTCTGATACTGATCATATGTCACTACAAGAAACACGGCAATTTAAGACGGTGTTTTTGTTATTTACGACGGTTTCTGGCCGTTATAAATTCGGTTTCCTGTAGTGTGTACCAGCTATTTCTTGTAACCAGATGTGATACTTCTCATCTATGTCAAGTCTGCTTCTAAACCGTTCATGATAATTTAACGCCTCTTCGGCTTCAGCAGGCATCATTTCACTTGCAATAACGTCTACTTGTGGCAGTTTCAGAGACAACAAAGATCATTCTCTTTCCCTCTTCTCGGTTGTTGGTTCTCCCCCTGTCACCCTTAGTCTTGCAAGGATGCAGCAGTAATGGCAGATTTTGCTATTAACCCAACCTATTTCATCCCAGCTTTGATGCATCTTGAAGAGATGGAGATCCTCATCATGTTGCATGAAAGGTATGCTTCGTATCAGGAGATTTTGTAAGAAGAACTGATGAATATGCGATAGCAGTACCCAATGAGGTACCTTACACTCCACAAAGCAATCAGTTCAAACACATGATAGCACACTTCATTATTCATCAAGCAAGGAATCATCTTACAAACTATGTTGCGCATCCGCATGGAATTGGGATTTTTAAACTTAGAAATGTGTGTGTAAGAGATGCTCTTGTCATGGCTAACCTCATTGGTTGCTTCAACATATGTTTCGGTTTGAAGGACATGATGAAAATTTTATGAATCTTAGAAAAACCCAGTTCACTATAGGAAGTCTTGGATTATGCTTCTTTAATTCCCCTTTGACAGAGAAAAATCAGATATCTAGAACAAATTTGTGCTGGTTCTGGACAACAGCTATACTAGAATGAAAGTGATCCTAATCTCGATAGACTGTTGTTGTTTGTAATGATTGACAGCCCTTTCAAAATTTCAAGCAGCCTAGTTTTTAAAAGGGGAACTGAATTGGGTGGGGAGGGTTGTTCTTGGATGGTACCTGTTTATATTTTCAATTCGAAATTTGCTGATCATTTTCCCTGTGATGAAGAAGACCCACCTGATTTCGATGGTATCTCACATCCATTGGATGACCCAATTGTTCCAGTCTAGAACTTGTTGCCCCCACAAATACCTGTAGAACAATTTCACTAGCATATGATCAACCGATGAATCAGGCAAATGAGGTTCAACAACAGGAACATGTCTCGGTTTCCATTAACCAACACCCAGCTATACTTATGGGCAGGAGGCCAATGCAGAAGGTCACCAGCATGCACAACAGACTGAGGATAAATGAATATCGCTGTTAATTATTCTATTGAATTTCCTTTTCTAAATGATCATGAAAATTTCTCTAAATTTTGTATTGTTACAATTCAAACAGTGTTTGTGGGCAACAATGGAAACAACAAGGACAAGCAAGTGGTCGGAAGATGATGACGCTGATATGAGTGTTGTGCAGCCTATTACTGATTTTGCTATTACGGTTTGAATGGTCTGTCTAAATGTTGTAATAAATATTATGTTGGTTTGTATTATGGTCTGTGAATTGTATATCGTATCTTTTGTCAGGGAATTGCCCCGTGGTTCCGATCGATGGAGAGAACTCGGCGTGTTGCACTCACGAACTAAGAAGGTAGCTCAACAGACTTCGATGCAAAAGCTGGCGCCGTTTTTTCATTCATGCATCACGATTAAAAGCTGAAACAAACCGAGGTCTGGGTCGTGCTCCCCCACGCCCGACGTACTCGGCATGCAGATGCATGCAACCAACGTCAATCCCGTGCGACACGCTCCTGGGCAGACAAGCGCACAACCGAGCTCAACATAGAAATGTACAACGAGTCCATGCACATTTCACACTTCTAACACAACTCGTACGCATTAACTCGACACGTCTAAACCTGGCCTGGACACACAAGGCTTATTTCTAACAAATCTCCTCCTATGTCTTGTTGTGTCGAACACCTATATCAACAACCCCAATTCTTGTACGAAGCTCTTGAAATTTCATTTTACCAAGAGGCTTTGTTAGAATATCACTTAGTTGATATTCGGTTCTTATAAATTCCACTTCAGTCTTCTTTTTCTCAGTCAGATCACGCACCAGATGATATTTGACTTCAATATGCTTGCTATACCCGTGCATCACTGGATTCTTGATCAACGCTATAGCTGATTTGTTATCCACCTTCAGCGTCGGAGTACTGATTTCTGAACCCTGCATCTCCGCTAATACTCAAGCAATACATACTCCCTGGCACGCCGCATTCGCAGCTGCAATATACTCAGCTTAACAACTGGACTGCGCAACAAACTTTTGCTTTGTTGATTGCCATGTGATCGGGCTGTCAGCTAAGAAAAATACAACTCCAGTAGTGCTCTTTCTTGAGTCAACATCTCCTGCATAACCACTGTCACTGAAGCCAATCAGCTCCATCTTCTCCTTCTTCTTCCTGTACCATAGACCCCAATTCTGTGTTCCTTCCACATATCTTATTATGTGTTTCACTGCTGCCATGTGATCTTGCCTCGGGTCTCCCAGAAATCTGCTCATATATCCGACTGAAAAAGCCAAGTCCGGGCGTGTATTCACCAAGTACCTTAAGCTCCCCACTATACTCCGATAAGAAGTTGCATCAACAGGAGGTTCTTTACTCTCCTTGCTTAGCTTCAGTCGGTCTATCATTGGTACTTGACAAGTATTGCATCCGGCCATCCCACTTCTTTCAAGTATTTGATATCTTTGGAAATGCCTTCACTGTTTTGCACCACTTCGATGCCTAGATAATAATGAAGAAGGCCCAAATCACTCATCTTGAACACTTTGGCCATTTGCACTTTGAAGCTTTTGATATCTTCGTGACTTTCTCCTGTAATCACTAGATCATCAACATAGACCCCCACAACCAACTGATGGTTATTTCCACACCTAGTGTAGATTGTGTGCTCGGATAGACTCTTCTTGAACCCGAAAGACAATAGAGTCCCATCCAATTTTTCATTCCATGCACAGGGTGCTTGGTGTAGTCCATAGAGTGCTTTCCTCAACCTGAGTACCTTATGTTCATTTCTAGGACTTTCAAAACCCGTAGGTTGTTGCACATAAACTTCCTCTTGAAGATCCCCATTTAGAAATGCAGATTTTACATCCATATGATGTAACTCCCATCCTTTGTGTGAAGCAAGAGCGATGAGCATACGTACACTGTCCAGGCGAGCCACTGGCGCGAAAACATCATCGTAGTCGATTCTGGGTTTTTAAGCATACCTCTTCACGACTAACTGAGCCTTTTATCTTACCACAGCACCACGCTCATCCCTTTTAAGTTTGTAGACCCACTTCAAACCGATCGCTCGTCAACCCTGGGGCAGATCAATAAGTGACCAAGTATTATTTTCCTCTATTGAGTCCAGTTCTTCCGTCATCGCTTTTCTCCAGCATGGATGATCACAGGCTTGAGAGAAAGAGATTGGTTCATCTGAATCTTCCACGCTTTGCTCTCTTGCCGTCAATGCACGTGGTACATGGCCAGGTGGCTGTGTTTCTCTCATGATATCATCAATTTTCCTGAACCTCAAAGGTGCTGCTTCATCATAATCGACATCCAGATGTTCATGATAACCGCTGGGTGGTGTGGCATACTCCCTGCCTTGCTCATGGTCCCTCAGTTCCACTCCTGATGAAACTGCCTGTGGTGACATGAGTCCATTATCCAGAACCTCAGCAACCTCCTCCTGATCTCTTACCCTCACATTTAAAGGATGTTCCTGTCTCAGATTGTATTCCACCATGAATATGTCACCACTGATCATCTCGGTCTTGCATATGATCACTCTCCCAGTCCCACTGAGCTTCTACATCGAAAATCACATCTCAAGACACATGCACTCGTCTCGTGACTGGATCATAAACTCGGTAGGCTTTTGATCCACTTTCATACCCTATAAAAATCATCTTGCGCCCTCGATGCTCCAGCTTCCGGAGATGAGCTGTCGTGTTCCGGACAAAAACAATACATCTGAACACCCTTAAATGATGAACTGCTGGTTTTCCCCAAAACCATGCCTCAAACGCAGTCATCCCGGTCACACTCCTTGTTGAGCACCTGTTCAGTACATATACAGCAGTTACCACTGCCTCTCCTTATAACCATCCCGGTAGATTCTTGGCTTTGAGCATGCTCCTGGCTGCATAAACCACAGTGCCATTTCGGCGTTCCCCCACACCATTTTGTTATGGGCAGTAAGGCGCCGAATGCTGACGATGAACCCCTTCTCTAGAACAATACTCAGCAAACTCGTGAGACGTAAACTCTCCTCCATTATCAGTCCGAATGTGCCGAGCTTCAGGCCAGATTCACTCTCTGCTTAAGCTTTGAAAAACTTGTTCGCCTCGGCTGCACAATCTTTAGTGGGCATTGGTTTTATCCACATGTATCTACTCCGATCATCCACTAACAGCAAGAAATGCTTACTCCCACTCGGCGTGGTCCTAATGATCGGACCACCCAGGTCACCATGTACCAGCTCTAGAGGCCGTTCTGCATGATACTCACTTTGATCCGGGAACGTCGACCTTCTCTGCTTGCCAGCGAGACATGCTTCACAGAGATGATCCAACTTGTAAATTTCAGGCAGACCTCGAACATACTCCTCCCGAGCCATCTTCTTCAGAGCTGTCATATTCACATGCCCGAACCGTGCTTGCCACCTCCAGGCTTCCACGTTGGCCTTCATCACCAGGCAGTCTGCTTGAACCAATGGAATATGCAGTATGAACAAACGATTCTGCAATCGATCCACCTTCACCAACAATCTACCTCTTGGCTCATAGATCCTCATTGATCTGTTCTTGATTTCTACCATGTAGCCCTCTTCTTCCAACTAGCCAACACTAACAATATTTGTGGTCAGTCGAGGAATATATTAAACCCCGGTGAACTCCCTGCGTTCTCCGTTCTTACAAGTAAACATGATCATCCCCTTTCCTTCTATCTTGGCCATGGAATCATCACCGAAGCGAACTGAACCGGCAACACTCCTATCCAGTTCCACAAACACCTCGCGACGCCCAGACATATGGTTCGTGGCGCCCGTGTCCATCATCCACGCTTCTTTCTCATGTCTCTCTGTGTCTTGGAGATGTGCAAACGCCTTTTCCTCCAAAGTCTCCAGCGTACCCTGCTCTTCTCCCTCTTCCTTCACAGTGTCATCTTGTGTCATCTCTGCAGACACTAATGGGGATGATTTGACAACTAGGAGAGAAGCCTCTTCCTCCTCCTTCTCATGCACAACATAGCTTGCTCTTTCTTCGGTTTTACTCGGCAACCCCGAGCCCGGTGCCCGAGCTTTCCACACCTTCTGCACTCATCCTACTCCGACTGCTTGAACCACCTGACGCACCACCCAGAAATGATCCTCCATCATTTTTGTGACCCCTGCCATGACCCCGCTTCCACCGCCTCGGCTACCTCCTCCGGTGCGACTGCTTTCTCCAAAATGTTGCTCGGCGTCACGTTTTCTTTGCCTTGCCTGCCACTCTTCTTCTGTAATATAGAGTTTACCTTCATGTTGCATTACCGACAGCGGGTCTTCGAAGGCATCCTCGGCGGCTTTGAGTCTCTCTGTCATATCAGCCACCGAGAGTGTTGAAACATCAAGCAATGTGGTAATGGCAACCACCACTTGCCTAAACCGCTGGGGAACACTCCGAATCATCTTCTCAACCACCTGTGTTTCAGTGATCTTGTCACCCAGAGTGTTGAGAGTAGAGGCCATACCACTGAGTCGAAGTGCAAAATCCTCCACAGACTCTCCCTCCTTGAAACTCCCCGCGACGAACTGCCTATGCAGATTCTGAGCGGACGTTTTTCTGACCCGATCATCTCCAATGCGCATCGTGGCAATGGCCTCCCAAGCTTCCTTTGCAGTACTTTTATCCACGATCACCGGCCACAACTCTGGCGGAACTGCACTGCAGAGAGCGTCCAGCGCCTGCATATCTTCTTCCTGCTCCACTTCTCCGGTCTCAATCGCCTCCCAAAGCATTCTAGATTTGAGCTTCCTTTGCAGTACTTTTATCCACGATCACCGGCCACAACTCTGGCGGAACTGCACTGCAGAGCGCGTCCAGCGCCTGCATATCTTCTTCCTGCTCCACTTCTCCGGTCTCAATCGCCTCCCAAAGCATTCTAGATTTGAGCTTGACTTTCATAAGCAGTGCCCAATCGGAATAATTTGTTTTCGTGAGCATAGGAAATGGGGTTCCCCCGCTCACCTCACAGATCACCCATTGGACCGAGCTGCTTCCTTCTCTGGCGTCTTCTCCCTTCCCGGCAACACCATCACCTTTTCCTCCGATCTTCCCCACCAGACCTGCTGCTGCTCACGCGGACATGATGCCAGCGACAGCCTCCTTGCCGCGATCGCTGCCCAGCCCGTAACTTGGCTCCGATCGATGGAGAGAACTCAGCGTCTTGCGCTCACGAACTCAGAAGGTGGCTCAACAGACTTCGACGCAAAAGCTGGGGCCGTTTTTTCATTCATGCATCACGATTAAAAGCTGAAACAAACCGACGTCTGGGTTGTGCTCCCCCAAGCCCGATGTACTCGGCATGCAGATGCATGCAACCAACGTCGATCCCGCGCGACGCGCTCCTGGGCAGCCAAGCACCCAACCGAGCTCAACATAGAAACGTACAACGTGTACATGAACGTTTCACACTTCTAACACAACTCGTACGCATAAACTCGACACATCTAAACCTGCCCTGGACACACAAGGCTTATTTCTAACATCTTTTGCATATGTCGGATATTCTATCTTTTACATATATATGTTTTGAGTTTTACTCCATTTCTTGTGTGAATCAATTCTGTACCAGTTTGTCACGTTTTGTGGAAGATGATGTTTTAAATATATATAGACACATATGTACCGGTTCATTGTAACACCCCAAAATCCTGTTAAGAGGGGAATTTAAAAATTTTGGACGTATTGCTTGTGTTGCGAAAATTCAAATTCAAACTGGAATTCAAATTAAACTCAAAACAGAAATGAAAAAGAAAAAGAAAAGGAAAAAAATAAACCTCCCCGGCCAGTGGGCCGAAACCCACCAGCCGGCCCACCCGGCCCCCGCGCCAGCCCGCAGCCGCGCGCCCGCGCTCCCTCTCGCAGACAGGTGGGACCCACCTGTCATCCCTAACCCCCGATCGTCCGAAACCCGGACTGTTTTCCCCGCGCGCGAGCGATCTTAACCGACCGGATTTCCGCCGAATTCTGGTTCCGGAGGACTCCAACTCGATCTAAACCACCCCGCCGCCCTCCCATGTCTATAAAAACCCCGGCATTGTCCCGTTTTTCCCCACGATCCGCCGATTTTTCTCTCCGGTGAGAACCGAGCCCCTCCGGCGAATTCTGCTCGATCTACGCTCGGGAATTCTGATCTAACTCGCTGGTCTTGATCCACCGCCTCCGGGGAACCTTGCAATTGCAGAAAACTCGGTGGTTTGCGGTTCAAACACAGCGGCGACGAGCCTCGCCGTGAATTCACCTCAGACCTCGTCGCCGATCGCTTTCCAAGACCTCCGAGCTCAAGAAAACCCCCGAGGTGAGATCCCCGACCTCCCCTCTACCGATCTATGCCATAAAATCACAGTTCTAGGAAGAATTGACGAAGATCTGAAACTCTCCGGCGAGATCGCCGCCTCCCGCCGCCGTGCGCCACCGCGCAGCGCCGCCCGCGCTCGATCAGAGCGACGTGGCCGCTTGTGCGCCGTTTATTTTAAATCACACGGTAGAGTTTAAATCCCCGTGTACCGGTTCGATGTTATAATCTCAGCCGTCTGTTTTAAATCGGACGGTCCACATCAGCCCCGCGTTATAAAGACTGGAATACTTACGCGCTACCCCCTGGGGTTCTCGTAAAATACGAGCTAGCCCCGGAAACTTCTGATCTAGCCCATGGAAGTTCAGAAAATCATGTAAATTCATTTAAAAATCAGTTTTGACCCCTGGACTTAATAAAAATTAGGAAAAACCCCTCTTTTAAGTGTAGTTAGACCCCTGAAAATTCTTAAAATAATATTTTAGACCCTGTAGTGGGGTGAGTTTACCTTTTTAACCCTATTTGATATTAAATTTAGGAAATTGAATATGTGGTTAGTATTTAAAATTTAAAAGGTTGGACAAACATATTGTCAAATTTAAATTAAAAACTTTCCCAGTACTTAGAAAACCTTGGAGTGAGATAAAAATAGATTTTTGGCTGAAATGAATCTGTTTAATTGATTATTCACATTTATTAGTTAGAGGGGCACATTTTTAAGTAGAGAATAATTCTGAAAATTAGAAAAATAAATGTAAAATAGTTTACATAAGAGGAAAAGATCAAAAATATATTATTAACTATTTTGGATCAGAACCTATTCTGTTTGGATGATGTGTCTTACTATTTTCATAATAAAGTACACATTTAGGCATAGGAAGTAAATTTGAAAATATAGCAAGCTAGGTATCAATAATTAGAAAATGATAAATGAAGATTCCAAAATCCAATGAATTCAGTTTAGGGTTGGTAGAAGTTCTGAAGACACATATGAAGTAGGAAAATAGCTTTCATGCACACTTGGTAGCTAAAATGGGTATCAATTAAATATAAGGGATTTATTTAAATTAGAAATACATATATAGTATGCCAACATGAATATGAATACAAAAGTAGAAATCATATGTACATGTTTAAAAGTGGATGTATGCCAAAATCAACACACATAGAGTAACCACAACACATAGAATTATGAATGGCTTTCATAAATGTGAATGTGTGGTTTGTATGAAGTGGAGGTGTGAACTATGTCTTATGACTTGTTGTTTTCTTTTGCTACGTGTGATGTATGAGTAGAACCTGCTCTAGAGCAAGTTCTTCCTTTCCAAGATCAGGACTATCCATTCCAAGAGCAGCAGGAAGGAGGCAAGTGTCCTTGACCACTTCGATCCTATACTAGGATGTGTAGATAGAATTATTTGCATTGTCAATTGAAAATATGAAACCCATGCTAGGATGTTTCTCTAGAATTGCATTACCTTGTTTCCTTGTAGCTTGGGTTGGGATTTATATTATCATGTCATTTATTACTATGCATATGCTTAGCCATGCTTAGAATGGGATATTTGGGATATGGGATCATCAGTTTATTTTACCATACTCTCGAATAAGGTATTATGAGTTATGTAGAGGTAGGGATCAAGGCAAGTTGGATGTTTTGGTTGGTGCTGGGTGCACGAGACTCGGGTTTGTGTTTAGTACTTGCCTGGATCTTAAGGACCGGTTCATGGAGCATGTAACCTGACTTTACCGTGCCAACCACATGCTGAGATGGGGCAGCTTGGCCAATTAATTAGGTGTATCCCCGGCGTAGTATGGGTGTGTTGGATGGTGCGGGGAATAGGTGTCAGCTGGACTACCATATGAATCACAAGGCTCAAGAGGGGGCCACTGCAGCGGGGTTGGAGCCTCTTGTATGCTGTTAGGGGTGAAACCTCAGTGGGCCCACGCTCGTCGGGAATCCCTTTGTAAAGGCTTCGTAGTGATCTCCTGGCTACACACCTGGGAAGTGTGAATGTGGTTCGTGGCCACTGGCATAATGGAGGTTCTTTTAGTCCACCCGGCAACGGGATGAAATCACTACATGTGGGTACAGTGGTACAAACTCTGCAGAGTCAAAACTGTCATGACACCCGTGCTCACGGTCAAGAGCGGCTTGGACTTATTCATGATTAGAGTATGATAACTTTGGAAGTTGTGGATGTTAAGCGGGGAGCTTAACATTGGAAATGATGTTATGGTTATTTGATTATGATGATGGGATGGGAAATTGGGACCATTTCACCTGTGTAGTAATGTAGGTGCTTAATAAGCTAAGGCGATAGGTATTAATTGCGTAGTGCATTAACCCTGAATTCAACCTTCCCTTGTTCTAGCCATGCATGACATAACTTTCCCACACTTGCTGAGTACCATCGGTACTCAACCTTGCATATTTGTTGGTTTATATTGCTGTTCAGGTCAAGAGAATAATGTGGTGTTTAATGATCAAGACTTTGGACCCGAAGAAGGTTTCTAGGTTCATGGAGTCCCCCGGGCAACGCCTGTGACGGAGCCCACGAGAATAATTATTCCGCTACTAGTTTATTTACTTGTGATAAACTTATTATTATCCATCGAGACATTTGCTATGTAAGACTTATTTATATTCGACACCTGGCTTGTAATAAATGATGCTTCACTATTTGTCATCACATGTATGAGAAAATGATCCTAGCATACATGTGATATTCACTTGGTTGTTCTTCGGAAAAACCGGGTGTGACAGAAGTGGTATCAGAGCCAAGGTTGCCCGTAGAACGTGGACCTAGGTAGCAATGGACGTATTTAAGGGCCCTATTTTCTTAAAAACTATTTTACAAGGTGTGTGTTGAAAAGTGTTATTTAATGGAGGCACTTTCTTCATCTTACCTCAATTTTCATTCAAAATAGGATTTTTGTTTAAAAGTTTATCTAACCTAAGTTTAAATGCTTTTTGTTTTAGATGGTTTGCATGATTCGCACCGCTCGCAAGTCCACAGGAGGGAGAGTTCCCGTAGTTGCCCTTGCCGAAAGAGAGGAGAGCCGTCCGGTGACGTACCTTTCCTACGGATTGGCAGTAGGAGGCTTGTTGCGCCGTCTTCGACGTATGCTCGAAGCTGCCGGCAATACGGGCAAGCTAATCATACACTATAGCTCCACCAGGACCATCCGGGAGAAGCGGGAAGAATGGAGTTCAGAAATGAGGATTATCCATGAAAATCAGCTGCTTAAGATCCACCGCTCTCCAGCTTGTCGAGCGACACAGGTCGATGCGGAGAAGGATGTCACCTGGGAGGCCATCACCTGCCAGAGTCACATCTATCGTCGCCACCTAGACAGGACTGAGTACATGTATGTCCTCCAGCGTGAGAGTGGTACCACGGAGTACAAGTACCCACCAGTGCAGCAAGGGACTTCCCATGAGCACATGGACTTGTGCTTGGAGGATGCTGCTATGCTCAGCACTCGACTGCAGGAGTGTCAGCAAGAGCTTCAGGATGTTCGGGACACCCTGAAGGAAACGGAGGCATTGCTGCGAGCGTGCTTGAGGGCGAGAGAAAGAGGAGATGGGAATGAACTGTGTGTCACCGTGAATGATACATGGACTCCTGACTCCCCAGATCGCCGGGCGATCAGGCGTCGTCGCACTTCTCCACCAGCAGCTTCCCCACCCAAAGTAGAGTCAGAAGGCAGCCGCAATGATGAGGAAGACCTCGAGGAGCCAGCTCAGTGAATACGAGTAGTGTAGAGTCCTTCCCTTACTTTAGCAGGATCTCGAGTAGTCGAGTCGTTATCTTAGTTAATGGTGTGTTAATGATTGGTGTGTGACGTGAGTTGTGGAAGCCATGAGCAATTGTCCACATCCTCGTCTTCAGATTGTTTTGCTTTGGGGTGTGAACCCACATGAAATAATATTGCGTTTATTTTTGTGTGAGATATGAACCCTCAGAAAAGTATAACAAAGCCTCAACACTTCAAAGTACAAACAAGTGAAAGTAGTAAGATGATACGTAATGCTTTAAATTAACATTGGTTGATCATGCTAGATGGCCAGAAGAGGAAAGGGTCGTGCTGCCAACCCCGCCAACAACAACGATGAGGCTTGTAACCCTCATCTTTCTGGAGGCCAAGACAGGGGTGGACGCTGTGAAGGAGTGAATCCCCTCCACCAAATGCTTGAGAATCAAAATCAGCTCATCAAGAACTTGACTCAAGTGGTGTCCAACTTGCATCAAGTCCCACCTCCACAAGCTGTAGATGTCAAGGATCGTGTGCTACCATGGAGTGCCGAAGAAGATAGTGTCGGATCGAGGGACATAGTTCACCTCGAGATTCTGGCAGAAGTTGCACGAAACCATGGGAACCCATCTGAACTTTAGTTCTGCCTATCATCCCCAAACTGATGGGCAGACAGAAAGAACCAATCAGATTCTTGAGGATATGCTGAGGGCATGTGCACTAAAAAACAATCGGAGTTGGGACAAGAACTTACCGTATGCGGAATTCTCCTATAACAACAGCTATCAAGCTAGTATGAAGATGTCACCGTTTGAAGCTTTGTACGGGAGGAAATGCAGAATTCCCCTATTTTGGAACCAAACAGGAGAAAGTAAAGTGTTTGGTCCCGAAGTACTACAAGAAGTCGAGGCGAAGGTGAGGGAAATTCGCAACAACTTGAGGATAGCACAGACACGCCAAAAGAGCTATGCCGATGTACGAAGAAGAGAGCTCGTTTTCAACGTGGGAGACTATGTCTATCTCAAGGTGTCCCCTATCCGAGGACTTCGTCGGTTCAAGGTGAAAGGAAAGTTGTCACCTCAATACATCGGACCCTTTCAAGTTCTGGAGAGGAAAGGCGAAGTGGCGTATCAACTAGAATTACCGGGTCGCCTATCGGATGTGCACGACGTATTCCACGTGTCACAACTCAAGAAATGACTGAGGACGCCTGAAGAGGTGTTACCCATGAATGAAGTGGACGTAGCTAAGGATCTGTCTTATGCCGAGCAGCCATCCAAGATTTTGGAGACAATAGAACGCCTCACAAGAAATAAAAGAATCCGGATGTGCAAGGTACAGTGGAAGCATCACTCAGAAGAGGAAGCCACCTGGGAGCGAGAAGATGAGCTTAAGGCACAATTTCCGGAATTGTTTTCTTAGAACCACCAATCTCGAGGACGAGATTTCTTTTAAGGGGGGTAGAGCTGTAACACCCCAAAATCCTGTTAAGAGGGGAATTTAAAAAATTTTGGACGTATTGCATGTGTTGCAAAAATTCAAATTCAAACTGGAATTCAAATTAAACTCAAAACAGAAATGAAAAAGAAAAGGAAAAAATAAACCTCCCCGGCCAGTCGGCCGAAACCCACCAGCCGGCCCACCCAGCCCCCGCGCCAGCCCGCAGCCGCGCGCCCGCGCTCCCTCTCGCAGACAGGTGGGACCCACCTGTCATCCCTAACCCCCGATCGTCCGAAACCCGGACTGTTTTCCCCGCGCGCGAGCGATCTTAACCGACCGGATTTCCACCGAATTCTGGTTCCAGAGGACTCCAACTCGATCTAAACCACCCCGCCACCCTCCCCCGTCTATAAAAACCCCGGCATTGTCCCGTTTTTCCCCACGATCCGCCGATTTTTCTCTCCGGTGAGAACCGAGCCCCTCCGGCGAATTCTGCTCGATCTACGCTCGGGAATTCTGATCTAACTCGCTGGTCTTGATCCACCGCCTCCGGGGAACCTCGCAGGTGCAGAAAACTCGGTGGTTTGCAGTTCAAACACAGCGCCGACGAGCCTCGCCGTGAATTCACCTCGGACCTCGTCGCCGATCGCTTTCCAGGACCTCCGAGCTCAAGAAAACCCCCGAGGTGAGATCCCCGACCTCCCCTCTACCGATCTATGCCATAAAATCACAGTTCTAGGAAGAATTGACGAAGATCCGAAACTCTCCGGCGAGATCGCCGCCTCCCGCCGCCGTGCGCCGCCGGGCAACGCCGCCCGCGCTCGATCAGAGCGACGTGGCCGCTTGTGCGCCGTTTATTTTAAATCGCACGGTAGAGTTTAAATCCCCGCGTACCGGTTCGATGTTATAATCTCAGCCGTCTGTTTTAAATCAGACGGTCCACGTCAGCCCCGCGTTATAAAGACTGGAATACTTACGCGCTACCCCCTGGGGTTCTCGAAAAATACGAGCTAGCCCCCAGAAACTTCTGATCTAGCCCCTAGAAGTTCAGAAAATCATGTAAATTCATTTAAAAATCAGTTTTGACCCCTGGACTTAATAAAAGTTAGGAAAAACCCCTCTGTTAAGTGTAGTTAGACCCCTGAAAATTCTTAAAATAATATTATAGACCCTGTAGTGGGGTGAGTTTACCTTTTTAACCCTATTTGATATTAAATTTAGGAAATTGAATATGTGGTTAGTATTTAAAATTTAAAAGGTGGGACAAACATATTGTCAAATTCAAATTAAAAACTTTCCCAGTACTTAGAAAACCTTGGAGTGAGATAAAAATAGATTTTTGGCTGAAATGAATCTGTTTAATTGATTATTCACATTTATTAGTTAGAGGGACACATTTTTAAGTAGAGAATAATTCTGAAAATTAGAAAAATAAATGTAAAATAGTTTACATCAGAGGAAAAGATCAAAAATATATTATTAACTATTTTGGATCAGAACCTATTCTGTTTAGATGATGTGTCTTACTATTTTCATAATAAAGTACACATTTAGGCATAGGAAGTAAATTTGAAAATATAGCAAGCTAGGTATCAATAATTAGAAACTGATAAATGAAGATTCCAAAATCCAAAGAATTCAGTTTAGGGTTGGTAGAAGTTCTGAAGACACATATGAAGTAGGAAAATACCTTTCATGCACACTTGGTAGCTAAAATGGGTATCAATTAAATTTAAGGGATTTATTTAAATTAGAAATGCATATATAGTATGCCAACATGAATATGAATACAAAAGTAGAAATCATATGTACATGTTTAAAAGTGCATGTAAGCCAAAATCAACACACATAGAGTAACCACAACACATAGAATTATGAGTGGCTTTCATAAATGTGAATGTATGGTTTGTATGAAGTGGAGGTGTGAACTATGTCTTATGACTTGTTGTTTTCTTTTGCTATGTGTGATGTATGAGTAGAACCTGCTCCAGAGCAAGTTCTTCCTTTCCAAGATCAGGACTACCCATTCCAAGAGCAGCAGGAAGGAGGCAAGTGTCCTTGACCACTTTGATCCTATACTAGGATGTGTAGATAGAATTATTTGCGTTGTCAATTGAAAATATGAAACTCATGCTAGGATGTTTCCCTAGAATTGCATTACCTTGTTTCCTTGTAGCTTGGGTTGGGATTTATATTATCATGTCATTTATTACTATGCATATGCTTAGCCATGCTTAGAATGGGATATTTGGGATATGGGATCATCAGTTTATTTTACCATACTCTTGAATAAGGTATTGTGAGTTATGTAGAGGTAGGGATCAAGGCAAGTTGGATGTTTTGGTTGGTGTTAGGTGCACGAGACTCGGGTTTGTGTTTAGTACTTGCCTGGATCCTAAGGACCGGTTCATGGAGCATGTAACCTGGCTTTACTGTGCCAACCACATGCTGAGATGGGGCAGCTTAGCCAATTAATTAGGTGTATCCCCGGCGTAGTATGGGTGTGTTGGATGGTGCGGGGAATAGGTGTCAGCTGGACTACCATATGAACCGCAAGGCTCAAGAGGGGGCCACTGCAGCGGGGTTGGAGCCTCTTGTATGCTGTTAGGGGTGAAACCTCAGTGGGCCCATGCTCGTCGGGAAACCCTTTGTAAAGGCTTCGTAGTGATCTCCTGGCTACACACCTGGGAAGTGTGAATGTGGTTCGTGGCCACTAGCATAATGGAGGTTCTTTTAGTCCACCCGGCAACGGGGGACGAAATCACTACATGTGGGTACAGTGGTACAAACTCTGCAGAGTTAAAACTGTCATGACAGCCGTGCTCACGGTCAAGAGCGGCTTGGACTTATTCATGATTAGAGTATGATAACTTTGGAAGTTGTGTATGTTAAGCGGGGAGCTTAACATTGGAAATGATGTTATGGTTATTTGATTATGATGATGGGATGGGAAATTGGGACCATTTCACCTGTGTAGTAATGTAGGTGCTTAATAAGCTAAGGCGATAGGTATTAATTGCGTAGTGCTTTAACCCTGAATTCAACCTTCCCTTGTTCTAGCCATGCATGACATAACTTTCCCACACTTGCTGAGTACCATCGGTACTCAACCTTGCATATTTGTTGGTTTATATTGCTGTTCAGGTCAAGAGAATAATGTGGTGTTTAATGATCAAGACTTTGGACCCGAAGAAGGTTTCTAGGTTCATGGAGTCCCCCGGGCAACGCCTGTGACGGAGCCCACGAGAATAATTATTCCGCTGCTAGTTTATTTACTTGTGATGAACTTATTATTGTCCATCGAGACATTTGCTATGTAAGACTTATTTATATTCGACACCTGGCTTGTAATAAATGATGCTTCACTATTTGTCAGCACATGTATGAGAAAATGATCCTAGCATATATGTGATATTTACTTGGTTGTTCTTCGGAAAAACCGGGTGTGACAGAAGTGGTATCAGAGCCAAGGTTGCCCGTAGAACGTGGACCTAGGTAGCAATGGACGTATTTAAGGGCCCTATTTTCTTAAAAACTATTTTACAAGGTGTGTGTTGAAAAGTGTTCTTTAATGGAGGCACTTTCTTCATCTTACCTCAATTTTCATTCAAAATAGGATTTTTGTTTAAAAGTTTATCTAACCTAAGTTTAAATGCTTTTTGTTTTAGATGGTTCACATGATTCGCACCGCTCGCAAGTCCACAGGAGGGAGAGTTCCCGTAGTTGCCCTTGCCGAAAGAGAGGAAAGCCGTCCGGTGACGTACCTTTCCTACGGATTGGCAGTAGGAGGCTTGTTGCGCCGTCTTCGACGTATGCTCGAAGCCGCCGGCAATACGGGCAAGCTAATCATACACTATAGCTCCACCAGGACCATCCGGGAGAAGCGGGAAGAATGGAGTTCAGAAATGAGGATTATCCATGAAAATCAGCTGCTTAAGATCCACCGCTCTCCAGCTTGTCGAGCGACACAGGTCGATGCGGAGAAGGATGTCACCTGGGAGGCCATCACCTGCCAGAGTCACATCTATCGTCGCCACCTGGACAGGACTGAGTACATGTATGTCCTCCAGCGTGAGAGTGGTACCACGGAGTACAAGTACCCACCAGTACAGCAAGGGACTTCCCATGAGCACATGGACTTGTGCTTGGAGGATGCTGCTATGCTCAGCACTCGACTGCAGGAGTGTCAGCAAGAGCTTCAGGATGTTCGGGACACCCTGAAGGAAACGGAGGCATTGCTGCGAGCCTGCTTGAGGGCGAGAGAAAGAGGAGATGGGAATGAACTGTGTGTCACCGTGAATGATACATGGACTCCTGACTCCCCAGATCGCCGGGCGATCAGGCGTCGTCGCACTTCTCCACCAGCAGCTTCCCCACCCAAAGTAGAGTCAGAAGGCAGCCGCAATGATGAGGAAGACCCCGAGGAGCCAGCTCTGTGAATACGAGTAGTGTAGAGTCCTTCCCTTAGTTTAGCAGGATGTCGAGTAGTCGAGTCGTTATCTTAGTTAATGGTGTGTTAATGATTGGTGTGTGACGTGAGTTGTGGAAGCCATGAGCAATTGTCCACATCCTCGTCTTCAGATTGTTTTGCTTTGGGGTGTGAACCCACATGAAATAATATTGCGTTTATTTTTGTGTGAGATATGAACCCTCAGAAAAGTATAACAAAGCCTCAATACTTCAAAGTACAAACAAGTGAAAGTAGTAAGATGATACGTAATGCTTTAAATTAACATTGGTTGATCATGCTAGATGGCCAGAAGTGGAAAGGGTCGTGCTGCCAACCCCGCCAACAACAACGATGAGGCTTGTAACCCTCATCTTTCTGGAGGCCAAGACAGGGGTGGACGCTGTGAAGGAGTGGATCCCCTCCACCAAATGCTTGAGAATCAAAATCAGCTCATCAAGAACTTGACTCAAGTGGTGGCCAACTTGCATCAAGTCCCACCTCCACAAGCTGCACCACGCCAACCAAGGTTGAGTGAGTTTCTAGGAACTCAACCTCCAAAGTTTGCAAGTGCTGTTGAACCTCTGGAGGCAGAAGATTGGCTAAAGACCATTGAAAGTAAGATGAGGATCATACAGTGCCAAGGGTATGAGAGGGTGCTGTTTGCCTCTCATCAATTGCATGGACCTGCTGCTGATTGGTTGACCGCCTACGTGGCCGCCCATCATGACCCTGAGAACATCACTTGGGAAGAGTTCAAGTGTAGCTTCCGCAACCATTACATACCAAGAGGTGAACTCAAAAACAAGAGGAAAGAGCTCTTGGGACTGCATCAAGGTAACATGACTGTGAGGGAATACCTCACTAAATTTACCCAACTCTCCCGTTATGCCCCACGAGACATAGAGACTGATGAGCAGAAACAAGATTGTTTCGTGGAAGGACTTACCGCAGAAATGCAGTGTGCAATGTCCTCAAACAAGTATGAAAGCTTCCAAAAGATGGTGGACAGAGCGTTTGTGGTAGAAAGGAAGCTGAATGCCTTGGAAAATGAGAATAAGAGGAAGGCCGGGTGGTCACATCAAGCCTCAGGGAGCAACACCCGCCCACGTCTGATGCAGCAACCCGCAGGGCAGACGAACCGTGCTGCGGTACCCTACTCAGCACCAAGAGGGTACAACCCGAACTACAGGCCTCCAGCAGCACCAGCATAGCCACAACGTCAGTTTGTACAGCAGCCTCGCCCTACATATCAACCTTGACCAGCAGTGCAAGGACCCCCAAACCAACCCCAAGACAACAAAGGCCAGGCACCTAAGGTTGGTGTGCAATGTTTTAGCTGTGGTGAAATGGGGCACTATGCTCATAAGTGCCCAAAGAAGAAGCCCACGCAGCCACAACAGCAGAATGTAATGCGAGGACGGGTGAACCACGTGACCATGGAGGAAGCACAAGAGGCACCTGACGTGGTAGTTGGTAAGTTTCCTGCCAGTTTACAAATTGCAACCCTGTTATTTGATTCTGGTGCTACCCACTCGTTCATTGCCCAAGGGTTTGTTAAGAAGCATGACCTAGCAACAACACAAATGAATCATATGCTAGCAGTAAACTCTCCAGGTGGAGAAATAAGGACCAGACAAGTGTGTCCCAAAGTGAACCTAGACATTAATGGGGTAGTATTTACTGCTAACCTCATAGTGATAGATTCACAAGGGATAGATATTATCTTGGGTATGGATTGGTTGACCAAACATAAAGGAATCATCCATTGTTCGACCAGAACGTGGAACTAACGCACCCTAGTGGCACAAAAGTAAAGTTTATAACAATACAAGAGCCTAGGAGGGACGTTAAATTAAATCAAGTTGAGGTGAGAGTTGAGGAGATCAGGACCATCAGGGAATATCCAGATGTTTTTCCGGAGGAGTTGCCAGGTATGCCTCCTGATCGTGAAGTGGAATTCGCAATTGAGCTAGTGCCTGGAACAGCCCCGATATACAAGAGACCTTATCGGATGGACTCCAAACAGCTGGGAGAACTCAAGGATCATTTGAGAGAATTGACGGAGAAGGGGTATATTCGTCCTAGTTCCTCACCTTGGGGAGCTCCGGTCATATTTGTGCCCAAGAAGGACGGAACCCGAAGGTTATGCGTGGATTACCGTGCCTTGAATGAGGTAACCATCAAGAACAAGTACCCATTACCCCGCATTGAAGACTTGTTTGATCAGTTGAGGGGAGCTTGTGTGTTCTCGAAAATTGATCTCAGGTCGGGATACCACCAACTCAAGATAAGGCAACCTGATATCCCCAAGACAGCTTTCGTATCTCGGTACGTACTGTATGAATACACTGTCATGCCTTTCGGGCTAACTAATGCCCCGGCATACTTCATGTATCTCATGAACAAGGTATTCATGGAATATCTGGACAAATTTGTGGTGGTTTTCATAGATGACATTCTCGTCTTCTCCAAAGATGAAAAAGAACATGAGAAACATCTAAGGTTGGTGTTGCAGATGTTGAGAGAACACCAACTATATGCCAAGTTGAGCAAGTGTGAGTTTTTGCTGAAGAGAGTTCCCTTCTTAGGACATATAATCTCGGAGGGAGGAATCTCCGTGGATCCCGCCAAAATCGAGGATATACAGAAGTGGAAGACCCCTGAAAATGTCGGGGAAGTTCGAAGCTTCTTGGGATTGGCTGGATACTATCGACGGTTTATTGAGGGATTCTCTAAGATCTCGAGACCCCTTACCAAACTGTTGGAGAAGGGAATCACATTCACATGGACGCCACAGTGCGAGACGAGTTTTCAGGAGTTAAAGGAGAGATTGACAACAGCCCCAGTACTAGTTATGCCAGATATGCAGAAGAACTTTACGGTGTACTGCGATGCCTCTGGAAACGGGTTGGGATGTGTTCTTATGCAATAAGGGCATGTCGTGGCTTATGCATCTCGACAGCTCCGGAAGCACGAGAAGAACTGTAAGGGCCTCAGTTTTTGACACACATTTGCAGTGTTCATCACCACACCACACACCTCATTTGAGGAAGAATGATGAACACAAATGAAGAGCAAGTAACAATTATCAACATGCTCATTAGAGAAAAAACTCACACATTGCAAAAGTGGTATTTCCCACATGTGATATAGATGGGCTGGACATATGAAAACTCCGACACTTTACTAAGGATGTCCATGCCAAGTTTCACCCAAATTCAAAACCTTTTTGAGGTCAGTTTGGGTATAGTAAGGAAGAGGGCAGTTTGAAACTATATTCAAATTCAAACTGTTTTTATCCCATGAATTTAAAAGTGGAAGGCATAATCTTACTCAGCACATTTTTGTGAGCTCACACACCAATTTTCACTCCATTTGGAGTTGATCTTGACATGAGCTAAGGGGGAGAAATTCAAACTTTATTTGAATTTCAAACTGAACTTGTGCTGAAATTCATTCAAACCAAACCCCATTTGAACTTTGATCAATTCAAATGGCTCATGGGTGAATAATTTGAATTGCCAAGGGTAGTATGGGGTTCACTGTTTACAACAGTGATTAGGAGTAAATTTCAGAGGTTAAAACTGGAGGTGGGACCCACATGTCAGCCACTGCTCAGATCAAACCGACTGAGACTTTTTCACTCGGGTCGCCGAGCCACAGCGGTGATCGCCACCGAGGGCAGCCTCCGCGCCAGCAGCTGCTTGCCCACGCGCGGGCGTGAGGCGGTGCAGAGCCTTCTTAAGGCACCTGCCCCCCCTCCTCGGCCGAGGCACCACCGCTCTTCTCCGCAAGAACTCAGCGCCGGCCGAAAACTTCCGCAGCTCGGACTTGATCGGAGAACGCCGATCGCAGCTCCCTCCTTCCACTCCAGAGCCCCAGCAAGGTACTAGAGACCTTCCTCCGTCCTCCCCGTCGCTAGAATTCGGTTGAAACCGATTGATATCGGCTGTGCCAAAAGATCAAATTGGGGACTTGGAACCGCCGCACCTCGGGCTCTCGTGGACAGCCCAACCAGGGCGTTTGTCACGCCCGAGCCAAGGCACCCTTGGACGCGCTGGTGACCGGTGCTGCTCATCCCCGAGCCACAGCTCGAGTGGTTGCTCACCGGCGGCGAATTTCCACTTTTCCCCTTTCTGTGTGCAGAACAACCTTCGGGTACGATTCTGTTTAATTCGTGCTGTAGAAAGGATTAGAGGGCCTCAAGCCGCTCTCACACGATCTAGACACGGTAACGCACAAGTTGCCTTCACAACTCTGGGCCGGAGAACCTCTGTGCCCGGCGTAATTTGAGGTCTACTAATGGCGGAACGAACGGGCGGCATCGGGCGCACGGTGAGGACCTATTTCGGGCCTTCCCCGAGCTGCCTCGAGCTCATGTCAACCTTCTCTGAGGTCCACTGATGCTCCCCGACCGGTTTCCCAAGTAGCTGAGGTGCTAGGGTAGTCAGCCGACATGGCCGAAGTCGTTCTGAGGTGGCGGCTCGTCGCCGACCATGCTCCGGCCGTTGTCATGAGCAGCTGACCCTCAGATCCTGTTCCCTGAGTAAAAGTAGGCAGGGGCGGCCAGAATAGAGAAGTTTGGAGCTGTACAGCGGCCGGCGGCGAGCTCTCCGGCGAGATCCCTCGGCGGCGGGGTGCGGGTGTCGCGAGGTTGAAGAAGGGGGTGGACCCCAGCTGTCAGCGGGAGATATTTTGAATCGGGATCCGGCTGCGGACGGGATCGGGTGTGCTGGTGCGCAAAATCCTTGTGGACCGCGGTGTGCTGTCGCCTCGGCGTGCGACGCGTGTCCCCTGGGCCCACGCGCGAGTTTAAACTTTTCCCCGATTTTCAGATTTCCTTCAAACTTCAAATCCTCATAACTTTGGCTGGAAAGCTCCAAATTGAGTGAACCAAATTTTGATGGATTCAGCTCTCCGAGTACTTTCCAGCAAATCAAGTTTCACTGCATGAAAACCCTTAATTTTCCAGAGTTAATTCCTCAAAATTTAAACTGTTAGGAATTTTAACTGGAGAATCCTTTGGAGAAAAATCCTGAAATTTTGCTGGGATGTTCACCAAAATATCCCTGAACTACCATAAAAATTTCAGACCCATTGGAGCTCATTTGATCCACCTAATGGTGTGATTAGTGAAACTGTTCCAGAGAAAATAGAAAATGTTCAGAAACATTTTCAGAATTTTCTCTGAAATTATTTAGCTCATAACTTTAGCTAGGAACCTTCAAATTAAGTGAGACCAACTCCATTAGAACCCTCTGAAAATCTAGTTTTCAGAAAGTCATAGTTTGTTTCATGAAAATCTTTAGAATACCTTAAAAGCCTTTAATTAAGGTCAAGTACATAATTAATTGTGGAGGGCTCAATTGAGCTTTGCTGCAACTAAGACTTGAACAATTCTCTGTTTAGGTTGTAACCAAGCCACAATAAAAGTTTCAGTCATTAGGTCTGTCTAGCAAAGGTTATAAGCTTCACAAGTTCAAACTTAATAAATGCATTTAAATTAATACATGTATGTCTTATATCATGTAGTCGCTAAGGTCGAGGAGGAACCCGAAGTCCTAGACTTCGTTACTCCGGAGGAGCAGCTAGCCTACGACCAAGAGCAGCAAGGCAAGCTCCGGTTTGCATTAACCTTTTTACAAATGTTTATTGTTTTGAGCACATCTTTGAATATTGTTCTTTGCATTAGCGTCTTGATTGGAAACCCAACTGCATAGCCAAGAAAACCATGGGTTGGGTTTAGGATTGAAAACCTCGTTAGCCACTGCATTGCTAAGATAGAGTAGGATTCGGTACAAGTCGAGTAGTTGGAACTACTCGCGAGCATAGGCTAGAGGCACTCGACTCGGGTAGTGTTAGCACATGAAACACATGGCAAGAAAATGAGACCGAGCGGAGAGTAAGGGCAGCAGGACTTTGGGGCCTGTGTGCTGTAGCTCCACTTGTGTCGATTGAGGACCGAGCCGTGTGCGGGCCTGTTGAACAAGCTAGAACAGTACCGAAGACCTACCGGCTATATGGGAACCGGGAAACTGATGTAACTCGGGTAGCTGGGTGTTGAGGCATAGCTGGTCGTTCAGAGGGTAGGTTGAGAGCTCGAGGTGTAAATCGGTTGGCGGCACTGTTATGCACGTGCAGAGACCTCTTGCTCGGGACGATTGGACCGGTTCAACATTTGGCTAACGGGTGAAAGGTAGTCGCGTACGGCGTCCGTGATGGTTGTTGTAGGCAACATCGAGTACGGGCGTACGTGATGGGTTGTTCGGGTAACCCTGCAGGTGTAAATCGATTATAATTGCCGTCCCTCGCGGTCAGTGAGTACCACTTGTTCACTGTACCGTGACGTAGAAAGAACAGGCTAGTCACAAGTTAAAATGTTGCTGATTGAAAGCTGGACATTGATTGTTAATGATATGCTGTAGTTTAGAGCTAACTAAAGTTTTTTTCAACTTTGGGCAAAGTACATGAGAGAAATGCGTTTCTTGTTTGATTGCGGCTCTCTCATGTGCCTTAGCGTAAGGTTCTCCACAACCTGCTGCTAAAACTTGAAAGTAAGGTTCTACTAATTAGGCGAGTCCTTGCAACTGGTTTTTACCTCATGTAACCCATTACCCTCATGTAAAAGTTCCATGTTTAGGTGAGACGGGTCAGACTTGCTGAGCCTTCGTGCTCACTGCTTATGTTCGAAGCTTTTGCAGGGTTCTATGAGGATGGGACTCCCGAAGAGGAGACGGAACCCCAGGAGGGGAACCCCGTCGAGTGGGAGTCGTGCACGCCGCAGAGTTAGTGTGCGTGTGTTCTAGCAAGGACACGTTCGAGGGCTGAACGTGCACTTGATGCTTAGTCTACGCCCGCGAGTGTAGACTGAACTTATTTTAATGTAAACATGTTCATAAACTTGTTTATGTAATAAAATTTCCGCTTCCGCTTTGTACCTTTGACGTGTGTTATACGGTGCTGTGCAACGCAGCACCCCTCAGCGTGATCCTGGCTCGACAGGACCAATGGGGTCGTGTCAGCGTGGTATCAGAGCTTGCTTGAGGTTTAACACAGTACAAAGGTCGTCTTTTTCAAAAATCCAGTGAGGAACGAGTTAGTAGCCCGTATAAGGATGTTATTAGTATATAGAAGGTGGCATATTAACCTATTTGTTATGTCGGAAAATCGTGTATCTCGGGACGTTTATGTCTTGGGGGGTGCACGTAAGCGCTGTCCACCAGTGCGCACAAGCTGAAGGGTGGAGCCCCACGGGTGGCAGGTAACCTGACCCGCTTTAGTATCCTCTACGACTCTTCATGTCGTTTGGGGTATCCGAGCAACGTCTATCCCTGGCATGCGTGGTGCAACTTGGGAGACCCCGTCACGTGGTCTGAAACGTGAACACTTAACTCAAGGCGTGTTTGGCTTGAGAACACCCGGGCGAGTGATGACGGCCGGGTGTACGAACTGTATGGATTCCGGGCTCGGTGTGCAGCCGAGTCTGATGATTGTTTGAGTTTCTGCAGGTAGCCTTACCATGAAACGGTAGACGTGTAGCATCCGTGTGCGAGGGACGAGTAGTGCCACTGAACTAACGAAGCCGGCTAAGTCCGGTATAGGTTTTTCCTTTGTGAGGACGTAGTACCGACATAATCTGGTGACGCATCGACGTCACACCCCATTAAATGAACAACTTCATTTAAAAACTTGAAGGTTTTGATCCAAAGTAGTAAAACTGGATGTAACTCCTTCCCTTGAACAGGATATTCAAAGTTAACAAGTTTTCAACTTATAAGTTGTTAAGGACAGAGCACTCTGTTTTCAGCTGAATCAAGGCTGAAGTTAATCAGAGGTTAGAGGTTGAGTTCTTTCGAGGTTGGGGTCGTATGATACATTTCTGGAAAGCGTGGAAGAGCTTTACAACTCTTCTGTTGAGGTCCAGAGGTGTTTCATCCCTTAACCAATCGAAAAATGCAGTAGAGTTGAAACTGTCCAGAAAACAGGACAGAGTAAAGACTCTCTGTAGACTCTCTGTAAATTGAGCATAACTTCCTGCATAAAAATCCAAAAATATAAAATGAGGTAGTTCTGGAAAGCTTATGAGATGGGTTACAACTTTATAACAGAAAGTTTTGTCAGAGTAGGAATAGAATTAACTGGGATTCTTGGATCAATTCAGTACCTAAAGCAGGGAGGTGCTGTCCAATTGATTCCAGAAATTCTGTTAACTTTGACATCTCATAACTTTTGAACCAGGACAGATTTTAGGCCAAGAAAATACTTTCTGGAAATCTATTGGAGTTAGCTTTAACTTTGATGTTGAGCTCCAGAATTGGTTTTGCTTTTAAACTGGCCTAAATCAGGTTGAAATGGAAACTGGTCAGAGCTGTCATGGGAACAGCAGATCAGCAGTCAAATTTGTTTAAAAATTTGAACTGTGTTTCCAAGTTTTATGGGTTCAATGACATGTTTTATGTTATAACTCAGGGGTTTACTGTTTAAATAAATATTTGACAATTCTCAAATATATTTTTACAGATGGCAGCAGATAAACAGTTGGAGAACGGGTGGGTGGCTTCCCACTGTTCTGACCGTCGCGGCTACCCGGAAGCATTGTGGCAAATGCTCCAATATTTCGGGTATAGTCAGATGCCGCAGTACTTCGCCAAGGAAGAAGGCGAGGAGGGGAACAAGGCGTGGACGATCCATGTCGAGGTTCCTGCAGGACCTACGCCACCCGGTTGGGTGCCATTCACCGTCACGGTGAGAGGAAGACAACCGGAAGGGATGTGGCAAGTGGCAGCCCGCGACACTATGTCATGTTTCTGCCAACTCCACGTGCAGACTATGGAGGGCACTCCATACGCACTCGTTCCGGTGGAGGGACGAGCCCAGCATGTGTGGGAAGAGAGGTACCGGGGAGCAACGGACCCGAGTTTCCCAAGGTACAACCCCGCGGAGGCAAATCTCAGCCTCCAGATGAGGGCGGGAAACGCCGTGATGGACAGCCAAGCTGTTCATACGGAGCATCTCGCCAAAAAGCTCAAGGAGAGCACAAGCCATGGAGATCATTTCGAGAGTGCCCACAGCGCACTCCGCAATGTGCTCCTTCCGACGATTAAGCGACTGAATGAACAGCATAATCAGCTGCATCATCTGAAGAAGGCAAAGAAGAAGGGCCGTGTTGATATCGCGGCGTTGCAAGAGCTGGTGCAGACCCTAACCCAGCAGAATGAGGACCTTGCTCAAGAGCGGAACGACGCTATTGAGGAAGGACAAGGCTGGGAAGAGGACTACAACCAAGCTATGGACGAGGTGCATGCTTTGCAGGACCTCGTGCCCCCGGTGTTAGGCGTACCGGTAGTCTTGGGTCTTCCAGCAATGGGAGAACCCGGGATGGGAGAAGAGGTGGTAGACCCAGAGCCACCAACAGAGGTACCGGAGGAGGACGACCCCCAGGAGGTCGAGTTCTACTCCGAGTAGGGGGTTACGGTTGCCAAGTAGGGCAGCCAGGGTAGCGTAACCCAACTTTTGTAATCGGTGACATGTCGTGTAGACAGTAGCGTATGTATAGGTAGTGACGACATGAGCACGACTTCTCGGAGATCCGAGAATAATGTATCTTGTATAAAGTTTATGCTTTATCAATATATGTGAACGTTGTGCAAATTAATCATGTGTCACTTCAATACCTACTGTTGCTTATGGAATTTTAAGTAAGACATGTGCTAATCGCTGCTGTTTTGAATTTCAGAATGACGCGTACTCGTGCCAACTCGGACGTTGGGGGTACCAGTCAAGGGGGAGAGACCTCCCAACCACCTCCCGAGGACTCCTCGGGACAACAGCAGCAACAGCAACAGCAAACACCGCCACTGCCAACGGTTACATTGGCCGACATCGTCGCGGCAATGGCGGGCTCGCATCAGCAGCACACGGAGTTGCTGCAGACTCTCATCGCCAATACGTCTTGCCCAGAGAGACGTCAAGATCGTGAGGAGCGCCAACAGAGCTCCTACTCTGACTTCCTGGCGACTCATCCCCCAGTATTCTCAAGGGCGGATGAACCACTTGACGCGGACAACTGGCTCCGCGCCATAGAAATGAAGTTCGGGCTGCTCCAAATCAGCGAGCAGCGCAAGACTCAGTTCGCGGTCCAGCAGCTCCAAGGATCCGCGAGCGCGTGGTGGGCCAACTTCTGTGCTTCACAGCCCACCGACCGAGTGATGACCTGGGCGGAGTTCCGGACGGCCTTCAGGGCCTATCATATACCGCCAGGTCTGATGAAGAGGAAGACGCAGGAGTTCCTACACCTGCAACAAGGGAGCCAGAACGCGCTGGAATACTCCAGGGCGTTTAACGACCTCGCGCTAGATGCATCGTATCATGCTGATACAGACGAGAAGCGGCGAGACCATTTTTACCAGGGGCTTAACCCGCTCCTGAAGGACAAGTTGGCGATGTTCAATCGCGGCAGCCTCAACGACATCATTGATGCTGCGATTGTTCAGGAGGACTCCGGTAAGGAGTTGGCGGCGGCAGAGCGAATACGAAGCGCGCCGCAGAGCAGCGGAGAAGGAGGCGGTCCTTCTCAGAAGTTTCGGATGGTGAATCGCCCACCATCAGGTCCACACTAGCAGCCACCACAGCGGTCGATGCCGTTCCGCAGTCGGCCGTATTCTTCACCGGCATTCCGGCCGGCACTGCCAGTACCACCACAACAACAACAGCAGCAGCGGGCGATGCCGCGTGCGTTTGCACCTCCGCAACGCATGCCGGGCTTTCGTCCACCGAGCACTCCACCAGCAGCGGCCACATGTTACAAGTGTGGTCGTCCAGGGCACTTCGCGAGCAGTTGCCCGGAGAGGCAAGGCGGCGGAGTGGCACCACAGTTTCCGGGGAGGAATCAACCCCGGAACCCTACTAATGCGCGCCGGGCAAACCCTAAGCCCGGCACTGTCCACCAACTTGCCATTGAGGACGTGCCGGAGGGCGAGCCAATCCTTGCGGGTATGTTCCAACTCCACCAGCATCCCGCTATAGTACTATTTGATTCAGGCGCCACGCGTAGCTTCATTAGCCAAGCTTTCATTGATAAGTATAGCTTGCAAATACTACCCACCGATAGTCCTTATGTGATCTGTTCACCGGGTGGGAAGATTTCAGCAAGCATGATGGTCCCAAAAGCGCCATTGTGCTTAGAGGGTAGAGTTAACCCTACGTCTCTCATAATTTTAGAGGGACAAAAGGTCGATGTCATCTTAGGGATGTCGTGGTTAACCCGCCACGGCGCTGTTTTAGACACCGTCCTCCGAGTCGTGCACTTGAACTCCGAAGTGCACGAGTCTCACTCATTATTTCTGGACAGTCCAGAAATAAAACTTCCAAGTGTCTATCAAGCCACGACCATCAGATTGGAAGATATTCCGGTGGTCCGAGAGTTCCCTGATGTATTCCCGGACGATTTGCCGGGGATGCCACCCGATAGAGAGGTGGAGTTCAAGATTGAACTTGCACCGGGAACCATGCCAATATCCCGAAGGCCGTACAAGATGGCGCCCAAGGAGTTGGCTGAACTGAAGACTCAGCTCACGGACCTTCTGGAGAAGGGTTTTATTAGGCCGAGCTCCTCACCATGGGGATGTTCAGCATTATTTGTCAAGAAGAAGGATGAGACGTTGTGGCTTTGCATGGACTATCGTCCATTAAATGCCGTAACCATCAAGAACAAGTACCCGTTGCCACAGATCGACATGTTGTTTGATCAGTTGGTCGAAGCAAAGATCTTTTCCAAGATGGATTTAAGATCTGGGTACCATCAGATTAAGATAAGGGCTGAGGACATTCCGAAGACGGCTTTCTCGACGAGGTACGGACTTTATGAGTACCTGGTCATGTCCTTTGGCCTCACCAATGCTCCAGCTCACTTCATGTACTTAATGAACTCGGTGTTCATGCCGGAGCTGGACAAGTTTGTCGTGGTCTTCATCGACGACATCCTGGTATATTCCAAGTCGGAGGAAGATCACAAGAAACATCTGCGTATAGTCTTGCAACGGCTGCGGGATCACAAGTTATACGCAAAATTCAGCAAATGTGAGTTTTGGATATCGCAAGTGCCTTTCCTCGGGCATATCATCTCAGCGGAGGGTATCGCTGTGGACCCGAGCAAGATCACTCAAGTGCTGAATTGGAAATCCCCGAGAACTGTTCACGAGGTACGGAGTTTCCTCGGACTCGCGGGATATTATCGGAGGTTTATCCCGAACTTCTCGAAGATTGCCAAGCCAATGACAGAGCTGCTGAAGAAGGCTACCAAATATGTTCGGAGTCCAACATGTAAAGCAGCATTCAAGGCTTTAGTCAAGCACCTGACATCAGCACCGGTTTTGGCGCAGCCAGACACAACAAAACCGTTCGATGTGTACTGCGATGCATCCGGCATTGGGCTCGGGTGTGTGCTGATGCAAGACCGAAGAGTGGTCGCGTATGGATCACGGCAGCTTAGAAACCATGAGCAAAATTATCCAACTCACGACTTGGAGCTCGCTGCCGTGGTACTTGCACTAAAGATGTGGAGGCACTACCTACTCGGTAACCTCGTACATTTATATACCGGCCACAAAAGCCTCAAGTACATATTCACTCAGAAGGAGCTGAACATGAGGCAACGAAGATGGTTAGAACTGATAAAGGATTACGAGATAGAGATCCATTATCATCCGGGCAAGGCAAACGTAGTGGCAGATGTGCTGAGCCGCAAGTCACACGTCAATAATCTGACCATCACACCGTTGGAAGAGAGCGAACCACCACTACATGTGATTCCACACGGAGCTCTCTACAACCTAGCTTTGATCCCCACCATCCATGAAGAGATAGCGGCAGCCCAGAAGAATGACAAGGGCATGTCACATTTGCGGAGACGTGTAAACAGTGGGGAGTTGAAATGTTTCCGGAAGGACGGAGACGGCGAAAGAAAATCTTTGATGAGGCTCACTTATCAAAGTTTTCTATTCACCCCGGCAGCAACAAAATGTATCAAGAACTCAGAAGAAAGTTTTGGTGGAGACGGATGAAGCACGAAGTTGCAAAATACGTGTCCGAGTGTGATACATGTCGAAGGGTGAAGGCAGATCATATGCGGAAACCGGGACTGCTGCAACCACTAGGCATTCCTGCCTGGAAGTGGGAGGACGTGAGCATGGATTTCGTCGTCGGTTTACCCACCACCTTACAGAAACATGATTCGGTGTGGGTGATCGTCGATCGGCTCACCAAAGTTGCCATTTTCATCCCGGTCAACACCAACTACAACGCCAAGAAGTACGCTGAACTGTACATCTCACGGATCCTATGCTTGTACGGCGTACCCCGTACTATCATATCGGATCGGGGCACTTTATTTGTGTCCCGTTTTTGGGAGCAGCTGCACGCTGCCTTGGGGATGAAGCTGATCCGTAGTTCAGCCTACCACCCGCAGACGGATGGACAAACTGAGCGGGTAAATTAGATTCTAGAAGACATGCTACGAGCTTGCGCTATCAACCACGGCAAGAATTGGGATGATCACTTGCCGTTAGATGAGTTCTCGTACAACAATGGGTACCAAGCCAGCATCAAGATGGCGCCCTACGAGGCGCTATACGGAAGAAAATGCCGCACGCCATTGAACTGGTGTGAGTCTGGCGAAAGGGTTACCTTCGGGATTGACCTTGTCAACAACGCGGAAGAAAAGGTTCGACTAATTCAAGCGAACCTAAAAGTCGCTCAATCCCGTCAGAAACAGTATGCGGACCGGAGAAGGCGCCCATTACAATTCGAAGTTGGAGATCACGTATATCTACGGGTGTCTCCAATGAAGGGCGTAAACAGATTTGGGGTGAGAGGAAAGTTGGCACCCCGATTCATCGGTCCATTTCAGATTACCGAGAGATGTGGATCAGTGGCATACCGGCTGAAATTACCAGAAGCACTTTCCGGTGTGCACGACGTCTTTCACGTTTCCCAGCTGAGGAAATGTCTCAAGCTATCAACTACCGTTCAGCTGGAAGACATTGAAGAACTGCAACCGGATCTCACCTATCAGGAGGAACCGGTGCAGATTATTGATGAAAAGGCCCGAACCACACGCAACCGTACGTTGTGGTTCTACAAGGCTCTATGGAGTAATCACTCCATGGACGAAGCGACATGGGAGAGCGAAGAATTCCTTCGCACTAACTACCCCGACTTTTTCACGTCGCATATCCGGTAATTTTCCACCGTCCTCTCTCTCATTTTCACCTTATAATCTCGGGACGAGATTCTTTTAAGGGGGGAGGAATGTAAGGGCCTCAGTTTTTGACACACATTTGCAATGTTCATCACCACACCACACACCTCATTTTGAGGAAGAATGATGAACACAAATGAAGAGCAAGTAACAATTATCAACATGCTCATTAGAGAACAAACTCACACATTGCAAAAGTGGTATTTCCCACATGTGATATAGATGGGCTGGACATATGAAAACTCCTACACTTTACTAAGGATGTCCATGCCAAGTTTCACCCAAATTCAAAACCTTTTTGAGGTCAGTTTGGGTATAGTTAGGAAGAGGGCAGTTTGAAATCATATTCAAATTCAAACTGTTTGTATCCCATGAATTTAAAAGTGGAAGGCATATTCTTACTCAGCACATTTTTGTGAGCTCACACACCAATTTTCACTCCATTTGGAGTTGATCTTGACATGAGCTAAGGGGGAGAAGTTCAAACTTTATTTGAATTTCAACCTGAACTTGTGCTGAAATTCATTCAAACCAAACCTCATTTGAACTTTGATCAATTCAAATGGCTCATGGGTGAATAATTTGAATTGCCAAGGGTAGTATGGGGTTCACTGTTTACAACAGTGATTAGGAGTAAATTTCAGAGGTTAAAACTGGAGGTGGGACCCACATGTCAGCCACTGCTCAGATCAAACCGACTGAGACTTTTTCACTCGGGTCGCCGAGCCGCAGCGGTGATCGCCACCGAGGGCAGCCGCCGCGCCAGCAGCTGCTTGCCCACGCGCGGGCGTGAGGCGGTGCAGAGCCTTCTTAAGGCGCCTGCCCCCCTCCTCGGCCGAGGCACCACCGCTCTTCCCCGCAAGAACTCAGCGCCGGCCGAAAACTTACGCAGCACGGACTTGATTGGAGAACGCCGATTGCAGCTCCCTCCTTCCACTCCAGAGCCCCAGCAAGGTACTAGAGACCTTCCTCCGTCCTCCCCGTCGCTAGAATTCGGTTGAAACCGATTGATATCGGCTGTGCCGAAAGATCAAATTCGGGACTTGGAACCGCCGCACCTCGGGCTCTCGTGGACAGCCCAACCAGGGCGTTGTCACGCCCGAGCCAAGGCACCCTTGGACGCGCTGGTGACCGGTGCTGCTCATCCCCGATTCACAGCTCGAGTGGTTGCTCACCGTCGGCGAATTTCCACTTTTCCCCTTTCTGTGTGCAGAACGACCTTCGGGTACGATTCTATTTAATTCGTGCTCTAGAAAGGATTAGAGGGCCTCAAGCCGCTCTCACACGATCTAGACACGGTAACGCACAAGTTGCCTTCACAACTCTGGGCCGGAGAACCTCTGTGCCCGGCGTAATTTGAGGTCTACTAATGGCGGAACGAACGGGCGGCATCGGGCGCACGGTGAGGACCTATTTCGGGCCTTCCCTGAGCTGCCTCGAGCTCATGTCGACCTTCTCTGAGGTCCACTGATGTTCCCCGACCGGTTTCCCAAGTAGCTGAGGTGCTAGGGTAGTCAGCCGACATGGCCGAAGTCGTTCTGAGGTGGCGGCTCGTCGCCGACCATGCTCCGGCCGTTGTCATGAGCAGCTGACCCTCGGATCCTGTTCCCCGAGTAAAAGTAGGCAGGGGCAGCCATAATCAAGAAGTTTGGAGCTGTACAGCGGCCGGCGGCGAGCTCTCCGGCGAGATCCCTCGGCGGCGGGGCGTGGGTGTCGCGAGGTTGAAGAAGGGGGTGGACCCCAGCTGTCAGCGGGAGATATTTTGAATCGGGATCCGGCTGCGGCCTGGATCGGGTGTGCTGGCGCGCAAAATCCTTGTGGACCGCGGTGTGCTGTCGCCTCGGCGTGCGACGCGTGTCCCCTGGGCCCACGCGCGAGTTTAAACTTTTCCCCGATTTTCAGATTTCTTTCAAACTTCAAATCCTCATAACTTTGGCTAGAAAGCTCCAAATTGAGTGAACCAAATTTTGCTGGATTCAGCTCTCCGAGTACTTTCCAGCAAATCAAGTTCCACTGCATGAAAACCCTTAATTTTCCAGAATTAATTCCTCAAAGTTTAAATTGTTAGGAATTTTAACTGGAGAATCCTTTGGAGGAAAATCCTGAAATTTTGCTGGGATGTTCACCAAAATATCCCTGAACTACCATAAAAATTTCAGACCCATTGGAGCTCATTTGATCCACCTAATGGTGTGATTAGTGAAACTGTTCCAGAGAAAATAGAAAATGTTCAGAAACATTTTCAGAATTTTCTCTGAAATTATTTAGCTCATAACTTTAGGTAGGAACCTTCAAATTAAGTGAGACCAACTCCATTAGAACCCTCTGAAAATCTAGTTTTCAGAAAGTCATAGTTTGTTTCATGGAAATCTTTAGAATACCTTAAAAGCCTTTAATTAAGGTCAAGTACATAATTAATTGTGGAGGGCTCAATTGAGCTTTGCTGCAACTAAAACTTGACCAATTCTCTGTTTAGGTTGTAACCAAGCCACAATAAAAGTTTCACAGTCATTAGGTCTGTCTAGCAAAGGTTATAAGCTTCACAAGTTCAAACTTAATAAATGCATTTAAATTAATACATGTATGTCTTATATCATGTAGTCGCTAAGGTCGAGGAGGAACCCGAAGTCCTAGACTTCGTTACTCCGGAGGAGCAGCTAGCCTACGACCAAGAGCAGAAAGGCAAGCTCCGGTTTGCATTAACCTTTTTACAAATGTTTATTGTTTTGAGCACATCTTTGAATATTGTTCTTTGCATTAGCGTCTTGATTGGAAGCCCAACTGCATAGCCAAGAAAACCATGGGTTGGGTTAAGGATTGAAAACCTTGTTAGCCACTGCATTGCTAAGATAGAGTAGGATTCGGTACAAGTCGAGTAGTTGGAACTACTCGCGAGCATAGGCTAGAGGCACTTGACTCGGGTAGTGTTAGCACATGAAACACATGGCAAGAAAATGAGACCGAGCGGAGAGTAAGGGCAGCAGGACTTTGGGGCCTGTGTGCTGTAGCTCCACTTGTGTCGATTGAGGACCGAGCCGTGTGCGGGCCTGTTGAACAAGATAGAACAGTACCGAAGACCTACCGGCTATATGGGAACCGGGAAACTGATGTAACTCGGGTAGCTGGGTGTTGAGGCATAGCTGGTCGTTCAGAGGGTAGGTTGAGAGCTCGAGGTGTAAATCGGCTGGCGGCACTGAGATGCGCGTGCAGAGACCTCTTGCTCGGGACGATTGGACCGGTTCAACATTTGCCTAACAGGTGAAAGGTAGTCGCGTACGGCGTCCGTGATGGTTGTTGTAGGCAACATCGAGTACGGGCGTACGTGACGGGTTGTTCAGGTAACCCTGCAGGTGTAAATCGATTATAATCGCCGTCCCTCGGGTCAGTGAGTACCACTTGTTCACTGTACCGTGACGTAGAAAGAACAGGCTAGTCACATGTTAAAATGTTGCTGATTGAAAGCTGGACATTGATTGTTAATGATATGCTGTAGTTTAGAGCTAACTAAAGTTCTTTTCAACTTTGGGCAAAGTACATGAGAGAAATGCGTTTCTTGTTTGATTGCGGCTCTCTCATGTGCCTTAGCGTAAGGTTCTCCACAACCTGCTGCTAAAACTTGAAAGTAAGGTTCTACTAATTAGGCGAGTCCTTGCAACTGGTTTTTACCTCATGTAACCCATTACCCTCATGTAGAAGTTCCATGTTTAGGTGAGACGGGTCAGACTTGCTGAGCCTTCGTGCTCACTTCTTGTGTTTGAAGCTTTTGCAGGGTTCTATGAGGATGGGACTCCCGAAGAGGAGACGGAACCCCAGGAGGGGAACCCCGTCGAGTGGGAGTCATGCACGCCGCAGAGTTAGTGTGCGTGTGTGCTAGCAAGGACACGTTCGAGGGATGAACGTGCACTTGATGCATAGTCTACGCCCGCGAGTGTAGACTGAACTTATTTTAATGTAAACATGTTCATAAACTTGTTTATGTAATAAAATTTCCGCTTCCGCTTTGTACCTTTGACGTGTGTTATACGGTGTTGTGCAACGCAGCACCCCTCAGCGTGATCCTGGCTCGACAGGACCAATGGGGTCGTGTCAAGAACTATCCTACACATGACCTAGAACTAGCCGCAGTGGTACACGCGTTAAAAATTTGGCGGCACTACTTGATGGGGAAGAGGACAGAGATATATACGGATCATAAGAGTTTGAAGTACATTTTCACACAGCCAGATCTCAACCTCAGACAAAGGAGATGGTTAGAGCTAATCAATGACTTTGATGTGGGCATCAACTATCATCCTGGGAAAGCAAACATCGTGGCCGATGCTTTAAGTCGGAAAGTGCAGGTCAATAAGTTGAGCTTGAAGGACATGCCTGCAGAATTGAAGGACGAGATTATAAGGCTCAATCTATGCCTTGTGAATAGTGGTGAAGCCATCGCCATTGAAGTGGACTCCACACTAGAGCAAGACATACGCGATGGTCAAAAGAATGATGAGAAAATAAAAGAAATCAGGAAACTCATCATGGAAAATAAAGCCCCTGGTTTCAGAGAGGATGAACAGGGAACGGTGTGGCACGGGAAAAGAATCTGTGTGCCTGAAATAAAAGAGATTCGTGAATTGATTTTGAAGGAGGCTCACGATTTCGACTATTCTATCCATCCTGGGAGTACGAAGATGTACCAGGACCTCAAGAGCAGGTATTGGTGGTATGGTACGAAGCGAGATGTCGCGGAACATGTTGCCCTATGTGACACATGCCAGTTGGTGAAAGCAGAACATCAACGACCCACAGGATTACTGCAACCACTCAAAGTGCCTAAATGGAAATGGGAAGAAATTGGTATGGATTTCATAGTGGGATTGTCTAGGACCCAATCAGGATATGATTCAATATGGGTCATCATCGACAGGCTAACCAAGGTAGCTCACTTCATCCCCGTGAAGGAAAGCTACAGCGGATCCAAATTGGCAGAATTGTACATGTCAAGGATCGTGTGCTACCATGGAGTGCCGAAGAAGATAGTGTCGGATCGAGGGACATAGTTCACCTCGAGATTCTGGCAGAAGTTGCACGAAACCATGGGAACCCATCTGAACTTTAGTTCTGCCTATCATCCCCAAACTGATGGGCAGACGGAAAGAACCAATCAGATTCTTGAGGATATGCTGAGGGCATGTGCACCTAAAAACAATCGGAGTTGGGACAAGAACTTACCGTATGCGGAATTCTCCTATAACAACAGCTATCAAGCTAGTATGAAGATGTCACCGTTTGAAGCTTTGTACGGGAGGAAATGCAGAACTCCCCTATTTTGGAACCAAACAGGAGAAAGTAAAGTGTTTGGTCCCGAAGTACTACAAGAAGTCGAGGCGAAGGTGAGGGAAATTTGCAACAACTTGAGGATAGCACAGACACGCCAAAAGAGCTATGCCGATGTATGAAGAAGAGAGCTCGTTTTCAACGTGGGAGACTATGTATATCTCAAGGTGTCCCCTATCCGAGGACTTCATCGGTTCAAGGTGAAAGGAAAGTTGTCACCTCAATACATCGGACCCTTTCAAGTTCTAGAGAGGAAAGGCGAAGTGGCGTATCAACTAGAATTACCGGCTCGCCTATCGGATGTGCACGACGTATTCCACGTGTCACAACTCAAGAAATGACTGAGGACGCCTGAAGAGGTGTTACCCATGAATGAAGTGGACGTAGCTGAGGATCTGTCTTATGCCGAGCAGCCATCCAAGATTTTGGAGACAATAGAACGCCTCACAAGAAATAAAAGAATCCGGATGTGCAAGGTACAGTGGAAGCATCACTCAGAAGAGGAAGCCACCTCGGAGCGAGAAGATGAGCTTAAGGCACAATTTCCGGAATTGTTTTCTTAGAACCACCAATCTCGAGGGCGAGATTTCTTTTAAGGGGGGTAGAGCTGTAACACCCCAAAATCCTGTTAAGAGGGGAATTTAAAAAATTTTGGACGTATTGCATGTGTTGCAAAAATTCAAATTCAAACTGGAATTCAAATTAAACTCAAAACAGAAATGAAAAAGAAAAGGAAAACAATAAACCTCCCCGGCCAGTCGGCCGAAACCCATCAGCCGGCCCACCCAGCCCCCGCGCCAGCCCGCAGCCACGCGCCCGCGCTCCCTCTCGCAGACAGGTGGGACCCACCTGTCATCCCTAACCCCGTCTATAAAAACCCCGGCATTGTCCCGTTTTTCCCCACGATCCGCCGATTTTTCTCTCCGGTGAGAACCGAGCCCCTCCGGCGAATTCTGCTCGATCTACGCTCGGGAATTCTGATCTAACTCGCTGGTCTTGATCCACCGCCTCCGGGGAACCTCGCAGGTGCAGAAAACTCGGTGGTTTGCGGTTCAAACACAGCGCCGACGAGCCTCGCCGTGAATTCATCTCGGACCTCGTCGCCGATCGCTTTCCAGGACCTCCGAGCTCAAGAAAACCCCCGAGGTGAGATCCCCGACCTCCCCTCTACCGATCTATGCCATAAAATCACAGTTCTAGGAAGAATTGACGAAGATCCGAAACTCTCCGGCGAGATCGCCGCCTCCTGCCGCCGTGCGCCACCGGGCAGCGCCGCCCGCGCTCGATCAGAGCGACGTGGCCGCTTGTGCGCCGTTTATTTTAAATCGCACGGTAGAGTTTAAATCCCCGCGTACCGGTTCGATGTTATAATCTCAGCCGTCTGTTTTAAATCGGACGGTCCACGTCAGCCCCGCGTTATAAAGACTGGAATACTTACGCGCTACCCCCTGGGGTTCTCGAAAAATACGAGCTAGCCCCCAGAAACTTCTGATCTGGCCCCTGGAAGTTCAGAAAATCATGTAAATTCATTTAAAAATCAGTTTTGACCCCTAGACTTAATAAAAATTAGGAAAAACCACTCTGTTAAGTGTAGTTAGACCCCTGAAAATTCTTAAAATAATATTATAGACCCTGTAGTGGGGTGAGTTTACCTTTTTAACCCTATTTGATATTAAATTTAGGAAATTGAATATGTGGTTAGTATTTAAAATTTAAAAGGTGGGACAAACATATTGTCAAATTCAAATTAAAAACTTTCCCAGTACTTAGAAAACCTTGGAGTGAGATAAAAATAGATTTTTGGCTGAAATGAATCTGTTTAATTGATTATTCACATTTATTAGTTAGAGGGACACATTTTTAAGTAGAGAATAATTCTGAAAATTAGAAAAATAAATGTAAAATAGTTTACATCAGAGGAAAAGATCAAAAATATATTATTAACTATTTTGGATCAGAACCTATTCTGTTTAGATGATGTGTCTTACTATTTTCATAATAAAGTACACATTTAGGCATAGGAAGTAAATTTGAAAATATAGCAAGCTAGGTATCAATAATTAGAAACTGATAAATGAAGATTCCAAAATCCAAAGAATTCAGTTTAGGGTTGGTAGAAGTTCTGAAGACACATATGAAGTAGGAAAATACCTTTCATGCACACTTGGTAGCTAAAATGGGTATCAATTAAATTTAAGGGATTTATTTAAATTAGAAATGCATATATAGTATGCCAACATGAATATGAATACAAAAGTAGAAATCATATGTACATGTTTAAAAGTGCATGTAAGCCAAAATCAACACACATAGAGTAACCACAACACATAGAATTATGAGTGGCTTTCATAAATGTGAATGTATGGTTTGTATGAAGTGGAGGTGTGAACTATGTCTTATGACTTGTTGTTTTCTTTTGCTATGTGTGATGTATGAGTAGAACCTGCTCCAGAGCAAGTTCTTCCTTTCCAAGATCAGGACTACCCATTCCAAGAGCAGCAGGAAGGAGGCAAGTGTCCTTGACCACTTTGATCCTATACTAGGATGTGTAGATAGAATATTTGCATTGTCAATTGAAAATATGAAACCCATGCTAGGATGTTTCCCTAGAATTGCATTACCTTGTTTCCTTATAGCTTGGGTTGGGATTTATATTATCATGTCATTTATTACTATGCATATGCTTAGCCATGCTTAGAATGGGATATTTGGGATATGGGATCATCAGTTTATTTTACCATACTCTTGAATAAGGTATTGTGAGTTATGTAGAGGTAGGGATCAAGGCAAGTTGGATGTTTTGGTTGGTGTTAGGTGCACGAGACTCGGGTTTGTGTATAGTACTTGCCTGGATCCTAAGGACCGGTTCATGGAGCATGTAACCTGGCTTTACCGTGCCAACCACATGCTGAGATGGGGCAGCTTGGCCAATTAATTAGGTGTATCCCCGGCGTAGTATGGGTGTGTTGGATGGTGCGGGGAATAGGTGTCAGCTGGACTACCATATGAACCGCAAGGCTCAAGAGGGGGCCATTGCAGCTGGGTTGGAGCCTCTTGTATGCTGTTAGGGGTGAAACCTCAGTGGGCCCATGCTCGTTGGGAAACCCTTTGTAAAGGCTTCGTAGTGATCTCCTGGCTACACACCTGGGAAGTGTGAATGTGGTTCGTGGCCACTGGCATAATGGAGGTTCTTTTAGTCCACCCGGCAACGGGGGACGAAATCACTACATGTGGGTACAGTGGTACAAACTCTGCAGAGTTAAAACTGTCATGACAGCCGTGCTCACGGTCAAGAGCGGCTTGGACTTATTCATGATTAGAGTACGATAACTTTGGAAGTTGTGTATGTTAAGCGGGGAGCTTAACATTGGAAATGATGTTATGGTTATTTGATTATGATGATGGGATGGGAAATTGGGACCATTTCACCTGTGTAGTAATGTAGGTGCTTAATAAGCTAAGGCGATAGGTATTAATTGCGTAGTGCTTTAACCCTGAATTCAACCTTCCCTTGTTCTAGCCTGGCATGACATAACTTTCCCACACTTGCTGAGTACCATCGGTACTCAACCTTGCATATTTGTTGGTTTATATTGCTGTTCAGGTCAAGAGAATAATGTGGTGTTTAATGATCAAGACTTTGGACCCGAAGAAGGTTTCTAGGTTCATGGAGTCCCCCGGGCAACGCCTGTGATGGAGCCCACGAGAATAATTATTCCGCTGCTAGTTTATTTACTTGTGATGAACTTATTATTGTCCATCGAGACATTTGCTATGTAAGACTTATTTATATTCGACACCTGGCTTGTAATAAATGATGCTTCACTATTTGTCATCACATGTATGAGAAAATGATCCTAGCATACATGTGATATTTACTTGGTTGTTCTTCGGAAAAACCGGGTGTGACAGAAGTGGTATCAGAGCCAAGGTTGCCCGTAGAACGTGGACCTAGGTAGCAATGGACGTATTTAAGGGCCCTATTTTCTTAAAAACTATTTTACAAGGTGTGTGTTGAAAAGTGTTCTTTAATGGAGGCACTTTCTTCATCTTACCTCAATTTTCATTCAAAATAGGATTTTTGTTTAAAAGTTTATCTAACCTAAGTTTAAATGCTTTTTGTTTTAGATGGTTCACATGATTCGCACCGCTCGCAAGTCCACAGGAGGGAGAGTTCCCGTAGTTGCCCTTGCCGAAAGAGAGGAAAGTCGTCCGGTGACGTGGGCAGTAGGAGGCTTGTTGCGCCGTCTTCGACGTATGCTCGAAGCCGCCGGCAATACGGGCAAGCTAATCATACACTATAGCTCCACCAGGACCATTCCGGAGGAGCGGGAAGAATGGAGTTCAGAAATGAGGATTATCCATGAAAATCAGCTGCTTAAGATCCACCGCTCTCCAGCTTGTCGAGCGACACAGGTCGATGCGGAGAAGGATGTCACCTGGGAGGCCATCACCTGCCAGAGTCACATCTATCGTCGCCACCTAGACAGGACTGAGTACATGTATGTCCTCCAGCGTGAGAGTGGTACCACGGAGTACAAGTACCCACCAGTGCAGCAAGGGACTTCCCATGAGCACATGGACTTGTGCTTGGAGGATGCTGCTATGCTCAGCACTCGACTGCAGGAGTGTCAGCAAGAGCTTCAGGATGTTCGGGACACCCTGAAGGAAACGGAGGCATTGCTGCGAGATTCATCTTGAACTGGTACAGATTATACTTGTTTGTACCTATTTGTAACTGAAAATGAAAAAGACAATCAAGACATTTCTGTATCAGTTCACAACTAGATCCGATACAGAAAGTTAGAATCTATACGGGATCACAACTGGAACCAACACTACAGGAATCCGGACAATAGACGACGGCCGGAAACCGTCGTCAATAAGAACACTACCGTCGTCAATAAGTTATTGATGACGGTAAAACTTTATAGACGACGGCTTTCGGCTGTCGTCAATTATTAGTCGTTAATAAATTTATTGACGATGGTGACCGTCGTCAATATTCTTATTGACGACAGCTAAATCTAGCTGTCGTCAATAACCTTATTGACGACAGCTAGGATATGAACCGTCATCAGTTACGATGGCTTATTGAAGACGGTTTCTGGTACCTGGCCGTCGTCAATAACAATGGCTTATTGACGACAGCTAAATCAGGCTGTCGTCAATAAGCTTATTGACGACGGCCAGGATTTCAACCGTCGTCAGTAAGCATGGCTTATTGACGACGGTTTCCACTCGGCCATCGTCAATAACAATTGCTTATTGACGACAGCCTGATTTAGCTGTCGTCAATAAGCCATTGTTATTGACGATGGCCAGGTACCAGAAACCGTCGTCAATAAGCTTTGCAATTTTTTTAAAAAAACAGAAAATCCTGCCCTGGCTTCGAGGCCAGTCCTGGCTCGATGGCCAGATCACAGACAATCAAAATATACATCACAGGCAGGCATAAAAACAATATACGCACGCCACACTACCCTACGCTATCCCGACCGCTGCCACCGGAGTCCCGGAAGTCATCGTGCGCTCGTCCAAACGCTGGTTGCTGAGGGGATGGAGTTTCCTGAGCCCGCGTCGCCGATCCCTATTATGTACATGTATAGTTAGACAAATTAGAAGTTCACAAATGTGTATATGATTAAATAAACTCATTACAAGTTAGAATTGAGCAAGTTAGCTAGATTTAGCTATGTTTGAGTAAGTTTGCTCATATTTTACTAAGTTTGAGAAGTATGGACTAGTAGTGTTTGTGTTTGAGCTAGTTCAAATAGTTTTAGCTATGTTTGAGTAAGTTTGGTCATATTTGACTATAGTTGAGTAAGTTGTACCATATTTTACTCAGTTTTAGGATGTTTAACTAGTTTTCTCTAAGTTTAAGTAAGTTTGATCAAATTTAACTAAATTTGAGCAAGTTTAACTAGTTGCAGCTATTATGAGAAATTTTGTACCTGTGCTCCTGACGTCGGCCCCTGTGGTAGCTGTATCGGTGGCGGCGCCCACTGAGGAAAGACAACGGGCTGTCCTGTGGCCATAGCCTGCAAATATGAAGTAAATTATTATACATGTCATTTATATATTAGAAATGTTGAGCACAATGATCTGAACTTACCTGCATGGCAGCTTGCAGCTGTAGCATGTACGAGTGTTGATACTTGTCCCTAGCCCGGAGCTCGGCTGCCTGCCTCTCGTTCGCGAGCCTCAGCGCTTCCTGCGTCCTCTGGAGCTCCTCCTGGACACTCTGGAGCTCCAGATCACGGCTGCCACGTCTGCTGGATCCACCCTGCGATGAAGAGGCCCTCGAGTAAGACCGCGCCTCCCTCGAGTCTACTACTCCATCGAAGATGGCCAACCTACAAAACGAAGTAAGAGTATTAAAGTTTCGTGTCTCGAAGTTGATGAAAGTAAATAAAAAACAATAGAACTCAACGGCCGTGAGGTTTACCGCCACCGCTTGCATAGGCGGCTTCAGGTACGATCGGCGAGTTCTGCCAATCGTAATCGTCGCCTCGAAGCCTCCGCACCTCCTCCCCATACTTTTCCTGAAAATACAGAAAATTAAAGTCATCAGAAGTTTTAAAGAGAATACAATTAAGTCAACTAAAGAAATCACCAACGTCTCCGTCGCTGTCTGAGAAGACAGCTGATCAGGCTGCGAGGGGTCACTTCCCATGTGACCCCTCCTCCACACCTGGATAACTCACTAAATAAGGATAAAACAGAATTATTAGTGTAGATGTATAACACACCACGCAAATTAGTATAGCTGTTGAACAACCACTTACTGAAAAAAATTGTCCATCCCATCTATGTTAGCGTACATGTATAACAAAGCAGCTGTCTTTTCATCTGCTGAAGCATCATAGCTCGTGCCACTACCAACAGTGGTGCCTCTCATTTGAAAAAGTGAGAGTTCGCTACAAGAGGTTGCTTCAGCCATATTGTACCGTAACACCGATGCATTAACATTGTGTTCTTCTGCAAAGTAGACACTTGAAAAGTATCCCATCTCCTGAAGTGTAAATGCTTCAGCGATGCATCCTTCAACCCTTGCCCTATTACGAACCATCGGTTTTAGACATATGAGTGCTCTTTCAATGTGGTACATCCATCTATATTGAACAGGGCCACCTACTTTAGCTTCATATGGAAGATGGATTAGAAGGTGTTGCATTGGATTGAAGAACCCTGGAGGAAATACTTTTTCCATCTTACATAAAAGCACGGGTATCTCTTTTTCCAACTTCTCCATCATCCCTTTTGATTTCTTTAGCACAAAGCTGTTTATAAAAATAGCTAAGCTCGGCTAACACCTTCCACACCTCATCATCAAGATAGCCTCGAAACATAACGGCAGAAGTCTTTCCATGATTATGTGATAATCATGGCTCTTCAAACCAGTCAGATTTCCAGTCTTAACATTAACGGCTCTTCTCAGGCTAGCAGCATAACCGTCTGGGAACTTCAACTGTTTCAACCACTTGAAGACTTCTTTCTTTTCTTTTGGTCGAAGGCAGAAAGAAGCTCGTGGTTTGCCACAAGCTTCGGAGAGCTCAAGACTTGGTCGGTTACAAACCTCTGCCAAATCCTTCTGAGCTTTTATATTGTCTTTTGTTTTGCCCGTCATATCCAAGCACGTGCTTATGATGCATTCGCCCATGTTACGTTCCTGGTGCATGACATCAATGTTATGCATTAGAATTAAAGACTTCATATACGGTAACTCCCATAGTGCACATATATGAGTCCAATTATGATCCTCTCCGTAACCAATAAAATATCCAGGACGACCTTCATCTGGCCCTAGATTGTTGAGCTGTTTAACAATTTCCGACCCGTTCAGACGTTGTGGTGGTCCCTTTTTTACAATGGTACCCTTCCTAAAGGCATTTCTCTGTTGCCTAAACACGTGATTTGGCGGTAACCAATGTCTATGACAATCAAAGTAGCATATCTTGCCACCATGACTTAGACGAAAACAATCCGTGTCCGAAGCATATATTGGACATTTCAATCGACCATGAGTGCTCCAGCCAGAAAACATGCCGTAAGCTGGAAAATCATGAACAGACCACAAGTACGCAGCTCGAAGGTTGAATTTCTATTTTCTATAACAGTCGTACGCTTCGACTCCTGTCCATAACATTTTGAACTCTTCAGTCAATGTCTGCATCATCACGTTCAGTCGTGAACCAGGATGATCCGGTCCAGGTACAATAAGGCATAGGAACATAAACTCATACTTCATACAAAGTGATGGTGGTAAGTTGTACGGAATAGCGAACACGGGCCAACAAGAGTATGGTGTGGCGTTTGTACTAAACGATGAGAAGCCATCTGTCGCCAACCCAAAGCGAATATTTCTCGCGTCATTGGCGTAATCTGGATCGAAGCGGTCAAGCGCCTTCCATGCCTCACCGTCCGACGGGTGCACCATCATGCTGTTGTTCTCACGTACACCTTCTTTATGCCACCTCATGTGTCTAGCTGTTTTTTTAGATAGAAACAAACGCTTGAACCTAGGTGTGACAGGCAAGTAGCGAAGCTGCTTCTGTGCGACTTGAGTCATTACTTTTGAACCGTCGTCATTAACAACTTCGACAAATATCTCTTTACCATATTTTAAGCACTTGTTCTCGTTGGCATGCTCTCTCCAAAAAAGCATGCAATTGTCTAGACACATATCAATCTTCTCATATTTCATACCTAGACCAGAAATCAACTTCTTAGACTGATACATATCTTTAGGCACTTTATGTGGTTGTGGAAGGATATCGCTGATCAATTTGATGAGATCGTTGTAGCAGTTATTGGAGAAGAAATACTTAGACTTAATGGCCATAAATCTAGTCATGAAAGTAAGGAGCGTCACTTCGGTGTGTTCATGCAACGTCTCTTCTGAAGCTTTGATAAGTGTGAAAAACGCTTCAACCTCCGTTGTAGGAGGATCCTCCATCAATTCAGGATTTATGGCATCAAGCATCTCGTCCATCCTATTGACCCCCGTGTTGTCATCCTCATCTGAAACTTGTAAGGGTTGAGAAGATGTCTCACAGTGAAAGGTCCACACCTCATAATCTTGCATGAAACCGTATCGATATAAGTGAAACGCCAAATTCACTTTGTCCCAACACTTTGCACCTTGACATTTCGTACATGGGCACCGCATCTTATCGATATTTGACAATGAAAAAGCTCGATCTACAAAAGCATCTGCCTTTGCGAACCACTCATCCGAGTGACCACCAGAACTGTTCTTCCAACCGGTATACATCCAACTAAGATCCTCACCCATGTTTGAATCTACAGTTTAATGCCAAGGAAATCATAGTTACTTTATAATTTATTTATGTCACGGCCCTACATCTATTGGAAAGGATAGGTCCTAAACCCACCCAAGAGTGATCGAGCGGAGCGTGCTCATGACGAGACGCGTGGTATATATCCGAACGAAATTTTGGCAGCATAACCCCTTTGTTCTCCACTACACGCCCGAAAATGGTGCAGCAGAGAACAACAGGGTTATGCCGTCGAAATCTCGTCTAGATCTAAACCCGCGTCTCATCACATGCCACGCTCCCTCGGTCACTCCCAGGCTGTCCAAAATGGGACAATTCCGAACGTACACGCCTCACATGCGTAACTCATGTGAGACGGGCCCGTTCGAAACGGGTGACGCATGTTGTATAGGTTTACGTCAATCTTTCGTTTTTGAGTCAATTAAAAGAGAGAGAGGAAAGAACGAGAGAGAAGGAAAGAATGAGAGACAAAGAAGTGGGTCAGCCATCCTAAGTTATGCCCCGTTGGGGCCTGCCATTATCTTACGACGCCTAGGGTTAGCCGTCATACGTTATGCCCCGTCGTAAGTGGGTCAAAGATGAAACCGCACCGTCGGGTCCCGCCGTCCAAGCGCGGGAGCTTGCCGTCCTCCGTGCCTGTCTCGACTAATACATTACCAATAAATGGGCCGTGAAAGACCCTAAATGGGTCGTGTCAGGCCGGACCGGGCCGAAACCCATTTATTTACATATAGTAACTAATCACGCAATCAATCAAAGTATTATTTAAACAATAATCAATTACAATACTAATTAAACAATTAATCAACTAAGGTCGGGCGGCGCGGCAGGGCGGGGCTTGGGGCGGGGCAGGGCGGCACAGCAGGGCGGTGCTCGGGGCGAGGCGCGGCGAGCGGCGGCGGCCGAGGCGCGGCCAGGGCTCGGCGCGACCAGGGGTGGCCGGGCGGGGCTTGGGGCAGGACGGCAGCGGCTGCGGCGGGGCGGGGCGTGGGATGGCGGTGCGCAGTGGGGCGGGGCGCGGGACGGTGGTGCGCGGCGGCAGGGCGGGGCGTGGCGGCGTGAGGAATCGCCAGCGTGAGGCATCGGCGGTGGCAGCGCGAGGGGCCAGCGGTGCCTTGCAGCGACGGCGGCGGGCGGAGGTGGCGCCGGCATCGGTGACGCTCGGCCAGGCGAGGCGAGCCGCCCCGGCATCCCCCCGGGTTCGAATCCTGGAAACAATATCTTGCAGAAATGTAGGGAAAGACTACGTGTAAAAAAACTAGAGCGGGTCGGGCTACTGTAAATTTTTAAACTTGACAATGATGAATACTTCAATCAGTGAGATAGGCAGGTAAAACGGCAAAAAAGCAGAAAAATGGCAAAAAACTTGCTTTCGAGTGCTTAAGCGTTCAATTGCTTAATACCATCTGTTCTGATTTACAGCTCACAAACTGTTCTTTCCATTCAGATTGCCAGCCGTTTATTTCCTAATTTCATAATCCGGTAGGAGGATGGCATTTCTAGCCGGCTGGATAAAACTCAGAGTAATACTAAGTTAATTCCGAGAGAGCAAAAGGGAAGGAGGGGCCGGAGGGGGAGGGTCCGGGCCGGAGGGGGACGGGGGTAAACCTGTCAATGGGATGAAAACCAACTCCCAATCCACACCAAACCATAACATGTATAAATTCAATCTAACCCAATCCGGCCCACTAATTTATGCGTTCAAACCAAACCGAACCAAACTGTATAAGAAAACAACCGAAACCAAACCAGTCCATAGCCCACACCACAGTTTAAAACTGGTTTAAACCCATTTGTAAAAAATGGTTCCAGTCCCACAAGCAAATCGCTCTGCGTTCAGCATGGTGGAATCTCACGGTTGCTCCGTTTTTTGCACGCATTAGGAGTTAAGACGCTCGGCATGGTTGACAAAGAGCAGGTACTGAACTGGTGGTTGGTTTGCTTTAAATATTTGAATTTTCTTTCTTTTTTTAAAAAAATTGAAAACTTAAACTTTGCTTAAAAAATCATAAAACATTTTGTGATTGTTGGGCAATGTAAGGATAGATCATTTTAACTAAATGGGCTCTACTTAGTGACTGAAGAAACATGCAGGCTCATTCCTTAGCACCATTATAGGTAGGTACTTGAATGAAAAGTTGTTGAAAAAACAAACTGGTAAGAGACAAAATGTGAAAAAAAATAAAATGGTAGGTCTTGGCAGGATAATGAGCCGCAACTTGCTCGCCTGTAGAAATCTTGACAGATCCTCTTTACCCACGAATGGAGCCGCGACGATAGAGGGCGCGGCGTTAACCCGGGTTCTGGCCGGGCAGGGGAGCGGAGACGCAACGGAGCGCGTGGGTTCCTGCCTGGCGGGACGCGGGGACGCGACGGTGGCTGGAGTTCCAGCCAGGTTGGAGCGTGAGGACGCGACGACGGTGGCACGGCGCGCGCTGCCGTATGAGCGGCGAGCCGGCGACGGCGGCAGCTTCGTTGTTTCTCTGTCGCTAGGTTTTGCTAATTGATATTTGCTAGTAATGACCAAACTTCTAACTGCAACCAGTGCAAAGCCCATGGTCTCAAACCATTCACAACCGAATTGTTACAGTCTAAACCAAACTGAACCCAAACCATTTAGTGTTGTAACCAAATCAGTCCAATCCATTTTATATGGCAGCCCATTTTAAACCACCCAAATCAAACCCAATGCAGGAACCAAACTGTTAAAACCAGTTCCAACCAAACCGTTCCCACCTTTGGACGGGGGAGGGGCCGGAGGGGGAGGGTCCGGGCCAGAGGGGGACGGGTGAGGGGCCGGAGAGGCCGGACGGGGGGGGGGGGGGGCGGGGGGGTGGAGGGCGAGGCCGGCCGGCCGGCCGGTGGCCGGCGGCGCGGCCGGGGGGCGAGGAACCGGAGAGGGGAGCGGGGGAGAGGGAGGAGGGGGAGGGGAGGGGGACTTACCTCGGGCCGGAGATGGGCGGCGGCGGAGGAGGGGACGAGCGGCGGTGACGGGGACGGCCGGCGGCGATGGACAGAGGCGCGAGTCGGGAGGCGGCGATGGACTGCCGCCTCCCGGGTCGCGTACGGGTTATATGTGCCGTTATTGACGATGGTGCTAGGTGACCGTCGTCTATAAGGAACTTGTTGACGACGGTGCTAGGTCACCGTCGTCAATAACTACTCGGGTGGGCCCGGATTAAGTTAAAGACAATGGCCCCCGTCATCAATAATTTATTGACGACGGTTATCGACTAGCCGTCGTCAATAACTACGTTATTGATGATGGCTAGATCAAGCCGTCGTCAATAATATTAAAGACGGCGGCCCCGTCGTCAATACACGTTTTTCCTGTAGTGCAAGACAAAAAAAATATTTATCTGTAGCGGTTCATATTTGGAACTAGTACAGAAAGTCTGCTTAGTTGTCAGTACCGGTTCTTCATATTTTAATAATTGATATGGCCACAAAGGTCAAGAACCTATACTAAAGTATAATCCGATTCCCACAAATATATGTGCCAAACATGTGGACCTACTGAAGCATCTTCGAGCCATTTCAAACAGATTTTACATATTGCATACGTGATAAAATAATGAACCATTCTATTTGTCAATTGAAGTTCAGATGATGACAACTGACATAAGGTTCTTGAAATCACACAGAAAACAATGGTCACAAATAGATGACATAATACAAGCTGCATGTCCGGAACGGAACTTCAACATTTACTTGTACTACGCCGGAGCCCTTTTATTTATTCTTTTGTTACATTGCAGCTACACAAAGCTAAAGCTGAAAGCAAACAAATCTAAGATAACACAGGCCCCATCTTCTTGGTAACACAAACTTTAGGGCTATGCATCTCCATACCCAGATCCAGCACTATTGCCACCGCTACCACCATTCTGCCCACCACCATTACCACCGCATTGCCATTAGCATTAGTATTATTAAAACCACCATACCCATAGTTTGTAGATTCAGTGGAACCTGAGCCAGTACCACTACCAGTACCTTGGCCACTAGATCCAGTGTAACCGTTGGCTTGTCCTCTACCTCCACCACCGCCATTACCACCAGCGCTGGCATAACCGCCATAACCATTATATGATCCTTCACTATACTGGCTAGAGCCTGAGCCCGAACCAAATCCATCACCATGTCCAACCCCACCATAGTAGCTACTACCTCCACCGCCGCCCCTGCCTCCTGCACTTGCATGGGCACCGCTTACGCCACTCCATCCAGCTCCGGTGCCCCGGCCAGACCCTGACCCTGCACCATTTTCATATCCCTCACCTCCGCCCCCTCCTGTACCAGTTCCTTGAGCACTAGAGTACCTAGCCACCATTGCAGCATTGACTACTGCAGTGCCCATGAAACCAAGAGCAGCTGCTAGTTTCGTGGCTGCCATTGTGAATTTACTTGGTAGCTAGAGATGTGTAGGATCAATGATGTGAAATGCTAAGCAAAGGCTTGCATGAGTATTTATAGTGCTAGCAACCATGCACTGTCCGTTTATCTTAATAGCATATTGATTGTGTGCCGTTCACAACTTGCTGCGATATCCAGTTTAGTTGACGGAAGCCGATTCACCTATGGCTAGTATACTTGATTACTGACTACGAGATCACATTATGATCTAAAAATTAACAAGCACCTAAGATAACAACGGATCCTGGTCAACTCTTAATTGCATGCATTGAGATGATCAACATGATCAAGCATCCACTGTCCTTACTAGAACAATTGACTTGACATTGCAGCATCTACCTCGGAGTTTTCGTAATTGACTTTGACGTAGTACATCTTAAGCGTGGTATCTAGCAAGTGTTAGAATACCATCCACAGACTATTGCTCTAGTAATTTAGTTTTATTTTGTGAATGCCGTAATCTACCTAAATGGCTTTTACCCGAACAAATCTGTAACAGACACAAAATGCAATAGATGAAAAATGGATTCAATTTCAAAATTAAGAGGTCAAAATATTAAAAAAAAAGAATCAACCTCTCATGGGCGATGCCCATTACCCTAGCGGCCCAGCCCGTTTTTCTTTTTTTTCCTTCACGCAGCCCCTTCCTTTCCCCATACCCGACCCACAGCGCACAGCCCCCCTTCTCCTACCTTCAGCCGCCGCCGTCCTCCCGAAAACGCGCCGGCAGCAATCACACAGCCCCCGGGAAATCCGGTGATGGGATGCCCCCGTCCCATCATCGGTCACCGCCCCGCGCAACGCCTTGCCCCCCTCCGCGGATTCCTCCGATTGGACAACAAATCGAGCAATCCCGGGGCTCCGCTGCTCACGCCCGCTCGCCGTGTGCCCAGAGACCCGTCGATGGGACGCCCCGTCCCATCACCGGTCGCCGCGCTTCGCCGAGCCGCCCGCCTGGCGCTGTGTCGCGCGAATTTTGCCGAAGTGACGTTGAATCGCGCGGAAGCGAGACCGGCCAGTTTCCCACGCCGCGCCATCGCCGGATACCACACCGACCGCCCTGCTCCCTGTCACGCCACCTTCAAAGCTTGTGCGCCGAGCTCAGCAGTGCTGCCTCGCTTCCCCTCCCGAATTCCCGGACGCTGCATCAAATGCCCTCGTGAGGCCCTCCCCACCCGCGCGCTGGTCGCCGAAGCCGCCTCACTCGGCTATAAAAGGGGCGCCCCCTCCCCGATTCTTCCTCACACACTCACCACCGTACTCGCAGCACCCGGTTGAGCAAGAAGGGGGGCCGCCGACGCCAAATTTCGCAAGAACAGCACCTTCTTCCCCAACTCCGGCCAGCTCCCGAATTTCCCACGGTGAGCCCCCATCCCTCTCTTTTCAATTCCTCGCCCGCACGACTCTTCTAGCTCGCGTACAATGTTTCCTACATGCAAGCGTTGAGGATAGGACCCTAGTCATACGCACGCCAAGTGCCATCGCATTCTGCCGCTATGACGCGCCGCCGGTCGCCATGGGGCTTTCCCCGGTCCTGCCGAGCGTCTCAAACCTCCTGTACACCTCAATGCACGTAAAGAATAGCATGTTTGCTTTAGAATGCGAGTGCGCTCCATCACGCCGAACAACGCAGCCATTGCCACCTCTGGCGATCTCTAGCCGTCGTTCCGACAAACCCCTCGGCCTAGGACCGCTCCTAACATGTTTCACACGTAGTCTAGAGGCCCGGAATTCCCCCACCAACGACTAGGGATGGGTCCCGGCCAATTTCTGGTGACCCGCCGCCACACCGGCATGCACCAACCAAGGGTGCCGGCCAAGCGCTCACATGGCACCTAGGTGGCAGGCTAGTAGGGCGCCACATCCGAGAGCGAACAGGGGTGTTAGCCCCGTCAACGCCAACTCGGCCAGATGAACCCCTTGCGCACATGGCAGTTGAGGTGGCAGCCACATCGGCAGCCTAACCCATGTGGCGGTCCAGTCAGCTTCCACATCGTTGCCACCTCACTCCCGTTCACAAGGAACGATGAAAACGACTCCGTAGACTTGGTTCACGTGTAGCCAAGACTCCATGATATACCCTCTTAAGTGCAGGAGGATTTCAGAACGATCGTCAAATATTAAGGAATAATGGAAAGCGAAAATGGCCCCAACAAACTCAAGAACAAGTTAAATCAAAATAATATATATTATCCTATTTAGGTTAATTAAGGGGGAATAAAAGGGTAAGCTCATAGTTAATTACCCAACTAATGACATAACCCCATTCAGGCCAGGAGGTGAAATAAACCTCGTACCAAGGACTTCTATAGGATTTTTCCTAATCACTACTGAAGTTTGTTCGGAATTCCTGGATTTCCTTGGAATTGATGCCCATGCAAACTACGTGCTATAGCGGACGAGGGACTCGACGAGGAACTTGAAGACCCAGATTACAAGGAATTCCTAGCGGCTTTTGAAGGCAAGCTCTAACCCCCTTGATCATGATTGCTCCTATGAATTTGCAAAATTTTCCCTGATAGCCTGTTCTCAATATGCATGCTTTTCACGATTATTTTTAAACGTTGTAGTAGCTAAAACCCATTTGACTAGTGGTTGACTAGCCATGTGCTTGGCATGTGAAGTACCGCAAACCTCTCCTTGACCTTGTCGACTCCTCCTTGATGCCCAAAGGTCCCTTCATCACAATATAACGTGATGACATGCGTGATCCGTTGAAAGTAAAATGCTTAGAGCCCCTCGTGATATTCGCATCGCGAATCACTACAATTAATCATCGGATTTGCGAAAAGTGTGAAAGGTGTCTTGGTGGCGTGAGTTAGGACATGGGTTGGGAATGGTGTTATACAACTTGTGTAGGGTGAAGTGGGAAAAGGGAATGGTTGAGGCGGGATTGGTGAATGAGTACTGTGTGCTTCGGTATAGTCCACCTGTCGTGGACATTGATGGAGCCACCTCACCAACTCAAGGACCGGTTCATATGACCTCGTCATAGTGATTTTGTACAACCACAGAACCTATATGGGCAGGATTCCCTCTACCTTCTTGGTGACTTCCACATGAGCCATCTGGCGGCCAGTAGGGCACGGGGAACCAGGAAAAGATACGGTGGAGTCATTACCCGTGGTCCGGCTGGGAGAGTAATTACCCAAATAGCCCCTGGGTGCGTCCCGAGGTGTGATTGTGGGCTTACTCGGGGAAGATGAGGCGAATGTTACGCTACTCTCTTGCTAGCAGTGCTTGACCTGTGGGTAAAGTGTACAACCTCTGCAGAGTGTAAAATCCGGATAATGGTTGTCATGGTAATGGCACACTATGTTCCGAGCTCTTGTTGATTAGCCTTAGTGTGATTCCTCGAAGTGATGGGTGGCAGTGTTTGCCGTGATTTGGAGATTTCGGCTGTGTGCCGAGAACCAGTAAAGCCGTGAGTTTGAACGTTCGGTTAAAACTTAGGGAACCGACGGGATGGAGCTCAAAATCCCCCAGGTCCCACCAACTAAAAACAAGAAATGACTACCTCATTTGCTTTACCTTCTTTTAAGAAGACCTCGCATGAATGCTTTTCGGCAACCCTAAGCCATACTGCCCTACCTTGCTACAACCCTTGCATGAAAAACATCCCCTTGAGTAGTGTTAGGGCTTGCTGAGTACCTTCCATACTCACTCTTGCTTTCTTCACAACCCTCAAAAGCAGAAGAGGAAAGGGAGATAGAGGATGAAGCGCAATACAATGACGAGTAGACCTAGTCCTACGTCCAAGGCTGCCTGAGGGAAATAGGAGCCATTTAGTCCGCTGCTTTTCACTAGTTTATTGTTCTTTTGAGGCCCTGCGAGGCTAATGAATTGTAACTTAAGACTTGGTTGTAAGAGCTTAAGGGTCATGTTGAGACTGAATTAATTTATGGCATTCGAACCATTCCATTGTGCGTACCAACTATTGATCCAGAGATTGGTACGGGATGCACAAGTGGGCCCAATAAATGTGAGTCCTGACAAAATCATTATCAAGTAATTTCCTCCCAATGGACAGAATATTTGGAATTGGAAGAAGTATAAGACATAATCTTGAGGCATCAATCACGTAGAGTTCAAGAAATTGGGGACAGCAAATACATATGCATGCGACCATTTTGTATAAAATGTTTCGTACAGGGATAGTATATTATTTTTCAGCCAAGGGCGAGCTTCCAATAATAATACCCTGAAGGATTACAATGACGTTTTGGACGTCTCAGTATTGGGCATTCATCCACTGCCCATGTACTGGAAGCTAGTTCAGCACATGACATTATTTCAAGGACCACGAATAAAAACAAGTTTAAATTCTACGGGAATCCTGCTAACTAATTAAGCTCCTTTTCTTACGACATTATAGCTAAAATTTCCGTTCGTTGGTGCTTGCCATCCGCCAATAAATTCAACAAGGACTTTGCAACCCATTTTCAATATTAGTCTTTGTGCACCATTCAAGGAGTGCCATCTCTGCACACATACTCCACTGTGCAAGCCTTCAAGGAGTGCTCATGCCAACCTGTCTGCACCTATGAAAAACTCTCGTTTTCATCCTGCAAGATCACTCTTGTAGCCCCTGTATACGTGTGCATTTGACTGTTCTCAATCATTGTTAAAGGTGAGCGAAAAGCAAACACCACAACGAAACACGTCACCAGATCATCCATAAGCACTACTACAACAAGCTTCATCTCAGACGGCTCTAAACGTATTATCACACGCGGTTTTCAAAACCGCCTGAAACGAAGAGTCTGTAATAATCAGCAATTTTTACAGGCGAAAACTTAAACCGCCTGTGAAAAAAATTATCACAGGCGGTCTTAACCTTCATGAATCCGCCTATGAAGACTCTTTATCACAGGCGGTTTGTAATATAAGAGTATCCGCCTGTAATAACTCCATTATTGCAGGCGGTTCTATACCTACGACTATTCACCTGTGAAGAATTTTTATCACCGGTGGTTTATAACATAAAGAGTATCCGCCTGTGATAACTCTATTATTGCAGGCGGTTCTTTACCTACGACTGTCCGCCTGTGATACATTGTTGCAGTGGACACAATGTTATGGTACAATCAGGTGCCTATGCCTACTACAAGAACAGGATCAGAGACTATATTGAAGAAGTGCTTGGTATCCCAGTTCGTTCTGCTTGCCTCACACATCTTGGCATTGCTCTCCTCTCGGTGGGCTCTTCTTTCTATAGGGACACACTAATTTGGGGGGGGGGGGTGATCGTTGTGGAGGATGTAACAATCACGTTTGTTAGACATGACTATGGGGTGAACATACGGGAGAGGAACTTCTGTCGAGTTGGATGTTTTTAATCCTTGGTTTCCCCATAGACTACCATTCCATTGAAGCGATAGACCGGGCAGTGTCTTGCTTCGGCAAGCTCCATCATTGGCACAATAGCCCGAGGGCTCTAGGGTCGGTTCTTGTGAAGTGCATGTATGATGAGCCCAGGCTGGTGCTGAGAAGTATGGTCCTGAGACAAGGGACAAGAGATGGGCATGCTTGGACCTAGTCCTGCCCGGTGTATATCCTCAACTCAATGCACCTGGGAGGAGACTTTCTGCTGGAAGATGAGCTCCCAGAAGATGGTAACCCCCACCCACTGCATGTTGAGGTTCAACAACATGATGACTTTGTGCCGCCACCGCCGGTGCCTGACCCACAGTGGGATGAGGCTGCTCAGCAGCAGCAGACCAACAGAACCAGGATCCGAACTGGGGCTGGGATGCCTGGCCTCAACCGCCTCAAGAAGTGCAACAACTACCAAATGATGTTGTCCAGGAACTTGCAGTGCAGCATGAGATGCCGGAAGAAGAACCAGGGACTAAAGCAAATGAGCAAGTGTCTCAGGCGATCCTCTATGGGACGCCGGTCTACTCCCTGACAAATATTGCTGATCACCAACTCGTCCGACCTGGCTGGACTCTCAGGACTCATATCCACTCAGGAGGATGCTATCAGTCGCCTACCCGCAGTCCTCAACGGCATGGTGGGTTTTATCCGGCGACCAAAAACGTGCACAAAGGCCCATGGCCGGTGTGACAATCCCTGGCACGAGATCACCACTTCCGAGACCTGTCATCACCAAGCTGCCGGTTGGAGGTGCTCCAGAGGCTCAAGCCAGAGGTGTGTCACTTCCCCCATCAAGCTCCACGTACATCAACCAGCTAGAAACAGATGCTAGTGAGAGCAGTGGCTCGGAGCTGATCCATGAAATCGACTGATGGATACTAGAGCTTTTGGAGAGAAGGCAAGTTGCGCAGGAGATACTGCATTTGCACAACTTGACATTTTGGGGCTCTGTAATGCATGCTACCATGTGAGACATATTTTGTTGCTAGAACTTTTGTGGAATGGTGCATGCTACAAGTTTCACAGACGGTTCTATACCTACGACTAGCCGCCTGTGAAGAATCTGGCAGTTTGTAACGTAAAGAGTATCCAACTGTGATAACTCCATTATCGCAGGTGGTTCTTTACCTACAACTGTCCACCTATGAAGAATGTTTATCACGGGCAGTTTGTAACGTAATATTATCCGCCTGTGTAACTCTAAGGACGCATGTACTCGCGCGTTCTCCTCGTGCGGTAACCGAAAAGGTAAGGCCCGCACGCCCGGTCGCTTCAGCCGCCTGTATTAATAGCCAATATTGCAAGCAGCTCCTACTCCACAGTCCGCCTGTATCATGCGGTCTTTGCCATTCGCACACAGAATTTGAAGCGATTCTACTTCTCCTTCCCCACACCATTATAACTTGCACCTTCCCCTTCTCTGCACCACCATCACACTCTTCCTCTTCCCTATAGTCTTCGTCTTCCTCGCCGCACCATAGCCCTAGTCTTAATGGCACCACCGACGAAGTGCTCCCGACCATGCTCTCCACTCGTCGCGCCTCCGTCCCCGGCTCCAACCGCACCTCCGTCCCTGACTCCAACCGAGCCTCCGTCCCCAGCTCCAACCGTGCCTCCGTCCCCGGCTCCAACCACACTTTCGCTGCCTTCCTGGGCGGAAGAGAGAGTGCACCTACTTAGGAAAGTCGCTTTCCTAGAGCAGAGTTTGGTTGCTCTCAGGTCACGGGAGGACAACGACCTATCATCGTTGCGCCGGCAGATGGCGAAGGATGTATTTAACAATACATCTGATGCCATGGAGCTTCTGGGTCTTGGTCGCCTTCTAGTATGTACTGGAATGGACACCATAGCCCACTACCTCTTCGGGTTAAGCGCAGTGGCCGGTTGTCTTGACGCAATTCGGGAGACGGTCGGTGAGGTGCTTGGGGTGGAAGGCAGTAGGAAGTTGGTGGAGGCGATCACCGACAGGTGTGGGGTTCTTCCACCACCGGAGGACTAGGCGATCGTTTGTTGTTTTTCTTTTATTGTTTGTAAAAATTTAATTTTTAATAAATGTTTGTTTGATGGTGAATGTTTGTTAGCGATTATCGATATGTTTGTTGTATTTTTGTTTGATGCTAAATGTGGTTGATGTATACCAGGCCGCGACGTTTGTTGACTTTGAATCGATTCAAAGGCGTGTTCCCCTCGGTAACCGCAAAAGTCGTGCACGACCGGTCGCTTCAGCTACCTGTATTAATGGCCAATATTGCAGGCGGCTCCTACTCCACGGTCCACCTGTGAAAATTGATATATTTACATAGACGGTTTGCCATTGCGAGCCGTCTGTGATGTTCATTTATCACAGACGGCTATTAATTCATTCGACATCACAAGCGCATTTTTTATGAACTGTCTGGGTCTGAAAAACGAGGCGTCTGTGGTAATGGTTTTTGTAGTAGCGAAGTAACCAAAATAGTGACCGGTTACAAGTGATCAAGCACTACAGTACCAGATGAACATTATATAAAGTCAAAGTAAACGACAACACAGATGGACACTTAATTCCACATTTAAATGAACTTTGTGAATTGTACATGTACATGTGAATGAATTTTGTGAATTGTGGTATCCCAGAACTCTAACCAATGTAGAGAGCGTGAAAGTGGCTTGAAGGCCAAAGCCAGCCACCGGATCTCATCTATGTTCAAGGAGAAGAAGGACAACACATGCCTTCTACATCGAGAGGACTTCAATGATCCAATTTGGACGGAATTACCAATGGGACTAGTTTATTGATGTAATTTCTTATTTAATTAGTGTCTTCATTTTCTAGGCTACTAAGATCTTATAGAGATAATCACAATTAAGTTCTATCAAATACAATATAACACGCTCATACATTATACACAATCTATCCTTTCTTACCTGAGGTGCCATGCGTTTGTTTTATGTTGATCCTTTCATCTGGTGCCATCATCGTCCTGGAGTCCTCAAGCAGCGCAGATCAACGGCACAATGACTTGATTTGCATCGTCTCGACCCCCCCCCCCCCAAGCGTAGGGGTGAAATATGGACAAAAATATCCCGGATTATCCGATACCATTTTTGAGAATTATCAAACCGTGTTCTGTTTTTAACAGAATTATCCAAAAATTGGACAAAAAACGAAAATGAAAATTTGGAAATCGGAACGAAAATAATTTGGGCAGATTTCGACCGAATACTCAGAATTCCGTATTTATTTAGAAATTTCCGAACAATTTCTGTTTTTATTTTCGAAACAGCAATAGGCCTTGGTCCAATGCTCAACAGTCCAAGACGCCGAGAGCCCGAACCAAAGCAGCCCAATGTCAGCCGTTACAAGTCCAAGGGTGAGGAGAAGCCATCAGCCAAGCAGTGGAGCATCGAACCCTAAATCCTTAAAACCCATCGTGCTCACGCCGCCCTAAGCCCTATCGCCAGGTCATTCCGGCCTCGAGGCGGTAAGGTCCCCAACGTCTGACGCACTTGCTAGTGTGAAGTTATTATCATTATTTGCTTATATCATTTTAATGATGATAATACTTTGGCCTTTAGTGTGTTGTTTCCGAAAAAAAATCGAAACCGTTCTGATATATGCGTTTCTGATATTTCCAAAATTTCTGATATCATATCCGTTTCCGATGGTATAGTTTCCGATTCCTTTTCTGAAAATTTATATATGAAAATAAAAATGATTTAACTGTTTTTCTGACCATTTTCACCCCTAGACACGCATCTCCGTGCTTATTTGTCCTGCAAGGATGGTGCCCCCAGCGCCCGCACCTGCTTTACATATAATCCACCTTACATACGCCTATTGCCTAGAAAATAAAAATTGAATTTCCAGATCAGGTTTCCATAATTGGTCCTATAAACTATAAATCAGTTCGTTCCAGGCACCTCTGCTTCAAACTGCATTCGTCCTTAGTCCACTATTGTCCATGCATGCCAGCTAGAACCAGATCTTTTCATGCTTTGAGGGATATAGACTTACAAATAAATATTAAAGCAGCTTACCACATTAAATAGTGCCTTTGGGGGAACTTATGAAGCTCATTCTTGATGGGAAGAGAAAATGAATCAGTTTTCAAACATGCCAATTCACGAACTCAAGAGATATATATAATATATGATCTCAACCAGTCAGCACTACAATAAAAACAATCATTCATACCACCCATCAGAACCGTTGCAACTTCAACCGCTACAGAAATAGTACCAATACCGTTTGTTAATCTCGGTGGCTGCATCAGTAATTGAGGCCGTTTCAGAAACCAGTTATCAGTACTGGTTTCTAAAATTTGTGAACATGTGCAGATGTGTTTGTAAAAAGTAAAACAGGCTACAAATCCAATCGTGTCAGTACCACATGGTTTGAGGCTAATGTGGCTTTTTTCTTCAAAACAAAAGGGATCATTATAATCGCTTGCATCATTTATAGGAGCTCTCTCTCTCCCCCCCGCTTGAGCCATCAGTTTTGAACTGTGAGTGAGCAACAGCAAATTATGTGAGTTTAGTTGTTGTTTTATGCTATGCAATGTTGTTCTATTTCTATGCTCGTACAACAGGCATTGGTTCTTGCTCACAGTTCTTGACTGCTTTGGTTTCGTACCATTTCAGTTTTTGCCTTTCTAATTAGTTTAAGGGTCCGTTTGGTTCAGCTGCACCAACCAGATTCTCTATCAGAAATCTGAACCAAAAGGTTCACATGAGAATCAGATTCTCCAGAATCTACAGATTTTTCTAGTGCAAATGAAAATCTGTCAGAACCTCAGATTTTTCAGATTCTTGTTCCAACTTTTCACAGAAATTACCCACCATGACACTCATTACACAACCAAACGTTATTTTCTTGTAACACATAGTTATTACAGAACCCCAGATTTGAGGAACAGAAATGACAGCACCAGAGAAGTAAGGGCACATACACTTTACTAAAACAATGAAGCCCTCCAATGCTAGGATAAAACTGTTTCTTAAAAATCTAATGACTACCAAAATTTTAGATAACTTTTGAAGCTTTCTAGAAAGTACAAAAATACAATATCTGAATTCATATGAGTGAGATATGATTGAATACCAAAGTAGATAGAAATAAATCTTATATAGATGTGATAACGTGATTGAAAGGACAAAGTGTCACAATGCATAACTCAAACTAAACCATCAATATGACTCAACAACTGACACAAATTCAACAAAACTAATATGAAAATCAAAAGGAGGCTCAATGGTGGTTTGGATAACATATTGAATGGATCTAGTAAACTACAGGTTTTTTTGGCTTCTTGTGCACTCCAGCACGGAAAAAATCTAATGGAAAAGTGAAATACCATACGAGCAACCTTAAATCTGATACCACTTGATTAGTATGTTATGCTCAATCTTCTGAAAGATAACTCGATTGAGACGATGTAAATATCGAAGTTAATGATCCGAGGCTCCAAACAAAACTGAAACAACCCCTGCAATCATAGAATTGGTTATCAACCGTGCATCACAGAATTGACCTTACCAAGAAGGTTAATCTCTCTAAGTGAAACTAGGAACATGAGAAAAAACAAAAAAAAGAACAATCTAAAATTATTGAAGTTGGGGTTCTACAAACCGAAGTATGGTGAAATTGTGTAAAACAAACTCATATTTGCCGACAGTTGTTGCATTTAGAATCTAGGGATTAACTATAAGACTCCTGGATGCATACTTAACGGACCCAAATTCGATACAAGGCGCAATTGACTAATATAGGGTGAAACATACTCTAAACTCGACATTGTTTCAAAAACAACCTTGACCCCTATGGAATTTGGTTTTGGTACTAGTATCATTGGAAAGTTTACGCTCTAATTTTCCTTTCGTATCTAAAACATCCAAAATGGAGTCTGTATTCGTCCTTGGCATCCGTTATAAACCACTATTCTTGAACTCCGAGTTGGACTCGAAGTTGAGTTGGAGTCCGCCTCCGACTTGATGTGGACGTATTTTATTGTCTGCCATGCCCCCAAGACTTCTTCTAAGTACTTCTTTGTCCTCTTCATGATTACTAATCATAATTAAATTATTCTATAGTAATCTATTCTTAAAATCATATAAAGAAACGTATAGAAACAAGCCTACTTCTATATTCAGTTGTCGTGCACGAACCCTAATGATTGAAACTTGTTTGTCCAGCAACGGAGTGTTGTGTGTATCCAAAAGATTGATGCACTTATCATCTCTCACCCATGGGTTAGGTCTAGTGTTTCTGATCGAGGTATCCGGTCACATGCCTCACTCAAAATTCCAGCCCACTGACACGACGGATTGAACCATCTCCAGCGATCCTCACCGCTTCGATGAAGAGGAGTTTCCACAAACCCGAGTGGATAAGTCCCCAAGAAGCATTCACATAATATGATAACACATGAGATATGAAGTATGTTGCTACACATTATGATGTGAAGCTGAATCCCATAGACGAACATAGGCCATAGAGAAATTTATAGATAGGGAGAGAGAGCCCTCATTACAAGAACTCTACAAACATCACCCGCTCATCAGGATGAGGTTCAGACACCTCTTCTTAAGAAAGGAGAAGACGCCTACCATCCACGGCAGAAAGAAATCCATCTGACTAGAGGCGTTCAAGTATCCCTTCGGTCACAGTCGATTACCCAAACAATGGTGTTTTTTCAGAAGGAAATCCCTACATCTTGTAGACACAAGGCAAATAACCTAAGAACAATTGAAAGAACCCTCACAAGAAAGAGATCTTGTAGACCAACAGAGGTGAAAACTAGAGGTTTTGACCGAGTAAGAAAAGCCTTCGAAGCCCTTACTATAGGCAAACTCCAGGGCACGGACTTCCAGATCATCAGCCATCTCTTTGAATTAATGAAGCACAACGTTTGGTCACGATCTTGCATGAGAATATGAAAAATTTAAGCAAGCAATATAATCCCATTCCAGTTCCCCATAAGTTGTGGTAGAGGTTCTCTGTTGTTACATTGATAGCACAAGCGTGTTTCTGTCACGCTATTCCCTGCCAATATTTCAATTCGACATGATAAGAAATTACGAAGAATTATCATGACCACAGCAAAGATTGCCTTGAGATTTATTTGTTCAACTAGCTAAATTTACCAATAATTCACTCGGAAAACATCAAACCTAAAAATATGGGGTTCGCCGACTCAGCTTAGCCTAGTTTCGAAGAATTTTCTTCGATACGAAACATTTCTTAATTCCATCAAGAACTTCTACAGTCAACTGAGATGGATGACTTGGATGCTCTCCAAACCCGGTTACAATACTATGGCAAAACTATCTGAAAAAGACTTAACGACTAGCTCTTAATGGACTCAGGGGCTATTGACATGAGGATTGTCACTAAGTAGATCAAGCCCTACATATAACAGCACTAAAGCTCAAGACATCTCACTCACCTTACGGTTTACAGGATGACTACACTGTCAGAAACTAGGATTTCACTTTCTTATGTTAGGTGGGGTTCGGGTGAAGTACTATCAATACTCCTTGAAGATAAGGAAGTATCCTTGCTAGATATAGAAAATTATAGATAGATTCCCATATTAGAACTTACCTCTTATAACTAACTTGTATCACACCTTGAGACTCTTGGTCCCTATAAAAACCAGGGGAGAGGTCATGGGTCGAGGACACAGAACAACAGAACACAACATTAGCATACACACCTACAACCATCGATCATCATCTCCTCTGCATTTCACTGAATAGTCACTAGTAGGCAACCCCCAGACATCATCGTAATCCAAATATCAAGAAGAATCAAACGGAAGTAGTGTATTACCTCACTGCAAAAGGCATGAACCTGGGTATATTATGTCTCCTATTACTGTTGTGATCATTAACGTGCATATACACTTATGTACTCCCCCTCGCTCCTATATATAAATTTTATTGCCAAGAAAACCCCTCGACAACAACCCTCGGGTGTAGCTTCGGTGGATAAAATCAGAAAACATAGATCTCAAAGATACATTGTATAAAATCATATCAATCAATGTATTAAAGTTTGAGAATCATAGCTAAGCTTTATTTATGGTGGTAAATTCAAAGTTACTACAATAGTTAGGTATTTTCATAGTTTCCAATAGAAAATTTTGACTTGGCTCACTTAGGTATTGTGATAGATTCTTTCGTTAGCCTCGTAAAACATCGTACTATGTGTTTTTTCTAACCTATCAATCACATTGCAACCAGGTTAGGGTCGAAGAGTGGAAATGATAAGTGAACAGAGTTTTTTTAGCAAAATAAGTGAACAGGGCCAAAAACATGTTCAGTGGTGTTGTATTTTAAGTTCTTTAGTCACTGTCCCAGGTGTAACATGGAGAGGGTTATATCAAATTTCAAAGTATGAACAAAAATTTATAACTAAGCTATGTACATGATAGTAAATATAAAATAACATATAAACTAATAAGTATAAAAGCGACTTAGATGGGATATGTTTTAGGAATTGGCCGAAGTAATTCCAAAATCCAAGTTAACTGATGTCAAGTCAGCATCAGAGCTAGAATTGGACTCAAAGATGGAGATGATGTCAGACTCGAGCTAGATCGTTCTAACAAAGTGGTGTGAGTTGTCGACGTAGTCGATTAAGGATGTCGGATCCTTTATGATAGCAGTTCATATAGGGAGGGGTCAATGCCTGCCCGACTAATGTAGAGGTTGAAGCCTACAATCTTTAGATTTATGCCCTCGGGGAAGGTGAATGTTGGGTGGAGAGTCGGTTGGTGTGCGACTAAGTCTAGCAAGCCAACACCAATAGCCCACTCGAGAGTTGGCGAATCGGACCGAGATCATAGATCCAACACACGCGCCTCGGCATGCCAACTGTCTTGGGTATCTCACGTCAAGTAAAGTTATATATGTGATCAAGGGATTCGGGAGTATTTGCATGTTGATGGCCCTAGGCGGTAACAAGGAGAAAAGGATTATACAAATTCACGCTTTCAATATGAGGTAATATCCTACTTATTCTTGGATAATTTCTCTCTTAAAAGTTGCCTAGAGGGGGGTGAATAGGCAAAATATCTAAAATATGGCTTAATAAAAAACGATTAGTTCATAGTGTGCGGACTAGTCCGGTCCTAAGGGCGGGCTAGTCTGGTCACAGAGAATTTAGCTCAAAGAGACAAAGACACAATATTTATCCCGTGGTTCAGCTCCACAAGGAAGCCTACGTCCACGTTAAGGAGTCCACCAAGGACCAGGTTGCTCTCAACCTTTTCCTCACCAACCCACCACCAAGGTCGTCTTGTTTTTCCATTATATCACAAATGCTTCACAATATATCGTGGGGTAACTCACAACTTGAGGCTCCCACGAGAACTCAGCTCAAAGCACTTACAAACCAATTCTCTTCAACATCACACTTCTCACTCAGTGCTAGAGAATCGACCAAGAGCTCTATAGTGCACACTCCCCTTCTTCTCCTCCTCCCAAAACTCACAAACCCTCAAGAAACACTCTTAGGGCTCCAAGAATTTGAAGAGAGTGGACTAGAAAAGCTCTAGGAAGGCTATTTCGTCGTTAGGATGCTTGTTATCTGTTTTGAGGCTCGGACAACCCCTTTTTATAGAGGTCTCGGGGACTAGCCGTTGCCAACTGCCAAACCCCGAACTAGTCTGCCCTTTGACCCCGTACTAGTCCGGCCTGTGGGGACCAATGACATCACTATTCACCTACTAAACAGTCGAATCTCACCAACTAAACGGTCGGATTCCACCAACTAAACGGTCACACACCACGGACTAGTTTGGTCCACAACGGACTAGTCTGATCTCACAGAGAACCCATTGTTCCGTTTGAGAACAGACAAGTCTGCTCCACCGGACTAGTCTGGCCTCCATGGGTGGACAAGTCCGGCCATCCAAGACTTAGTCCCAGCAGCTACTTCCTAGTTCCAAACGGACTAGTCTGACACATAGAGGACTAGTCCGATCTCAAACAGAAACTCTTGTTTCGGTTTGAAACGGACAAGTCTGAACCTACGGACTAGTCCGGCAATAAAGAGCGGATTAGTCTGGTCATCCAGGACTTAGCTCTTGAAGGTCTCAGACACTCTCTAAACAGACTAGTCCCTCCCCAGACGGACAAGTCCGAACTCACACAGAAACTCTTGTTCCGTTCTATATAGGATTAGTCCGATACTTGGGACTAGTCCGGCCTTCCACCCCGGACAAGTCCGAACTCACACAGAACCACTTGTTCCGTTATACATCGGATCAGTCCGATGTGCCGGACTAGTCCGGCTTCTAGCCCGGACAAGTCCAGCCCTATTCCTAGGGCTTATCCCAAATCTTCACTCCACTCAACCTAAACTCGGACTATGAGCTCTTAGATGATTCTCAGCACTTTACTCTATGATCACACTCATGCTCAAAGGCTAAACTCAACACAAAAAATTTTAACCCCTAAATTCTACTCTTCTTGTGAATTTGCCTTTTTCTCCTCTTTTCCTCTTTGAGTGTATCCGTCTTCGTAGATTTCTTAATCACATGTACTCACACTTGCAAAACTCATTAGTCCCTTAAGTATTGTCATTAATCATCAAAACCCACGGGGAACTAGCCTAGATGCACTTTCAATCTCCCCCTTTTTGGTGATTTGATGACAACACTTTGAGGTTTTGATAAAAAATATGAATGAGTTAGTTTTCATAACTCACACGTGTATAAGACACTCCTCCTAAATATGCATGAATGTTTTGCAAGAAAGGCTATGCACGAGAGTGAGCTCTATGGGAGATTTGTTAGAGTGGTGTGTTATGGTGGGGTCCCTACGTGATGCAAACATTGAGATGTAATAATTAAGTGTGAAACATGCATCTCAAATTGAAATCAAGTATTATCACACATACGAGTAGCATAGTATAAAGTTATTACAACCCGAATAGCAAAATATGAAAGTGTAGCAACATGTAGCAACATTACAACTTAAAAGAGCCCCTCAATCTCTCCCCCTTTGACATCAAGACACCAAAAAGGAAAAGAATAGAGCCTAAGTCTAGTCATTGTCACTCTCACTCTCCTCCTCGCGATCTTCATCTCTTTGGGTTACTTCATCGCCGTCCTCATCATCATCTTGGTCGTCCTCTTCTTCCTCGACGGCAGGAGCAGCACTGGAGGAACCTCCCCCAAGGAATGCAGCCTCTGCTGCAGTGAGATCCGGGAAGGGTGTGATTTCCTCGTCGTCGGAGGCTTCCGGAGACATAGTGATGTTCGCCTTCTCATGGAGCTTCTTCAAGTATTTTTCTTGCCTTTTATCCATTTTATGCATCTTGACTTCCACTTTGCGGCAAGATGTGAAGATAGACTTTAAGAATTTGAAGATGGCACTAGAGGAGTCTCCAGAAGAGGAAGAGGTAGGAGCGACTGGAGGAGGAGGTGCATCGGGGACACTCCTTCTAGAGGCTCCACCAATCTTTGGCACCATAGGAGGGATTTGAGGGTGAAGGGGTATATGCATGACATCCTTCACAAACTCCAGTCCTGACACTTTTTCAATAAGGCACATGATAAAAGGAGCATACCCACATGAGCGATTGGGGGTGTGGGATATGTTGAAGATGTCGTTGTAGATGTAGTCAAAAAAATTGAACTTTTCATCTTCACAGATTAGCTTCATCAAATGGCGGAGGTGGCCTTGGATCATTCCCGCATCCCTGTCTTTAGGTGCTAAAGTTTTTCTCAAGATTCGATTAAGCACGCTAAAGAAGGGACGGAGGATTTTGGTAGTAGGGGTTATAGAAGCCAACCTCATACATGAACTCAATCTCTCCTAAGTCTATCGCTGTGAGGTTGTGAATAGTCAGCTCATAGTTCAAAAATTCCTCAAGGCCAAGGATCCATGCAAACTCACTATAGAGAACAGAGTATTGGACTCCGTCCGTCATCCATGAAATCTTTCTGTCTCCGAAGGTGGAGAAATAGCATGTGGTGTAGAACTGAGCGACCACCTCTGTGTTCCAGTCATATTGGAAGGCTAGAATGTCCTTCAACCCGTGATGCTCTGCGGCTTGAATGACTGGATTGAAGGCTTGATGGTTTTTTCTTCTCCATATAGGGCCAATCAACCCACTAAGCATCAGCAACATGTGTCTTCATCTTCAAATAGACTAGGCGATAGTAATCACAGTGGAAGTCACACCAAAAGCGATGATCCGGTTTGGCATTCTCATACTTGTAGGGATCCTTCTCCCTGAACCTCCTTGCCTTTTAGAGCCTTTCCCATGAAATATATTGCTTGAAAGCTCTGGTTGTTGGTCGGGATTGTTCACGGGTGGTGTCATTACCAAGGGTCCAATGGGGCCCTGTGGGGGAGCACTTGACCCCATGGGACGGTCTTGAATGACAATCCCCCCACTAGCAGGTTCCCTTCTTATTGGTGCTGCCTTCTTGGTGGGCACCATCTGAACCAGGGCTTTCCCTTTTTTCTTTGCCCCTTCTCCTTCATTCATGGGTCGTTTCCGTTTGTCAGTTTATTGGCCCCTTTCCTTTTTTCCTAAGGAAACAATCCTCTTCCTCCGACTGGAGCGCTCTTCTTCAGCTTGAGTTGCCTCTCTTTAGTGCTGCTTCTTGCTTCGAGCTTCATGACGAGCGAGCTCTCGTGCAAGTGTGGCGTCCTCCTCCTCACGACGGCGATAAAGCTCTTGTCGAGCCGCTTCGCGCTCCGGGTCAGAGAGGGATGGAGAGTTGTCGTTTTGAGACATGCTAGAAGATGAACGAGCAGGGATTTGAGCAAAAAATTATTGCGACGGAGGTGCAGCAAAATCACGAAGTTAGGGGTTAACACAAGGTTTGGACAGACTTGTCTGGTCCCTGATCGGACTAGTCCGATCCCTGATCGGACTAGTCCGATCCCTGATCGGACTAGTCCGGTCAAGAACGGACTTGTCCGCCTTCTGTCCGGACTAGTCCGGACAGCCTAGGGCTAAACCCTAACTAAGCGGATTTTCAGCAAATTCAACCGATAGTTTGCAATAATCCTAATGAAGAGGCGCATGAAGATTGTGAAGTACTAGACATCCTAGTTTGTGGAGAAAACACCCTAGAATTGAGAGATTTTAGAAGATTAGGTTTTTCCTCAAGAACACACCTTGATTACTTGATTTCGATGAAATCGCCGGATCGAAGTGCGGAGAAGTCCGAGAATTGACTTCCCGAGGCCCTAAGGAGTAGATGACTCGGATCCTTTGAATTTTTAGTGGAGATCTTCAAAAACCGCCAATGGGGGCAATTTTTGAGCGTGGACACGTGTTTAAATGTTGTGACGGGTGAAGTGGGTCTGGACCCCCGGCGGTTGGGTTAAGTCCCAACTGTCCGGACTAGTCCGGTCGTAGATACCGGACAAGTCCGGTGGTCGAATTAGGTTCGGACTTCTCTGATGGTGCGGACTAGTCCGGTCAGTAGCGGACTAGTCCGTTATAGACTTGTCCAAACCCAATCGGACTTATCTGGTATTCCATACTAGTTCGGCCCCTGGGCCGGATTAGTCCGGTCCTTGACATCACATTCTTATATATGATGCGATCTGTAGAAATTGATCCACATAGACTAATAATTTTTTTCAACACGTATTGTCAATGAATCATGACCAGTAGAGCACACAACCAAACAAACAATGGCCATGATTCAAGAAGATGATAATTTAAAAATAATTTGATAGAAAAATTGAGAGCGATGATTGTCTTTTAGGAAATGTGCTCAGTTTTGAACAAATTAGACTATAACAACCAGATGTGCAACATCTCAAGCTATATTTCGGAAGTCGAGGATATTCAGCTCACTCCTAAGTGGCTTGGTGAAGATATCCGCTAGCTGTTTTTCGGTTCTAACATGTGAAATGACTATGTCTCCTTTTATTGAGTGACCTCTTAGGAAATGATGTCGGATGTCAATGTGTTTGGTCCTAGAGTGTTCAATAGGGTTGTGCAATCTTAATAGCACTCTCATTGTCACATAGGAGTGGAATGTGGTTCATATTGAGACCGTAGTCTCTTAGAGTTTGTCTCATCCAAAGAAGTTGTGCACAACAACTCCCGGGTACGACGTACTCCGCTTTGGCTGTGGATAGGGCAATGGAATTTTGCTTCTGGGATAATCATGACACTAAGGACCTTCCCAAGAATTGACAGGTGCCCGAGGTACTTTTCTATCTACTTTTCGTCCGGCATAGTTGGCATCGGAGTATCTGATAAGATTGAATTTGGACCCTTTAGGATACCACAGCCCTAGGTTAGGTGTATGAACTAGATAGCGCAAGATTCTCTTTACGGCTATTAGATGACACTCTTTGGGTGCGGCTTGAAACCTTGCACACATGCATACACTCAACATAATATCGGGCCTACATGCACAATGATAAAGAAGGGATCCAATCATGGAACGGTATATATTTTGATTCACGCTAGGGTTGTCTTGGTTGAGGTTGAGGTGTTCGTTTGTCGCCATTGGTGTTTTGATGGGTTTCGCCTTTTCCATGCCAAATTTCTTAAGTATGTCTTGAGTGTACTTCATTTGGCATATGAAAGTGCCTTCTTTGAGCTGCTTCACTTGGAAGCCTAGAAAGAACTTTAGTTCTCCCATAATTGACATCTCAAACCTTTCGATCATGATTTTGCTAAATTCTTCACAAAAGGATTTATTAGTGTGAGACCTATGTGTGCTGAATACATTGGCAATTAGGATAAAAGTTAGCATTAACATTCAAAGTTTTGAATATTGCCAAAACATTCTTCTGTGGCAAGGTCCGACAAGTTCTTTGTTAGGTCCGCCAAGTGTTGGCAAGGTCCGACGCAAGGTCCGGAGAGCTCCTGCAAGGTCCGGAGAGCTTCTGTGAGGTCCGGAGCTTGTTTTTAGGGAGCTCCCGTGAAGTTCAACTCGTAGAACTGCAGCGTCTTGTTTTTGCTTTTAACTCGCAATGTTTCAAACTTGCTTTATGGGAAGGTTTGCTTAGTATTAATTTGCTAAGTTTTTGGTGTGTTTTGGTGGTTATGGCTGTTATCATTTGATATGGTTTGCAACATGCTTATGTGACGTGCTCATGTAAGGTGTTGTGGTTTTCGAACTAACGTGAGTCAAGTCGAGGACTTGTGCTCAGAAGAATTGGTTGTTTATTCATGTGCAGGTGTTGCTTGAGTTAAAGACACGGCTGGTGACGGGATCCTTGGACTAGTCTCAGGGAGGAGATGAGGTTCCGACAACCAAGTTCGGGAGGAGCTGTGGTTGAGTTGATCGGGAGGTCGCGCAGCATGTTTTGATCAAGGACAGTGCATATGAAGGTTGCGTGTACGTCGTTGGAAGGTGTTTGCACGTGTGCAAGGAGTGCATGGATGTGGCAACATTGTTCCAAGGCGTTATGAAGAGAAGTGGACGTAAAGAATTGGTCGGAAAGGTCCAACCGGCTGGATTGCGTACTCAGGCTGAGGCTGAGTCGGATATGGCTCAAATATGGAAGATTTGAGTTGGTTATGATAGGATTTTGTGCTAGGCACGAAGTTGAGTTGTTTTAGAAATGTTTAGGACGTTCCTAAGGTGTTTAGAAGTCTCACGATTGCTTCTATCTGCGAATAGGAGAGTCCTGAGCAGTTATGGTAAGTTAGGATACGAGTCCAATTAGGAGTAGGAGTCCTAGATTGGATTGTTTAGCCTGAGGGCTGGCTATAAAAGCAAGGGAGGCCAGAGCTCTCGTGGGCAGAGAACTTTGGGCTGTTCCTCTTGTGTTTCTATTGAATAAAGTTCATAGTTTCGAGAAGCTTTTGTGCCTTGTTCGTCCGACTTGTTTTTCGTCAAGTCTTTCTCGCCGAGTTTCTGGACAGACCGACGTTGCTTCGGTGTTTCGTTCATAACTCGAATTTTACAGATCCGATTGATGTGATTCTTTTTGGGTTGTCTTCACAACTCAATTATCTATCATCTGTGAAATGTTCACGAGCTTCGGATCTGTAGTTTTTGAGATACACGAGTTTCTTTGCAGCATTGCAGATCTGTTTTACATCAGGTAGAACAGATTGATCTTCGTTTAATGTTTTGATCGTATCTCAAGTTTTACTTCGTGTTTTCTAGTGATTCTTGTTGCATTAGATCCGTGACTTGATTCTCTACCTCTCTACTTGATTTGTCATGTTGAACACGTTTGAAAACACTTGCACACATGGTTTCTTTAACCGATTGATTTTTTGCTGAGGGGTTTTTGTTGTTTCCGCTGCGAAAAGTTTTAATCTACCATTCACCCCCCCTCTGGTAGCTTTTCACGTGCTCTTCGATCCTACAATTGGTATCAGAGCCAAGGTGCTCTAATCTTTGTGATTTGCACGTGTTTTGACTAACCATCATGGAGAAGTACTCCGCAAAACCTTTTGTGTTCAATGGCATCGATTTTCAGGTTTGGAAGGCGCGGATGGAGGCCTAGATACAGGCGCAAGGCTTCGCCATATGGGAAAAGATCTACTGGAACTTCGATGTACCACCCAACGATCAAGTTGCGGCTGCGAACATGAGAGATGTTGACAACAACAACAAGGCTCACAACTTGATCATCCAAGGATTGACTCAAAGCGGCTTCGACCGTGTTGCACACCTCCGATCTGCATATGATGTTTGGAAAGCTCTTTGTGACTACCATGAAGGATCCAATACGATGAAGGAGGTAAGGCAAGATATGTTCAAGAAAGAATACATGCGTTTTGAGATGCAACCCGGTGAGTCAATTGACGACCTTTTTGCTCGCTTTAATAAAATTCTCAGCAACTTGCGTAGTGTCAATGTTAACTTTTCAGATGCTGAAAATGCTAGGCAATTGTTAGGAGCATTAGATATGTCAATTTGGGAGATGAAAGTTACATCTATTCGTGAATCTACTGTCATGAGTTCTCTTACTTTAGACGTGCTTTATTCTAAATTGAAAACTCATGAAATTGACATCATCTCACGTAAAAACCCCAACAAGTCTATTGCATTTGTTTCGCAACGTGACATGTCTAGTTCTAGTCAATCATCATCTAGTGGTGCACTCTCTTTGCTGTCCTCTCTAACCCTTGAACAGATTGAAGAGTTTCCAGAGGAGGAGCTTGCACTCATCTCTACTCGGTTCTCAAAAGCATTGCAAAATGTGAGAACTAGAAGGAGAGGAAGCTCTGGACCTCAACGATGTTTTGAATGTGGTAAGACAAGACATTTTCGTACGGAGTTCCCTAACCTTTCAGGTTCGACTTCACGTGAAGAAAAGCAAACAAGGCCGAAGAAATCGTTTGCAAAGAATAAGAAGAAGAAAGATTTATCAATGCGCAACATAGTGCATAGTATGATCTCTGCACTTCAAGATTTCGGCTCAAGTGATGTGGACACCGGTAGTGATGAAGATGAAGAAGCTATGGCAAATATGTGCTGCATGGCGAGCAAGTCAAGTTCAAGCTCCGAGGAGGCAGAACACAACAGCGACGATGAAGAGGTTTCACATTTGAGGAAGGAGAACATTTGGATTGTGGATTCAGGTTGCTCACGCCACATGACCGGTAACAAAGAATGGTTCTCCTCTCTCTCTTTTGTGTCACGTGTAGAAAATGTTACTTTCGCCGATAACTCTTCTACTCCCATAATTGCTAAAGGTTCGGTTAGAGTAAACAATCTCTACACTTTGAAAGATGTGGCACTTGTTAAAAATTTGAAATACAACTTGCTTTCGGTTTCACAATTGCTAGATGAAAATCTAGAGGTTAGCTTTGCTAAAAATTGGTGCAAGGTTGTAGATTCAAAATGTGAGCTTTTGTTTAACATGTCTAGGTTTGGAAGAGTTTTTAAAGCTGATTTTTATTTGTCAACTTCTAAGCATCGGTGTCTAGTTGTTAATGATACAAAGGATCTATATTTTTGGCGTCGTAGACTTGGTCACATAGGCTTTGATCATCTCACTCGTGTTAGTGCTCTCGATCGCATACGTGGGCTGCCGAAGCTTAAAAAGGACAATGATATTGTGTGCTCTTCTTGTAGACATGCTAAGTTTGTTGCAGGTTCACATGCTCCTCTCACAATGACCATGACAGCTGAACCGGGACAACTTTTACATCTTGACACAGTAGGTCCGGCACGTGTTCAATCCTTCGGAGGTAAATGGTATGTGCTTGTGATTGTTGATGATTATTCCAGATATTCTTGGGTTTATTTTATGGCATCTAAGAATGAAGCTTTTAGTCATTTTAGAACTTTATTTCTTAGATTATCTATTGATCACCCAGGATCATTAAAAGCAATTAGAAGTGATAATGGAACTGAATTTAAAAACCAATCCTTTGATCACTTTTGTGCTGAAAATGGAATAGATCATCAATACTCTTCACCCTATGTACCACAACAAAGTGGTGTCGTAGAAAGAAAGAACAGGACCTTAGTTGAGATGGCTAGGACTATGCTTGATGAATATCAAACTCCTAGGAAATTTTGGGCTGATGCAATTGCAACCGCTTGTTATGTCTCAAATCGTGTTTTCTTGCGTGCTAAGCTTGGAAAAACCCCATATGAGCTCTGGTTTGGACATAGGCCTAGTGTTACACACTTTAGGGTTTTTGGTTGCAAATGCTTTGTTAAGAAACATGGTAATCTTGATAAATTTGAAGCTAGATCTGTTGATGGCATGTTTCTTGGTTATCCATCTCATACTAGAGGCTACCGTGTGCTTTTACTTGACACTAACAAAATTGTGGAGACTTGCGAGGTTTCTTTTGATGAAGCTAGCCCAAGTACTAGCTCCGATATTGCAGGTCCGGATCCATATCCGCAGGGGGAGAGTATTTTTATTGAAGAAGATGAAGAAGTGGTGCTGCTGCCCGAAAACTCAGAAGTAAATAACGATCAAGCTGCTGATTTTGCACCACAACCAGCACCAACAGTCACTACTGCTGGTTCGGACCTTCCGCAATCAACAAGCTCTCCTAATCAAAGGTCCGAACATGAAGAAGAAGGTGCTTGTGAAGTGTCTACTCCCCTCCGAGTACTCAAAAGTCATCCTCCACAACAAATCATTGGAAGCTTGCATGAACGAGTCACTCGGTCCAGGTTTTGCGATCCAAACTCTCATGCTCATTCTGCTTTTGTTGCTTCTTTTGAACCCAAGGATATATCACACGCACTCACTAATGAATCTTGGATTAATGCCATGCAAGAAGAGTTAGAAAATTTTGAAAGAAATAATGTTTGGAAACTTGTACCTCCACCTCAAGGTCACACATTAATTGGAACTAAATGGGTATTTAAAAATAAGCAAAGTGAGGATGGGGTTGTGGTTAGGAATAAAGCTAGGTTGGTTGCTCAAGGTTTCACTCAAATTGAAGGTCTAGATTTTAATGAAACATTTGCTCCTGTTGCTAGATTAGAAGCTATAAGAATTTTATTAGCATTTACTGCATCTAAAGGTTTCAAGTTATATCAAATGGATGTTAAAAGTACTTTTCTTAATGGCTACATAGAGGAGGAGGTTTATGTTAAGCAGCCACCGGGTTTTGAAAATCCAAATTTTCCTAATCATGTTTACAAACTGTCCAAAGCCTTGTACGGTCTAAAACAAGCCCCTAGATCATGGTATGATAGGTTAAAAACATTCTTACTTGAAAAGGGGTTTACCATGGGCAAGGTTGATAAAACTCTTTTTGTACTTAAGCATGGCAATGACTCATTATTCGTTCAAGTGTATGTGGATGATATTATCTTTGGTTGTGCTTCTCATGATCTCGTGTCCAAGTTTTCAGCTATGATGAGTTCAGAATTTGAGATGAGTATGATGGGAGAACTCACATACTTTTTGGGGCTGCAAATCAAGCAAACAAAAGAAGGAACTTTTGTGCATCAAACTAAGTATACAAAGGATCTTCTTAAGCGCTTCAACATGGAAAAATGCAAGCCTCTTCGGACACCAATGGGAACAGCAACAACACTTGAACTTGACGAAGATGGTGACCCGGTCGATAAAAAAGAATACAGAAGTATGATTGGATCACTTTTGTATCTCACGGCGTCAAGACCGGACATACAATTCAGCGTATGTCTTTGCGCCCGTTTTCAAGCTTCTCCACGTGCTTCACATCGCCAAGCCATCAAAAGGATTCTCAGGTACCTACATGGAACTCAAGAATTTGGCATTTTTCTTCCTTCTTCCTCAACTGTTTCTTTGAAAGCTTTTTCGGATGCTAATTTTGGGAGTTGTAGGATTGATAGGAAAAGTACTTTGGGTGCTTGTCATTTTCTTGGTAATTCACTTGTTGCTTGGTCCTCTAGAAAACAAAGTTCAGTTGCACAATCCACGGCCGAATCTGAATATGTAGCTGCGTCTAGCGCTCGCTCACATATTCTTTGGATTGTTCAAACACTTAAGGACTATGGGGTTGATTTAGATAGTGTTCCACTATTTTGTGATAACACTAGTGCAATTTGTATTGCTAAAAACCCCGTGAAACACTCTAGAACTAAGCACATTGACACTAGGTATCACTTTCTTCGTGATAATGTTGAAAAAGGAAACATTGTGCTTCACCATGTCGATACCGAACAACAATTGGCTGATATTTTTACAAAACCTTTGGATTTCACTCGTTTTTGTTTCATTCATAGTGAAATAGGGGTTATGCATCCTCATGGCTTAAATTGAGGGGGAGTTTTTGAAACTTTGAAAGTCTATGTGTGAATCTGAAACTAAAATAATATGAGCATAGTATTTCATACATATATGACTTTGTGATTCCTTTTATAGGCTGAAAGTTCTTACTACATTACTCATGTTATACATTTTGTAGTTTTTGCCATGACTAGTAATTGGAATAATTACTTACACTAAATCTGGTCATGATCGAACTTTCTTGCTGTTTTGAACTTGCTGCGTGCTCACAAGTGCTTTTAATCATAAAAAATTAATCAAGTGATCAGCTCACATGTTGAGTTTTCAAATAAAAATTGAGAAAAGATCAAGAGAATATGCATGCATCACACTTCTTCTTTTGAGATTGCTTATCATTGCACTAAGATATGAACTTGGAAGGAATTGTGTATGACTAAAACCATGTCCTTAAGCTTCTGATTGTCAAATGACATAGGCTTGGCTTGGTTGGTTAGAATAAGGCCTATGCGGCATATAATCTCTTGCAAATATCATATGATCAACTTTGTGCCTTAAATGATTATGAATAATAAAAATGCAGCAACAAGTGTCATGTTTTCAGGTTTTGAAATAGTTGAGTAAGGGAGACCATGACTTGCTTAAACTGAAAAATACATTTGATCTCTAGCATGGCTTACACTACTTTATGTATCTCATTGATGTGATAGTGTAAGTAACCTGATGGTATGACTTGGATGAGCTTTGCTTTGTATGTATATGTTATAATATGCTCATAACATTTAAAAATTTCTCTTTTGAACCTTGCTGAATACATTGTCAAAGGGGGAGAAATATGTATAAGGAGAGATTTTTTTTACACTTTGCATATGTTATACACTTTCTTCCTTCTCTGATTTTAAAAAATGGGGAGAAATTAATAAAGGGGGAGAAATGAGTTTTCAAAGCTTTTCAATACTTTTCATAAGCCAATGTTCGGATTTTATTTGGTGTTGCCAATGCATTCATCAAGGGGGAGATTGTGAGACCTATGTGTGCTGAATACATTGGCAATTAGGATAAAAGTTAGCATTAACATTCAAAGTTTTGAATATTGCCAAAACATTCTTCTGTGGCAAGGTCCAACAAGTTCTTTGTTAGGTCCGCCAAGTGTTGGCAAGGTCCGACGCAAGGTCCGGAGAGCTTCTGTGAGGTCCGAAGCTTGTTTTTAGGGAGCTCCCGTGAAGTTCAACTCGTAGAACTGCAGTGTCTTGTTTTTGCTTTTAACTCGCAATGTTTCAAACTTGCTTTATGGGAAGGTTTGCTTAGTATTAATTTGCTAAGTTTTTGGTGTGTTTTGGTGGTTATGGCTGTTATCATTTGATATGGTTTGCAACATGCTTATGTGACGTGCTCATGTAAGGTGTTGTGGTTTTCGAACTAACGTGAGTCAAGTCGAGGACTTGTGCTCGGAAGAATTGGTTGTTTATTCATGTGCAGGTGTTGCTTGAGTTCAAGACATGGCTGGTGACGGGATCCTTGGACTAGTCTCAGGGAGGAGATGAGGTTCCAACAACCAAGTTCGGGAGGAGCTGTGGTTGAGTTGATCGGGAGGTCGCGCAGCATGTTTGGATCAAGGGCAGTGCATATGAAGGTTGCGTGTACGTCGTTGGAAGGTGTTTGCACGTGTGCAAGGAGTGCATGGATGTGGCAACATTGTTCCAAGGCGTGATGAAGAGAAGTGGACGTAAAGAATTGGTCGGAAAGGTCCAACCGGCTGGATTGCGTACTCAGGCTGAGGCTGAGTCGGATATGGCTCAAATATGGAAGATTTGAGTTGGTTATGATAGGATTTCATGCTAGGCACGAAGTTGAGTTGTTTTTGTGGCGGACCGGGGTCCGCTCCTCCAGGATCGCAGAGGGTGGTGCCACGCGATGCGACACCCGACAGCACACGTCATAAGAACATAATATATTACATGGGAAAACCAACTGAAATTGTACAAACAGGTACAAACTTCAGTTACAACTATTGTTTATATTACACAGCGGAAGTCTACACTATACAACTCACGCCCACCTATCTAGCAAAAGTTGGTTGCCCAGCCCTAGGGCAACCCACACTAGCTGCACTCCTCAGATCAGCGCGGCGTGTACGGCTCCCACTCAGCCGTGGTCCCCGACGGAGGGTAACCCTCGCCGGTGGACTCGTACTCCGAGTCCGTGGGTGGCTCCTCACCTGAAAAACACTTAAGCAGCAACCGTGAGCACGAAGGCTCAGCAAGGCTTAACCGACTCACCTAAGCATGAAACTCTACATGAGGGGTACCATGGACATAGGATAGTAACATTTCAGCAAAAGGACACGCCTACAAGTTCATCCTTAGTTCATCTTTTAGCAACAAGTTAACAGTTCATGAAATCTGAAACTTAGTGAGCAGTATTTGGTGGCACACATGTAGCAATACAATTATATCAACCAGCAATATTGAATCAACATGTTTCATCCATTAATCTACGTCACGACTCAGTGACCAAGTGGTACTCTTCACCGCGAGGGACGGCGAATCGACTCGATATACACCTGCAGGGAAACCCAAAGAGCACGTCACGTACGCCGACCCGTGGAGCTGCACAGCACGCTCACTCGATGTCGTACGGGACAACCTTTCACCCAACAGCCCAAACGTCGAACCGGTCGCACCGAAACGAGCAGGAGGTTCCCCACACGGAGCATCTCTCTATGCCCGTTGGCAGATTTCCACCTTGCTGCCCTCAGCCTACACCTATAAATCGGTGCGTTATGCCTCGACGCCCGGAGGTTTAGGCTACATCGGTTTATCGGGGCCCATATATCCGATATGCCTTCGGTACGTTCAAACTTGATCAGCGTGGGCCGCACATGGCTCGGTCCTCAATCGACACGGACAGGGCTGCGCACACAAGACTCCCTCTTGTTGCGCCCTAGCCCCTGCCTAGTCTCATTTTCCTTACTAAAATGATCTCACATCGCTCAACCGAACCCGTGTGTCCCAATCCTATCTCGCAAGTAGATTCCAACTACTCGACTTGTACCGAAGCCCTATGAATTATTAAGCATAGCCTGTCTACTCGAGGTCTTAGACACTACCCTCACTCTTAGGGAAAAATTCTGGTTATGCAAGTGGGATTCCATCCATCCTATACCTAATGCACAACCATACTTCATATGACGCATGTAAACAAAGTAAAACTTATGAAAGGGTTAATGCAAACTGGGGCTTGCCTTGTTGCTGCTGGTCAGGGGTTAAGTCTTCGTCCGGAAGAAGGAAGTCCAGCACTTCCGGAGTCTCTTCTTCAACGGCTACACGTTAATGAAATACTACATGTGAATTTAGATGCAAATGTGAGTTTTAGAGTAAGACTTCTACTATTAGTTCTAATAACCAGCCTCTAACACCTGGAACTTTGTTTAAGAATTTAAAGATGAACTGGTTGGTGGTTTGGCTTGGACTTAATCACATGGTTAAATGCTAAGTGGTTTTCCCCCTTTTCCATATTAATCCCTTAAGTGGTTAAACAGGACAGGGGTGATCTAGAGCTCCAATGGAGCTGAGAATTTTTGTGTGAGTTCCTTGTCACAAGAAAACTCTCTGGACCAAACAATAGCACTTTTTATGGAGTGGTTTGCTCAGAATAATTCTCTTGGCAAATCAGCAAGGAAGAATTTATTCTGAGGTAATACCCCTGTTCATGCTCAACTTAATGAACTACAATTTCAATTATAGCTCATAGAGTTTGCATGAATTTTCCTAACATTTGTGGGGTTATGATTTGCCCAGAACTGAATTTCCAAGTTTTGGAAATTCTCTGAAAATGTTTCTGTATTCAAATGAACACAGCACCTTCCAATTTGAATTGCTCTGACCAAATCAACTCCAAATGGTCTGAAACTTTTACAGGGGTTTACTAATGTCCTAAAGAACATTCTGGCAAAATTTGGGGATTTTTGGATGAACCAAATTCCCTCTAAAATTCTTTTGCTGAAAATTTTTAAAGAATTTTCCAGAATTAATTAATGGGTTTTATAAAAATTGGGTTTCGGATTTGGATTGTACTCTGTTAGAGGAATCCAACAAAATTTGTTTCATAATTTTTGGATTTTCCTAACCCAAGTTGTGGTCCTCCAAAGTTTGAACTACAAACTGGACATTTCAAAATGTTTAAATGTCTGCCGGTGGGTCCCACCTGGCAGTCTTCCCCTTCGTCGCGCCAAACAGGGGCCCGCGGCGGCGCACTCTGGCGAGCGTCGCCGGAACTGCTCTCCCGGCCGTCTCCCGGCCCCAAACTTGCCGCCCCGCCCTAACTCACGTCGCTGAACTCGTCGGTGGCGTCGCCGGCGGCCGTAGCTCACCGGAACAGGGCTCCCGACTGTGACAGCGGCGGTTAGGGTTCCGGCGTGGTCGGGAATGCGTTACAACGCATCAAAATGATTGGCAAAGGGTCGGAGAGCACCACGGGAGCTCGAGGGTGATGGAAATGGCCGCCAAACCCCATGAAAAGGTCGGCAACCTAGAGCTCCACGGTGAACCGAGCTGTTATTCTATGGCGGCCTGAAAAACAACCTAAACCCGGCCATTTCTGGGTCATTTCCCTTGATTCTTGGTCGAGGAGGGCCGCTAGGGAGTGAGGAAGGTGTTGGCCAGCCTGCGCGGCCAATAGCTAAACAAGTAGCAGGAATTTTGGGGTAGACCGCGCTCTACCCGAATGCACTACGTTTCGGAAGAACTGGAAATACTCTTCATCCGGTGGTTCCACCGATGTTCGGCTTGCATCTACACGATCTAGAGAGCACAGCGCACCTTTTTCGTGTAGGAGTCCGGCGGTGAAACTGGCTGTGGTGTGCTGTCCACGGGGAGCAGTTCGCGGCTTTCCGCCGGTGCTCTGTTCCTCGGCGATCGTTGCCGAATTGCACGCGCCACAGGCTAGGAGTCTCGGATTTGCGGGGCTGTCGTGGTAGAGCATGCACGGGCGCTGCTTTTTGGTGCTGCTGGCACGAGCAACCGGGGCTTGGTTGCTGCCGGCGATCGGGAAAGGAGAGCGCGGGGTGAGCTCCGGTTTAGTGCGGGGGTGAGGGAAACAGCGAGCGTGCGATCAATGAAGAAGGCAACGTGCTGCTGTTTGCTCCCGGGTTAACGATCGGGTTGAGGCGGCGGAGCCGGCAAGCTGGTCGCCAGCGCGTGCGGAGGGGGGGCAAGGTGGCTGCTCGGTCGGCTCGGTGTCGAGCTCTGCCGAGGCCCGGTAAACCGAGTTCGCTCGGTGTTGACTTAGGGCCGAAGTCTAGCTGACTGGTGGGCCCTCTTCTCCCCCCTAATCTTCTCTGTTGTGCAAATATCCCACCTACTCAGACTTGAAAAGGGAATTTAGCAACCAACTCAGAGATAGAATTTGAATTCATCAACTTCAAACTGGTTTGGCCAGATTCCCTTCATATTTAAATTTGAAACTTCAAACTCAGTTTGAATTGTTACTACTTCGGCTCCCGACGAGATGAAGTCCAATGGGACTGAAAATTGGTGGGACTACTCAGGAAAATATTCTGAGTTTGAATATGAAGCTAACTTTTGAATTTGAGTGATGAAAGTTGCTGCAATTTGAATTTACATTCAAATTGGCCTCTTTTTCAAATACCCCCAAAAGTGCCTCAAAAGTGTTGGATTTTCATGAAACTTGGACTGAACCTTTCCAAGACTTTTAAGGTTCTAGGGTGAGCTCAGTCTCTCATGTTCATGTGTCCAAATCCCACTTTGTGCAAATGAAGGCTTTCCCCTCTAATCACTCTTTTGATGGAGGTTACTTGCTCTTCACAATATTTCACAATCTATCCACAACAAAACTGTGTGTTGTGAGGTGAAGAAAAGTTTTTGCAAGTCCCTTTTCTTGGGCTTTTACATCCCTCCCCCCTTAAAAGAATCTCGTCCCGAGATTATAAAAGAAGAGGTAGCGACGTAATAGGGACTTAACCGTGTTGATATGCCATGAACTCCGGGTAATTTGAGCGAAGGAACTCCTCGCTCTCCCACGTCGCTTCTTCGGCGGTGTGGTTGCTCCAGAGTATTTTGTAGAACCACAACGTTCTGCTGCGTGTGGTCCTGGCTTTTTCATCAAGAATGGCCACCGGATACTCATCATACGTTAAATCCGGTTTCAGCTCGCCGATGTCTTCGGTAGGAACAACAGCTGTATGCTTCAAATATTTTCGCAGTTGCGAAACATGGAAAACATCATGGACACCAGCAAGGGATGCCGGTAACTCCAATCGATACGCTGATGGTCCACACTTCTCGGTGATAGCGTAGGGTCCAATAAAACGGGGAGCAAGCTTCCCCTTCACACCGAACCGGTGCACACCCTTCATCGGAGACACGTGGAGGTACACGTGTTCCCCAACGTTGAAGTGCAACGGTCTACGCCTCTTATCAGCGTAGCTCTTCTGCCGGGATTGAGAGCCTTCAAATTGGCTTGAATGGTCCGAACGTGCTCTTCGGCGTCGTTCACCACGTCAACCCCGAATGTGACCCTTTCACCGGATTCGCACCAATTTAATGGGGTGCGGCATTTACGACCGTAGAGAGCTTCGTAGGGTGCCATCTTGATACTCGCCTGATAGCCGTTGTTGTACGAGAATTCCGCCAATGGTAGGTGATTATCCCAGTTCCTACCATGGTGGATGGCACATGCTCTCAACATGTCCTCCAGAACTTGATTCACCCTCTCTGTCTGGCCATCTGTCTGAGGGTGGTAGGCGGAGCTCCTAATCATTTTAGTACCCAAAGCAGCGTGCAACTGCTCCCAAAAGCGAGATACAAACAATGCACCTCGGTCTGAGATTATGGTCTTGGGTACACCATGCAGGCATAGAATCCTGGCAATGTATAACTCCGCATATCGGTTGGCATGGAAATGTGTATGTACGGGGATGAAGTGAGCTGACTTGGTCAGTCGGTCAACAATCACCCAAATGGAATCATGTTTGTTGGATGTTAAGGGTAGTCCCACGATGAAATCCATGCTTACATGTTCCCATTTCCATGATGGAATCTTCAGGGGTTGCAGCAGCCCTGATTTCCTCATATGATCAGCCTTCACTCGTCTACACGTATCACACTCGGACACGTATTTCGCTACCTCCCGCTTCATCCGTGTCCACCAAAATTTCTTTTTCAAATCTTGGTACATTTTGTTGCTGCCCGGATGAATGGAGTATTTAGACAAGTGGGCTTCGTCGAGGATTTTCTTCCTCAGTTCCATGTCCCGGGGTACGACTATGCGGTCGTTGAACCATAGCGCCCCCTCATCATCCTTCCGGAAACATTTAATCTCTCCATTGTCTATCCGTCTCCGGAGATGTGCCATGCCTCTATCCGTCTTCTGAGCTGCAATGATGTCCTCCCTAATAGTAGGGATGAGGGCAAGGTTGTACAGCGTTCCATAAGGAACCAAGTATAAACTTGGCTCTTCCTCCACTGGTGTAATGGTGAGGTGATGGACATGTGATTTCCGACTCAGCGCGTCGGCAACCACATTTGCCTTGCCGGGGTGGTAGTGAATCTCAATTTCATAGTTCTTGATTAATTCTAACCACCTCCGTTGCCTCATGTTCAGCTCCTTCTGGGTGAAAATGTATTTCAATCTCTTGTGGTCGGTGTAGAGATGCACCAGATTCCCCAGGAGATAGTGCCTCCACATTTTCAGTGCCAAAACCACTGCAGCAAGCTCAAGGTCATGAGTGGGATAATGCTGCTCATGGTTCCGAAGTTGGCGTGAGCCATAAGCGACCACACGTCCTTCCTGCATCAATACGCAGCCAAGCCCAATACCGGACGCGTCACAATACACGTCGAAGGGCTTTGTTGTATCCGGCTGAGCTAAGACCGGGGCTGTTGTGAGATGCTTCACCAATGCTTGGAAGGCTCCTTCACACGCCGTGTTCCAAACATACTTCGTCCCCTTCTTCAGCAATTCTGTCATCAGTTTAGCGAGCTTGGAGAAACTTGGAATAAATCTCCGATAGTATCCCGCTAACCCGAGGAAGCTTCTGACTTCATGAACTGAAGTGGGAGCTTTCCATTTCAGCACTTGCTCTATTTTACTTGGGTCAACCGCAATGCCTTCTGCGGAGATGATATGTCCCAAGAATGGCACTTGGCTGATCCAAAACTCGCATTTGCTGAACTTGGCGTAGAGCTTGTGGTCTCGTAATCGTTGAAGAACGATCCGCAAATGGTTGGCATGTTCGGCTTCTGTCTTGGAGTAAACCAAGATATCGTCGATGAACACTACCACGAACTTGTCCAGCTCCGGCATGAACACCGAGTTCATGAGATACATGAAATGGGCTGGAGCATTTGTGAGACCAAAGGACATGACGAGATATTCATATAAGCCGTATCTCGTTGAGAACGCCGTCTTCGGAATATCCTCCGCCCGGATCTTGATCTGGTGATATCCAGAGTGAAGGTCCATCTTTGAGAATACACTTGCCCCCACAAGTTGATCAAACAAGATGTCAATTCGGGGCAGTGGGTACTTATTCTTGATGGTGACGGCGTTGAGCGGCCGGTAATCCACACACAGCCTCAGGGTCTCATCCTTCTTCTTCACGAATAGCGCCGAGCATCCCCAAGGCGAGGAACTCGGCCTAATGAAACCCTTGCTCAACAGATCATTGAGCTGTTCTTTCAGTTCCGCCAGCTCATTTGGAGCCATCTTGTATGGTCTCCGTGATATGGGTGTAGTCCTGGGTGAGAGCTCGATCTTGAACTCGACATCCCGCTCAGGTGGCATGCCCGGTAGATCATCCGGGAACACGTCGGGATACTCCCGGACTACGGGGATGTCTTCTAACTTGAGAGCCTCAGCACTATTGATCGCTGAAACCTCTCTGACTGGATTATCTAATAGGAGGGACTGCGGACGGTGTAATGGGGAGTTGAGGTGAACCGTCCGTGTTAAAGTTTCCAGGACAGCGCCATGGTAACTTAGCCATGACATCCCCAAGATTGCATCAATCTTCTGCCCCCCTAAGATAATCATAGTGGTGGGATATATCTCCCCACCTAAGCACAGTGGTGCTTTTGGAACCATCATAGTTGCTGAAATCTTTCCTCCCGGTGAGCAGATCATATAAGAACACTCGGTTGGAAAGGCTTCCAGCTGATGCTTAGCCACATATGATGCACTAATGAAGTTGTGGGTTGCACCAGAATCAAACAATATGACGATGGCTTGACGGTTGAGAGTAAACGTACCCGCCAGCACGTTGTCTCCCTCTGGGGCGTTCTCATTGTCGAGGTTGTGGACGCCTCCAGTCCGCTGACCAACCTTCTTCACCGGAGGTCGGCCTCGAGCACTGCCCTGGAGCTGGGCTTGCCCACTGCTCTGCTGCCGTTGGGGACAGTCCTTCGCGAAGTGGCCCGCCTGGCCACACGTGAAGCAGGTGAAATGGGGCGGTCCCCCACTGATCGGTGGACGGAATCCCGGGGCGCGTTGTGGCGGTGAAAACGCCCGGGGTACCGTCTGCTGCTGTTGCTGTCTTGGTGGTGGCATCGGCGGACGGAACGGGGGTGCTTGGAACGAACGTCCCCCGAACTGTTGAGGTCGCGCCGGTAGACGCCACTGCTGCCCGGATGGTGTTCGATACACCATACGATACTTCTGAGGCGCGCCACCACCGCTGCTAGGTGGAGCGTTGCGCTTCCTCTGCTCAGCTGTCAACTCCCGCTGAGCATCCTCTTGCATGATGGCGGCATTGACTAGGTCGTTGAATGTGCCGCGGTTCCACTATATGAGGTGGGTCTTCATTTCGGGGTGTAACCCCCGATAGAAGTGCTCCCTCTTCTTCTCCTCCGTGGAGATGTAGTCTGACGCATACTGCGCCAGATGGTTGAAGGCACGGGAGTAGTCGTGGGCACTCCTCCCGCCCTGCTTCAGTTCCAAAAATTCTTGGAACTTCCTCTTCATTATTCCGGGAGGGATGTGATAGGCGCGGAACGCCTCCCGGAACTCTTGCCATTCCACGGCATGGCCAGCCAGACGTGAGGCGACATAATTCGCCCACCACGCACCAGCGGCACCGTTGAGCTGCTGTGCTGCGAACAGGGTCTTCTGCCGCTCCGTACACTGGAGCAGCCCAAACTTGGACTCGATGGTCCGCAGCCAGTTGTCAGCCTCCAGTGGTTCTTCAGCTTCAGTGAACACTGGAGGGTGCGTACTCATGAAATCCGAGTACGACACTTCGCGGGGCTCACGAGGCCCTCGCTCTTGACGTCCCCCCGCCTGGGACTTATTCTGCACGATCGTGCGGAGCAGGTCGGTCTGCTCCTCATGACCTCCCACCAGTGCCGCTATCACGTCCGCTAGAGTAAGCGGAGGCGGCGGTGGTGGCTGCTGTTGCGGGGTGCTGTCGTAGGCCGGTGGCTGGGAGTCATCGCCTCCACCTTGGCTAGAGCCACCAACCTCGTGCGTGGTCCGAGTACGAACCATCTGCAACCCTACGACAAGAACATCAGTTCCGCAAAAGAGTGCATGCAGTCCAATTGAAATAGGTGTAAAACATAATGACAATAGAAACATGCGATATATCTCGTACGTAGATAGTGTAATAACTTTGCACAAGCTACACCATTACCAGACCAAACACAGCTAGTTTAATCCAACTTGATGAACCTCCACTTTGGAAGCTCACCATAACTAGGTTTGGTCTCTACGAGATATTACTATCGCTTTGTCATCACGTATACCACTCTTAGGGTACAACACCCTCTCCAGTGAGCTCAACTGTCATTCTTCTGTCAGAATGACCAGTTTCTACCTATTCCAAGTTTTGATCTGGTTCTGTGCATTTTCATGACTCAAGTTAAATGCCAAAGTTCAAGTTAACTTCAGTATCTTTCCAATAAGTACTCATTTGCCCCCAGATCAGCTTTGGTTAAAAAGTTATGCTAATTCAAAGTTAGCAGAATTTCTGGAAGAATTTTAATAGCACCTCCCTTGGAAGTGGCTGTTTTCAACCCTGATTTCCACTAAATTCTGTGCTGGAATTTCAGGAACTTTGAATTGCAAAGGTGTCACACATCTTCTACTCTTTCTAAGGATGTATTATATGACAATTTTAGATTTTTCTACTGGGAGTTATGTTTGAAAAACAGATCAGTTCAGAGGATGTTTTACTCTGCCCTGGTTCTGGACAGTTTACATTCCTCTGGGATTTCAGCCATCTTAAGGCGAGTTTCAGCTCTGGAAGTCTACAACAAAGTTGTAGAGTACTTGAATACCTTTCCAGAACTATATAGTACACCTCCCTGGGCTAAAAGACCTGTGAGTTATGCCCTGTTGAAGATCAGCAAACTTGCTGTCCAAAACAGAGCACTCTGTTTTTCATCCCTTTAGCTATCCTGGTCCACTATCCCATTCTTATACCCAACCAGGGTCTTAATTGTTGAACCTAATGATTTTAGTTCCTTGTTTTCAATATTTTCATGCATATGCCTACAATGTCTCGGTACTACGTTCCTCACCAAAGAAAATCCTAACCGGATTATACCGGCATATACGTCTCAAATGTGGCACTAAACGGTCTCTCGCACACGTTTTCTACATGGATATACACGTGGTTAGTACCTGCAGAAGATCATGCAATAATGGTGCACTCAGAGGTTGTTCATTCCAGACAGTTACATATTTAAAAGTAAATACAAACGCCCGTATCATTTCCATACGGCCGTCCTTGAGTTAGGTCACGTCTCAATGTACGTGATCGTGTTTCAACACCACACGACGCGGAACCCGAGTATGTCATGAACGGGTCGTCACGGTTGAGAATGTTATCAACCCAACAGATACCACCTACTGCCCTGCAGGGCACGCCGATGGCAAGCGCTGCGTATGTCCTCCTGGGCTATTTCCAGACGAACACACTCTCGTGTTACTGACCACGCGATGGGGTCTCCACTTACTTGCCTAATGCACGCTAGGGATCAGCGTTTCATATGAACTCAGGGACATGACGAGTCCAAGAGTTTCATATTGACGTCTCACACCAAGCTGTGAGATCAATCCCTGAACCACGTTCCTCGTCAGAGGGAGCTAACCGAAATTGAACCGCTTTCGGTGGCGTTCATTACCATACTTACCAGAGCGTAGGCGCGTCGTTACATAATTGAAATTCAGAATTATAACACATAGGTTAGTCTTTGCCACTTTAACTAACTATACTAATATATTCCTTACTTGGGCAACTACCGATTCCTCACCGTATACCTAAGTTTTCCCCATAATGCAGTCCTTAAGTACTGTGCTATCCCCACTGCAGCTCTGATACCAGGCTGTGGCGGACCGGGGTCCGCTCCTCCAGGATCGCAGAGGGTGGTGCCACGCGATGCGACACCCGACAGCACACGTCATAAGAACATAATATATTACATGGGAAAAACAACTGAAACTGTACAAACAGGTACAAACTTCAGTTACAACTATTGTTTATATTACACAGCGGAAGTCTACACTATACAACTCACGCCCGCCTATCTAGCAAAAGTTGGTTGCCCAGCCCTAGGGCAACCCACACTAGCTGCACTCCTCAGCTCAGCGCGGCGTGTACGGCTCCCACTCAGCCGTGGTCCCCGACGGAGGGTAACCCTCGCCAGTGGACTCGTACTCCGAGTCCGTGGGTGGCTCCTCACCTGAAAAACACTTAAGCAGCAACCGTGAGCACGAAGGCTCAGCAAGGCTTAACCGACTCACCTAAGCATGAAACTCTACATGAGGGGTACCATGGACATAGGATAGTAACATTTCAGCAAAAGGACACGCCTACAAGTTCATCCTTAGTTCATCTTTTAGCAACAAGTTAACAGTTCATGAAATCTGAAACTTAGTGAGCAGTATTTGGTGGCACACATGTAGCAATACAATTATATCAACCAGCAATATTGAATCAACATGTTTAATCCATTAATCTACGTCACGACTCAGTGACCAAGTGGTACTCTTCACCGCGAGGGACGGCGAATCGACTCGATATACACCTGCAGGGAAACCCAAAGAGCACGTCACGTACGCCCACCCGTGGAGCTGCACAGCACGCTCACTCGATGTCGTACGGGACAACCTTTCACCCAACAGCCCAAACGTCGAACCGGTCGCACCGAAACGAGCAGGAGGTTCCCCACACGGAGCATCTCTCTATGCCCGTTGGCAGATTTCCACCTTGCTGCCCTCAGCCTACACCTATAAATCGGTGCGTTATGCCTCGACGCCCGGAGGTTTAGGCTACATCGGTTTATCGGGGCCCATATATCCGATATGCCTTCGGTACGTTCAAACTTGATCAGCGTGGGCCGCACACGGCTCGGTCCTCAATCGACACGGACAGGGCTGCGCACACAAGACTCCCTCTTGCTGCGCCCTAGCCCCTGCCTAGTCTCGTTTTCCTTACTAAAGTGATCTCACATCAGTCAACCGAACCCGTGTGTCCCAATCCTATCTCGCGAGTAGATTCCAACTACTCGACTTGTACCGAAGCCCTATGAATTATTAAGCATAGCCTGTCTACTCGAGGTCTTAGACACTACCCTCACTCTTAGGGAAAAATTCTGGTTATGCAAGTGGGGTTCCATCCATCCTATACCTAATGCACAACCATACTTCATATGATGCATGTAAACAAAGTAAAACTTATGAAAGGGTTAATGCAAACCGGGGCTTGCCTTGTTGCTGCTGGTCAGGGGTTAAGTCTTCGTCCGGAAGAAGGAAGTCCAGCACTTCCGGAGTCTCTTCTTCAACGGCTACACGTTAATGAAATACTACATGTTAATTTAGATGCAAATGTGAGTTTTAGAGTAAGACTTCTACTATTAGTTCTAATAACCAGCCTCTAACACCTGGAACTTTGTTTAAGAATTTAAAGATGAACTGGTGTTGGTGGTTTGGCTTGGACTTAATCACATGGTTAAATGCTAAGTGGTTTTCCCCCTTTTCCATATTAATCCCTTAAGTGGTTAAACAGGACAGGGGTGATCTAGAGCTCCAATGGAGCTGAGAATTTTTGTGTGAGTTCCTTGTCACAAGAAAACTCTCTGGACCAAACAATAGCACTTTTCATGGAGTGGTTTGCTCAGAATAATTCTCTTGGCAAATCAGCAAGGAAGAATTTATTCTGAGGTAATACCCCTGTTCATGCTCAACTTAATGAACTACAATTTCAATTATAGCTCATAGAGTTTGCATGAATTTTCCTAACATTTTTGGGGTTAAGATTTGCCCAGAACTGAATTTCCAAGTTTTGGAAATTCTCTGAAAATGTTTCTGTATTCAAATGAACACAGCACCTTCCAATTTGAATTGCTCTGACCAAATCAACTCCAAATGGTCTGAAACTTTTACAGGGGTTTACTAATGTACTAAAGAACATTCTGGAAAAATTTGGGGATTTTTGGATGAACCAAATTCTCTCTAAAATTCTTTTGCTGAAAAGCTTTAAAGAATTTTCCAGAATTAATTAATGGGTTTTATAAAAATTGGGTTTCAGATTTGGATTGTACTCTGTTAGAGGAATCCAACAAAATTTGTTTCATAATTTGGATTCTCCTAACCCAAGTTGTGGTCCTCCAAAGTTTGAACTACAAACTGGACATTTCAAAATGTTTAAATGTCTGCCGGTGGGTCCCACCCGGCAGTCTTCCCCTTCCTCGCGCCAAACAGGGGCCCGCGGCGGCACACTCCGGCGAGCGTCGCCGGAACTGCTCTCCCGGACGTTTCCCGGCCCCAAACTTGCTGCCCCGCCCTAACTCACGTCGCTGAACTCGTCGGTGGCGTCGCCGGCGGCCGTAGCTCACCGGAACAGGGCTCCCGACGGTGATAGCGGCGGTTAGGGTTCCGGCGTGGTCGTGAATGCGTTACAACGCATAAAAATGATTGGCAAAGGGTCGGAGAGCACCACGGGAGCTCGAGGGTGATGGAAATGGCCGCCAAACCCGATGAAAAGGTCGGCAACCTAGAGCTCCACGGTGAACCGAGCTGTTATTCTATGGCGGCCGGAAAAACAACCTAAACCCGGCCATTTCTGGGTCATTTCCCTTGATTCTTGGTCGAGGAGGGCCGCTAGGGAGTGAGGAAGGTGTTGGCCAGCCTGCGCGGCCAATAGCTAAACAAGTAGCAGGAATTTTGGGGTAGACCGCGCTCTACCCGAATGCACTACGTTTCGGAAGAACTGGAAATACTCTTCATCCGGTGGTTCCACCGCTGTTCGGCTTGCATCTACACGATCTAGAGAGCACAGCGCACCTTTTTCGTGTACGAGTCCGGCGGTGAAACTGGCTGTGGCGTGCTGTCCACGGGGAGCAGTTCGCGGCTTTCCGCCGGTGCTCTGTTCCTCGGCGATCGTTGCCGAATTGCACGCGCCACAGGCTAGGAGTCTCGGATTTGCGGGGCTGTCGTGGTAGAGCACGCACGGGCGCTGCTTTTTTGTGCTGCTGGCACGAGCAACCGGGGCTTGGTTGCTGCCGGCGATCGGGAAAGGAGAGCGCGGGGTGAGCTCCGGTTTAGTACGGGGGTGAGGGAAACAGCGAGCGTGCGATCAATGAAGAAGGCAACGTGCTGCTGTTTGCTCCCGGGTTAACGATCGGGTTGAGGCGACGGAGCCGGCAAGCTGGTCGCCAGCGCGTGCGGAGGGGGGGCGAGGTGGCTGCTCGTTCGGCTCGGTGTCGAGCTCTGCCGAGGCCCGGTAAACCGAGTTCGCTCGGTGTTGACTTAGGGCCGAAGTCTAGCTGACTGGTGGGCCCTCTTCTCCCCCCTAATCTTCTCTGTTGTGCAAATATCCCACCTACTCAGACTTGAAAAGGGAATTTAGCAACCAACTCAGAGATAGAATTTGAATTCATCAACTTCAAACTGGTTTGGCCACATTCCCTTCATATTTAAATTTGAAACTTCAAACTCAGTTTGAATTGTTACTACTTCGGCTCCCGACGAGATGAAGTCCAATGGGACTGAAAATTGGTGGGACTACTCAGGAAAATATGCTGAGTTTGAATATGAAGCTAACTTTTGAATTTGAGTGATGAAAGTTGCTGCAATTTGAATTTACATTCAAATTGGCCTCTTTTTCAAATACCCCCAAAAGTGCCTCAAAAGTGTTGGATTTTTCTTGAAACTTGAACTGAACCTTTCCAAGACTTTTAAGGTTCTAGGGTGAGCTCAGTCTCTCATGTTCATGTGTCCAAATCCCACTTTGTGCAAATGAAGACTTTCCCCTCTAATCACTCTTTTGATGGAGGTTACTTGCTCTTCACAATATTTCACAATCTATCCACAACAAAATTGTGTGTTGTGAGGTGAAGAAAAGTTTTTGCAAGTCCCTTTTCTTGGGCTTTTACAGTTTTAGGAATGTTTAGGACGTTCCTAAGGTGTTTGGAAGTCTCACGATTGCTTCTATCTACGAATAGGAGAGTCCTGAGCAGTTATGGTAAGTTAGGATACGAGTCCAATTAGGAGTAGGAGTCCTAGATTGGATTGTTTAGCCTGAGGGCTGGCTATAAAAGCAAGTGAGGCCAGAGCTCTCGTGGGCAGAGAACTTTGGGCTGTTCCTCTTGTGTTTCTATTGAATAAAGTTCATAGTTTCGAGAAGCTTTTGTGCCTTGTTCGTCCGACTTGTTTTTCGTCAAGTATTTCTCGCCGAGTTTCTGGACAGACCGACGTTGCTTCGGTGTTTCGTTCATAACTCGAGTTTTACAGATCCGATTGACGTGATTCTTTTTGGGTTGTCTTCACAACTAAATTATCTATCATCTGTGAAATTTTCACGAGCTTCGGATCTGTAGTTTTTTAGATACACGAGTTTCTTTGCAGCATTGAAGATCTGTTTTATATCGGGTAGAACAGATTGATCTTCGTTTAATGTTTTGATCGTATCTCAAGTTTTACTTCGTGTTTTCTAGTGATTCTTATTGCATTAGATCCGTGACTTGATTCTCTACCTCTCTACTTGATTTGTCACGGTTGAACACGTTTGAAAACACTTGCACACACGGTTTCTTTAACCGATTGATTTTTTGCTGAGGGATTTTTGTTGTTTCCGCTGCGAAAAGTTTTAATCTACCATTAACCCCCCTCTGGTAGCTTTTCACGTGCTCTTCGATCCTACAATTAGTAGAACCAAATATTATGTCATCGACATAAATTTGACACACAAATAAGTCATCGTATAAGGTCTTTGTGAAAAGTGTGTAGTTGGCCTTTCCTATCCTAAAACCATTCTCAATGAGGAAATCTCTAAGACACTCATACCAAGCACTAGGGGCTTGTTTGAGGCCATAAAGAGCCTTGTGAAGCTTAAAAACATGGTTAGGATACTTATCGTCTTCAAAGCCAGGTGGTTGCTCCACATACACTTCCTCCTTGATTGGTCCATTGAGAAAGGCGCTTTTCACATTCATTTGGTACAACTTGAAATTATTGTGAGTAGCATAGGCTAATAATATACGAATTGATTCAAATCTAGCTACGGGGGCAAAGGTTTCATGTCCAAACCTTCGACTTGTGAGTATTCCTTCGCCACAAGCCTAGCTTTGTTTCTTGTTACTACTCCATGCTCATCTTGCTTGTTGCGAAAGACAAACTTGGTGCCCACTATATTTGCATTTGGTCTTTCCACTAGCTCCCACACTTTGTTTCTTTTGAAGTTGTTAAGCTCCTCTTGCATCGCCATCACCCAATACGGATCTCGTAGGGCATATTCAACCTTGAAAGGCTCCAAAGAAGATACAAAAGAGTAGTGAGTGCAAAAGTTAGTCATACGAGAGCGAGTCATTACCCCCTTGGAGATATCTCCAAGTATATTGCCAACGGGATGATCTCGTTGTACACATTGTGGACTCTTGGGTGTGGCACACTTGGTCTTGAGTCAATTTCTTTTTCCTCTTCATCTCCCCCTTGATCATTGCCACCATTGTTGTCTTAGATGTCTTGAACACGGTGATCTTGATCTTGTTCTTCATTTAGGGGATTTAGCGCTTGATCATGTGTTTGGGTCACTTCTTGTGACGAGGATGGGTCACTTGGGTTTTGGATCTCTTGTGGTCGTATGTCACCAAGTGCCATCCTCATTAATGTCATACATGGTGCCTCTTCTTCATCTAATGCACATTGATCAACTTGCTCCGTTTGGGAGCCATTAGTTTCATCAAACACTACGTCACGTGCGATTTCAACACAACCGGAGGTTTTGTTGAATACACGATAGGCGTAAGTGTTTAAATCATAACCAAGCAAGAAACCTTCATTGGATTTCGAGGCAAACTTCGAAACTCGAGGTTCTTGTTGAGAATATAGCAATTGCTACCAAAAACTCTAATGTAGGAGATATTTGGTTTGTTACCCGTTAGGAGCTCATAGGGAGTCTTCTTCAAGAGACGATGGAGGTAAAGACGGTTCGTGACATGACAAGCGGTATTCACGGCTTCCGCCCAAAACCCGTCGGATGTCTTGTACTCATCAAGCATTGTTCTTGACATCTCTATTAGAGTTGGGTTCTTCCTTTCGGCCACTCCATTTTATTCGGGTGTGTATGGTGCCGAAAACTCGTGCTTAATGTCCTCCTCGTCCAAGTACTTTTCTACTTGGGTGTTCTTGAATTCGGTGCCGTTGTCACTTCTTATCTTCTTGATTCACAAGGAGAACTCATTTTGAGCTCTCCTTAAGAAACTCTTTAGGACACCTTGAGTTTCACCCTTATCATGCAAGAAAAACACCCAAGTGAAGCGATAAAAATCTTCGATAATTACTAGACCATATTTATTACCGCCAATGCTTCTGTAAGCAATAGGACCAAAGAGGTCCATGTGAAGCATCTCTAGCGGTCTTGTTGTTGTCATCACATTCTTGGCAGGGTGAGCTACTCCAACTTGCTTGCCGGCTTGGCATGCGCTACAAGGTTTGTCTTTTTCAAAAATGACATTATTAAGACCTCGGACGTGATTACCCTTTAGAAGTTTTTGGAGATTTCTCATACCAACATGGACTAGCCTATGATGCCATAGCCAACCCATGTTAGTCTTTGACATCAAACATGTGTCAAGTTGAGTTTTATCCGCAGAAAAGTCTACAAGATAAAGCTTTCCTTTGAGCACACCTTTGAAGGCAATTGAGTTATCTACTCTTCTAGTGACAATCACGCCTTCGTTAGTGAATAGGCAATTAAAACCCATGACACATAATTGAGATATGGATAAAATATTGTAATCTAGTGACTCCACATGCATGACATTTGAAATGGTGTGTTGTGGAGAAATGGAGATTTTACCCATACCTAGTATCCTTCCTTGGCTATTGTCACCCAAATAAATACCTTGACTTGGATCATTAGTTTCTTCATACTCTACAAACATTTTTCTCGCTCCGGTCATGTGGTTGGTGCAGCCACTATCTAACACCCACTTTGTGCCGCCGGAGGAGTATGCGTACAAAACAAGTTTAGGCTTTGATTTTAGGTACCCAATCTCTGTTGGGTCCTTTAAGTTTAGTGACAAGAGTTTTGGATACCCATACACAAGGCTTTGGGCTCTTGCGGAGTGGCCCAACATATTTTGCATAAACATACCCAAGTTTGCTTCTCATTAGTACATAAGATGCATTAAACTCATGGAATAGTGTTAGGTTGTTATTCTTAGCATCTTTAGCATATTTATCAAGTTTTGTCATTTTAGTAGAGGTATGAGATCCATTCGTAGTTTTGTATGATCCTTCTTTCACAAAGGCTATATGCATCTTGTCATTCTTAGATATGTTTGTATTTTGATTTGCATTTCTTGAATAGCCAAGACCATCTTTGATCAAAGGAGATCTTGCAATTGAGTATGCACTACGTGCATACTTAATCTTCTCCTTGTCAAAGATGCTACCCTTAGGTGCACTCTTTGCTATGTTAAGTTCCTTTTTTAAATTAGGTTCAGATTTTGCACATTTAAAATTTTTAGTGTTTAACTCTAAACTAGACAAGTTTGAGCTTGTTGAGGGGAGAGAGATAACATTTGACTTGAGAGTTGCGAATTGTGCTTCAAGGTTCTTGTGAGCTTTGTTCAAACTCACAAGCTCATCTTGGAGCACAACATTCGAACTCTTGAGACTTGAGGAGGTCTCCTTGCATTCCGCAAGTTCAAGTGCCATGTTTTTCTCCCTCTCAAGCTCGAGGAGCTTCTTAAGGTCAAGATTATTTTGCTTCTCCTCGATAAGCAAATCCTCTTGTCTCTCAAGAAGTTCCTCCTTATCTAAGATTTCTTCAAATAGTTTTTTTCATTTTAGCTAGTGCACTTTTACTTAATCCTTCGAACAAATATTCATTTTCACTATCACTATCAAAGTCTTCATCCTCAATAGTCAATAGAATGTAAGGAGAGTTTAGTTTTTACCTTTCACTTTCCCTCCTGTGCCATGAGACATGTGTGAATTGAGCTTTTCCATTCACCCTTGTTGGGTAGGAGAGTCTTCTTCATTGTTGGCTTCTTGATGGCGACGGTTGCCACCTCTTCTTCATCATCGGAGGAGGACTCATCATTGGAGTCCCATTCTTTGCCAACATGAGCCTGCCCATGTGTATTCCTATTCTTGAACATCCTCTTTTCTTGTGGCTTTTCTTCCTTATTCCTCTTCTTCTTGTCGTCTTCCCTTTCATATTGGCAATTAACAATGTAATGCCCATACTCGTCGCAGTTGTAGCAAGCTTTCTTTATCCTTGACTTGCCTTTATCCTTGTTTCTGCTCTCATAGCTTGGTCCTCTTCTTCTCTTCATCATCCTTCTAAATTTCTTGATGAAGAAGGCCAATTCCTCATCATCCATATCGGAGCTCTCTTCTTCACTTTCCACATCTCACTTGAGATTTGTACTTCTTTGTTCATGGCTTTGGATGATGCTTTGAGAGCAATCCCCTTTTTCTTGTTGGATGTAACTGTGGGGACCACCCCGTGGTTCACCCACTCCAGGATCGCATAGGGTGGTGTCGTACGATGCGGCACCCAACGGCACACCAGAAAAGAATAAAGAACAACATACAAACTTTTATTTAATATAAAACAGCGGAAGTCTTTTACAAAATATAACTATACAGAGGAAGTAATGTACATTAGTAGCCTCTCATCCTAACTATGCAAAAGTGCAGCCGTCCAGCCCGGGGACGCTACACGCTAGCAGCATGGAACCGGAGAAATCACGGCGGCGTGCAGGGCTCCATCTCGGCCGTGTACCCTGACGGGGGCATCGCCTCATCCTCGGAACCCTCCTCATAGCTCTCACCTGCATACAGCTCAAATATTGCAACCGTGAGCACGATGTCTCAGCAAGGCTTAACCGTCTGACCTAGGCATGGAACTCTACATGCACGGAGGTGTATGATAGAAAAAGGAATTTGCGACAAAGACACGCCTATAAGTTGATCCTTACTTTCAGTTTTATAGCGTCAAATTCATGTGCCTTAGGCAGCCCTCACATTGGAAGTCCACAATCAAACAAGAAACGCTTTCCTCCGATGTGGTGATGCCCAAAGCGAAAAGTAAACTTAATTAGCTCTACATCTACAGCATACATGATTTCCAAAACATTAATATATCATCACAACATATTATCATTCAACTGGCTTACTTCACTTCTTACTACGTCACGAAACAGTGAACAAGCGGTACTCAAATAACCGCGAGGGACGGTGATTGCAATCAGGAGACACCCGGACAACACGTTGCATACACCCACTTTCAGATTCGTGAGTCCACACCCCTTCCTACTCTGTTGTATGCAACCACCTTTCAAAGGCAACCCAAACACCCAACCGGTCCATCCGTAACGGGTAGGAGGTCCCCGCGTGGAGCATGACTGTGCCCACCGGCAGATTTACACCTGGCTACCCTCAACCAACTTCTGTTTACGGTTGGGTAAGCCTCGGCACCCAGGTTAACCATTTACATCGGTTTCCTCCTTATGTCAGTATGCCATCCGGTACTGTTCGATACTTGTTCAGCAGGCCCGCACACGACTCGGTCCTCAATCGACACCAACAGGGCTACGCACGTGAGACCTCCACTCACAGCTTCCTACCCCCCTGTTGGGTCTCATTTTTACCACTCTTAAGCCATTTTCTATTCTGACCAAACCGTGTGATAAACCTTACCTCGCGAGTAGATTCCAACTACTCGACTTCTACCGAGGTCCTAAGCATATTAGTGGGGCCTTGTCTACTCGTCGGCTCTGTAAGCTACCCAACCCTTCATAGGATTTAAAAGGTTATGCAAGTGGGGTTTCAAACACCTTAACTCTAATGCAAACATTCACCCTAGACATAAGTGATACAAATAAAGAATTTTATAAAAAGTACTTAAGTGCAAACCGGGGCTTGCCTGGTTGCGAGTTAGATGGGAAGTCAACTTCAGGTGGCAGGACGTCCAAAGGCTCCGGTGCGTCCTCAACTTCGGTCACTAAATGAAATGTAGCAAAATAGATGTATAAGTATTAAGGATTTATAAGAATTGAACTACTATTCATAGCTATTGCTATTTAGGATCCTTAATTGGCTTTGGGAATTTTACAGTGGATACTAGGCCCTATAAGGATGATTTGAGCCAAATTTGGAGACATGTCATTGCATAATGTAGTCTTTAAAATTCCTACAAGTACAATGCTTATCTGAATTTCGAGCCCAAATCAGGAGCTTTGATATAGCTAGAAATGGAAGATCTGATTAGGGTAAGTCTCCATGGTTCTAACAAAATTTGTTTCACCGTTTTTGGATCTACCATCAGAGAGATATGAATTTTTGAAGTTTGGACAGGAGTGCTGAACAATTTCTGTTTAAATTTGAATTTCCAAATAAAGGCTGAATTTGGGAAGGTAATTTGACCTAGCAAATGCACTCCAATGAAGCTCAAATTTTTACTGGAGATCAGTAATGTCATGAGGAACTTCCTGGCCAAATTTGAAGAAATTTCATAACATAGATATTCTGGACTAAATTCCCAAAAATTTAACTTTGATGAATCTTGGAGAAATATCCAGAGATCTTCAGATCAATTTCTTTGCATTTATGCAGATTACTGACTGAGAGAAATCCAACAAAATTTGTTTCACAAATTTTGGACATCCCTACAGAAAGTTATGGAGGTATGAAGTTTGAACCAATTTTCTGGAAATCAATTCTATGATTTTTAGCTAATTTATTTAATCCTGAGATAACCTACTTATTAAGCCCTCTAAATAAGCTCCAAAAATCCTAAAATCTTTACTGGAGGTCAGGCACTATGAAAAGGACTAGCTGCCCAAATTTGGGAATATTTCATAAAGAATTGCTCCTGTAATAAATCCCTAAAGTATTTACTAAAAACAATTCTACAGAAATTCCTGGGCATTTTCATAGCATGCAATTTGTTCCTCTGTAAATTACTCCTCCTAAGGATTCAGACAAAATTTGTCTCACCCTTTTTGGAGCTGTCTACACAAAGTTATGAATTTTTCAAACTGTGGTAGCTCTCTGTTTAAAATCTACACAGAGACTTAACAGGGGGCCCACTGGTCAGGTCCTTCTTCAACCTCCCGCCAGAGGCGCGCGTGCACACCAGTTCAAATCGTGGCATGGCTCGTTCTCCCTCATTTCTCCACCAAATTAGCTCCGGTTTCGCCCTACATGCTCCTGGGAACATGGCGCAGCTGCCGGGCAAGGTTTCCACGCATGAAAACGGCCGAAAATAGGCCGGCACCGGTGGGGCGGCTCGGGAGCTCGGCATCAACGCGTTCTGGCGCGTCCGAAGCTTCTCCCGGCGAGCTACCTTTCCCTAAAGCATCAACAATGATCGGAGAACATGGAACGCAGGCTAAACCTTGCAGCAATTGGCCGGAACATAGGGTTCACCGGAGGACCGACCCGTTTTTGCCTCCGCCAGCGATTTCTCGTCGTCCGGGGCGTGTGGTCGATGGTTTGCTGCGGTATTTGGTGTGGAAGGGCGCTAGGATCACTAGTTTCTGTGGCTTGAATTGTAGAACCGATGATCAACCACGTTGGACGAATTTCCAGTTTTGGTGTGTGTCGGTTCTTCACGTGTACCGGCGCCAAAACCTAAATTCCGGCGAGACAGTGATGGGGAAGGGCAAGGAGACTGCGGTAGCTTGATATACACACCTTGGCGCACCTTAGGGAGGTGTTGGACGTGCGGGAGAGGCGTTGGAGCGGCCGGAAGACGAGGTGCAGCGAGGTACAGCGTGCTCTGTGTTCTCCCGGTGAAGAACAGCTTGGGCACTGCGAGGGGAGCTCGGGGGTGAGCTGAGGAGCGGTGTAGCTCATCGAGGAGTCGCTGGCGCAGCTCCTGGGGCGATCAACCACTGCTGGGAGGGCTGGAGGGCTGCTGACCCACGAGCACAGAACGGCAGCGGCTGTTTTTGGTGAGAGCTCGATCAGAGGCTGTGGAGAAGAGAAGAAACTCCACCGTGCTGCTGCTTTAGCTCTGGATAAACCACGCACGATGCTGCCTTCGGGAGGAAGTCATTGCAAGCTGCTCGGGGGAGGAAAAATCACAGCGCGGTGGTAGCTCGGTGAACGCCCGAGGGAAAAACCAGAGAGGAAATTGAAACTGTGAGACTGACTGCTGGGTCCCACCACCTCATATTGTTATCCAATTACCACTGATATTTTTACCCCAGCAACTCAACACTAAAGACTTTACTTCATCCCAAAGTTAAGTTTGAATTTGCAGAATTCAAATGGTTTGAATTCTGGTGTAGAATTTGAATGTGGTTTGATCATTTGAATTTGAAAATGAGTTTGAATTCTCCACTTTGTATTGCCTCAAAAATATAGCAAACCAGTTCCAAAATTTCCTATTTTTGGCATGGCTGCTCATTCAAAGGTGGAGAACACATTTGTGAAACCCAATTTTCAAATTGAGGGAATTGGAATTTGAAACTGAATTTGAAATTCAGATTAGAGGGCTCTTCCTTTTAATCCCAAACAAATATTGAAACTCCTCCAAATGAGCTGAAATTTGGAAGGGTGAATATTTGGACTATGAAGATCCAATTTGTGTATTTAGATCCCCATGTTTGGAAGTTTTGGGAAGTCTAAACCCTCACTTTGAACTTACCCCATTATAATTCAAAGTTTTAATTCTCCTCATTTTTCATAAGTGCACATGAGTAGAATTTTCTTGCTACCACTTTTGGGGATTTTACATCCCTCCCCCCTTAAAAAGAATCTTGTCCCGAGATTCCAAAGGAAAAGTAAAGTGGGGAAAACCTTACCGGGTATATGATGATAGCAAGTCCGGATAATACGCTCGTAGATAATCCTCGCTTTCCCATGTCGCCTCATCAGCGGTATGGTTACTCCACAAGACCTTGTAGAACCATAAGGTCCGGTTTCTTGTGGCACGAGTCTTTTCATCGATGATCCGGATTGGATACTCCGTGTACGTGAGGTCCGGTTGAAGAACTTCTATGTCTTCAGTGCGGATTTCAGCTGAGGGTTTGAGGCATTTCCTCAGCTGAGAGATGTGGAAGACGTTGTGAATGCCTGCGAGCGACGCCGGTAAATCTAGGCGATAGGCCACGGGTCCGCATTTTTCAATAACGGTGAATGGACCAATGAACCGCGGCGCAAGTTTACCCTTCACCCCGAAACGGTGAACTCCTTTCATCGGAGACACACGGACATACACATGGTCCCCGATGTTGAAGTGGGGAGGACGGCGTCTTTTATCCGCATAGCTTTTCTGACAAGATTGAGCAGCCTTGAGGTTGGCTTGTATCACTCGCACTCGTTCTTCAGCTTCATTCACCAGTTCAATGCCGTAGATGACTCGCTCGCCGGACTCGCACCAGTTGAGAGGTGTGCGACATTTCCGTCCGTAGAGAGCTTCATACGGCGCCATCTTGATGCTAGCTTGATAGCCATTGTTGTAAGAAAACTCCGCCAACGGCAAATGATCGTCCCAATTCCTGCCGTGGTGAATGGCACAAGCGCGTAGCATGTCTTCAAGCACTTGATTCACCCGTTCAGTTTGACCATCTGTCTGCGGGTGATACGCGGAGCTTCAGATCAGTTTGGTCCCCAATGATGCGTGCAGCTGTTCCCAAAACCGAGAGACAAACAGCGCACCACGATCTGAAATAATGGAGCGGGGAACACCATGCAAGCATAAGATTCTTGCAATATAAAGCTCCGCATATTGCTTGGCCACGTAACTGGTATGTACGGGAATGAAATGAGCCGACTTGGTTAGTCGATCGACTATCACCCAAATCGAGTCATGTTTGTGAGACGTGAGAGGTAATCCGACCATGAATTCCATGCTGATATCCTCCCACTTCCACACCGGAATGTTCAACGGTTGCAGCTGTCCGGCTTTACGCATATGGTCGGCTTTCACCCGCCGACACGTATCACATTCGGATACGTACTTTGCGATTTCTCTTTTCATCCGCGTCCACCAAAACCTTGTTTTCAAATCTTGGTACATATTGTTGCTGCCCGGATGAATAGAATACTTGGACAAATGAGCTTCATCCAATATTTTCCTCTGAAGCTTCATGTCGCGGGGTGCCACTATACGGTCTTTAAACCATAGTGTACCGTTATCATCTCTTCGGAAGCATTTCATTTCGCCATTCTTCATCCTTCTCCGAATGTGCGACATTCCCACGTCTTTCTTCTGCGCTTCCATAATCTCCTCTCGTATTGTAGGGACGAGAGCAAGATTATACAATGCCCCATATGGAACCAAGTACAGACTCGGCTCCTCCTCTTCAAGTGGGGTGATGAACAAACTGTTGACATGGGATTTGCGGCTTATGGCATCGGCAACCACGTTTGCCTTTCCGGGATGGTAGTGAATCTCGATCTCATAGTCTTTGATCAGTTCTATCCATCTCCGTTGCCGCATATTCAACTCCTTTTGAGTGAATATATATTTCAAACTCTTGTGGTCGGTGTAGAGGTGCACTAAGTTCCCAAGCAAATAGTGCATCCACATTTTTAAAGCCAACACCACAGCAGCGAGCTCAAGATCATGAGTCGGATAGTGCTGCTCGTGGTTACGAAGTTGACGTGAGCCGTAGGCGACCACTCTTCCTCCTTGCATCAATACACAGCCAAGCCCAATACCGGACGCATCACAATATACGTCGAAGGGCTTGGTTGTATCTGGTTGAGCTAACACCGGGGCTGTTGTAAGATGCTTCACTAATGCCTGGAAAGCTTCTTCACAAGCTGAGCTCCAAACATATTTGATCCCCTTCTTCAACAGTTCAGTCATCGGCTTAGCAAGCTTGGAGAAGTTCGGTATGAATCTCCGGTAATATCCTGCTAACCCGAGGAAACTCCTGACCTCGTGGACTGGTGTGGGGGATTTCCATTTCAGCACTTGTTCGATTTTGCTTGGATCAACTGCAATACCTTCTGCAGAAATGATATGACCAAGGAATGGCACTTGGCTGATCCAAAACTCGCACTTGCTGAACTTGGCATAAAGCTTATGGTCTCGCAATCGTTGAAGCACGATATGCAAGTGTTTGGCGTGTTCTTCTTCTGACTTGGAGTAGACCAAGATGTCATCTATGAACACCACCACAAACTTGTCCAACTCCGGCATGAACACTGAATTCATGAGATACATGAAGTGTGCCGGGGCGTTGGTGAGACCAAAGGACATGACGAGGTACTCATATAATCCATATCTCGTCGAGAAGGCTGTCTTTGAAATATCTTCCGCTCGGATCTTGATTTGATGATACCCTGAGCGAAGATCCATCTTGGAAAATACACTCGCACCCACAAGTTGATCAAAGAGAATATCGATGTGGGGCAGTGGATATTTATTCTTGATGGTGACGGCGTTGAGAGGTCGGTAGTCCACACACAACCTCAAGGTTTCATCCTTCTTCACAAACAGCGCCGAGCATCCCCATGGCGAGGAACTCAGTCGAACGAAACCCTTCTTCATCAAATCGTTGAGCTGCTCCTTTAGTTCAGCCAGCTCATTTGGAGCCATCTTATATGGTCTCCGTGAGATTGGTGTCGTCCCAGGTACAAGTTCAATCTTGAACTCGACATCTCTTTCGGGTGGCATGCTCGGAAGATCATCCGGAAAGACATCCGGGTATTCACGGACCACACGAATATCCTCAAGTTTCGTGGCTTCCGTGTTATATGTGGCTGGGGTTTCTTGAACCAAACGGTCAAGAATAAGAACATGTGGTTCATGAAGTGGAGAGTTTAAACGAACCACACGTGGAATGATGTCAAGAACAGCACCATGGCGATGTAGCCATGACATTCCTAAAATGACATCAAGTTTTTGACTCTCTAACATGATTAGAGAAGTCGGATATAGATTCCCACCCAACTGTAATGGTGCTCTATAGACCATTCTATCAGCTGTTATTTTCCCACCCGGAGAACATATCAAATATGAATTATTTGTGGGAATGATAGGCAGTTGATATTTAATAACATAAGACTGACTTATGAAATTATGGGTGGCACCGCAGTCAAAAAGTATGACTACGGGATGATCTAGGTAAGAGAACGTACCCGCGAGGACGGGTTCGCCTTCCGGCACGTCTTCGATGGCTAAGTGGTGGACGTTGCTGGGTTTTGGTGCTGGTTTCTTAGGCTGGTTACGGGGCTGATTAGCACCCTGATATGGTGCTGCACCCCTGCTCTGTCGCGGCTCGGGGCAGTCTCTTGAAATGTGCCCGACACGGCCACACGTGTAGCACGTGTAAGGTGTCGGGGTCCCACCGACTTGAGGACGGAATCCCGGTGCACGCTGTTGAAACTGAGGCGCACGTGGGACCATCCTTTGCTGCTGCTGTTGCTGTGATGGATATGTCGGTCGAAAGCCAGGCGCATTATATTACCGACCGCGAAACTGAGGCGGTCGCGCCGGTGGCTGCCATCTCTGACCAGATGGTGAGCGATATACCACGCGGTATTTTTGTGGCCTTCCACCACTGCTGCTCGTCAGCGCGCTGCGTTTCCTCTTGTCAGAACCGCGCTCGCGCTGAGCATTCTCCTGTAGAATAGCGGCATTAACTAGGTCGTTGAATGTGCCGCGATTGCTCTGGGCGAGATGGACCTTCATCTTGGAGTTCAGGCCCCGGAAGAACGCATTCCGCTTGTTGTGTTCCGTGCCCACAAATCCTGGCGCATACTGCGCCAGCCGGTTGAATAACCTAGAGTACTCATGAGCACTCCTCTCGCCTTGTCGGAGCGCCAGGAACTCCTGGAGCTTCATTTCCATAACCCTGGGAGGTATGTGATAGGCGCGGAACGCCTCCCAGAACTCCGTCCATGTGACGGCATGGCCAGCCGGTAAGGAGGCGGTGTAGTTCGCCCACCCGGTACCGGCTTCTCCTTGAAGCTGTTGCGCTGCATACAGCGCCTTCTGGTGTTCGGTGCATCGTAGCAGCCCGAACTTCGCCTCCAGAGTGCGGATAAAAATGTCCGCCTCCAAAGGTTCTTCGGCCTCCGTGAAGACCGGTGGATGGGTCGCCATGAATTCTGAATATGAACTTTGTTGGGGCTGGCATTGCCCATTGTCTTGGCGTCCTCCCTGATGGGACGCATTCTGCTGCACCAACATCCGCAGCAGCTTGGTTTGCTCGTCGCGCGAGCCGAGCACTGCGGCGAGAACCTCCGCAAGATTCCTTGGAAGTTCTGGTGGTGGAGGAGGTGGTTGCTGCTGCGTCGTGGTTTGTTCTGGTGGTGGAGACTCATCACCACGAACCTGACTTGGACCTCCCTCCTCTTGCGTTGAACGTGTCCGCACCATTCTGCATTCAGATCATTCAAATGATCAGCACATGTTGGTTTATTTCATCCAATCTATACAATAGTAGTGCGAGAATGGAACAAACAGTACGCATAAAAGTCACACATATGGATAAAGTATACACTTTATGCAACATATACATTCCTGGACCGTGTCACACGATCGAGTACCGAAGTATTGAACTTTATGGGTTTAAAGTTCATTTCGACCATCGGGGTCACCACGGGATGTTAAGTGTGTTAGAATGCATAATTCCTCGCTATTGTATTGGACCCAAACATGTACTAACTTGAAGTGATATGTCGAATGCATAAACCCTTCGACTCTAACTCGCTGTTTTACAACAGCCACTGGACGTCAAACGGTGAAACTAAGTGTTTTGGTTGAAATACAGAAAATTCCAGAGAGCATTTGGTCTGCCCTGTTTTTGGACAGTACCTACTCATCTGAGATTTTCATCCCTTTGGAGGGAGATTTTTGTTCTGGGGCTCTACAGAAAAGTTGTAGAGGACTTCTAAACCTTTCCAGAATGGTATCCCACACCTCCATTGGTTCAACCAATATTAAGTTATGCCCTGTTCAAGTTCAGCAAAATTTCTGCCAAAAACAGGGGAGATTATTCCTAAGCTTTTGAGACTGAATCTATACTCCCAATTGACTCTTAGTTCAATATAGGAGTTTACTAACCCCTAAATGAATTCCTATACTTCATTGTGACTCTTTTCTTTGAAAATAAACTTTTATGCAGTCGGTGCTACGTTTCCTCACCAAAGAAAAATCCTAAACCAGTATTCCGGCATATACGTGTCACATGGTGGAACTAAAGACGTCACTCACAAACGGTTTCTACACGTCATGCGCTAACGTGGTTAATGTACCTGCAGAAAAACACACAATAATGGTGCACATAAGGGTTTTAGCATTTCAGGCAGTTCCATATCATAATAAAAACATACGGTCCGTATCATTTCCATATGGATCGTCCTTGAGTCAAGCCACGTCTCAAGGTACATGGTCGTGTTTTCACACCACACGATGGGGAACCCGAGTAGAGCGCGAACGGGTCATCACGGTTGGGAATTTTATCAACCCAACGGATACCACCTACTGCCTCATGACCGTTGAGACACGCCGATGGCGAGCGCCGCGTATGGCCCTTTGAACATTGAACGTTCAAGAGTTGCATACTATCGTGTTGCTTACCACACGATGGGGTATTCTCACTTTTGCCTAAAGCACGCTGGAGATCAGCGTTTTCATATGCTCTCAGAACCATGGAGAGGTTCAGAGACTCATATTAACTACCGTGCCAAGCCACGGTATAACCTTCCATACTATTACTCGTATGGGGAGTTACCGCAATTGATCCGCCTGCGGTGGCGTACCTTACCTCTTACATGACGTCGGAGCGTCGTTACAGAATGTATAACATATAAGTTAGCTTTTCCACCTTAGTAACTACTACTATCATAGACCTTATGCGGTCTTAAAGACTAATCCTCACTCGACTACTTCTAAGTTTTCAAAAATAGGCTCTTTTCGAGTGTGCTATTCCTAATGCGGCTCTGATACCACGACTGTGGGGACCACCCCGTGGTTCACCCACTCCAGGATCGCATAGGGTGGTGCCGTACGATGCGGCACCCAACAGCACACTAGAAAAGAATAAAGAACAACTTACAAACTTTTATTTAATATAAAACAGCGGAAGTCTTTTACAAAATATAACTATACAGCGGAAGTAATGTACATTAGTAGCCTCTCATCCTAACTATGCAAAAGTGCAGCCGTCCAGCCCGGGGACGCTACACGCTAGCAGCATGGAACTGGAGAAATCACGGCGGCATGCAGGGCTCCATCTCGGCCGTGTACCCTGACAGGGGCATCGCCTCATCCTCGGAACCCTCCTCATAGCTCTCAACTGCATACAGCTCAAATATTGCAACCGTGAGCATGATGGCTCAGCAAGGCTTAACCGTCTGACCTAGGCATGGAACTCTACATGCAGGGAGGTGTATGATACGAAAAGGAATTTGCGACAAAGACACGCCTATAAGTTGATCCTTACTTTCAGTTTTATAGCGTCAAATTCATGTGCCTTAGGCAGCCCTCACATCGGAAGTCCACAATCAAACAAGAAACGCTTTCCTCCGATGTGGTGATGCCCAAAGCGGAAAGTAAACTTAATTAGCTCTACATATACAGCATACATGGTTTCCAAAACATTAATATATCATCACAGCATATTATCATTCAACTGGCTTACTTCACTTCTTACTACGTCACGAAACAGTGAACAAGCGGTACTCAAATAACCGCGAGGGACGGTGATTGCAATCAGGAGACACCCGGACAACACGTTGCATGCACCCACTTTCAGAAGCGTGAGTCCACACCCCTTCCTACTTTGTTGTATGCAACCACCTTTCAAAGGCAACCCAAACACCGAACCGGTCCATCCGTAACGGGTAGGAGGTCCCCGCGTGGAGCGTGACTGTGCCCACCGGCAGATTTACACCTTGCTACCCTCAACCAACTCCTGTTTACGGTTGGGTAAGCCTCGGCACCCAGGTTAACCATTTACATCGGTTTCCTGCTTATGTCAGTATGCCATCCGGTACTGTTCGATACTTGTTCATCAGGCCCGCACACGACTCGGTCCTCAATCGACACCAACAGGGCTACGCACGTGAGACCTCCGCTCACTGCTTCCTACCCCCCCCTGCTGGGTCTCATTTTTACCACTCTTAAGCCATTTTCTATTCTGACCAAACCGTGTGATAAACCTTACCTCGCGAGTAGATTCCAACTACTCGACTTCTATCGAGGTCCTAAGCATATTAGCGGGGCCTTGTCTACTCGTCAGCTCTGTAAGCTACCCAACCCTTCATAGGATTTAAAAGGTTATGCAAGTTGGGTTTCAAACATCTTAACTTTAATGCAAACATTCACCCTAGACATAAGTGATACAAACAAAGAATTTTATAAAAAGTACTTAAGTGCAAACCGGGGCTTGCCTGGTTGCGAGTTAGATGGGAAGTCAACTTCAGGTGGCAGGACGTCCAAAGGCTCCGGTGCGTCCTCAACTTCGGTCACTAAATGAAATGTAGCAAAATAGATGTATAAGTATTAAGGATTTATAAGAATTGAACTACTATTCATAGCTATTGCTATTTAGGATCCTTAATTGGCTTTGGGAATTTTACAGTGGATACTAGGCCCTATAAGGATGATTTGAGCCAAATTTGGAGACATGTCATTGCATAATGTAGTCTTTAAAATTCCTACAAGTACAATGCTTATCTGAATTTCGAGCCCAAATCAGGAGCTTTGATATAGCCCAAATCAAGAAGGCAAGTGTCCTTGACCACTTTGATCCTATACTAGGATGTGTAGATAGAATTATTTGCATTGTCAATTGAAATATGAAACCCATGTTAGGAAGTTTCCCTAGAATTGTATTACCTTGTTTCCTTGTAGCTTGGGTTGGAGATTTATTTTATCATGTCATTCATTTATATGCTTATGCTTAGCCATGCTTAGAATGGGATAATTGGGATATGAGATCATCAATTCTATTTACCTTACTCTTGAATGAGATATTATGAGTTACGTAGAGATAGGGATCGAGGCAAGTTGGATGATTTGGTTGGTGCTGGGTGCACGAGACCCGGGTTTGTGTTTAGTACTTGCCTGGATCCTAAGGACCGGTTCATGGAGCATGTAACCTGGCTTTACCGTGCCAACCACATGCTGAGATGGGGCAGCTTGGCCAATTAATTAGGTGTATCCCCGGCGTAGTATGGGTGTGTTGGATGGTGCGGGGAATAGGTGTCAGCTGGACTACCATATGAACCACAAGGCTCAAGAGGGGGCCACTGCAGCGGGGTTGGAGCCTCTTGTATGCTGTTAGGGGTGAAACCTCAGTGGGCCCACGCTCGTCGGGAATCCCTTTGTAAAGGCTTCGTAGTGATCTCCTGGCTACACACCTGGGAAGTGTGAATGTGGTTCGCGGCCACTGGCATAATGGAGGTTCTTTTAGTCCACCCGGCAACGGGGGATGAAATCACTACATGTGGGTACAGTGGTGCAAACTCTGCAGAGTCAAAACTGTCATGGCAGCTGTGCTCACGGTCAAGAGCGGCTTGGACTTATTCATGATTAGAGGATGATGGCTTTGGAAGTTGAGGATGTTAAGCGGGGAGCTTAACATTGGGATTGATGTTATGGTTATTTGATTCTGATGATGGGTTGGGAGATTGGGACCATTTCACCTGTATAGTAATGTAGGTGCTTAATAAGCTAAGGTGATAGGTATTAGTTGCGTAGTGCTTTAACCATGAGTTCAACCTTCCTTGTTCTGGCCATGCATGACATAACTTTCCCACACTTGCTGAGTACCAACGGTACTCAAACTTGCATATTTGTTGGTTTAAATTGCTTCTCGAGTCAAGGGGATGATGTGGCTTTCAATGACCAAGACTTCGGACCCGAAGAAGGATTCTAGGTTCATGGAGTCCCCTGGGCAACGCCTGTGACGGAGCCCACAAGAATAATATTCCGCTGCTATTTTATTTACATGTTATGAATTTATTATCGTCCATCGAGATGTATACGTTGTAAGACATATTTATATTCGACACCTGGCTTGTAATAAATGATGCTTCACTATTTGTCATCACATGTATGAGAAAATGATCCTGGCATACATGTGATATTCACTCGGTTGTTCTTCGGAGAAACCGGGTGTGACAGAAGTGATATCAGAGCCAAGGTTGCCCGTAGGAACGTGGACCTAGATAGAAATGGACGTATTTAAGGACCCTATTTCCTTAAAAACTATTTTACAAAGGTGTGGGTTGAAAAGTGTTATTTAACGGGGTCACTTCATTCACCTTGTCCCAACTTTTATTCAAAATATAATTTTTGTTTAACTCTTATCTAACTTAATTTTAAATGCTTTATGTTTTAGATTGATCGCATGATCCGCACCGCCCGCAAGTCCACCGGAGGGAGAGTTCCTGTAGTTTCCCTTGCCCTGAGAGAGGAGAATCGTCCGGTGACGTACCACTCCTATGGGTTGGCAGTAGGAGGCTTGTTGCGCCATCTATGGCGTATGCTCCACGCTGCCGGCAATACGGGCAAGCTAATCATACACTACAGCTCCACTCGGACCATCCGTGAGAAGCGGGAAGAATGGAGTTCAGAAATGAGGATTATCCATGAAAATCAGCTGCTCAAGATCCACCGCTCTCCAGCTTGTCGAGCGACATAGGTCGATGCCGAGAAGGATGTCACCTGGGAGGCCATCACCTGCTAGAGTTACATCTACCGTCGCCACCTGGACAGGACTGAGTACATGTTTGTCCTCCAGCGTGAGAGTGGTACAGCGGAGTACAAGTACCCGCCCGTACAGCAGGGGACTTCCCATGAGCACATGGACCTGTGCTTGGAGGATGCTGCTATGCTCAGCACTCGACTACAGGAGTGTCAGCAGGAGCTTCAGGATGTTCGTGACACCCTGAAGGAGACTGAGGCGTTGCTTCAGCCAGCTTAAGGGCGAGAGAAAGAGGAGATGAGAATGAACTGTGTGTCACCGTGAATGACACATGGACTCCTAACTCCCCAGATCGCCGGGCGAGCAGGCGTCGCCGCACTTCTCCACCAGCAGCTTCCCCACCCAAAGCAGAGTCAGAGGGCAGCCGCAATAATGAGGAAGATCCCGAGGAGCCAGCTCAGTGATACGAGTCGTGTAGAGTCTTTTCCCTTAGTTCAGCAAGTTATCGAGTAGTCGAGTCAATACCTTAGTTAATTGTGTGTTAATGTTTGGTGCGTGACGTGAGTTGTGGAAGCCATGGGCATTTGTCCACAACCTCGTCCTTTGGTTGCTTTGCCTTGATGTGTGAACACCTATGAATTAAGAGTGCATTTATTTTCGCGTGAGACGTGAAACCCTCAGAAAATGTTAATATAATAAGGCCTCAATAGTTTAAGTTTAAACAAGCAAATTGGGAAGTTAATACATAATGCTTTAAATTAACATTTGGTTGATCATGATAGATGGCCGGAAGAGGAAAGGGTCGTGGTGCCAACCCCGCCAACAACAACGATGAGGCCGGCAACCCTCATCTTTCTGGAGGACAAGACAGGGGTGGTCGCCGTGAAGGAGCTGATCCCATCCACCAAATGCTTGAAAATCAGAATCAGCTCATCCAGAGTTTAACTCAAGTGGTGGCCAACTTGCACCAAGTTCCACCTCCACAAGCTGCACCACGCCAACCAAGGTTGAGTGAGTTTCTAGGGACTCAACCTCCAAAGTTTGCAAGTGCTGCTGAACCTCTGGAGGCAGATGACTGGCTAAAGACCATTGAGAGCAAGATGAGGATCATACAATGCCAAGGGTATGATAGGGTGCTGTTTGCCTCTCACCAATTGCATGGACCTGCTGCTGATTGGTGGACCGCTTACGTAGCAGCCCATGATGACCCCGAGAACATCACTTGGGAAGAGTTCAAGCGCAGTTTCCGCAACCATTACATACCAAGGGGTGAACTCAAAAACAAGAGGAAGGAGTTCTTGGGACTGCAGCAAGGAAACATGACTGTGAGGGAATACCTCACTAAGTTCACCCAACTATCCCGTTATGAACCACGGGACATCGAAACTGATGAGCAGAAACAAGACTGCTTTGTGGAAGGGCTTACTGCGGAGATGCAATGTGCAATGTCCTCCAACGAGTATGAAAGCTTCCAAAAGATGGTAGACAGAGCATTTGTTGTGGAGAGGAAGCTGAAGGCCTTGGAAAATGAAAACAAGAGGAAGGTGGGATGGTCACACCAAGCCTCGGGTAGCACCACACGCCCACGACTGTTGCAGCCACCCGCAGGGTAGACGAGCCGTGCTGTGGTACCCTACTCAGCACCGAGAGGATACAACCCAAATTTCAGGCCTCCGTCAGCACAAGCACAGCCACAACGTCAGTTTGTACAGCAGCCTCGTCCCACATATCAACCTCGACCAGCAGTGCAAGGACCACAGAACCAACCCCAAGACAACAAAGGCTAGGCACCTAAGGTTGGGGTGCAATGCTTCAATTGTGATGAAGTGGGGCACTACGCCCATAAGTGCCCAAAGAAGAAGCCATGCCGCCACCACAGCAGAATGTGATGCGAGGACGGGTGAACAACGTGACCATGGAGGAAGCGCAAGTGGCACCTGACGTGGTAATTGGTAAGTTTCCTGCCAATTTACACATTGCAACCCTGTTGTTTGATTCTGGTGCTACCCACTCGTTCATTGCTCAAGGGTTTGTTAAGAAGCATGATCTAGCAACAACTCAAATGGACCATATGCTAGCAGTAAACTCTCCAGGGGGAGAGATAAGGACAAGACAAGTGTGTCCCAAGGTGAATCTAGACATTAATGGGGTAGTATTTACTGCCAACCTCATAGTGATAGATTCACAAGGGATAGATATTATTTTGGGTATGGATTGGTTGACCAAACATAAAGGAATCATCCATTGTTCGACAAGAACGGTGGAACTAACTCACCCTAGTGGCACAAGAGTAAAGTTCATAACCATACAAGAGCCTAGGAGGGACATTAAACTCAATCAAGTTGAGGTGGAAGTGGAGGAGATCAGGATCATCAGGGAATACCCAGATGTTTTTCCGGAGGAGTTGCCAGGTATGCCCCCCGATCGTGAAGTAGAATTCACGATTGAGCTAGTGCCTGGAACAGCTCCGATATACAAGAGACCCTATCGGATGGACTCCAAACAGCTGGAAGAACTCAAGGAACATTTGAGAGAATTGACATAGAAGGGGTACATCCGTCCTAGTTCCTCACCATGGGGAGCTCCAGTGATATTTGTGCCCAAGAAGGACGGAACCCAAAGGTTGTGCGTAGACTACCGTGCGTTGAATGAAGTAACCATCAGGAACAAGTACCCATTATCCCGCATTGAAGACTTGTTTGATCAGTTGAGGGGAGCTTGTGTGTTCTCGAAAATTGATCTCAGGTCGGGATACCACCAGCTTAAGATAAGGCAAACTGATATTCCAAAGACAGTTTTTGTATCTCGGTACGGACTGTATGAATACACTTCCATGCCTTCCGGGCTAACTAATGCCCCGGCATACTTCATGTATATCTCATGAACAAGGTATTCATGGAATATCTGGACAAATTTTTGGTGGTTTTCATAGACGACTCCAGCTCAATCCCAACACCACAAATTTATGAAAACCACCACAAATTTGTCCAGATATTCCATGAATACCTTGTTCATGAGATACATGAAGTATGCCGGGGCATTAGTTAGCCCGAAAGGCATGACTGTGTATTCATACAGTCCGTACCAAGATACGAAAGCCGTCTTTGGAATATCAGTTTGCCTTATCTTAAGTTGGTGGTATCTCGATCTGAGATCAATTTTCGAGAATACACAAGCTCCCCTCAACTGATCAAACAAGTCTTCAATGCGGGGTAATGGGTACTTGTTCTTGATGGTTACCTCATTCAACGCACGGTAGTCCACGCATAGCCTTTGGGTCCCGTCCTTCTTGGGCACAAATATCACTTGAGCTCCCCATGGTGAGGAACTAGGACGAATGTACCCCTTTTCTGTCAATTCTCTTAAATGTTCCTTGAGTTCTTCCAGCTGTTTGGAGTCCATCCGATAAGGTCTCTTGTATATCGGAGCTGTTCCAGGCAATAGCTCAATCGCGAATTCCACTTCACGATCGGGGGGCATACCTGGCAACTCCTCCGGAAAAACATCTGGATATTCTCTGATGATCCTGATCTCCTCCACTTCCACCTCAACTTGATTGAGTTTAATGTCCCTCCTAGGCTCTTGTATAGTTATGAACTTTACTCTTGTGCCACTAGGATGAGTTAGTTCCACCTTCTTGTCGAACAATGGATGATTACTTTATGTTTGGTCAACCAATCCGTACCCAAAATAATATCTATCCCTTGTGAATCTATCACTATGAGGTTGGCAGTAAATACTACCCCATTAATGTCTAGATTCACCTTGGGACACACTTGTCTTGTCCTTATTTCTCCACCTGGAGAGTTCACTGCTAGCATATGATGCATTTGTGTGGTTGCTAGATCATGCTTCTTAACAAATCCTTGAGCAATGAACGAGTGTGTAGCACCAGAATCAAACAACAGGGTTGCAATGTGTAAATTGGCAGGAAACTTATCAACTACCACGTCGGGTGCCTCTTGCGCCTCCTCCATGGTCACGTGGTTCACCCGTCCTCGCATCACATTCTGCTGTTGCGGCTGCACGGGCTTCTTCTTTTGGCACTTATGGGCGTAGTGCCCCACTTCACCACAGTTAAAGCATTGCACCCCTACCTTAGGTGTCTGGCCTTTGTTGTCTTGGGGTTGGTTTGGGGGTACTTGTACTGCTGGTCGAGGTTGATATGTGGGGCGAGGCTGCTGTACAAACTGACGTTGTGGCTGTGCTGGTGCTGACGGAGGCCTGAAGTTCGGGTTGTATCCTCTCGGTGCTGAGTAGGGTACCGCAGCACGGCTCGTCTGCCCTGCGGGTTGCTGCATCAGACGTGGGCGTATGTTGCTACCCGAGGCTTGGTGTGACCATCCCGCCTTCCTCTTGTTTTCGTTTTCCAAGGCCTTCAGCTCCTCTCCATAGAAATGCTCTGTCTACCATCTTTTGGAAGCTTTCATACTCGTTGGAAGACATTGCACACTGCATTTCTGCTGTAAGTCCTTCCACAAAGCAGTCCTGTTTCTGCTCATCAGTCTCGATGTCCCGTGGTGCATAACGGGATAGTTGGGTGAATTTAGTGAGGTATTCCCTCACGGTCATGTTTCCTTGCTGCAGCCCCAAGAACTCCTTTCTCTTGTTTTTTAGTTCACCCCTTGGTATGTAATGGTTGCGGAAACTACGCTTGAACTCTTCCCAAGTGATGTTCTCAGGGTCATGATGGGCTGCTACGTAAGCGGTCCACCAATCAGCAGCAGGTCCATGCAATTGGTGAGAGGCAAACAGCACCCTCTCATACCCTTGGAATTTTATGATCCTCATCTTGCTCTCAATGGTCTTTAGCCAATCATCTGCCTCCAGAGGTTCAGCAGCACTTGCAAACTTTAGAGGTTGAGTCCCTAGAAACTCACTCAACCTTAGTTGGCGTGGTGCAGCTTGTGGAGGTGGAACTTGGTGCAAGTTGGCCACCACTTGAGTTAGGCTCTGGATGAGCTGATTCTGATTTTCAAGCATTTGGTGGATGGGATCAACTCCTTCACGGTGACCACCCCTGTCTTGTTCTCCAGAAAGATAAGGGTTGCCGGCCTCATCATTGTTGTTGGCGGGGTTGGCACCACGACCCTTTCCTCTTCCGGCCATCTATCATGATCAACCAAATGTCAATTTAAAGCATTACGTGTTAACTTCCCAATTTGCTTGTTTAAACTTAAACTCTTGAGGTCTTATTATATTATCATTTTCTGAGGTTTTCACGTCTCACGCGAAAATAAATGCACTCTTAATTCATAGGGGTTCACACATCAAAGCAAAACAACCTAAAGACGAGGTTGCGGACAAATGCCCATGGCTTCCACAACTCACGTCACACACCAAACATTAACACACAATTAACTAAGGTATTGACTTGACTACTCCATAACCTACTGAACTAAGGGAAAGGACTCTACACGACTCGTATCACTGAGCTGGCTCCTCGGGATCTTCCTCATTATTGCGGCTGCCCTCTGACTCCGCTTTGGGTGGGGAAGCTGCTGGTGGAGAAGTGCGGCGACGCCTGCTCGCCCGGCAGTCTGGGGAGTCAGGAGTCCATGTGTCATTCACGGTGACACACAGTTCATTCCCATCTCCTATTTCTCTCGCCCTCAAGCTGGCGTGAAGCAATGCCTCGGTCTCCTTCAGGGTATCACGAACATCCTGAAGCTCCTGCTGACACTCCTGCAGTCGAGTGTTGAGCATAGCAGCATCCTCCAAGCACAGGTCCATGTGCTCATGGGAAGTCCCCTGCTGCACTGGCGGGTACTTGTACTCCGCGGTACCACTCTCACGCTGGAGGACATACATGTACTCAGTTCTGTCCAGGTGGCGACGATAGATGTAACTCTGGCAGGTGATGGCTCCCAGGAGACATCCCTCTCGGTATCAACCTATGTCGCTCGACAAGCTGGAGAGCGGTGGATCTTGAGCAGCTGATCTTCATGGATAATCCTCATTTCTGAACTCCATTCTTCCCGCTTCTCACGGATGGTCCGGGTGGAGCTGTAGTGTATTATTAGCTTGCCCGTATTGCTGGCAGCGTGGAGCATACGCCGTAGACGGCGCAACAAGCCTCCTATTGCCAGTCCGTAGGAGTGGTACGTCACCGGACGATTCTCCTCTCTTAGGGCAAGGGCAACTACAGGAACTCTCCCTCCGGTGGACTTGCGGGCGGTGTGGATCATGCGAACCATCTAAAACATAAAGCATTTAAATTTAAGTTAGATAAGATTTAAATAAAAATCGTATTTTGAATAAAGTTGGGGCAAGGTGAATAAAGTGACCCATTAAATAACACTTTTCAAACCACACCTATGTAAAATAGTTTTTAAGAAAATAGGGTCCTTAAATACGTCCATTTCTACCTAGGTCCACGTTCCTACGGGCAACCTTGGCTCTGATACCACTTCTGTCACACCCGGTTTCTTCGAAGAACAACCGAGTGAATATCACATGTATGCCAGGATCATTTTCTCATACATGTGATGACAAATAGTGAAGCATCATTTATTACAAGCCAGGTGTTGAATATAAATAAGTCTTACATAGAATATGTCTCGATGGACAATAATAAGTTCATAACATGTAAATAAAATAGCAGCGGAATATTATTCTTGTGGGCTCTGTCACAGGCGTTGCCCGGGGGACTCCATGAACCTAGAATCCTTCTTCGGGTCCGAAGTCTTGGTCATTGAACACCACATCATCCCCTTGACCTGAGCAGCAATTTAAACCAACAAATATGCAAGTTTGAGTACCGTGGGTACTCAGCAAGTGTGGGAAAGTTATGTCATGCATGGCTAGAGCAAGGAGAGGTTGAACTCATGGTTAAAGCACTACGCAATTTTTACCTACCACCTTAGCTTATTAAGCACCTACATTACTACACAGGTGAAATGGTCCCAATCTCCCAACCCATCATCATAATCAAATAACTATAACATCATTCCCAATGTTAAGCTCCCCGCTTAACATCCACAACTTCCAAAGTCATCATCCTCTAATCATGAATAAGTCCAAGCCGCTCTTTACCGTGAGCACGGTTGTCATGACAGTTTTGACTCTGCAGAGTTTGCACCACTGTACCCACATGTAGTGATTTCATCCCCCGTTGCCGGGTGGACTAAAAGAACCTCCATTATGCCAGTGGCCACGAACCACATTCACACTTCCCAGGTGTGTAGCCAGGAGATCACTACGAAGCCTTTACAAAGGGATTCCCGATGAGTGTGGGCCCACTGAGGTTTCACCCCTAACAGCATCAAGAGGCTCCAACCCCGCTGCAGTGGCCCCCTCTTGAGCCTTGCGGTTCATATGGTAGTCCAGCTGATACCTACTCCACGCACCATCCAACACACCCATACTACGCCGAGGATACACCTAATTAATTGGCCAAGCTGCCCCATCTCAGCATGTGGTTGGCACGGTAAGGCCAGGTTACATGCTCCATGAATCGGTCCTTAGGATCCAGGCAAGTACTAAACACAAACCCGAGTCTCGTGCACCCAGCACCAACCAAATCATTCAACTTGCCTCGATCCCTACCTCTACATAACTCATAATATCTCATTCAAGAGTAAGGTAAATAAGTTGGCGATATCATATCCCACTTGTCCCATTCTAAGCATGGCTAAGCATAAGTAATATGAATGAATGACATAATAAAATAAATCCCAACCCAAGCTACAAGGAAACAAGGTAATGTAATTCTAGGTAAACTTCTTAGCATGGGTTTCATATTTCAATTGACAATGCAAATAATTCTATCTACACATCCTAGCATAGGATCAAAGTGGTCAAGGACACTTGCCTTCTTCCTGCTGCTCTGGGAATGGATAGTCCTGATCTTGGAAGGGAAGAACTTGCTCTGGGGCAGGTTCTACTCATGCCAACACACATAGCAAAAGAAAACAACAATCCATAAGACATAGTTCACACTTTCACTCCACACATACATACATATGATAGTCATTCACATTTCTAAGTGTTGTGGTTACTCTAGATGTGTTGATTTTTAGCCTTCATGCACTTTTAAACATATGTATATGATTTCTAACTTTTGTATTTCAGATTTCTGTTCGCACACTATATATGAAATTTCAATTTGAACAAATTCTTTACATTTAATTAATATACTTCTTAACTACCAAGTTTGCATGGACGGTAATTTCCTACTCCAAATGGGTTTTCAGATCTTCTACCAAATCCTAAACTGGAGTCTTTGGATTTGGAGACTTCATTTATCATTTTCTAGTTATGCATACCTATTTTCCAGATTTATTTTCTATGACTAAAAGTGAGTTTTAATATTAAATAGTAGGGCATATCATCTAAACGGAATAGGTTCTGATCTAAAATATTAAATAATATATTTTTGAACTTCTCCTCTGATGTGAACTAATTTAAATTTATTTTACCAATTTTCAGAATTATTTCCTAACCTAAAAATGTGTCCCTATAACTAATAAATGTGAACAATCAATTAGACATATTCATTTCAGCTTAAAATCTACTTTTAACTCATTCTAAAGTTTTCCAAGTGCTAGGAGAGTTTAAATTTGAATTTACAATGTGTTTGTCTCACCTTTTAAATTTAAATCCTAATCACATATTCAAATTTCTAAATTTAATATCATATAGGGTTAAAAAGGTAAATCCACCCTACTACAGGGTCTAATTTATTATTTCATAAATTTCTAGGGGTCTAACTACACATAACAGAGGGGTTTTCCTAATTTTTATTAAGTCAGGGGCTAAAACTGATTTTTAAATGAATTTACACGAATTTCTGAAGTTCCAGGGGCTAGATCAGAAGTTTCCGGGGCTAGCTCGTGTTTTCCGAGATCCCCAGGGGGTAGCGCATAAGAATCCCGACCTTTATAATGCGGGGCCGACGTGGACCGTCCGATTTAAAATAGACGGCTGAGATCATAACGCGAAACGGTACGGGTTAGATCTAATAGGAACCGCACGATTTAAAATGGATGGGCCTCACGGGCCACGTCGCCCTGGCCGTGCGCGGGCGGCGTTGCCCGGCGGCGCGCGGCGACGGGAGGCGGCGATCTCACCGGAGAACTTCGGATCTTCGTCTATACCTCCTAAAACTGAGATTTCATGGCATAGATCGGTAGAGGGGAGGTCGGGGATCTCACCTCGGGGTTTTTCATGAGCTCGGAGGTCCTTGAAGGCGGTCGGCGACGAGGTCCGAGGTGGAACCGCTGCGGTGCTCGTCGGAGTTGTGTCTAGAGCGCAAACTACCAAGTTTTCTGCACCTGTGTGATTCCCCAGAGGCGGTGGAACATGATCGGCGCGTTAGATCAGAAAATCCAAGCAAGGATCGAGAGAAAACGGCTGGAGAAGCTCTGGTTCTCACCGGGAGGAAAAATAGTCGATCGGGGTGGAAAAAACGGGGCAATGTCGGCGTTTATATAGATGAGGGAGGGCGGCGGTCTGTAGGGATCGAGCTGGAGTCGTCCGGGACCAGAATTCGGCTGTCGGAACGCGGGTTTCCGGGGTAGTTTGGATTCGGGAGAGAGAGAAGTCCCGGGGTCGGCCGAGCGTGCACGAGGAAGAAGATGACGGCGGGCCCCGCGTGTCAGTGAGAGGAAAAGGGGCGCGCGGCTGTGGGCTGGCGCGGGGGGGGGGAATGGTGGGCCGGCTGGTGGGTTTCGGCCCACTGGCCGAGGGTTTTCTTTTTTCTTTTTCTTTTTCCTTTTCTTTTCTGTTTTGATTTGAATTTGAATTCCAATTTTGTCGAAGTGTTCGGTCGACACTTCCCCCGGGCCTGCACTGGGCAGCCCGCGGAGGTTCTTTTTTCGGTGGGGCTAGTCCCTTGCGGAGAGCTTGAGCGTATGGACGAGTTAGTAAGAGCTTGACACGGCGAGTTTTACGTGGTTCAGGCCGCCGGAGCGTAAAACCCTACGTCCACGGCGAGCTATGGAGCTCGCTGTATTGCTTGCTGCTCAGAACCGGAGTCCTGAGCTTGAGGATGAGTTACAGCTTGGGGGTCAATGGCTAGCGTATGAGTTGCGGGAGTGTGAACCCTTGCTATCGTCGCCTACCTGAGTCTTTTATAGTCCAAGACTCGAGTGGCTTACAAGGGGGGCCCGGGACCCGACAGGTGGTCCCGGGGAGATTGTCTGTTATCTACCGTATCAGCAGTTATGCCGGTAGTTGTCTCTGGCGAAGGCTTCTGAGTCTTCGTCTTGCAGCCCTGCCCATGCTGCATGCTAGTCGTAGTGGATGATGACGGCGGGGGCGGCATGGGATGTCTTGTCGCTGCGTTTATTGGCTGGCAGGCTCTGACACCGCACGCCAGTCTGTGATGCGACTGGGCGCAACGACACCTGACAGAGGCGTGCTCCGCGTCTCCGCGTCTTGGGAAGACGCGGGCCTTGAATACTTTGTACGGGCAAGGTATGAGGCGTCTTTACGCCTGCTGCCTATCGCTCGGGGGCAGGCAGCACCGTTATGCTGGCCACGTGGCGGGCCCGGAGCCCTCCTCAGAGGAGAGGGGGGCCCGGCCCCGCGGGACACGTGGAGCCTTCGGACCTCTCCCCGCGGAGGGGGAGGTTCGGCTTCTGTCGGCCACGTGGCGGGCCTGGAGCTCTTCTCTGAGGAGAGGGAGGTCCGGCCCAGCTGGACGCGTGGCGCCTTCGGAGCTCTCCCCACGGAGGGGGGAGGTCTGGCTGCTGTAGGCCACGTGGCGAGCCCAGAGCTCTCCTCTGAGGGGAGGGAGGTCCGGCCCCCATGGACACGTGGTGCCTTTGGAGCTTTCCCTGCAGAGAAGGGCGAGATCCTTACGCATTTTCCCCTGTGCGCGGGGGTACCCCATATCGCGGGTACCGACAAATTTGAATTTGAATTTCTACACCACATGCTATACGTCCAAAAATTTTTAAATTCCCCTCTTAATAGATTTTTGGGGTGTTACAATACCTACAGAATTGAAGGAAGAGGTTATAAAACTCAATCTATGTCTGGTGAATAGTGGTGAGGCCATCGCCATGGAAGTGGACTCCACATTAGAGCAAGACATATGCAACGGGCAGAAGAATGATGAGAAGATACAAGAAATTAGAGAACTCATCAAGGATAATAAAGCCCCTGGGTTCAGAGAGGATGGACAAGGTACGGTGTGGCACGGGAAAAGAATCTGTGTGCCTGAAGTGAAGGAGATCCATAAATTGATTTTGAAGGAGGCTCATGATTCTGACTATTCCATTCATCCCGGGAGTACGAAGATGTATCATGACCTCAAGAGCAGGTATTGGTGGTATGGCATGAAGCGGGATGTCGCGGAACATGTTTCCCTATGTGACACGTGTCAGTTGGTGAAAGCAGAACATCAACGACCCGCGGGATTATTGCAACCACTCAAAGTGCCTGAATGGAAATGGGAAGAAATAGGTATGGACTTCATCGTGGGACTACCCCGGACCCAATCGGGATATGATTCGATATGGGTCATTATCAACAGGCTAACCAAGGTAGCTCATTTCATCCCCGTGAAAGAAAGCTACAGCGGATCCAAATTGGTAGAATTATACATGTCAAGGATCGTGTGTTTCCATGGAGTGCCAAAGAAGATAGTGTCAGATCGAGGAACACAGTTCACCTCAAGGTTCTGGCAGAAGTTACATGAAACCATGGGAACTCATCTGAATTTTAGTTCTGTCTATCATCCCCAGACTAACGGACAGACGGAAAGAACCAATCAGATCCTTGAGGATATGTTGAGAGCGTGTGCGCTCAAGAACAATAGGAGTTGGGATAAGAACTTACCGTATGCGGAGTTCTCCTATAACAACAGCTATCAGGCTAGTATGAAGATGTCACCATTTGAGGCTTTGTATGGGAGGAAGTGCAGAACTCCCCTATTTTGGAACCAAACGGGGGAAAGTAAAGTGTTTGGGCCCGAAGTACTACAAGAAGCCGAGGCGAAAGTGAGGGAAATCCACAACAACTTGAGGATAGCACAGACACGACAAAAGAGCTATGTCGATGTACGGAGAAGAGAGCTCGTTTTCAATGTGAGGGACTATGTCTACCTCAAGGTGTCCCCTATCCGAGGACTTCATCGGTGCAAGGTAAAAGGGAAGTTATCACCTCGATACATGGGAACCTTTCAGGTTCTGGAGAGGAAAGGCGAAGTGGCATATCAACTAGAACTACCGGCTCGCCTATCGGATGTGCACGATGTATTCCATGTGTCACAGCTCAAGAAATGTCTGATGACGTCTGAAGAGATGTTACCCATGAATGAGGTTGTCGTAGGAGAGGATTTGTCTTATGCCGAGCAACCGGTCAAGATTTTGGAGACAATAGAACGCCTCACCAGAAATAAAAGAATCCGGATGTGCAAGGTGCAGTGGAAGCATCACTTGGAAGAGGAAGCCACATGGGAGTGAGAAGACGAACTTAAGGCACAGTTTCCGGAATTGTTTTCCTAGAACCACCAATCTCAAGGACGAGATTTCTTTTAAGGGGGGTAGAGCTGTAACACCCCAAAATCTGTTAAGAGGGGAATTTAAAATTTTTTGGACGTACTGCATGTGGGGCAGAAGTTAAAATTCAAATTGGAATTCAAATTCAAATCAAAACAGAAAAGAAAAAGAAAAAGAAAAAGAAAACCCAACCGGCTAGTGGGCCGAAACCCGCCAGCCGGCCCACTATTCTCCCCCCTCGCGCCAGCCCACGACCGAGTGTCCTCTCTCCCTCTCACTGACACGTGGGGCCCGCGTGTCATCTCCTACCTCCGGTGCGCACAACGGTCGGACTCTTCCTCACGCCCGATCGCAACCAACTCCGGAAACCCGCGCCTCAGCCCGACTCCCGGTCCCGGACGACTCCAACTCGATCCCAATAGACCGCCGCCCCCCTCGCCTATATAAACGTCGACATTGCCCTGTTCCCCCCCCCCCCATCGGCCATTCTTCTCTCCGGTGAGAATCGAAGATTCTACAGCCAATTTCCGTCGATCCTTGCTCAAATTTACTGATCTAACGTGCTGATCACGTTCCACCGCCGCCGGGGATCCATGTAGGTGAAGGAAACGACGTGCCTTGCGCCCCAACAGCCACCCCGACGTGCACCGAAGATCTTCGCCGTTGAAGCTCGCCGCCGACCGAATTCCAGGGCCTCCGAGTGGTGGAAAACCCCTCGGTGAGCATCCCCTACCCCTCCGCAGCCGATCCATGCAAAAAGATGCGAGTTCTAACGTGTAGCAGCAAAAGCCGAGGCTGCGCCGGCGAGATCGCCACCCCCAGCCGCCGCGCGCGCGGGCTGGCTCCGGCCAGGGCGACGTGGCCCCTTGAGGGCCGTCTATTTTAAATCGCACGGTAGAATTAAAACCCGCGCGTACCGGTTCGACGATCTAATCTGAGCCGTCTATTTTCAATCGGACGGTCCACATCAGCCCCGCGTTATAAAGGCCAGGATTCTTACGCGCTACCCCCTGGGGATCTCAGAAAACACGAGCTAGCCCCGGAAACTTCTGATCTAGCCCCTGGAACTTCAGAAATTCGTGTAAATTCATTTAAAAATCAGTTTTAGCCCCTGGACTTAATAAAAATTAGGAAAACCCCTCTGTTATGTGTAGTTAGACCCCTGGAAATTTATGAAATAATAAATTAGACCCTGCAGTAGTGTGGATTTACCTTTTTGACCCTATATGATATTGAATTCAGAAATTTGAATATGTGACTAGGATTTAAATTTAAAAGGTAAGGCAAACACATGTACAAATTCAAAATTTAAACTCTCCTAGCACTTGGAAAACTTTAGAATGAGTTAAAAATAGATTTTTAGGCTGAAATGAAACTGTCTAATTGTTGTTCATATTTATTAGTTATAGAAACACATTTTTAGGCTAGGAAATAATTCTGAAAACTGATAAAATAAATTTAAATAAGTTCACATCAGAGGAGAAGTTCAAAAATATATTATTTAATATTTTAGATCAGAACCTATTCTGTTTAGATGACATGTTCTACTATTTAATATTAAAACTCACTTTTAGGCATAGAAAATAAATTTGAAAAATATAGGAAAATAGGTATGCGTAATTAGAAAATGATAAATGAAGTCTCCAAATCCAAAAACTCCAGTTTAGGATTTGGTAGAAGATCTGAAAACCTATTTGGAGTAGGAAAATACCTTTTATACAAACTTTGTGGCTAAGAAGTGTGATAATTAAATATAAAGAATTTGTTCAAATCGGTACTTCATATATAGTGTGCAAATAGAAATCTGAACATAGAAGTTAGAAATAATATACATATGTTTAAAGGTGAATGTAGGCCAAAAATCAACACATGTAGAGTAACCACAACACTTAGAAATGTGAATGACTTTCATAGGTATGTATGTGTCGTTTGTATGAAGTGAAAGTGTGAACTATGTCTTATGGATTGTTGTTTTCTTTTGCTATGTGTATTGGCATGAATAGAACCTGCCCCAGAGCAAGTTCTCCCCTTCCAAGACCAAGACTTTCCATTCCCAGAGCAGCAGGAAGAAGGCAAGTGTCCTTGACCACTTTGATCCTATACTAGGATGTGTAGATAGAATTATTTGCATTGTCAATTGAAATATGAAACCCATGTTAGGAAGTTTCCCTAGAATTGCATTACCTTGTTTCCTTGTAGCTTGGGTTGGAGATTTATTTTATCATGTCATTCATTTATATGCTTATGCTTAGCCATGCTTAGAATGGGATAATTGGGATATGAGATCATCAATTCTATTTACCTTACTCTTGAATGAGATATTATGAGTTACGTAGAGATAGGGATCGAGGCAAGTTGGATGATTTGGTTGGTGTTGGGTGCACGAGACTCGGGTTTGTGTTTAGTACTTGTCTGGATCCTAAGGACCGGTTCATGGAGCATGTAACCTAGCTTTACCGTGCCAACCACATGCTGAGATGGGGCAGCTTGGCCAATTAATTAGATGTATCCCCGGCGTAGTATGGGTGTGTTGGATGGTGCGGGGAATAGGTGTCAGCTGGACTACCATATGAACCGCAAGGCTCAAGAGGGGGCCACTGCAGCGGGGTTGGAGCCTCTTGTATGCTGTTAGGGGTGAAACCTCAGTGGGCCCACGCTCGTCGGGAATCCCTTTGTAAAGGCTTCGTAGTGATCTCCTGGCTACACACCTGGGAAGTGTGAATGTGGTTCGTGGCCACTGGCATAATGGAGGTTCTTTTAGTCCACCCGGCAACGGGGGATGAAATCACTACATGTGGGTACAGTGGTGCAAACTCTGCAGAGTCAAAACTGTCATGACAGCCGTGCTCACGGTCAAGAGCGGCTTGGACTTATTCATGATTAGAGGATGATGACTTTGGAAGTTGTGGATGCTAAGTGGGGAGCTTAACATTGGAAATGATGTTATGGTTATTTTATTATGATGATGGGTTGCGAGATTGGGACCATTTCACCTGTGTAGTAATGTAGGTGCTTAATAAGCTAAGGTGGTAGGTAATAATTGCGTAGTGCTTTAACCATGAGTTCAACCTCTCCTTGCTCTAGCCATGCATGACATAACTTTCCCACATTTGCTGAGTACCCACGGTACTCAAACTTACATATTTGTTGGTTTAAATTGCTGCTCACGTCAAGGGGATGATGTGGTGTTCAATGACCAAGACTTCGGACCCGAAGAATGATTCTAGGTTCATGGAGTCCCCCAGGCAACGCCTGTGACGGAGCCCACAAGAATAATATTCCGCTGCTATTTTATTTACATGTTATGAACTTATTATCTTCCATCTCGACGTATGCGTTGTAAGACATATTTATATTCGACACCTGGCTTGTAATAAATGATGCTTCACTATTTGTCATCACATGTATGAGAAAATGATTCTGGCATACATGAGATATTCACTCGGTTGTTCTTCGGAGAAACCGGGTGTGACAGAAGTGGTATCAGAGCCAAGGTTGCCCGTAGGAACGTGGACCTAGGTAGAAATGGACGTATTTAAGGACCCTATTTCCTTAAAAACTATTTTACAAAGGTGTGGGTTGAAAAGTGTTATTTAACGGGGTCACTTTATTCACCTTGTCCCAACTTTTATTCAAAATACAATTTTTGTTTAACTCTTATCTAACTTAATTTTAAATGATTTATGTTTTAGATGGATCGCATGATCCGCACCGCCCGCAAGTCCACCGGAGGGAGAGTTCCTGTAGTTGCCCTTGCCCTGAGAGAGGAGAATCGTCCGGTGACGTACCACTCCTACGGGTTGGCAGTAGGAGGCTTGTTGCGCCGTCTACGGCGTATGCTCCACGCTGCCGGCAATACGGGCAAGCTAATCATACACTACAGCTCCACCTAGACCATCCGTGAGAAGCGGGAAGAATGGAGTTCAGAAATGAGGATTATCCATGAAAATCAGTTGCTCAAGATCCACCGTTCTCCAGCTTGTCGAGCGACACAGGTCGATGCTGAGAAGGATGTCACCTGAGAGGCCATCACCTGCCAGAGTTACATCTACCGTCACCACCTGGACAGGACTGAGTACATGTATGTCCTCCAGCGTGAGAGTGGTACAGCGGAGTACAAGTACCCGCCAGTACAGCAGGGGACTAACCATGAGCACATGGACCTGTGCTTGGAGGATGTTGCTATGCTCAGCACTCGACTGCAGGAGTGTCAGCAGGAGCTTCAGGATGTTCGTGACACCCTGAAGGAGACTGAGGCGTTGCTTTGAGCCAACTTGAGGGCGAGAGAAAGAGGAGATCGGAATGAACTGTGTGTCACTGTGAATGACACATGGACTCCTGATTCCCCAGATCGCCGAGCGAGCAGGCGTCGCCGCACTTCTCCACCAGCAGCTTCCCCACCCAAAGCGGACTCAGAGGGCAGCCGCAATAATGAGGAAGATCCCGAGGAGCCAGCTCAGTGATACGAGTTGTGTAGAGTCTTTTCCCTTAGTTCAGCAAGTTATCGAGTAGTCAAGTCAATACCTTAGTTAATTGTGTGTTAATGTTTGGTGCGTGACGTGAGTTGTGGAAGCCATGGGCATTTGTCCACAACCTTGTCTTTTGGTTGCTTTGCCTTGATGTGTGAACCCCTATGAATTAAGAGTGCATTTATTTTCGCGTGACACGTGAAACCCTTAGAAAATGTTAATATAATAAGGCCTCAATAGTTTAAGTTTAAACAATCAAATTGGGAAGTTAATACATAATGCTTTAAATTAACATTTGGTTGATCATGATAGATGGCCGGAAGAGGAAAGGGTCGTGGTGCCAACCCCGCCAACAACAATGATGAGGCCGGCAACCCTCATCTTTCTGGAGGACAAGACAGGGGTGGTCGCCGTGAAGGAGCTGATCCCATCCACCAAATGCTTGAAAATCAGAATCAGCTCATCCAGAGTTTAACTCAAGTGGTGGCCAACTTGCACCAAGTTCCACCTCCACAAGCTGCACCACGCCAACCAAGGTTGAGTGAGTTTCTAGGGACTCAACCTCCAAAGTTTGCAGGTGCTGCTGAACCTCTGGAGGAAGATGACTGGCTAAAGACCATTGAGATCAAGATGAGGATCATACAATGCCAAGGGTATGAGAGGGTGCTGTTTGCCTCTCACCAATTGCATGGACCTGCTGCTGATTGGTGGACCGCTTACGTAGCAGCCCATCATGACCCCGAGAACATCACTTGGGAAGAGTTCAAGCGCAATTTCCGCAACCATTACATACCAAGGGGTGAACTCAAAAACAAGAGGAAGGAGTTCTTGGGACTACAGCAAGGAAACATGACTGTGAGGGAATACCTCACTAAGTTCACCCAACTATCCTGTTATGCACCACGGGACATCGAAACTGATGAGCAGAAACAGGACTGCTTTGTGGAAGGGCTTACTGCGGAGATGCAATGTGCAATGTCCTCCAACGAGTATGAAAGCTTCCAAAAGATGGTAGATAGAGCATTTGTTGTGGAGAGGAAGCTGAAGGCCTTGGAAAATGAAAACAAGAGGAAGGCGGATGGTCACACCAAGCCTCGGGTAGCAGCACACACCCACGACTGATGCAGCCACCCGCAAGGCAGACGAGCCGTGCTGTGGTACCCTACTCAGCACCGAGAGGGTACAACCCGAATTTCAGGCCTCCGTCAGCACCAGCACAGCCACAATGTCAGTTTGTACAGCAGCCTCGTCCCACATATAAACCTCGAATAGCAGTGCAAGGACCACAGAACCAACCCCAAGACAACAAAGGCCAGGCACCTAAGGTTGGGGTGCAATGCTCCAACTGTGGTGAAGTGGGGCACTACGCCCATAAGTGCCCAAAGAAGAAGCCCATGCCACCACCACAGCAGAATGTGATGCGAGGACGGGTGAACCACGTGACCATGGAGGAAGCGCAAGAGGCACCATACGTGGTAATTGGTAAGTTTCCTGCCAATTTACACATTGCAACCCTGTTGTTTGATTCTGGTGCTACCCACTCGTTCATTGCTCAAGGGTTTGTTAAGAAGCATGATCTAGCAACAACTCAAATGGACCATATGCTAGCAGTAAACTCTCCAGGAGGAGAGATAAGGACAAGACAAGTGTGTCCCAAGGTGAATCTAGACATTAATGGGGTAGTATTTACTGCCAACCTCATAGTGATAGATTCACAAGGGATAGATATTATTTTGGGTATGGATTGGTTGACCAAACATAAAGGAATCATCCATTGTTCGACAAGAACGGTGGAACTAACTCACCCTAGTGGCACAAGAGTAAAGTTCATAACCATACAAGAGCCTAGGAGGGACATTAAACTCAATCAAAATGAGGTGAAAGTGGAGGAGATCAGGATCATCAGGGAATACCCAGATGTTTTTCTGGAGGAGTTGCCAGGTATGCCCCCCGATCGTGAAGTATAATTCGCGATTGAGCTAGTGCCTGGAACAGCTCCGATATACAAGAGACCCTATCGGATGGACTCCAAACAGCTGGAAGAACTCAAGGAACATTTGAGAGAATTGACAGAGAAGGGGTACATCCGTCCTAGTTCCTCACCATGGGGAGCTCCAAGGATATTTATGCCCAAGAAAGACGGAACCCAAAGGTTGTGCGTAGACTACCGTGCATTGAATGAAGTAACCATCAAGAACAAGTACCCATTACCCCGCATTGAAGACTTGTTTGATCAGTTGAGGGGAGCTTGTGTGTTCTCGAAAATTGATCTCAGGTCAGGATACCACCAACTTAAGATAAGGCAAATTGATATTCCAAAGACAGCTTTCGTATCTCGGTACGGACTGTATGAATACACCGTCATGCCTTTCAGGCTAACTAATGCCCCGGCATACTTCATGTATCTCATGAACAAGGTATTCATGGAATATCTGGACAAATTTGTGGTGGTTTTCATAGATGGCATTCTCGTCTTCTCCAAAGATGAAGAAGAACATGAGGAACATCTAAGGTTGGTGTTGCAAAAGCTGAGAGAACACCAACTATATGCCAAGTTGAGCAAGTGTGAGTTTTGGCTGAAGAGAGTTCCCTTGTTAGGACATATAATCTCGGAGGGAGGAATCTCCGTAGATCCCGCCAAGATCGAGGATGTACAGAAGTGGAAGACCCCTGAGAATGTCGGGGAAGTTCGAAGCTTCTTAGGATTGGCTGGGTATTACCGACGGTTTATCGAGGGTTTCTCCAAGATTTTGAGACCCCTCACCAAATTGTTGGAGAAGTGAATCACATTCACATGGACACCGCAGTGCGAGACGAGCTTTCAAGAGCTGAAGAAGAGATTGACAACAGCCTAGTGCTAGTTATGCCAGATATGCAGAAGAACTCTTTGGTGTACTGCGATGCCTCTGGAAACGGGTTGGGATGTGTTCTCATGCAAGAGGGGCATGTCGTGGCTTATGCGTCCCGGCAGCTCCGGAAACACGAGAAGAACTATCCTACGCATGACCTAGAGCTAGCCGCAGTGGTACACGCGTTGAAGAGTTGGTGGCATTACTTGATGGGGAAAAGGACAGAGATATATACGGACCATAAGAGCTTAAAGTACATTTTCACACAGCCAGATCTCAACCTCAGACAAAGGAGATGGTTAGAGCTGATCAACGACTTTGATGTGGGCATCAACTATCATCCTAGGAAAGCGAACGTCGTGGCAGATGCTTTAAGCCGGAAGGTGCAAGTCAATAGGTTGAGCTTAAAGGACATGCCTACAAAATTGAAGGAAGAGGTTGTAAAACTCAATCTATGTCTGGTGAATAGTGGTGAGGCCATCGCCATGGAAGTGGACTCCATATCAGAGCAAGACATACGCAACAGTCAGAATAATGACGAGAAGATACAAGAGATTAGAGAACTAATCAAGGATAGTAAAGCCCCTGGGTTCAGAGAGGATGAACAAGGTACGGTGTGGCACGGGAAAAGAATATGTGTGCCTGAAGTGAAGGAGGTCCGTGAATTGATTTTGAAGGAGTCTCATGATTCTGACTATTCCATTCATCCTGGGAGTACGAAGATGTATCATGACCTCAAGAGCAGGTATTGGTGGTATGGCATGAAGCGAGATGTCGCGGAACATGTTGCCCTATGTGACACATGTCAGTTGGTGAAAGCAGAACATCAACGACCCGCGGGATTATTGCAACCACTCAAAGTGCCTGAATGGAAATGGGAAGAAATAGGTATGGACTTCATAGTGGGACTACCCAGGACCCAATCGGGATATGATTCGATATGGGTCATCATCGACAGGCTGACCAAGGTAGCTCATTTCATCCTCGTGAAAGAAAGCTACAACGGATCCAAATTGGCAGAATTGTACATGTCAAGGATCGTGTGTTTCCATGGAGTGCCAAAGAAGATAGTGTCAGATCGAGGGACACAGTTCACCTCAAGGTTCTGGTAGAAGTTACATGAAACCATGGGAACCCATCTAAATTTCAGTTCTGCCTATCACCCCCAGACTGACGGGCAGACGGAAAGAACCAATCAGATCCTTGAGGATATGATGAGAGCGTATGCGCTCAAGAACAATAGGAGTTGGGATAAGAACTTACCATATGCGGAGTTCTCCTATAACAACAGCTATCAGGCTAGTATGAAGATGTCACCATTTGAGGCTTTGTATGGGAGGAAGTGCAGAACTCTCCTATTTTGTAACCAAACGGGGGAAAGTAAAGTGTTTGGGCCCGAAGTACTACAAGAAGCCGAGGCGAAAGTGAGGAAAATCCGCAACAACTTGAGGATAGCACAGACACGACAAAAGAGATATGCCGATGTACGGAGAAGAGAGCTCGTTTTCAACGTGGGGGACTATGTCTACCTCAAGGTGTCCCCTATCCAAGGACTTCGTCGGTTCAAGGTAAAAGGGAAGTTATCACCTCGATACATCGGACCCTTTCAGGTTATGGATAGGAAAGGCGAAGTGGCATATCAACTAGAACTACCGGCTCGCCTATCAGATGTGCACGATGTATTCCATGTGTCACAGCTCAAGAAATGTCTGAGGACGTCTGAAGAGATGTTACCCATGAATGAGGTTGACGTAGGAGAGGATCTGTCTTATGCCGAGCAACCGGTCAAGATTTTGGAGACAATGGAACGCCTCACAGGAAATAAAAGAATCCGGATGTGCAAGGTGCAGTGGAAGCATCACTCGGAAGAGGAAGCCACATGGGAGCGAGAAGACGAGCTTAAGGCACAGTTTCCGGAATTGTTTTCCTAGAACCACCAATCTCGAGGACGAGATTTCTTTTAAGGGGGTAGAGCTGTAACACCCCAAAATCTGATAAGAGGGGAATTTAAAAAAATTTTGATGTACTGCATGTGGTGCAGAAATTTAAATTCAAATTGGAATTCAAATTCAAATCAAAACAGAAAAGAAAAGGAAAAAGAAAAAGAAACCCAACCGGCCAGTGGGCCGAAACCCGCCAGCCGGCCCACTATTCTTCCCCCCTCGCGCCAGCCCACGACCGAGCGCCCTCTCTCCCTCTCACTGACACGCGGGGCCCGCGTATCATCTCCTACCTTCGACGCGCCCAACGGCCGGACTCTTCCTCGCGCCTGATCGCAACCAACTCCGGAAACCCGCGCCCCCAGCCCGACTCCCGGTCCCTGACGACTCCAACTCGATCCCAACAGACCGCCGCCCCCCCCTCGCCTATATAAACGTCGACATCGCCCTGTTCCCCCCCCCCATCGGCCGTTCTTCTCTCCGGTGAGAACCGAAGATTCTACAGCCAATTTCCGTCGATCCTTGCTCAAATTTACTGATCTAACGTGCTGATCACGTTCCACCGCCGCCGGGGATCCCTGTAGGTGAAGGAAACGACGTGCCTTGCGCCCCAACAGCCACCCCGACGTGCACCGAAGATCTTTGCCGTTGAAGCTCGCCGCCGACCGACTTCCAGGGCCTCTGAGTGCTGGAAAACCCCTCGGTGAGCATCCCCTACCCCTCCGCAGCCGATCCATGCAAAAAGATGTGAGTTCTAACGTGTAACGGCAAAAGCCGAGGTTGCGCCGGCGAGATCGCCACCCCCCGCCGCCGCGCGCGCGGGCTGGCTCCGGCCAGGGCGACGTGGCCCCTTGAGGGCCGTCAGTTTTAAATCGCACGGTAGAATTAAAACCCCCGTGTACCGGTTCGGCGATCTAATCTGAGCCGTCTATTTTAAATCGGACGGTCCACATCAGCTCCGCGTTATAAAGGTCGGGATTCTTTCGCGCTACCCCCTGGGGATCTCGGAAAACAGGAGCTAGCCCTGGAAACTTCTGATCTAGCCCCTGGAACTTCAGAAATTCGTGTAAATTCATTTAAAAATCAGTTTTAGCCCTTGGACTTAATAAAAATTAGGAAAACCCCTCTGTTATGTGTAGTTAGACCCCTGGAAATTTATGAAATAATAAATTAGACCCTGCAATAGTGTGGATTTACCTTTTTGACCCTATATGATATTGAATTTAGAAATTTGAATATGTGACTAAGATTTAAATTTAAAAGGTAAGGCAAACACATGTACAAATTCAAAATTTAAACTCTTCTAGCACTTGGAAAACTTTAGAATGAGTTAAAAATAGATTTTAGGCTAAAATGAATCTGCCTAATTGTTGTTCATATTTATTAGTTATAGAAACACATTTGTAGGCTAGGAAATAATTCTGAAAACTGATAAAATAAATTTAAATTAGTTCACAACAGAGAAGAAGTTTAAAATAGGGGAGTTTTGCACTTCCTCTATGTGTCGGACTAGTCCGATCTCAAACTGAAACTCCTGTTCCGGTTTGAAACGGACAAGTCTGAACCTACGGACTAGTCCGTCCATAAAGAGCGGATTAGTCCGGTCATCCAGGACTTAGCTCGTGAAGGCCTCAGACATTCTCTCAATGGACTAGTCCGTTCTCAGACGGACAAGTCCGGACTCACACAGAAACTCTTGTTCCGTTCTATATCGAATTAGTCCGATACTTCGGACTAGTCCGGCGTTCTACCCGAGACAAGTCCAAATTCACACAGAACCAGTTGTTCCGTTCTACATCGGATCAGTCCGATGTGCCGGACTAGTCTGGCTCCGAGCCCGGACAAGTCCAGCCCTATTCCCAGGGCTTATCCCAAATCTTCACTCCACTCAACCTAAACTCAGACTATGAGCTCTTAGATGATTCTCAGCACTTTACTCTATGGTCACACTCATGCTCAAAGGCTGAACTCAACACAAAAGAATTTAAAACACTAAATTCTACTCTTCTTGTGAATTTGCCTTTTTCTCCTCTTTTCCTCTTTGAGTGTATCCATCTTTGTAGATTTCTTAATCATTTATACTCACACTTGCAAAGCTCATTAGTCCCTTAAGTGTTGTCATTAATCATCAAAACTCACAGGGAACTAGCCTAGATGCACTTTCATCTCTTAATATATGGTTTACGATGATGGTTGTGCATTTGGATCTATGGATCTAATAGAGGATAATGAGAAGATGTATGAGAGTATTCTGGGATATGAGGTGTCTCAACTTCGTGCCTCTTTCTCCTTTTATAGGTGGTTGAGGGTCTCAAAACATATCCCAAGTTGATTACATGTTTGTCGAGTTTTGTTATATTCTATCTCTGACTTCCTATATGTAATCTTGAGTTGATTGTTTCTTTACTTATCTAGTCTGAGTTCATATGGTAATCTTCTATCTGTATCTGACTCAACTTTCCATGTTAAATCAAAGTCCATGTCTTATTCTATGGGTTTGGCCTACCTTGTGGCCATCCTCTGTCATGAGTTAGGATTTTCAAGTTTTATTAACAGCTCTAATCCTGATCTCCAATACTCGGTAATGTAGGAAAAATGTCAGATAACCCTAGTCTTTTCACTTGACCCCTTGCGAGAGATTGCTTTTTTCAAATCACCTTGATTTTCCGAGAGTACAGTTTACATTGAATATGATGCAAACAACCTCTGAACTATAAAACCGTACTGAAACATGTTTCCCATAGGATCAAAGATGATATATACAGATTGAAAGAAAAGGGAGGAATTCACTTTACAGATTGAATGAAACCAATTTGTATTTATGGAGACTGAAGAGACAAGACAGATTACAAAATTGTGATGAAGAAACAAAGAATGTGGTAACCACGTAGCAATATCAATGTCTACGTAGGTGAAAATAATTTAGATTAGTAACAAAGATGAAAATAGACTGATTTTAAGAAACTGGTTTAATAGTTGAAATTGTTATATGAACTCATGATACTTATAATTGAGTAAACTGGACTTTCTCCAAAGAATAAATAATCACTTGACCAGAATTTCTGTTGTATCTGTATGGCATCGCCATGAGACTGGCCAAACAATTACAAGGCTAAACATAACTAAATACATTACTACAATACAGCAACAACTTGTTGCTCTTGCAAGAACTCAAATTAAACATCCAGCAGAGCGATACGTGATCATATATGTGTGTTCTAGGCTTGTATTGTATGGTGTTGAGACGCTCCAGTGCTTATGCACAATGTGTTTGGTCCTCCATCCCGTAGTAAAACCTCAAGACTAATTCTGTCTTGACTACAAGAAATCACTCACTGTGCCATTGATCAACCAAGAAGTTGCCGCAAGCCATCAAGAACCTGTTCCCTCTTGGAAGGATCCATCTGCAAAAGAACATTCAGAAATCAGCATAAGTCACAGGGAAAAAATGACTGAGGGTCAGGACAAGTTGGAAACAACTTATACCTTGTTTAGGAGGAGTGAAAGACCGTTCGGTAAGGCTTTCACGTCTGAGCTTTCAGCTAGATGCGAGAACCATTGGGATATTCTTTCAGCCTTAAGTTCAGCAAGATAATTCTCATAATTCTTCAGATTATCCTTCCAAGCGAAGAAAGATTCATCGTCATTCCACTTTTCACACTCTCCTTCAGCTTCCTTGGATGCCAGGTACCATTTCTTGATAGACTCAACTGCTGATTTGTGGGATAGGTGCTTCCCAGCAGCTTCTCTAACTTCCTTGGCAAGTATATCTTCGACAACCCTCCTTCGCAATCTCCTATAGAAGAAGGCCCGTGACTTGTCCCAATCAACAACCTTACCGATCACACCTTTGGCAGCCATTCTGGCAGAGGTGTCGTGCAATTCAGCAAACCTTGCAGCAACCTGAGTATATATCGGCATGAGCTGTTTCATCCGAACAGTCATACTCCTCCCAACAGTCTCCAAATCTGAGACACTAGCATTTTCTCTCTTCATTTCTTTCAGCCTAGCATTCAGGCCAACCAATTCTGGGTCAAGCCTGAGCATGCAATCTTCAAGTTCCTTTGGCCTGAATTTGATCTCGACCAATCCTTCTGGCTCAAGGACATTCCCTTTTGCAGTCCTCTCAGCATACATCTCAATGTGCTCTGGATTGATCTTGCTGTCCACCACAACCCAAGCCCCTCCACGTAGCTCTCCACCCATTGGGATATACACAAAGGCAGGCTGATTGTATGTCCTCAGGTTCTCTACAATTGTAGACCCAGCCTGAAGGATCCCTTCAAACAGATCCCGTTGCCCACCAGAGAAGCCTCTCCAGTTAGCAAGTATGAACAGTGGAAGCTCTTCGCGGTTGAAATCCTGCAATGCCTGGGCCGTTTTGGTGGCAGAATCCGGGAACCACACCTGTCCTGCTTGAGGAACTACACGCTCGGCAGAATCAAGTTGTCCTGGATCGGCAGGGATGACTTGCATCACTGTCTGGGTTTCCACAGCTATGACACCAACTGGTATTCCACCAAGCTTTGCTCTTCCAGTAATGACAGTTTTTGCCCAACCTTCCAATGTTTCCACAAAGCTTTCTCTGTCAAACATACCGCCCAACCACTTGCCTTGACCATCCTGAATGCCGCAGATAGCTGCACGGGCATCACAAGCATTCTCGGGGAGGTATGTTACTGGTCTATCTGGTGGGTCCAAGGGTTTCATAATAGGAAGAGGACCGCCAACATAGGGAGGAACATAGCTGAGCCATTTCAAGATAGCAGAAACGCCTTCAAGATCATCTGACACAGTCTGATGGACAACACCATTTGTAGCCATAATTTTGGGACCACCCAGTTGCATATGGGAACTGTATACCTCCCGTCCCAGGAGCTTGTTCAGTGCAGAAAATCCAGTTAAAATAATTGGTTGATCAAGACGTTGTATGCACCTCATACCTAAGCGAGCCAGATAAGCCCCAATGCCAACAGCTCGTCCAGTCACAAATGTTAGAGTGAAAGTCTCCTTGTATGCCTTCGAATAGGCACTGGCAATTGCACCACTTCCATGTAAATTCTCACAGCCAAGTCCATCCTCTTTCCCGACAATGGTATCAACCACCCATCTGATTTCTCCATTTTCTACTTTCAGCTCGTGGGCTATAACTGAAGTGCTTAGGCGTGAGTAATCTTCTTCGGTGAGGTAAATGTAGTGAAAACCACGTTCAGGGCTCTCATCATCAAACCACCCAACATGGAAGCATGCCTTTATTTCTTCTGCTACACCGAGCCTGGCACCAGCAGTAGCTGATAGGTAGATAAGAGGAAGTTTCCTCTCACAAGCAAGATTGGTAACAGCATCAAAGAATGCATCTTCTTGTGGACCAAAGGACCCAGCCTTAAATGTCACATCATTTGCAACAACTATAATCTCCCGGCCACTTGGGAATTCTGGTGTTGACAGCTTCATGCTCCAAGCAACAATGCCAATATTATTGATGCCTGGAGGACGCTCAATTGAAACCAATGGAGTGCCCCAAGATCCAGCTGAATCAGCAAATATAAGCTCTGTTACTTCAGCATAGTGTTGATTATGCTCATTAGCTTCTGCAAGACCACAGTCACTTGATTTCCATGACTTCTTCAGTGCTGTTTCAAATGCCTGAAGAAACAGTATTACTGATCTCAGTTGATCTGTTTAAGTATGCATAAGAAATGTTTTAGATGTCAAAAACAAACATGGAGATGCAACAACTCACCAATGGGAAATCATAGCAGTAGGTAGTTTCATTCTTCCTAGCCGAGTAACGTTTGAGGTCAATAGCATCCAAAGGCTTGTACGGTTCATTCAGTGCAACGCCATGCAAAGGACCAGCTGTGGGTGTGATTGATTGGTAGATAAGCTGATGTGTACTGGGATCCTCCATTTCTCGGTAAATCTGGAAAGAAGAAATTGGGTGCAAGGGGAAATGGTATTTAAAATATCTTCCCTCAAATTAACAGATGGAACATTTGCTATTCATCATCATCATTTTTTCTTAATATAAACTAAAGAAAACAGGTAAGGTGAGATCCTTGCACGAGTTACATTCTTGAAAAATCTTTGCATGACTTGGCATACATTACAGTAATTACCGAATTATTACTGCGATTGCTGGTATAGTAGTTCAATTGCCAATGAACTTACATCAACAGTGCAGGTATGGCCAGTAACATTAGTAACAACAACTCTCCAAGGACCACTAGCTTGCCCATCACAATCCAACCAAAGCTTCACTTCCCACTGGCAGACAGAAAGACGGTGCATCCTGACCCCAACATGTTCATATATATTCAAGGCCATATGCTTCAAAAGTGTACCTGCTGTTGCTTCCTCCTGATCAACTTCATCCGACATCCTAACACAAAGAGATAGCATGAATATGGTGAACATAACAACAACAAAAAAAAAAGCCTTTGTCCCAAGCAAGCTGGGGTAGGCTAGAATATGGTGAACATTAATGAGAAAATAAAATGGCAAATATTATCTGCATAAAGAAACAAGGTGTATTGACTGACCTTGGAAGTGGAATTAGATCAAACAACTTTTGTTCCCGCAGAATGCACAGATACATGTGTGAATGGCCTGATCTCACAGTCTCACTATGAGCATGTAGCTCTATTTCTTCTAGTGCTGCCATCAATGATCTGAGAATGCTGTTTGATGTGAACGATGATGAAGCTTGGGCACGGCCCACTTCATTGTCAATACTTCCTGACAGAAACCCATTGGTTGTACTTGGTTGTCTGACTATAGTACGAAGGAACATCCTCTGGTCGTTTAATCTCTGATCTTTCTTATTCTTGATAAGAGTGTAAATATGCCACTGACGATCACGTGATGGGGTGTATTTGACTTCATTGTAACCTTCCAAGTTTACTTTGTCCTGTATTTATAGATAAATTGTTAAGTGGTACATGTAAAGTTGAGTAAAAGATTAAAAGAATTCTAAAAGGATATAGCTACATACCAGCTCAAGGAATCTGGACAATGGAGGTTCAACATGGCGGAGCATTGGGTCCTCCTCATAATAAAGCTTGTCAATAGACCATTGGAAGGAGTGGCGCATTGGTGGACGCCCTTCATCTCTTTGAATAATGCAGCTGACAACCTTAACACCAGCATCATTGAGATGTGATGTAACAGTATTATCCTTCAAAATCTTAGATAGTTTGTTGATTCTTTCTTGTGCTTGATCCTCATCACCACTAGAAAGAGAAAAAATGTAAAACGGTAACATGAGAATCGATGACATCTGCCAATTCATGGAATCACTCTGGAAGATTTTCATCAAAACAAATAGTCATATAAGGCTATGGAAGATAAGCAAACCTGTCTTGAAGAGTACTCATCTGATTGTTGATACCAACCAAAGCAATATGCAGCATATTGCTTTGGTTAGAATTTATGTCGTTGCCAGACAAGACACTTCCAACAACTGTTCTGTATTGTGAAGTCTCCTTCAATGCAGCATCAATTGCAGTTGATAGAAACTGGAGAGACTTGATTACAACCATAACACCCCATCTCTTCTCAACAGGATTCTCTACTTGCTGCTTTAGAAGTACGTCTTGCCTGTTTCTTTGCTTAAGATGCTCTTCAGAGAACTCCCATAAAGCAATTAGGCCAGACCTATGCCATTGCATGCGGACACTTCCCTTTACGAGATAAGGCTGCAATGTGATTTTTGGTTAGTCAACATAAATTTGTTAATATTCAAGTTGTATCAAGATGACTGAAGTAGTGGATGGGTATGACAGTACCTGATACAGTCTGCGTATGTATGACTCAACCACTCTCCTCTGAAGAGTAGGATCGCTGTGGTCAAATAAAGCTACAAGTGCATCTTCAACCGCCAGTGGCGCACATACTAAATCTTCCATCCTCTCATTGATGGCCATCTTTCTCCTAGGTGTTGAGACCCTCTCTCCCTCCTCCGTAAACATCTCCAGCTCGGAAAGGCTTCTTGCTATGCTTGTGCGGAGTTCACTCAATTTAGTGTGCTCAAGAAGTTGGCTTGCTTTAAGTGCAAGCTGCATCAGTAACAATATGTTATGTAATCTTTCTAGACTATCACATGAGTAAAATAAAAAATTTATATCTTCCAAAACATCAAGCTTACCGCAGAATATGATGTATGGTTCAAGGCAGAGAAGCGAATCAACTGGTCCCTGTAAGCAGATGGGTTTGGATATACCAATGCTTCCATAAGCCACAGTATTAATTTGTTTTTGTTTCTCACACCCTTCAAACAGAAACAACTATTGTCAGGAAGGGGACACTATTGGATACCAATGTGTACCAAAATAAAGAAAATCACACCTTACAAACATTACCTGGTGGGAGAAAACAATGTACACAACCTTCTCAAGGTCTTTTGCATGTTGAAGTCGTAGACGCTCTATAACATCAGACTGAAAATATAAAAGCAGAAAACACAAAGAATGTTAGCATGTTTCGGTGATCAAATATGGATCAACCAGACTACTTCAAAGACTCACCTGAATATTATCATTGAAGAGTTCTTCAACAGACAGATACTCCTCAAATAGAGACTTGACAACAACACGAGCATGGCTTTCTCTTCCACCCTCATATGACTTGACAAGGCTCATAAGCGGTTCCACAAGCCTCTCATTAGTAACCCTATCTTTCTCAGAACAGTATGCAAGATTTGCCTGCAGTTGCACTTTTGTGAGTACGCAGTATAAATACCAAAACAGAAATCATTGAGAAATAGCAGTCTCAAACTGACCTCAATGACCCTCCTCAGCAACTTTGCAGGGAAATCCTTGCTCTTGCGGAAATCAGGATTCGATTCATACTCCTTGTACTTCCCATCCAACTGAAAGCAAGAAAAATAGTTAAGATATATGATATACGCCTAAAATATCAGAGAAAATAAACAAGATGGCTATTGATCTAAAATAAGCAATCACCTCGTTCCTAAGATCTTTTGGAAGCCGAGTTGCCAAAACAGACATAAGTTCTTGCCATTGTAGAAAAGGGAGCTCAGGGCTGTCTAGGCAGTTCAGCAAATCTTGTACAACCTGAAAAACAAAGTACAGTCAGACATACCGATTAAGCATTAAAAAAGGACTAAGCTATTTTCTAGAAGATGGAAAAATACATTTGCAAAATAGTAATAATATGTGCCATAAAATATAAAGTTACTTTTTGTTAGAAGATTAGGATGATAGTGAAAATGGAAAGAAATTTGAGACAAACATTTCTGAAAGTTAATGTCTTACTTCATTGATATTATGTTCATATCCTGCAAGTATCATGTGTGCAGAATTCACACTTGCAGCAAACTTTTGATGAACTTTGCCAGAAACAGCAGTAGGAGGTCCCAGTTTTGGAAAGGTGCCATGAAATGGTTCAGCTCTCCTCACAGAAGATGGGTCATCAAGGTCCAATCTTGCTATCAGGTCATTTGCCTAAAAGGAAAACAGACACCAAGAATATGAACACTGCTGAGGGAGGGAGGGAGGGAGGGAGGGAGGGAGGGGGTGGGGAGGGAGGGAGAGAGAGAGAGAGAGAGAGTGAGAGTGAGAGAGAGAGAGAGAGAGAGAGAGAGAGAGATGGTTATGAATAAAACCTGCATGGCCTGACCCTCAGGCATAACGAAGTGAATAACACCAGAAGCAGGCAGTAACAGTGGCATGCACATCTTCATGACCTCCACCTCAGCATATGGTGTATCAGCATCCACGTGAGAGCCATCAGCAACCAAGAATCGAAGAAGTTTGCAAGGTGTATCAGCCAACAATTTTGAAGGATCATGTTCTTTCTGCAAAGTATCATACGAGGAAAAGAGATGAAATTATATTCATACAATGTGAGAGTACGGTTAAGAGTAGAAACAATTTGAAACCATTTATTCATTCATGTCAAATTTTAACATGGTGAGGATGTTTTAAAAATATTTTCAACGACCTGGATATGTTTTCTCTGCATAAAAATTTTAACACTAGAGGTTTTGACACATGAAACCCCAGTAATGGAAAATGCCAAGCAGAGAACTTTCAGAGGAAAGAAATCAACATTCAAAATACTACTACATTCTTATCTCATTCTTCAGAGTGGGTTTATTATTGAAGAGAATTCTGTAATCTCACAAGTTCCAAAGATATTTGGCAACTTTAGTTTCAAGTAAAAATACACAACATTTACTTTGTTTCAGTACAGCATGAATCAGAATAAGAGCCATAGTTATTAAGGCGGTAAGGCGACATACCCCGTTTTTTACCTTTTAAGTGATAAGGCGTAAGGCGAGGCGACGCCTTACTAATATATAAATGTAGAAAAATGTAGGAATACTTTGTATTCTTTTCTTTTGTAATAAACAGTTCTTTCCTACTGATGAGGAGTCCATTGAATACTATAATCAGAAAAGATGTGTTGATGGAAAAGGGCTTATTCTCCCAAGTCAGATTGTGAGTGGCCTTCAGTACTATACAAATCTATTCTTATAACTAAGTCTGTTGGTCTGAATATGTTAGGAATATTGCAGAGATATGTGAAGTATTTCGAGCACATCGTAACATACTTTAGTGGTGAAAATCAGCCACCAGTACAGTCTGAAATTCCAAATAGATAAGGATAACAGTAGTAATTAGCAAATAGAGGTAGTTCAGCATACACCAAGTCAAACATAACTAATAGATAGTGGTACTAGTGTACTAGAATACTAGATAACACTCCCATGATCCCATCTCTCATGTTTGTCTCAAACTCTCAATATTTGGGCTGAGATAAACTGAACATGGAGTAAGGTGTCGCCTTAAGGACGCCCCATCGTCTTACGGACGCCTTACTCAGGCACCCAAGGCGACGGGGACGCCTTGGGCTCCCAGCTCGCCTTAGCGCTTAAGCGACGCCTTAATAACTATGATAAGAGCATTGTCATATTTACCTGCAACAAACATGTTCTGCCATTGATGAGAAGGCGTGTACCAGCAGCCTCTGTCTCCGCATAAATCACATGACTGTTTCCATCCAACTAAAGAATTTATAATAAAAGGACGGATCAGAACCTTTTCAAAGAGAAAATGTGCAAGATGGCTGTATAGTGTGAAATGTTTACCTGCATTAAAAGACCACCATCTCGCAGCGAATGTATCTCTGCTTCAACCTCCGATCCATTCATTCTCAACTTGTAGCTGCGGGGTCCACCTCTTACTGTCTCGATCTACAGAGAAAAATAATCACGTTTTACTTTGTTTAAAAACCATCAAATGGTAGAACAAAAAAATGTAAAAAGAAATATTATAGATGAGTACCGTGTACTTGCTGCCCTCAATATTTAGGATAACAGTCAAATTAACAAGCGAAATGTGCTGCAATGAAAAAAAGAGCTACATGATTAGAAAGATGTATACGTCAACTAGCAGCAAGCATAGCTAGAAAGGAATTTCAGCATAAAGTATAATACCCTTGGTGGTATTTGACCTTTGCTGAGATAACCAACATAATCGGTAACAACGGTTGAGCTCCTGCTTGATGCTTCCTGTGTAATAAGAAATGCATTACGTGATGCTCCCAATGATATGTGACAAGCGTAAGAAATCATAGTGCAGTCAAGAGCATACATATAGAGCGCCCCCAACAACTGAGAGGTACCATGGTGGCCTCTCTGCTCTAACACGCATAGCTATTCTGCTGTCAAGCCAACCAGTATGGATCTTATTTTCTCTGTATTCTGTGGCCTGTACAGGTGGAAATTTTAATATCAGATACACGTGTAGATAATGTGTATCATGTAAATAAGATCATTTACTCTAGGGATTATCATACATTCAAAAGATCCACTGTGTAATCAACATTTGTGTGTATCTCTCCACGGATTTGGATCTCTTTCAGGCCAAGTACCATATTGGCTATGGCCAAAGACCTAGATTCCCCAAAGGCAAAAACATGACCTGCAACAGAACAGCACTTGACTTGACCAAAAGCATAAAGAGATACAAATAACAGAGAGAATTGTTTTGTGTTACTTACCAAACTGCGAATCAGAAAATTCATGAATTGCTCCTCCCGACTGAAAATTAAGAAAAAGAAAGTAATATTGGGTTAGTATGTCCTTGCACCAAGATATATATTTTAGCAAGAAAACTTATTGAAACCGAGAAACATAAATACTCAGGAGTAATGATTTGCAGCTGTGGTGCTGTGTGATACAAGAAATATTTGGATGGACATATACTTGCCTTAACAGAGAAATAGGCCCAAACATTTGGTTTGCTCTTAAAGTTTAACTCCTGTTGGAAGGAAAGAAAGAAAATAATAGTCAATACATGGGTGCACAGGGGCTGTATTGCCAGATAAAATCACAATCAAGTAAAACCAACCTCCACTCTTCCACTAGTAGGCTTAAACCCATCATCTGGATCCTCACTAGTAACTCTAACTGCAACACAGTGGCCCTTTGGCCTTACAGACTGTGATTTATCCAAATCAAATTTAGTTGCTAGAGCTGATATTTTTCTCCAAGCATGATAGCCGCCCCCATGATCCATTTCGTAAAAGCGCCTAATCTCTGCAAAGGTACATTTCCTCTTTAGGGCCAAGGAATCTCTTCAATCATCAAATAGGGTAGTTCAAATACCTGGAATGTTATAGAGAGGTATGCCCATTCCTACTGCAACTTGGGCCGCGGGCAAGTTTATTTCAGCGATCCATTCAGTCACAGGGTGTTCCACCTTAAAGGAAACCAGACAAAAACTCAAAATGCTAGAACCAGAAAAGAATGCCTCTTCAAAAGAACCTACATTTGAAGTTTAGAACTGACCTGCAACCGTGGATTGAGCTCCAGGAAATAATATTTGCCTGTTTCCATGCTGTACAGATATTCAACAGTAGCAGCACCAACATATCGCACACACTTAGCGAGCCGCCTTGCTGCCTGCTCAAGCTCTCTAACCGTATCTGGAGGGGCAACTGTGATTGGGCCCTCCTCAATGATCTGTTGCAGGGGTAAATTGTAAAATATCTATTCATCGTAAAAATGCAGACATAGATTCCTTCTTTTGTCCTAAATTCTTTTTTTTTTTGTCCACGAGGTCAGACGAATTCCAATAACTCATAGTAGAAACAAAAGATTTTAACGAAGTTCTAAGAGTTAACCTTTTGGTGCCTTCTTTGAACACTACAATCTCGACTGTGCAGTGCTGCCACATTGCCATGTTTGTCACAAAGCAACTGAACCTCCAAATGTCGGCTCTACATAGAAAAACTAAATGCGTTTAAAGAAACATATGCAATCTCACAGAAACTCTAAGGATATGAAGAAAAGTAAATGGTATTCATCATCATATTCGTATACATCACCTGTCTACAATGTACATGGATTGCATTTTAAACAACAATGTTAAAGGAAAATCTTTGAATTGTCCTTACCTGAGATGCAACTTTCATGATGAATATAGGTGAGCCAGGGACTTCTCCTTGCACTTGCTTGAACAGTGATTTCACTTCATCGTCATTATGCACCTACAGATGGCATTAAAATTAGTCATTTTTTATCTGGAACTTCATATTTTTAGTTTCTGTACTGGGGATTATACTTTTGTTATCCAGAGCCCAATTGAAAAGGAAACCAACCTTCCTTATTCCTTTGCCACCGCCACCCCAGGACGCCTTAATCATGGCAGGGTACCCGACCACCTGACAACTAGCCACTGCTTCCTCTGTGGTGGAAACACAAGCATTCTTATATATCTCCTCCGGGATTGAATGGCAGCTTTCTGGTGGAACCTTCACCTACATAGCATTTTATTTAATTTTAAGTAAGCACTAAACTATTGGAGAAAAATAGGGGCAAACACACACAAATAGAAGAAAGCATACATGTGATCCACTCCATGGAAGAGTTGGAACTCCAGCCGCCTGCGCAATAAGAGAAGAACCAATCTTATCACCTAGTGCAGCCATCGCGGCAGATGGTGGCCCAAGAAAAATAATTCCTTTCTCATTCAGAGCATCTGGAAGTTCTGGATTCTCAGATGCGTGACCCCAGCCAGGCCAAACTGCAGACACATGAGTTCTCTCTGCTATCTGTGACAAGTGAATTTACAGTATATCAGCTAACGAACTGTACAAAATGAAAAACATGATCAAACAGATCCATGAGTAGTTGAAAAAAAAATCAAGGTAATGAACTGTGCTAACCTCAACAATAAGCTGTACATTTGCATAGTTGTTATTGTTTGTTCCGCCTGGAACTTCTACAAATTGGTCAGCGATTCTTATGTGCTCGGCATTTATCTTCAAGTCTTCTGGAGTAGCCATAGCAACCAAAAGAATTGCCTTCTCTGTCCCAAAGGTTTCCAAGGCCCATGTACGGATGCTTCGCATGAACTTGACCGCGGCCATCCCATTGTTGGCAACTAGCACACTGTGAATAGGTGAGTCACCACCAAGCGCCTTACAGAACTCATCAACCTCCGATGGAGAGGATGGGTGCCTCAAATTAGGCATCCCATTCAGTATGCCATTCATTTGGTAGAGCTCCGCCATTCTTGGGGCTTCCTATTTTCAGACAGCCTGGTACACGTAAAAGATGCAAATTGTCAGCATATCGATTCTGACACGTGAAAATTGTATGCGTAGTATGAAACTACTACGGTGAAGGCTAGTCCCATTCATCAGACATACACAATTGTTAGTTTCTGAATGGCAGCCAGTGATTAACAAATAATTTGACTATTCAGGCAGCAGGCAGCGGAATACGAAGAGCAAGACCACACAGGCTTTTGGTTTTCTAAGCAGGTGAATAGGCTAGCACGACTAGGTATGTGATCACATACAAGTCCACAGTAGAGGTGACTCCAAAACTGCAAGCACTTGCGGCGAAAAAAAGGAGGGGCCCACCCAATCCCGGCGGAGGCGACCACGGACAAAACAACAAGCTCCAACACCAACCAAACTCAGGAAAAGTACGAATGCCGCGGCCTTGGCTTGACGAATTCCGCTGGGCAGCAAGCAGGATCTCCCTCCCCAAGTGGCACGCCCGTGTCCCGCTCGACGGAATGCCGAGACGAACACGTGGAGCAGGACGGCGACCCAGGAGCGCCGTCGCTGAGCTCGGACGACGCAAGATCGCGTTCCAGAGCTGGAATCGGGCGCGAACGGACTCGAGCCGTCGCAGGCGCGCGCGGAGCCGCACAATTCGAGGCGCGCGTGCAGAGCAGAGATGCCTGCCACAGTAGAGGAACAGAACCAGAGCTAAGCAGAAGCGCCAAGAGAGGAAGAGAGCGTACGTCCGTTCGTCCGTACAGAGGGCGGCCCAGCGCCTGCCGCCGCCGATGAAGGGGGTGGTGAACTGTGGAAGTGCAGACCGTGTTCAGATCAAGATCCACGGACGCGGCGCCTTAAATGCGCGCTAAGCAGCCGCGGCGCTCTGCTCCGTGCCCGCGGGGGGAGGGGCGGAGGGAGGGGGAGGGAGGTGGTGGTGATGGTGGTGCGTCACGGCCCGCGTCGCCGCTGCTGCTGCCGCGCCCGCGCGCGCCTTTTAACTGCCCACAGCGGCGGGGACCACCGCCAGAGCAGAGCAGCAGCCAGGGGTAGAGGGAGAGGGCGGAAGGTGTGGTGATGAACCGAGAGGGCGGGGATTTTGACTGGGAAGGAGGTTGGGGGTTGGATCAACTAACCCCAACCCCAGCCTCATCACGGCGACCATCGCATCCTGCTTTCTGCTCATACAAAGCCCTGCCTCGCCATATCACCCAGCCCGTGGAGAACTCGGTCTGTGCGTCCGTGTCCATTTTTCAAATCCGCGGTAAAGAGTTTCCAGTTTTCTTAAAAGAAAATAAATCTTGATTATATAGGTTGATATAGAAGTCATAATTTTTATAGGACGAAGAGGCATATAACTTTCATTTTGACTAACCAGAGATTGGAGCAAATATTATAAAACAATTTCAGTGTTTCTCTAATAGAGCCACCTACATTAATACATTAATATATAGTGAATGGTACAATTACTATTGTTCGTATTAAAATTGAGACCTATACCTAAGAAATACTTGTATCGGTCAAGAAAGTTACAATATCTCATCCGCCTTTTATATATACATGATGCTAACTACGTAGTTCACATCTAACTAGTTGTACATTGAAAGTGCAAGACTTTTATCAACTAGACCATGTATTAAAAAAGATTAGACGGTAAAGCACACATGAAGCCAACGATTTTGCTATAAAGTGTTATAAAAGTACATTGCCTTTCCAAGTCAGTCAGTGGACGAGTGGATGACGATCATCTCACACGAGACTCCTCAACGAATGCCTTGGATGATTGAAGTAAAACCAGCCAATGGTAATCTAAGTACCCTATGTAACCACTCAGGTGTGACTGTGCAAGCGATTCAACATTAAAATTATATTTATTTCTAAATAAAAAAGAACTGAGAGAGTATGTTTTATTATATCCCAAATCCACAACTTTTGATATGGTCCCATTTGTCCAATTACCCTCTGTGTGACGTGTGGGGCCCACGATAAAAGTTTGGTTATAAACTTGCAAAGCACTGCAAACTGAAGGAACCCATTCGGCGGGCCGTCGCATGGAAAATTTGTTCACGGCAGCAAGCCGAGTGACACCGACACGATGGAGGCCGTGGACTGGTAGCACAGATCCGGCAGGACCTGTGGATTAGCGCGAGCCGTCATAAGTCTAGTCTGGTCGATGGCATGGCGGGGGAGGTGCACACATCCGCACGTATTAAACGCGCACACGCTGTTCTGTCGCGTCGCGGCTCGATCGGCGTTTCTGCATTGATGGCAGCGTAGGCAGGTGGCCGCTGTGGTGTGGCCTCGCCTCGGAGACGGGTAGTTGGACTTCATGGCTCTCATCGGCACATGTGGGCCCTTCCTCTTTCTCTATCGCTTCTCAACATTTTCCTATTCCTTGGTCTTTCAAAGTATTGTTTTATTAATTCTTTTTAGATAATGATTATTTTATTAATAATCATTTCAAACTTATATTTCCAAGATAGAGCGCAGTTTCTTACGGTGACACACGTATACAGTAGAGATGATAATCGATACTCATTACCCGTATACCCGTGGATATCCGACCCGATAGGTACAGATTTGGGTACAAATTTGTATTTGCAGTACGGGTTCGGGTAGCGGATAAAACTCAATGGATAATTTTTATTGGGTAAGAAAACATCATATTTATATCCTCTTACTCCTACCTGAATACTGACATGTGATTTTCATGTAACATGTGGATTAATAAGAAACTAAAATTTATTATAATAGAAAAAAGAAACTATTTTTGTGGACATAATTTTTTAATATTTAAGTGCTTGCAAGATTATATTTTTTACTATTTGATCATGAACATTGGTTATTTAATTAGACTATTTACATGAGCAAGGCTTTAAGAGCGGGTAATAGATGTACCTGTGGATAAAAAATATCCACGGGTGACGGATAAGGGTAACATTTCTTACCCGTTGCGGATAACGGATACAAATTAGGGTATGTATATTGTCTAACAGATACGGGTAGATGAGAATGATATCCGCGGATACTTTAACCGTTGTCATCTGGTGTGTTCAAATGTCAAATAGAAATTTGGGCGTCGGTCTCGCGAGGGTTGTCTAACTTGACACTTAGGCCCTGTTTGGCACGGCTTAAACTTGTTAAAAAACAGCTTGTCTGAAAAGCTGGTGAACAGCAGCTTAAACTTATATCCTGCTTTTAGTTCATTCTGAGAAGCAGCTGAACTAATAAGTTGCTGGAGAAGCTGACTGTTTGGTACACCCGCAGCTTATTTTTATAAAAAAACTGGTTCAGAAGTTGTGCCAAACAGAGCCTTAGTTGTTATGCATTGTTTTTTGACATGGCCTTATACATGTGTCGCTCTAAACAGTTATATTATTATTAAAAAGGTCATATCCTATAAATAAATAGAGTTATTATTAAAATATTAATTTAAAAGGAAGTCCAGTAATAAAAAGATCTTCGTTTTTCCAATAGCGCCATTTTCTTTCATTTTCCTTAGAGAGCAGGGAACTGTTGGGGAGCCCCACGTGTTGACGTCTACCAAGTAATACGCCAACAAGAATTCTTCAAATGGGAGAGGAAAACATGGGTCATCAAGTCGAGGGCTGAGGGGTGCCTCTCAACCGTGCATCAAATAATTGGGGTATGGTTAGGGCCTAATTAATGGTCATAAAACCTGGTCCCTGCCTCGCCTTGGTCTGATCGATGACGAGCAGCCAATTTATGACGGCTAAGTTAATTTACAACGGCTTTAATATTAGCCATCATAAATAATGTTATTTACAACGGTCACTTCTGGACGTCGTAAATTAAGTCTTACTTCCGACGGTCTGGTGATGGCCGTCGTAAGTTAGGCTCAATTTATGACGCCTAACACTAAGGTCGTCGTAATTAAACATGATCGTCGTAAATACCATCTTATTTATGACGGCTAGGGAACAGCCCATGCCGACCCCGACCCTTTCCGCCTCCGCGCCGCCGCCGCCGCCCTAGTGTAACACCCCAAAATCCTGTCAAGAGGGGGATTTAAAAATTTTTGGACGTGTTGCATGTGTTGCAAAAATTCAAATTCAAACTGGAATTCAAATTAAACTCAAAACAGAAATGAAAAAGAAAAAGAAAAAGAAAAAAATAAATCTTCCCGGCCAGTGGGCCGAAACCCACCAGCCGGCCCATTTGTTCCCGCGCCAGCCCGCAGCCGCGCGCCCCCCTCTTTCCCACTGACACGCGGGGCCCGCCAACCTTTCTTCCTCCTCGCGCTCGCGCCCGCGCTCGGCCGGACTCTTCTCACCCCGAATGGAAACCGCCCCGGATCCTCGCGTATCCCAGCCGAACGTGGACGACGCAAACTCGATCACAACCGAACGCCGCCCTCCCCCGTCTATAAAAACCCCGGCATCGTCCTGTTTTTCCCCACGATTCACCGATTTTCCTCCCGGTGAGAAACCGAGCTTCTCCGGCGAATTCTGCTCGATCTACGCTCGGGAATTCTGATCTAACTCGCTGGTCTTGATCCACCGCCTCCGGGGAACCTTGCAGGTGCAAAAAACTCGGTGATTTGCGGTTCAAACACAGCGCCGACGAGTCTCGCCGTGAATTCACCTCGGACCTCATCGCCGATCACTTTCCAGGACCTCCGAGCTCCAGAAAACCCCCGAGGTGAGATCCCCGACCTCCCCTCTGTAAGGGCCTCAGTTTTTGACACACATTTGCAGTTTTCATCACCACACCACACACCTCATTTGAGGAAGGATGATGAACACAAATGAAGAGCAAGTAACAATTATCAACATGCTCATTAGAGAATAAACTCACACATTGCAAAAGTGGTATTTTCCACATGTGAGATAGATGGGCTGGACATATGAAAACTCCTACACTTTACTAAGGATGTCCATCCCAAGTTTCACCCAAATTCAAAACCCTTTTTGAGGTCATTTTGGGGATAGTTAGGAAGAGGGCAGTTTGAAACCATATTCAAATTCAAATGGTTTTTATCCCATGAATTTAAAAGTGGGAGGCATATTCTTACTCAACACATTTTTGTAAGCTCACACACCAATTTTCACTCCATTTGGAGTTGATCTTGACATGAGTTAAGTGGGAGAAATTCAAACTTTATTTGAATTTCAAACTGAACTTGTGCTGAAATTCATTCAAACCAAACCTCATTTGAACTTTGATCAATTCAAATGGCTCATGGGTGAATAATTTGAATTGCCAAGGGTAGTATGGGGTTCACTGTTTACAACAGTGATTAGAAGTAAATTTCAGAGGTTAAAATGAGGGGGGACCCACATGTCAGCCTCTACTTCAACACAAACCGACTGAAACGCAGCTCCATCGGTTCCCGGGTGCAGTGTGCGCGCGCCACCGAGGGGGGCAGCCGGCGCCAGCTCCTGCTACGCGCCCCAAGCCGGAGACCAGTCGCCGGGCTACTTATCCCCTCCCCGGCGTGCTCCGATCGCCCATTCCCCGAGCTGCCGACATACTCGGCCTGTTCTTCCACTGCAACCGCCGCCGCTCGAGCTCACGCTTGATCAAGCCCGATCACTCGCGAGCACAGCCTCCTCCACAGCAAAACGGCACCGGGGGATCGTAAGCAACCTTCTAGGCACCGTGTTGGCCAGTGAGCAAGCATCCTCGAGCTGTACCGAGCCGTTTCTCCGGCGAGCCGAGCATCGCCGCCGATCGGGCTCCCGTGGATAGCACAGCACAGCCGTTGTCACGTCCTCTTCTCTACACAAGAAAGGTGCGTGATTGTATGTAGATGGAGTAGCCGAAAGCCGTTTGACGATTGATCAACCCTCGGCCGAGAATTTCCAAATTTACTCTTGATCAGTTCATAAGGACCGAGCTCACCTTCGGGTGAAATTCGTGCTCTATGCACGAGGGTTGGACGAGCTCGTTACCTAGTAGCTTCTACGCACGATAGCGCCCACGCTCGAACTGGAATTAGAGAAAACCATCGAGAATCGGCCATGATATGGCTGTTTTCCCCGCCGCCATGGCTGAACACCTCGGCTCACCGCCGAGAGCATAGTTGCCGGTATTCCTAGCTTCCACCCAGCCCTGGTTCGTGTTTCCCACGCTCTACTGATACTCTCCGACCGATTCCCGGTCGATTTGGTGCACGGGAGAGCGGGACCGACCTCACCGGAACCCTAGCAGGTGCTGTCACCGGTGCGCACGGGTTTCCGGTCATCGCCGGCGGCCGGCGACCCCACCATCGAGTCCAGGGGGTCAGTAAAGGGGCAGGCGGCGAGTTTCGGGCCGGGGGTGGCCGGGAGCTCAGTTCCGGCGAGGGTCGCCGGAGATCACCGCCGCCGCGCAGTTGGCACGAGGAGGGAGACGACGCACTGTGTGCGGGGCCCACCAGCCAGAGTTTAAACTTTTTCCCGAATTTCAGTTTCAGTTCAAACTTCAATTCCTTATAACTTTGGCTAGAAAGCTCCAAATTGAGTGAACCAAATTTTGCTGGATTCAGCTCTCCGAGTACTTTCCAGCAAATAAAGTTTCACTTCATGAAAACCCTTAATTTTCCAGAATTTATTCCTCAAAGTTTAAACTGTTAGGAATTTTAACTGGAGAATCCTGTGGAGGAAAATCCTGAAATTTTGCTGGGATATTCACCAAAATATCCCTGAACTACCATAAAAATTTCAGGTCCATTTGAGCTCATTTAATCCACTTAATGGTGTGATTAGTGAAACTGTTCCAGAGAAAATAGAAAATATTCAGAAACATTTTCAGATCTTTAGTTAGGAACCCCCAAATTAAGTGAGACCAAATCCATTAGAACCCTCTGAAAATCTAGTTTTCAGAAAGTCATAGTTTGCTTAATGAAAATTCCTAGAACACCCTAAGAGTTCCAATTAAGATCAAGGATATAATTAATTGTGGAGGGCTCAAATGAGCTTTGCTACAACTAAAACTTGACCAAATCTCTGTTTAGGTTGTAACCAAGCCACAGTAAAAGTTTCACAGTCATTAGGTCTCTCTAGCAAGGGTTATAGATTTCGCAACTTCAAAGTTAATATAAATGCATTTAAATTGATACATATGTTTCTTATATCATGTAGTTGCTAAGGTCGAGGAGGAACCCGAAGTCCTAGACTTCGTTACTCCGGAGGAACAGATAGCCTACGACCAAGAGCAGCAAGGCAAGCTCCGGTTTGCATTAACCTTTTTACAAATGTTTATTGTTTTGAGCACATCTTTGAATATTGTTCTTTGCATTAGAGTCTTGATTGGAAACCCAACTGCATAGCCAAGAAAACCATGGGTTGGGTTTAGGATTGAAAACCTCGTTAGCCACTGCATTGCTAAGATAGAGTAGGATTCGGTACAAGTCGAGTAGTTGGACTACTCGCGAGCATAGGCTAGAGGCACTCGACTCGGGTAGTGATAGCACATGAAACACATGGCAAGAAAATAAGACCAAGCGGAGGTTAAGGGCAGCAGGACTTTAGGGCCTGTGTGGTGTAGCTCCACTTGCGTCGATTGAGGACCAAGCCGTGTGCGGGCCTGTTGAACAAGCTAGAACAGTACCGAAGACCTACCGGCTATATGGGAACCGGAAAACCGATGTAACTCGGGTAGCTGGGTGTTGAGGCATAGCTGGTCGTTCAGAGGGTAGGTTGAGAGCTCGAGGTGTAAATCGGCTGGCGGCACTGAGATGCGCGTGCAGAGACCTCTTGCTCGGGACGATTGGACCGGTTCAACATTTGGCTAACGGGTGAAAGGTAGTCGCGTACGACGTCCGTGATGGTTGTTGTAGGCAACATCGAGTACGGGCGTACGTGACGGGTTGTTCGGGTAACCCTGCAGGTGTAAATCGATTATAATCGCCGTCCCTCGCGGTCAGTGAGTACCACTTGTTCACTGTACCGTGACGTAGAAAGAACAGGCTAGTCACATGTTAAAATGTTGCTGATTGAAAGCTGTACATTGATTGTTAATGATATGCTGTAGTTTAGAGCTAACTAAAGTTCTTTTCAACTTTGGGCAAAGTACATGAGAGAAATGCGTTTCTTGTTTGATTGCGGCTCTCTCATGTGCCTTAGCGTAAGGTTCTCCACGACCTGCTGCTAAAACTTGAAAGTAAGGTTCTACTAATTAGGCGAGTCCTTTCAACTGATTTTTACCTCATGTAACCCATTACCCTCATGTAGAAGTTCCATGTTTAGGTGAGACGGGTCAGACTTGCTGAGCCTTCGTGCTCACTGCTTGTGTTTGAAGCTTTTGCAGGGTTCTATGAGGAAGGGACTCCCGAAGAGGAGACGAAACCCCAGGAGATGGAACCCCGTCGAGTGGGAGTCGTGCACGCCGCAGAGTTAGTGTGCGTGTGTGCTAGCAAGGACACGTTCGAGGGCTGAACATGCACTTGATGCTTAGTCTACGCCCGCGAGTGTAGACTGAACTTATTTTGATGTAAACATGTTCATAAACTTGTTTATGTAATAAAATTTCCGCTTCCGCTTTGTACCTTTGATGTGTGTTATACGGTGCTGTGCAACGCAGCACCCCTCAGCGTGATCCTGGCTCAACAGGACCAATGGGGTCGTGTCACCCTCTACCGATCTATGCCATAAAATCACAGTTCTAGGAAGAATTGACGAAGATCCGAAACTCTCCGGCGAGATCGCCGCCTCCCACCGCCGTGCGCCGCCGGGCAGCGCCGCCCGCGCTCGATCAGAGCGACGTGGCCGCTTGTGCGCCGTCTATTTTAAATCACACGGTAGAGATTAAATCCCCGCGTAGCGGTTCGATGTTATAATCTCAGCCGTCTGTTTTAAATCGGACGGTCCACGTCAGCCCCGCGTTATAAAGGCCGAAATTCTTACGCGCTACCCCCTGAGGTTCTCGACAAATACGAGCTAGCCCCGGAAACTTCTGATCTAGCCCCTGGAACTTCAGAAAATCATGTAAATTCATTTAAAAATCAGTTTTAGCCCCTGGACTTAATAAAAATTAGGACAACCCCTCTGTTATATGTAGCTAGACCCCTGAAAATTCTTAAAATAATATTATAGACCCTGTAGTGGGGTGAGTTTACCTTTTTAACCCTATTTGATATTAAATTTAGGAAATTGAATATGTGGTTAGTATTTAAAATTTAAAAGATGGGACAAACACATTGTAAATTCAAATTAAAAACTTTCCTAGTACTTGGAAAACCTTGGAGTGAGATAAAAATAGATTTTTGGCTGAAATGAATCTGTTTAATTGATTATTCACATTTATTAGATATAGGGACATGTTTTTAAGTAGAGAATAATTCTGAAAATTTTTAAAACGAATGTAAAATAGTTCACATCAGAGGAGAAGTTCAAAAATATATTATTTAATATTTTAGACCTAAAACCTATTCTGTTTAGATGAGGTGTCTTACTATTTTTATAATAAAGTGTACATTTAGGCATAGGAAATAAATCTAAAAATATATCAAACTAGGTATAAATAACTAGAAAATGATAAATAAAGTTTCCAAAATCCAAAGAATTCAGTTTAGGGTTGGTAGAAGGTTTGAAGACACATATGAAGTAAGAAAACACCTTTTATGCATACTTTGTGGCTAAAATGTGTATCAATTAAATATAAGGGATTTATTTAAATTAGAAATTCATATATAGTATGCTAACATGAATATGAATACAAAAATAGAAATCATATGCACATGTTTTAAAGTGCATGTAAGCCAAAATCAACACACATAGAGTAACCACAACACATAGAAATGAGAATGGCTTTCATAAATGTGAATGTGTGTCTTGTATGAAGGAGAAGTGTGAACTATGTCTTATGACTTGTTGTTTTCTTTTGCTATGTGTGATGGTATGAGTAGAGCCTGCTCCAGAGCAAGTTCATCCTTTCCAAGATCAGGACTACCCATTCCAAGAGCAGCAGGAAGGAGGCAAGTGTCCTTGACCACTTTGATCCTATACTAGGATGTGTAGTTAGAACTATTTGCATTGTCAATTGAAATATGAAACCCATGCTAGGATGTTTCCCTAGAATTGCATTACCTTGTTTCCTTGTAGCTTGGGTTGGGATTTACTTTATCATGTCATTTATTATTATGCATATGCTTAGCCATACTTAGAATGGGATATTTGGGATATGAGATCATCAGTTTATTTTACCATACTCTTGAATGAGATATTGTGAGTTATGTAGAGGTAGGGATCAAGGCAAGTTGGATGTTTTGGTTGGTGCTGGGTGCACGAGACTCGGGTTTGTGTTTAGTACTTGCCTGGATCCTAAGGACCGGTTCATGGAGCATGTAACCTGGCTTTACCGTGCCAACCACATGCTGAGATGGGGCAGCTTGGCCAATTAATTAGGTGTATCCCCAGCGTAGTATGGGTGTGTTGGATGGTGCGGGGAATAGGTGTCAGCTGGACTACCATATGAACCGCAAGGCTCAAGAGGGGGCCACTGCAGCGGGGTTGGAGCCTCTTGTATGCTGTTAGGGGTGAAACCTCAGTGGGCCCACGATCGTCGGGAATCCCTTTGTAAAGGCTTCGTAGTGATCTCCTGGCTACACACCTGGGAAGTGTAAATGTGGTTCGTGGCCACTGGCATAATGGAGGTTCTTTTAGTCCACCCGGCAACGGGGGATGAAATCACTACATGTGGGTACAGTGGTGCAAACTCTGCAAAGTCAAAACTGTCATGACAGCCGTGCTCACGGTCAAGAGCGGCTTGGACTTATTCATGATTAGAGTACGATGACCTTGGAGGTTGTGGATGTTAAGCGGGGAGCTTAACATTGGAAATGATGGTTATGGTTATTTGATTATGATGATGGGATGGGAAATTTTGACCATTTCACTTGTGTAGTAATGTAGGTGCTTAATAAGCTAAGGTGATAGGTATTAATTGTATAGTGCTTTAACCATGAGTTCAACCTCTCCTTGTTCTAGCCATGCACGACATAACTTTCCCACACTTGCTGAGTACCATTGATACTCAACCTTGCATATTTGTTGGTTTATATTGCTGCTCAGGTCAAGATAATGAGGTGGTGTATAATGATCAAGACTTTGGACCCGAAGAAGGTTTCTAGGTTCATGGAGTCCCTCGGGCAACGCCTGTAACGGAGCCCACAAGAATAATATTCCGCTGCTAGTTTATTTATTTGTGATGAACTTATTATTGTCCATCGAGACATATGCTTTGTAAGACTTATTTATATTCGACACCTGGCTTATAATAAATGATGCTTCACTATTTGTCATCACATGTATGAGAAAATGATCCTGGCATACATGTGATATTCACTCGGTTGTTCTTCGGAGAAACCGGGTGTGACAGAAGTGGTATCAGAGCCAGGTTGCCCGTAGGAACGTGGACCTAGGTATAAATGGACGTATTTAAGGGCCCTATTTTCTTAAAAACTATTTTACAATGTGTGTGTTGAAAAGTGTTATTTAATGGAGTCACTTTCTTCATCTTACCCCAACTTTCATTCAAAATAGGATTTTTGTTTAAAAGTTTATCTAACATGAGTTTAAATGCTTTCTGTTTTAGATGGTTCGCATGATTCGCACCGCTCGCAAGTCCACAGGAGGGAGAGTTCCCGTAGTTGCCCTAGCCCAAAGAGAGGAGAGCCGTCCGGTGACGTACCTTTCCTACGGATTGGCAGTAGGAGGCTTGTTGCGCCGTCTTCGACGTATGCTCCAAGCCGCCGGCAATACGGGCAAGCTAATCATACACTATAGCTCCACCAGGACCATCCGTGAGAAGAGGGAAGAATGGAGTTCAGAGATGAGGATTATCCACGAAAATCAGCTGCTCAAGATCCACCGCTCTCCAGCTTGTCGAGCTACACAGGTCGATGCGGAGAAGGATGTTACCTGGGAGGCCATCACCTGCCAGAGTCACATCTATCGTCGACACCTGGACAGAACTGAGTACATGTATGTCCTCCAGCGCGAGAGTGGTACAACGGAGTATAAGTACCCGCCAGTGCAGCAAGGGACTTCCCATGAGCACATAGACTTGTGCTTGGAGGATGCTGCTATGCTCAGCACTCGATTGCAGGAGTGTCAGCAGGAGCTTCAGAATGTTCAGGACACCCTGAAGGAAACCGAGGCGTTGCTTCGGGCCTGTTTGAGGGCGAGAGAAAGAGGAGATGGGAATGAACTGTGTGTCACCGTGAATGATACATGGACTCCTGACTCCCCAGATCGCCGGGCGATCAGGCGTCGTCGCACTTCTCCACCAGCAGCCTCCCCACCCAAAGCGGAGTCAGAAGGCAGCCGCAATAATGAGGAAGATCCCGAGGAGCCAGCTCAGTGATACAAGTAGTGTAGAGTTTTTTCCTTAGTTAGCAAGATGTCGAATAGTTGAGTCGTTACGTTAGTTAATGGTGTGTTAATGCTTGGTGTGTGACGTGAGTTGTGGAAGCCATGAGCAATTGTCCACAGCCTCGTCTTTAGATTGTTTTGCTTTGGTGTGTGAACCTACATGAAATAATAGTGCATTTATTTTTGTGTGAGATATGAACCCTCAGAAAAGTATAACAAAGCTTCAACACTTCAAAGTACAAACAAGTGAAAGTCGTGACATAATACGTAATACTTTAAATTAACATTTGGTTGATCATGCTAGATGGCCGGAAGAGGAAAAGGTCGTGCTGCCAACCCCGCCAACAACAACGATGAGGCCTGCAACCCTCATCTTTCTGGAGGCCAAGACAGGGGTGGTCGCCGTGAAGGAGTTGATCCCCTGCACCAAATGCTTGAGAATCAAAATCAGCTCATCCAGAACTTGACTCAAGTGGTGGCCAACTTGCATCAAGTTCCACCTCCACAAGCTGCACCACGCCAACCAAGGTTGAGTGAGTTTCTAGGAACTCAACCTCCAAAGTTTGCAAGTGCTGCTGAACCTCTGGAGGCAGATGATTGGCTAAAGACCATTGAGAGCAAGATGAGGATCATACAGTGCCAAGGGTATGAGAGGGTGTTGTTTGCCTCTCATCAATTGCATGGACCTGCTGCTGATTGGTGGACCGCCTACGCGGCCGCCCATCATGACCCTGAGAACATCACTTGGGAAGAGTTCAAGCGTAGCTTCCGCAACCATTACATACCAAGGGGTGAACTCAAAAACAAGAGGAAGGAGTTTTTGGGGTTGCAGCAAGGTAACATGACTGTGAGGGAATACCTCACTAAATTTACTCAACTCTCTTGTTATGCACCACGGGACATAGAGACTGATGAGCAGAAACAAGATTGTTTCGTCGAAGGACTTACCGCAGAAATGCAGTGTGCAATGTCCTCCAATGAGTATGAAAGCTTCCAAAAGATGGTGGACAAAGCGTTTTTGGTAGAAAGGAAGCTGAAGGCCTTGGAAAATGAGAACAAGAGGAAGGCCGGGTGGTCACATCAAGCCTCAGGGAGCAACACCCGCCCACGTCTGATGCAGCAACCCGCAGGGCCGACGAACCATGCTGCGGTACCCTACTCAGCACCAAGAGGGTACAACCCGAACTACAGGCCTCCGGCAGCACCAATACCGCCACAACGTCAGTTCGTACAGCAGCCTCGCCCTACGTATCAACCTCGACCAGCAGTGCAAGGACCCCCAAACCAACCCCAAGACAACAAAGGCCAGGCACCTAAGGTTGGGGTGCAATGTTTCAACTGTGGTGAAGTGGGGCACTACGCCTATAAGTGCCCAAAGAAGAAGCCCACGCAGCCACCACAGCAGAATGTAATGAGAGGACGAGTGAACCACGTCACCATGGAGGAAGCGCAAGAGGCACTTGACGTGGTAGTTGGTAAGTTTCCTGCCAATTTACACATTGCAACCCTGCTGTTTGATTCTGGTGCTACCCACTCGTTCATTGCTCAAGGGTTTGTTAAGAAGCATGATCTAGCAACAAAGCAAATGAACCATATGCTAGCAGTAAACTCTCCAGGTGGAGAAATAAGGACAAGACAAGTGTGTCCCAAGGTGAATCTAGACATTAATGGGGTGGTATTTACTGCCAACCTCATAGTGATAGATTCCCAAGGGATTGATATTATTTTGGGCATGGACTGGTTGACCAAACATAAGGAATCATCCATTGTTCGACCAGAACGGTGGAACTAACGCACCCTAGTGGCACAAAAGTAAAGTTTGTAACAATACAAGAGCCTAGAAGGGACGTTAAAATAAATCAAGTTGAGGTGAAAGTGGAGGAGATCAGGACCATCAGGGAATATCCCGATGTTTTTTCGGAGGAGTTGCCAGGTATGCCTCCCGATCGTGAAGTGGAATTCGCAATTGAGCTAGTGCCTGGAACAACTCCGATATACAAGAGACATTATCGGATGGACTCCAAGCAGCTGGGAGAACTCAAGGATCATTTGAGAGAATTGACAGAGAAGGGGTATATTCGTCCTAGTTCCTCACCATGGGGAGCTCCAGACATATTTGTGCCCAAGAAGGACGGAACCCAGAGGTTATGCGTGGACTACCGTGCCTTGAATGAGGTAACCATCAATAATAAGTACCCATTACCCCGCATTGAAGACTTGTTTGATCAATTGAGGGGAGCTTGTGTGTTCTCAAAAATTGATCTCAGGTCGGGATACCACCAACTTAAGATAAGGCAATCTGATATTCCCAAGACAGCTTTCGTATCTGGTTACGGACTGTATGAATACACTGTTATGCCTTTCGGGATAACTAATGCCCCGGCATACTTCATGTATCTCATGAACAAGGTATTCATGGAATATCTGGTCAAATTTGTGGTGGTTTTCATAGATGACATTCTCGTCTTCTCCAAAGATGAAGAAGAACATGAGAAACATCTAAGGTTGGTGTTGCAGAGGCTGAGAGAACATCAACTATATGCCAAGTTGAGCAAGTGTGAGTTTTGGCTGAAGAAAGTTCCCTTGTTAGGACATATAATCTCGGAGGGAGGAATCTCCGTGGATCCCGCCAAAATCGAGGATATACAGAAGTGGAAGACCCCTGAAAATGTCAGGGAAGTTCGAAGTTTCTTGGGATTGGCTGGATACTATCGACGGTTTATTGAGGGATTCTCTAAGATCTCGAGACCCCTCACCAAACTGTTGGAAAAGGGAATCACATTCACATAGACGCCGCAGTGCGAGACGAGTTTTCAGGTGTTAAAGAAAAGATTGACAACAACCCCAGTGCTAGTTATGCCGAATATGCAGAAGAACTTTACGGTGTACTGTGATGCCTCTGGAAACGGGTTGGGATGTGTTCTCATGCAAGAAGGGCATGTCGTGTCTTATGCATCCCGGCAGCTCCGGAAGCACGAAAAGAACTATCCTACACATGACCTAGAGCTAGCCGCAGTGGTACACGCGTTGAAAATTTGGCGGCACTACTTGATGGGGAAGAGGACAGAGATATATATGGATCATAAGAGTTTAAAGTACATTTTCACACAGCCAGATCTCAACCTCAGACAAAGGAGATGGTTAGAGCTAATCAATGACCTTGATGTGGGCATCCACTATCATCCTGGGAAAGCAAACGTCGTGGCAGATGCTTTAAGTCGGAAAGTGCAGGTCAATAAGTTGAGCTTGAAGGACATTCCTGCAGAATTGAAGGACGAGGTTATAAGGCTCAATCTATGCCTTGTGAATAGTGGTGAAGCCATCGCTATGGAAGTGGACTCCACACTAGAGCGAGAAATACGCGAGGGTCAAAAGGATGACGAGAAGATACAAGAAATCAGGCAACTTATCAAGGAAAATAAAGCCCCTGGTTTCCGAGAGGATGAACAAGGAACGGTGTGGCACGGGAAAAGAATCTGTGTGCCAGAAATAAAGATCCGCGAATTGATTTTGAAGGAGGCTCACGTTTCTGACTATTCCATCCATCCTGGGAGTACGAAGATGTACCAGGACCTCAAGAGAAGGTATTGGTGGTATGGCATGAAGCGAGATGTCGCGAAACATGTTGCCCTATGTGACACATGTCAGTTGGTGAAAGCAGAACATCAACGACCCACGGGATTATTGCAACCACTCAAAGTGCCTGAATGGAAATGGGAAGAAATCGGCATGGATTTCATAGTGGGATTGCCTAGGACCCAATTAGGATATGATTCAATATGGGTCATCATCGACAGGCTAACCAAGGTAGCCCATTTTATCCCCGTGAAGGAAAGCTACAGCGGATCAAAATTGGCGGAGTTGTACATGTCAAGGATCGTGTGTTACCATGGAGTGCCAAAGAAGATTGTGTCGGATCGAGGGACACAATTCACCTCAAGGTTCTGGCAGAAGTTGCATAAGACCATGGGAACCCATCTGAATTTCAGCTCTGCCTATCATCCTCAAACTGACGGGCAGACGGAAAGAACCAAACAGATTCTTGAGGATATGCTGAGAGCATGTGCACTCAAAAACAACCGGAGTTGGGACAAGAACTTACCGTATGCGGAATTCTCCTATAACAACAGCTATCAAGCTAGTATGAAGTTGTCACCGTTCGAAGCTTTGTATGGGAGGAAGTGCAGAACTCCCCTATTTTAGAACCAAACAGGGGAAAGTAAAGTGTTTGGTCCCGAAGTACTACAAGAAGCCGAGGCGAAAGTGAGGGAAATTCGCAACAACTTGAAGATAGCCCAGACACGACAAAAGAGCTATGCCGATGTACGGAGAAGAGAGCTCATTTTCAATGTGGGAGAATTTGTCTATCTCAAGGTGTCCCCTATCCGAGGACTTCGTCGATTCAAGGTGAAAGGGAAGTTGTCACCTCGATACATCGGACCCTTTCAAGTTCTAGAGAGGAAAGGCGAAGTGGCGTATCAGCTAGAATTACCGGCTCGCCTATCGGATGTGCACGATGAATTCCATGTGTCACAGCTCAAGAAATGTCTGAGGACACCTGAAGAGATGCTACCCATGAATGAGGTTGAAGTAGCTGAGGATCTGTCTTATGCCGAGCAACCATCCAACATTTTGGAGACAATGGAATGTCTCACAAGAAATAAAAGAATCCGGATGTGCAAGGTGCAGTGGAAGCATCATTCGGAAGAGGAAGCCACCTCGAAGCGAGAAGATGAGCTTAAGGCACAATTTCCGGAATTGTTTTCTTAGGACCCCAATCTCGAGGACGAGATTTCTTTTTAGGTGGGGTAGAGCTGTAACACCCTAAAATCCTGTCAAGAGGGGGATTTAAAATTTTTTGAACGTGTTGCATGTGTTGCAAAAATTCAAATTCAAACTGGAATTCAAATTAAACTCAAAACACAAATGAAAAAGAAAAAGAAAAAGAAAAAAAACAAATCTTCCCGGCCAGTGGGCCGAAACCTACCAGCCGACCCATTTGTTCCCGCGCCAGCCCGCAGCCGCGCGCCCCCCTCTTTCCCACTGACACGCGGGGCCCGCCAACCTTTCTTCCTCCTTGCGCTCGTGCCCGCGCTCGGCCGGACTCTTCTCACTCCGAATCGAAACCGCCCCGGATCCTCGCGTATCCCAGTCGAATTTCGTTCGTGGACGACGCAAACTCGATCACAACCGAACGCCGCCCTCCCCCGTCTATAAAAACCCCGGCATTGTCCCGTTTTTCCCCACGATTCACCGATTTTCCTCCCGGTGAGAAACCGAGCTTCTCCGGCGAATTCTGCTCGATCTACGCTCGGGAATTCTGATCTAACTCGCTGGTCTTGATCCACCGCCTCCGAGGAACCTTGCAGGTGCAGAAAACTCGGTGATTTGCGGTTCAAACACCGCGCCGACGAGCCTCGCCGTGAATTCACCTCGGACCTCGTCGCCGATCACTTTCTAGGACCTCCGAGCTCCAGAAAACCCCCGAGGTGAGATCCCCGACCTCCCCTCTACCGATCTATGCCATAAAATCATAGTTCTAGGAAGAATTGAAGAACATCCGAAACTCTCCGGCGAGATCGCCGCCTCCCGCCGCCGTGCGCCGCCGGGCAGCGCCGCCCGCGCTCGATCAGAGCGACGTGGCCGCTTGTGCGCCGTCTATTTTAAATCGCACGGTAGAGTTTAAATCCCCGCGTACCGGTTCCATGTTATAATCTCAGCCGTCTGTTTTAAATCGGACGGTCCACGTCAGCCCCGCGTTATAAAGGCTGGAATTCTTACGCGCTACCCCCTGGGGTTCTCGGAAAATACGAGCTAGCCCTAGAAACTTCTGATCTAGCTCCTGGAACTTTAGAAAATCATGTAAATTCATTTAAAAATAATTTTTAGTCCCTAGACTTAATAAAAATTAGGAAAACCCCTCTGTTATATGTAGCTAGACCCCTGAAAATTCTTAAAATAATATTATAGACCCTGTAGTGGGGTGAGTTTACCTTTTTCACCCTATTTGATATTAAATTTAGGAAATTGAATATGTGGTTAGTATTTAAAATTTAAAAGATGGGACAAACATATTGTAAATTCAAATTAAAAACTTTCCTAGTACTTGGAAAACCTTGGAGTGAGATAAAAATAGATTTTTGGCTGAAATGAATCTGTTTAATTGATTATTCACATTTATTAGATATAGGGACATGTTTTTAAGTAGAGAATAATTCTGAAAATTTGTAAAATAAATATAAAATAGTTCATATCAGAGGAGAAGTTCAAAAATATATTATTTAATATTTTAGACCCAAAACCTATTCTGTTTAGATGAGGTGTCTTACTATTTTCATAATAAAGTGTACATTTAGGCATAGGAAATAAATCTGAAAATATATCAAACTAGGTATAAATAACTAGAAAATGATAAATGAAGTTTCCAAAATCCAAAGAATTCAGTTTAGGGTTGGTAGAAGGTTTGAAGACACATATGAAGTAGGAAAACACCTTTTATGCATACTTTGTGGCTAAAATGTGTATCAATTAAATATAAGGGATTTAATTAAATTAGAAATTCATATATGGTATGCCAACATGAATATGAATACAAAAATAGAAATCATATGCACATGTTTAAAAGTGCATGTAAGCCAAAATCAACACACATAGAGTAACCACAACATATAGAAATGAGAATGGCTTTCATAAATGTGAATGTGTGTCTTCATAGAAGTGTGAACCATGTCTTATGACTTGTTGTTTTCTTTTGCTATGTGTGATGGTATGAGTAGAGCCTGCTCCAGAGCAAGTTCTTCCTTTCCAAGATCAGGACTACCCATTTCAAGAGCAGCAGGAAGGAGGCAAGTGTCCTTGACCACTTTGATACTATACTAGGATGTGTAGTTAGAACTATTTGCATTGTCAATTGAAATATGAAACCCATGCTAGGATGTTTCCCTAGAATTGCATTACCTTGTTTCCTTGTAGCTTGAGTTGGGATTTACTTTATCATGTCATTTATTATTATGCATATGCTTAGCCATGCTTAGAATGGGATATTTGGGATATGAGATCATCAGTTTATTTTACCATACTCTTGAATGAGATATTGTGGGTTATGTAGAGGTAGGGATCAAGGCAAGTTGGATGTTTTGGTTGGTGCTGGGTGCACGAGACTCGGGTTTGTTTTAGTACTTGCCTGGATCCTAAGGACCGGTTCATGGAGCATGTAACCTGGCTTTACCGTGCCAACCACATGCTGAGATGGGGCAGCTTGGCCAATTAATTAGGTGTATCCCCGACGTAGTATGGGTGTGTTGGATGGTGCGGGAAATAGGTGTCAGCTGGACTACCATATGAATCGCAAGGCTCAAGAGGGGGCCACTGCAGCGGGGTTGGAGCCTCTTGTATGCTGTTAGGAGTGAAACCTTAGTGGGCCCACGCTCGTCAGGAATCCCTTTGTAAAGGCTTCGTAGTGATCTCCTGGCTACACACCTGGGAAGTGTGAATGTGGTTCGTGGCCACTGGCATAATGGAGGTTCTTTTAGTCCACCCGACAATGGGGGATGAAATCACTACATGTGGGTACAGTGGTGCAAACTCTGCAGAGTCAAAACTGTCATGACAGCCGTGCTCACGGTCAAGAGCGGCTTGGACTTATTCATGATTAGAGTACGATGACCTTGGAGGTTGTGGATGTTAAGCGGGGTGCTTAACATTGGAAATGATGGTTATGGTTATTTGATTATGACGATGGGATGAGAAATTGGGACCATTTCACTTGTGTAGTAATGTAGGTGCTTAATAAGCTAAGGTGATAGGTATTAATTGCATAGTGCTTTAACCATGAGTTCAACCTCTCCTTGTTCTAGCCATGCACGACATAACTTTCCCACACTTGCTGAGTACCATTGGTACTCAACCTTGCATATTTGTTGGTTTATATTGCTGCTCAGGTCAAGATAATGAGGTGGTGTATAATGATCAAGACTTTGGACCCGAAGAAGGTTTCTAGGTTCATGGAGTCCCCCGGGCAACGCCTGTAACGGAGCCCACAAGAATAATATTTCGCTGCTAGTTTATTTATTTGTGATGAACTTATTATTGTCCATCGAGACATATGCTTTGTAAGACTTATTTATATTCGACACCTGGCTTGTAATAAATGATGCTTCACTATTTGTCATCACATGTATGAGAAAATGATACTGGCATACATGTGATATTCACTCGGTTGTTCTTCGGAGAAACCGGGTGTGACACCCAGGCTCCCCTGACCCGCACGTCGCCACCCCCGCGCGCCTCCGCCTGTTCGTACACTCCGGCACCTCTACCGGCGACACCAGCAACAACTCGTAATATGTTCATTTGTTCGTTTATATTTCCATCTCTACTGATGCTCTGCTTAAATTCCGCACTCTACCACTAGTATTAGTTGCATCACGGCCCAGGTTGTTGGTTGCCTGCAGCCTTGATTCAACAGGCCTCTATCTATCCACCTCTATCTATCCTTTGGTGTAGTAGGATGACGACACCTGCAGGTCACAGATTCTTTGTCCGCTCTTCTCTTGCCGGATGACCTACTTTACTCGACTTTCTGTCTCTCACCCGAACAATGCGAGTACTTGTTATACTCACATTTTTTTAGATAATGGGAGCTCTCGACCTTCACCTCCACATGTGGAGGTTATAGCCACCTTATTATAATCTCAAATAATATAAACATCTTACAAATTGAGGAGACACGAGATTAAAGCAAATGAGCGACTAACACACTGTTAAGTGAAAACAAACTAGATACACCATCTACATGATACTATTATTAAATCTCCATCCAAAATGGGCAAAAATACGCATTTTCATAGTCTCCATTTCACGTCAAGCTCTTGTCTACATGATGATCCTTTTTTCATTAGTTTGTAGCTGAGTCCAGGTTCTTCCCCAATATGTTTCTTTGAATAGTAACTGCATATAAGTTTTGGATCTACAATTGTCAAAAACAATGGCATTCCTACTTAATCAGATAGCCCAGCATTACGCTGATGCACCTACAATAAACATGTCTCTAATATCAGCCTTGAAATTAAGTAACCACTTTTGAAACATATGTGTGACATTTTGTGGTACTTTGATCCCAAAAGTAATTTGAGTAACTCTCCATAGGAACCTGGCAAAGTGACATTCAAAGAAAAGATGTTGTATACTTTCAGCATGATAACAAAAGACAAATTTTTTATCTCCTTTCCAATTGCGTCTTGCCAGATTATACTTTATCAACACTACCCCTTTGATTAGATACCACATGAATATTTTTATTTTTAAAGGGATTTTTGCTTTCCATAGCCATTTGTTAGTGTTCACCCTCCCACTGCATATCAAGTAGTTATACATGGATTTAACTGAGAAAACAACATTTTGGTTCAAATCCCACCTGAACTATCTACCATGTCATTTAGTCTGATATAGCAACACTGGCTACCATGTTATACCATCTTACCATATTGTTATCTATCAGTACATGTCGAAAAGATATATTTAATGATATACTACTGAAAACTTGATGGACAGTGATATTCTTACACTTGACTATACTATATAATACAATATATTTATGTGGTTATTGTGTTTACACACTTAGATGAAAGTCCAATTGTGATTTTATCCTCCAAAATTAGAGTTCTTGATTTTACCTCTGCGTTGTCGAAACAAAGTCAAAATATGCCCCTACTCCGTTATGTACTGTTAACGGTGTTCAATATTATGAAAAAAAGATAAAAATGCCCCTGTATTTTTACCCTAATTTGATTCATGCTTGTGATTTTGCCAGTATTTTGAATAAACACAAAATAATCTATAACTATATTAAAATAAGGGTAAAATCATAAACATATATTAAAAGTAGGGATAAAATTATAAGGGCATTTCTGTATTTTTTCATCAACCACCGTTAACAACACATAACAAAATAGCGGTATACTTTGGCTTCGTTTCAAAAAAGCAGGGGTAAAATCACAAACTCTAATTTTAGAGGGTAAAATCACAATCGGACTTCAACCAAGGGTATAAACACAATAGCCCCTATATTTATCTTTTAACCTGAAATTACCCAACCATTTATCTTTCTAGAATCTAGTTGATCTTCCATCATTTAGTTTGAAAGTACCCATACTCAAAAATTTATCTTTTATTTTCAGAAGACCAGACCAGAAGTGAGAATCTATCATCCTTCCTTTTAACACTACCAATTTTTTTATTCGTCAAATATTTATTTTTAAGTAAGTCTTGCCATAATCCATCTTCATTAATCAATTTAAATAGCCATTTACTCATTAAACACTGATTTTGGATATCCAAATTCAGAATTTCAACACCTCCCTGATCTTTTGGTTGACAAACAACATCCCATTTCGTTAATATATATTTATTCTTATGGTTGTCTGACTGCCAAAAAAAATCTAGATATCTAGATCTGTAATAATACAACTTTTCAAGGACACCTCTCGGAATCTCAAGAAATGATATCATAAACATTGCAAGACTAGTTAGTGCTTAATTAATCAACACTAGTCTGCCACCTATTGACAAATGCTTACCCTTCCAACTACTTAATTTCTTTTCAAAATTTTGTTCAATGACCTTCCAATTACTATTATTCAATTTTCTATAATGCATTGCTATTCCAAGATATTTATATGGATGTTTGACTATTTTACACCCAAACAATCTAGAATACTGTATTTCCAAATTGTGTGCCTTCCCAAAGCAAAAGATTTCACTTTTATGAAAATTTATTTTAAGGACAAAAAGTTAGGTACATAAGAGTAACTTAAGATTTTTAGCTTTCTCTACGTTATGATCCATGAACAGTAATGTGTCATCTGCATACTGTAATATGGATAGATCCTCTTTCAGCCATAAGATCACATTCCTTGGTAGCAAGAGTATCTACTACTATATTAAACAAAATTGGAGATAGAGGGTCACCTTGTCTTAAACATTTATTTGTTTGGAAGTTTTGACTAAACTGGTCATTGACTTTGATACTAACATGTCCTCCTTTAATATAATTTTCAATCCAGGTATACCATTTATGAGAAAAACCTTTTATTTTTAATACTTGTTTTACAAACGACCATTTTAAATTATCATAGACTTTCTCAAAATCTATTTCAAAAATAATCTCATTTCTCTTCTTCCTATGTAATTCATGAATTATTTCATGTAAAATGACCAATCCCTTCATTATATTCCTTCCCAGCAAAAAAGTTGTTTGCGTAGGGCTAATAATTTTCCTTGCCAAAGCCTTTATCCTATTTGTAATTACTTTTGTGAATATTTTAAAACTCACATTCAGCAAACAAATAGGTCTATACTGCTGAATTTTATTTGCATCTACACACTTAGCTATCAGAATAATTGTACCAAAATTTAACCTATACAGCGGTAAATTTCCTGCATGGAAGTCAATAAATAAAGCCATCAAGTCCTCCTTTATTAGTTCCCAAGAAATTTGATAAAATTCTGCTGGGAAACCATCCGGACTTGGAGCTTTATTATGTTCCATTTGAAACACCATTTTTTACTTCCTCTATAAATGGTTCGGCTAAAATATTTTTTAAATGTGTTACCCGAGGAATATCCTCCTTTCTTGTTTCGTCTAGTATAAACGAATTCACCTCTGGTGCTCCAAATATTTTTTATAATACTTTGTGATATGTATAATTAATTCCTCATCATCACTTATCAAATTATCTCCATCACAAAGTTGATGAATTCTCATCTTTCTGTATTTTCCACTCTCCCAGTTGAAAATATTTAGTGTTTGCATCCCCTTCTTAGAGGTTCTTTGTTTTAGCCCTTTGATACCATTTGAGTTCTTCTTCCCTTAATAACTTCACTAATAGATCATTTAATTCATGTTTTAAATCAACCTCTTGCGATGTGAGTAATGTCGTTTCTGCCTTCTTGTATAGAAAGTCAACTTGGTCTAAAATACTTTTCTTTTCTTTCTTATATTTTCCACTAACATCTTTTGCCCATCCCCTCAAATGTTGGCGACCCGTTGCAGAAGGGTAAGGACCCCCCCCCAACGACCTAAGTGTCCGGTGGGTGCCCGAGCCCCCGAAAGGCCGGCAGGATTTGACTTCGTCCTTCTCCCGCTGTTCTTGAGACCCCAAACATGCCGAAGGATTAAGTCACATGGACGCAGACCCGCGCGTTGACAGTCACCCTATTCTTCCCCCACTCTCTCTCTTTCGTTCTTCCCCCCCCTCTCTCTCATAAATGACTCAAAAATGAATGAGTAACGCAAACCTTTAAAATATGCATCACCTATTTCGTATCGGCCCATCTCACATGCGTTATGCATGTGAGCCGGGTAGGTTCCGAATTATCCCTTTTTAGATAGTCTGGAAGTGACCGAAGGGGCATGCCTATGACGAGACACGGGTCTTAATCCGACGAGATTTCGACAATGTAACCCTGATGTTCTTCGCTGCAATATTATCGGGCGTGCAGTTGGAGAACAGCGGGGTTATGCTGCCAAAATTTTGTTTGGATTCAGACCTGGCGTCTCGTCAGAAGCACGTTCCTCTCAATCACTCTTGGATGGGTTAGGACCTATCCGTCCCAATAGAAGTACGGTTGTGTCATATAGTAAAGTATAAATTAACGATATTTTTCTGGTCTTTAATTTATATTTTACTATATGTCACGACCCTACTTCCATGGGACGGGTAGCTCCTAAACCCACCCAAGAGTGACCGAAAGGAACGCGCTTCTAACGAGACGTCAGGTCTGAATCTAGACAAAATTTCGATAGCATAACCCCGTTGTTCTCCAACTGCACGCCCAATAATGGTGCATCGGAGAACATCAGGGTTATGCTGTTGAAATCTTGTCTGAATTCAAACCCGCGTCTCGTCAGAGGCATGCCCCCTCGGTCACTCCCAGACTGTCCAAAAAGGAACAATTCCAAACCTACCCGGCTCACATGCGTAACGCATGTGAGACGGGCCGATTCGAAACGGGTGATACGTTACTCATTCATTTTTGAGTCATTTACGAGAGAGAGAGAGAGCGAGAGGAAAGAACGAAAGAGAGAGAGGGGGGCAAAGAATAGGGGTGACCGTCAATGCGCAGGTCTGCGTCCATGCGACACGACGACATGGGAGCGGGGCGACATGGGGAGGGAGGAGGAGAGGGTGGCACGACGCCATTGGAAGGGAGGAGGAGAGGGTGGCGCGGCAGCCAGTGGCGTGATGGAGTGGGTGGTGCGGCGGACCAGTCCGGAGCCGTCGTAAATAATATATTTTACACACGCTCTCACGACGGTGTATATATATAGCTAACTGTCATGAGAGCATATAATTATTACTCAATTTTATACATAATATTCAACTAAATAATCAAATGAAGCAAATAGTTAACAATTAAACTAACGAAATAATAAATTATCTAATGTAACAACTACTTATCACCTAAAATTAAACTAATTAATAAACTAAAGACAATTTTCACCTAGGCGTCCGACCAGGCGCGGCGGCAGGCGGCGGACGGTGGTGGAGGCGGCGGAGGTGGAAGGGGGCAGCGAGGGCTGAAGAGACGGAGGCGGAAGGGGGCAGCGGGGACTGAAGAGGTGGGCTCGGGGGCAGAGGCGGGGGCGGAGGCGGGCTCGGGCTGAGGAGCCCAATCACCACAAACCATTGGATGAAATCCGATGGTCCAAATATCAGATGGGTTATATAAAATTGTAATTTTACCCTAACCCTACTCATTCTCTTCCCCACCCCTTCTCTCTCCTCTTCAAGCGCGACGACGGGCAGGAAGTCTGACGCGACAGCGGTGGCGCGGCGGCGGTGGCGACACAAAGCCCCTCTGGCATCCTCCCGCCGCCGACTGGACGCCTAAGCGACGCCTTAACAACGCTGTTTACAACTAAACTAAATTCAATTTACATCTAATACAAACAATTTACAGCTAATGACACCTGAACTAAACTAAATTTACAAACTAAATAATTTACAACTAAACTAAATTCAATTTACAATAAATTACAACTAAAGTAAACTAAATTCACAAACTAAACAACTTACAACTAATATAAATTCAATTTAAAATTAATACAAATAATTTACATAAATTAAACAACAAATATAAAAAGTTACTTGTTTTTGAGGTGGCGTGGCGCGGGAAGGTCGGGGGGGGGGCACGGATGAGGACGGGGGCGGCACGGGGAGGCCGCGGCGGCGCTGGGGGGCCGGGGGAGGCGAGGGACGCTGGGCGACGGCGACCGGGGGCGGGGTCAGGCGGTGGCGTGACAAGGCGACCGACGGCGCGGCGGGTGCGGGTGGAGCTGGGCGGGCGGCGACGCGGCTGGTGTGGACGGTGCGGCGGCGGAAGAAGCGGGCGCGAGCGGGCCGTGAGGCGGCCTGCTCGCGAATAGGTATAAGGATCTTATTTATGATGGCCTAGGTCAGACCGTCGTAAATAAGCTTATATTTACGACGGCTTAGGTCAGACTGTCGTACATAAGCTCTTATTTACGACGGTCGAACTTAGCCGTCGACAGCCATCTTTGGAACCGTCCTAAATAACTTGGACCATCGTAAATGTTGTTTTTTCCCTGTAGTGGCTCTACCCTGAAGCCACGTCCGATTCTAATTCCTGTTGAGCTGGTCAAATTCAGATGATTAGATGGAGACCCCTAATTTTTAGGGCCCGCACGGTGGCCCCTAGGCCGGCCCTGGTTGTTGGGCAACTTGCCGAACGAGCTACGGGAAGAGGAGGCCACCTGCCAGGTAGGTGAGTTTTGTGGAGGCCATCAGCCGGGCCGGCCGGGTTAGGTTTCTGGTAGCTTGTCCTCCGTTCACGAATACCAACGAATTGGTAGGTTTGGTTCGCTGCTTCGGTTGTTCAGGACAGATGGCTTCTACTATTTGGTGGCTAAGGTTCTTCCACTGTTCACGGGATTCACAACATCCCCGTATTCAGAAGCACAGGATTATTTAGAGTTGAGCAGATCGAAAACGATGAAGGGAGAAAGCGCTGGGCCTATTTCCCCACGACCCCGATGCTTGTCCCATACGGCCATACTACTCCCGTGCATCTACCGTTCTAGCTTAATGATTGTTAATTTGGTTTCTATTTGAAGTACAGATGAGATGATTAATTAGGTGGGTTGTTTTGGTGTGCTAATGTTCTGTTGGAGCGGGTAGGTAGATCATGCGTTCCTTCCTGCATCATCCCTTCATCAAGACCACAAGCTGGAAAAAAGGCCCTAGCTAATCGGGAAAACGTAACTGGACGAACAATAGAGAGGCGCACGGAAAGAAAAATCGGCGCAGGCATAAATTAATTATCTTATAGTAATGTTAGAGTACTCCCCATTCTGAAATAAATGACGTTTTGGACAACTAATTTAGTTCAAATTGAACTAGATTTTTTATTCTAAACATTATTTATTTCAGAACAGTGAGAGTATTTCGTAAGAGGATTAAATAATGTGGTTAAGAAGGTGCGCATAGCTTGCTTCAATCACGATAAATGTTCTGCTGCAAGATAAGAGATGATTCATATGGATCACACTAATAAAAAAATATTATCACAAGCGTTTCGTTTTTCAGACCCAAACGGTCCATAAAAAATGCGACTGTGATGAATGAATATCACAGACGGCTCGCAAAGGCAAACCGTATGTGTAAACATATCAATTTTCACAGACGGGTCGTGGAGTAGGAACCCTGCAATATTGACCATTATTACAAACGGTTGAAACGACCGGACGTGCGCGACTTTTACGATTAACGAGAGGAACACGCCATTGAATTCAATTTGAAGCCACCAAACGTTGCGGCTCGGTATATATCAACAACATTTAGCATCAAACAAAAAGACAACAAGTAATTTGATAATTGATAATAAATATTCATCATCAAATAAACATTCACTAAAAATTAAATTTTTACAAACAACAGACGATCGTCTAGTCCTCCGGTGCGGATGAACGCCACACTTGTCGGCGATCCCCTCCACCAACTTCCTGTTGCCTTCGAAGTAAATGAAAAAAAATAAGTATTCGAGTCAAGCGTATCACTGTAATATCTTTTGTGTCAACGCATCTGCATCCCATCACATCTGGTTCGTACAAACTGAGTGCGATCGATGTACTTCATCATGAGAGTTGATAGGTATTAGGTGAATCTGACTCAATCTAAATACGAACACAGCCTCCCAAGTCAACATAACTAAAAAGAACCGAGAGACAATTGCATTATAGGAAGGACGAAAGGAAATACTATAATGTAACAGATACAACCAAAAAGGAAAAAAAAAGAAACCTGCAGAACAAAATCCATGAAAGAAAAAAAGCTAATAATCTTGAGGTGCTTCAACTTGAGGGCAATCAAGATTTGGAAATCGAACCACAGAATCGAGCGTCATTAAATCACAATGGTCTATACAATGTTGCGTGTTCATATATGCTCTTTATTTAGGTTACTAAATCATGTCATTTGGGTACGAAGTCATCTAGGAGGAACACAATTCTAAAGGATCAAATGCCGTTGAGCAATTCCAACGATAAGTGCATCATATCAGGACGTACTCTACACATGTAAATGCTCATCATGTGATTATCCGACTTTTTTTGAATGAAGTGTTTCATCCAAGCTCACGTTGGGTCCACCCCTGACACGAGCGTCAAACTCAGACGATCTCGACCCCCGTTGGTGCGACTAGTCCTGGGAATTGGGTCGTGCCGGGCCCGGCCTGGTCGTGCTTGAGGCCGTTCTGCCCCATGGCCCGAAAGCATGGCGGGCTTATTCGTGCCGGGCGGGGCGGCACGAAGTACACAAATCCCGGCCCAGGCACGGCCTGCGGCACGCCGGGGCAGCTTTGGAGCGTGCCAGGCCGGTCCGAAGACAGTGAACACACAAAAAAATTTAAATAATATATAAAAATACAGGAAAATTACAATATATTAAATGGAACAAAAAACAAAAAAACTATGTAGATAAGAATAGTTTACAAGATTTATTGATAAGTTCATGCACACACACAACAAAACAAAGACAAGCCAATTTTTTTAGAGGATAATAATTTTTTTCGGGCCGAATTCGGGCCAATTTAAAAAATCAGGCTGATTCGGGCCGGGTCGACCCAAGCACGACCCGAAACTTCATGCTGTGTCGTGCCGCCCGTCTTGCCCGGTTCCCAGGCCGAGCATGGCCCGAAATAGTTTCATGGCGGACCGGGCCATGGACCGTGCCTTCTCACCGTGCTTCGGTCCGCCCGAAATTGGTGCGGCGCAATTCCTAGGACTAAGTGCGAGACGGAGAATCGAACCCGGCCGGCTCGAAGCTACCACCGCTTCTTGCCACGAGGCTTATCATGTCATTGCCCAACTAATCATAATTTTTTTCCAAAAGCCGGTAGAAAACCAGCGTTTTGAATTATAAGAAGAAAAGAGTTGTACATCCAACTAATCATAATAAAAGGGTAATCCAGTGCATATAGCTTCCGTTTGTGCAGTGTTCGAAATAGGGTCTAACCCACTTGAGTCTTTTATATGCAACCTTTCTCTACTGCAAAAGACTATTTACAGAACTAGAACTCGTGACCTCGGTCACAAGGCAACAACTTCACCATTACGCCAATACTCCCCTTCCCAACTGATCATAATATTTTGACTATTTTTTAAAAACCTATGAGTATTTGCACCCAAGTAATAGAAAACTACAACTTTTGGATCTGGTCCCATTTGTCAGCACACATCTTATAAAAATGAAAACGTTACAGTAGGTGTGGTGATCCCTAAAAGTAACAGTTTTATGTTACAAGAGGTGTAAATTGTCATATTTTTCTTAAATTGATTCCAAAAGTTAGTAGTTTTCTACTTCATGGTTATTCTCTTCCCGAATTTGGACTAGAAAATACATTATACACACATATATAGGGTTGCATATATAAAATATGCACTACTACAACGTACAAGCTTCATCTCCGACGGCTCTAAACGTATTATTACACACGGTTTTCAAAACCGTCTAAAATAAAGAGCCTGTGATAATCAGCAATTTTCACGGGCGAAAACTTAAACCACCTGTGAAAAAAGTTATCACATACGGTTTATAAAGTAAGAGTATCTGCCTGTGATAACTCCATTATCGCAGGCGGTTCTTTACTTACGACTGTCCACCTGTGAAGAATGTTTACCACAGTCGGATTGTAATGTAAGATTATCCACCTGTGTAACTCTATTATCACAGGCGGTTGTTTACCTACGACTAGCCGCCTGTGTAACTCTATTGTCGCAAGCAATTCTTTACCTACTACTAGCCGCCTATGGAACTTTATCACCATAGGCGGTTTGTTACCTATGATAAGCCGTCTATGAAATTATATTATCACAATCGGTTTGTTAGGTACTACATGCTATTATTTCTAATTTCCAGGTCAATTTTATATGCACATTCACACACAGTAGAAACAATATATTCTAACAAGCATCATCGACACAATATCACTAAAAAGTCATCTTTATACATATATGTAAGTACAATACATCTCAATTCATAGTTTACAAGTTTTTCACTAAAAACCAAATTGATGCTCAGTATACTAGCAAAGTTTTGGCACATCAGCTATTACACCCGCGTCATCGAAGAACTGCCCTTTTCGGTCAAAATTTCGCGACGCATGAAGTGACACAGTTCAATCCTCCCCCAGACATATCTCTAGAAACCGACCATTCTTCGTCCACATTTGTGTGCTGCAATGAAACACATAAAAAAGTTTAGAATGTGTTGGTGATAACGATAACATAATAGTATTAAAATACGCTAGGTACAACGAAAATGAAACTCAAAAGTAAGAAAACACAATATTGACATTAAGGATAACTTACATCCTCACGATTCACTTTATATTCGCAGGCGGTCCGACGATGCTTGCATACATAATACCCGCATAAGACGCTCCTAGAAGGCTGTTTGGGACAAGGATAATATGTTGATATCTGCAATATATCCTTATCAGGAGGTCTCTGACCATCAAACTATTTCGCGTAAAACCATCTAGCGTTGTCATACAAGGAATGTCATATAAGAGTTGCCAACCTATATATATGCGTGTATATTAAATTTATCGAATAACCATACGCTCTCAAAATGACAAGAAAATCTTTGTAAGTATCTTGTGAGTAATCGGCTGAGTCCAAGACCATTGCCAAACCCTACGTTGGCTTAATAAAGATCATTATGTAGTGTCTACTGCACATGTATAAACACACGTGTTAAGTTAAAAATTAGCAATAATTGCTATTTCCATGCCATGTGTTGAACTTACTCGAAGTGGTACGGAGCCTTTACGAGGTCCTTGCCATCTTTGACAAAGTTAAACATGACATGTCCTATGTAGGCTGCAACCTTTGTCTTTTTATACTTCTTTTAGATTGCAATTGATTTTTCAATTTTTTTTGTCATGTGCTTGTACTGTTCTGAGTCCCATTGCACAAGTTGCAATTAGATGTTGCAATCACTGTAGGGTCAAGGATACCTGTCTTGGAGTTTAGCTTTTCAGTATCCATGTATTGCATCCTATAGAATAAGTCCAGAATTGTTATAATCTCATGACATGTGTATGCGTGTAGTAAAAAAAGCAAATACGAAATATTAGAGGCACTTACAAGCACCAGACGAGTAGGAGGTTGATTTCGAGCATGGCTCGATAGAAAAGGCTCCACATATCTTCAAAGAGAAGAGATCGTTTATCTTCTGCAATGCTCCAGAATGCTTTTTTTGACACACGAAATATGATGTAACAAATGTCATATTTTGTGCTGGCGGTGATGTACCACTCGTGAATTCTTCTGAGCGAAAAAGGTTGTTTGCTTAGCTGTGCCGATGTTATGAACGGCTTCCCATTCTCATATTCAGAAGGAACGTCCTGAATCTTGTATGCCGGAACTCCTGGTTTAACTAATGTCGTCTCCCGAGTATATTTCACACCGTCTTCTTTCCACTTCTCAATATTTTCTAATGGCGGCTCATTTGAAGCATGAGATGCTAGATTTTGTAATATGTTTCTTCATTTTTTCCAAATATTTTGACACTTCTTTAGAAGGTTCCTTATTTTCGTATGAGCTAACTTTCACAGACACTGACCGAGGAGTAGTTGTCGGAAGTTGGACATTGGCGTGTTGTTGAACCTTTCGTTAACCTGATTGCTCTTTACTACCAGCAGCTTGCTCTTGTACTGCTTCAAGCCGTTGTTCAACTGGTTGTTGTCGGTTATCTTTACTAGCAAGGTTACTATCATTCTTGTTGTGACATAGCAGGAGTGGATCTTCCTGGACTTTCGGAGAAGAAGACAGGGCTGCAGTCTTTCGAGATGCGACGGGGGTAGACCTCAACTCATTGTCCAACACGATATCACGTCGGTGCCAAAGGATTAACTGGTTGACGACCTACCCCGGAGTCGTGATCCCCTCAGGTGTGTTGTGGTCAATTTCATAATCTTCATAATCATTATCAATGATCTGAAGAACTTGCACCACGGCATAATACAACGGAAATGAATTGCTGTTGAAGACAAGATTAAATTTTGCCATAGCAGTGACAACCTGTTTTGTTTTGTTACCTGCTCTGCCGATCAGGACAAGAAGACGACAAAATGTGTCCTTAACAATATCATCGACAGGGAACTTATGGCTTGACCATGAGCCTAGCACAGAACCTACGCTGCTAGGGTAGGAAGTTGGAGATATCAAATGCTCCATTGCCACGGGAACCATCGCTCTATTTTACGGCGTTAATTGTCCCGGTTTTATGTGTTCATCTATTCTTTCTTTCATAGATGTCTTGACCTTTTGATCAATCATATCTTCAATTGTCTTCTTGAACTTTTCACGTGTTCTATATAACTCTTTATCGTTCGGGAAACCATCTCTCGAGGATATATGAGAATAGATTGCTCGAACCTGTCCACCATGTTCAGGGTTTCCTAGGATAGTGGTAAGTTGGTCATTCTTCCTCTTCGGCTTGAAGAGACCCTTCTGTTGTTTTTTAATTACTTCTTTCATTTTTTGCTCTACTTAGTTCACAGAGTCGGGCTTTTAAAGTTTGCCCTCGTTGGTCAAACATGACAGAGCTAAGACCCACCGCTTAGTTCTCTTATCGCAGCCTTGTAGCGGGTCAGAATTGCCCTTACTTACAGTTTCCTCTAATATTTTATTCCATTTCTCAACTTTGGGGGCATATTCGGCAGATCCCAAACGATGATTGTATTTGTTCTTTTTGGCAAGCTCTGATCTAGATTCACTTAGGTCTTTAGCATTAGGTATGATCTTTTGATGAACGAATTCCTGCCACTGAGCTTGTGTGATTTTTCCCCTCTTCTTCGGGCTAGGGACCTTATTGTTCTTAACATAAGCATTCATTTCACTCTTTCAGCCACGAAACTTCTTGCCGCAAGAGACCTATGTTGCTTTCTTTACATCTTCTTCCGTGCCTTTTAGGAACTTAAATTGTTTCTTTAACTTCTCCCACAACTCATTCTTGTCCGCCTCAGGGAATTTTCTCCTATTCTCGGTTGTGACCGGCACGAGCTCTCTAACAAGACAACTGCATGCATTTCGGTACTTTGTAACTGAATTCAGTGGTTATTGGGCCCTTATTGGGACCTCGTTTGATCTTGTTTTCGCGTGACTGAATTTGAGGATTCAACCATTAGAGAACCTTCTGCAGTTTTAGGAGCCGAAATCACCTCGTTGTCTTGCAATTAAACTAGGTAGAAAAGAATTATAGGGCTTTATATACTTGACAAATAACATTAACTTAAACAATTTGCTCTCTGGTCTACCTTCAAACAAATTCTAATCTAAGCAATTGTCAAGGTCTCTAAATAAGTAATCTAAACAATCTAAAAGGGGGGCTCGGCGCAGTGGGAGAGCGTCGGTGGTTGGGGACAATGGGGAGGGGGCATCACACGGTGGGGGTAGGTGCGGAGAAGCACGAGGCGGCACGGGGAGGATTAAGGCGTGGGGGTGCGACGACGATGGTGCCGGTGGGGGACAGAAAAGGGAGACGGCGGCGAGGACGACACTCGGCCAACAGCGAGGGCGAGGAGGGAGGCGACACGAGGAGGGGGAGGGAAGGAGGCGGCGCGGGGGACAGAGAAGGGAGGAGGGAGATAGGGAGGAATGAGGCGGACACACATAGATGGCAATGGCGACGAAGCTCGGCGGCGAGGACGAAGCTCGACGGCGAGGGTTTTTGCGGCAAAGGAAAATTTTGGCAGCCTGACGGCGTCTAAGTGAAGTCTCCAGGGTTGGGTTTTTTCGAGGAGACCGAACGACCTTATATAGGCACAGATTTTCACAAGTGACTCTTAGGTAAACACTGCCTGTGAAGATTTATTAGTGCAGGCGGTTTGTAAATTGTAATTTAGAACCGCCTGAGCGGCCTTATATAGGCGTAGATTTCACAGGCGGCTCTTAGTTAAACACCGTCTGTGAAAAATATTTAAATTATGTTCTTTCTAGTATATTTGTCCGTTGTCACTTCACGTGCAGAGATAATAAATATACATCATTGCCACAATGCACATATAGAACCGTTATCACATTGCAATTTAGAGATAAACATTTGCAACTCAATGAATATTTCACAGTTTAGACACTGCGTACCCTTTAAACTATACATTTTAGACTTACATTGATATGAAGCTCCTATCGATCGCTCTAAACTGTACCATCGTGCTTGCTCCCAAACACGTCTCTTATATTCCTCTCGATCCTGAAAATAACATTGACATTTTTTAAATTGAGAAATGTCGAGTGAGGAATGATGTATAGCCTAGGTTGCGCACTTATAGAAAGTTACTAACCTTGATAAGTAGATTATAGCAATCATTTTCAACATCGGGTGCATTAGGCTGATGAAGTAAACCCTGAACTTCAAGTAGTAAAATTTTGACATTAATACTAGACACCACCCCTACGGAATATCAATTCAAGCAACATAAGAAATCACTTCAAATAAGTTCGGCAACAATTACTAATTACTTGAGCAAAATAAGTCTATCTTACAATCTCTTGATCAAGAGCCCCAAAGCGAGTGATACTGAGCGATGGACATTCGGGTGGAAGAAACCGGGTGGAAAGGCGCATCTTGGAGGTACCAAGGGATAGTCCTCCGAGAAGGAGATTATCAGTGGGTAATAACCACCTTTCTAGTTAGTCTACAAAGGAAATTCATTAATAAGGGGACGATGGTTATATTGGATTGTGCTTATTCTTCATGACTTACCCCATCCTTACCGGGGACGATGCACTGCCACTTCATTAAGTCTCCCGACTCAGGCTTCGCAGAGAAACCCTACGTAAGATTATCCACCTGTGTAACTCTTAGGACGCATGTACTGCACGCATTCCCCTCAGTAACAGAAAAGGCCCGCATGCCCGATCGCTTTCAGCCGCCTGTATTAATGGCCAATATTGTAGGCGGCTCCTACTCCACGGTCCGCCTGTATCGTGCGGTCGTTGCCATTCATGCGCAAAATTCGAAGCGATCCAACCTCTACTTCTCCGCACCATTATAACTTGCACCTTCCCCCTTCTCTGCACCACCATCACAGTCTTCCTCTTCACTTTAGTCTTCATCTTACTCACCGCACCGTAGCCCTAGTCTCAATGGAACCATCGACGAAGCGCTACCGGCCATGCTCTTCACTCGCCGCACCTCCATCCTCGGGTCCAACCGCACCTCCGTCCCCGGCTCCAACTGCGCCTCCGTCCCTGGCTCCAACCGCGCCTCCGTCCCTGGCTCTAACCGCACCTCCGCCGCCTTCCTGGGCGGAAGAGAGAGTGCACCAGCTTAGGACAGTCGCTTTCCTAGAGCAGAGTTTGGTCGCCCTCAGGGCAGAGGCGGACGACCTATCACCGGTGCGCCGACAGATGGCGAAGGATGTATTTAAAAGTACATCTGCTGGCATAGAGCTTCTGGGTCTTGGTCGACTTCCAGAATGTATTGGAATGAACACCATAGGCCAGTACTTCTTCGGGTTAAGCAAAGTGGCCGGTCGTCTTGACGCGATGCGGGAGACGATCTGTGAGGTGCTTGGGGTGGAAGGCAGCAGGAAGTTGGTGGAGGCAATCGCCGATAAGTGTGGGGTTCCTCCGCCACCGGAGGACTAGGCATTGTTGTTTGTAAAAAAATAGTTTTTAATGAATGTTTATTTGATGATGAATGTTTGTTATCGATTATCGAATTATTTGTCGTCTTTTTGTTTGATGCTAAATGTGGTTGATGTATACCGGGCCGCAACGTTTGGTGGCTTCGAATTGAATTCCAAAGCATGTTCCCCTCGGTAATCTCAAAGGTCGCGCACGCGTGGTCGCTTCAGCCGCCTGTATTAATGGCCAATATTACAGGCGGCTTCTACTCCACGACCCGTCTACAAAAATTGATATGTTTCGAACAGACGGTTTGATTTTGCGAGCCGCCTGTGATGATTATTCATCACAAACAGTTATTAATTTATTTAACATCACACGCGCATTTTTTATAAACCGTCTGGTTCTGAAAAATGAAACGTCTGTCATAATGGTTTTTGTAGTAGTGATGGCTTGTGAATAAAGACTTCATCCACATCCTTTATCCGAATGCATGTTTATCCTGTCCAACAGACAACCCCCTTCATCACCTGACCTTTAGCTGATTGGATTAGTGATATCGGGTCCCTATTTAATTAAATTAGGTGGTGGATGGATGGCGTTCATGGCTAGCTTGTAGCGTTGTGGATGGATGTTGTTAGCGTTGGTACACTTACTCTACCTAACTGCCTGCCTCATACTTCTTTCGGTGCATAAAAAATTGTCATTTTACATAGAAGCCATGAGTGCACAAAGAATTGACGTTGAAGCAGAACCGAGAACTAGTGAAGTAGACCAATCAAGCTATTAAAGGGACTGATAATAATGAAAAAAAGTTCATTTAATACTTTTTAGTATGCGAGAACATGTCCAAAATAATAATTTTTTGAGCACCGGAGGGAGTACACCTCAAGCTGAGTAGCTAGGCTGGTGACGACGATAGCGACTGGGTCTCCTGATCAGTAAATAAAGACGGTGGTTAACACGATGCCTCGTGTTAACATCTGAGAGGGTGGCTGCCTGTAGCCTGTTGCGATATATGCAAATTACGTGCTTCAGACATTATTCTATCAGAAAACGAACTCTGGAATCTACTACATTGTTCGTACTTGGTAATTGTAAGGGCCTTGCTTATTATGGGCCAGGAGTCATCCGAAATGAACTGGGTAGCACAGGGAAGCGATTTAGGGTCAGTTCATCTCGGATTAGTAATAGACGAGTTTTTTTTTTCGCGAGGTTTGGTAGACGAGTTTTGACTGCTTATTAAAAGAGTTGAGGGGAAATATAATGCATTGGAAAGAAAGGTCGACAAGCGTGGTCCCGTACCGGCAAATAAGCTTGCGATGATTAATAGCGTGTGCTTGGTCCACTAATAAATGGGGTGTTAGGGAAGTTTCATCTATTTTGGGCTGGCATTGCTTGTAGTCCATGGGCCCTCCATGGCTTCAAATTGATGCACCCTCTCCTCTCTCTCAGGACAAAAAAAGAAGAATAAATACGAAGGTGACGGGGAGAAAATGTCCTCGTCTCATATATTTTAGAATTTTCCCTCCTCTACTGTGCCCGTGACCCATATTTATAGGGGGTGAATGATCACATTTGATTAGGCCATTACACCCCTAATTATCTAATATACTCTTAGAATATTATGTAGAAAATAGTCAAGAATGTACGATAAAGAATGGAGTGACGTCACTTGAAACCCTGATCTGGATGGACACGTGGCGTTGACTTTGTCTTCAAAGACCTTCGCGCCAGGCTTCTTGGGCTCGTTGTTCTGCAGGCGAGGCGATCTCCACTGTTCTCTTGCACCACCGTCCAGATGCCTGAGAAGACGATGCAGAGGTGACCATCCACTTCCTCATGCTGTGCTCGTCTCGCTGGGACCTTCGCTGGGCCAGGTTGAATGATTACCTGTACTCGATGTTGGAAAATACCAGAAAAGAGATCAGGGCCATGTCAACTAAAGGTCATTAGCGGCTTTATGAGTGTCAAACAAAATGCGAGGGTTGTTACTGTGTTTGCAATCCCCAACGCTTGTTCTGCTTGACAGTATGTTACTGTATTTGGTGACCTGCGATCATGTTCCATCCGCTTAAAGTTTTGTCCTATTTTTTGAATAATAATATTGGCAATGATTTAGATCGCAATTTCCATTGCTCCGAGGTTTTAAATGTTGTCGTGGTTCATATGAGCTTCATTTGTGTTGATATATATTACACGATAACACTACAATAAACTGACCTATTTTCATGGACCGAAAACCTAAAACAATAGGCAAAAAGCTCATGACAATATATATATTTTTATGGGCTTGTCCATTATTTTCGTGTGCCTGGCCTACGAAAAACACAGTAAAAAATACACTTATTTTCGTATGCAGCCCTAAAAAATACATGTATTTTTGTCGGCTTTACACGGCCCACAAAAATAGAACTGTTTTCATCAGCTTTTGGGAGGCCATGAAAATAGTATTTTCATGGGCCAGTGGAATGCCCACGAAAATATTATTTTCTTGGGCCAGGGAAAGGCTCACAAAAATACTGTGGTCATATTGTCGTGGGCTATTAGCTGACCCACGAAAATAATAGTCATATTATCGTGGGCTGTTAGCTAGCCCACGAAAATATTATGGTCATATTATATCATGGGCCGCCAATTGGCTCACGAAAATAATGATGTAATATTGCCTAGAACAATGTCATTTTGACACACATTTCACACAAAATATTCAACACACAGATGTAATATATTAAACACATATTCAACATGCACTTAACACACATTCAACACAAAATACAAAGTTAAACAATTAACAAAATACCAATGTCATCACTGTAAGAGCTCAAAATTTTTATTTGCTAAAAGTGTTCATCAAACCCACACCTCACTTCAATTGTGGTAAAAACATGAACACCTTTGAAGAGCAAGTTACCACCATAATAGAGCTATTAAGAGATGAACCCACATAATTCAAAAGTGGCATGTTCCACATACATCATTCGAGTACGAGTGTATGTGACGTATTCGGGTAACTCTGCAGATGTAAATCGATTATAATTGTCGTACCTCGTGGTCAGTGAGTATCACTTGTTCACTGTACCGTGACGTAGAGAAACAGAATAGTTGTCATGAATACAAACTTGCTGTTTTGAAGTAAAGTTTGCTATATTAATGATATGCTTTAGAATAGAGCAAATCAAAATTCTTTTCAACCTTAGGTAGGATACTTAGGAGGAATGAATTTCTTGTTTGATTGCGAACTTCCTATGTGGCTTAGCACAAGGTTACCACTTACATGAGGCTAAAACCTAAAAATAGGATTAAAGTAATTAGGCGAGTCTTTATGCAAATCTTTCCATAGTATACCTAAAATTTCCAGCATGTAGAGTTCCATGCTCTAGCGGCGTCGAGTCAGTCTTGCTGAACCTTCGTGCTCACTGCTTATTGTTGAAGCGTGTGAAGGGGTTATGAAGAGGAGGAGGCTCCCGAGGAGGAGATGGGTCCCCTTGAGGGTATCACCGTCGAATGGGAGACGTGCACGCCTCCATGTCAATAGTTGTGTGTGTGTGTGCGCGCTAGCGAGGACACGTTCATGGGCTGAACGTGAACTCTTTTGCATAGTTTACGCCCGCGAGTGTAGGTTATAAACGGTATTTTGATATAAAGTATGTTTATAAATGTTTATGTAATAAAATATAGCTTCCGCTGTTTCTTTATGGATTTCTACGTCTGTGTGTTATCCGGTGTTGCGTATAACAACACCCCTGATGAGAAGGTTAGGCTCGATCTTCCGAAAGGTAGGTCGATTGAGGTGGAGAACTCGACGTTGATGATTCGCGGCACTCGAGCAGTTCGAACACCTCTGCAATCACTACACCACTGCTCCGTTGGTTATCAACCGTGCAACACATGCTTGACCTCGCCAAGAAGGCTAATCCCTGCAAGTGCAACCGAGAACATGAGCAAGAACGTAGAAGACGCGATCTGAAAATCACGAAGCTGGGGTCTCACAAAAACTGAAGAACGGAGGCTGTTTATCTAAGCAAAACCTACCCATTGTGGCTGGAGGCTACAGTATTTAAAGGCTAGGGTTATGTCAAGAGACCCTAAGACGTGTCCCTAATGGACTCATACAGGATACAAGGCCCAAAAGCCCGATACGGTGGCGCAGCACTGGACAGAAATCTGGTTCAATTTGTTTCGACGATTCCCGATTACTCTGGAGGAATTTTGATATGGGACCAGAGCCGTTGAAAAGTTTATCTTCTCCTCTTTCCGTGCATATGTAGACATCAAAAATGGAGTCTGTATGCATCCTGGGCATTTGTTTTAAGATGGACTGTTCCTAGATTCCGAGTTGAACTCGAGTCCGAGTTGTAAATTATCTCCATCAACTTGTGGACGTCCCAGCTGGTTCTCCATGTTCCGAAGTCCTCTACCCTTCACTTGATGATCTTCTCCAATGTTCCTAATAACAATTAAATCATAACATAGCAATCTATTCTCAAACTTATATGCAAAGGAAGTTAGGAACGAGTTCACCTGCTGATTTAGTAATCGTGCTCGTGCTTTTGTCATTGGTCCTTGTAGTTTAATGTGTGTATCCGCTGTTGTGATGTCCTCGTCATCCTCCCCCTCTTGAATCGGAGTTGTCCTCGACTCAAGTTCATCTTCTTATCCCTATGGCCATAGATCTGAAATGTTAAATGTGGGACTAACTGCGAAATCGGGAGGCAAATCAAGCTTATATGCATTACCATTAATATTTTCAACAATCTTAAAAGGACCAGCAGCACATGACATAAGTTTACATTTTCTCAAGTCAGGAAATCGCTCTTTTATCAAGTGTAACCATACCAAATCCCCCGGTTCAAATTTTACTTCCTTTCTACCTCTACTACCTGCAATCCTATACTTCTCATTCATCCTTTCTATATTCTTCTTTGTATTTTCATGCATCTTAAGAATGAATTCAGATCGTTGTGTAGCATCTAAATTTATAGTTTCAGAAGGAGGCAAAGGTAGTAAATCAATAGGAGCACGGGGATTGAAACCATACACTACCTGGAATGGACTTACCTTCGTCGTGGAGTGAACGGATCTGTTGTAAGCAAATTCTATATGTGGTAAACACTCCTCCCACAACTTTAAACTTGTTTTCAAGACAGCCCACAACATAGTGGTTAAAGTATGATTAACTACCTCGGTTTGTCCATCCATTTGTGGGTGACATGTAGTTGAAAACAGCAACTTGGTGCCTAATTTATACCACAAGGTTCTCCAAAAATGACTTAAAAATTTTGCATCACGATCAGAAACAATGGTATTTGGCACACCATGTAAACGAATAATTTCAGTCATAAACAAATCAACAATGTGTGAAGCATTATCGTTCTTATGGCATATTATAAAGTGCGCCAGTTTAGAGAAACGATCAACAACCACAAAAATACTATCCCTCCCTCTCTTAGTACTAGGCAATCCCAAAACAAAGTCCATAGAAATACCCTTCCAAGGTGCACTAGGAACAGGAAGAGGCATATAAAGACCATGTGGGTTAAGGCGAGACTTAGCTTTATTGCAAGTAGTGCATCGTGACACGTAGCGCTCGACATCACGCCTCATCTTCGACCAAAAGAAGTGTGTGGACAGCACGTACTCAGTTTTCTTCACTCCATAATGTCCCATCAAACCTCCTCCATGTGCTTCTTGGAAAAGCAATAGAGGAGACCATCTCGCAGCATATATTTATTCCATGTTCTTTCTTCTCTACAATTTTCAAAAGCATCTTTTAAGTCCAAATCAGTAGGGTATAATGCTTTTATTGTTTCCAAACCAAAGATTTTGTGATCAAGTTGGGACAGCATGGTATATCGTCTAGATAATTCATCGGCAATGACATTTTCCTTCCCGTTCTTATGCTTAATGATGCATGGAAACAACTCTATAAACTCAACCCATTTAGCACGTCGTTTATTCAGATTGGTTTGACACTTAAGATACTTCAAAGATTCATGATCGGAATGTATGACAAACTCCTTAGACCAAAGATAATGTTGCCAAGTTTGTAAAACTCGCACTAATGCATACAATTCCTTATCATAATTAGAATAATTCAGAGAAGGACCATGCAGTTTTTCACTAAAGAAAGCAACGGGTTTACCTCCTTGTATGAGAACACCTCCAATACCAATGCCGCTTGCATTGCATTCGAGCTCAAAGGTCTTGTCAAAATCAGGAAGTTGCAGCAATGGTGCTTGTGTAAGCTTTAATTTGAGAGTATCAAAAGCTTGTTGCTGCTGTTCGCCCCATTGAAACGACACTCCTTTCTTTGTTAGCTCGTGGAGAGGTGCTGCAATGGTGCTGAAATCCCGCACAGAGCGACGATAAAAACCTACAAGACCAAGAAAACTACACACCCGCGTGACGGTTGTTGGAGTTGGCCAGCTAGTGATTGCAACAATTTTTGCCTCATCCATCTCAATTCCCTTCGAGGAAACGACACAGCCAAGAAACGATACTCGATTTGTGCAAAAGACGCACTTTTTGAGGTTACCAAACAAGCGTGCATATCTCAAAACAGAAAAAACAGCACGTAAATGTGAGAGATGTTCACCATATGATTTGCTGTAAATGAGGATATCATCGAAGTAAACCACCACAAATTTTCCAATAAAAGCACATAAAACCTCATTCATTAATTGCATGAAAGTCCTAGGTGCATTAGTTAAACCAAAAGGCATGACTAACCACTCATAAAGGCCAAACTTGGTTTTAAATGCAGTTTTCCGTTCATCTCCTAATGACATTCTTATTTGGTGGTAACCACTACACAAGTCAATTTTTGTAAAAATGATAGCACCACTCAGTTCATCAAGCATGTCATCTAAGCGAGGAATAGGATACCGATATCGAATGGTGATGTTATTAATCGCTCAACAATCAACACACATGCGCCAACTGCCATCTTTCTTAGGAACCAAAAGAATAGGAACGGAACAAGGGCTAAGGCTTTCACGAATGTACCCACTGTCCAAGAGATCTTGAACTTGTCGCTGAATTTCCTGTCTCCTCCGGATTCGCCCTGTACGCCGCACGATTTGGCAAACTTGCTCCCGGAATCAAGTCGATCTTGTGTTCAATTCCCTTCACAGGGTGTATCTCGGAGGGAAACACATACTCAAACTTCCGCAAAAGCTTAGCAACAGCAGGGGGCAATGCAATAGACAATTCATGAAGTGAAAACTTGACTTCTTTGCATACTAAAGCATGGCACATCCCCTTAGCATCAAATAAATCAGCAAGATCAGATTTAGTTGTGAGCAATGAAGGTGATTTTAACTTAATGACTTTCTGTTTTTCAGATTTTAGTTTTGTTGCTTTATCATCGTTAATTTTACTCTTCTCAAAACGCACAATTTCAGCAGGGGTCATTGGAAGCAAAGTGATTTCCTTTCCTTTATGCATGAGAGTATATTTATTGGTTCTACCATGATGAATAGAATCCGTATCAAATTCCCAATGATGACCCAATAAAAGAGAACAAGCATCCATAGGCACGACATCAAAATCAGCAAAATCATTGTAAGAACCAATCGAAAAATGTACTCTTGCTGTTTTAGTTACCCGAACCTTACCGCTGTTGTTGAACCATTGAATGTAGTATGGATGAGGGTGTGCTCTTGTTGGCAATCCTAGTTTGTTGACGACATCCATATTCACCAAGTTATTGCAGCTGCCTCCATCAATTATAGTGTGTATGCGACAATTCTTGACGACGAGGAACATGTCAAAGAGATTGTGTCGTTGTAGCTTGTCGTCGGCCTCCACTTTGAAGCTCAAAGCACACTGCACAATGATACTCCTATACTTCTCCGTCACTGCTGTAGTAAGTACCTCTTCGTCGGAGCTATATTGGTCATCATTTGTGCCTGCAATGTTAGTAGCCAGAGAATATTCATATTTAATATCCGAAGTACTATCATACCCGCCATCATTGCGTGCTATGTATGCTCGCTTGCTTGGGCAATCTTTCATCATGTGACCAAGTCCCTGACAGCGATGACACTTGATGTCGGAAGTGCGACTCGTAGAAGGTGTTGAAGACGTAGACTTGAATGGTGTCGTCTTGCCACCGTCCTGCACGCGAGGAGGCGCAGCAGCAGGTGTTGATCGTTGGCCGCCATTGGATGGCGTAGTGGCTGCAAGAAAACTCGAAGATGGTGTTGTTTTGGGTGGTGTAGACGTTGAACGCGGCGTGAAGGTGCTCGTTGTGCGATGTTGCTGTTGTTGGCATCCCTGAAATTCTTTTTCTGCCAACATAGCAAGCTGAAACAATCTGTTAACAGTATCATATTCCTTGTAATCAACAATGTTCTGAATTTCTCGTCTCAACCCCCCATAAAAATGAGCTATTTATCGTCCATGTCCTCTACTACCCCACAACGCAACATACCTTTCAGCAACTCTTGATAATACTTCTCTACGGACATGTTACCTTGGTCCAAGCGTTGCAATTTTTTTCGAAGGTCACGCTGAAAAGAAGGAGGAACAAATTGAACGCGCAGAGCATCTTTTAATCTCTCCCATGTTAGAGGATCAGTTCTAGTTTTAACAAGTTTATTCCATCATATGATAGCAAAATCGTTAAACTCACTAGTGGCTTGACGAACTATATGTCATTCATGAACAAGATGGGCATTAAATTTTTGCTCTACTATCATCAAAACGAGGGTATAGTAAATTTCACTTTAGTAAGAGGATCATCAGGAGGGCGATTATAATTGTTATAACGATCATTGTAATTGTAACAATTATTACCTCCCCTACCTCGACGCTGAAATGGACATCGTGGATGGTCATCAAAGTCTTCCATGTCGAAAGCATCATCCTCACGTGCTTCAACGGGAGGCAATCGTGCCTCCATATTATCCATTTGAACAGCAAGGTCGGTGACTTGGCGAGTCAAGTTCGCTAGTGTATTCTCTGTTGTCCGCATCATGTCACGAAGCTCTGCATGTAAAACACAATCACTCTCCCTGTTGTTGTTCTCCTCGTCGTTGTTTCCTAACATGGTTAGTGATGAAATAAAAACAAAAACAACAAAAAGTGTTATCCCTATCAACTAGAAAGGGCAGTGGCAATGTGGAGAAGGTGGGCTCTATCTCAAGCGTCTTACCACGCTCTTACAAGTGTTCTTACCAACACAGCAGGTGGTCTGGACGGTGACATAACCCAATATAGCGTGGTGTGATTGCAAAGGTACCTGTTCTGCTCAAGGGAAAAAGGTGGAGCTTGGATGGCAAAGTATGGTGGCTAATGAGCAGAAATCGTTAACAGCTAAACAAAGTTGAATAGATATTCAATGTAGGAAACTATTGCTTGTTAACCAAGTATTCTAGGCCTAGCACAATAAAAGGAAGTAGGAAGGCAAAAGAAAGAAGAATGATATGACCAACAATCACAGCACCACAACTGTCAGAGTGTGATCTGCGACACTCCTCCCGGCCTGCTCGGAAGCAGCCCGCGAGGTTCTTTTTTTTTCGGAGGGGGCTTGGCGCCCTACGCCACCTAGGCTTGAGAGAGCGGATGAACACACAGATTTACGTGGTTCGTGCCGCCGGAGTGTAATACCCTACGTCCACGGGAGTGCTTGTTCTATTGCCTGAGCGTGAGTGCTTGTGCGTTGTGGGATCTAGGGTGCGAAAACGTGGAACACCCAGCAGGGTGGTCACCCCAGCCTTTTGTAGTTCAAGGCTGGGGTGGTTACAATGAGGCTTGGGGCCCGATAGGTGGACCCAGAGCTATGTGAATCTTATACACAATCTCGGGCTTCATCCTCTGAGTAGTGTAGCCGGCGGGAGAGTTAAGTTCCTCCGTCCGGCGCACTGAGTGTAAAAGTCCCAAAAACGTGAATGTAAAGAAATGGATGTTTGAACATCATTGTGTTTCGGGTTCATAGAAAATGGGACTTACAAAAACTTTCTTACACGGGATGGTATACATGGGGTTCAACAACACGGGTTCAAGCATTCATTTGAATGAGTTGGACCAAGGTGGAGTTAAACCCATGTGTAAATCATACATGTGCATGATAAAGAATTAAAAGTAGGTCTTTAGACTCAAACGCTCACCTCAAAGTGCCGCCAAATTTTTGGATACACATGGAACCTCATACATTTGAAATTGAGGAGATTATGGTTGCAAACTTCTGATTTGAGGGTGAGCTAAAAAGGAGTGAATTATGATCATGTTTGAATTCGTGCTGAATTCAAAATGTTAAGGCAAAGGAATAACTTGAGTTTGTGTCACATAAAATGATGAACACAAACATGGACATGTGGGGGAAGCTAAAATTTTCTTTAGCTCATACTGAACACATGTTAACACAGGGAACTAATTTCACTCCCAAAAGTCTAACTCATGTGCACATTCTCTATGAGTAGAGGGGAGGGAAATTTAAACCCAATTTTGAATCTTTGCAAAGGATTCATGTTGAGATTGCCCAAAGGCCTATATGTGAGATGACCATTGCATTCCTCAGGTATTAAAGAGCTTAAGTCCCAAATTTGGAGAAATTTGGAGCTCATATACCATTTGTTCAAAGCATTATTTGAGATCACATTCAAATTCAAATTTGAATTTGTAAACTGAACCAAATTTGATCAATTTTGAATTTTGATTTCATATTCAAACTCCTCATATTATGTTTGGCCTATCCTCCAAACTTGGTGAGATTCGGACAACGGTTGCATGTGAATCTCAAAGCACAGCGGGGAAAAATCAAATGAGAGGGCTGGACCCACATGTCATTGGCCCTGTGCAGTGAACCGACTCCTCCCTCGCACGAGAGCGCGCCAGCAGCCGGCCGAGACCATTCCCGGCAAGTCACCAACGCCACATCCTGCTCCTTTTCTCGGTTCCCCCCCGGATCTTATCCTCCACATCGAAGCAACACACGAATTTCCTCACTCCCAGCTCGTGCTCTCGCTCCCTGTTCTGCTCTCACGCGCGAAAGCAAGCCGCCGGCGCCGCCTCTCTTCTTCTCGAGTGCACACCGGTGTTGCTCCTCCTTTGCTCGAGCTGTCAACACAAAAAGGGAGCGCCAACATGTGTACAAGGTCTTCTCCAGCTCAGCTCTGACGTTCGGGGCTGCTGTTGGCCATAATTTGAAGATCAATGCCGAGGCCGAGGTGCAAATGACGGAAACCAAAGTCGGGCCACCGTGGACAGAGCACCACGGCCATCCTCTTCCCCAACTTGCTGTACACTAAAGGTGCGCTTGCATATCCTGATCGTGTAGCCGGAGGCCATTTAGCGTTTGCTAGAGCCGGTAGCAAGAATTTCGCCGTTTCCCGAAACCTAGTGCATGCGGGTAGGGCTCAGTCTACCCCAAAATTCGTGTTGCACGATCCACCAAAGCTCGAGCAAGCTTGCACACAGCTTCTACACTTCCTAGCGGCCCTCCTCGAAGAAGAACCGAGAAAAAACATCTAGGATCGACCGAGTTCTAGCCATTTTTTGTGCCGCCATGGAGAAATCGCCTCGGGTCACCGTGGAGCTCGATGTTGCTGGCCTTTTCACGGGGTTTGGCGTCCATTTTCAGCATCCTCAAGCTGCCACGGTGCTCTACGAGCAATTCCCAACCGTTTTGATGTGGTGTAGAAGGTTTCCGACCATGCCGAAACCCTAGCGGCCGCTGCCACCGTCGCGCACCCTTTTCCGGTGATCTTCGGCCGCCGGCGACCCCACCGACGATCTCAGCGTGTCTAAAAACGTGGGGGCGGCAAGTTTTAGCTCGGACGGTGACCGAGAACCTCAGTTCGGCGACCCTCGCCGGCGCACGCCGCCGCTGCCCTCTGTTTGGCACGAGGAAGAAGATGAACTGACGTGTGGGTCCCGCAGCCGAGTTTAAACATTTCCAGAATTTGCCTAATTCAGTTTAAACTTTGAAGAGTCATAATTTTGTGTAGGAATGTCCAAAAATTGTCAAATAAATTTTGTTGGATTCCTCTCAGAGAGTACTATCCAGGGGTGCAGCCCAATAATAATGAAAATCCCTGGATTTGGCTCAATAATTGATATAAGGGGAATATTGTAGGAATTTTTCCAGGAGTTATGTGTATTAGAAAATTCCCAAATGTGGGCAGGAGATCCTTACAAATATACTTGAACTCCAGTAAAAAGTTCATAGGAATTAGACCTCATTTGCTTAGCCATGGTGTTAATTCCTTATGTCTCTGAAAATTGGAAAAAAATAGAACAGAGCCATTTTCAGTTTCTCACCAATCCTTGTAAAGGTCATATCTTGGTGTAGGAACCTTCAAATTTAGTGATTCAAATTGGGTTGCATTAAGATTGAAAAACTATATCCAAATATGCTACCCAATTTGTATGAAAATCATTATTAAATTCTGGAAAATTCTTTAAATCTTTTCAGAAAAAGAATTTTAGAGGGAGTTTGGTTCATCCAAAGATCCTCAAATTTTGCCAGAACATTCTTTAGGATGTTAGTTATCCCCTATAAAAATTTCAGCTCATTTGGAGTTGATTTAGTTAGGATAATTCGGATTTCAAGTCGCTGTGTTCAAATGAATACAGAAACAATTTCAGAAAAGTTCCAAAACTTGGAAATTCAATTTTGGGCAATTACTAGTTTCAAAATTCCTAGAAAAATTCATACATGATACCTGATCTATGTTTGAATTTGTCGTCCACTTGAATTTGCATTAAAGTGCAAATTTATTCAGAATTAATCCCTTTTTGCCTAAATACTTAGGGAATTGTTCTGGATGAACCACTAATTGAACAATTCTGAATTTTGGTCCAGAATGTCTTCTTGTGACAAGGAACTCACAGGAAAATTCTCAGATAAATTTGAGCTTTGGATCAGTACTTTTTTTATACAACAGTCCTAGGTGAAAATGTAACAATTAGGAAGAACAATTAGCACTTGATTAGGTGGATTAACCCAAAACCACACCTTAGCACCAGTGTCATTTTAAATTATTAAACATAGTTCCAGTTTTAAACTTGTCATTAGAACTTGTTAGCAAAAGCTTTACAATTAAATACATATGCATATTCATAATGTGTAGCATCTACGTGAAGATTGTGAAGCAATTGAAGTGGAGATCAAAGAGGAAGGAAAGCGAGTGATCAAGCCACAAGTGGTATTCACTAACTGAATAGATACTTAGTCACCTGCAAAACCAAGGCAAGCTCCGGTTTGTATCTAAGTTGTTTATAAAGTTTTTACTTTGTTCACTACTGTGGTTAGAGTTTGTATGTGCATTAGGTCAAGTATGCTTTATACTCCAAATGCATGACCAAATGAACCCTGGAGTCAAGGGTAGAAAAGTTCACCGCTGTAGAACATTGCCATGCTAAATAGCTTATGACATCCGGTAGAAGTCGAGTAGTTGGAATCTACTCGCGAGTTATAGTTCAGGATCACACATGTATGGTTTAAAGAGGCAAACTAAAGTTTATGTTTCCAAAGATGAGACCGGGCAGGAGGGTTAGGCAGCGACAAAATGAGGTCTTGGTCGAGTAGCTCTGTCTGTGTAGGTTAAGGACAGAAGCGTGTGCAGCCCCGCTGAGCAAGTATTGAGTTGTGTACCAGATGCTTACTGCTATATGGGACTCATGAAACTGATGTACCAGGTTAACTGGATTGTAGAGGCATACCACATCGTCTCGTTAGACCTATGAGCCCGAGACAGCGCGACTGGTTCTACAGTCGGGTGTCCTGCAAAAGGTTGCCACATACGACTTAATGAAGGACGCCAGATTTGAGTCTTCAGAGGCGAGCGTATGTGTCAAGTTATCCAGGCAGTGTTTGACTCGAATACCGTCCCTCGCGGATATGAGTACCACTTGCTCACTGTGTTGTGACGTAGTAAGCAAGTTGTGTGATAACAGTTTGCAAGTTTTAATTGCTCTTATGATTATTGGAATTGCATGAAAACCTTGTTTGAAGTAGAGATAGAGCAAATTCAAGTTAACTTTCACCTTGGGACAAGTAACATTGGAATGAAGCATTTCTTATTTGATTGTGGAGTTCCAATGTTGCTGGGTGCAAGGTCACTCCTGTGATGGCTAAAATTTGAAAGTTAAGGATGAACTTGTAGGCGAGTCTTTTTGCAACTTACATGTTTAGGTCTTAAGTTACTTTCATGTAGAGTTGCATGCTTTAGGAGAGACGGATAAGTCTTGCTGAGCCTTTATGCTCACTCTTGCTATATGAGTGGTTTTGCAGGTTAAGATAGACACTTATGAAGAAGGTTGTCCGGTGAGATTCTGTCACACCCGGTTTTTCCGAAGAACGACCGAGTGACTCCCACATGTATGCCAGGATCATTTTCTCATACATGTGACGACAAAGAGTGAAGAATCATTATATTACAAGCCAAGTGTTCGAATATAAATAAGTCTTACATAACGTCTCGATGGATGATAACATGTTCACAACATAGAAATAAACAAACAGCGGAAGATAAGTCTTGTGGGCTCCGTCACAAGCGTTGCCCGGGGGACTCCGTGAACCTAGAATCCTTCTTCGGGTCCGAAGTCTTGGTCATTGTACACCACGTCATTCCCTTGGCCTGAGCAGCAATTTAAAACCAACATAAAAGCCAGTTTGAGTACCGTTGGTACTCAGCAAGTGTGGGAAAGTTATGTCATGCATGGCTAGAGCAAGGAGAGGTTAAACTCATGGTTAAAGCACTACGCAATTAATATCTATCACCTTAGCTTATTTAGCACCTACATTACTACAAAGGTGAAATGGTCCCAATCCCCTGACCCATCATCAATACCATGTAACCATAACATCATTTCCAATGTTAAGCTCCCCGCTTAACATCCTCAACTTCCCAATTCCTCATCCTCTAATCATGAATAGGTCCAAGCCGCTCTTGACCGTGAGCACCGCTGTCATGATAGTTTTGACTCTGCAGAGTTTGCACCACTGTACCCACATATAGTGATTCCACCCGGTGCTAGAAAACCTCCATTTTGCCAGTGGCCGCGAACCGCGTTCACACTTCCAAGGTGTGTAGCTAGGAGATCACTACGAGGCCTTTACAAAAGGATTCCCAAGGAGTGTGGGCCCACTGAGGTTTCACCCCTAACAGCATCCAAGAGGCTCCAACCCCGCTGCAGTGGCCCCCTCTTGAGCCTTGCGGTTCATATGGTAGTCCAGCTAACACCTATTCCCCGCACCATCCAAACACCCATACTACACCGGGGATGCACCTAATTAAATGGCCAAGCTGCCCCATCTCAGCATGTGATTGCGATGGTAAAGCTAGGTTACATGCTCGATGAACCGGTCCTTAGGATCCAGGCAAGTACTATACACAAACCCTAGTCTCGTGCACGCAGCACCAACCAAAGCATCCAACTTGCCTAGATCCCTACCTCTACATAATTTATAATATCTCATTCAAGGGTAAAGTAAACAAGTTGATGATCTCATATCCCATTTATCCCATTCTAAGCATGGCTAAGCATGAGTAGTGTAAATGAATGACATAATAACATAACTCCCAACCCAGGCTACAAGGAAGCAAGATAATGAAAATCTAGGGAAACTTCCTAGCATGGGTATCACATTCCAAATTGACAATGCAATTAAATTCTAACTACACATCCTAGTATAGGATCAAAGTGGTCAAGGACACTTGCCTTCTTTCTGCTTCTCCGGGAACGGAAAGTCTTGATCTTGAAAGGTGAGAACCTGCTCTGGGGCTGGTTCTACTCATGCCAATACACACATAGCAAAAGAAAACCACAATCCATAAGCAATAGTCCAGACATACATTCATGCAAGTCATACATGCATACCCATTTGAAGTTATACCCATAATTAAGTGTTGTGTTTACCCTAGATAGGTTGCTCCTATGCATACATGCACTTTTAAACATATATTTTACCTTTAACTTTAATATTCAGATTTCTAAGTGCACACTATATATGAATTTCCAATTTGAACCAAATTTTCTATATGAGATAATACACTTATTAGCCACAAAATTTGCATGAAAACTAATTTCCTATTCCAAATGGGTTTTCAGATCTTCTACACAATCTTAACCTGAAGTTTTGGATTTGGGGACCTCATTTGACATTTTCCAATTATGTATACCTATTTTCCTATATTTTTAGATTTATTTTCCATACCTAAAAGTGAACTTTAATACTAAAATAGCAAGATATATCACCTACACAGAATATAAATTGATCTAAAATGTCCAACAAAATATCTTTTGACTTCCTCTCTGATGGGATCAATTTATATTTGTTTTTACCTATTTTTCAGAATTATTTCCAGCCTCAAAATGAATTTCCAGCAATAAATAAAAGTAAATAACTTTTTGTTAGATTTCCTTGCTGCCTAAAATCAGTCCTCAATTCATTCTAAACATTCTCCAGGTGCTAGAGAATTTTTAGTTGCATTTACATATGTATTTGCACCCCTACTTGAATCTAAATTTTACTCAAATGTTTAAATTCCTGAATTTGAGTATTCCTGAATTCGTGTATGGATCACGGAAGCTCCGGAGTCATGAGCAAAACTATCCAACTCATGACTTAGAACTAGCTGCTGTGGTATTCACACTCAAGATGTGGAGGCATTACTTGCTTGACAACCTCGTACATCTATATACCGACCACAAGAGCCTCAAATACATATTCACTCAGAAGGAGTTGAACATGAGGCAAAGAAGATGGTTAGAGCTGATAAAAGATTATAAAATAGAAATCCATTATCATCACGGCAAGGCAAACATGGTGGACGATGCGCTGAGTCACAAGTCACACGTTCATAATCTAATCATCCCACCGATTGAAGAGAGTGAACCAAATCGGTATTTGGTTCCACATGGAGCTCTCTACAACTTAGCTCTCATCCCCACCATCCGTGAAGAGATAGCGACAGCCCAGAAACATGACAAGGGTATGTCACATTTGCGGAGACGTGTGGACAGCGGAGAGCTGAAATGCTTCCGGAAAGAAAGAGACGGTGTTGTGTGGTTTAAAAACAGAATAGTCGTACCCTGTAACCTGGCGCTTCTTTGATGAGGCGCACTTGTCAAAGTTTTCTATTCACCACGGCAGCAAAAAGATGTATCAGAAGCCGAAAAGCAAATTCTGGTGGACACGGATGAAGCGGAAAATCATGAAATACGTGTCCGAATGTAATACATGTTGAAGGGTGAAAGCAAATCATATGAAGAAACCGAGACTATTACAACCACTAGGCATCCCTGCCTGGAAGTTAGAGGATGTGGGCATGGACTTCATTGTCAGTTTACCACAACGTTTCAAAAGCACGATTCAGTTTGGGTAATCGTCGACTGGCTCACGAAGTCTGCCCATTTTATCCGGGCCAACGTCAATTACAACACCAGAAGTATACTGAGCTATACATCTCACGGATTCTGTGTTTACACGGGTACCCCACACCATTATCTCGTATCAAGGCACTTTATTTGTGTCTCGTTTTTGGGATCAGTTACATACAGCGTTGGGTACAAAACTAATCCGGAGTTCAGCATACCACCCACAAACGGATGGGTAAACCAAGCGGGTAAATCAAATCCTGGAAGACATGCTACGAGCTTGTGCTATTAGTCACAGTAAGAATTGGGATGATCACCTACCGTTAGCCGAGTTCTCGTACAACAATGGATACTAGGCCAGCATCAAAATAGCGCCCTATGAGGCGCTATACGGGAGGAAATGCCGCACACCGCTCAATTGGTGTGAGTCCGGCGAGAGGGTCACCTTTGGAATTGATCTTGTCAATGATGCGGAAACAATTTTCGGATTATTCAATCAAACTTGAAAGCTGCCCAATCCAGACAAAAGCAGTATGCAGACCCTAGAAGATGCCCTCTACAATTTGAGGTCAGGTATCACGTTTATCTACGTGTGTCTTCAATGAAGGGTGTAAACAGATTCATGGTCAGAGGAAAGTTGGCACCCTGATTCATCGGTCCGTTCAAGATTTTAGAAAAGTGTGGATCCGCTGCGTACCAACTGGAATTACCAGCAACACTCTCCGGTGTGCACGATATATTCCACATATCTCAGCTAAGGAAATGCCTCAAGTTTTCTGTAAAAGCCCCAAAAATGAATATGAATAAACATTGACTTGAAAGTCTATGTGAGCAAATTCATGAAAAATGGGACTTGCTAAAATTTTTTTCACGCAAAGTGGTACATGGATGTTCATCCAAAAAGAGCCTCACATGTTGATTTGAATATGTTGAACCAATATGGACCTAAACATTTATTTGCATGAAGGTTAAAAATCAGAATTTCAAATTCAAAGTTCACACAAATTGTGGCCAAACCTTTGAATACTTATGCAGCCCTATATTTTTGAAATGTGGAGGTTTTGGATGGCAATGTTCTAACTTTAGGGTGGGCTAAAAAGGAATTAAAATAGAAGCAATTTCAAATTCAAACTGAATTCAACTTGCAAGTCAAATTTAAACTGAATTCATAGAACTCAAATTCTAGCTCACTTTTCAAACTTCAAAACTCTGGAATGGGAAGGATTAACTTGGGGAGATCTTTTGGGAGGAAATTTGAGTGGACCCCACATGTCATTGGGCTATTTGTGACTTGCACACAAAGTAACCAAGTCTCTGTTTTTCCACTACACCGAGGAGCACTCCCGGACACCACCAAGAGAGCAGCTGCCGAGCCACCTCCTGCTTCTCTCAAGCGCTGGCAACGTGTGTGTGTGTATGCTTTTCTCACTCTCGGCGTTATCTACTCCCTCACAGCTGAGGCAAACAGACTTCGCTTCCTCCTCTTCGCGAGCAAACCCACGCCGCCGCACCTTGGTGATCAACTGGGAAACCGGGAAAACTCGCGTTCACTCTCCTACGAGCTGCTAAACAGCACTGCGAGCCCATCTCCCACTTCCTCAATGCACAAACAACCGAGTTCCAGCGTTTCCCGAGCCCTAAAACACTCCCTCCGTGACGACCTAAAGTGAACCGGCGATCAGCTTCATGTGGACAGCTCGTCACAGCGTGTGTCACGGCCGAGCAAGGCTGGCAAAATAAGCACACGGGCTCATTCTTCTTCCACCTGAAGCTCAAGCCAAGACGTGGAGTATCGCCGGCGAATTTGGGAATTTTGTCCCGGCGGCTTCAAACCGACGTTCCGGTACTTACCTCCAAATTTTCACTCGTTAATCCTCCTTAAATCATCAAACCTTGCACACACGGGCTGGACTAGCTGGAGATCATCTTCCTGTTAGCAACCCTTGCGTGAAACCGACTCGGAGAGGTGAATTTCAAGGTTTTTCCGAGCGCGTCTATGGCGGTACCCCGCGGGCGCACGGTGAAACCTCCTTTGCCGCCATTCCCGAGCCATTTTGAGGCCTTGTCTATCTCCCCTAAGACCCACTGGGGCTGTAGAGCATTTTGGTCGAGTGTTTGGCGAGCTAGAGAGGCCGGATGACGGCGCCGAAGTGTACCCGAGGCCGCCGCACGTCGCCGATGGTATTCCGGCCACCGGCAGCCCGAGCTAGCCCCATCATCGTGCTCCACGGTCTCCCAAACCCACTGGCGGCAAGCCTCAGCCCGGGCGGCGACTGGAAACACCGAGCCCGTGAGCTCCGGCATCGGTCCAGCGAGCTGAGCGGCGCGCGGGCGCGGGAATGGTTGGGAGGTAGGAGAAGGAGCCGGGCCCTACACGTCAGCGACTGAAAAATTTAAAAAGAAGTCTGTTGTGGCTGGGATCTCCTGTGGCTACATGCTGGAATCCGTAGCCCGGTGTGGCCCAATTCCTATTGGCTGGAGTTCAAAACATTGGGGCCAACCGAATTTCAATAGGAAAAATAATCCCAGATTGTGTTCCAACTTTGAAAATTCATATCTTTGTTTAGGAACCTTCAATTTGAGTGATTCAAATTGGGTTGGATACCTTTTGTAAAGATCTATCCAAATATGAACCCCAATTTGTATGAAAGTCAATAATAAATTCTGTAAAATTCTTTGAATATTTTCAAAAAGAATTATTGAGGGAGTTTGGTTCATCCAAAAATTCTCCAATTTTGCCAGAATATTATTTAGCATATTTTAGACCGTCTAGCATATTTTCAGCTCATTCGAACATAATTTGTGTAGGAATTTGCTAAATACAAACTGCTATGTTCATAAGGGTCCAGAAACATTTTCAGAAAATGTTGCCCAACTTGAAAAATCTGTTCTAGGCAATTCATAGCTCCAAAAATCATGAGAAAATTTAGCCAGCTTCTCTGAGTCATACTTGAAATTGTAGTTCACTGAAGTGGGCATGAAAATGCATATTACTCCAGAAGTAATTCTTTTTACTAGAAATTCTTAAGGAATTATTCTGGGGGAACTACTCAAGTTAAAGGTCTGAATTTTGGACCAAATGACTTTCATGTGACCAAGAACTCACATGAAAATTATCAGCTCAATTTTATCCTTAGATCTCCCTGTTCTTGTCTACCATGCATATGTATGTGGAAAAATTACATAAGACTCTTGTGGGAATTATGGGAGACACATATTCATTCCACTTTAGCTGCAATTTGGCAATCTAAATCCCTAGGTAGTATAGAAGATTCTGTAAAAGTTTTGAAGCCATTGGAGTTCTTGATCTTCAGTTTCATTCAAATCTTTTCAGCTCATCCTATATGTTCATTAGAAAACTTAGTTAGTGTATAATTAAAACCCTAGGGCAGAACCAAGCCATTCTTGGTATTTCCACACAGCCTCTGTTCTTAAGAAATCAAGTCTTTAACTCTTTGAATTGCATTATAAAATTTGTGCATATACATTTCAATAGGATTCACAACGAAGGGGATTCGACGGAGTGATCCATTGAAGTGGATCAGACTCCAGAGGATCAAGGGTTGATCAGCAAGGATCACTAACTGCATTTATATACTACTACCCTGCAAAACAGGCAAGCACCGGTTTGCATTCAACAACTTTTAAGTTTTTACATTGTATTCACTCTTTCGGTTAAGATATGAAATGTGTATTAGGTCTAGTTGTTTGATACTCCTCTAGAATGACCAAATGAACCCATGGAGTATTGGGTAGGTGTCTTTTCATTGTGTAGAACTTCCATGCTTAAGTAAGATTCGGTAGAAGTCGAGTGGTGAGATGCTACTCCCATGATCAGGAATAAGAGGGGCATATGGGATTGGTTTAGAAAATTGTTAGCAAGTTAAAGTTGAGACCGGCAGGTTGTAGGAGCAGCAGACATAGGGGCCTGGGTGCATTAGACCTGTCCGTGTCGGTCAAGGACCGATCCGTATGCGGCCCTGTTGAGCAAGTTTGAGTTGTGTACCGGACTCACGCTGGCTATATGGGACCCGGTAAACAGATGTACCTCAGGAAGCTTGCATTGAGCTTTTTCGGGTCGCCTCAGGCGAGAGTGCCGGTGTGCAGTATGTGGGTAACACTCTCATGACATCTCATGTCGGTAGGTGCACCATGAGATTGGCTACTGTACAGGGCGATTTGATCGATTCAACATGGGTGAAACGGGGGAAAGGCTGCCACGTACGACGTCAGTGATGGTTGCTGTAGGCAACGTCGAGTACGGGCGTACGTGTCGTGTAGTCCGGGTGTTATTGATTTGAATCACCGTCGCTCGCGGAAAAAGGACCGAGCATACTTGTTCTCACAGTCGTGACGTAGTAAGAACTTGCATGAGAAAGGAACTAATCATTATGGTTTGAAGTTCATATTATCTTAGTGATGTATCCTTGATGAATGGTTAGAGCAAACTAGATTCATTTCCACCGTGAGCAAATTACATCAGGGGAAAGCGTTTCTTGTTTGATTGTGGACTCCCGATGTGGCCTGCCGAAGGTTACTTTTTAATTGCTGCAAGTAATACCTGAAAGTAAGGATTCACATTTAGGCGAGTTAATTATGCCTGTTGCTATCCTACTTTATGTTTATTACCCTCATGTAGAGTTTCATGACTAGGTTGGACGGTTAAGTCTTGCTGAGCTTTATGCTCACGGATGCTATCCGAGTTGTTTTGCAGGTATTGGCTATGCTTATGAGAAGGGATGCCGCTGAGACTCGAAAACCTCAGAGTGGTTACTCATGAGCATCCTCGCCGCTGCTGGTTGTGATATGTGTTCCTTGAAAGAAAACGTCCGCGGGCTGGAGGGTTTTCTTTGATGCTAAGATAGAAATGAGTCGTGAGAGTTATAGTCTTCCACTGTAGTTTATTTTGAGATAAATATTTGTAAAGTACTCTTTGTACGCTTCCGCAAAAGATTTGTGTAATATGAGGTTGTCCTCGACTCGTGAGCTGTTGGGTGCCGCATCGCATGGCACCACCCGATGAGGTCCTCCGGGAGCCCTCACAGCGTGGTATCAGAGGTGCATTTGGAATAGCACACGGATTGAGGATTATATTACGATAAAAATTTAGGATACGGTGAGATAACGGTACTAGGCCCACGTAAGGACTACTATATTAGCCTATTATGAAGGTGGCAACCTAACCTATTTGTCTATGTCAGAAAATCATGCATCTCGGGACTTTTCATGTCTTGGGGGGTGCATGTAAGTGCTGTCCACCAGTATGCACAAGCTAAAGGGTGGAGCCCCACGGGTGGCAGGTAACCCGGCCAGCTTGGGTATCCTCTACGACTCTTCATGTCGTTTGGGGTATTTGAGCAACTCCCTTTACTAGCGTGCTACGGGTAAGTATGGGAGACCCCATAATGTGGTTAGTAACATGAACACGTAGCTCAAGGCGTGTTTGGCTTGAGAACACCAGTGCGAGTGATGATGGACGGGTGTATGAACTGTATTGGGACCCGGTTTGGTGTGCAGCCGAACCTGATGATTGAGTGTGATTTATGCAGGTGCTAACCACAAAAACCGTAGTACGAGTAGAACATGTTTGCGAGTGACCGTCTTAGTGCCACCTAAGAGTACGTATATGCCGATGTAAGCCGGTTAGGATTTTCTTTTGTGAGGCAACGTAGTACCGTCATATGTCTTACGGTGCATCACCACCGTACTACACTTGATAGTTTTCTTTCCTATGAAGAAATCATTCATGACTAACTTTCAACTAAAAATGGAAGTTGGAAAACACATATTAGTTACTGATCTCTTCATTTGAACTAAGTTTCAAAGGAGAGAATTGATAGGACTCCTAAGTTTCTCAAAAACAGAGTGCTCTGTTCTGGCAGAAATTTTTGCTGGACTTTAACAGAGCATAACTATGAGTATATTGACCCAATGGAGGTGTATGCTACAGTTATGGAAAGGTTTTTAAGTTCTCTACATGTTCTCTGTAGACTTCCAGGGCAAAACCATGCGCCAAATTTGTTGAATGTCCAGTTGAATGCAAACTGTCCAGAAACAGGGCAGATGCAAACTTCTCTGGATGTTTCTGTAAAGTAGCCATAACTGTCTGTAGAAAAATCTCTAAGGGTCATATGATACACCGTTGGAAAGGTTATGAAAATTGCAACCATTTTGTAGTTCAGAGTTTGTTCAGAATTGTACTATATTTTAATGTACATCTGTGATAAAAACATCCACATTCAAAGGAGATGCTGGCAAATTTTATCCAGAAATTCTGTCAACTTTGAGCAATCATAACTTTTGATACAGAGATGATAAAGAGGAATATGAATACTCGTTGGAAATATACTGAAGTTAACTTTAACTTTTGTATTCAACTTGGGTTACAAAAATGCGGGTAACCGGATCAAAATCTGGGTTAAGTACAGAAAGGTCTGTTCTGTACAGAATATAGGACTGATTAGGTTGACTTTAGGAAGATGTGTAAACATGAATCGTTGTTATGCTTTCATAAAGTTTTAGAATGTTCATGTTCTACATAATTTCACATACTGCTGATATCAAGTTTTGACTCCCCTTAAAATTATCCTTTTGCAGTATGGTGCGTACTCGTTCAACGAGTAGGGCTGAAGGTTCCCGCCGAGATGGCGATGACTCGACTCCACCATGGGCACCGCCATCAACGGTATGGGTGGATGCCATGGCTCAAATGGTCGAGTCGAATCAGGAGAATACAACAAGGCATGCTCCAACGAACACAACAGGTCGTTCCACCTCGGAACGCCTATTTGGACTTCTTGGCGACTTAACCGCCAATTTTTACGGAAGCAAACGAACCAGTGGAAGCTGATCAGTGGCTTCGGGTTATGGAATCCAAGTTTGGAGTGTTCGAGTGCGATAATTATAAGAAGACTTTATTTGCAGCTCAACAGCTCCATGGAGCCGCCGGAAATTGGTGGTTCGCTTATCTCCCACCATTCCGGAGGGCCATCAAGTGAAATGTATGGAATTTCGTGAAGCATTCCGTTCTCGTCAGATTCCAATGGGTTTTATCAAGGCCCAGCAGCAGGAATTCAGGAATTTGAAGCAGGGGGACATGAATGTCCTCGATTATGTCAAACAGTTTAACCATTTGGCATAATATGCTCCCGACTATGCAACGAGGGAAGCTGCAAGGTGTGACTAATTTTTTCATGGCCTGAGTGTCATATTAAAAGATAGGTTGTCTTTGTTCAATCAAGGCAATTACACCGAGTTGATCAGTGCTGCCCTGCTACAAGAACAGGCGACACTTGAGTGTCAAGCAGAGAAGAGGCACCGGTATGATGTGCAAGAAGACACACCAGTTATTCCTCGTAAATACCGTTTGGTGTATCACACACCATCCGATGAAATATGGCAGCCACCAGTAAGATCAACATATCCCAGATTTCCTGCTCGAGAATCATGTCTTGAAGCACCACCACAGTCGCAGCAATGAATGATTTCTGGTGCATCATTGCAGCATCCAAGTACATCAACTTCTCAACCGCAAGTCAGTGAAGAACCGGGGAAGTATCCGTGTTCTTATTGCCACTGTTTTGCGCATTTTATGCAAGAATACCGGGAAAAGTTGTTGAACAGTGGACAGCCATCATTATAAGGTGGTATGCCGCCACATGCTCAAGTAAACATAACAACATTGCAATCCGGGAATGTGCAACATCTTGCTATTGAGGATGTCTCGGAGGGAGCACCGGCGTTAGCGGGCATGTTTACTCTTAAAGACGTACCCGTGCTTATACTTCTTGATTCCGGTGCTACCCACAATTTTATCAGCAAATCATGCGTGGATCAGCACCAATTATCCACCAGTACTCCCACAACGAGTTATCTTATACATTCACCTGGAGGAAATATATCTGCTAGTCAGACTGTGACCCGAGCAGCTTTGTGTTTGGGAGGAAAAATATACCCAACATCGCTGATTATGTTGGATGGGCAGAAGATAGACGTAATATTGGGGATTTCTTGGTTAAACCATAACGGTGCCGTTCTCAATATCGGTAACCGGACTGTTCAGATTGACTCGCTGATTCACGGACAGCACATGCTGTTTTTAGACAGCGAAGATCAAGAAATGGCAGAGGTCTACCACACGGAAGCGATTAAACTTGAAGATATTCCGGTGGTACATGATTACCCCGACGTGTTTCCCGAGAATTTACTGGGCACGCTGCCCGAACAGGACGTCGAGTTCAAGATTGAACTGGCGCCGGTAACTACACCTATTTTATGAAGGCCTTACAAGATGGCACCTAACGAGCTAGCGGAGTTGAAAGAGCAGCTGAATGAACTCATGAGCAAGGGTTTCATACGACCAAGTTCTTTACCTTGGGGTTGCTCTGTGCTATTCGTTAAGAAGAAGGACGAAACACTGAGGCTATGTGTTGATTATCGTCCTCTAAATGCTATCACTATAAAGAACAGTATCCTTTGCTCCGCATCGACATCTTGTTCGATCAACTTGTGGGTGCAAAGGTATTTTCGAAGATGGATCTTTGGTTTGGATATCATCAAATCAAGATCCGACAGGAGGACATACCGAAGACAGCTTTCTCGATGAGATACAGGCTTTACGAGTACCTCGTCATGTCATTTGGGTTAACCAATGCTCCGGCACACTTCATGCATTTGATGAATTCAGTATTCATGCCGGAGTTAGACAAGTTCGTCGTGGTATTCATCAATGACATTTTGGTTTACTCCAAATCTGAAGAAGAGCATGCTGAATATTTGCGTATCGTGCTACAACGGTTGAGGGAGCACAAATTATATGCCAAGTTTAGCAAGTGCAAGTTCTAGATTGATCAAGTGCCTTTCCTAGGCCATATTATTTCAGAAGAGGGCATTGCCATGGATCCAAGCAAAATTGAACAAGTGCTGAATGGGAATCTCCCAAATCTGTCCACGAGGTCCGAAGTTTCCTAGGTTTAGCGGGGTATTATCAGAGGAGGTTCATTTCGAGCTTCTCAAAAATTGCTAAACCAAGGACGGAGCTGCTGAATAAGGGCACGAAATACATGTGGAATGCAGCATGTGAAGTCGCATTCAAGACTTTGGTGAAACATCTCACCACAGATCCAGTTCTTGCTCAGCTGGACATGACGAAGCCATTTGATGTCTATTGTGATGCATCCGGCATCGGTCTCGGCTGTGTTCTGATGCAAGAAGGGCGTGTAGTCGCTTATGGGTCTCGTCAACTGTAAAACCACGAGCAGCATTATCCAACTCACGATCTCGAGCTTGCTGCTACGGTGTTGGCGTTAAAGATGTGGAGGCATTATTTACGTGGCAATCTTGTCCACCTCTACACCAACCATAAAAGCTTGAAGTATATCTTCACGCAGAAGGAGCTCAATATGAGACAACAGAGATGGTTGGACTCATAAAAGATTATGAAATCGAGATCCACTACCATCCGGGAAAAGCAAACATGGTTGCCGACGCACTTAGTCAGAAAGCTCACGTTCACAACTTGGCGGTTGCTGAGTTGGAAGAGGGAGAACCAAGTCTCTGTGTCATTCCGTATGGAGCACTTTATAATATTGCTCTCATTCCAACAATCCGTGAAGAGATTGTTGAGGCTCAAAGAAGAGACAGGGGTATGTCTCACATACGGAGAAGACTAGACAACGGAGATGTGAAATGTTTCTGAAAGGATGAGAACGGTACACTATGATTTAACGACCGTATAGTGGTACCGCGTAATATGAAACTCTGGAAGAAGATTTTGGATGAAGCCCACCTGTCGAAGTTTTCCATTCATCCTGGCAGCAACAAGATGTACCAAGATTTGAAACAAAAAATTTGGTGGACGAGGATGAAGCGGCAAATTGCCAAGTACGTATCCAAGTGTGATATGTGTAGACGGGTCAAGGCTGATCATATGCGGAAAGTCGGACCGCTACAACCACTGAAAATACCGGCGTGGAAATGGGAGGATGTGAGTACGGTTTTCATCGTTGGAGTACCACTTACATACCGGAAGCATGACTCGATATGGGTGATCGTCGACCGGTTGACGAAATCAGCTCATTTCATACCGGTGAACACTCATTTTCGAGCCAAGCAATATGCAGACTTATATATCTCAAGAATTATATGCTCACATGGTGTCCCAAAGACTATCATTTCAGATTGGGTGCGCTGTTTGTTGCTCGTTTTGGGGAGCAGCTGCACGCCTCGTTGGGTACCAAGTTGATTAGAAGCTCCACATATCACCCTCCAACCGATGGACACACTGAGAGGGTGAACCAAGTGCTTGAGGACATGTTGAGGGCATGTGCCATCCACCACGGTAAGAATTGGGATGATCACTTACCGTTGGCGGAGTTTTCATACAACAACGGGTATCAAGCGAGTATAAAAATGGCACCGTATGAAGCTCTCTATGGCCGGAAGTGCCACACACCGCTGAATTGGTGTGAGTCCGGTGAAAGGGTACTGTTTCGGGTTGATCTTGTCAACAAAGCCGAAGACCGAGTTCGGTTGATACAAGAGAATTTGAAGGCTGCACAATCCCAACAGAAGAGCTACGCTGATCAAAGGCGTATGCCGTTGCATTTTGACGTCGGAGAGCACGTTTATCTTCTTGTATCTCCGATGAAGGGAATTCACCGGTTTGGTGTAAAGAGGAAACTCGCTCCCCGCTTTATAGGTCCATTTGCTAGCACGGAGAAGTGCGGACCCGTAGCCTACCGGCTGGAACTACCGGCAAGTCTTGCAGGTGTTCATGATGTATTTCATGTGTCACAGCTGCGGAAATGCCTCAAATTCACCGCTGCTGTCCGCACCGAAGAAATCGATGAGTTGAAACTGGACCTTACCTACACCGAGCGACCGGTTCAGAATATGGATGAAAAGACCCGGGCAATCCGGAACCGGACAATAAAGTTTTACAAGGTGCTGTGGAGTAATCATACTGCAGAAGAGGCAACATGGGAAAGTGAAGATTACCTCCGCACCAACTATCCGGAACTTTTATCGTTGTACAGTTTGTAATTACCTCTCCCGTCTCGTTCTTCTTTTGAAATCTCGGGACGAGATTCTTTTAAGGGGGAGGAATGTAAAAGTCCCAAAAATGTATATGAATAAATATTGGATTGAAAGTCTATGTGGTCAAATTTATGAAAAATAAGACTTGCTAAAATTTTTCTTCAGGCAAAGTGGTACATGGATGTTCATCCAAAAAGGGGTCACATGTTCATTTTAATATGTTTAACCAATATGGACCTAAACATTTATTTGCAAGTCAAATTTAAACTGAATTCACAGAATTCAAATTCTAGCTCACTTTTCAAACTTCAAAACTCTGGAATGGGAAGGATTAACTTGAGGAGATCTTTTGGGGAGGAAAGTTGAGTGGACCCCACATGTCATTGGGCTATTTGTTACTTGCACACAAAGTAACCAAGTCTGTTTTTCCACTACACCGAAGAGCACTCCCGGCCGCCACTGAGAGAGCAGATACCGAGCCACCTCCTGCTTCTACCAAGCGCTGGCAACGTGTGTGTGTGTTTCGCTCACTCTCGGCGTGATCTACCCCCTCACAGCCAAGGCAAACGGACTTCACTTCCTCCTCTTCACGAGCAAACCCACGAACAGAACCCCACACCACCGCACCTCGGTGATCAACCAGGAAACCGGGAAAAACTCACGCTCACTCTCCTCCGAGCTGCTAAACAGCACCGCGAGCCCATCTCCCACTTCCTCGACGCACAAACAGCCAAGTTCCGGCGTTCCCCGAGCCCTAAAACACTCCCTCCGCGACGACCTAAAGTGAACCGGCGATCATCTTCATGTGGACAGCTCGCCACAGCGTGTGTCACAGCCGAGCAAGGCTGGCAAAAGAAGCGCACGGGCTCCACGCTGCTTCCACCTGAAGCTCAAGCCAAGCCATGGAGTATCGCCGGCGAATTCGGGAATTTTGTCCCGGCGGCTTCAAACCGATGTTCCGGTACTTACCTCCAAAATTTTCACTCGTTAATCCTCCTTAGATCATCAAACTTTGCACACACGGTCTGGAATAGCCGGCGATCATCTTCCCTTTAGCAACCCTAGCGTGAAACTGACTCGGAGCGGCGAATTTCAAGGTTTTTCCGAGCGCGTCTATGGCGGTACCCCACGGGCGCACGGTGAAACCTCCTTTGCCGCCGTTCCCGAGCCATGTTGAGGCCTAGTCGATCTTCCCTAAGACCCACTGGGGCTGTAGAGCGTTTTGGTTGAGTGTTTGGCGAGCTAGAGAGGCCGACCGACGGCGCCGAAGTGCACCCGAGGCCGCCGCACGTCGCCGATGGTATTCCGGCCACCGGTAGCCCGGGCTATCCCCATCATCGTGCTCCACGGCCTCCCAAACCCACTGGCGGCAAGCCTCAGCCCGGGCAGCGACCGTAAACACCGAGCCGGCGAGCTCTGGCCTCGGTCCGGCGAGCTGAGCGGCGTGCAGGCGTGAGAACGGTCGGGAGGTAGGAGAAGGAGCCGGGCCCCACGTGTCAGCGACTGAAAAATTTAAAAATAAGATCTGTTGTGGCTGGGATCTCCTGTGGCTGCACGCTGGAACCCCGTAGCCCGGTGTGGCCCAATTCCTATTTGCCGGAGTTCAAAACAGTGGGTCCAACCAAATTTCAATATGAAAAATAATTCCAGATTGTGTTCCAACTTTGGAAAAATCATATCTTGGTGTAGGAACCTCCAATTTGAGTGATTCAAATTGGGTTGGATTCATTTTGCAAATATATATCCAAATATGAACCCTAATTTTATAAAAGTCAATAATAAATTCTGGAAAATTCTTTGAAGGTTTTCTGAAAAAGAATAATTGAGGGAGTTTGGTTGTTCCAAAAATCCTCAAATTTTGCCAGAATATTATTTAGCATATTTTTGACCTTATAGCAAAATTTCAGCTCATTTGAAGATAATTTATGTAGGAATTTGCTAAATACGAACTGCTGTGTTCATAAGGGTCCAGAAACATTTTCATAAAATGTTGCCCAACTTGAAAAATCTATTCTAGGCAATTCATAGCTCCAAAAATCATTCAAAATTTAGTAAAGCTCTATGAGTCATACTTGAAATAGTAGTTCACTGAATTGGGCATGAAAATGCACATTACTCCAGAATTAATTCTTTTTAGTAGAAATGCTTAAGGAATTATTCTGGGGGAACTACTCAAGTTAAAGGTCTGAATTTTGGACCAATTGACTTTCATGTGACCAGGAACTCACATGCAAATTATCAGCTCAATTTGAGCCTTATATCTCGCTGTTCTTGTCTACCATGCTTATGTATGTGGAAAAATTACATAAGACTCTTGTGGGAATTATGGGAGACACATATTCATTCCACTTTAGCTGCAATTTGGCAAGCTAAATCCCTAGGTAGTATAGAACATGCTGTAAAAGTTCTGAAGCCATTGGAGTTCTTGATCTTCAGTTTCATTCAAATCTTTTCAGCTCATCCTATAGGTTCATTAGGAAATTTAGTTAGTGTATAACTAAAACCCTAGGGCAGCTTTAGTTTTTCTTGATATTTCTTGCACAACAGAGGCAAACAAAAAGCCATTCTTGGCATTTTCACACAGCCCCTGTTCTTAAGAAATCAAGTTTTTAACTCTTTGAATTGCATTATAAAATTTGTGCAATTACATTTCAATAGGATTCACAACGAAGGGGATTCGAAGGAGTGATTCATTGAAGTGGATCAGACTCCGGAGGATCAAGGGGTTGATCAGAAAAGATTACTAACTGCATTTATGTACTACTACCCTACAAAACAGGCAAGCACCGGTTTGCATTTAACAGCTTTTAAGTTTTTTACATTGTATTCACTCTTTCGGTTAAGATATGAAATGTGCATTAGGTCTAGTTGTTTGATACTCCTCTTGCATGACCAACTGAACCCATGGAGTATTGGGTAGGTGTCTTTTCATCGTGTAGAACTGCCATGCTTAAGTAAGGTTCGGTAGAAGTCGAGTGGTGAGATGCTACTCGCATGATCAGGAATAACAGGGGCATACGGGATTGGTTCAGAATATTGCTAGCAAGTTAAAGCTGAGACCGGGCGGGTTGTAGGAGCAGCAGGACATAGGGGCCTGGGTGTGACACCCTCATCTCAGGTGTCAGCATATGTTCATGTTTTATGAAGAGGAAACATTTTAAGAAAAGTAGGGACAGAGAAAAATATCAAAAGGATAGCCAATAAGAGCTGAATCCAGCTCTCAGAAAGCGCCGAAGACAACTTACCGCAGCCGCTGGCCACAGGGCGTGTTCGGAGCTCATCCCTGTGAAGTGGGGGAGAGACCGCCGCCAAGCTGGCTACGTGGCAGGCTCGGGGCTCATCTCCGCAAAGGGGAGAGGTCCGATCCTGTAGGACACGTGTTGCCCACGGAGCTAGCCTCTGCGGAAGAAGCAAAGGCATTTCCGCAGGACACGTGTCATCCTCGGAGCTAGTCCTCGTGGAAATTAGAGGACCAGTCGTGCGGGATACGTGTCGATCTCAGAGCCCACCTCCGAGAGGTCCTGTTCTATTGGACACGTGTCGTCACCGGAGCTTATCTCCGAGAGGTCTGTCGCTGTTGGACACGTGTCGACCTCGGGGTATGTCCCTGAAGAAAGAAGAGAGGAAAGACCGGCGCCAACACGTGGCGTGCGCGGAGCTCACCTCCAAAGGAGGGGGGAGGTCTCGGTCGATTTACATGCGGCACAACCGGAGCTCGTCTCTGTGGAGAAGGAGATACCAGGCCCCAGAAGGACACGTGGAGCCTCCGGAGCTCATCGCCGCGAAGGTAACGAGTTCTGGAGCGGCTGTTACGCGTAAGAATACCGGTACGTAAAGGAAACCGACCTGAATTCCACAACGTTACCACACCAAATCAACTAAAGATAAGATGATAGGATCCAACGACGATCTGAATAAGACTCTTATTCGAGATACAATCAGATTAGAACTCTTCTCTTCCCGATTATAAATAGAACCCATAACCTCTGGCCGAAACCACAAACTTCTTTTCCAACTCCTGAGCCGACGACTTAGAGCCCTAGCCCCAACTCGCCGAGAAAGCCATCGCCGGGAGAGCGGCAAGGAAGATCGCCGGAGGAAAGTCCAGCGGCCTGAGGAGGACCTCGAAGACCGAGAGGAACGTAAGGTAGGCCCCAATACCACCTTACAATATCGTTGTGTTTTCCTTGCATCTGTTCTTTGATTCCTTTCGAACAGAAGCCTTCTCGTGGACAGATCACTTGATGATCAGGTTGATCTAAAGACAAGATCATTGCCACGACCACCTTTGATCCGAACATCTCTGCCCATGCAAGCCATGCAAGAACACACCAATCCAATAAAAATCATAGGATAGCATGCATATGCATCATCGCATCTAGTTTAAGGTTTGTGCATGATATTGATTGCTGTGAATCTTGTATGCACGTGATCCTACCTAGCAGGACAAGCTCAGGGAGCTGTCTACGACGAACTGCAGCAACCAGGTTTTGAGATCCAAGAACAACCGGAACCGCAAGAACAAGGCAAGTGCTCCTTGACCATGTTGATCCTATGTTTTGGGTAAAACTATTTTGTTTTGCAAAAAGGTGTGTGTGCTGAGTCAAACATGATGGGAAACCCTTTTTATAGAAGTTTACTAGTTTTGGTTGAACCACCCTTGTCGCCTGGGAAGTTTATGAGTCGGGTATGGTTTTTGCTTTATGCTTAGCTGAGTCTATGGGATTGGGAAGCGAGATAGATGTGTCTAGCTAACTGCACTCGTAAATGATAATGAGAAACTGATGTTAGTAATGGACATTGATCGGAGGGAGATTTAGGCAAGACTGGGTTTGTGAATGAGGTAGCATGAGATGGTGGTTTACTTGCCATAGATCTAAGGACCGGTTCATGCATGCACATGCCAGGATAACAGTGCCACCACAAGGCCAAGTATGGGTGTGGCTTAGCTGAGTAATTAGGTAAGTTGCTAGAGTGTTATGGACTGTGGAAGGCGCGGGGAATGGGAGTCGAGTGAGGATTGCCCTGGGAACTGCATGGCACAAGAGGGGGCCCGTGGGTGGGAGAATTGGAGATTCTAGCCTGCCGGTGAAACCTTAGTGAGTCCATACATCTAGTAACCCCTTTGTAAAGGCTATTTTGTGATCTCTTGACCATACACCGACGGATGTGTACTGGTATAATGGAGGTTCTGCAGTCGCCGACGGCTGACGAAATCACAAACTTGTGGGTAAAGAGGTGCAAACTCTACAGAGTTACTAAAACTATCATGATAGCCGAGCTTACGGTCACGAGCGCCTGGCTAAACTGCCATGATTAGTTGGGATGGTTATTGGGAAGGTTCTTGGTTATGGTTATTGGTTTGGTTATGGTTTGGTTGTTGGGACTGTTGAGTCTGGGTGATAAGATGGTTGCATGACTGTTGAGTCATGGCAACAAGTTTGGTCTCAGTGTGAGATGAAGTTGTTTTAAGATGGTAGCGAATACGGGGAGGTATTCGTGAGATGGTAGCGAATACGAGGAGGTATTCGTGAGTAAGAACGAGGTTGGTTAATGTTCGGGTGGAATATGGAAAGCGATGGAGGTATGTTGGTAATTTGATACATGCTGAGATTACATTCATCTAAAGTTAAGTTGCTGTTTTATCATGGTTTTATAAATCTGCTTTTCTGCAAATAAGACCTTTTATACCTACCTTGTTTATGAGCTGCATATCATGTGTTTTCCCGCACTTGCTGAGTACATCATTGTACTCAAACTTGCATTATTATTTCATCATCAGCAGCAGGAGAAGCCTACTATGAAGACCAAGTGGGGCATTACGGCGTGTGATCTATTCTCAACCTTGCCTGTGGAGGGAGTAGAGATGGAGCCACTTCTGCTTAGATTTGCTTCCGCATTAGTTGATTGCTTCCACATTAGAATAAAGACTTCCGCTGCATAGAAATAAGACTTCCGCTGTGAGCATGAGTCCAAGACTCATGAGGTATTGTAATAAACTCTGTTATTCGTGGTAATATATAATCTGAATTCAGTTTGTGGAACGTATGTGTATGTGTGATGAACATCCTGGGCACACATATGCATTAGTTCTCAGTTCCGTGGTTTTCCCACAGAATTGAGGGCGTCACAGATTGGTATCAGAGCCACGGGTTGACAGTAGGTTACACGCCTAGATAGAAACCTTAGATTGATAATGGAGCCACGGGTTAAACAGCAAGTTACACCCCTAAATAGGAGTCACAGGTAGCTAAGCCACGCTGACCAAAGGAAGCGTCCTAAGGTGAATAGCTTAGATTGGCCTTGAAACCACCTTGGCATAGGGAACCATCCTTGAATAGGAGTTGTGTGGGCCCTTGTGATGATTATTTGTGATTGTGTGCTTAGTGTGAGTTGTGGGACATCTCAAAACGTTGTCTATATCCACACGTAAGAAGAAAGAGGTGTGAGATGTTTCGGTACTTGCTCACATCCTCATATGGGCCAATATATAAATAGTCCAACTCACCTTGATGCATATAGTTGAAGGGATCTACCTAACCTTCTAACATTCTACTCTATTTCGATCTCTCTCACAGATGGTGAGAGGAAACGCCGGCCGAAGGAACGTCCAGGAGGATGACCCTGATGAAGTTCCTGCTAACCCAGGAGCTGGCGAAAACCATCTGGAAAGGTTGATGGCCATGCAAAACCAGCTTATGCAAACCATGATCCAAACTTTGGGTCAGTTGCAGGCCAACCAAAACCCCGTTCCGGCACCACCGCCACCACCACCGCCGGCTCATAACAGGTTGGGAGAGTTCATGAGGACTCGACCACCCACCTTTGCTCAAGCTAGTGATCCCATGGAGGCCGATGATTGGTTAAAATCCATAGAGAAAAAAGCTTGCCATTGTTCAGTGCAATGACCGAGAGAAGGTTCTCTTCGCGTCGCACCAACTTACGGGAGCCGCTGCTGACTGGTGGGATGCCCTGAGCAACGCTCATGCCAACCCGGAGACAATCACTTGGACCGAGTTCAAGGAAAGTTTCCGCTCTCATTACGTCCCTGCTGGTGTAGTGATGCTCAAAAGGCAGGAGTTCGAAGGTCTCCGCCAAGGGCAGAAAAGTGTGAATGAGTATCTCAACAAGTTCATACAACTGTCCCGGTATGCCCCCGAAGATGTCAACTCAGATCAGAGGAAGCAGTACCTGTTCATGAGAGGGTTGAACAATGAGATTCAGGTTCAGCTCCAAAACAATGACTATGTAAGCTTCCAGAAGCTGGTTGACAAGGCCATAGTGGTTGAAAACAAGATCCGAGAGATCGAGCGAGAGTGCAAGAGGAAGATGCCATACCAGCCCCAAGGGAGCAACTTACGACCTAGGTACATGCCCCCTGCACCGCAGTATGGATCGACCACTCCTGCGTACCGCCCTGGTCAGCCACCACAGTAACAATTCGTTGCACAGGCACCTCGTGTGCCCATGCCTCCTGCGCCCCGACCTAACAATGGCGCCCCTGTTCAAAACCCCCGCCCCAACGCACCTGCTGCCGTAGGCAACAGGGCATGCTTTGCATGCGGGGAAGTAGGACAGTTCGCGAACCAGTGCCTGAGGAGAGGCCCTGGACAACAAGGTAACGTGCCCAAGCAGAACCCGCGACCGAACGAAGGAGACAATCAAGGGAACCGTGGACAGCAGAACTATGCTCGCGGCCATGTGAACCATGTCACTGCCGAGGAAGCACAACAGGCTGAGGACGTCGTAATTGGTGTGTTCCTTGCCAACTCCAACCAAGCCACCATCTTATTTGATTCTGGAGCCTCGCATTCCTTCATATCATCCAAATATGTTACCAAGCATCATCTACCCGTATCCCACTTAGAATGTGCTATGTTAGTAAATTCTCCCGGAGGAGAAATGAGGACTAATATAGTATGTCCGAAAGTAAGCCTTAAAATAAGTGGGGTAGACTTCCTTGCCAACCTTATTGTCTTGGACTCCCAAGGGATTGACATCATACTAGGAATGGATTGGCTAAGCAAGCACGACGGAGTAATCCAATGTGCTGAAAGGAGCGTGCAGTTGACAAACGAGCACGGTATTTGTGTCGAGTTTGAGTCAGCCCAGAAAACGACCGAACGGGCAAATTTGAACCACGTCGAAGGAGCAACATAGGACAACATTCCAGTGGTTCAGGAATTTTCGGACGTGTTCCCGGAAGAGCTTCCAGGTATGCCACCTGACCGGGACATCGAGTTTGCCATTGATTTGGTACCCGGAACTGCACCCATAGCCAAGAGACCCTATAGGATGCCCATCAACGAGCTAGTTGAACTCAAGAAGCAAATTCAAGAACAGTTGGAAAAGGGTTTTATCCGTCCAAGCTCGGCACCATGGGGAGCTCCGGTGATCTTCGTAGACAAGAAGGATGGAACCCAAAGGATGTGCGTGGACTATAGGTGACGCAACCCGCTCAACCGAGACAGGCCACTCGCCCGGGAATCGCATTGGGTGGTGCCGTGTTGTGCGGCACCCAATAGCACACATATGAGGAACAATGTATTACATAAAACAATAGCGGAAGCTTACAAGTTTTGCTTTGTAAATACTTTACATCAAGTAACTACCGCGGAAGTCTATATCAACTCACGTCGAATAACTAAGAGCACTCGAGATGAAGTCCAGCCCGCGGATTCCTCTCGCTAGCAACACGAAGACAAGCAGTAGCAGCTGGGTTCTCCATGTGTTACCTGACTCGGGAGTCCCCGAGTCTCACCGGATAACCTTCTTTCAGCATCGTTGTTAACCTGCAAAACCACTTATATAGCAAGCGTGAGCACATAGGCTCAGCAAGTCTGACCCGTCTCTCCTAAACAAGAAACTCTACATGCACGACGGTTGCAATTGGGTCGGCTACATTTGCATAAAGGACTCGCCTAAAGTTGATCCTTAACTTTCAGGTTTTTAGCCTCATTGTGCAGACCTTGAGCCGAAAAGCATTGCAACTCCACAATCAAACAAGAAACGCTTTGTTACGATGCTTCTTGCACAAAGTGAAAGTAAAGTTTAATGAGCCTATCTCTAATTCAATCATGGTTGCAATACAAGTTATAGCACAACCTTATCAAGTTCAAGGTAAACAATTCCAATTGTTACTACGTCAAGACGCAGTGGGCAAGTATGCTCATATGACCGCGAGCGACGGTGATTCGAATCAGTACACGCCCGGACTACACGACACGTACACCCGTACTCCGAGTTGCCGGCAGCAACCTCGACTGACGTTGCACGCGGCCACCTTTCCCAAGATCTTCCACATTGGACGCAGTCCAACTGCCCCGAGTACGCAAGCTCCCTCAAGGTACATACCCGCTGTGGTATGTTCTTGAGCGAGTTACCTCCTGCTACCCTGACGCCGAAAGCCTAAGGCAGTTGGAAAAGTTCCACTATGGATCTCCCAAGGTACATCGGTTTCCTGGGTCCCATATAGCCAGTATGTGCCCGGTACACAACTCAAACTTGTCCAACAGGGCCAAGCACGGACGGGCCTTAACCGACACAGGCAGGGCTATGCACGCACGGCCTGCAACCTGCTGCATCTAAACCTCCCTGCCCGGTCTCCATTTCTTATGTGTGAACTTTCCTCATCTTTTCTAATTCGGACCCGTTCCGACTAAACCAGCCCTAAACTCGCGAGTAGATTCCAACTACTCGACTTCTACCGGACCTTTCCTACTAATATTAGCGTAGCCAAATTCCCTCGAGGAGTTGCTATTCTACCCTTTCTCTCTTAGGTGTTTCTGGGCATGCAAGTGGGGTTTTCAATACCATCTAGACGTAATGCAATCAACGATGCAAAGCTATGATCTCTACAAATGAAAATGCTTTATAAAACGGTTCAAATGCAAACCGGGGCTTGCCTGTTTTGCAGGTGACTACTGTTACAATCAGTTAGTGATGATCACTTGGAGCTTGATCACTTGTTTTCCTCCCTCCTTGATCTTCACTTCAAGTCCTTCTCACCTTCTTCACGTATATGCTGCACGATATGATCATGCATATGTATTTAATTGAAAAGCTTTTGCTCATGAGATCTAATGACCATTTTAAAACTGGAACTTTGTTTAAGAATTTAAAATGACACTGGTGCTAGTGGTTTGGGTTGGGCTTAAACACTAAGATCAAATATTAAGTGCTTTTCCCACTTAAGTGTTTATCACCTTAAGAGATCACACATGACAGTGGTGATCCAAAGCTCTAATGGAGCTGATAATTTTCATGTGAGTTCCTTGTCACAAGGGAGTCCTCTGGACCAAAATTTAGCACTTTTCATGGAGTGGTTTATTCAGAACAATTCTCTAAGTGTTTAATCAAAGATGAATTAATTCTGAGTTAACACCCATGTTCATGTCAAACTCAGTGAACAACAATTTCAATTATATTTCTTAGAGTCTACATGAATTTTCCTAGGATTTTTGGAGCTAAGAATTTCCCAGAGCTGAATTTACAAGTTTTTGGAATTTCTCTGAAAATGTTTCTGTATTCATTTGAATACAGGAACTTACAATCTGAACTACCCTGATCAATTCAACTCCAAATGAGCTGAAACTTTTAAAGGTGTCTAATAACACCCTAGAGAATATTCTGGCAAAATTTGAGGATTTTTGGATAAACCAAACTCCCTCTAAAATCCTTTTGCTGAAAAGCTTTAAAGAATTTTCCAGAATTAAATAAAGACTTTCATACAAATTGGGTTGCATATTTGGATAGAGTTTGTCAATCTGAATCGAACCCAATTTGAATCACTAAATTTGGAGGTTCCTAGCAAAAGTTATGCTCTTCTAAAGTTTGGGGAAAATTCTGAGATTTGAATAAATTCGGGAAAAGTTTAAACCTGACTGTGGGCCACGGGGCATGTGTCAGTCACCTGGAGTGCGCCACACGGGGCCACAGGGTCATTTCCCGCGCTGTCACAGCCGATCCCGCGCCACAGAGTATCCGGCCCGTTTTCCCCAAGTCGCTGACACGCGGGCCCGGGGAGGTCGTCTTCCACCTCTCGCTCCCGCGCGATCCTGCCGCCGGGCTCGCCGGAGAAGCTCCGGGATTAGTCGTCCGGCCATCCCAACTGCTGAAACTCGCCGCCAGCCCCTAATTCAACGTGAGGAACACGCTGGTGGGGTTTGCTCGAGCCGGTAGGGCTCCCAAACTAGCCCGCGACGGCGCAACGATTCGGACGAAGTCCAGCGACGTCGCCCCGACACCCTAAGCCTTCTAGGCTTCAGTTTCCAAGCTCTAGAGCACCGGCGGACGCTAAGGAACATCGACATGGAAAGGAAATGGCTCGGGGATGGCTCTAACTTAGGGTTCACCATGCACCCAAACCTTTCCGCCATAGCCGCCGTCGTAAAGATTGGAAATACGTCGTGCACAGTGTGTTTCATGCAGGGTTTCAAAAGAGAACTGGTGCGCCTACATGTCTAGCCGGTGTGTGCGAAGTCTCGAGGAGTCTAAACAACAATTGATCGGGAATTTTACAGAATCATACCGGAAGGTTGGTTTTCACCGGCCGGAGAGGATCTTCAAAATTCGCCGTCGAGAGGTCGAGGCAGGCTCTGTGCGTCGGGTGGAAGCTGCACGGAGCTCCTGCGCGTCCAAAAGTGGCCTCGCTTGGTCGTGAAGCTTTCTGGAGGAGGCTGTCCACGGGAGCACGTCGCCGCCGGGGTGTTCGGCCGCCGCAGAAACTCAAGGTTCTCGGCGTAGAGGGCACGAACACACTGGGTGATGGCTCGAGGAGGTCGTGGGGACGTTGGTGGTGTTGTTTTGCTGCTCAGAGGCGCTGCTCACTAGAACTTCCCGAGCTCCCGATCGATCGAAGCAGGGCAGCTGTGTTTTCTGTCTTCCGGTGCAAGAGAGAGAAGAACAGCGCCGTGGCTTTGGTTAAGAAGCAGGAGAGGCGGTGAGGCGGTAGCCACCGACGTCCAGCAGCTCTCCAGCTGCGGCTGTTTCTCCCGCGAGGAAAAGAAGCAGAGCGGCGCTGGTCTTCGGGAATGAGCGAAGAGGAGCACGGCAGAGGGTATAAGACGGTCGGGCGGCTTCTCCAGCGCGACGAAATCCAGCAGGAGGTGGCTGTCGGCTGAGCATCGGTGTCGAGCGGGGCTGCGCCCTCGGTGTCGGGTGCCGACTGAAGGAGGCAAACAGAGACCCAACACTGAGATCTTTTGCAAATTTTCAGTTCCCACAATGACATGTGGGACCCACTGATCAGTCCTCATCCCCTCTCCAAATATCTCCCAAGTTTGAATGTTGAGTGAATTCAATTGTGGGAATTCAAATCTGGTATGCATTTGGATAATTAGGCAAGTTTCATCCAAACTCAAACATGCATTTGAATTCTTTGTCTTTTAAAGTCCATTTTGCAAAATGGGTTGCAAACTATTTCCATAAATCATGAAACTTTGCACACCCCCTAATTTGGACTCAAGGAATTCAAATATGAAATCTGATTTTTATTTTGGCTGCTGCAAATGAGATTTTTAGCACAACAGTTTTGAATTCCATTGTGTTTTTCTCATTTGAATTTTTGTTTGAACAAATTGTTCCGAATCTGATTTTTGTTTTCTCACACATATGGGAACTTCCCATCCTTGTTTTAGACCCCTCTAGGGTTCCAAGTTCTCAAATGAACATTTGACTTGTGTGAAGAAAGCCCTCATGTGTGTTATCACATGTGGGAAAAAGTTTTAACAAGTCCCAAATTTCATACACATGAAACAAAACTTTGCAAACAAGTGTTTCTTTGTATTCATAATTTTAGGACCTTTACATTCCTCCCCCCTTAAAAGGAATCTCGTCCCGAGATTCAAAAGAGGAACAAGGTGGGAGGTAATTACAAGGTTTATGACAAAAGCTCCGGATAATTCTTGTGGATGTAATCTTCAGATTCCCACGTCGCCTCTTCCGGGGTATGATTACTCCACAGGACTTTGTAAAATTTCAAAGTCCGGTTCCTGGTGGTCCGGGTCTTTTCGTCGATAATCTGTACAGGTTGCTCGACATAGGTGAGATCCGGTTTCAACTCGTCGATGTCTTCGGTGCGGATGGCAGCTGTAAACTTGAGACACTTCCGCAGCTGGGACACGTGAAATATGTCGTGAATACCGGCATATTTCCCCTTGACACCGAACCGATGAATCCCCTTCATCGGAGACACACGAAGATACACATGCTCTCCGACTTCGAAATGCAGCGGTCGACGTCTCTGGTCCGCGTAGCTCTTTTGACGAGATTGGGCAGCTTTGAGGTTCTCTTGTATTATCCGAACTCTCTCTTCGGCTTCATTGACAAGATCAACCCCGAAAGTTACGCGTTCACCGGATTCGCACCAATTCAATGGTGTACGGCACTTCCGGCCGTATAGAGCTTCATATGGTGCCATCTTAATGCTCGTCTGATATCCGTTGTTGTAAGAGAACTCCGCCAGCGGTAAGTGATCATCCCAGCTCTTACCGTGGTGGATGGCACATGCTCTCAGCATATCCTCTAGTATTTGATTCACCCTCTCAGTTTGCCCATCGGTTTGAGGGTGATATGCAGAGCTTCTAATCAACTTTGTCCCCAAGGATGCGTGTACCTGCTCCTAGAAACGGGCTACGAATAACGATCCTCTATCTGACACAATTGTACGGGGAACTCCATGTAAGCACAAGATCCGTGCTATGTACAGCTCTGCATACTGCCTTGCGTTATACCTAGTATGCACAGGGATGAAATGTGCTGATTTGGTTAATCGGTCCACGATTACCCAAATCGAATCATGGTTGTGGGAGGTCATCGGCAGCCTGACGATGAAATCCATACTCAAGTCTTCCCACTTCCATGCCGGTATTTGCAGTGGCTGCAACAGGCCTGACTTCTTCATATGGTCGGCCTTGACTCTTTGACACGTATCACACTCTGAAACGTACTTTGCGACTTCACGTTTCATACATGTCCACCAAAACTTCTTCCGGAGATCTTGGTACATTTTATTACTGCCCGGATGAATGGAAAACTTGGACAAATGAGCTTCATCCAAAATTTTCTTCCGTAGTCCCATATCCCGGGGTACTACAATCCGGTCGTTAAACCACAAAGTACCCTCATCGTCCTTCCGGAAGCACTTCATTTCTCCGTTGTCTATCCTCCGCCGTATGTGAGACATACCCTAGTCTTTTCGTTGAGCTTCCATGATCTCCTCTCGGATAGTAGGAATGAGAGCGAGATTATAGAGAGCTCCATACGGTATGACACGGAGGCTTGGTTCTTCATCATCCATTTCGGCAATAGTCAGGTAATGAATATGCGCCTTACGACTGAGCGCATCGGCGACCACATTCGCTTTTCCTAGATGATAATGAATCTCCAGTTCATAGTCCTTAATGAGCTCTAGCCATCTTCGTTGCCTCATGTTCAATTCTTTCTGAGTGAAGATGTACTTCAAGCTCTTGTGGTCAGTGTAGAGGTGTACAAGATTTCCGAGCAAGTAATGCCTCCACATCTTCAAAGCAAGGACCACGGCAGCTAACTCAAGATCATGAGTTGGATAATGCTGCTCGTGATTTCTGAGTTGACGAGATCTATAAGCGACCACTCGTCTTTCTTGCATCAGCACGCAGCCAAGACCGATGCCAGATGCATCGCAATAAACGTCGAATGGCTTCGTTGTATCCGGCTGAGCAAGAACTGGGGCTGTTGTGAGATGCTTCACTAAGGTCTTGAAAGCTTGTTCACACGCAGCACCCCACACAAATCTGGTATTCTTCTTTAATAATTCCGTCATCGGTTTAGCAATCTTGGAAAAACTCGGAATAAACCTCCGGTAGTAACCCGCTAAACCGAGGAAGCTTCGGATTTCATGTACTGACTTTGGTGACTCCCATTTCTGTACTTGGATAATCTTACTCGGATCTACAGCGATGCCCTCCACTGAAATGATGTGTCCGAGAAAAGGTACTTGATTAATCCAAAATTCACACTTGCTGAATTTTGCATAGAGCTGATGATCTCGCAATCTTTGTAGCACAATATGCAGATGTTCAGCATGTTCTTCCTCTGACTTGGAGTACACCAAGATATCGTCGATGAAGACAACGATGAATTTATCCAACTCCGGCATGAACACTGAATTCATCAGGTACATAAAGTGTGCCGGGGCGTTGGTCAAACCAAAAGACATAACGAGATACTCATACAGCCCGTATCTCGTTGAGAAAGCCGTCTTCGGAATATCTTCTGCCCGGATTTTAATCTGGTGATATCCGGACCGAAGATCCATCTTTGAAAATACCTTCGCACCCACTAATTGATCGAAGAGCATTTCAATGCGAGGTAGTGGATACTTGTTCTTGATGGTAACGGCGTTCAAAGGACGATAATCAACACAAAGCCGTAGTGTTTTGTCCTTCTTCTTGACAAACAACGCTGAACAACCCCACGGTGATGAACTCGGTCGTATAAAGCCCTTGCTCATTAGGTCATTCAGCTGTGTCTTCAATTCTGCCAGTTCATTGGGTGCCATCTTGTACGGCCTTCGTGATATCGGTGTTGTTCCCGGTATGAGTTCAATCTTGAACTCAACGTCTCGTTCAGGCGGCATGCTCGGTAAATCTTCGGGAAACACATCCGGATACTCTCGTACCACCGGAATGTCCTCTATCTTGACAGCTTCCGTGTGGTTCACTGTTGCAATCTGCTGCCGTCTGGCGCCCAGAATTAATATATGAAGACCGTGCTGTGGGGAGTTGAGCTCAACGGTCCTGGAGCTGATGTTAAGAACCGTTCTGTGGTAATTCAACCATGACATCCCCAAAATGATGTCGATCTTCAGACCTTCAAGAATAATGAGGGTCGTAGGGTATATTTTACCCCCCAAACAAAGAGGTGCTCGGGAGACAACCTCGCTTGCGGTACTGCTGCCCCTGGGCGAAGATATGAGGTATTGCCTCTTTGTATAAACGGTTTGGAGCTGATGTTGAGCCACAAAAGATTGGCTAATGAAGTTGTGTGTGGCACCGGAATCAAAGAGAACTAAAACCGGTAGCTGATTCAGAGAAAACATCCCTGCTAAAGCGGCTTCTCCTTCCGGAACATCATCAATCACAGTATAGTGAATGTTGCCCCTTATCTGCCCTCCTATCTGCAGATTGAGGTACGGGTCGTATTGTTGTAAATATGATGACCCGTAGCCTCGAGTTCCCTCCGGACATTGCCTAGCATAATGGCCCTTACACCCACAAGTAAGACACGGATGCCTTTCCGGTTCTTCGTTGACTTGCGGTGGACTGCTAGGTACATATGGCTGCAGCGATGGAGAACAAACCACCGTCTGATGCTGCGGCAGTGGAGGTGGTGCAAGTTGTAGAACTTGACCAGTAATCAATCTCTGAGGAGTAGATCGTACAGATGGCCTTCATCTTTCACCGGGTGGCATTTGATACACCAAACGGTACTTCTGAGGCACATAACTTGTGCTAGCCTGCTCGATCTCACTCATCTTTCTCTTCTCCGCTTGCCACTCAAGTGTCGGCTTCTCTTGAATGAAAGCCGCATTGACCATGTCGGTGTAACTGCCGTTATTATGTACGGCCAGCTTCTCCCGTAATATGACACTCATGCCATGGAAGAATAGGTGACACCGTGCCTCTTCTTTCGCCACATATTTGGGAGCATATTGGGCCAAAAGATTAAATCTCCTGACATACTCGAGGACACTCATGTCCCCTTGCTTCAAGCCCAAAAATTCCTCCCGCTTTGCCTTGACAATACCTAACGGTATGTAACGTGTACGAAAGGCTTCACAAAATTTACTCCACGTTATTTGATGGTCCTCCGGAATGGTGGCAAGATAATCCACCCACCAGTTTCCGGCGGCTCCATGGAGTTGTTGAGCGGCAAACTTTGTCTTCTGGTAATCATCACACTGGAATACTCCAAATTTTGACTCCATGACACGAAGCCATTGATCTGCTTCGACAGGTTCGGTGGCTTCAGTAAAGATAGGCGGTTGAGTCGCCAAGAAGTCCAGATAAGCGTTCCGAGGTGGAACGACTTGTTGCGTGTTCTAGAGTATGCCTTGCTGTACCAAAGCTTGGAGTAAGCGTGTGTGTTCTTGTGTTGCTTCTTGGAGTAGCCTAGCATTCTCTTGATTAGACTCGACAACTCAAGTCATAAGATCCATCCATTCCGTGGATGATGGTTCCGACGGTGGAATGGAAGCATCACCGCCTCGACGAGAACTTCCGGCCCTACTCCTAGAGCGAGTACGAACCATACTGCAAAATGTAGTTGAGATGAGTTAAACAAGAACTCAGCAGTATGTGAGATTAATGAAAACAAGAATATGTCAAAACTTTATAAAAGCAGTAACAAAATTCATGTTTACACAACTCCTTAGTAGGCATAGCTATTCAGCCTATCTGTACAGGACAGACCTTTATGCACTATCTCCAGATTTTGATCTAATTAAGGGCATTTTCATAACTCAAGTTGAATACCAAAGTTAAAGTTAACTTCAGTATCTTTCCAACGAGTACTCATATGCCCCCAGATCATCTCCGGATTAAAATTTATGATTTTTCCAAAGTTGACAGAATTCCTGGATAAAATTTGCCAGCACCTCCTTTGTACATGGCTGATTTTATCACAGTTGTATATGCAATACAATAAGAACCTGAACAAACTTTGAACTACAACAATGTTGCACATTCATAATTTTTCCAATGGTGTATCATAGGCTTATTAAGGGTTTATCTACAGAAAGTTATGGCTTAAAAACAGAAAGGTCCAGAGAGGTTTTGTTGCTGTCCTGGTTCTGGACAGTTTACCTTACTCTGAACTTTCTACGCATTTAGCATGTGATTTAGCTCTGGAGGTCTACAAAGAAGTTGTAGATCACTTGAAAATATTTCCATAGATGTATCTTACACCTTAATTGGGTCAAGCTACTCAGAGTTATGCTCTGTTGAAGTCCAGCACAAATTTCTGTTGAAAACAGAGCACTCTGTTTTTGAAATCTTTGAAGTCTAATCTTCCTCTCATTTGAATCTTAGCTCAAAATAAGAGTTCAGTAACTAATATTTGTTTCAAACTTCCGTTTTTAGTTGAAAGTTAGTTCATGAGTCATTTCTTCAAAGGAAAGGGGTTATTATGTTTAGTACGGCGTCGATGCACCGTAAGAAGCATGTCGGTACTACGTAGCCTCACCAAAACAAAATCCTAAACGGATTATACCGGCATAAACGTATCTTAGGTGGCACTAAACGGTCACTCGCAAACGTGTTCTATTCGTACTACGGTTTCGTGGTTAATCCTGCATAAGTCACACTCAATCATCAGGTCCGGCTGCACACCAAACCCGGTATCCATACATTTCTTACACCCGTCCGTCATCACTCGCACAGGTGTTCTCAAGCCAAACACGCCTTGAGCTACGTGTTCACGTTACTAACCACGTGACGGGGTTTCCCAAATTGCACCACGCACGCCTGGGACAGACGTTGCTCGAGTACCCCAAACGACATGAAGAGTCGTAGAGGATACTAAAGTGGATCGGGTTACCTGCCACCCGTGGGGCTCCACCCTTCAGCTTGTGCGCACTGGTGGACAGCGCTTACGTGCACCCCCCAAGACATAAATTGTCCCGAGATGCACGATTTTCCGACATAACAAATAAGTTAGGTTGCCACCTTCATAATAAGCTAATAGTAATCCTTATGTGGGCCTAGTACCGTATCCTCACCGTAACCTAAATTTTTGTCATAATACCTTCCTTATTCCGTGTGCTATTACCAATGCGGCTCTGATACCACGCTGACGTGACCCGCTCAACCGAGACAGGCCACTCGCCCGGGAATCGCATTGGGTGGTGCCGTGTTGTGCGGCACCCAACAACACACATATGAGGAACAATGTATTACATAAAACAATAGCGGAAGCTTACAAGTTTTGCTTTGTAAATACTTTACATCTAGTAACTACAGCGGAAGTCTATATCAACTCACGTCGAATAACTAAGAGCACTCGAGATGAAGTCCAGCCCGCGGACTCCTCTCGCTAGCAACACGAAGACAAGCAGTAGCGGCTGGGTTCTCCATGTGTTACCTGACTCGGGAGTCCCCGAGTCTCACCGGATAACCTTCTTTCAGCATCGTTGTTAACCTGCAAAACCACTTATATAGCAAGCGTGAGCACATAGGCTCAGCAAGTCTGACCCGTCTCTCCTAAACAAGAAACTCTACATGCACGACGGTTGCAATTGGGTTGGCTACATTTGCATAAAGGACTCGCCTAAAGTTGATCCTTAACTTTCAGGTTTTTAGCCTCATTGTGCAGACCTTGAGCCGAAAAGCATCGCAACTCCACAATCAAACAAGAAACGCTTTGTTACGATGCTTCTTGCACAAAGTGAAAGTAAAGTTTAATGAGCCTATCTCTAATTCAATCATGGTTGCAATACAAGTTATAGCACAGCCTTATCAAGTTCAAGGTAAACAATTTCAATTGTTACTACGTCAAGACGCAGTGGGCAAGTATGCTCATATGACCACGAGCGACGGTGATTCGAATCAGTACACGCCCGGACTACACGACACGTACACCCGTACTCCGAGTTGCCGGCAGCAACCTCGACTGACGTTGTACGCGCCCACCTTTCCCAAGATCTTCCACATTGGACGCAGTCCAACTGCCCCGAGTACGCAAGCTCCCTCAAGGTACATACCCGCTGTGGTATGTTCTTGAGCGAGTTACCTCCTGCTACCCTGACGCCGAAAGCCTAAGGCAGTTGGAAAAGTTCCACTATGGATCTCCCAAGGTACATCGGTTTTCTGGGTCCCATATAGCCAGTATGTGCCCGGTACACAACTCAAACTTGTCCAACAGGGCCAAGCACGGATGGGCCTTAACCGACACAGGCAGGGTTATGCACGCACGGCCTGCAACCTGCTGCATCTAAACCTCCCTGCCCGGTCTCCATTTCTTATGTGTGAACTTTCCTCATCTTTTCTAATTCGGACCCGTTCCGAGTAAACCAGCCCTAAACTCGCGAGTAGATTCCAACTACTCGACTTCTATCGGACCTTTCCTACTAACATTAGCGTAGCCAAATTCCCTCGAGGAGTTGCTATTCTACCCTTTCTCTCTTAGGTGTTTCTGGGCATGCAAGTGGGGTTTTCAATACCATCTAGACGTAATGCAATCAACGATGCAAAGCTATGATCTCTACAAATGAAAATGCTTTATAAAACGGTTCAAATGCAAACCGGGGCTTGCCTGTTTTGCAGGTGACTACTGTTACAATCAGTTAGTGATGATCACTTGGAGCTTGATCACTTGTTTTCCTCCCTCCTTGATCTTCACTTCAAGTCCTTCTCACCTTCTTCACGTATATGCTACACGATATGATCATGCATATGTATTTAATTGAAAAGCTTTTGCTCATAAGATCTAATGACCATTTTAAAACTGGAACTTTGTTTAAGAATTTAAAATGACACTGGTGCTAGTGGTTTGGGTTGGGCTTAAACACTAAGATCAAATATTAAGTGCTTTCCCACTTAAGTGTTGATCACCTTAAGAGATCACACATAACAGTGGTGATCCAAAGCTCTAATGGAGCTGAGAATTTTCATGTGAGTTCCTTGTCACAAGAGAGTCCTCTGGACCAAAATTTAGCACTTTTCATGGAGTGGTTTATTCAGAACAATTCTCTAAGTGTTTAATCAAAGATGAATTAATTCTGAGTTAACACCCATGTTCATGTCAAACTCAGTTTACCACAATTTCAATTATAGTTCTTAGAGTCTACATGAATTTTCCTAGGATTTTTGGAGCTAAGAATTTGCCAGAGCTGAATTTACAAGTTTTTGGATATTCTCTGAAAATGTTTCTGTATTCATTTGAATACAGGAACTTACAATCTGAATTACCCTGATCAATTCAACTCCAAACGAGCTGAAACTTTTACAGTAGTCTAATAACACCCTATAGAATGTTCTGGCAAAACTTGAGGATTTTTGGATAAACCAAACTCCCTCTAAAATTCTTTTTCTGAAAAGCTTTAAAGAATTTTCCAGAATTAAATAAAGACTTTCATACAAATTGGGTTGCATATTTGGATAGAGTTTGTCAATATGAATCCAACCCAATTTGAATCACTAAATTTGGAGGTTCCTAGCAAAAATTATGCTCTTCTAAAGTTTGGGGGAAAATCTGAGATTTGAATAAATTCGGGAAAAGTTTAAACCTGACTGTGGGCCACGGGGCACGTGTCAGTCACCTGGAGTGCGCCACACGGGGCGACAGGGTCATTTCCCGTGCTGTCACAGCCGATCCCGCGCCACAGAGTATCCGGCCCGTTTTCCCCGAGTCGCTGACACGCGGGCCCGGGGAGGTCGTCTTCCACCTCTCGCTCCCGCGCGATCCCGCCGCCGGGCTCGCCGGAGAAGCTCCGGGATTAGTCGTCCGGCCATCTCAACTGCTGAAACTCGCCGCCAGCCCCTAATTCAACGTGAGGAACACGCTGGTGGGGTTTGCTCGAGCCGGTAGGGCTCCCAAACTAGCCCGCGACGGCGCAACGATTCGGACGAAGTCCGGCGACGTCGCCCCGACGCCCTAAGCCTTCTAGGCTTCAGTTTCCAAGCTCTAGAGCACCGGCGGACGCTAAGGAATATCGACATGGAAAGGAAATGGCTCGGGGATGGCTCTAACTTAGGGTTCACCGTGCACCCGAACCTTTCCGCCATAGCCGCCGTCGTAAAGATTGGAAATACGTCGTGCACAGTGTGTTTCATGCAGGGTTTCAAAAGAGAACTGGTGCGCCTACATGTCTAGCCGGTGTGTGTGAAGTCTCGTGGAGTCTAAACAACAATTGATCGGGAATTTTACAGAATCATACCGGAAGGTTGGTTTTCACCGGCCGGAGAGGATCTTCAAAATTCGCCGTCGAGAGGTCGAGGCAGGCTCTGTGCGTCAGGTGGAAGCTGCACGGAGCTCCTGAGCGTCCAAAAGTGGCCTCGCTTGGCCGTGAAGCTTTCTGGAGGAGGCTGTCCACGGGAGCACATCGCCGCCGGGGTGTTCGGCCGCCGCGGAAACTCAAGGTTCTCGGCGTAGAGGGCACGAACACACTGGGTGATGGCTCGAGGAGGTCGTGGGGACGTTGGTGGTGTTGTTTTGCTGCTCAGAGGCGCTGCTCACTAGAACTTTCCGAGCTCCCGATCGATCGAAGCAGGGCGGCTGTGTTTTCTGTCTTCCGGTGCGAGAGAGAGAAGAACAGTGCCGTGGCTTCGGTTAAGAAGCGGGAGAGGCGGTAGCCACCGACGTCCAGCAGCTCTCCAGCGCGAAGAAATTCCACCAGGAGGTGGCTGCCGGCTGAGCTTGGTGTCGAGCGGAGCTGCGCCCTCGGTGTCGGGTGCCGACTGAAGGAGGCAAACAGAGACCCAACACTGAGATCTTTTGAAAATTTTCAGTTCACACAATGACATGTGGGACCCACTGATCAGTCCTCCTTATCCCCTCCCAAATATCTCCCAAGTTTGAATGTTGAGTGAATTCAATTGTGGGAATTCAAATCTGGTATGCATTTGGATAATTGGGCAAGTTTCATCCAAATTCAAACATGCATTTGAATTCTTTGTCTTTTAAAGTCCATTTTGCAAAATGGGTTGCAAACTATTTCCATAAATCATGAAACTTTGCACACCCCCTAATTTGGACTCAAGGAATTCAAATATGAAATCTGATTTTTATTTTGGCTGCTGCAAATGAGATTTTTAGCACAACAGTTTTGAATTCCATTGTGTTTTTCTTATTTGAATTTTTGTTTGAACAAATTGTTCCAAATCTGATTTTTGTTTTCTCACACATATGGGAACTTCCCATCCTTGTTTTAGACCCCTCTAGGGTTCCAAGTTCTCAAATGAACATTTGACTTGTGTGAAGAAAGCCCTCATGTGTGTTATCACATGTGGGAAAAAGTTTTAACAAGTCCCAAATTTCATACACATGAAACAAAACTTTGCAAACAAGTGTTTCTTTGTATTCATAATTTTAGGACCTTTACAATAGGTCTCTCAACGAGGTAACAATAAAGAACAAATACCCTCTGCCTCGTATAGAGGACCTGTTCGACCAAATGAAAGGAGCCCGAGTGTTCTCCAAGATTGATCTTCGGTCGGGATACTTCCAGCTGAAGATTAAGCCCTCCGATATACCTAAGACAGCCTTTCGGACACGGTATGGTTCGTATGAATATACCGTTATGTCGTTTGGGTTGACAAATGCACCCGCATACTTCATGTACCTTATGAACAAGGTCTTCATGGAGTACTTGGACAAGTTCGTCGTGGTTTTCATCGACGACATTATGGTGTATTCAAAAAGAGAGGAGGAGCATGAAGAACATCTGAGATTGACCTTGCAGAAGTTGCGTGAGCATCAATTGTATGCCAAGCTCAACAAGTGTCAATTTTGGTTAAAGGAAATATCTTTCCTAGACCACATTATCTCCGAGGAAGGGGTATCGGTTGATCCTGGAAGGGTGAGAGATGTTCTGAAGTGGGACCAACCAAAGAGCGTGAGGGATATTCGGAGTTTCCTTGTGATGGCAGGATACTATCGACGCTTCATTAAAGACTTCTCTAAAATAGCAAAACCTATGACGGAGTTGCTAATGAAGGGAAAGGTCTTTCAAGGGACACCAGCCTGCCAAGAAAATTTTGAGGAACTCAAGAAAAGGCTAACCACAGCACCAGTTCTGGTATTGCCAGACGTAAGCAAGAGCTTTGACATATATTGTGACGCATCCAGACAGGGGCTCGGATGTGTGCTCATGCAGGAAGGACAAGTGGTAGCCTATGCCTCACGGCAATTAAAGAAGCACGAGCTTAATTATCCTATGCATGACTTGGAGCTAGCAGCAGTAGTGCATGCATTGAAGATTTGGAGACATTATATCCTTGGTCATCGATGTGAGATCTATACGGATCATAAAAGCCTCAAGTACATATTCACACAAACAGACTTGAATTTGAGGCAACGTCGATGGTTAGAACTCATCAAGGATTCTGATGTTGGAATCACCTACCACCCCGGGAAGGCCAATGTAGTAGCTGATGCATTGAGCAGAAAGGGAGCATGTCACCAACTCACGTTTCGGGAGCTACCACCCGAACTACGTAAGGAGTTCGAACGGTTACACCTCGGATTCTTGAATAAAATGGAAATAATAGAGATCCACTCCTCATTGGAGCAAGAAATAAGAGAGGGCCAAGCAACGGACGAGGAGATCAAGGAAAGAATACGACAAGGAATAGATAAGGATTTCAAGGAGGATGAAAAGGGTACGCTCTGGCTAGGAAAAAGGATTTGTGTGCCGAACATAAGACACCTCCGTGACATGATATTGAAGGAGGCACATGATTCCCCCTATTCCATACATCCCGGAAGCACCAAAATGTACAAGGACTTGAAAACTTGTTATTGGTGGGATGGTATGAAGAGGGATATAGCCGAATACGTTGCCCTATGTGACACATGCCAACGGGTGAGGGCCGAACATCAAAAACCCGCTGGATTGTTGCAACCTTTGAAAATACCCGAATGGAAGTGGGAGGACATCAGTATGGATTTCATCGTCGGATTGCCACGTACTCAGTCGGGATACGACTCCATCTGGGTCATTGTGGACCGATTGACGAAAACCGCCCATTTTCTCCCTGTAAAGACCATTTACAACGTTGCACAATTGGCAGAGTTGTACATGGAGCAAATCGTGTGCCGTCACGGAGTTCCGAGGAGGATAGTCTCAGATCGAGGTTCTCAGTTTACCTCTAGATTCTGGAGGAAGCTGCAAAAAGCCATGGGTACACGACTGGATTTTAGCTCCGCCTATCACCCACAAACAGAATGACAAACCGAAAGGACAAACCAAATTTTGGAGGACATGTTGAGAGCTTGCGCTTTGAAACGTGGGCGTAGTTGGGATAGGAGTTTACCGTATGCTGAATTCTCCTATAACAACAGCTATCAAGCTAGCTTGAAGATGTCGCCTTTCGAAGCATTATATGGTAGACGGTGTAGAACGCCATTGTTCTGGAATGAGATCGGAGAGAACCAGGTGTTTGGACCCGAAGTACTACAAGAAGCTGAAAAGCAAGTCCAAACGGTACGGGAGAACTTAAAGGCTGCTCAGTCACGACAGAAAGGCTATGCGGACAATAGGCGTAGGAAGTTGACCTTCAAAGTAGGAGACTTCGTATATCTTAAGGTGTCGCCTATCCGAGGCTAACGACGTTTTAACGTCAAAGGCAAGCTAGCACCTTGCTACATCGGACCATTTAAGATTTTGGACAAGTGAGGAGAAGTAGCCTATCAACTAGAGCTCCCAACCCACCTCTCCGACGTACATGACGTGTTTCATGTATCCCAGCTCAAGAAGTGCTTGAGAGCAGCAGAGGAACAAGTATCAATGGGAGAGCTTGAACTTCAAAAGAACCTGACTTATGCGGAACACCCTGTCTGAATCTTGGACGTAAAGGAAAGGGTCACCTGGAACAAGGTGATTCGATGGTGCAAGGTCCAATGGGGCCATCACACCGAAGCTGAAGCCACATGGGAACGTGAAGAGTATATCAAAGCAGAATTTCCCCATCTATTCTCCACTAACGAATCTCGAGGGCGAGATTCAATTTAAGGGGGGTAGATTTGTGACACCCTCATCTCAGGTGTCAGCATATGTTCATGTTTTATGAAGAGGAAACATTTTAAGAAAAGTAGGGACAGAGAAAAATATCAAAAGGATAGCCAATAAGAGCCGAATCCAGCTCTCATAAAGCGCCGAAGACAACTTACCGCGGCCGCTGGCCACGTGGCGTGTTCGGAGCTCATCCCTGCGAAGTGGGGAGAGACCGCCGCCAAGCTTGCTACGTGGCAGGCTCGGGGCTCGTCTCCGCAAAGGGGAGAGGTCCGATCCTGTGGGACACGTGTTTCCCACGGAGCTAGCCTCTGCGGAAGAAGCAAAGGCATTTCCGCAGGACACGTATCATCCTCGGAGCTAGTCCTCGCGGAAATCAGAGGACCAGTCGCGCGGGATACGTGTCGATCTCGGAGCCCACCTCCGAGAGGTCCTGTTCTATTGGACACGTGTCGTCACCGGAGCTTATCTCCGGGAGGTCTGTCGCTGCTGGACACGTGTCGACCTCGGGGTATGTCCTTGAAGAAAGAAGAGAGGAAAGACCGGCGCCAACACGTGGCGTTCGCGGAGCTCACCTCCAAAGGAGGGGGGAGATCTCGATCGATTGACACGCGGCACAACCGGAGCTCGTCTCTGCGGAGAAGGAGATACCAGGCCCCGGAAGGACACGTGGAGCCTCCGGAGCTCATCGCCGTGAAGGTAACGAGTTCTGGAGCGGCTGTTACGCGTAAGAATACCGGTACGTAAAGGAAACCGACCTGAATTCCACAACGTTACCGCACCAAATCAACTAAAGATAAGATGATAGGATCCAACGACGATCTGATTAAGACTCTTATTCGGGATACAATCAGATTAGGACTCTTCTCTCCCCGATTATAAATAGAACCCAGAACCTCTGGCCGAAACCACAAACTTCTTTTCCAACTCCTGAGCCGACGACTTAGATCCCTAGCCCCAACTCGCCGAGAAAGCCATCGCCGGGAGAGCGGCAAGGAAGATCGCCGGAGGAAAGCCCAGCGGTCTGAGAAGGACCTCGAAGACCGAGAGGAACGTAAGGTAGGCCCCAATACCACCTTACGATATCGTTGTGTTTTCCTTGCATCTGTTCTTTGATTCCTTTCGAACAGAAGCCTTCTCGTGGACAGATCACTTGATGATTAGGTTGATCTAAAGACAAGATCATTGCCACGACCACCTTTGATCCGAACACCTCTGCCCATGCAAGCCATGCAAGAACACACCAATCTAATAAAAATCATAGGATAGCATCCATATGCATCATCGAATCTAGTTTAAGGTTTGTGCATGATATTGATTGCTGTGAATCTTGTATGCACGTGATCCTACCTAGAAGGACAAGCTCAGGGAGCTGTCTACGACGAACTGCAGCAACCAGGTTTTGAGATCCAAGAACAACCGGAACCGCAAGAACAAGGCAAGTGCTCCTTGACCATGTTGATCCTATGTTTTGGGTAAAACTATTTTTTTTGCGAGAAGGTGTGTGTGCTGAGTCAAACATGATGGGAAACCTTTTTTATAGAAGTTTACTAGTTTTGGTTGAACCACCCTTGTCGCCTGGGAAGTTTATGAGTCGGGTATGGTTTTTGCTTTATGCTTCGCTGAGTCTATGGGATTAGGAAGCGAGATAGATGTGTCTAGCTAACTGCACTCGTAAATGATAATGAGAAACTGATGTTAGTAATGGACATGGATCGGAGGGAGATCTAGGCAAGACTGGGTTTGTGAATGAGGTAGCATGAGATGGTGGTTTACTTGCCATAGATCTAAGGACCGGTTCATGCATGCACATGCCAGGATAACAGTGCCACCACAAGGCAAAGTATGGGTGCGGCTTAGCTGAGTAATTAGGTAAGTTGCTAGAGTGTTATGGACTGTGGAAGGCGCGAGGAATGGGAGTCGAGTGAGGACTGCCCTGGGAACTGCATGGCACAAGAGGGGGCTCGTGGGTGGGAGAATTGGAGATTCTAGCCTGCCGGTGAAACCTTAGTGAGTCCATACATCTAGTAACCCCTTTGTAAAGGCTATTTTGTGATCTCTTGACCATACACCGACGGATGTGTACTGGTATAATAGAGGTTCTGCAGTCGCCGACGGGTGACGAAATCACAAACTTGTGGGTAAAGAGGTGCAAACTCTGCAGAGTTACTAAAACTATCATGATAGCCGAGCTTACGGTCACGAGTGCCTGGCTAAACTGCCATGATTAGTTGGGATGGTTATTGGGACGGTTATTGGGAAGGTTCTTGGTTATGGTTATTGGTTTGGTTATGGTTTGGTTGTTGGGACTGTTGAGTCCGGGTGATAAGATGGTTGCATGACTGTTGAGTCATGGCAACAAGTTTGGTCTCAGTGTGAGACGAAGTTGTTTTAAGATGGTAGCGAATACGGGGAGGTATTCGTGAGATGGTAGCGAATATGAGGAGGTATTCGTGAGTAAGAACGAGGTTGGTTAATGTTCGAGTGGAATATGGAAAGCGATGGAGGTATGTTGGTAATTTGATACATGCTGAGATTACATTCATCTAACGTTAAGTTGCTGTTTTATCATAGTTTTATAAATCTGCTTTTCTGCAAATAAGACCTTTTATACCTACCTTGTTTATGAGCTGCATATCATGTGTTTTCCCGCACTTGCTGAGTACATCATTGTACTCAAACTTGCATTATTATTTCATCATCAGCAGCAGGAGAAACCTACTATGAAGACCAAGTGGGGCATTACGGCGTGTGATCTATTCTCAACCTTGCCTGTGGAGGGAGTAGAGATGGAGCCACTTCTGCTTAGATTTGCTTCCGCATTAGTTGATTGCTTCCGCATTAGAATAAAGACTTCCGCTGCATAGAAATAAGACTTCCGCTGTGAGCATGAGTCCAAGATTTATGAGGTATTGTAATAAACTCTGTTATTCGTGGTAATATATAATCTGAATTCAGTTTGTGGAACGTATGTGTATGTGTGATGAACATCCTGGGCACACATATGCATTAGTTCTCGGTTCCGTGGTTTTCCCACAGAATTGAGGGCGTCACACTGGGTGCATTAGACCTGTCCGTGTCGGTCAAGGTCCGATCCGTATGCGGCCCTGTTGAACAAGTTTGAGTTGTGTACCGGACTCATGCTAGCTATATGGGACCCGGTAAATAGATGTACCTCGGGAAGCTTGCATTGAGCCTTTTCGGGTCGCCTCAGGCGAGAGGGCCGGTGTGCAGTATGTGGGTAACACTCTCATAACATCTCATGTCGGTAGGTGCACCATGAGAGTGGCTACTGTATGGGGCGATTTGATCGATTCAACGTGGGTGAAACGGGGGAAAGGCTGCCACGTACGACATCAGTGATGGTTGCTGTGGGCAACGTCGAGGACGGGCGTACGTATCGTGTAGTCCGGGTGTTATTGATTCGAATCACCGTCGCTCGCGGAAAAGGACCGAGCATACTTGTTCTCACAGTTGTGACGTAGTAAGAACTTGCATGAGAAAGGAATTAATCATTATGGTTTGAAGTTCATATTATCTTGGTGATGTATCCTTGATGAATAGTTAGAGCAAACTCGATTCATTTCCACCGTGAGCAAATTACATCGGGGGAAAGCGTTTCTTGTTTGATTGTGGGCTCTTGATGTGACCTGCCCAAGGTTACATTTAAATTGCTGCAAGTAATATCTGAAAGTAAGGATTCACTTTTAGGCGAGTTTAATTGTGCCTATTGCTATCCCACTTTATGTCTATTACCCTCATGTAGAGTTTCACGACTAGGTTGGATGGTTAAGCTGCTGAGCTTTATGCTCACGGATGCTATCCGAGTTGTTTTGCAGGTATTGACTATGCTTATGAGAAGGGATGCCGCTGAGACTCGGAAACCTTCGAGAGGTTACTCATGAGCATCCTCGCCGCAGCTGGTTGTGATATGTGTTGCTAGAAAGAAAACGTCCGCGGGCTGGAGGGTTTTCTTTGATGCTAAGATAGAAATGAGTCGTGAGAGTTATAGTCTTCCGCTGTAGCTTATTTTGAGATAAGTATTTGTAAAGTATTCTTTGTACGCTTCCGAAAAGATTTGTGTAATATGAGGTTGTCCTCGACCCGTGAGCTGTTGGCTGCCGCATCGCATGGCACCACCTGACAAGGTCCTCCGGGGGCCCTCACATTTTCCACCACAGTCCAACTGGGAGACATCGAGGAACTGAAACCGGATCTCACATATCGGGAGGAACCGGTTTAGATCATCGATGAAAAGGCCCGGACCACACGTAACCGGACGCGGTGGTTCTACAAAATATTGTGGAGTATCACTCCGAAGAGGAAGCGACGTGGGAGAGCGAGGAATTTCTTTGCGCCAACTACCCGGAATTCTTAACGTTGCATATCCGGTAATTCTCCACCATCCTCTCTCTAATTTTCACCTTATAATCTCAGGATGAGATTCTTTTAAAGGGGGAGGAATGTAAAGGCCCAAGTTTTTGACTTGCTAAAGTGTTGATCACCTCACATACCACAGCTCCTATTGTGGTAATCACATGAACAAATTTGAAGAGCAAGTAACCACCATCAAAAGAATGATTAGAGGAAGAAATCACAAAATCCAAAAGTAGGATTCCTAACATGTGATCTTTAGAGGCTGAGCTCACCATAAAGTCCTAAATATTCTTAGGAATGCTCATGACAAGTTTGAAACAAATACAAACATGTTTGGGGTACTTTTGAATACAATTATTAAAAGAGCTAGTTTGAATTTAGATTCAAATTCAAACTACTTTCATCACATGATTCAAAAGAGGGATTCACATTCACACTCAGCACACTTTTATGAGCTACTCCACCAAGTTTCATCCTAGTTGGGATTGATCTTGACATGGGCTAGTTGGATCAAATTCATACTGAATTTGAATTTCAGATTGCATATTTGATGCAATTTCATTCAAACCACTTCTACACTTTGAATCATTCAAAACCAAATGTTTATTTTGTGGTTTGATTAAAGTTCAAACGGCAGGAGGGTCTCTAATATTGTTCAACAGTAGAAATCAAATTTTTTAGGACAAGAATGTGGAAGTGGGACCCACTGTCAGCGACACAAAGGGATTGAACTGACTGAGACCGAACTGCTTGGTTCTTCGAGCTTCACATGGGGGCGCCACGGCGCTGGATCTCGGTGCCACCGCCTGCTCCCCATTTCTTGCAGCTGATCAGCGCCAGCTCTTTTTATCCCCGCACCAGAGCGTCCAGAGGACCATTTCACGCGCTCGTGGTCTCCCTCAAACAGAAACATCACCGGCACCTCGTCGCTCACGTGCGCCGGTCACTCCCTCGTTGAACCATCGCTCCCGAGCATCTCACACCCAACCGACGCCGTAGGAAGGATCACAATAACCTCCTGCACCTTCTTGACACCAGCCAAGGACACTCGTTTTCACCGTTGCCGAACCCCGATGAGTTCTTCATCCCATCGTCCTGGTTTTCCTCCCACCACGCCGACTTGTCGTTCGTTCGACATCGTCCAGTTTCCGAGCAACCAACTGAGCTCAGAGGTGCGTCATGAACCCTACTAGTTGTCCTCCAACGCTAGAACCATGGCATGGACCACACCGGCTGGAATTTAGGGTTAACGCCAGCGGGTTCCTTGAACCGTAGCTTGTAAACCGTAAAATTCGTCGGATACACGTGGTTAGGATTCAACCGGGTCTAGAGGAAGCTTCCCAGGCCTGCTGCGATCATCCTCGAGCAAACCGGGAACCAAACCATAGCTTATAGCCTCGGTTTGCTCAAAAGTTCATCATCACCGGTGAAGACACCTCGGGTCGCCGGTGATGTCGGTATTGCAGCCACTTTCACCGTCGGCTGGATTCAATTTCGAAATCCCTGAGTCACACTGGTGCTGTAGGAAGAAACCGCCGAGTGTTTGGGGCTTTCCCGAGCTCGGGCTAGGTTGCCGAAGTTGCCCCACCACGGTTCACTGTTGTTAGCTAGTTTCCAGTCATTATCGACCACCACCGACCCTACCAGCGTATTCCTCGCGACGAACTAGGACCTAGCGGCGAGTTTCGTGAAGTTTGGCGCCGGGGAATGGCAGGCGGCGAGCTTCGCCGGAGTGCACCACTGCGGGGAAGTCGGCTGTCGCGAGGTAGAGGACGACCGTGGGTTCCGGCTATCTGTCTCTATCCAGAGCGTGTGCCGCAGTTTAAATTAAACTAACTGGTAGGCCCCGCTGTCAGCGGCTGACTGAGCGCGGGAGGGGATTTTCAGTAGGAAAATAAATCTGAATTCAGCCCAAGCTTTAGAAATCCATAACTCTGGGTAGAAATGTCCAAATTTAGTAAACCAAATTTCGTTAGGTTCATCTCTCTGAGTAATATCCAGTAAAACAAGTTTCATTCCTTGAAAGTCATTCTTTTTACAGAATTAGTTCCCTAAAATTTAAACTGTTATAAATTTTAACTGGAGATCCACTTTGTGGAAAATTCTCAAATTTGGCCAGGATGTTCATTTTAATATCCTTGAGTCACATGCCAAATTTAAGATCTATCCGAGTTCATTAAGTTCACTTAATTGTGTGATTAAGTGAACTGCCCCTGAGAAAAGGAAAAATGTACAGGAACATTTTTCAGAAATTTCTCAAACTTGTTTAGCTCATAGTTTTCTCTAGGATTCTTGAAATGACATGAAACCACTTCCATTAGAACAATAATAAACTCTAGTTTCCAAAAAGTAAAGGCTTCCTGCATGAAAATCCCTGGAAATCCTTAGAAGCTCTAATAATGGCCTGTTATACATTTATTTGTACATGGCTCAATTGGGCCTTGATTCAAATGAAACTTGGCCATTCTTATCTTTAGGTTGTCACCAAACCACAGTAAAAATTTCAGAGCAAAAAATGAAGTTTAGATAGAGTTAAAGTCTTTACATCTTCCATTGAAAATAATTGCAGTTGAATTTGACATGCATTGTTTCTTTTATTACGTGTAGTCGCTGAGATCGAACAAGCCCCAGAGATCTTGGATTGTATCCCTCCGGAGAAAACTTTAGTCAAAGACTCACAGTAAGGTAAGCTCCGGGTTTGTATTAACCTTATTTATAAAGTTTTACCTTTCACACTTACTTCATGAGTTGCATGAATGTGTGTTAGGTCTTTGATTGAAGATCCAATTGCATAGCCATGAGAACCAGGGGGTTTAAGTCTAAGTTATGAACCTCGAGTAGCCACTGCAATGCTCCAAATGGTATAGGATTCGGTACAAGTATAGTAGTCAAAACTACTCGTGAGAATAGGCTTAGAGGTACACAACTCGGTTAGTGAGATAGATCATGAGACACATTACATGAAAATGAGACCGAGCAGAGGGTAGGAACAGCAGGAATTTAGGAGCCTGTGATGCCATAGCTCCGCTTGTCGGTTGAGGACTGAGCCGTGTGCGGCCCTGTTGAACAAGCTAGAATTGTACCGAAGACATACCGACTATATGGGAATTGGGGTACCGATGTAATTTGGGTAGCTAGATGTTGAGGCATTGCTTGTCGTCCAAAGGGGTTGGTTGAGAGCAGCAAGGTGTAAAACCTCTAGCGGGCATGTAGGTTGCTCCGCGTAGGGACCTCCTGCTCGGGATGATAGGACCGATTCAACGCTTGGCTAACGGGTGAAAGGTGGTTGCGTATGACGTCCGGGATGGTTGCTATAGGCAACATCGAGTACGGGTGTGCGTGACGTATTATTCGGGTAACCCTGCAGGTGTAAATTGATTGTAATTGCCGTCCCTCATGGTCAGTGAGTACCACTTATTCATTGTACCATGACGTAGAATATAAACTTGCTGTTTTGAAGTAAAGTTTGCTATATTAATGATGTGCTTTAGATTATAGCAAATCAAAGTTCTTTTCAACCTTAGGCAGGATACATAGGAGAAATGCTTTCTTGTTTTATTGCGGACTTCCTATGTTGCTTAGCACAAGGTTACCACTTACATGAGGCTAAAACCTGAAAAAAGGATTAAAGTAATTAGGCGAGTCTTTATGCAAAGCTTTCTATAGTATAGCTAAAATTTCCAGCATGTAGAGTTCCATGTTCTAGCGGCGTCGGGTCAGTCTTGCTGAGCCTTCGTGCTCACTGCTTGTTGTTGAAGCGTGTGCAGGGGGTTATGAAGAGGAGGAGGCTCCCGAGGAGGAGACGGTCCCCCTGAGGGTACCAGCGTCGAATGGGAGCCGTGCACGCCGCCATGTTAAAGGTGTGTGAGTGAGCTGGCGAGGACATGTTCATGGGCTGAACGTGAACTCTTTTGCATAGTCTACGCCCACGAGTGTAGGCTATAAACTGTATTTTGATGTAAAGTATGTTTATACACATTTATGTAATAAAACGTAGCTTCCACTGTTTCTTTATGGATGTCTTCGTCTGTGTGTTATCCGGTGTTGCGTATTACAACAGCCCTCAGCCAAATTTTAGGATATCGGGGCCCCGGGTCCTCACATTTCCTCCTCTACACCTGTGGTCGGCTTCAATACTCTCAATCATAACATTGAAATCGACGCGTGAAAACTATCTTCTGTGGCACACACAAGTACTTCCTGAGATTCACGGAGCACAGCTAGATGGCTTCCTTGATGGGACCAAGCCACGGCCAGAAGAGATGATTGTTGTTGAAAAGCCTGACAAAAGCACAGTGAAGATGAAGAATCCTGAATTTATAACTTGGGTGATTCAGGATCAACATCTATTAAGCTACCTGAATTCTACCTTGTTAAAAGAAATTCTGGCACAAGTGGTGATGTATTCATCGACAGCCGAAGTTCAGAAAGCGATCCAGGAATCGTTTGCATCTCAATCAAGGGAAAGGATAATGCACGGGCCAAGCTTTCAAGCACAAGGAAGGGAGATATCTCCATCACAGAATATTTTTTGATGATGAAAGAATATGCAGATGTAATACCCCATTTTTTGTAAGCTAGTAAATCATGGTTATAAAATTAACTACCAGACATATAGGCCGATTTCAGATATGCCTTTCATTGAAACTGGTGCAGCCACCCCTCTACTTTTGCCTAGTGGCAAACCCCTTTTCCTCTTCCTCCCCCATCCTCATCCATTCTACAAGAAACTTCTAGAACCATACACCACCCACCTCTTTCTCCTTCATCCTTATCCATTCCACGAGAAGCTTCCGGAATCACCCCTCACATACCCCTTCTTCCTCTATCCTTATCCATTCAACAAGAAGCTTCCGGAATCACCCCTCACATACCATTTCCTCTCCTATCCTTATCCATTCTACGAGAAGCTTCCGGAACCACCCCTCACATATCTCTTTCCCCCATCCTTATCCACTCCACGAGAAGCTTTTGGACATGCATTAATTACACCTCACCAACCTATCCTTCCTCCATCCCTATCCCTTCCCCTTCATCTATAAAAGGGGCTTGGGAGCTCACTTATTCCACCCCATGGAGCACCGGCGTTCACGTCTTCCCCCAACAGCAATCTCCGATGAGGAACCCTCCCCGCCGAACCCCGCCAAGCCACGACCAAGGTGAGCACCCTAACTTCCACTCTTTTTCCCGAGTCATCCACCTTGCCTCCCCTCTCCTCGAGTTTGGCCGCGACCACCTTGCGGCATGGCCACCCTTCCGTGAAGTTGCCCTACTTCCTATAACCCCTACCCAAAATTGGCAGCTTAATCGAGTGAGCCATAGTCTCGACATTCATTTTCTTACTCTCTGGCCAACCTCTCCCCGCTTACTCTCACGGATTTAGCCCAACCCTAAGCAACCACTTGATTGTCCTTAGACCAGATCTCACCCACACACAAAGATCACTTAATCCGATTCTTCTTATAAAAATCATCTAATATCATAATATAGTTAATGCAAACAAGTCTGAATGATGTATATTTGCTTTGTTTGTATGTTTGCTTGTGCGCGGTGTCGATCCAATGTCGGAAGAGAACCCAGGGAAGCCAAGTGACCAAGAGCACGACACTGCAGAAGGTAGCGAAGGCAAGTTCCATTGACCCCTTTTTGATCATATTGCTCCTAAGTGAGGTTCATCCATTGTAGCCAGTAGATTAGGTCTTTGCATTGTGGAGCATGAGTTATTCGAGTGATAGAGTGTAAACATACTAGTTTCTCATTTTGCGGCATATTGATATGATGAGATTATGCATGATGATGTTGCCTTGTGTGTGTTACATGGTTAGGGAGAGCGTGAGTTGAGACCGGGGCAGAAGGGTTAGTGTTGGTGTAAGCGCTACTGTGGTGGTAGACTTACGGCGAATACTATCAGGATGGTAGGCTCGTGGTTTGAGTATGGGGGCTGCCCTGGTGAGACTTAAGGACTGAGTAATTTTGTCATCTCACCTAACTTCCTTTAGTACGACCACATGACCCTGTATGGGTGTAGCCTAACCCCGATGGCTAGCCCGACAGTCATCCACGATGGAGAGGGAGATATGCAATTATGATTAAAAACTGAGATGATATTGAGATAAGTCATGACACTAGGTTGGGGGCGACTGTTCTGGGTGATGTTTCGACTGGATGTCGGTTATGACGGGCTGTCTTTGATGGTCCGTGCATGTGGGTACAACGTACAACCTATGTAGAGTTTAGAGTCTGTTTGAATGGTCGTGTCCTCGATATAGGACAGGTTATGGTGTGGTCCTAACAACTAGGAAGCCACCTGTTGTGAGAATGAGGTGAGAGATGTCTCTGGATGGGTTATTGGTGCATTTAGTTGCATTAGGTTTCATCACTCTTATTGTTGTGCATTGCATCTATATTTGTTTCATTCCCCTCCCGAAGGACGAGGTGGAGCTTGCTGAGTACTTTTTGTACTCAACTATTGTTGATATATTCAGAGGATCCTGACTTCAACCCGGAGGACTTCGAGTAGGGTCGCATCCACACCCAAGGTGTTACCATGGAACCATGTACGAGGAGGAACTAGTCGTCCATGTGTTTATGTCGCTAGTCATCCTTATGTTAGTTCTTATGATTGTTGTACTAAAGTGTATGCCGTTGTAACAAAGCTCTGCATGGTTGCGGTTCCACTTGTGTTGTAATATTATGTACCAAACTCTGATCCTGGCATAATATTACATGTTTAGTTCCAATCTTATGGTTGGGGCGCTTCAAGTGGTATTAGAGCCATACATGGCTGTAGGATGCAGACCCTAGTACTTAGGTGACAGTAGGAGACCGTAGAATAGTTGGCGTGTAGGAAACCTGGACTGTAGAGCCTTGGTGATAGGTTTTGCTCTCATCTAATCCTTGTGCCCTATTCTAAGCCAGATGGCCGACGACCATATCACTACCTTCTGCATCAACGATGATGGCTTCCTCAAGGTGCTCTATGCCGCCACAGCGCGACTCGGTATTCCAGACCGCCTAGAGTACGTGGGTCATGAGTTTGTGGAGCATGGCATTGAAAGCTGCGAGGTCACAATGCACATTGGCGCCAGTGAGAGGTTCTTGGATATGAAGCCATGGAACGTCTCCGCCACTGGATGTCGCATGAAAGATACGTGCCAATTAGTGGCCCGCAAAGCCCTGAAGTACCTCTGCCACATGTTTGACTAGCATTTAGGTTCCACACCCATGAACTACTTCCCACCACTGGATCATACTCATCCCGCATGGATGGCAAGGATTCACAACTTGGAGGGTCTCAGGTCGACCGAAGATGACCCCACCATTGTCGCCATGTCCAGTTATTTATTGAGCCTGGACGACCTTTGCGACCAGTTGAACCAGCGCGTGAAGACCCTCGTCTAGCGCGGTGAGACATTGGAGACTCGCTGGCGAAAGACTAAGCTAGCGCAGGCTGAAGCCCGGGTTGCCAGCGCCGAGAGTCGTGTCGCCTTGGCCGAGGAGAACCTTAGGGAGCAGGACGACCGCCACAGCCAGCTGCTTAGGGGTGTCTACCTCGTAGACCAAGCCAAGCGGAAGGACGGTCAGGCAGGTGCAACGACGGATCCACTAATCCTAGAAGGAACTCCAGCATATCACCTATCCAACCCCCGCAGAAGGATTTGTGATCCCGTGCCATCTACCCCTCCGATCTCACCTCGCGGGACCAACGAAGATCCTGAAGATCAGGATGTAGGACCCAATAGCCAGGCAGAGGTCCCGGCTAACCCTTAAGGGAACAGACAAAGGGACAACATGCGCTATGTATCTTGTACCCACTTGCCTTAATGAATGAATGCTTGGTGTGTTGCTTGCAATGTTTGATGTTTGCGTGAATTGTGTGGTATAAAACTATATATGTGTATTTAGATACACATAGTAAAATAGTAAAAATAACAATAATAAAAGACAATAAGCATAACTAATTATGACGTACCATAGTAATAATAATAAGAAGAAAATCTAAACCCATTGATTGCCTTGCCATAGATGCCTCGCCGCTTGAGCCGAGCCACTAATGGACACGAGACGGACTAGGGACTACGAGAGATTCCGCCTGCACTTCACGAGCATGAGACAACGGAGAGTGCACCTGTCCGGCCACATCCCCAAGAACCTACCTATGACCTGACTGCCATTCTGGACCGCTAGACTCGACTCCTAGAGATACTGGCGAACACCCTGGCTGCTTGGAACAACAATGGCCCCAACAACCATCAGCCAGCGCTGCAGAACAATCACCAGATCACAGACTTCAACAGGATGAACCCGCCCAAGTTTTTTAGATCTGAGGACCCTATTGAGGTAGATGACTGGCTAAGAGAGATTGAGATGAAACTTGAGGTTGTGCATGCAAATGAGCAAGATAAGGTTCTGCTTGTAGTCCAACAACTGAGAGGATCTGCTTTAGCTTGGTGGCACAGCAATAGAGAGATGCATCCACATGCCAGGACCATGATATGGGATGAGTTTGTGAAGTTGTTTAGAGAGCAACACATCCCAAGTAGCATTGTGAAGCTAAAGAGGGAAGAGTTTATGAACCTTAAACAGAAGGGTCTAACTGTGACGGAGTATCTACACAAGTTCACCGGGTTATCCCTCTATGACCCCCACGTTGTGGATAAAGAAGAGAAAAAGAAAGAAGCCTTTCTACGTGGGTTAAACACTGAGATTAGGAAATTTCTTGAAGCATCTGTTTATCTAGATTTCAGTACCCTGGTTAACAAGGCCATCACTACATAAAAGAACATAGAGGATGAGATTCGGGAGAAGAAAAGGAAATTTGAGGACAAGAAGGTGTTCCAGCAGGTGAAACTTCAAGGACAAGTCAACCTGTTTATTCAGTACAGATGGCCCAGCAACCGACCTACTTTGTGCAGAAGACCAAACAACCTATTTACTCTAGGCAGATGGCTCATAGTGGTGTATCCTACAAAGCACCAACCACCATCTTCAAGCAACCGGTACAGCCTGCTAAATAACATGGCTCATTCTGTCCTTAACAGTCTGGAGTCAATCAGACTGGTGGCTAGAGGATTTGTTTCAGCTGTCGTGATCCTGAGCATATCGCCTTTAACCGCCCTTACAAGATTAAGCCAGCACCATCTGCCCTCTCCAACTCAGTTATTGAACTAAGGCAACCAGCTGGAGGTAGCCTTGGAGCGCCGTCAAGGACTCAACACTCCTTTGGAAAGGCCACAGTAAACCACGTCTATGCCGAAGAGGCAGATGCAGCATGAGGAGTCTTGGTGAGTTCTTGGTTCAGTCATTTTTGGCTCCAGTACTATTTGACTCTGGTGCATCACATTCTTTTATATCATCACACTTCATAGAGACACATGATATATCTACGGTAGCCCTTAAGAGGCCTTTAATGACTCGATCACCAGGAGGTTATATACCTTGCCACCTAGGAGTTAACAACATCCCTTTAAACCTAAGTGGGGTAGAGTTCTTGATTAATCTGGTAGTGCTTGACTCCCATGGGATAGATGTGATCCTTGGTATGGATTGGTTAGCCAAGTGCAATGGGAGTATAGCTTGTGCACAGAAGACTGTGACAGTGACAAACCATGAAGGGATGACTGTCACATGTCATGTCATGTCCAGCATGTATGAGCCAATAGTAAATCACTTGAAGGTGGAAACACCTCAGGAAGTGCCAGTGATTAATGAGTATGTTGATGTGTTCCCCGAGGAGTTGCTAGGCATGCCGCCAGAAAGAGAAGTGGAGTTCTCCATTAATCTAGTTCCCGGAACTGCCCCAATAGCTAAGAGGCCTTATAGAATGGCAGCGTCAAAACTAGCCGAATTAAAGAAACAATTAGATGAGTTGCAAGAGAAAAGGGTACATAAGGACTAGTGCATCACCATGGGGTGCACTAGTCCTCTTCGTAGAGAAAAAGGATGGAAGTAAGAGACTCTGTGTAGATTACCGAGCTCTTAACCCGGTGACCATCAAGAACAAATACCCTCTACCACGGATAGATGATCTATTCGACCAGCTAAAGGGGGCCAAGTTTTTCTAAAAGATTGACTTGAGGTCTGGATATCATCAAGTGAGGATTAAGCCTGAAGATATACCTAAGACAGCATTTGTGACTCGCTATGGTCAGTTCGAGTTCACAGTGATGTCTTTTGGATTAACCAATGCCCCTGCCTATTTCATGAACCTAATGAACCGGGTGTTCATGCAAGAGTTGGACAAGTTTGTCATTGTCTTCATCGACGACATTCTAGTCTATTCACGAAGTGAAGCAGAGCACGCGCAACACCTGTGTGTTGTTCTGGACCGGCTCAGGAGCCATCAACTTTATGCCAAGTTCACCAAATGTGAGTTTTAGTTACAGAAAGTTAGTTTCCTTGGGCATGTGCTGACAGCCGAAGGAGTTGCAGTTGATCCAGAGAAGGTCAAAGCCGTATCATCTTGGAAGCAACCAACTTCGGTCTTAGATATTTGTAGTTTTCTAGGTATGGCTGGTTGTTATCGGAGGTCCATCGAAGGATTTTCCAAGCTAGCTCGACCAATGACGGAACTACTCAGTTTGTGTGGACTTAAGCATGTGAGCGAAGTTTTCGTGTGTTGAAGGAAAGACTAACCACGTCCCCAGTCTTAGTCTTACCGGATATTCACAAGAGCTTCGTTATTTATTGTGATGCTTCTAGACACGGCCTTGGATGTGTGTTAATGTAACAAGGACGAGTGGTGTCTTATGCCTCTCGTTAGTTAAGGCTGCACGAGCAGAACTACCCAACCCATGACTTGGAATTGGCTGCGGTAGTGCATGCACTTAAGATTTGGAGACACTATCTGATCGGTAACAAGTGTCAGATCTACACAGACCACAAGAGCGTCAAGTATATCTTTACCCAGCCTGATCTGAACCTAAGACAATGAAGATGGTTGGAACTAATTAAGGATTATGATGTGGAGATCCACTACCACCCGGGTAAAGCAAATGTTGTGACAGACGCTCTCAGCAGAAAAGCATATTGTCATCACTTGGTGACTCAAGTACTGCAACTGTGTGGGGAGATGATGTAGTTGAACCTAAGTATTGTACCTCACTCCTACAACTATAACCTTACCATCCACCCTGTCCTAGATGACCAGATTAAGAAGGCTCAACACAAGGATGGAAAGTTAATGAAGATCAAGGAACATACAGGTGAAGGTAGGGCACCAGACTATAGAGTTGATAGGGATGTAATGTTGTGGTTCAAGAAACGGTTGCGTGTGCCTTCACAAGGTCACTATCGGAATACGATCATGGATGAAGCTCATAACTCTGCCAAAGATGTAAGTGGATATTAAGCAGAAGTATTGGTGGGTTGGCATGAAGGGTGACGTAGCCAAATTCGTGGCTTATTGTGATGTGTGTAGAAGGGTCAAGGCTGAGCATCAAAAGCCGAGTGGCCTATTACATGCCTTACCGATTCCCGTTTGGAAATAGGATGAGGTAGGAATGGATTTCATCACTGGTCTGCCAAGGACCAATAATGGTAATGAATCCGTGTGAGTAGTGGTCGACCATCTGACTAAAGTTGCACACTTTATTCCCGTGCGCCCTTATTGTGAAACTACATGGAGTACCCTCGAGGATAGTCTTAGATCGAGGTACTCAGTTTACATCAAGGTTTTCAATGAGTCTTCAAAAGGCACATGGCACCAAGTTGGACTTTAGTTCAGCATATCACCCTCAGACGGATGGTCATACAAAAAGGATCAACCAAATCTTGGAAGACATGTTGAGGGCCGCTGTTCTCACCTACGGCAAGGATTGGGAAGACGGTTTACCGCATGCTGAGTTCTCATACAACAACAGTTATCAGGCCAGCATCAAGATGTCACTGTATGAGGCCCTCTATGGAACGAAGTGTCGAACCCCGCTCATGTGGTTAGAAGTTGGGGACCGCATTGTGGAGCAACCGGACTTCATCTTGGCAGTAGAGGACAAGGTAGCAGAGATTTGAGCGAATCTCAAAGCCACCCAATCACGTCCGAAAAGCTACGCAGATAAGAGGAGGCGTGAACTTAATTTCCAAGCTGTTGATCATGTTTACCTTAAAGTATCTCCTATCTGTGGCATGCACAGATTCCATGTACGTGGAAAGTTGGCACCACGGTAAAAGGGTAGGATCTGCGGCGTATGAGATTCAACTACCCGAAGAGATGTCAGGCGTGCACAACATCTTCCATGTTCCACAACTATGAAAATTCCTGCAGATTCCCGAGGAACATGTGGCACAAGAAACCCTATACCTACAAGATGACCTGCGCTACCAGGAGGTGCCAGTGAAGATCTTGGAAACCGTCAGCCGAAAGACACGGAGAAACACCATCACACTTTGTCGGGTCCAGTGGGGCAAACACTCAGAGGCCGAAGCTACTTGGGAAAGAGAAGATGCATTGCGGGCAAAGTTCCCCCATCTCTTTGTAGACCACGCGAATCTCGAGGAAGAGATTCATCCTAAGTGGGGTAGGTCTGTAACGCTCCATTTTTCGTAAGCTAGTAAATCATGGTTATAGAATTAACTACCAGACATATTACACACATTCTTGGCTGATTTCAGATATGCCTTTCATCGAAACTGGTACAGCCACCCCTCTACTTTTGCCTAGTGGCAAACCCCTTTTCATCTCCCCCCATTCTCATCCATTCTATGAGAAACTTCTAGAACCACACACCACCCACCTCTTCCTCCTCCATCCTTATCCATTCCACGAGAAGCTTCCAGAATCACCTCTCACATATCTCTTCTTCCTCTATCCTTATCCATTCTACGAGAAGCTTCCGGAATCACCCCTCACATACCTCTTCCTCCTCTATCCTTATCCATTCTGCAAGAAGCTTCTGGAACCACCCCTCACATATATCTTCCTCCCCCATCCTTATCCACTCCACGAGAAGCTCTCGGAACATACATTAATTACACCTAACCAACCTCTCCTTCATCCATCCCTATCCCTTCCCCTTCATCTATAAAAGGGGCTCGGGAGCTCACTTTTCCCCCCACCCCATTGAGCACCGGCATTCACGTCTTCCCCCAACATCAATCTCCGACGAGGAACCCTCCCCGCCGAGCCCCGCCAAGCCACGGCCAAGGTGAGCACCCCAACCTCCACTCTTCTTCCTGAGTCATCCCCCTTGCCCCCCCTCTCCTCGGGTTTGGCCGCGACCACCCCGTGGCATGGCCGCCCTTCTGTGAAGTTGCCCTACTTCCTATATCCCCTACCCAAAATTGGCAGCTTAATCGAGTGAGCCATAGCGTCGGCATTCGATTTGATACTCTCTGTCCAACCTCTCCCATTTTACTCTCGCTGATTTGAGCCCAACCCTAGGCAACCACTTGATTGGCCTTAGACCAAATCTCACCCACACACAAAGATCACTTAATTTGATTCTGCTTATAAAAATTATCTCATATCATAATATCGTTAATGCAAGCAAGTCTGAATGATGTATATTTGTTTTGTTTGTATATTTGCTTGTGCGCGGTGTAGAACTAGTGCCGGAAGAGAACCCATAGGAGCCAAGTGACCAAGGGCACGACGCTGCAGAGGGCAGCGAAGGCAAGTTCCGTTGACCCCGTTTTGATCATATTGCTCCTAGGTGAGGATCATCCATTGTGGCCAGTAGATTAGGTCTTTGCATTGTGGAGCATGAGTTATTCGAGTGATAGAGTGTAAACATACTTGTTTCTCTTTTTGCGGCATATTGATATGATGAGATTATGCATGATGATGTTGCCTTGTGCATGTTGCATGGTTAGGGAGAGCATGAGTTGAGACCGGGGCAGAAGGTTTAGTGTTGGTGTAAGCCCTACCGTGTGGTAGACTTACGGCGAGTACTATCAGGATGGTAGGCTCGTGGTTTGAGTATGGTTGCCCTGGTCAACCTTAAGGACCGAGTTGTTTTGACATCTCACCTAACTTCCTTTAGTATGACCACATGGCCCTGTATGGGCGGGGCTTAGCCTAATCCCGATGGCTAGCCCGACAGTCGTCCACGGTGGAGAGAGATATATGCATTTATGAGTAAAAACTGAGATGATATGAGATAAGTCATGACACTGGGTTGGGAACGACTTGTTTGGGTGATGTTTCGACTGTGTGTCGGTTATGACGGGCTGTCTTTGATGGTCCGTGAATGTGGGTACAATGTACAACCTATGTAGAGTGTAGAATCCGTTTGGATGGTCGTGTCCTCGGTATAGGACATGTTATGGTGTGGTCCTAACAACTAGGAAGCCACCTGTTATGAGAATGAGGTGAGAAATGTCTCTAGATGGGTTATTTGGTTGCATTTAGTTGCATTAGGTTGCATCATTATTATTTTTATGCATTGCATCTATGTTTATTTCATTCCCCTCCCGAAGGGCGAGGTGGAGCTTGCTGAGTACCTTTTGTACTTAACTGTTGTTGATATCTTCAGAGGATCCAGACTTTAACCCAGAGGACTTTGAGTGGGGTCACATCCACACCCAAGGTGTTACCATGGAACCATGTACGAGGAGGAACTAGTCATCCATGTGTTTATGTCGTTAGTCATCCATATATTAGTTCTTATGATTGTTTTACTAAAGTGTATGCCGTTGTAACAAAGCTCTGTATGGTTGTGGTTCGACTTGCGTTGTAATATTATGTACCGAACTCTGTTTCTGGCATGATATTACATGTTTAGTTCCGATCTTATGGGTCGGGGCGCTTCAGCAGATGAGATGGCTGCAGCAGGAACAATATTGGTAGATGATGATATAGTTTCCTACATCCTCTGGGACTTGAAGCAGACTACAATTCCCTTGTCAAAAATGTAAGTACCAGAACACATGCAATTTCTTTATCTGATTTGTTTGCCCAGCTCTTTAGCAATAAAAGCACGGTTAGAGAGGGAAAATCAAGGACAATACTAGTACAATGCAAATGCGGCAACACGAGGTAACTTTTGTGGTCGTGGTGGAAGGAAAAATCATGGCCGCGGGCGTGGACAGGGGCGCGGCAGCACATCAGACAGCCAACCTGTCTGTGAGCTATGTGAGAAGGTTGGACACACAATTGTCAGATGCTGGAGAAGATTTGATAGGGAATTAACCCCCGAAGAAAGATCTGTGAACAGTGCCACTACATCTTACGGCGTGGGCATCAACTGGAACATAGATACTGGAGCTACAAAAAACCATATAACTAGAGAATTGGACAAGTTACAACGAAAGAAAAGTATAATGGTCAAGAAAAATCCATACTGCGAGAGATATAATGGTCATGAAAAGTATAATGGTCAAGAAAAATTAACTTAGTCTCAACTATATTCTTCATGTTCCCACCACCGCCAAAAATCCATCAGGGATATAGCAATATTAACATATAGCAAAAAGATTACAACATTCACATACAAACATCCACAGCTACACAAATACAAGCTATCCACCCATCTACATGCTACGTCATCCACACTAGGCCACTTTTACATCATCATCATCTTTGATTTGTTTAATTTATAAAGTTTTTAAAAAATTACACGCTTCATACCATGTCCTTCTTTGGTCCGGTCACAAATATTTAGATGTTGTCCCATCCCTCCGAGTGGATAATAAAAGTCGCCCTACGGATCAATAAGCTCATGAGTGGTGAATCGACACATTCTACATACCAAGCCATAGAGTTATTCTATTTTCTCTCAAAGCATTCTTACATGGCTACACGTATCAAGAAAATGAATACTAAGAATGACTTATGGAAAAGAAATGAATATTACTGAACATGCAACAGAATATCCAATACTTACATCCATAGGTGTGACACCCTCATCTATGGTTTCTGCATGTATTCATGTTTCATGTAGAGAAAGCATTTTAAAAGAAGTGGGAACAGAGAAAATATAAAAAAGATAGCCAAAAAGAGCCTTATCTAGTTCACAGGGAGCGCCAAAGACAACTCCCGCGGCCCGCTGGCCACGTGGCTTGTTTGGAGCTCATCCCTGCGAAAGTGGGGAGAGGTCCGCCGCTAAACTGGCTACATGGCAGGCTCGGGGCTCATCTCCGCAAAGGGGAAGAGGTCTGACCTTGTGGGACACGTGTTGCCACCGGAGCTAGCTTCTGCGAAGAAGCAAGGCCGGCCGCAGGACACATGTCACCTTCGGAGCTAGTCACCGCGGAAATCAGAGGACCAGTCGCGCGGGATACGTGTCGATCTCGGAGCTCACCTCCGAGAAGGTCCAGTTCTATTGGACACATGTCGCCACCGGAGCTTATCTCCGGGAGGTCCGACACTGTTGGACACGTGCCGACCTCGAAGCTCGTCTCTGAGGAAAAAGGGAGTCCGGTGCTACTTGACGCGTGGCATTCACGGAGCTCACCTCCAAAGAGAGGGAAGGTCCGGCGCTGACACGTGGCGTGCGCGGAGCCACCTCCGAATAGAGAGGAGGTCCCGACCGCCAGGATACGTGGCGCATGCAGAGCTCACCTCCGAAGGAGAGGGAGGTCTCGCTCGCTTGACACGCGGCACAACCAGAGCTCGTCTCTGCGGAAAAGGGGAGACCAGGCCCCAGTGGACACGTGGAGCTTCCGGAGCTCATCACCACAGAGGTAACGAGTTCTGGAGCGGTTTTTAGATTCTGTACGCGTAGAAATATCGGTACGGAGAAGAAACCGACCTGAATTCCACAATGTTACCGCACCAAATCAACTAAAGATAAGTTGTTAAGATTCAACGATAATCTGAATAGGACTCTTATTCAAAATACAATCAGATTAGGACTCTTCTTCTCCCGATTATAAATAGAACCCAGAACCTTGGCCAAAAAGCACGAACTTCTCCTGAGACGATGATTTAGAGCCCTAGCCTCAACTTGCCGAGTAAGCCCATCGCCGGAGTTCAGTCGAGGAAGATCGCCGGAAGAGAGCCCCAACGATCTGTCTGATCAGAGAAGGACCCCGAGACCAAGAAGAACGTAAGGTAGGCCTCCGATATCACCTTGCAACATCATCGTGTTTTCTTTGCATCTGTTCTTCGATTCCTTTCGATCAGAAGCTTTCTCGTGGGCAGATCACTTGTTGATCGGGTTGATCTAAAGACAAGATCATCGCCACATCCACATTTGATCCGAACACCTCTGTTCATCGTAAAACCCTGCAAGCCATGTAAGAATACATACAAACCGATCTAATAAAATTGATTATAGGATAGCATGCATCTGCATCATCGCATCTAGTTAAAGTTTATGCATGATATTAATTGCTGTGGATCTTGTATGTGCGTGATCCTGTATAGCAGGACAAGCTCAGGGAGCTCTCTATGACGAGCTGCAACAACAAGGTTTCGAGATCCAAGAGCAACTGGAACCGCAAGAACAATGTAACACCCCAAAACCTGTAAAGAGGGGAATTTAAAATTTTTTGGACGTATTGCATGGGGTGCAGAAATTCAAATTTAAATTGGAATTCAAATTCAAATCAAAACAGAAAAGAAAAAGAAAAAGAAAAACCCCACCGGCCAGTGGGCCGAAACCCACCGGCCGGCCCAATCTCCCCGCGCCAGCCCCGAACCCGCGCCCCTCTCTCTCACTCTCACTGACACACGGGGCCCGCATGTCATCTTGTTCCCCGCGAGCCCCCAACGGCCCGGACTTTTCCCTCGCGCCAATCACACCCGACGCCCCCGGATTCTTCGCGCTCGACCCGACCCCAAATTCCTCGCGCCGGCCAGCTCGATCGCAACAAACCCCCGCGCCCCTGGCCCTGATAAAAACAGATGAACCCGCCGCCCTCCCCTCGCACGAGCAGTTTTCTCCCGGTTAGCGCCGCCGCCGTTGAGCTCGGAATTCCCCAAGAGCGTCGCCGTCTCCCTCTCTCAAACCGATCTCGTGACCCCGCAGCACCGCGCACAAGCTGTAGACGCCGACCCGGAGGGAAACGCCACCGGAAACGACCATCTCGACGCTCGCCGGTGAGTACCGCCGCCGCTCGCCGGTGAAACTTCCGAATTACACGGTTCCGATCCATCCTAATCATCGGTGTGCCATCTCTAGACCCCAGCGAAGCGTCACGACCCTAGAACTCGAAGGGATCACCACCCCAACGTCCACTTCGACGAGCACCGCAAGCCGCCGCCGCCTGTCCTCGTCGCCGACCGGGTTCCGAGTCTTTCAGGCCTAAGAAATTAGCCTAGGTGAGCTCCCCTACCTCCCCTCTGTCGTTTGCTACCAAAAAGGGCGGGTGTTAGCGTCTGTAGATGAAGATCCGCGACCTCACCGGCGAGATCGTGCCTCTGCCGCCGTGCGCCGCCGCGCGCGCGGCCGAACTCCGGCCAGGAGCTACGTGGCCTCTTGTGCGCCGTCTATTTTAAATCGCACGGTAGAGATAAAACCCACGCGTACCGGTTCGGTGATCTAATCTGAACCGTCTATTTTAAGTCGGACGTTTCATGTCAGCCCCGCGTTATAAAAGCCGGGATTCTTACGCGCTACCCCCTAGGGATCTCGGAAAACACGAGCTAGCCCCGGAAGCTTCTGATCTAGCCCCTGGAACTTCAGAAATTCGTGTAAATTCATTTAAAAACCAGTTTTAGCCCCTGGACTTAATAAAAATTAGGAAAACCCCTCTGTTATGTGTAGTTAGACCCCTGGAAATTTATGAAATAATAAATTAGACACTGCAATAGTGTGGATTTACCTTTTTGACCCTATATGATACTAAATTCAGAAATTTGAATATGTGACTAGGATTTAAATTTAAAAGGTAAGGCAAACACATGTACAAATTCAAAATTTAAACTCTCCTAGCACTTGGAAAACTTTAGAATGAGTTAAAAATAGATTTTTAGGCTGAAATGAATCTGTCTAATTGTTATTCATATTTATTAGTTATAGAAAAACATTTTTAGGCTAGGAAACAATTCTAAAAACTGACAAAATAAATTTAAATTAGTTCACATCAGAGGAGAAGTTCAAAAATATATTTTTTAATATTTTAGATCAGAAACTATTCTATTTAGATGATATGTCCTACTATTTAATATTAAAACTCACTTTTAGGCATAGGAAATAAATCTGAAAAATATAGGAAAATAGGTATGCATAATTAGAAAATGATAAACGAAGTCTCCAAATCCCAAAACTTCAGTTTAGGATTTGGTAGAAGATCTGAAAACCTATTTGGAGTAGGAAAATACCTTTTATACAAACTTTGTGGCTAAGAGGTGTAATAATTAAATATAAAGAATTTGTTCAAATTGGAACTTCATATATAGTGTCGGTACCTGAGATATGGGGTACCCCCGCGCACAGGAAGAAATGCCTAAGGAACTCACCCTTCTCCGCAGGGAGAGCTCCGAAGGCGCCACGCGTCCGGCGGGGCCGGACCTTCCTCTCCTCAGAGGAGAGCTCCGGGCCCGCCACGTGGCATACAGAAGACGGACCTCCCCCTCCGTGGGAGAGAGGTCCGAAGGCGCCACGCGTCCAGCGGGGTCGGACCTCCCTCTCCTCAGAGGAGAGCTCCGGGCCCGCCGCGTGGCCGACAGAAGCCAAGCCTCCCCCTCCGCGGGGAGAGGTCCGGAGGCTCCACGTGCCCCGCAGGCCAGACCCATCTCTCCTCAGAGAAGGGCTCCGGGCCCGCCACGTGGCCAGAAGAACGGTGCTGCCTGCCCCCGAGAGATAGGCAGCGGGCGTAAAGACGCCCCATACCTTGCCCGTACAAGGTATTCAAGGCCCGCGTCTTCCCAAGACGCGGAGCACGCCTCTGTCAGGTGCCGTTGCGACCAGTCGCATCACAGACTGGCACACGGTGTCAGAACCTGCCAGCCAATAAACTCCGCGACAAGACATCCCATGCCGCCTGCGCCGTCATCAACCACTACGACTGACATGCGGCATGGGCAGGGCGGCAAGATGAAGACTCAGAAGCCTTCGACCAGAGACAACTACCGGCATAACTGCAGATACGGTAGATAGTAAACAATCTTCCCGGGACCACCTGTCGGGTCCCGGCTCCCCTTGTAAGCCGCCCGAGTCTTGGACTATAAAAGGCTCGGGTAGGCGATGATAGCAAGGGTTCGCACTTTGCAACTCATACGCTAGCCATACACTCTCAAGCTGTAACTCACCCCCAAGCTCAGGACTCCGGCCCTGAGCAGCAAGCAATACAGCGAGCTCCATAGCTCGCCGTGGACGTAGGGTTTTACGCTCCGGCGGCCTGAACCACGTAAAACTCACCGTGTCAAGCTCTTACTAACTCGTCCATCTGCGCAAGCTCTCCGCTAGGAACTAGCCCCACCGAAAAAAGAACCTCCGCGGGCTGCTCAGTGCAGGCCCGGGGGAAGTGTCGACAGAACACTTCGACATTTGGCGCGCCAGGTAGGGGGCTTTTCTCCTAGCGCGACGAGTTTCCGCTGACGAGGATGACCAAGCTTCCTTCAGCGGCAAACTCTCCCCCTCCGCGTTCACGGCGAACCGTGACCAGTGGGGAGTACATGTCGACACACTCAGGACGGAGTGTGTCGGCACAAGCTGGTAGCCAGCAGCCGACTCCGGCAACGCCGACTCCGGCGATGCAGGCTCAGACCAGTGTGAGATCTTCTGCAGCGCTGAGCGTACACCATGGCGGTGCGCTAGCTGAAGCAAGAGCACTGCTGCGCAACCCACCTGCTGGGGATGCGCCCCATTCAGTGACCCAACAGTGGGTCCGCGAAGTGGACCGCCTCGTCGTCGCCGCCGCGAACCCTCGGTTTCGGCGAGGGCGACGCCCCGGTCAACCGGCTGTGTCGCTGACGCGCACGCCAACGGTTGACGGGCAAACGGCGGATTCCAGCTCCTCCAGGCTCCTGTCGACGGACCTGAAAAGGGAGCTGGAACGGTGCCACTTGGGCCAGGATGCTCGAGTGTACCTCGAGCGACGCCGAGAAAGGCGCCGCAACCATGAGGCTGGCGACAGCATGACGTCGGCCTCGACACAACCTGGAGGGCAGGTCTTCGCCACGCGAGCCCTGCCTCAGGCATATGCCACGCAACATATGTCACAACCATATGCGCCGCAAGCAGCGTCCCCGGTCTATGGTGCAGCCTTGCCCATGCCGGGATACGCGGTGCCGAGTGCGAACCAAGTGTTCGCAGCGACAATACCTGCAGCAGTAGGTGCAGGATGTGCAGCCCTTGCACCCCACCTTCGCTTCGCGAGGTGGCTGCGCAAGTTCCGGCCGCACCTGCCCGAGAAGTACGACGGTAGCGTCAACCCGGCGGAGTTCCTACAGATCTACTCCACCGCTGTACTTGCCGCAGGAGGGGATGAGGCTGTCATGGCCAACTACTTCCCCGTCGCCTTGACCGGCCCAGCTCGGTATTGGCTCATGAATCTACCTCAGGGGTCCATAACTTCTTGGGGAGAGCTCTGCCGGCAGTTCGTCGCCAACTTCGGCAGCTCCTACACCCGTCCCGGCACGGAGCTTGACCTCCACGCCGTCAAGCAACAGCCTGGGGAGTCGCTGCGCTCTTTCATCCAGCGGTTCTCCCAGGTACGCAACACCATCCCGCATATTCAAGGTGCCTCTGTGGTGGTGGCGTTCCGTCAGGGTGTCCGGGACGAGAAAATGCTTGAGAAGCTCGCGACCAGAGAGGTCCGCGACGTCTCTGAGCTCTTCAGCCCGGCGGACAAATGTGCCAGAGCAGCTGAAGGGCGGAACTGGCACACTCTGCCGACCTCCGAGTCAGGAGGACAGCCCGGGTCCGGCGCTGCTGCCTATGGGGGTGGCAAGAAGGCCAAGAACCGGGGGAGTGGCAAGATGAAGTCACCGTTCACGGCCCCCGTCGCCGCAGCTGCAACGACTAGTGGAGCTCGGGGGCCACGCCCCGACAAAAGGCAGCGGCAATCACCGGCCCCAGACAGTGACCAGGGCGGGCTATGCCCCGTGCATGGCACCGGCAACCATACTGCTGCCGAGTGCTGGGATATCCAGAGGCTCGCAGAGCGCTTCCGCAAAGGAAGACAGCAGAGGGCTGAAGCACTGTCCTACCCTCAGAGTGATGGCAAACAGAAGGCCGATGCCCCCAGTCACCGCTGCCCAACAGGTGGGGTTCCAGGAGCCTCAGCGTGTCATAAAGACAGTGCATAACGGTGAGGACTCCAGTTCCGACGGTGACGGGCCAGGGCGTTAGCCAACTGCGGTGCGCCTCTGTGCCTCGAACATACCTCTCGGGAGCCGCCCAAGGTCTGTCAACCCCTTGAAGGCCTTGCCAGAAGGGGAAGACGCCTTAGGTCATCCAAGACGAGCCCGGGCCCACCTACCCCTTGAAGGCCTTAGCCAGAAGGGGAGAACTCCCCGGGGGCCCCCAGGATAAGCCGCGCAGGACCTGATCCAGCGCGAAGATAACAACCTCGTCGACAAGACTCGGCTGTAGGTAACACCCCACAACGCGCGGTCTCGGCTGATGCTCTAAGCACTACCGCCAAAGAACCGAACGCGTTGGGGGCCTGCAGGAGGGCAACCTGGTGTAGCGGCACGCTCTATTCCAAGAAGGACCCATAAGCTCTCCCCCAGCAGGGAAGGTCCCTTCTAAATCATGAAAGCTGCCGCCCCAGGTACACATGCCTTTCAACCGAGAGTGGGATCCGTTCCCAAAAATCCTTGCCATGAAGCAACACTGTAAGTCCTACTTCCCGAGCATCAGTAGAACAGGGTTATTCCCTTCTGTAATGGATCCCATAGAATTTAGGAACAGAGCTTGGGGCAGCTAAGTCTCAAGGGACGGTACAGGACTACGTCCAGTTTAGCCTGGTTCCGACCCTAAGCGCGTAGAGTCTTGCTTCCCTTGCAGACGAGGCGGAATATTGCCTCCATGTACAGCCAGAATTCCACCTATGGGCATGAATACAGAAACCTGTTCTACTTAGCTCCCTCTCATGCGCTCATTTAAATTATGCATTAATTTTTATGATCGCACTACCTATGTATGTTCATCGTACATCTAGCTCCCCCTCTCCCGCGCTCATCCATAGTCGGCATTCACTATCCTACCGAAGGCGTCCGCGCTTGAGGCACCTGCCGATGGCCGAGTGAGTCTCTCGGGCCTCCCCCAGTCAGGTGTTGCGGTGTCAGTTGGTCACCTCCAGGAAAGGCCTGCGTTGTGCATGGGGGGTCCAGGGTGCGTATCCAGCTTAGCAGGCCATGAGCCCAAAGCATGCGCATCCTGCCCACCGGAGGTACAGGGGAGTACAACCGCTTTGCCTGGTCATGAACCCAAAGCACGTGCACCCTGCTTCCCCAGCGCATGGCCCGGTACTAGGGATCGGACGACCGTACCCGGACCTCAGACGGGAGCCGGAGCTCCGGCGCCCCGAGCACAGAATTGCCCAAGCCCCGTATAATGGATCAGGATCGTAAGACGAATAAGACTAGGAGAAGGAAGGGGAGGAGCCCCAAAGGAGAATTACGTTTCCTCTACCTGTGTGCAGGACCTCTAGGTTATGGCAGCAGGGACTGCATGAAGAAGGGGGAATGGAGCTACCAACTACTCCGGCCTAGGACTGGAAGGACCGGGCCCTGCCCCTTCAGCAGGGGCAGGACCCGACGTCCCCACGTGTCCAGCGGGCCCGGAGCTCTCGCCTCCCTTGAGGAGGGCTCCAGGCTCGCCACGTGGCAGGCGGAAACCGGACCTTCCCCCCGGTGGGAGGGCTCCGAAAGCCCTAAGTGTCCAGCATGGCCGGAGCTCCCGCCTTTTGAGGAGGGGCTCCGGACCCGCCACGTGGCAGGCAGATTTGGAGCTTCCCATGGGGCGAGATCCAGAGACCCCCGGGGGCCCCTAACACGGTTAGGACCCGGGGAAGGTGTCTATGCGGAGCTCCGGGATTGGAGATGGCCTCTGAGTACCTTGTGGAGCTAAGGACTCAGTCAGGCAAAGCCAAGAAGGAGAGAAAAAGCATCACAGACACAGATATCTAAAAGAGTCGAACTAAGCGAGGCTCCATGAGCTGGACTACAGACTCGATAAAAAGGGAGAAACAAGTCCTAAGGACCTCCCGGCTCCCGCTGGAATCTTGCGGCTACAAGGGCGGCCACATCCTCGACTTCTGCCCTGGCAGCTTGTTCTCGCTCTGCGGCTGGGCCCTCTCTCGCTGGTTCTAGCAAGAAAGAGGGGTCGCGGCTCTTAAAGCATGCCAGCACATGTGAGGCGACCTCTAAGGCTAGGCCGCGCCCCTCGACCTCAAGCTCGCTGGCGACCACCGAGTCTAGCCTGTCCAGCTTGGTGCCGATCGACTCCAGCGCGGGGATCACCTCCGCCACCTTCAACGCAGGGGCCGCGGCCCTCACCGGGCTGAAGCCAAGAGGGATCAGAGCGGACCCTGCTCAATCCATGAAGCTCGAGACCGCAAGAGCCTCGGAGGACCGCAAGGCTGAAAGCTCCTCCACCTCGCGGCGGGCCGCCTGCAGAGCCTCCAGGTTCCTCTCGGAGAATTCCTTCTCCTTGGCCGCCAGGGAACTCTCCCGAAGATGGAGAGTCTTGGCGAGCCGCTCCAACTCAGCAACCTTGAAGTCGGCGGTCAACTCCCGATCTAAGACCGCCCGGCGATCACGGGAGACCTGTTCCTCCCTCAAGTCGAGGTCTTGTTCAGGATCTCCAGCTCCGCGATCCGAGCTCGAAGGTCATCCTCGCCCGCCGCCAGCTGTGCGGTGACCCTCTCCGCCTCAGCTGCCATGGAACGCTCCCGTTCCTCAACGGCGAGTTCACGGCGCTCCAGCTGCTGCCGTATCTCCACAGCAGCAGAGAGGCTCTCTTCGGCCCGGGCGTGTGACTCCAGAGCCTCCCTGTTGATCCGCCGCGATTGGGTGTCCATGGGGTCAACAGCCCGCTTCATCCGGTCGAGGAGCACTTCCCTGAAGTCGAGCAACTCCCGCCTGGAGTCGAGCTCGCTCTTAACCTTCGCGGTCCTCTCCCGCAAAAGGTTCCCCCAGGTGAGGAGGCGATCCCGTTCAACCGTATACTCCTCCCGCTCGCGACCTAGTGCAGCTAAGACCTGCCGAATGCTCGTCTCGGCAAGCGCGAAGGCATCCGCTAGGGGCAATGGAGCAACAGAGGCCGGGGCAGTCCCCCCGACCTCGTCCATTACCTCATCCTCAAGAGGAGTCGACGCACCAGTAACCGAGACGAGACGCCGATCAGGAGAAGCTGGCTCCGAGGCTTTGGTGGCCGGACCTGCCGGGCTCTCTTCAGCTTCTGGCTCCTTGACCTGTGGAGAGGGGCGAGCTGGGGAAGGTGGTGCTGGAGTAAAGGCCGGGTCCCCTGGTGCAGGGTCGACCTGCGCTGGCTTGGGGGCCGCGGTGACCGTCTCGACAGGAAGAGACGACGCCGCCGCGGAATCCGGGCACACCGGAACAGGAGAAGTTCGCGCTGGCCAGGGGGCCGCGGCAGTTGCCCCTGGCTCCGAGCGCAACGGCACGGACTCCCCGCAAGTCGGGGATGGCCGGGAAGCGCGGACACTCCAGCGGGCTCTGAACCCCGACTTCGGAGCCGGGGTAGGACTCCCAGAGCCCTCTACCGTCACTGACGGCCGCTCCGTAGTCGCCTGAACTGGCGGAACAGAGGACGCCCCAGAAGCTTCCCTCAACGCATCAGCCCGGGGCCTCTTCGAGTCGCCACCGGAGGGAGTGCCACGCACCCCAGATTCCTGACTTGGCGCCGACGCCGTCGTTGGAGGAGATCGAGCGCGCTTCTTCTCTGGTGGCCGGTTGGAGGCCATGGCTAGGGAGGACAAAAGCACAAGAGTCCGAGAAGAAACGCGGGAAGGTGCGAAGGGAAACCGCAATGCGAGTAAGATCCCCTCTAAAGACCTTCCCGGGTGCAATCCCAAGCGATTCGGAACTCTTCAAATACACCGCGTCGGCAACCGCTTCGGCTCCTAGACCGAGCGCCAATGACAGGTGGGCCCAAGCCGCCCGACCGGAGCGGTGGGCCAAGGAGTCAGTCTCCTAAGAAGACAAGCCGGCAAGGCTCTTCGGCGGTTCCCGAAGAAAGCGCCGCATCATGCAGAAGTGGCAGCCTTGGGAACCGCCGCAGTAAAGGTAACCATCAAATGGGCGCACGCTCCCACGATCCCGCGACTGTTCGTGCTCCGGCAGCGGTCAATACGGGACTTAGAGAAAGTGCGCGGATCGGAAGAGACGGAGGTCCCACCTCGGGCTCGCTATCTCCCCCGATATGGGCCCGGGGGCCACTGTCGGTACCTGAGATATGGGGTACCCCAGCGCACAGGAAGAAATGCCTAAGGAACTCACCCTTCTCCGCAGGGAGAGCTCCGAAGGAGCCACGCGTCCGGTGGGGCCGGACCTCCCTCTCCTCAGAGGAGAGCTCCGGGCCCGCCACGTGGCATACAGAAGCCGGATCTCCCCCTCCGTGGGAGAGAGGTCCGAAGGCGCCACGCGTCCAGCGGGGCCGGACCTCCCTCTCCTCAGAGGAGAGCTCTGGGCCCGCCGCGTGGCCGACAGAAGCTGAGCCTCCCCCTCCGCGGGGAGAGGTCCGGAGGCTCCACGTGCCCCGCAGGCCGGACCCTTCTCTCCTTAGAGAAGGGCTCCGGGCCCGCCACGTGGCCAGAAGAACGGTGCTGCCTGCCCCCGAGAGATAGGCAGCGGGCGTAAAGACGCCCCATACCTTGCCCATACAAGGTATTCAAGGCCCGCATCTTCCCAAGACGCGGAGATGCGGAGCACGCCTCTATCATGTGCCGTTGCGACCAGTCGCATCACAGACTGGCGCGCGGTGTCAGAACCTGCCAGCCAATAAACTCCGCGACAAGACATCCCATGCCGCCTGCGCCATCATCAACCACTACGACTGGCATGCGGCATGGGCAGGGCGGCAAGATGAAGACTCAGAAGCCTTCGACCAGAGACAACTACCGGCATAACTGCAGATACGGTAGATAGTAAACAATCTTCCCGGGACCACCTGTCGGGTCCCGGCTCCCCTTGTAAGCCGCCCGAGTCTTGGACTATAAAAGGCTCGGGTAGGCGACGATAGCAAGGGTTCGCACTTTGCAACTCATATGCTAGCCATACACTCTCAAGCTGTAACTCACCCCCAAGCTTAGGACTTCGGCCCTGAGCAGCAAGCAATACAGCGAGCTCCATAGCTCGCCGTGGACGTAGGGTTTTACGCTTCGGCGGCCTGAACCACGTAAAACTCACCGTGTCAAGCTCTTACTAACTCGTCCATCTGCGCAAGCTCTCCTCTAGGAACTAGCCCCACCGAAAAAAGAACCTCCGCGGGCTGCTCAGTGCAGGCCCGGGGGAAGTGTCGACAGAACACTTCGACATATAGTGTGCAAATAGAAATCTGAATACAGAAGTTAGAAATCATATACATATGTTTAAAAGTGCATGAAGGCCAAAAATCGGATTGTTGTTTTCTTTTGCTATGTGTATTGGTATGAGTAGAACCTGCCCCAGAGCAAGTTCTCCCCTTCCAAGACCAAGACTTTCCATTCCCAGAGCAGCAGGAAGAAGGCAAGTGTCCTTGACCACTTTGATCCTATACTAGGATGTGTAGATAGAATTATTTGCATTGTCAATTGAAATATGAAACCCATGCTAGGAAGTTTCCTTGGAATTGCATTACCTTGTTTCCTTGTAGCTTGGGTTGGGATTTATTTTATCATGTCATATGCTTATGCTTAGCCATGCTTAGAATGGGACAAGTGGGATATGATATCATCAACTTATTTACCTTACTCTTGAATGAGATATTATGAGTTATGTAGAGGTAGGGATCGAGGCAAGTTGGATGATTTGTTTGGTGCTGGGTGCACAAGACTCTGGTTTGTGTTTAGTACTTGCCTGGATCCTAAGGACCGGTTCATGGAGCATGTAACCTGGCTTTACCGTGCCAACCACATGCTGAGATGGGGCAGCTTGGCCAATTAATTAGGTGTATCTCCGGCGTAGTATGGGTGTGTTGGATGGTGCGGGGAGTAGGTGTCAGCTGGACTACCATATGAACCGCAAGGCTCAAGAGGGGGCCACTGCAGCGGGGTTGGAGCCTCTTGTATGCTGTTAGGGGTGAAACCTCAGTGGGCCCACGCTCGTCGGGAATCTCTTTGTAAAGGCTTCGTAGTGATCTCCTGGCTACACACCTCTGAAGTGTGAATGTGGTTCGCGGCCATTGGCATAATGGAGGTTCTTTTAGTCCACCCGGCAACGGGGGATGAAATCACTACATGTGGGTACAGTGGTGCAAACTCTGCAGAGTCAAAACTGTCATGACAGCCGTGCTCACGGTCAAGAGCGGCTTGGACTTATTCATGATTAGAGGATGATGGCTTTGGAAGTTGAGGATGTTAAGCGGGGAGCTTAACATTGGGATTGATGTTATGGTTATTTGATTCTGATGATGGGTTGGGAGATTGGGACCATTTCACCTTTGTAGTAATGTAGGTGCTTAATAAGCTAAGGTGATAGGTATTAATTGCGTAGTGCTTTAACCATGAGTTCAACCTCTTCTTGTTCTGGCCATGCATGACATAACTTTCCCACACTTGCTGAGTACCAACGATACTCAAACTTGCATATTTGTTGGTTTAAATTGCTGCTCAGGTCAAGGGGATGATGTAGTGTTCAATGACCAAGACTTTGGATCCAAAGAAGGATTCTAGGTTCATGGAGACCCCCGGGCAACTCCTGTGACGGAGCCCACAAGAATAATATTCCGCTGCTATTTTATTTACATGTATGAGAAAATGATCCTGACATACATGTGATATTCACTCGGTTGTTCTTCGGAAAAACCGGGTGTGACAGAAGTGGTATCAGAGCCAGGATGCCCGTAGGAACGTGGACCTAGGTAGAAACGGACGTATTTAAGGACCCTATTTTCTTAAAAACTATTTTACAAAGTATGGGATTGAAGGTGTTATTTAATGGGGTCACTTTATTCATCTTACCCCAACTTTTATTCAAAATACAATTTTTATTTAACTCTTATCTAACTTAATTTTAAATGCTTTATGTTTTAGATGGTTCGCATGATCCGCACCGCTCGCAAGTCCACCGGAGGGAGAGTTCCTATAGTTACCCTTGCCCTGAGAGAGGAGAACCGTCCAGTAACGTACCACTCCTACGGGTTGGCAGTAGGAGGCTTGTTGCGCCGCCTACGGTTTATGCTCCATACTGCCGGCAATACGGGCAAGCTAATCATACACTACAGCCCCACCCGGACCATCCGTGAGAAGCGGGAAGAATGGAGTTCAGAAATGAGGATTATCCATGAAAATCAGCTGCTCAAGATCAACCGCTCTCCAGCTTGTCGAGCGACATAGGTCGATGCCGAGAAGGATGTCACCTAGGAGGCCATCACCTGCCAGAGTTACATATACCGTCGCCACCTGGAAAGGACTGAGTACATGTATGTCCTCCAGCGTGAGAGTGGTACAGCGGAGTACAAGTACCCGCCAGTACAACAGGAGACTTCCCATGAGCACATGGACCTGTGCTTGGAGGATGCTACTATGCTCAGCACTCGACTGCAGGAGTGTCAGCAGGAGCTTCAGGATGTTCGTGACACCCTTAAGGAGACTGAGGCGTTGCTTCGAGCCAGCTTGAGGGCAAGAGAAAGAGGAGATGGGAGTGAACTGTGTGTCATCGTGAATGACACAAGGACTCCTGACTCCCCAGATCACCGGGCGAGCAGGCGTCGCCGCACTTCTCCACCAGCAGCTTCCCACCCAAAGCGGAGTCAGAGGGCAGCCGCAATAATGAGGAAGATCCCGAGGAGCCAGCTCAGTGATACGAGTCGTGTAGAGTCTTTTCCCTTAGTTCAGCAAGTTATCGAGTAGTCGAGTCAATACCTTAGTTAATGGTGTATTAATGTTGGTGTGTGACGTGAGTTGTGGAAGCCATGAGCATTTGCCCACAACCTCGTCTTTTGGTTGCTTTGCCTTGATGTGTGAACCCCTATGAATTAAGAGTGCATTTATTTTCGCATGAGACGTAAAACCCTCAGAAAATGTTAATATAATAAGGCCTCAAAAGTTTAAGTTTAAACAAGCAAATTGGGAAGTTAATACGTAATGCTTTAAATTAACATTTGGTTGATCATGATAGATGGCCGGAAGAGGAAAGGGTCGTGGTGCCAACTCCACCAACAACAACAATGAGGCTGGCAACCCTCATCTTTCTGGAGGACAAGACAGGGGTGGTCGCCGTGAAGGAGTTGATCCCATCCACCAAATGCTTGAAAATCAGAATCAGCTCATCCAGAGCCTAACTCAAGTGGTGGCCAACTTGCACCAAGTTCCACCTCCACAAGCTGCACCACGCCAACCAAGGTTGAGTGAGTTTCTAGGGACTCAACCTCCAAAGTTTGCAAGTGCTGCTGAACCTCTGGAGGCAGATGATTGGCTAAAGACCATTGAGAGCAAGATGAGGATCATACAATGCCAAGGGTATGAGAGGATGCTGTTTGCCTCTCACCAATTGCATGGACCTGCTGCTGATTGGTGGACCGCTTACGTGGCTGCCCATCATGACCCTGAGAACATCACTTGGGAAAAGTTCAAGCGCAGTTTCCACAACCATTACATACCAATGGGTGAACTCAAAAACAAAAGAAAGGAGTTCATGGGGCTGCAGCAAGGAAACATGACTGTGAGGGAATACCTCACTAAGTTCACCCAACTATCCCATTATGCACCACGGGACATCGAGACTGATGAGTAGAAACAGGACTGCTTTGTGGAAGGACTTACTGCGGAAATGCAGTGTGCAATGTCCTCCAACGAGTATGAAAGCTTCCAAAAGATGGTGGACAGAGCATTTGTTGTGGAGAGGAAGGTGAAGGCCTTGGAAAATGAAAACAAGAGGAAGGAGGGATGGTCACACCAAGCCTCGGGTAACAACACACGCCCACGACTGATGCAACCACCCGCAGGGCAGATGAGCCGTGCTATGGTACCCTACTCAGCACCCAGAGGGTACAACCCAAATTTCAGGCCTCCATCAGCACCAGCACAGCCGCAACATCAGTTTGTACAGCAGCCTCGTCCCACATATCAACCTCGACCAGCAGTGCAAGGACCACAGAACCAACCCCAAGACAACAAAGGCCAGGCACCTAAGGTTGGGGTGCAATGCTTCAACTGTGGTGATGTGGGGCACTACGCCAATAAGTGCCCAAAGAAGAAGCCCATGCAGCCACAACAGCAAAATGTGATGCGAGGACGGGTGAACCACGTGACCATGGAGGAGGCGCAAGAGGCACCTGACTTGGTAGTTGGTAAGTTTCCTGCCAATTTACACATTGCAACCCTGTTGTTCGATTCTGGTGCTACCCACTCGTTCATTGCTCAAGGGTTTGTTAAGAAGCATGATTTAGCAACAACACAAATGAACCATATGCTAGCAGTAAACTCTCCAGGGGGAGAGATAAGGACAAGACAAGTGTGTCCCAAGGTGAATCTAGACATTAATGGGGTAGTATTTACTGCAAACCTCATAGTGATAGACTCACAAGGAATAGATATTATTTTGGGTATGGATTGGTTGACGAAACATAAAGGAATCATCCATTGTTCGACAATAACGGTGGAACTAACTCACCCTAGTGGCACAAGAGTAAAGTTCATAACCATACAAGAGCCTAGGAGGGACATTACACTCAATCAAGTTGAGGTGGAAGTGGAGGAGATTAGGATCATTAGGGAATATCTAGATGTTTTTCCGGAGGAGTTGCCAGGTATGCCCCCCGATCGTGAAGTGGAATTCGCGATTGAGCTAGTGCTTGGAACAGCTCCGATATACAAGAGGCCCTATCGGATGGACTCTAAACAGCTGGAAGAACTCAAGGAACATTTGAGAGAATTGACAAAGAAGGGGTACATTCGTCCTAGTTCCTCACCCTGGGGAGATCTAGTGATATTTGTGCCCAAGAAGGACGGAACCCAAAGGTTGTGCGTAGACTACCGTGCGTTGAATGAAGTAACCATCAAGAACAAGTACCCATTACCCCGCATTGAAGACTTGTTTGATCAGTTGAGGGGAGCTTGTGTGTTCTCGAAAATTGATTTCAGGTCGGGATACCACCAACTTAAGATAAGACAAACCGATATTCCAAAGACAGCCTTCGTATCTCGGTACGGGCTGTATGAATACACCGTCATGCCGTTCGGGCTAACTAATGCCCCGACATACTTCATGTATCTCATGAACAAGGTATTCATGGAATATCTAGACAAATTTGTGGTGGTTTTCATTGATGACATTCTCGTCTTCTCCAAAGATGAAGAAGAACATGAGGAACATCTAAGGTTGGTGTTGCAAAAGCTGGGAGAACACCAACTATATGCCAAGTTGAGCAAGTGTGAGTTTTGGCTGAAGAGAGTTCCCTTCTTAGGACATATAATCTCGGAGGGACGAATCTTCGTAGATCCCACCAAGATCGAGGATGTACAGAAGTGGAAGACCCTTGAGAATGTCGGGGAAGTTCGAAGCTTCTTAGGATTGGCTGGGTATTATCGACGGTTTATCGAGGGTTTCTCCAAGATTTCGAGACCCCTCACCAAAGTGTTGGATAAGGGAATCACATTCACATGGACACCGCAGTGCGAGACGAGTTTTCAGGAACTGGAGAAAAGATTGACAACAGCCCCAGTGCTAGTTATGCCATATATGCAGAAGAACTTTTCGGTGTACTGCGATGCCTCTGGAAACGGGTTGGGATGTGTTCTCATGCAAGAGGGGCATGTCGTGGCTTATGCGTCCCGGCAGCTCCGGAAACACGAGAAGAACTATCCTACGCATGACCTAGAGCTAGCCACTGTGGTACACGCGTTGAAGATTTGGCGGCACTACTTGATGGGGAAGAGGACAGAGATATATACGGATCATAAGAGCTTAAAGTATATTTTCACACAGCCAGATCTCAACCTCAGACAAAGGAGATGGTTAGAGCTAATCCACGACTTTGATGTGGGCATCAACTATCATCCTGGGAAAGCGAACGTCGTGGTAGATGCTTTAAGCCGGAAGGTGCAGGTCAATAGGTTGAGCTTGAAGGCCATGCCTGCAGAATTGAAGGAAGAGGTTATAAAACTCAATCTACGTCTGGTGAATAGTGGTGAAGCCACCGCCATGGAAGTGGACTCCACATTAGAGCAAGATATACGCAACGGTCAAAAGACTGATGAGAAGATACAAGAAATCAGAGAACTCATCAAGGATAATAAAGCCCCTGGTTTCAGAGAGGATGGACACGGTACGGTGTGGCACGGGAAAATAATCTGTGTGCCTGAAGTGAAGGAGATTCGTGAATTGATTTTGAAGGAGGCTCATGATTCCGACTATTCCATTCATCCTGGAAGTACGAAGATGTATCATGACCTCAAGAGCAGATATTGGTGGTATGGAATGAAGCGAGATGTCGCGGAACATGTTGCCCTATGTGACACATGTCAGTCGGTGAAAGCAGAACATCAACGACCCGCAGGATTATTGCAACCACTCAAAATGCCTGAATGGAAATGGGAAGACATCCGTATGGATTTCATAGTGGGACTGCCTAGGACCCAATCAGGATATGATTCGATATGGGTCATCATCGACATGCTAACCAAGGTAGCTCATTTCATCCCCTTGAAAGAAAGCTACAACGGATCCAAATTGGTAGAATTATACATGTCAAGGATCGTGTGTTTCCATGGAGTGCCAAAGAAGATAGTGTCAGATCGAGGGACACAGTTCACCTCAAGGTTCTGGCAGAAGTTACATGAAACCATGGGAACTCATCTGAATTTTAGTTCTGCCTATCATCCCCAAACTGACGGACAGACGGAAAGAACCAATCAGATCCTTGAGGATATGTTGAGAGCGTGTGTGCTCAAGAACAATAGGAGTTGGGATAAGAACTTACCATATACGGAGTTCTCCTATAACAACATCTATCAGGCTAGTATGAAGATGTCACCATTTGAGGCTTTGTATGGGAGGAAGTGCAGAACTCCACTATTTTGGAACCAAACAGGGGAAAGTAAAGTGTTTGGGCCCGAGGTACTACAAGAAGCCGAGGCGAAAGTGAGGGAAATCCGCAACAACTTGAGGATAGCACAAACACGACAAAAGAGCTATGCCGATGTACGGAGAAGAGAGCTCATTTTCAACGTGGGGGACTATGTCTACCTCAATGTGCCCCTATCCGAGGACTTCGTCGGTTCAAGGTGAAAGGGAAGTTATCACCTCGATACATCGGACAGTTTCAGGTTCTGGAGAGGAAAGGCGAAGTGGCATATCAACTAGAACTACCGGCTCGCCTATCGAATGTGCACGATGTATTCCATGTGTCACAGCTCAAGAAATGTCTGAGGACGCCTGAAGAAATGTTACCCATGAATGAGATTGACGTAGGAGAGGATATGTCTTATGCCGAGCAACCGGTCAAGGTTTTGGAGACAATGGAACGCTTCACAAGAAATAAAAGAATCCGGATGTGCAAGGTGCAGTGGAAGCATCACTCGGAAGAGGAAGCCACATGGGAGCGAGAAGACGAGCTTAAGGCACAGTTTCCGGAATTGTTTTCCTAGAACCACCAATCTCGAGGACGAGATTTCTTTTAAGGGGGGTAGAGCTGTAACACCCCAAAACCTGTAAAGAGGGGAATTTAAAAATTTTTGGACGTATTGCATGGGGTGCAGAAATTCAAATTTAAATTGGAATTCAAATTCAAATCAAAACAGAAAAGAAAAAGAAAAGAAAAACTCCACCGGCTAGTGGGACGAAACCCACCAGCCGGCCCAATCTCCCCGCGCCAGCCCCGAACCCGCGCCCCTCTCTCTCACTCTCACTAACACGCGGGGCCCACATGTCATCTTCTTCCCCGCGCGCCCCCAACGGCCCGGACTTTTCCCTCGCGCCGATCACACCCGACGCTCCCGGATTCTTCGCGCTCGACCCGACCCCGAATTCCTCGCGCCGGCTAGCTCGATCGCAACAAACCCCCGCGCCCCTGGCCCTGATAAAAACAGATGAACCCGCCGCCCTCCCCTCGCACGAGCAGTTTTCTCCCGGTTAGCGCCGCCGCCGATGAGCTCGGAATTCCCCAAGAGCGTCACCGTCTCCCTCTGTCAAACCGATCTCGTGATCCCGCAGCACCGCGCACAAGCTGTAGACGCCGACCCTAGAGGGAAACGTTGCCGGAAACGACCATCACGACGCTCGCCGGTGAAACTTTCGAATTACACGGTTCTGATCCATCCTAATCATCGGTGTGCCATCTCTAGACCCCAGTGAAGCGTCACGACCCTAGAACTCGAAGGGATCACCGCCCCAACGGCCACTTCGACGAGCACCGCAAGCCGCCGCCGCCTGTCCTTGTCACCGACCGGGTTCCGAGTCTTTCAGGCCTAAGAAATTAGCCTACGTGAGCTCCCATACCTCCCCTCTGTCGTTTGCTACCAAAAAGGGCGGGTGTTAGCGTCTGTAGATGAAGATCCGCGACCTCGCCGGCGAGATCGCGCCTCTGCCGCCGTGCGCTGCTGCACGCGCGGCCGAACTCCGGCCAAGAGCTACGTGGCCTCTTATGCGCCGTCTATTTTAAATCGCACGGTAGAGATAAAACCCACGCGTACCGGTTTGGCGATCTAATCTGAGCCGTCTATTTTAAATCGGACGGTCCACATCAGCCCCGCGTTATAAAAGCCAGGATTCTTACGCGCTACCCCATGGGGATCTCAGAAAACACGAGCTAGCCCCGGAAACTTCTGATTTAGCCCCTGGAACTTCAGAAATTCGTATAAATTCATTTAAAAAAATCAGTTTTAGCCCCTGGACTTAATAAAAATTAGGAAAACCCCTCTGTTATGTGTAGTTAGACCCCTGGAAATTTATGAAATAATAAATTAGACCCTGCAGTAGTGTGGATTTACCTTTTTGACCCTATATGATACTAAATTCAGAAATTTGAATATGTGACTAGGATTTAAATTTAAAAGGTAAGGCAAACACATGTACAAATTCAAAATTTAAACTCTCCTAGCACTTGGAAAACTTTAGAATGAGTTAAAATTAGATTTTTAGGCTGAAATAAATCTGTCTAATTGTTATTCACATTTATTAGTTATAGAAACACATTTTTAGGCTAGGAAATAATTCTAAAAACTGACAAAATAAATTTAAATTAGTTCACATCAGAGGAGAAGTTCAAAAATATATTATTTGATATTTTAGATCAGAACCTATTCTGTTTAGATGATATGTCCTACTATTTAATATTAAAACTCACTTTTAGGCATAGGAAATAAATCTGAAAATATAGGAAAATAGGTATGCATAATTAGAAAATGATAAATGAAGTCTCCAAATCCCAAAACTTCAGTTTAGGATTTGGTAGAAGATCTGAAAACCTATTTGGAGTAGGAAAATACCTTTTATACAAACTTTGTGGCTAAGAGGTGTAATAATTAAATATAAAGAATTTGTTCAAATTGGAACTTCATATATAGTGTCGGTACCTGAGATATGGGGTACCCCCGCGCACAGGAAGAAATGCCTAAGGAACTCACCCTTCTCCGCAGGGAGAGCTCCGAAGGCGCCACGCGTCCGGCGGGGCCGGACCTTCCTCTCCTCAGAGGAGAGCTCCGGGCCCGCCACGTGGCATACAGAAGACGGACCCCGCCCTCCGTGGGAGAGAGGTCCGAAGGCGCCACGCGTCCGAAGGCTAAGAGGTGTAATAATTAAATATAAAGAATTTGTTCAAATTGGAACTTCATATATAATGTGCAAATAGAAATCTGAATACAGAAGTTAGAAATCATATACATATGTTTAAAAGTGCATGAGGGCCAAAAATCAACACATGTAGAGTAACCACAACACTTAGAAATGAGAATGACTTTTATAGGTATGTATGTGTGGTTTGTATGAAGTGAAAGTGTGAACTATGTCTTATGGATTGTTGTTTTCTTTTGCTATGTGTATTGGCATGAGTAGAACCTGCCCCAGAGCAAGTTCTCCCCTTCCAAGACCAAGACTTTCCATTCCCAGAGCAGCAGGAAGAAGGCAAGTGTCCTTGACCACTTTGATCCTATACTAGGATGTGTAGATAGAATTATTTGCATTGTCAATTGAAATATGAAACCCATGCTAGGAAGTTTCCTTAGAATTGTATTACCTTGTTTCCTTGTAGCTTGGGTTGGGATTTATTTTATCATTTCACATGCTTATGCTTAGCCATGCTTAGAATGGGACAAGTGGGATATGATATCATCAACTTATTTACCTTACTTTTGAACAAGATATTATGAGTTATGTAGAGGTAGGGATCGAGGCAAGTTGGATGATTTGGTTGGTGCTGGGTGCACGAGACTCTGGTTTGTGTTTAGTACTTGCCTGGATCCTAAGGACCGGTTCATGGAGCATGTAACCTGGCTTTACCGTGCCAACCACATGCTGAGATGGGGCAGCTTGGCCAATTAATTAGGTGTATCTCCGGCGTAGTATGGGTGTGTTGGATGGTGCGGGGAGTAGGTGTCAGCTGGACTACCATATGAACCGCAAGGCTCAAGAGGGGGCCACTGCAGCGGGGTTGGAGCCTCTTGTATGCTGTTAGGGGTGAAACCTCAGTGGGCCCACGCTCGTCGGGAATCCCTTTGTAAAGGCTTCGTAGTGATCTCCTGGCTACACACCTCGGAAGTGTGAATGTGGTTCGCGGCCACTGGCATAATGGAGGTTCTTTTAGTCCACCCGGCAACGGGGGATGAAATCACTACATGTGGGTACAATGGTGCAGACTCTGCAGAGTCAAAACTGTCATGACAGCCGTGCTCATGTTCAAGAGCGGCTTGGACTTATTCATGATTAGAGGATGATGGCTTTGGAAGTTGAGGATGTTAAGCGGGGAGCTTAACATTGGGATTGATGTTATGGTTATTTGATTCTGATGATGGGTTGGGAGATTGGGACCATTTCACCTGTGTAGTAATGTAGGTGCTTAATAAGCCAAGGTGATAGATATTAATTGCGTAGTGCTTTAACCATGAGTTCAACCTCTCCTTGTTCTGGCCATGCATGACATAACTTTCCCACACTTGCTGAGTACCAACAGTACTCAAACTTGCATATTTGTTGGTTTAAATTGCTGCTCAGGTCAAGGGGATGATGTGGTGTTCAATGACCAAGACTTTGGACCCGAAGAAGGATTCTAGGTTCATGGAGACCCCCGGGCAACTCCTGTGACGGAGCCCACAAGAATAATATTTCGCTGCTATTTTATTTACATGTTATGAACTTATTATCGTCCATCGAGACATGTGCTTTGTAAGACATATTTATATTCCACACCTGGCTTGTAATAAATGATGCTTCACTATTTGTCATCACATGTATGAGAAAATGATCCTGGCATACATGTGATATTCACTCGGTTGTTCTTCGGAGAAACCGGGTGTGACAAACAAGGCAAGTGCCCCTTGACCATATTGATCCTATATTTTTGGAAACACTGTTTTGTTTTGCGAAAAGGTGTGAGTCAAACATGATGGGAAACCCTTTTATAGGAGTTTACTAGTTTTGGTTAAACCACCCTTGTCGCCAGGGAAGTTTATGAGTCGGGTATGGTTTTTTATTTAAGCTTCGCTGAGTCCATGGGATTGGGAAGCGAGATAGATGTGTCTAGCTAACTGCACTCGTAATGATAATGAGAAACTGATGTTGTTAATGAACATGGATCGGAGGGAGATCTAGGCAAGACTGAGTTTGTGAATGAGGTACCATGAGATGGTGGTTTACTTGCCGTAGATCTAAGGACCGGTTCATGCGAGCACATGCCAGGATGACAGTGCCACCACAAGGCCAAGTATGGGTGTGGCTTAGCTGACTAATTAGGTAAGTTGCTAGATTGTTATGGACCATGGAAGGCGCGGGGAATGGGAGTCGAGTGAGGACTGCCCTGGAAACTGCATGGCACAAGAGGGGGCCCGTGGGTGGGAGAATTGGAGATTCTAGCCTGCCGGTGAAACCTTAGTCCATATATCTAGTAGCCCCTTTGTAAAGGCTATTTTGTGATCTCTTGGCCATACACCGACGGTTGTGTACTGGTATAATGGAGGTTCTGCAGTCACCCGATGGGTGACGAAATCACAAACTTGTGGGTAAAGAGGTGCAAACTCTGCAGAGTCTAAAACTATCATGATAGCCGAGCTTACGGTCACGAGCGCCTGGCCAACTTCCATGATTAGTTGGGATGGTGATTGGATATGGTTACTAGTTATGGTTTTGGATGGTTTGGTTTTGGTTTGGTTTTTGGTACTGTAGAGTCTGGGTGATAAGATGGGTTGCATGACTGTTGAGTCATGGCAACAAGGTTGAATGGTGTGAGACGAAATTGTTTATGAGATGAAATTGTAGCGAATACGAGATGGTATTCGTGAGATAGTAGCGAATATGAGGAGGTATTCGTGAGCAAGAATGAGGTTGATTAATGTCTGGATGGGACATGGAAGGTAATGAACATAATGGAGGTACGATTTGTATTTTAATACATGTTGGGATTACATTCACCTAAAGATAAGTTGCTGTTTTATCATGTTTTTTTGATAAATAACTTTGCTTTCTGCAATGAGCCTTTTTATACCTACCTTGTTATGAGCTACATATCATATTTTCCCGCACTTGCTGAGTACATCATTGTACTCAAACTTCCATTATTATTTCATCATCAGCAACAGGAGAAGATTACTATGAAGACCAAGTAGAGCATTAGGCGTGTAATCTGTGTTCTCAACCTTGCCTGTGGGGATGGAGTAGATATGGAGCCACTGCTGCTTAGAATTGCTTCCGCATTAGTTAGATTGCTTCCGCATTAGAATAAAGACTTCCGCTGTTAGATTAAGACTTCCGCTGTGAACATGAGTGCAAGACTCATGGGACATTGTAATAAACTCTGTTATTCGTGGTTATATATATTCTAAATTCAGTTTGTGGAACATATGTGTATGTGTGATGAACATCCTGGGCACACATATGCATCAGTTCTCGGTTCCTTGGTTTTCCACAGAATTGAGGGCGTCACAATAGGAGGATCATGTATGATCTTCAATAAAAACTTCCTTGTGTCACAACCTAAGTATGAGCACACAGAGTAGGCTATAGTGCATGGTACCTGGAGCCTGTTTTGGTACGGACAAACATGACGTCTTTTGTGAGGGCCACACCTTGACAACATGATCTTTTGTTCGGGCGGTGCCGGGCACTGCGACACGGACATTGGACATCATCCAGGAATAACAGAAATCAACATAAGTTAAAAGTGAGCAGAGGAGATACATAAGAGTTTAAAATATTCAAAATACATAAGGTTCATCAGCGAAAATATGAAATACAAGTATTATTACTGGTCACGGTAATTAGCTACACATTTGCACCGTGTCATGCCCACTGACACGCTACACTAGTAACATAAGATTAAACAGCGCCCGAGTCGGGGTTCCACTGGACCGTTCATCCCCAGGGATTGGAGCATCCACTGGAAAATCCGTTATATCTGTACTATCTTCAAAAACATGCTCACCTGCAAAACAGTTAGCAACAAATCCTGAGCAACTAATACTCAGCAAGACTTACCCGTCAAAGGACTCACTAGACCTTATTCTAGTATGCAACGGGTATTAATAGGAACAGGGCCAGTTTGCATAAAAATAGAGCCTAAATAAGTCCTTAATCAGATTTCAGCAGCATATTTTAGTTATACATGAAATGTAAATTTAGTTGGCATCTACAACTAACACATACAAGTTTCAAACATTAATTTATATTCAAACAGATCTGATAATAAGTATATAAATTCAATCTTCTTACTACGTGCCAACAGCTAAGACAAGTGGGACTCATATCTGCGAGTGACGTTGATTATAATCATTATACGCCTGCAGAGATAACCTGATGACATGACACGTACGCATGTCGTGAAGTCGCATGCAGCGTACTTCACTACTGTCGTTTGTGACAACTTTTCCCAAGACACCCGATGTCGAAAAAAGGCCACCGTTCCGAACAGGGGGTCCCTACACGTGATGCACATCCTAGATGTCATCCTTTAGCAAATTTACACCCGATCTGTCCTCTCAACTCCAATCTAGGACGGCAGCATTGATCGTTCGACACCTAGGTTAACAAGGTACGTCGGTTTACTAGTGCCCATATCCCTAGCATGCCATTGGTACGTTCGATACTTGTCCGAGGTGCCGACTACGACTCGGTCCTCAATTGAAACGAGCAGGCATACGGACACAAGACCACATCTTATTACTCCCTGTCACCTGCCCTGTCTCCAATTTTCCAATTATGATCCACGTTCCAATAATCAACCCAAATTCCCCCAAAAGTCCTATAGCTCCTGAGTGGATTCCAACACTCGACTTCTACCGATTAACTGAGACTAATTAACATAGAAAATACTACCTCGGGCTGACCTATTCACTCACCAAGAGGGTTTCTATTTGGCCATGCAAGTAGAGTGTCAGTACAACACCTAGACTTAATGCACACACATAACAATAACCGACATATACATGTGTAAAATAGAAAACTTATAAAACTTGGCTTATGTAACCGGGGGGTTTGCCTTGATCAGGTATTAAGTCAGTAGAAATAAAGTCACTTGCTGTGTCCTCCGAGTTGAGCTCCTCGGCGATCTTCGTCTCGTGCTCTGTCGGTATGCATATGCACATACAAAATGCTCTATTAGTAATTTAATACATGAATGTTAACATAATGCTAAAAGTTGTTTAACTTTATTTAAAGAATAGAGGAGTCATTCTTAAGCTCACAGATATTCTTTGAAGAGATCTAAACTCAAATTTTTGCAGGTTATTCATTAGTTATGTAGTTTGTGTAACATACACATAGATGATAGTTTAATTTCCAAGGACCCAGTGGTCATATGAGGATGAAACTTTTTCTGTATATACTAGGGCATGTTCAAGATTTTCTAGCAAAGTAACAGAATTATCTAATGGATGGATCTTACAGAACTAATTCTATAATATTTATGATTAAATGAATTTTGTACAAAATTTTGGGCACTTTAATACAAGAGAGCTGGTCCAATGCAAAGATATGGTTGTACGGAATCCAGCAAAATTGGTTTCACATTTTTTCCGAATCTTATACAGTTATCTACAGTAGTTAGAAGTTCTCAGTATTCTCTGGAATTATTTCTAAATGGATAAATCGCTGGAAAACAATGGGCCAATAAGATACAGGCCAAACCACAGCCACAGCCCGGCCATGCACACAGGATCCGGCGGTGCCCACGCCAGACTTTTGTTTGAGCCCGATGGCCATCGCCGGACTACAAGAGCTCGCCGGAGCTCACCGGAATCTGGACAAATAACCACAAAAAATTCCAACAAAAATATAGGAATGAAGCTCAGCTTAACATGCACCCATTGGAGGGGTTCTTGGAGAGTGGCTCTCACCGGTTTGGTCTGACGGCGAGGAGTAGAGGCGGGGTGGCTCCAGTGGCGTCGCGCGGTCAAACCCAAGAAAGGGGCAGGTTGGGATCGGGTTAGGGAGGATTGCACGTCTCTGAGGATTAATGGCGTGCACCCAGAAACAGGTCAGGATGACCGGAAGAGGGTGCTCGACGTGGAGGCTGTTGCGGTTCACAGTCGATAGCGATGAAGTTCTCGATTTCTCCCCCCTCCCCTCGGTCGCAGAAAAATATGGGAAAAATATCAGAAATGTGTACAAGGAAGTGAGTGGGTTGTGTGAAATTGATTGGGGTTTCATTCACCATGGATGATACAGTTCGTCTGTGAAGCAATGAAGGTACCGACGGCTATACTTGAAGAAGAAAGCAAAAATCCACTCGACCCTCAGGGATCAGGGGCCAGTGAGTGGGCTAGGAGGTGGAGGGCGAGCGGGCGCACGCGGATGTGGAGCTTGACCGGTGCTGTAGTGGGGCAGAGGTGCTGGTTAACAGTGAGCTCCGAGCGTGGACGACAATGGCGATGGCTGAGCTCGTGAGCAGCAAGAACAGAAGAAAAATGGCTAAGGAAAGACGAGTGGTTTGAGGGGAGTGTGCTCGGAAATCTTTAAGCCGCTGCGGTCGCCGCACAAGCGTGCAAGGCACGGGCAAGCATGAAGCTGCGCTTCAAATTGAGGGAGGGGAGAAAATAGGGAGATGGCACTGACAGGCGGGTCATGCTGCCATTTGAATTTCATTTTTCTCAGCATTCATCTCAGCCACATGTATCAAAATCTGAAAAACAAAATATATGGCTAGAGGATTCAAAATTTCATAGAGAGGTTCCTAGGGTTGTAAACTACTTTTGGGAGAACTCAAATCTGAATTTACTTCAGGGAAAATTTTGATATATATATATATATATATCTTCTCTTATATACTTGATATACCTAGCAAAATTTTTAAATTTCAGCATGCACTCATGAAAATATTTTTATGGCATTTTCCTATTTGATCCCAAATGCCTAGGGGGATTCTTAATGTAGGTAATTTGATTTTATTTTTTTAGATTTGAATGTTGGTCCCATTTCTATCAATGCATCATGAATATGTAATTTGTTTTTATGTTTGAATCTACATATTGAGGTCTGAGGTTTTAAATTTGAACAGGGGGTTGTTACATATTTCAGTTTACAATCATGCTTCTCGTCCTTCTTCTACATGTAACACCTATAACAATTGTTACAACAAGAAATGATGATGTCAGTTAGTGATTATGGATATAATCAAACCCAGGATCAAAATTATTATCGACAAGTTATTACTTTTGTATAACCTTGATGAATTCCACATAAATATTCTCTTCACGATCAAGGGAGTCCATTACAATAACATATCCTATCTTCGGTATTATCATTACACCAATCCAATAATCGCTATAAATATATATAGACATTTATAGCCATGTTAGTTTCTTAGTCGATCAGGTACAATAAAAGCATGATGGACAAACCTTCTCAAAGTTACACGGGCCATTATGCAGTCTGTGTCTTGCTACTCATATATTCAATGACCTATGTAGGTTGCTACATATGTCCTGACGTCTTTTCACATTTTTGTCTCCATTTTGGTAGATTTCTTACGACTTATGCCCATGTACTCGTCGTCCTTCTTGTTAATTTGTGGGTTTAGCACGCTTTGGCTTATCAAAGCTGGGTTTAGTTACCCAAGTCCCTTCTTCTAGTCACTCTTGAAATTCAATCTACACACACACACACACACACACACACACACACACACACACACACACACACACACACACACACACACACACACACACACACACACACACACACACACACACACACACACACACACACACACACACACACACACACACACACACACACGCACACGCACAATCACACACACACACACACGGGAACAACTAGAATGCAAATCCTCTGGTGCAATCGTGCAAAAATCACTCCTAGACCACATGATTTCCATCCTACGGCGATTGTGTTTTTACACTTAAACCCTCCCACCTTCACACTTTACATTTTTCAACTTATGTTGCCAGGTGAGAGGGTTTATGTTCTAAAACGGTCACCACTGGCTGAAGATTGTGTGGTCTAGCAAGGATTTTTGCACGATTGCACTGGAGGGTTGTTTGTATATATATATATATATATATATATATATATATATATATAGACACACACACACACACACACACACACACACACACACACACTGTAACACCCCAAATTTTGATTCAAAACTCTAAACCATGTTCAGAGGGGAATTTAAAATTTTTTGGACGTGTTGCATGTTTTGCAAAAATTCAAATTCAAACTGGAATTCAAATTATACTCAAAACAGAAAAGAAATGGAAAAAGAAAAAGAGAAACGGGAAAAAAACCGGCCAGTGGGCCGAAACCCGCCAGCCGGCCCAGTTTCCCCACGCCAGCCCGCCCCCGCGCGCGCCGCGCTGTCTCTCACAGACAGGTGGGACCCACATGTCATCCCTAACCCTGAGCCCCCGCGACCCCCGGAAACCGCGTCCCGCCGCCCGAATTCTGGTCCCAGAGGACTCCAACTCGATCACAACAGACCCACCGCCCTTCCCCGGCTATAAAAACCCCAGCCCCGATCAGTTTTTCCCACGCGATCGCCGATTTTTACTCCGGTGAGCACCGAGACTTCGCCGGTGAATTCTGGCCGATCTAAGCTCGGAAACTCTGATCTAACTCGCTGGTCTTGATCCACCGCCTCCGGGGAACTTTGCAGGTGCAGAAAACTCGCGGTGTAAATCCAGCGCCGACGAGCTTCGCCGTGGTTTTGCCTCGGACCTCGCCGCCGATCACTTTCCAGGACCCCCGAGCTCGAGAAAACCCCCGAGGTGAGATCCCTGACCTCCCCTCTACCGATCTAGGCCATAAGATCACAGTTCTAGGCAGAATTCTCGAGGATCCGAAACTTTCCGGCGAGATCGCCGCTTCCCGCCGCCGTGCGGCGCCCGCTCTCGATCAGAGCGACGTGACCGCTTGTGCGCCGTTTATTTTAAATCGCACGGTAGGGTTTAAAACCCCGCGTACCGGTTCGGTGTTATAATCTCAGCCGTCGGTTTAAAATCGAACGGTCCACGTCAACCCCGCATTATAAAGACTGGAATTCTTACGTGCTACCCCCTGGGGTTCTCTGGAATTGAGAGCTAGCCCCGGAAACTTCAGATCTAGCCCCTGGAACTCCAGAAAATCATGTAAATTCATTTAAAAATCAGTTTTAGCCCCTGGACTTAATAAAAATTAGGAAAAACACCTCTGATAAGTGTAGCTAGACCCCTGGAAATTATGAAAATAATATTATAGACCCTGTAATGGGGTAAATTCATTATTTTAGCCCTGTTTAGTATTTAATTTAAAACATTGAATATGTAACTAGTGTTTAAAAATTAAAAAGGGGGACAAACATAATTGTCAAAATTAATTAAAAACTTTCTCAGTACTTAGAAAACTTTGGAGTGAGATAAAAATATATTTTGGGCTGAAATGAATCTGTTTCATTTAATTATTCACATTATTTAGTATAAGAACACATTTTTAAGTAAAGAATAGCTATAGAAAAAAAGGGGAAAATAATTATGAAATAGTTTACATCAGAGGCCAAGGTCAAAATATGTTATTAAATTATTTAGGACCAAAACCTATACTGTTTAGATGATGTGTATTACTAGTTTCATAATAAAATACACAAATATGCATAGGAATATAAATCTGAAAATATAGCAACTAGTAAATGATAAATGGAGTTTCTAAAATCCAAAGAATTCAGTTTAGGGTTGGTAGAAATTCTGAAGGCATATATGGAGAAGAAAAATACTTTTCATACATACCTGGTAGTGAAAAGGTGTAGTAGTTTAATATAAGGAATTTATTTAAAACTGAAACACAACACATATAATGGTGAATGAATTTCATAAATGTGAATGTGTGGTTTGTATGAAGTGTAAGTGTGAACTATGTCTTATGGATTGTTGTTTTTCTTTTGCTATGTGTGATGGTATGAAGTAGAACCTGTTCAAGAACAAGTGATTCATTTCCAAGACCAGGAATACCCATTTCAAGAGCAGCAAGAAGGAGGCAAGTGTCCTTGACCACTTTGATCCTATGCTAGGATGTGTACATAGAATTATTTGCATTGTCAAATGAAACATGAAACCCATGCTAGGAAAGTTTCCCTAGAATTGCATTACCCTTGTTTCCTTGTAGCTTGGGTTGGGATATTATTTTGTCATGTCATTTCTTTACATGCATATGCTTAGCCATGCTTAGAATGGGATATGAGATCATCAGTTTATATTACCATACTCTTGAATGAGACATTGTGAATTATGTAGAGGTAGGGATCAAGGCAAGTTGGATGTTTTGGTTGTGTGCTGGGTGCACGAGATTTGGGTTTGTGTTTAGTACTTGCCTGGATCCTAAGGACCAATTCATGGAGCATGTAACCCGGCTTTACAGTGCCAACCACATGCTGAGATGGGGCAGCTTGGCCAATTAATTAGGTGTATCCCCGGCGTAGTATGGGTGTGTTGGATGGTGCGGGGAGTAGGTGTCAGCTGGACTACCATATGAACCGCAAGGCTCAAGAGGGAGCCACTGCAGCGGGGTTGGAGCCTCTTGTATGCTGTTAGGGGTGAAACCTCAGTGGGCCCACGCTCGTCGGGAATCCCTTTGTAAAGGCTTCGTAGTGATCTCCTGGCCGCACACCTGGGAAGTGTGAATGTGGATCGTAGCCACTGGCATAATGGAGGTTCTTTTAGTCCACCCGGCAACGGGGGATGAAATCACTACTTGTGGGTACAGTGGTACAAACTCTGCAGAGTCAAAACTGTCTTGACAGCCGTGCTCACGGTCAAGAGCGGCCTAGACTTATTCATGATTAGAGGATTGATGGTTTTGGAAGTTAAGCGGGGAGCTTAACATTGGAAATGATGTTATGGTTATTGGATTATGATGATGGGATGGGAGATTGGGAATATTTCACCTGTGTAGTAATGTAGGTGCTTAATAAGCTAAGGTGATAGGTATTAATTGCGTAGTGCTTTAACCATGAGTTCAACCTCTCCTTGTTCTAGCCATGCATGATAAAATTTTCCCACACTTGCTGAGTACCATTGGTACTCAACCTTGCATATTTGTTGGTTTATATTTGCTGCTCAGGTCAAGATAATGAGGTGGTGTATAATGACCAAGATTTTAGACCCGAGGAAGGTTTTTAGGTTCATGAAGACCCCCGGGCAACGCCTGTGATGGAGCCCTAAAGAATAATATTCCGCTGCTAGTTTATTTACTTGTGATGAAGCATTAGTGTCCATTGAGACATTTGCGATGTAAGACTTATTTATATTCGATACCTGGCTTGTAATAAATGATGCTTCACTATTTGTCATCACATGTATGAGAAAATGATCCTGGCATACATGTGATATTCACTTGGTTGTTTCTTCGGAAAAACCGGGTGTGACAGAGGTGGCATCAGAGCCAAGGTTGCCCGTAGGAACGTGGACCTAGGTAGAAATGGACGTATTTAAGGGCCCTATTTTTTTAAAAACTATTTTCCAAAGTGTGGATGGAAAAGTGTTATTAAAGGAGTCATTTTCTTCATCTTACCCCAACTTTTATTCAAAATAGGATTTTTATTTGAGAATTTATCTAACCTAATTTTAAATTCTTTTGTTTTAGATGGTTCGCATGATTCGCACCGCTCGTAAGTCCACAGGAGGGAGAGTTCCCGTAGTGGCCCTTGCCGAAAGAGAGGAGAGTCGTCCCGTGACGTACCTTTCCTACGGATTGGCAGTTGGAGATTTGTTGCGCCGTCTTCGACGTATGCTCGAAGCCGCCGGCAATACGGGCAAGCTAATCATCCACTATAACTCCACCAGGACCATCCGTGAGAAGAGGGAAGAATGGAGTTCGGAGATGAGGATTATACACGAGAATCAGCTGCTTAAGATTCACCACTCCCCAGCTTGTCGAGCAACACAAGTTGATGCGGAGAAAGATGTCACCTGGGAGGCCATCACCTGCTAGAGTCACATCTATCGTCGCCACTTGGACAAAACTGAGTACACGTATGTCCTCCAACGTGAGAGTGGTACCACGGAGTACAAGTACCCACCGGTGCAGCAAGGGACTTCCCATGAGCACATGGACTTGTGCTTGGAGGATGCTGCTATGCTCAGCACTCGACTGCAGGAGTGTCAACAAGAGCTTCAGGATGTCCGAGACACCCTGAAGGAAACGGAGGCGTTGCTGCGAGCTTGCTTAAAGGCGAGAGAAAGAGGAGATGGGAATGAACTGTATGTCACCGTGAGTGATACATGGACTCCTGACTCCCCGGATCGCCGAGCAATCAGGCGTCGTCGCACTTCTCCACCAGCAGCCTCCCCACCCAAAGCTGAGTCAGAAGGTAGCTGAAATGAGGAGGAAGATCCCGAGGAGCCAGCACAAGAGGACGAGTAGTGTAGAGTCTTTCCCCTAGCTAGCAAGAGGTCGAGTAGTCGAGTCGTTACGTAGTTAATGGTGTGATGATGCTTGGTGTGTGACGTGAGTTGTGGAAGCCATGAGCAATTGTCCACAACCTCGTCTTCAGATTGTTTTGCTTTGGTGTGTGAACCCACAGGAAATAATAGTGCATTTATTTGGTGTGAGATATAAACCCTCGTAAAATTTTAACAAAGCCTCAACACCTTAAAGTACCAACAAATGAAAGTAGTAAGATGATACTAAATGGTATCAAATTAACATTTGTTGATTCTGCCAGATGGCCGGAAGAGGAAAAGGACGTGCTGCCAACCCCGCCAACAACAATGATGAGGCATGCAACCCTCATCTTTCTGGAGGCCAGGACCGGGGTGGTCGCCGTGAAGAAGTTGATCCTCTCCACCAAATGCTGGAGAATCAAAATCAGCTCATCCAGAACTTGACTCAAGTGGTGGCCAACTTGCATCAAGTTCCACCTCCACAAGCTGCACCACGCCAACCAAGGTTGAGTGAGTTTCTAGGAACTCAACCTCCAAAGTTTGCAAGTGCTGCTGAACCTCTGGAGGCAGATGATTGGCTGAAGACCATTGAAAGTAAGATGAGGATAATACAATGCCAAGGGTATGAGAGGGTGCTGTTTGCCTCTCATCAATTGCAGGGACCTGCTGCTGATTGGTGGACCGCCTACGTGGCCGCCCATCATGACCCTGAGAACATCACTTGGGAAGAGTTCAAGCGTAGTTTCCGCAACCACTACATCCCAAGAGGTGAACTCAAAAACAAGAGGAAAGAGTTTCTGGGACTGCAGCAGGGAAACATGACGGTGAGGGAATACCTCACTAAATTTACTCAACTATCCCGTTACGCTCCACGAGACATAGAGACTGATGAGCAGAAACAAGATTGTTTCGTGGAAGGACTTACCCCAGAGATGCAGTGTGCAATGTCCTCCAATGAGTATGAAAGCTTTCAAAAGATGGTGGACAGAGCGTTTGTGGTGGAAAGGAAGCTAAAGGCCCTGGAAAATGAGAATAAGAGGAAGGCTGGGTGGTCACATCAAGCTTCAGGGAGCAACACCCGCCCACGTATGATGCAGCAACCTACGGGGCAGACGAACCGTGCTGCGGTAACCTATTCAGCACCAAGAGGGTACAACCCAAACTACAGGCCACCCGCAGCACCAGCACAGCCGCCACGTCAGTTGGTGCAGCAGCCTCGCCCCGCATATCCACCTCGACCAGCAGTACAAGGACCCCCAAACCAACCCCAAGACAACAAGGGCCAAGCATCTAAGATTGGGGTGCAATGTTTCAGCTGTGGTGAAGTGGGGCACTACGCCCATAAATGCCCAAAGAAGAAGCCTGCGCCGCCACAACAGCAGAATGTAGTGAGAGGACGGGTGAACCACGTCACTATGGAGGAAGCACAAGAGGCACCCGATGTGGTAGTTGGTAAGTTTCCTGCCAATTTACACCTTGCAACTCTGCTGTTTGATTCTGGTGCTACCCACTCGTTCATTGCTCAAGGGTTTGTTAAGAAGCATGACCTAGCAACCACACAAATGAACCATATGCTAGCCGTAAACTCTCCAGGTGGAGAAATAAGGACAAGACAAGTGTGTCCCAAAGTGAGCCTAGACATTAATGGGGTAGTATTTACTGCTAACCTCATAGTGATAGATTCACGAGGGATAGATATTATTTTGGGTATGGATTGGTTGACCAAACATAAAGGAATCATCCATTGTTCGACCAGAACGGTGGAATTAACTCACCCCAGTGGTACTAGAGTAAAGTTCATAACAATACACGAGCCTAGGAGGGACATTAAATTAAATCAAGCGGAGGTGAAAGTTGAGGAAATCAGGACTATCAGGGAATATCCAGATGTTTTTCCGGAGGAATTGCCAGGTATGCCTCCCGACCGTGACGTGGAATTCGCAATTGAGCTAGTACCGGGAACAGCCCCGATATACAAGAGACCTTATCGAATGGACTCCAAGCAGCTAGAAGAGCTCAAGGATCATTTGAGAGAATTGACGGAGAAGGGGTATATTCGCCCTAGTTCCTCACCATGGGGAGCTCCGGTGATATTTGTGCCCAAGAAAGACGGAACCCAAAGGTTATGCGTGGATTACCGTGCCTTGAATGAGATAACCATCAAGAACAAGTACCCATTGCCTCGCATTGAAGACTTGTTTGATCAGTTGAGGGGAGCTTGTGTGTTCTCGAAAATTGATCTCAGGTCGGGATACCACCAACTCAAGATAAGGCAATCTGATATTCCCAAGACAGCTTTCGTATCTCGGTACGGACTGTATGAATACACTGTCATGCCTTTTGAGCTAACCAATGTCCCGGCATATTTCATGTACCTCATGAACAAGGTATTCATGGAATATCTGGACAAATTTGTGGTGGTTTTCATAGATGATATTCTCGTCTTCTCCAAAAATGAAGAAGAACATGAGAAACATCTAAGGTTGGTGTTACAGAGGCTGAGAGAACACCAACTATATGCCAAGTTGAGCAAGTGTGAGTTTTGGCTGAAGAGAGTTCCCTTTTTAGGACATATAATCTCGGAGGGAGGAATCTCCGTAGATCCCGCCAAAATCGAAGATATCCAGAAGTGGAAAACCCCTGAAAATGTCGGGGAAGTTCGAAGCTTTTTGGGATTGGCTGGATACTATCGACGGTTTATTGAGGGATTCTCCAAGATCTCGAGACCTCTCACCAAACTGTTGGAAAAGGGAATCACATTCACCTGGACGCCACAGTGCAACACGAGCTTTCAGGAGCTAAAGAAAAGATTGACAACAGCCCCAGTGTTGGTTATGCCAGATATGCAGAAGAATTTCACAGTGTACTGCGATGCCTCTGGAAATGGGTTGGGATGTGTTCTCATGCAAGAAGGACATGTCGTGTCTTATGCATCCCGGCAGCTTCGGAAGCACGAGAAGAACTATCCTACACATGACCTAGAAACTAGCTGCAGTGGTACACGCGTTGAAAATTTGGCGGCACTATTTGATGGGGAAGAGGACAGAGATATATACGGATCATAAGAGTTTGAAGTACATATTCACACAGCCAGATCTCAACCTCAGACAAAGGAGATGGTTAGAGCTAATCAATGACTTTGATGTGGGCATCAACTATCATCCTGGGAAAGCAAACATCGTGGCCGATGCTTTGAGTCGGAAAGTGCAGGTCAATAAGTTGAGCTTGAAAGAAATGCCCGCAGAATTGAAGGACGAAGTTATAAGGCTCAATCTATGTCTAGTAAATAGTGGTGAAGCCATCACCATGGAAGTGGACTCCACACTCGAGCGAGACATACGCGAGGGCCAAAAGAATGATGAGAAGATACAAGAGATCAGACAGCTTATCAAGGAAAATAAAGCTCCTGGTTTTAGAGAGGATGAACAAGGAACGGTGTGGCACGGGAAAAGAATCTGTGTGCCAGAAGTAAAGGAGATCCGTGAATTGATTTTAAAGGAGGCTCATGATTCTGACTATTCCATTCATCCTGGGAGTACGAAGATGTACCAGGACCTCAAAAGCAGGTATTGGTGGTATGGCATGAAGCGAGATGTCGCGGAACATGTTGCCCTATGTGACACATGTCAGTTGGTGAAAGCAGAACGTCAACGACCCGCGGGATTATTGCAACCACTCAAAGTGCCTGAATGGAAGTGGGAAGAAATCAGCATGGATTTTGTCGTGGGATTGCCTAGGACCCAATCCGGGTATGATTCAATATGGGTCATTATTGATAGGCTAACCAAGGTAGCTCATTTCATTCCTATGAAAGAAAGCTACAGCGGATCCAAATTGGCAGAGTTGTACATGTCAAGGATCGTGTGTTACCATGGAGTGCCAAAGAAGATTGTGTCGGATCGAGGGACACAGTTCACCTCAAGGTTCTGGCAGAAGTTGCATGAAACCATGGGAACCCATCTGAACTTTAGTTCTGCCTATCATCCCCAAACTGACGGGCAGACGGAGAGAACCAATCAGATCCTTGAAGATATGTTAAGGGCTTGTGCACTCAAAAACAACAGGAGTTGGGACAAGAACTTACCGTATGCGGAGTTTTCCTATAACAACAGTTATCAAGCTAGTATGAAAATGTCACCGTTTGAAGCTTTGTATGGAAGAAAGTGCAGAACTCCTCTATTTTGGAACCAAACAGGAGAAAGTAAAGTGTTTGGTCCAGAAGTGCTACAAGAAGCCGAAGCGAAGGTGAGGGAGATTCGCAACAACTTGAGGATAGCACAAACACGCCAGAAGAGTTATGCTGATGTACGAAGAAGAGAACTCGTTTTCAACGTGGGAGACTATGTTTATCTCAAGGTGTCCCCTATCAGAGGGCTTCGTCGGTTCAAGGTGAAAGGGAAATTGTCACCTCGATACATCGGACCCTTTCAAGTTTTGGAAAGAAAAGGCGAAGTGGCGTACCAACTAGAGTTACCGGTTCATCTATCGGACGTGCACGATGTATTCCATGTGTCACAACTTAAGAAATGCCTGAGGACGCCTGAAGAGGTGTTACCCATGAATGAAGTGGATGTAGCTGAGGATTTGTCTTATGCCGAGCAACCATACAAGATTTTGGAGACGATGGAACGCCTCACCAGAAATAAAAGAATCCGGATGTGCAAGGTGCAGTGGAAGCATCACTCAGAAGAGGAAGCCACCTGGGAACGGGAAGATGAGCTTAAGGCACAATTTCCGGAATTGTTTTCTTAGAAACACCAATCTCGAGGACGAGATTTCTTTTAAGGGGGGTAGAGCTGTAACACCCCAAATTTTGATTCAAAACTCTAAACCATGTTCAGAGGGGAATTTAAAAATTTTTGGACGTGTTGCATGTTTTGCAAAAATTCAAATTCAAACTGGAATTCAAATTATACTCAAAACAGAAAAGAAATGGAAAAAGAAAAAGAGAAACGGGAAAAAAACCGGCCAGTGGGCCGAAACCCGCCAGCCGGCCCAGTTTCCCCGCGCCAGCCCGCCCCCGCGCGCGCCGCGCTGTCTCTCACAGACAGGTGGGACCCACATGTCATCCCTAACCCTGAGCCCCCGCGACCCCGGACTTTTCCCCCGAGCGCGCGCGATCTTAACCGCCCGGAAACCGCGTCCCGCCGCCCGAATTCTGGTCCCAGAGGACTCCAACTCGATCACAACAGACCCACCGCCCTTCCCCGGCTATAAAAACCCCAGCCCCGATCAGTTTTTCCCACGCGATCGCCGATTTTTACTCCGGTGAGCACCGAGACTTCGCCGGTGAATTCTGGCCGATCTAAGCTCGGAAACTCTGATCTAACTCGCTGGTCTTGATCCACCGCCTCCGGGGAACTTTGCAGGTGCAGAAAACTCGGAGAGTTACGGTGTAAATCCAGCGCCGACGAGCTTCGCCGTGGTTTTGCCTCGGACCTCGCCGCCGATCACTTTCCAGGACCCCCGAGCTCGAGAAAACCCCCGAGGTGAGATCCCTGACCTCCCCTCTACCGATCTAGGCCATAAGATCACAGTTCTAGGCAGAATTCTCAAGGATCCGAAACTTTCCGGCGAGATCGCCGCTTCCCGCCGCCGTGCGCCGCCGGCAGCGCCGCCCGCTCTCGATCAGAGCGACGTGGCCGCTTGTGCGCCGTTTATTTTAAATCGCACGGTAGGGTTTAAAACCCCGCGTACCGGTTCGATGTTATAATCTCAGCCGTCGGTTTAAAATTGAACGGTCCACGTCAACCCCGCATTATAAAGACTGGAATTCTTACGTGCTACCCCCTGGGGTTCTCTGGAATTGAGAGCTAGCCCCGGAAACTTCAGATCTAGCCCCTGGAACTCCAGAAAATCATGTAAATTCATTTAAAAATCAGTTTTAGCCCCTGGACTTAATAAAAATTAGGAAAAACACCTCTGATAAGTGTAGCTAGACCCCTGGAAATTATGAAAATAATATTATAGACCCTGTAATGGGGTGAATTCATTATTTTAGCCCTGTTTAGTATTTAATTTAAAACATTGAATATGTAACTAGTGTTTAAAAATTAAAAAGGGGGACAAACATAATTGTCAAAATTAATTAAAAACTTTATCAGTACTTAGAAAACTTTGGAGTGAGATAAAAATATATTTTGGGCTGAAATGAATCTGTTTCATTTAATTATTCACATTATTTAGTATAAGGACACATTTTTAAGTAAAGAATAGCTATAGAAAAAAAAGGGGAAAATAATTATGAAATAGTTTACATCAGAGGCCAAGGTCAAAATATGTTATTAAATTATTTAGGACCAAAACCTATACTGTTTAGATGATGTGTATTACTAGTTTCATAATAAAATACACAAATATGCATAGGAATATAAATCTGAAAATATAGCAACTAGTAAATGATAAATGGAGTTTCTAAAATCCAAAGAATTCAGTTTAGGGTTGGTAGAAATTCTGAAGGCATATATGGAGAAGAAAAATACTTTTCATACATACCTGGTAGTGAAAAGGTGTAGTAGTTTAATATAAGGAATTTATTTAAAACTGAAACACAACACATATAATGGTGAATGAATTTCATAAATGTGAATGTGTGGTTTGTATGAAGTGTAAGTGTGAACTATGTCTTATGGATTGTTGTTTTTCTTTTGCTATGTGTGATGGTATGAAGTAGAACCTGTTCAAGAACAAGTGATTCATTTCCAAGACCAGGAATACCCATTTCAAGAGCAGCAAGAAGGAGGCAAGTGTCCTTGACCACTTTGATCCTATGCTAGGATGTGTAGATAGAATTATTTGCATTGTCAAATGAAACATGAAACCCATGCTAGGAAAGTTTCCCTAGAATTGCATTACCCTTGTTTTCCTTGTAGCTTGGGTTGGGATATTATTTTGTCATGTCATTTCTTTACATGCATATGCTTAGCCATGCTTAGAATGGGATATTTGGGATATGAGATCATCAGTTTATATTACCATACTCTTGAATGAGACATTGTGAATTATGTAGAGGTAGGGATCAAGGCAAGTTGGATGTTTTGGTTGTGTGCTGGGTGCACGAGATTTGGGTTTGTGTTTAGTACTTGCCTGGATCCTAAGGACCGGTTCATGGAGCATGTAACCCGGCTTTACAGTGCCAACCACATGCTGAGATGGGGCAGCTTGGCCAATTAATTAGGTGTATCCCCGGCGTAGTATGGGTGTGTTGGATGGTGCGGGGAGTAGGTGTCAGCTGGACTACCATATGAACCGCAAGGCTCAAGAGGGGGCCACTGCAGCGGGGTTGGAGCCTCTTGTATGCTGTTAGGGGTGAAACCTCAGTGGGCCCACGCTCGTCGGGAATCCCTTTGTAAAGGCTTCGTAGTGATCTCCTGGCCGCACACCTGGGAAGTGTGAATGTGGATCGTAGCCACTGGCATAATGGAGGTTCTTTTAGTCCACCCGGCAACGGGGGATGAAATCACTACTTGTGGGTACAGTGGTACAAACTCTACAGAGTCAAAACTGTCTTGACAGCCGTGCTCACGGTCAAGAGCGGCCTGGACTTATTCATGATTAGAGGATTGATGGTTTTGGAAGTTAAGCGGGGAGCTTAACATTGGAAATGATGTTATGGTTATTGGATTATGATGATGGGATGGGAGATTGGGAATATTTCACCTGTGTAGTAATGTAGGTGCTTAATAAGCTAAGGTGATAGGTATTAATTGCGTAGTGCTTTAACCATGAGTTCAACCTCTCCTTGTTCTAGCCATGCATGATAAAATTTTCCCACACTTGCTGAGTACCATTGGTACTCAACCTTGCATATTTGTTGGTTTATATTTGCTGCTCAGGTCAAGATAATGAGGTGGTGTATAATGACCAAGATTTTGGACCCGAGGAAGGTTTTTAGGTTCATGAAGACCCCCGGGCAACGCCTGTGATGGAGCCCTAAAGAATAATATTCCGCTGCTAGTTTATTTACTTGTGATGAAGCATTAGTGTCCATTGAGACATTTGCGATGTAAGACTTATTTATATTCGATACCTGGCTTGTAATAAATGATGCTTCACTATTTGTCATCACATGTATGAGAAAATGATCCTGGCATACATGTGATATTCACTTGGTTGTTTCTTCGAAAAAACCGTGTGTGACACACACACACACACACACACACAATAAGATAGCTTCAAAACACTTACAAACACCATAGGGTCATGATAGTGATGTCGACTGTATTGAAGTATATTAAAGTATAAGTGATTTGCGCATCCTTCCTTATCAGCTTAAGCTTTTAGTGTCAAGTGGTTGGTGCATAGTAGCTTAACATGGTACAAGAGCCAGAGGTCTCAAGTTCGAATCCTGGATGGCGCAATTATTAAAATATTAAAAATCAATTACAACCAACATCTATTCCATGTTTACGGTCTAAAAGAGTCTGCATATGAGGGGGAGTATTGAAGTATATTAAAGTTTAAGTGAATTGCACACCCTTCTCTATCATCTTAAGCTTTTGAGGTCAAGTGGTTGGTGCATAGTAGCTTAACATGGTATTAGAGCCAGAGGTCTCGAGTTCGAATCTTGGCTGACGCAACTAAAAAAATTAAAATAAAATTGCAGATGACTCCTATTCCACGTTTGAGGCCTAAAAGAGCCTGCATGTGAGGAGGAGTATTGAAGCATATTAAAGTATATATGATTTTTCCACCCTTACTTACCAGTTTAGCTTTTGGGGTCAAGTGGTTGGTGCGTAGTAGTTTAATAGACTATATAGGGACAATAGATTATATTGAACTCTTCAAACATCAGGTGTAGGTCAAATGTTGGGCAGATCAAAACTTCTGCAGGAACCTTAGCATCAACACAAATCGGACCTTAAGCACAAGCATGCAAGTACCACTTGTGAAATTTCTGCATCTTCCACGGCTTGTTAACAAGCATTTGTGATGGTAGCAGTGATTTCTAATGCACATATTTCTTGAAATCCTTGTCGCCAAATTCTCAACATCGTTCTAGGACACTTGACATACTATGTGTGTTCTCCTCAACCGCCTTCAGGGGATGCTCTGTAGGGTGGGTGTATTTAAATATTCATGAACTCTACCCCTGTCGAAAAATCGCTCGCTATCTCATTGACTTACGTTATTGTCTTGGGGATTCTTACGCCATACGCACTCGTGCACCTCTATATTGGACCTCTAAAAGAATATTCCCAACCCTTTATGTTGAACTTTAAAAGATTATCAACTTTACAGTTTCATTCCCTGCACTCAATGACCTCTAAATCGAATCTCTATATCAACTACCACTTATTTTATATCGTTTCATTTACATATTTTTGTGCCAACTTAAAAGTACATTAGAACTGTAAATAATTCATGCAAATAACACTTGACCATCTAAAAAAGTTTTTTATGCTGCTAGCCATAACAAAAGTATTTAGGGTATACATAAATAGTACCTTGTATCTATTTATGTATTCTCGTGACGGTTGTAGAAGAAGGAACATCAGGTGGCTTGTAATAGAAGGAACATTGAGTGGCTGCCATTGAAATGATGATGTAGTGTCTTGCAATGGAAGGTCGACAACAAGATGAAACTTGGCTTTCGCGGGGAAAAATGAAGCACTATAAAAAGAGGCTTGGTCACTCACTTCTCACCGAGTTCCAACCAAAACACTCTATTTCTCCACAATGAACTGGTTGACAGTGTTTGGCAGTGTGTCAGTTAGGACGCGTGCAACACAAGAGGAGGAGGCAGTCGATGATGACTTCTTCATCTTTGACGATGACGAGGAGACAGTAATGCATACATACCTAGCGCATGAGGGATCAATGTCTATGGAAAGGCGTGATCCAAATGCAACCAGAAAAAATATTTTCAAGAGAGATCACACGAATGGTCATGCATGTATACTATGCGACTACTTTGCCGCTAACTCCGTCTTCACAGAGTATCAGTTTTGGTATAGGTATGTATCATTGATTTATTTTACAATTTTGTTCCCTCGTAAAAGTTTTTAACAAGTACCCTTTGTCCGCTAGGTTTGGCATGCGTCGCCATATGGTTGAACGCATTGTGGACATTGTTGAAGCTAATGATCCATACTTCCAGCGAAGGGTAGATGCCAGAGGGAAACCTGGATTATCAGCTCTTGAAAAGGTGGTTGCATCTCTTAGAATACTTGCACGCGGAGGCTTACCCGATAATGTTGATAAGTATGTCCATGTTGGAGAGTCCACTGTTTGTTTATCACTTGTTGATTTCTGTCGGGTGGTCATAAATGTCTTCGATGCTCAATACCTCTGTACACCGACTAGGGAGGGCATTAATAGGCTTCTTCGCATTAATGCACGTCGTGGGTTCTCGAGAATGTTGGGTAACATTGATTGCATGCACTTGTAATGGTGTAATTGCCCAACCGCATGAAAGGGTATGTTTACGGGGCGCGGTTAGCATGCATCAATGATCCTAGAGGTCATTGAATCTAAGGACTTATGGATTTGGCATGCATACTTTGGGATGCATGGATGTTGCAATTACATAAATGTATTGCATCGGTATCCGTTTTTTATTCTTATCTTAGGGGACAATATTCTGACATCACATTCTCAGTCAGCGGTCACATTTACAATATGGGGTACTACCTACCGGCGTTCATTAAGACTATTTGTCATTGTCAATGGTCGTTAAGTACCGATTTTGATCATCAATATAACTTAATTATGTGAAGGAGTGAACATTTCTAGCATGCATTATCTTCAAAATAATGTACTTCCACTTGTACATGGAAAGAATTGTGCATGCAGACATCCATTGCGCTTGCGGAATTATCTGTGCACTTGTGGAACTCATCTTGCTTGGGCCCTAGGTTATCCTAGTTGTCACAAGCATTGCTGACATCCATTGCGAAGATGAACTGTATACGTTAAGAAATACCAACAAGCACTTCTGGCGCTGTTGCTGGGGAAGGCACAGAAGTATTGCAGGAATGCTTATGATAGTTAGGATTCTAGTAGAGACTTAGTAGGATAACCCCACTAGTTTTCACATTCATTTGATGCAAAGACAGGGTAGTGTGTGACAGGTTTCCGCTTGCTGACAACCTACGTTGAAAATCCCGAATCTCTTCTGAGAAAAGTTTGACTTCGTGTTTTTCTCCCTCAAGTGATTCTTTCAACAAGACAATAAGTCATTTTCACGCCATCAAGTTTCACGCCAATGGCTCAGAAGACCCTTCGTGAGTTTTCGGTCCCTCAGCTAACAATGTGCCTATTGGGCCCACTGTCAACACGGGAGGCGCAAACTTTGAAATCAAAATAGGACTTATTACTATGGTTCAGGCTAATCCCTTCTGTGGGAAAGCCAATGAAGATGCAGTGCTGTCGGTGTTTCAGATTTCCGACTAGTAATCGAATGTACCGCGCGTTCTATCTCGAGGTGGCCTAGCTAAAAACACAAGAAGGATTATCCTGGTTTGGGCAAGAATGCCCTACGTCTAGCCTGAGTGTCTCGCTTGTTCTAACTCGAGAATGGGGGTTGTTCTTACAAGTGCGAGAGCCTGCCCTCTCAAATCGGCAGGCCTCTCTTATTTATACTCTCTTTATCTATCTTTGTCCATATTATGGAAGGGAGGCAAGTTGTGCACGCAGGAATGGCATGTTCCGTCATACGTTCAACAGTGTACTTGATGGAGTCACCATATCCGAAGTGTGCCGCTGCACCTGCTCCCGTCTCGTCATTGGGGGGGGGGGGGGGGTAGTCCATACCGAGGCGCACGCGCGCCCTGCATTCCACTCCTCTTCAGTCCCATCCTAGGTGACGGGCATTCAATACCAGAGCCAGGGGGTACTCGATTACCCTTCCACTCGGCTGAGCGGCGCCTGCTGTGCATTGAAGGCTACCTGCTTTGCTCCTACCCGAGGTCGTGCTCGGTACCTCCCTTCGAGGCTTGGACTCCCTTTGGGACCGCCTTGAAGGCCGGTCTTGCATCCTACCCGGGGGTTGGCCCCCGCCTCCTCGTGTCGGCTTCTCCCGAGCTTGGGCTCGGGCCTGCACCGTTGTTCTCCATGGGATGCCCTCGTGCTTCTTCCCCGGGAGTCTGAACATAGAACCCCGTCAGTAGCCCCAAGCCCCTGGCCGACCTCGGTGATCAGCCCGAGGGTAAACCTTAATTGGCCTCGCTCCTGCACAATCAAAACAACAAACAAAAATAGAAATTAGTAACTGGATTATTTAGATAGACACAACGTGTGAACCTCCATTGGCTAGCCACGACCGTTGGTCATCTCCGCTGTGGTTCTGCGGCGAGCTTTTGGGTCCCTCTTTCGGGAGGCCGGGTTGTCGTTCATGGCGAGTTCGCCTCGCCCACTATCAGTACCCTACAGACCGGGTACCCCCGTGTAGTAGGTAAAAGACAGCCTAGGCCCCACCTCCCTGTTGAGACGGGCCCCGGCGTAGCCACGTGTCCTTGGTACCAGGATTAGCCCTGGGGCTGCCATGTGCACTTTAGCTCCGGAGCTGACACGTGCCCTAGGCTCTGGTCTGAGCCTCCCTGCTGAGGTGAAGTTCGGAGCTGCCACGTGTCCCCTGGCTTAGAGCCACCTCGCTTCTGAGGACCACTCCAGTGCTGATACGTGCCCTGGGCTCCGGTCCGAGCCTCCCTGCTGAGGTGAGGTCCGGGGCTGCCACGTGTCCCGTGACTCAGAGCTACCTCGCTGCTGAGGACAGCTCCGGTGCTGACACGTGCCCTGGGCTCCGGCCCGAGCCTCCGCGCTGAGGTGAGGTCCGGAGCTGCCATGTATCCCCTGGCTCCAAAACCGTCGATAAGAGCTCCAGAGCCGCCACGTGCCCCATGATCCGTTGTAGGACGTGGGTCAACGATGTCAAGAAGGAAGTGCACTGTTAGGCTTCGCATTTTAGGCTCGCGCCTTCCCTAGAAGCATGGCGCACTACACACACCTTCATCCTCTGTCCGTTCACCATTACGGTGACAAGACAGGATGGCAAGGCGTGACAGAAGTATAGTGTCGCCCAACGGCACTAAGCCGCCCAAGCAGTGCGAGAAGACGCAGCGACAAGATGGTGTCTTCATCATCACCTGACACACGGTCAGGGGTGCTCAGCGTGCCAGGCGGCGGGACTTAACTCCCCCGTCGACTACTCTACTTAGAGGACGAAGCCCTAGATCATGTAAAGGGTTCACATGGCTTTGGGGCCACCTGTCGGGCCACAAGCCTCATTGTAACCACCCCGGCCTTAGACTATAAAAGAACCGGCGTGACCACCCAGCAAAGGGTTCACATTCCAGGTCCTGCAACGCACAAGCACACGCACTAAAGCAATAGATCAAGCACTCCCGTGGACATAGGGTATTACACTCCTGCGGCCCAAACCACATAAATCTCAGTATTCATCTGCTCCCTCGAGCCCAGGTCGCATGAGGGCGCCAAGCCCCCTCTGATAAAAGAACCTCGCGGGCTGCTTCCGAGCAGGCTGGGAGGAGTGTCGCAGCTCACGCACTCTAAAATTTAGGGCACCAGGAAGGGGGATTTCCGCGCTCTCCACGAGACCTTGGTGAACATCACCTCCCATGGTGAGCCTTCTCGCCCAACTCGATGTTGTCTCCAAGCGGGAGACGACGGGGCTACCCTTTGCTCCAGAGCGGGCAGGCCTAACCAAGCCGGCAGCCAAACGGCCGGTGTACTCTATGTGATGTACGGGGGTTCTTTTGACGTCTCGTCTAGGTGAGCCGTCTCCGTCGACCAGTGGCAGCGGCCATCCCAGTCCCGGGGCTGGCGCCTCATCGCAAGTGGATGGAGACGCCGATCAGCTTCGACGCCTCCGACTGCCGCCAGAACATGGCAGGCGCCGGGCAGCTGCCTCTCCTCGTCGCCCCGACCATCTCCAACGTGAAGCTCTACCATGTGCTGATCGATGGTGGGGTGTCCCTCAGCGTTATCAGTCTCGCAGCCTTCAAGAAGCTGCAAATCCCTATGTCCCATCTTACCCCCTCGAGACCATTCTTGGGGGTAGGTTGGGACCAAATCTTCCCATGTGGTAGCATATCCATCCCGGTGACATTCAGGACGCCTGAGAACTACCGTACAGAAAGCGTCGTCTTCGACGTTGCGGAGGTCAGCCTCCCCTTCAATGCCATAATCGGCAGGCCAGCTCTGTGCCGCTTCATTCCTGAAGATGCCAATCCCGAGTGGCGTCCTCAAGATCCGCGGTTACCACACCGCGGCTGTCTCGGCGCTGGAAAAGCTCCAAGCGCTGGCAGCAGCACAGGAGGCCGCTTCCGGTCACGTTGAAGCTAGCCAGCCGCCTCCAAGCATGCGTCAGCGAGGGGTGACATCTGCACCCCGTGTGCAGCCCTTGGACGGCAAGGGCATACCAGTCAAGGTCGTCAAAGTCGGTCCTGATGTCGCCCAGACCACCCGAATTCCCGGGGCCTGGGTGGCAAATAGGAAGATGCACTCGTCACCTTCCTCCAGGCCAATGTCGACGTGTTTGCATGGCAACCATCAGAAATGCCTGGGATCCCCAAGGAGTTGATTGAGCACCAACTGAAGATCCATCCCAACGCTAGGCCGGTCCAACAGAAGCCTCGGAAGCAATCCATCGAGCGGCAAGACTTCATCCATGAAGAAATCAAGAAGCTGCTCGACACTGGCTTCATCCGAGAGGTCCACCATCCACGAAGGTTGGCCAACCCTGTTTTCACTCCCAAGGCTGGCGGGAAGCTACGCATGTGCATCGACTACACCACCCTCAATAAGGCATGTCAAAAGGATCCCTTCCCTCTCCGCCGTATAGACCAAATAGTCGATTCTACATCCGGCTGTGATCTACTGTGTTTCCTAGACGCATATTCAGGTTTCCACCAGATACCTATGTCTAGGGAAGATGAAGAACATACCGCCTTCATCACAGTAGATGGTCTATACTTCTATGTGTCTATGCCTTATGGTCTTAAGGATGCCCTTCCCACTTTTGTGCGTGCAATGCACAAGACATTTGGGAACCTCATTCGGGACCTGGTAGAGGTTTATGTCGATGACATCGTAGTAAAGGTTAAGTCGCAAGCATCTCTGCTCGACAACCTAGCCCTAGTCTTCGACAGACTGCGTGACACGCATGAAGTTGAACCCAAACAAATGTGTCTTCAGGGTCTCTGCTAGGAAGCTTCTCAGTTTCTTGGTCTCACACCGAGGAATTGAAGCTAGCCCAGAGAAGATTAAGGCGATAGAACTGATGCGGTGTAACACCCCAAAAATCTGTTAAGAGGGGAATTTAAAAAATTTTGGACGTATTGCATGTGGTGAAAAAATTCAAATTCAAATTGGAATTTAAATTCAAATCAAAACAGAAAAGAAAAGGAAAAAGAAAAAGAAAAAAGAAAACCCCCGCGGCCAGTGGGCCGAAACCCACCAGCCGGCCCACCATTTCCCGCGCCAGCCCACAGCCGTGCGCTCCTCTCTCCCTCTCACTGACATGCAGGTCCCGCCGTCATCTTCTTCCTCGCGCACGCTCGGCCGACCCCGGGACTCCTCTCTCTCCCGAATCCAAACTACCCCCGGAAACTCGCGTCCCCCAGCCGAATTCTGGTCCCGGACGACTCCAGCTCGATCCCAATAGACCGCCGCCCTCCCTCGTCTATATAAACGCCGGCATTGCCCCGTTTTTTCCACCCCGATCGGCTGTTTTTCCTCCCGGTGAGAACCGAAGCTCCGATCACCGTTTTCTCTCGATCCTTGCTCGGGTTTTCTGATCTAACGCGCCGATCATGTTCCACCGCCTCCGGGGAGCCTCGCAGGTGAAGGAAATTGGGTGTTTTGCGCTCTAGACACAGCTCCGACGAGCACCACCGTGTTTTCACCACGGACCTCGTCGCTGACCGCCTTCCAGGGCCTCCGAGCTCAAGAAAAACCCCGAGGTGAGATCCCCGACCTCCCCTCTACCGATCTATGCCATGAAATCCCAGTTTTAGGAGTTATAGACGAAGACCCGAAGTTCTCCGGCGAGATCGCCGCCTCCCGCCGCCGCGCGCCGCCGGGCAGCGCGGGCTGGCTCCGGCCAGGGCGACGTGGCCGCTTGTGCGCCGTCTATTTTAAATCGCACGGTAGACATAAAACCCCCGCATACCGGTTTGGGAATCTAATCTCAGCCATCTATTTTAAATCGGACGGTCCACATCAGCCCCTCGTTATAAAGGCCGGTATTCTTCAGCGCTACCCCCTGGGAATCTCAGAAAACACGAGCTAGCCCCGGAAACTTCTGATCTAGCCCCTGGAACTTTAGAAATTCGTGTAAATTCATTTAAAAATCAGTTTTAGCCCCTGGACTTAATAAAAATTAGGAAAACCCCTCTGTTATGTGTAGTTAGACCCCTGGAAATTTATGAAATAATAATTAGACTCTGTAGTAGGGTGGATTTACCTTTTTGACCATATATGATATTAAATTTAGAAAATTGAATATGTGAATTAGGATTTAAATTTAAAAGGTGAGGCAAACACATTGTAAATTCCAAATTTAAACTCTCCTAGCACTTGGAAAACTTTAGAATGAGTTAAAAATAGATTTTAGGCTGAATTGAAATCTGTCTAAATGGGGTTCATATTTATTAGTTCTAGAAACATATTTTAGGCTAGGAAATAATTCTAAAAACTAGTAAAATAAATTTAATTTGTTCCACATCAGAGAGGAAGTTCAAAAATATATTATTTAATATTTTAGATCAGAACCTATTCTGTTTATATGATATGCCCTACTATTTAATATTAAAACTCACTTTTAGGCATAGAAAATAAATCTGGAAAATAAAGGAAAATAGGTATGCATAACTAGAAAATGATAAATGAAGTCTCCAAATCCAAAGACTTCAGTTTGGGGTTTGGTAGAAGGTCTGAAAATCCATTTGGAATAGGAAATTACCTTCCATGCAAACTTGGTAGCTAAAGAGTGTATTAAAGAATTTGTTTAAATTGGAAATTCATATATAGTGTGCAAACAGAAATCTGAATACAAAAGTTAGAAATCATATACATATGCTTAAAAGTGCATGTAGGCCAAAAATCAACACATCTAGGATAACCACAACACTTAGTAATGTGAATGACTATCATAGATATGTATGTGTGGTTTGTATGAAGTGAAAGTGTGAATTATGTCTTATGGATTGTTGTTTTCTTTTGCTATGTGTATTGGCATGAGTAGAACCTGCCCCAGAGCAAGTTCTCCCCTTCCAAGACCAAGACTTTCCATTCCCAGAGCAGCAGGAAGAAGGCAAGTGTCCTTGACCACTTTGATCCTATGCTAGGATGTGTAGATAGAATTATTTGCATTGTCAATTGAAATATGAAACCCATGCTAGGAAGTTTCCCTAGAATTGTATTACCTTGTTTCCTTGTAGCTTGGGTTGGGATTTGCTTTATTATGTCATTCATTCATATTACTTATGCTTAGCCATGCTTAGAATGGGATAAGTGGGATATGATATCATCAACTTGTTTACTTACTCTTGAATGAGATATTATGAGTTATGTAGAGGTTGGGATGGTGCTGGGTGCATGAGACTCGGGTTTGTGTTTAGTACTTGCCTGGATCCTAAGAACCGGTTCATGGAGCATGTAACCTGGCTTTACCGTGCCAACCACATCTGAGATGGGGCAGCCTGGCCAATTAATTAGGTGTATCCCCGGCGTAGTATGGGTGTGTTGGATGGTGCGGGAAATAGGTGTCAGCTGGACTACCAGATGAACCGCAAGGCTCAAGAGGGGGCCACTGCAGCGGGGTTGGAGCCTCTTGTATGCTGTTAGGGGTGAAACCTCAGTGGGCCCACGCTCGTCGGGAATCCCTTTGTAAAGGCTTCGTAGTGATCTCCTGGCTACACACCTGGGAAGTGTGAATGTGGTTCGTGGCCACTGGCATAATGGAGGTTCTTTTAGTCCACCCGGCAACAGGGGATGAAATCACTACATGTGGGTACAGTGGTGCAAACTCTGCAGAGTCAAAACTGTCATGACAGCCGTGCTCACGGTCAAGAGCGGCTTGGACTTATTCATGATTAGAGGATTGATGGCTTTGGAAGTTGAGGATGTTAAGCAGGGAGCTTAACATTGGAATTGATGTTATGGTTATTTGATTATGATGACGGATTGGAAGATTGGGACCATTTCACCTATGTAGTAATGTAGGTGCTTAATAGCTAAGGTGATAGGTATTAATTGCGTAGTGCTTTAACCATGAGTTCAACCTCTCCTTGCTCTGGCCATGCATGACATAACTTTCCCACACTTGCTGAGTACCAACGGTACTCAAACTTGCATATTTGTTGGTTTAAATTGCTGCTCAGGTCAATGGGATGATGTGGTGTTCAATGACCAAGACTTTGGACCCGAAGAAGGATTCTAGGTTCATGGAGTCCCCCGGGCAACGCCTGTGACGGAGCCCACAAGAATAATATTCCGCTGCTATTTTATTTACATGTTATGAACTTATTATCGTCCATTGAGACATATGCTATGTAAGACTTATTTATATTCGACACCTGGCTTGTAATAAATGATGCTTCACTATTTGTCATCACATGTATGAGAAAATGATCCTGGCATACATGTGATATTCACTCGGTTTTTCTTCGGAGAAACCGGGTGTGACAGAAGTGGTATCAGAGCCAAGGTTGCCCGTAGGAACGTGGACCTAGGTAGAAATGGACGTATTTAAGGACCCTATTTCCTTAAAAACTATTTTACAAAGGTGTGGGTTGAGAAGTGTTATTTAATGGGGTCACTTTATTCATCTTACCCCAACTTTTATTGAAAATAGGATTTTTGTTTAAAATCTTATCTAACTTAAGTTTAAATGCTTTATGTTTTAGATGGTTCGCATGATCCGCACCGCTCGCAAGTCCACCGGAGGGAGAGTTCCCGTAGTTGCCCTTGCCCTGAGAGAGGAGAACCGTCCGGTGACGTACCTCTCCTACGGATTGGCAGTAGGAGGCTTGTTGCGCCATCTTCGACGTATGCTCCACGCCGCCGGCAATACGGGCAAGCTAATCATACACTACAGCTCCACCCGGACCATCCGTGGGAAGCGGGAAGAATGGAGTTCAGAAATGAGGATTATCCATGAAAATCAGCTGCTCAAGATCCACCGCTCTCCAGCTTGTCGAGCGACACAAGTCGATGCGGAGAAGGATGTCACCTGGGAGGCTATCACCTGCCAAAGTCACATCTACCGTCGCCACCTCGACAGGACTGAGTACATGTATGTCCTCCAGCATGAGAGTGGTACAACGGAGTACAAGTACCCACCAGTGCAGCAGGGGACTTCCCATGAGCACATGGACCTGTGCTTGGAGGATGCTGCTATGCTCAGCACTCGACTACAGGAGTGCCAGCAGGAGCTTCAGGATGTTCGTGACACCCTGAAGGAGACTGAGGCGTTGCTTCGAGCCAGCTTGAGGGCGAGAGAAAGAGGAGATGGGAATGAACTGTGTGTCACCGTGAATGACACATGGACTCCTGACTCCCTAGATCACCGAGCGAGCAGGCGTCGCCGCACTTCCCCACCAGCAGCTTCCCCACCCAAAGCGGAGTCAGAGGGCAGCCGCAATAATGAGGAAGATCCCGAGGAGCAAGCTCAGTGATACGAGTCGTGTAGCGTCCTTTCCCATAGTTCAGCAGGTTATCGAGTAGGCGAGTGAATACCTTAGTTAATAATGTGTTAATGTTTGGAGTGTGACGTGAGTTGTGGAAGCTATGGGCATTTGTCCACAACCTCGTCTTCAGGTTGTTTTGCTTTGATGTGTGAACCCCTATGAATTAAGAGTGCATTTATTTTCGCGTGAGACGTGAAATCCTCAGAAAATATAAATATAATAAGGCCTCAAAAATCTTAAGTTTAAACAAGCAAATTGGGAAGTTAACACGTAATGCTTTAAATTGACATTTGGTCGATCATGATAGATGGCCGGAAGAAGAAAGGGTCGTGGTGCCAACCCCGCCAACAACAACGATGAGGCCGGCAACCCTCATCTTTCTGGAGGACAAGACAGGGGTGGTCGCCATGAAGGAGTTGATCCCATCCACCAAATGCTTGAAAATCAAAATCAGCTCATCCAGAGCCTAACTCAAGTGGTGGCCAACTTGCACCAAGCTCCACCTCCACAAGCTGCACCACGCCAACCAAGGTCGAGTGAGTTTCTAGGGACTCAACCTCCAAAGTTTGCAAGTGCTGCTGAACCTCTGGAGGCAGATGACTGGCTAAAGACCATTGAGAGCAAGATGAGGATCACACAATGCCAAGGGTATGAGAGGGTGCTGTTTGCCTCTCACCAATTGCATGGACCTGCTGCTGATTGGTGGACCGCTTACGTGGCCGCCCATCATGACCCTGAGAACATCACTTGGGAAGAGTTCAAGCGTAGTTTCCGCAACCATTACATACCAAGGGGTGAACTCAAAAACAAGAGAAAGGAGTTCTTGGGGCTGCAGCAAGGAAACATGACTGTGAGGGAATACCTCACTAAATTCACCCAACTATCCCATTATGCACCACGGGACATCGAGACTGATGAGCAGAAATAGGACTGCTTTGTGGAAGGACTTACAACGGAAATGCAGTGTGCAATGTCCTCCAACGAGTATGAAAGCTTCAAAAAGATGGTGGACAGAGCATTTGTTATGGAAAGGAAGCTGAAGGCCTTGGAAAATGAAAACAAGAGGAAGGCGGGATGGTCACACCAAGCCTTGGGTAGCAACACACGCCCACGTCTGATGCAGCAACCCGCAAGGCAGACGAGCCGTGCTGCGGTACCCTACTCAACACCCAGAGGGTACAACCCGAACTTCAGGCCTCCGTCAGCACCAGCACAGCCACAACGTCAGTTTGTACAGCAGCCTCGCCCCATATATCAACCTCTACCAGCAGTACAAGGAACCCCAAACCAACCCCAAGACAACAAAGGCCAGGCACCTAAGGTAGGGGTGCAATGCTTTAACTGTGGTGAAGTGGGGCACTACGCCCATAAGTGCCCAAAGAAGAAGCCCGTGCAGTCGCAACAGCAGAAACGTGATGCGAGGACGGGTGAACCACGTGACCATGGAGGAGGCGAAAGAGGCACCCGACTTGGTAGTTGGTAAGTTTCCTGCCAATTTACACATTGCAACCCTGTTGTTTGATTCTGGTGCTACCCACTCGTTCATTACTCAAGTGTTTGTGAAGAAGCATGATCTAGCAACCACACAAATGAACCATATGCTAGCAGTAAACTCTCCAGGTGGAGAATAAGGACAAGACAAGTGTGTCCCAAGGTGAATCTAGACATTAATGGGGTAGTATTTACTGCCAACATCATAGTGATAGATTCACAAGGGATAGATATTATTTTGGGTATGGATTGGTTGACCAAACATAAAGGAACCATCCATTGTTCGACAAGAACGGTGGAACTAACTCACCCTAGTGGCACAAGAGTAAAGTTTATAACTATACAAGAGCCTAGGAGGGACATTAAACTCAATCAAGCTGAGGTGGAAGTGGAGGAGATCAGGATCATCAGGGAATATCCAGATGTTTTTCCGGAGGAGTTGCCAGGTATGTCCCCGGATCGTGAAGTGGAATTCGCGATTGAGCTAGTGCCTGGAACAGCTCCGATATACAAGAGACCTTATCGGATGGACTCCAAACAGCTGGAAGAACTCAAGGAACATTTAAGAGAATTGACAGAAAAGGGGTACATTCGTCCTAGTTCCTCACCATGGGGAGCTCCAGTGATATTTGTGCCCAAGAAGGACGGGACCCAAAGGCTATGCATGGACTACCGTGCATTGAATGAGGTAACCATCAAGAACAATTACCCATTACCCCACATTGAAGACTTGTTTGATCAGTTGAGGGGAGCTTGTGTGTTCTCAAAAATTGATCTCAGGTCGGGATACCACCAACTTAAGATAAGGAAAACTGATATTCCAAAGACAGCTTTCGTATCTCGGTACGGACTGTATGAATACACAGTCACGCCTTTCGGGCTAACTAATGCCCCGGCATACTTCATGTATCTCATGAACAAGGTATTCATGGAATATCTGGACAAATTTGTGGTGGTTTTCATAGATGACATTCTCGTCTTCTCCAAAGATGAAGAAGAACATGAGAAACATCTAAGGTTGGTGTTGCAAAAGCTGAGAGAACACCAACTATATGCCAAGTTGAGCAAGTGTGAGTTTTGGCTAAAGAGAGTTCCCTTCTTAGGACATATAATCTCGGAGGGAGGAATCTCCGTAGATCCCGCCAAGATCAAGGATGTACAGAAGTGGAAGACCCCTGAGAATGTCGGGGAAGTTCGAAGCTTCTTAGGATTGGCTGGATACTATCGACGGTTTATCGAGGGTTTCTCCAAGATTTCGAGATCCCTCACCAAATTGTTGGAGAAGGGAATCACATTCACATGGACACCGCAGTGCGAGACGAGTTTTCAGGAACTGAACAAAAGATTGACAACAGCCCCAGTGCTAGTTATGCCAGATATGCAGAAGAACTTTTCGGTGTACTACGAAGCCTTCGGAAACGGGTTGGGATGTGTTCTCATGCAAGAGGGGCATGTCGTGGCTTATGCGTCCCGGTAACTCCGAAAACACGAGAAGAACTATCCTATGCATGACCTAGAGCTAGCCGCAGTGGTACACGCGTTGAAGATTTGGCGGCATTACTTGATGGGGAAGAGGACAGAGATATATACGGATCATAAGAGCTTAAAGTATATTTTCACACAGCCAGATCTCAACCTCAGACAAAGGAGATGGTTAGAGCTGATCAACGACTTTGATGTGGGCATCAACTATCATCCTGGGAAAGCGAACATCGTAGCATATGCTTTAAGCCGGAAGGTGCAGGTCAATAGGTTGAGCTTGAAGGACATGCTTGCAGAATTGAAGGAAGATGTCATAAAATTTAATCTATGTCTGGTGAATAGTGGTGAGGCCATCGCCATGGAAGTGGACTCCACATTACAGAAAGATATACGCAACGGTCAAAAGACTGATGAGAAGATACAAGAAATTAGAGAACTCATCAAGGATAATAAAGCCCCTGGTTTCAGAGAAGATGAACAATGTACAGTGTGGCACGGAAAAAAAAATCTGTGTGCCTGAAGTGAAGGAGATCCGTGAATTGATTTTGAAGGAGGCTCATGATTCCGACTATTCCATTCATCCTAGAAGTACGAAGATGTATCAAGACCTCAAGAGCAGGTATTGGTGGTATGGAATGAAGCGAGATGTCGCGGAACATGTTGCCCTGTGTGACACATGTCAGTTGGTGACAGCAGAACATCAACGACCCGCGGGATTATTGTAACCACTCAAAGTGCCTGAATGGAAATGGGAAGAAATAGGTATGGATTTCATAGTGGGACTGCCTAGGACCCAATCGGGTTATGATTCGATATGGGTCATCATCGACCGGCTAACCAAGGTAGCTCATTTCATCCCCGTGAAAGAAAGCTACAGCGGATCCAAATTGGCAGAATTATACATGTCAAGGATCGTGTGTTTCCATGGAGTGCCAAAGAAGATAGTGTCAGATCGAGGGACATAGTTCACCTTAAGGTTCTGGCAGAAGTTACATGAAACCATGGGAACCCATCTAAATTTCAGTTCTGCCTATCACCCCCAGACTGATGGGCAGACGGAAAGAACCAATCAGATCCTTGAGGACATGTTGAGAGCATGTGCGCTCAAGAACAATAGGAGTTGGGATAAGAACTTACCGTATGCGGAGTTCTCCTATAACAACAGCTATCAGGCTAGTATGAAGATGTCACCATTTGAGGCTTTGTATGGGAGGAAGTGCAGAACTCCCCTATTTTGGAACCAAACGGGGGAAAGTAAAGTGTTTGGGCCCGAAGTACTACAAGAAGCCGAGGCGAAAGTGAGGGAAATCCGCAACAACTTGAGGATAGCACAGACACGACAAAAGAGCTATGCTGATGTACGGAGAAGAGAGCTTGTTTTCAACGTGGAATACTATGTTTATCTCAAGGTGTCCCCTATCCGAGGACTTCATCGGTTCAAGGTGAAAGGGAAGTTATCACCTCGATACATCGGACCCTTTCAAGTTCTGGAGAGGAAAGGCGAAGTGGCATATCAACTAGAACTACCGGCTCGCCTATCGGATGTGCATGATGTATTCCATGTGTCACAGCTCAAGAAATGTCTGAGGGCGTCTGAAGAGATGTTACCCATGAATGAGGTTGACGTAGGATAGGATCTGTCTTATGCCGAGCAACCGGTCAAGATTTTGGAGACATTGGAACGCCTCACAAGAAATAAAAGAATCCGGATGTGCAAGGTGCAGTGGAAGCATCACTCGGAAGAGGAAGCCACATGGGAGCGAGAAGACGAGCTTAAGGCACAATTTCTGGAATTGTTTTCCTAGAACCACCAATCTCGAGGATGAGATTTCTTTTAAGGGGGGTAGAGCTGTAACACCCCAAAAATCTGTTAAGAGGGGAATTTAAAAATTTTTGGACGTATTGCATGTGGTGCAAAAATTCAAATTCAAATTGGAATTTAAATTCAAATCAAAACAGAAAACAAAAGGAAAAAGAGAAAGAAAAAAAGAAAACCCCCCGGCCAGTGGGCCGAAACCCACCAGCCGGCCCACCATTTCCCGCGCCAGCCCACAGTCGCGCGCTCCTCTCTCCCTCTCACTGACACGCAGGCCCGCCGTCATCTTCTTCCTCGCGCGCGCTCGGCCGACCCCGGGACTCCTCTCTCTCCAGAATCCAAACTACCCCCCGGAAACTCGCGTCCCCCAGCCGAATTCTGGTCCCGGACGACTCCAGCTCGATCCCAACAGACCGCCGCCCTCCCTCGTCTATATAAACGCCAGCATTGCCCCGTTTTTTCCACCTCGATCGGCTGTTTTTCCTACCGGTGAGAACCGAAGCTCCGATCACCATTTTCTCTCGATCCTTGCTCGGGTTTTCTGATCTAACGCGCCGATCATGTTCCACCGCCTCCGGGGAGCCTCGCAGGTGAAGGAAATTGGGTGTTTTGCGCTCTAGACACAGCTCCGACGAGCACCACCGTGTTTTCACCACGGACCTCGTCGCCGACCGCCTTCCAGGGCCTCCGAGCTCAAGAAAGACCCCGAGGTGAGATCCCCGACCTCCCCTCTACCGATCTATGCCATGAAATCCCAGTTTTAGGAGGTATAGACGAAGACCCGAAGTTCTCCGGCGAGATCGCCGCCTCCCGCCGCCGCGCGCCGCCGGGCAGCGCGGGCTGGCTCCGGCCAGGGCGACGTGGCCGCTTGTGCGCCGTCTATTTTAAATCGCACGGTAGACATAAAATCCCCGCATACCGGTTCGGGAATCTAATCTCAGCCGTCTATTTTAAATCAGACGGTCCACATCAGCCCCGCGTTATAAAGGCCGGTATTCTTCCGCGCTACCCCCTGGGAATCTCGGAAAACACGAGCTAGCCCCGGAAACTTCTGATCTAGCCCCTAGAACTTCAGAAATTCGTGTAAATTCATTTAAAAATCAGTTTTAGCCCCTGGACTTAATAAAAATTAGGAAAACCCCTCTGTTATGTGTAGTTAGACCCCTGGAAATTTATGAAATAATAAATTAGACCCTGTAGTAGGGTGGATTTACCTTTTTGACCCTGTATGATATTAAATTCAGAAAATTGAATATGTGATTAGGATTTAAGTTTAAAAGGTGAGGCAAACACATTGTAAATTCCAAATTTAAACTCTCCTAGCACTTGGAAAACTTTAGAATGAGTTAAAAATAGATTTTTGGCTGAATTGAAATCTATCTAAACGGGGTTCATATTTATTAGTTCTAGAAACATATTTTAGGCTAGGAAATAATTCGAAAAACTAGTAAAATAAATTTAATTTGTTCCACATCAGAGAGGAAGTTCAAAAATATATTATTTAATACTTTAGATCAGAACCTATTCTGTTTAGATGATATGCCCTACTATTTAATATTAAAACTCACTTTTAGCCATAGAAAATAAATCTGGAAAATAAAGGAAAATAGGTATGCATAACTAGAAAATGATAAATGAAGTCTCCAAATCCAAAGACTTCAGTTTGGGGTTTGGTAGAAGGTCTGAAAATCCATTTGGAATAGGAAATTACCTTCCATGCAAACCTGGTAGCTAAAGAGTGTATTGAAGAATTTGTTTAAATTGGAAATTCATATATAGTGTGCAAACAGAAATCTGAATACAAAAGTTAGAAATCATATACATATGCTTAAAAGTGCATGTAGGCCAAAAATCAACACATCTAAGATAACCACAACACTTAGTAATGTGAATGACTATCATAGATATGTATGTGTGGTTTGTATGAAGTGAAAGTGTGAATTATGTCTTATGGATTGTTGTTTTCTTTTGCTATGTGTATTGGCCTGAGTAGAACCTGCCCCAGAGCAAGTTCTCCCCTTCCAAGACCAAGACTTTTCATTCCCAGAGCAGCAGGAAGAAGGCAAGTGTCCTTGACCACTTTGATCCAATGCTAGGATGTGTAGATAGAATTATTTGCATTGTCAATTGAAATATGAAACCCATGCTAGGAAGTTTCCCTAGAATTGCATTACCTTGTTTCCTTGTAGCTTGGGTTGGGATTTGCTTTATTATGTCATTCATTCATATTACTTATGCTTAGCCATGCTTAGAATGGGATAAGTGGGATATGATATCATCAACCTGTTTACCTTACTCTTGAATGAGATATTATGAGTTATGTAGAGGTAGGGATCGAGGAAAGTTGGATGATTTGGTTGGTGCTGGGTGCACGAGACTCGGGTTTGTGTTTAGTACTTGCCTGGATCCTAAGGACTGGTTCATGGAGCATGTAACCTGGCTTTACCGTGCCAACCACATGCTGAGAATGGAGCAGCTTGGCCAATTAATTAGGTGTATCCCCGGCGTAGTATGGGTGTGTTGGATGGTGCGGGGAATAGGTGTCAGCTGGACTACCATATGAACCGCAAGGCTCAAGAGGGGGCCACTGCAGCGGGGTTGGAGCCTCTTGTATGCTGTTAGGGGTGAAACCTCAGTGGGCCCACGTTCGTCGGGAATCCCTTTGTAAAGGCTTCGTAGTGATCTCCTGGCTACACACCTGGGAAGTGTGAATGTGGTTCATGGCCACTGGCATAATGGAGGTTCTTTTAGTCCACCCGGCAACGGGGGATGAAATCACTACATGTGGGTATAGTGGTGCAAACTCTACAGAGTCAAAACTGTCATGACAGCCGTGCTCACGGTCAATAGCGGCTTGGACTTATTCATGATTAGAGGATTGATGGCTTTGGGAGTTGAGGATGTTAAGCGGAGCTTAACATAGGAATTGATGTTATGGTTATTTGATTATGATGATGGGTTGGGAGATTGGGACCATTTCACCTATGTAGTAATGTATGTGCTTAATACCTAAGGTGATAGGTATTAATTGTGTAGTGCTTTAACCATGAGTTCAACCTCTCCTTGCTCTGGTCATGCATGACATAGCTTTCCCACACTTGCTGAGTACCAACGGTACTCAAACTTGCATATTTGTTGGTTTAAATTGCTGCTCAGGTCAAGGGGATGATGTGGTGTTCAATGACCAAGACTTCGGACCCGAAGAAGGATTCTAGGTTCATGGAGTTCCCCGGGCAACGGCTGTGACGGAGCCCACAAGAATAATATTCCGCTGCTATTTTATTTACATGTTATGAACTTATTATCGTCCATTGAGACATATGCTATGTAAGACTTATTTATATTCGACACCTGGCTTGTAATAAATGATGCTTCACTATTTGTCATCACATGTATGAGAAAATGATCCTGGCATACATGTGATATTCACTCGGTTTTTCTTCAGAGAAACCGGGTGTGACATGCGGCCCCCTGCCCGCATCAAGGACGTGCAGAATATTACCGGATGTTTGGCTGCACTCAGTCGATTTATCTCTAGACTGGCCAAGCAGGCTCCTCCGTTCTTCAAGCTTCTACGCAAATATGGTCCATTCATATGGACCGAGGAGGCGGATGAGGTGTTCCAGGAGCTGGAGGAGTTCCTCACAACGCTACCAATTATGGTGGCCCTGGAACAAGGCGAGCCTCTACTCCTCTACATCGCTGCCACAATTGAGGTCGGGAGCATGGTTCTAGTTGCAGAGCCGCCAAAACTCCATCGACCTCAAGTACCAGTAAAGGCTCCTGCTTCCGTCGGTCTAAAGCCCCAGGGCTCAGACTATGCAGGAGACCCTTGGGATGGGGAGATAATCAGGTCCCAAAAAGGCACACCTGATGATCAATGCATATCCGGGTCCAAGCTTCCGGAATGCAGTTCCGGACCCGGGGGCCTCGAGTCCCGAACATCCCCAAGAAGAACTAGTCGGGTCTCAGCCATCTAGACCTAACAACCGGTGTGCATCTGGATCCAAGCTCCCAGAGTGCAGTCCCGGACCTGGGGGCCGGGGGTCCCCGAGTCCCGGACCTCTACAAGAGGACACTTCGAACCCCTCCGGGAGGGTCCGAACCATCCAGCATCCGGTCTACATCATCAGCGAGGTCCTCCACGATGCCAAGGTAAGATATCTGGAGGTGCACAAGCTGCTCTATACAGTCCTAGTTGCATCAAGAAAGATGCGCCATTACTTCTAAGCCAATAATACAATAGCCGATGACCTGTCAATGAAGGCTTCCACTTGGGCTCCGGTGCCTGAGGGGGTATTTGAAAGGAAGTTGTTGTGACCTACCGCCTGGCCGACCGAACCAGGCGAAGGGGGCGGGACCAACACCTCAAAGCTGGCGGTCCCCGCGGCCATGTTACCGTGGCGCCCGCCAAGGATCGTAAACGTCACCGGGCACTCCGTGCAACCCGACGCTCAAGATCCAAGTGGTCAAGTAGATCCTGACGCATGGATCACGGAGATCTGGGACTACTTGAAAGATAATTTCCTTCCCGATGAATGTGTATCTGCTAAACGGGTTACTCGGTTGGCTAAGAGATACACGGTGGTAGAAGGGGATCTCTACAGGCGTGGCGCTAATGGCGTCCTATTGCGGTGCATTACCCGGGAGGAGGGCGGCGACCTGCTCGCAGAGATCCATGGAGGCGAGTGTGGGAACCATGCATCTTCCCTCACGCTGGTCAGTAAAGCCTTTTGGCATGGATTTTACTTGCATACAGCTCTCCAGGATGCCGTCGACCTGGTTAAGAGATGCAAGGCCTGCCAGTTCCACGCTAAGCAGATCCACACACCAGCGCAGACGCTGCAGATGATCCCGCCCTCGTGGCCCTTCGCTGTGTGGGGGCTGGACATCCTGGGACCATTTCCCAGATCAGTCTGAGGGTACGGGTACCTCTACATCGCTGTAGACAAGTTCACCAAGTGGCCTGAAGCTACCCCTGTAGTGACTATTAACAAGCAATCAGCGGTCAAGTTCTTCAAGTCCATCATCTGCCGGTTCAGGGTCCCAAACATAATCATCATCGACAACGGGACCCAGTTCACCAGTACAGTATTCCAAAACTGCTGCAAAGACCTCGGCATCCAAGTTAGCTATGCTTTTATTGCTCACCCAGAGAGTAACGGTCAAGCCGAGAGAGCAAACGCCGAGATACTCAGGGGACTCAAAACACGCACCTACAACAGCTTGAAGAAGCGCGGTGCCAATTGTGTTGAAGAGCTTCTGTGTGCACTGTGGGCTAGCCGGACGTCCCTCAATCTCTTGAAAGGGGAAACACCCTTCATCCTGGTGTATGGGGCTGAGGCCGTCCTCCTCCGGGAAATCACCATGGGCTCATCCCGTGTCCGAGCGCACGACAAAGCCATGTAGGATCAGCTCCGGCGTGAAGATATCGACCTTGTCGATGAGCGGAGGTGGCAAGCAGCTGTCCAAAATGCGTAATACCGTCAAGCGCTCCGGCGTCATCAGCAGCGGTTCGTGCGGAGTAGACAGCTCGAGGTGGGTGTCCTGGTTTTTGGCGAATACTTTCTCGAGAACAAATTCTCCCCCAGCTAGGAGGGCCCCTTCTGAGTGACACACGTATGCCGCCCCAGGAGCGTCCGCCTAGCCATGGAGGACGGGATTCCTCTACCCAATCTGTGGAACATAGAGCACCTCTATAAGTTCTATCCTTAGCACAGCGGTGGGGTTTTATTTTCTCTGGAAGGGTGTCATAGTGCCTAGGAACAACGCTTAGAACAGCCAAGCCCTGGAGGAGTCCTGCTACTCTAGTTATCTGGGGCGGGTCCCTGCCTTCTAGTACGGCCTTTTTCCTCATATGAGGGGAGCCTGAAGTGAGAAAATTTTGCCTTGCCCTATGCATTCTCCCTTTACAGTTTGTGCTTACTCATGCATATCAACTATAAACGGGCAAGCCACGTGTCCTTGGCCCTGAGGTCAGCTCTGGGGCTGCCACGTGCGCTTGAGTTCCGGAGCCGACGCGTGCCCTGGGCTCCGGTCCGAAGCCTCCCCACTGAGGTGGAACCCAGAGCTGCCACGCATCTCCTGGCTCAGAGCCTCCTCCCTGCTGAGGATAGCTCCGGAGCTCACACGTGCCCTGGGCTGCGGTCCTAAGCCTCCCCGGTGAGGAAAGGTCCGGAGCTGCCACGTGTCTCCTGGCTCAAAGCCTCCTCTCCGCTGAGTATAGCTCCGGAGCTCACACGTGGCCTAGGCTCCGGTCCAAAGCCTCCCCGCTGAGGAGAGGTTCGGAGCTGCCACGTGTCTCCTGGCTCAGAGCCTCCTCCCCGCTGAGAATAGCTCCAAAGCCCACACGTGCTCTGGGCTCCGGTCCAATGCCTCCCCGCTGAGGTAAGGTCCGGAGCTGCCACATTTCTCCTGGCTCAGAGCCTCCTCCCCGCTGAGAATAGCTCCGGAGCTCGCACGTGCCATGGTGTAACACCCTAAATTTCACTACCATGCATTGCATACATTTTTCATGTAGAGAAGCATTTAAAAAGAAGTAGAAATGGAGAAAGAACCATAGAAATGGAAAAAGAACCATAGAAATGGAGGAAGAACCATAAAAATGGAGAAAGAACCCTAGAAATGGAGAAATAAATATAGAAATGGAGAAAGGAATGTAGAAATGGAGAATGGAACATAGAAATGGAGAGAAATGGAAATAAGATAGATAAATTGAGCAATTCCAAATTTCCCCAAATTCCAAATTTTCCCTAAATCTCCACAATCTCCCCAAATTCCCCTAGGGGGGAACTCCCCCCACATTTGGGGGAAATTTTCCCCCAAATTGGCCGCAGCCCTAGAGGGGGGGGAAACCCTAGGACTCTTGGGATGAGGCCCATCTTGTTAGGACTCTCCTTTTTCACCCCTTATAAATACAACCCCCAGCCCCCCCCCTACACCTTTGGCCGCCGCTCCCTACAAACTCGCCGAGTTGCCCCCTGCCCCTTCCCAACTTGCCGAGTTGCCCCCCCCCCCTTGCCAGAGTTTGGTCGCCGTCGAGCCCTGCCAACGAGCCCCGCCGATGAGCCCCGTCGTGGAGCCCCGCCATCAAGACCTGCCGTCAATCCCCGTCACGCCTCACCGTCGCCGGAGAAGAAGCCCGACGATCTGCCCTACCATAATTCCCCACAGAAAAATCCCCCGCTGCTGCCGTTGCTAGGAGGACGGCCCTGCCACAAGGAGGAAGTGAGGTAGGTCTTCATTACCCATCTTATGACGTCGCCTCTGTTTCTACGCATCCGTTTTCTTTGCCCCCTTCGAGCAGAAACTTTTGCGTGTGTACAGATCGTGTTTTGGATGATTTTTGACGATGGAATTGATCTACATATTGTGTCAAGATCATTACCACGTCCACACTTGATCCCTAGACCCTTGTTCATCATAAAACCCCATTAAAGCCCATTAAAACATGCAAGAACACGCACAAACTGGTTTTATAAAACTGCACTATAGGATTTGCATTCATCTACCCCATTGCATCTTGAGTAAAGTTTGTGCATGATGATTGATTGCTGTAGATTTTTTATGTGTGTGGCCCTGAGTAGAAGGACAAGCTCAAGAGGCCGTCTACGAGGAACTACATCATCAAGACTTCGAGACGCTTGAGCAACACGAGCCACGGGAGCAAGGCAAGTGCCCCTTGACCATATTGATCTCATGTTTTGAAACTGTTTTGTTTGCGAAAACATGTATGCTTGAGTCAACTTGATGGGACACCCTTTTATAGGAGTTTACTAGTCTTTTTAACCATCTTTGTTGCCGGGAAAGTTGATGAGTTGGGTATGGTCATTTTTCCTTTTTGCTTCGCTCAATTTACGGGATACGGGAAGCTGGATTAAAATATTGTTAGCTACTGCACTCATATGAATAATGATGATGAGAACTTGATAATGTTGATGAGCATGGAATCAGGGAGATCTAGGCAAGCTTGGTTCGTGGATGTTGCTGGGTTTGCTTGCTGTAGATCTAAGGACCGGTTCATGCGAGCACATGCCAGGAATACAGTGCCACCACAAGGCCAAATATGGGTGCGGCTTGACTGACTAATTAGGTGTGTTGCTAGCTTGTTATGGACCGTTGGATGGCGCGGGGAATGGGAGTCGAGAGGGACTGCCCTGGGAACTGCATGGCACAAGAGGGGGGCCCGTGGGTGGGAGAATGGAGATTCGAGCCTGCCGGTGAAACCTCAGTGGGTCCGTACATCCTAGTAGCCACTTTGTAAAGGCAATTTTTTGATCTGTTGGCCATACACCGACGGTTGTGTACTGGTATAATGGAGGTTTCTCTAGTTGCCGACGGGTGACGAAATCACGAACTTGTGGGTAGAGTGGTGCCACCTCTGCAGAGTGTAAAACTATCATGATAGCCATGCTTCCGGTCACAAGCACCTGGCCAACTTCCATGATTAGAGGCAAAACATGGGATGGATATTTGGTTATGGTCATTGGGATTGGTTTCAGGACTGTTTTGAGTCATGACAATGAGTTTGGTTTCGGTTATATGAATATGAGATGGTTATGAATATTTATGAGTATGAGATGAACTTGAGAAAGATTATTGGCTGGTTGAGACTTGATAAATGATGAATTATGATGAAAGAATGTTGCTGATTTACTTGGTTATATTGGGATTTAACTCATCTAGAAATAGTTGCTGTTTTTACCATGTTTATGAAATAAAATTTGCTTGCTGCAATGAGCCTTTTTATTGCTTACCTTGTTGTAAGCTACATGTCATACTTTTCCCACACTTGCTGAGTATGACATGTACTCACCCTTGCATTTCCACATATACATCAGCTACAGGAGAAGAGTACTTCGAGGAACATGTGGAGTACTAGGCGTGCGCACTACCGTCAACATGCCTGTGGAGTTGAAGTTGGAGCCTGCTGTCTTAGCCATTTTCCGCTGTTGTTTAGAGTCTTCCGCTGCTAAATAAATTGGATATTCATGAGTGAGGCACTAAGTCATTGTAATAAAGTACTTGAACACTATTTGATCATGGTTATATTCTGAGTTTAGTTTGTGGAATACATGTGTATGTGTGATGAACATCCTGGGCACACATATGCATTCACTTGGTTCATTTTTCGGAACCGGGTGTCACACCTGGGCTCCAAAGCCTCCCCGCTGAGGTAAGGTCTGGAGCTACCACGTGTCTCCTGGCTCAGAGCCTCCTCCCCGCTGAGGATAGCCCGGAGCTCACACGTGCCCTGGGCTCCGGTCCAAGCCTCCTCGCTGAGGTAAAGTCTGGAGCTGTCACGTGTCACCTGGCTCTATAGCCTTGACCCTGCTAAGAAGAGTTCCGGAGCTGACATGTGCCCTGGTCTCGAGACAGTCTCCCCACTGAGGTAAGGTCTGGAGCTGCCACATGTCTCCCTGGGACAAGCTGAAAACAAGGGCCGAACTTCCCTCGAGTCCTTGCGCTGCCAAGAACTCGGAAGGAGTGGTAGCCACACTGCTGGAGCGCCCTGGGTCCTTACGCTGCTAAGGACCTGTAGGAACAAGCTCAGGACATCGGCAAAGAGCTATCCACGTCGGCTAAGTCATTTCGGACCCTTGCGCTGCCAAGGGTCTGAAGTCTACATTGACAACTCAGGACAATACAAGACTTGAAACAAAGAATTTTCATTAATGACAGAGTTCCAGCATACAAAAGGGGATATAAGGAAACTAAGGAACTTAGCAGCTGCAAGTTGAGCAATATCCTGGCCATGTCATACTTGGTTGTCCCCCAAGCCAATCTTTGCGCAGAGAGACGGTCACCTGCTATAATACCAAGGACATAAGCAAACGTATCGGTCTGACGCCTCAGTTCCCGTCAGGCATCACCGATCTGCTGCACCAAGGCAACGGTGACATCCAGTGTTGTGTGGGCCAAATGCCATCTATGGCAGATCTGATTGTCCACAACAGTGCCTGGCGGAGGAAGGCCTGACCACTCTGGACTTAACCTTCTTCCGGTGCCGGAAGATCACCCTTCTTCGGAAAGGCGCCTAGAGGACATGCCCTACACGACACCGGCGTAGAGACTATTTGAAGTCGAGGATCCTGTCCCCGACGGCTTCCCTCACCATCGGCGTGCCATTTGGATGGCTTGTGCTTCCATCCGGGACCGTCAAGGAGAAGGACGCCTTAGAGAGCCACACCGAAGGCCGCACACACACAAACATCTCGCAAAGTGGATGAAGACAGCTACCGGCGTAAGAGCATCAGGTGGTCGAGAGTGCTGGGAAGCGGAGGCTTCCAGCGTGCAAGAGGAGAACAAAGGCCACATGATGAAGGAGGGTTCCACCCAACACCGGAAGGCCTCCTTTTATACACATCCGCGACCTCTGGCAGGGCAACTGGTGCGACGATTGGGCTTCCACCTCTGCACGCTGTGGGTTATTTGCCTCCCCCAACGATGCGTAGGATCCAGGTCCACCCGTCAGACACTAGGGGCTGGGCGGATAACCTCTCTAGAACCTCCAGCGGTTCCCGAGGAGAGCGGTGCGACCAACCCATTGGTTGGGGCAGTAAGTGCCTCGAGGCAGCCCCTCGGGCACGACGCCTCGACACTCACCTCCCCCTTTGATGGGTAGGACCCAGGTCCACCCGTCAGATGCTGGGGGCCAGGTGAGTAACATCTCGGGAACGTCCGGCGGTTCCCGAGAAGAGTGGCACGGTGGAGCTGTAGCGACCATCCTGTTGGTTGCCGCAGTAAGTGCCGCGAGGCAACCCCGCGAGCACGTCGCCTTGGAACTTGCGCCCCAATGATGGGTAGGATCCAGGTCCACTAGTCAGACACTGGGGGCCAAGCGAGTAACATCTCGAGAACGTCCGGCGGTTCCCGACGACAGCAGTGCGGTAGACCTGCGACCCATGGGCTGCTGCAGTAATTACCCCGAGGCAACCCCTCGAGTGCGTCATCCTGACCCGTCAATCAAGAGTATACACAACAACACGCTGCTGCTTTGTAGGATCGAAGTACACGTGTAAAGCCGTGACTTGATCGTTTGAAGGCACATCGTAAGGCTTGTACACCTTTTCCCATATTGCAAAGCCTTGGGCCTGGATGAAAGCTTCCATGCGTGCCTTCCAAGCCTGAAAATCAATACCACTAAACACACAAGGTTTGGCGGAGTATTTCTCCATGATGATTAGTCAAAAAACGTGCAAATCACAAAGATTAGAGCAACCTGGCTCTGATACCAATTGTAGGATTGATGTACACGTGTAAAGCTACCAGAGGTGGGGGGTGAATGGTAGATAAAAACTTTTCAGCGGAAGCAATAAAACACCCCTAAGCAGAAAACCGATCTGTTAAAGAAACCGTGTGTGCGACTAATCTAAACGTGTTCAACTGTGAAAAAACTAGTATAGATTGTAGAGAATCAAGTCACGAAGACTTCACAACAAGAATCATGAAAATCCATTGAGAGAAACTAAAGTTACGATCAAAAGATCGAACAAAGGTCAATCTGTCCTACGCGAGAAAAACAGTTCTGGAATAATGCAAATAAACTCGTGTAGATCAGAAACCACAAATTCAATGACCGTGAAATTTTCACAGATGATAGATAATCGAGTTGTGAAGACAACCCAAAAAGAATCACATCAATTGGATCTTTAAAACTCGAGTTATGATAAAACCACCGAAGCAAGGTAGTGCTGAACAGAAACTCGACGAGAAAAACTTGTCTGAAACAAGTCGGACGAACAAGGCACAAAGGTTCCTTTAGAATACGAATGTTATTTATCAAAACACAAGAGGAACAGCCCCAAAGTCGTACCCACATGAGCCTTGGCCTCCCTTGCTTATATAACCAGCCCTAATGCCAACCCAATTCAAACTAGGACTCCTACTCCTACTTGGATTCAAACTGTAACTTTCCAATACTGCTCAAGACTCTTCTACACGCAGATAGAAGCAATCTTAAGACTTCCAAACACCTTAGTAACGTCCCAAACATTCCTAAAACAACTAAAATTCGTGACCCACACGAAATCCTATCATAACCAACTGAAAACTTTCCATATTTGAGTCAAACACGACTCGGCCGCAGCCTGAGTCCATAACCTAGTCGGTTGGACCTTTCCGACCAATTCTTTACGTCCACATCTCTTCATCACGCCTTGGAACCATGCAGCCACTTCCATGAACTCCTTGCACACGTGCAAACATCTTCCAACGACGTCCAAGATACCTTCATATGCATTGTTTTTGATTCAAACATACTGCGCAACCTCCCGATCCACCCAACCACAATTCCTCCCGAACTTGGTTGTTGAACCTCATTTTCTCCCTAAGACTAGATCAATGGATCCTGTCACCAGCCATGTCTTGAACTCAAGCAACACCTGCACATGAATAAACAACCAATACCTCCGAGCACAAGTCCTCGACTTGACTCTCGTTAGTTCCGAAACTACAACATCTTACGTGAGCAACTCACATAAGCATGTTGTAAACCATAGAAAAATGATATCAGCCATAACCACCAAAACACACCAAAAACTTAGTAAAATAATACTAAGCAAACTTTCCATAAGAGTAAAGCAAGTTCGAAACATTGCAAGTTAAAAGCAGAACCATTGCAATCATGCTCCGAACCTTACCAAAGCTAACCGGACCTTGAACCGGAGCACCAAAGCTAGTCGGACCTAGCGCCGGAGCTTACTAAAGCTTAGTCGGACCTAGCACCGAACTTACCAAAGCTAGTCAGACCTAGCACCGGAGCTAGCAAAAATAAGTCGGACCTAGCCAAAATTAGTAAGACCTAGACAAAGCAAGTCGGACCTTATGTCGGACCAATGGTCGGACCTTGCAGGAGCTCGGACCTAGAGTCGGACCTTGTTAAAAAGGTGTTTTGGTAATATTCAAAACTTTTATCATCAAATCCAATGTATTCAGCACACATAGGTCTCACATGCTTTGACTGACAAATATGCCCACTACGCCAAGGATGTGCAGTTTTTCCATCTCCTAGGTACAACCACGCGCCCACTACGAAAAAATCTCGTCACCACTTCGGTCTCCAGAGTGCAGATTCAAAACCGCCACGCGGGAGAGATGGAGGCCCCACCTACAGGCTCGTTGCCTCCCTCAAGATGGGCCTAGGGGCCAGTGTCGGTACCCTGCAGACATGGTACCCTCGTATAGTGGGTAAAAGACAGCCTGGGCCCCACCTCCCTGTTGAGACGGGCCTTGGCGTAGTCACGTGTCCTTGGCCCCAAGGTCAGCCCTAGGGCTGCCACGTGCGCTTTAGCTCTGGAGATGACACATGCCCTGGGCTCCAATCCGAGCCTCCCCGTTGAGGTGAGGTCCGGAGGTGCCACGTGTCCCCTCGCTCAGAGCCACCTCTTTGCTGACGATAGCTCCGGTGCTAACACGTGCCCTGGGCTTTGGTTCGAGCCCCCCCATTGAGGTGAAGTCCGGGGCTGCCACATGTCCCCTGGCTCAGAGCCACCTCCCTACTGAGGACAGCTCCGGTGCTGACACGTGCCCTGGGCTCTGGCCCGAGCCTCCATGCTGAGGTGAGGTCCGGAGCTTCCACGTGTCCCCTGGCTCCAAGCCCGTCGATAAGAGATCCAGAGCGGCCACGTGCCCCATGATCCATCATGGGCCATGGGTTGATGAAGTCAAGAAGGAAGTGCGCTGTCAAGCTTCGCATTTAAGGCTCACGCCTTCCCCAAAAGCATGGCGCACTACACACGCCTTCGTCCTCTACCCGTTCACCAGTACTTTGACAAGACAGGACGGCAAGGCGTGACAGCAGTACAGTGCCGCCCAATGGCACGAAGCTGCCCAAGCAGGGCGAGAAGATGCGGCGACAAGACGGCGTCTTCATCATCCCCTGACACACGCTCAGGGGCGCTCAGCGCGCCAGGCGGCGGGACTTAACTCCCCTGACGACCACTCTACTCAGAGGACAAAGCCCTAGATCATGTATAGGGTTCACATGGCTTTGGGGCCACCTATCGGGCCCCAAGCCTCATTGTAACCATCCCGGCCTTGGACTATAAAAGGACCGAGGTGACCACCCAACAAAGGGTTCGCATTCCAGATCCCGCAATGCACAAGCACACGCGTTCAAGCAATAGATCAAGCACTCCCGTGGACGTAGGGTATTACGCTCCGGCGGCCCGAACAACGTAAATCTCGGTGTTCATCTGCTCGCTCGAGCCCAGGTCGCATGAGGGCGCCAAGCCCCCTCCGATAAAAGAACCTCGGGGCTGCTTCCGAGCTTGCCGGGAGGAGTGTCGCGGCTCATGCACTCTGACACCCCCCATCCGCGAGCCATTCATGGTTTGGAGGGGTTGGGTCGATCAGGGGCTTGCCTCGGTGGCTGAGCCCCCGAGCCCAGTGAGCTGCCTAATGGGTGGAGCCGAGTGAAACCCATTCACCCCGTTTTAGCGGGCATATTCACCTTACATGAACATACAACCTTCATTATATTTGATTCTGGGGCCACCCACAATCTCATTAGCAAATATTTTGTGCTGAAGCATCATCTTCCATTCAGCACGGTCAAAAGAAGAAGTGCGATGCATGCGTATTCTCTTGATCTTTTCTCATTTTTTTATTTGAACATAAAAACTCAACATGTGAGTTGATTACTTGATTAATTCTTTATGATTAAAAGCCATTGTGAGCATGCAACAAGTTCAAAATAGCAAGAAAGTTTGACCATGACCAGATTTAGTGTATGTAATTATTACAATTACTAGACATGGTGAAAACTACAAAATGTATAACACGAGTAATGTAGTAAGAACTTTCAGCATGAAAAAGGAATCACAAAGTCATATATGCATGAAATACTATGCTCAAATTATTTTAATTTCAGATTCACACATAGACTTCCCAAGTTTCAAAATTCTCCCTCAATTTAAGCCATGAGGATGCATAACCCCTATTTCACTATGAATGTAACAAAAACGAGTGAAATCCAAAGATTTTGTAAAAATGTCAGCCAATTGTTGTTCGATATCTACATGGTGAAGCACAATGTTCCCTTTTTTGACATTATCACGGAGAAAGTGATACCTAATGTCAATGTGCTTAGTTCTCGAATGTTGCACGGGGTTTTTAGCAATGCAAATGGCACCAGTGTTATCAGAAAACAGTGGAACACTATCTAGATCAACCCCATAGTCCTTAAGTGTTTGAACAATCCAAAGAGTTTGTGAGCAAGCACTAGCAGCAGCTACATATTCAGATTCGGCTGTGGATTGTGCAACTGAACTTTGTTTTCTAGAGGACCATGCAACAAGTGAATTACCAAGAAAATGACAAGCACCAGAAGTACTTTTCCTATCAATCCTACAACCCCCAAAATCAGCATCGTAAAAAGATTTCAAAGTAACGGTTGAGGAAGAAGGAAGAAAAATGCCAAATTCTTGAGTTCCATGTAAGTACCTGAGAATCCTTTTGACGGCTTAACGATGTGAAGCACGTGGGGAGGCTTGAAACCATGCACAAAGACATACGCTGAATTGTATGTTCAGCCTTGATGCCGTGAGATACGAAAGTGATCCGATCATTCTTCTATATTCTTTTTGAAACGGGATCACAATCTTCATCAAGTTCAAGTGTTGTTGCTGTTCCCATTGGTGTCCGAAGAGGCTTGCTTTTGTCCACGTTGAAGCGCCTTAGGAGGTCTTTTGTATACTTTGTTTGGTGCACAAAGGTACCCTCCTTGGTTTGCTTGATTTGCAGCCCCAAAAAGTACGTGAGTTCTCCCATCATACTCATCTCAAATTTTGAACTCATCATAGCTGAAAACTTGGACACAAGATCATGAGAAGCACAACCAAAGATAATATCATCCACATACACTTGAACGAATAATGAGTCATTGCCATGCTTAAGCACAAAAAGAGTTTTATCAACCTTGCCCATGGTAAACCCCTTTTCAAGTGAGAATGTTTTTAACCTATCATACCATGCTCTAGGGGCTTGTTTGAGACCGTACAAGGCTTTGGACAGTTTGTAAACATGATTAGGAAAATTTGGATTTTCAAAACCAGGTGGTTGTTTGACATAAACCTCCTCATCTATGTAGCCATTAAGAAAAGCACTTTTAACATCCATTTGATATAGCTTAAAACCTTTAGATGCAGCAAAAGCTAACAAAATTTTCATCAAAATCTAGACCTTCAACTTGTGTGAAACCTTGAGCAACCAACCTAGCCTTATTCCTAACCACAACCCCATCCTCACTTTGTTTATTTTTAAACACCCATTTAGTTCCAATTAAAGTGTGACCTTGAGGTGAATGTACAAGTTTCCAAACATTATTTCTTTCAAAATTTTCTAACTCTTCTTGCATGGCAATAATCCAAGATTCATTAGTGAGTGCGTGTGATATATCTTTGGGTTCAAAAGAAGCAACAAAAGCAGAATGGGCATGAGAATTGGGGTCGAAAAACCTGGATCTTGTAACTCGTTCATGCAAGCTTCCAATAATTTGTTGTGGAGGATGACTTTTGAGAATTCGGAGGGGAGTGGACACTTCACAAGCTTCTTCTTCTTTATGTTCATCACAAATAGATGAGCTTGTGACGTGAGGAGAATCTGGACCAGCAATGGTGGTCGTCGGTGCTGGCTGTGAATCAAGATAAGGAGCTGGAACAATGTCATTAGCTGCTGAATTTTTGGGCAGCAGCACCACTTCTTCCTCTTCTTCAACGAAAATACTCTCCCCCTGCGGATATGGATCCGGACCTGCAATATTTGAACTAGTACCTGGGCTAGCTTCATCAAAAGAAATCTCACAAGTCTCCACAATTTTGTTAGTATCAAGTAAAAGCACACGGTAGCCTCTAGTATGAGATGGATAACCAAGAAACATGCCATCAACAGATCTAGCTTCAAATTTATCAAGATTACCATGTTTCTTAACAAAGCATTTGCAACCAAAGACCCTAAAGTGTGTGACACTAGGTCTATGTCCAAACCTGAGCTCATATGGTGTTTTACCTAGCTTAGCACGCAAGAAAACACGATTTGAGACATAACAAGCGGTTGCAATTGCATCAGCCCAAAATTTCCTAGGAGTTTGATATTCATCAAGTATAGTCCTAGCCATCTTAACTAAGGTTCTGTTCTTTCTCTCTACAACACCGTTTTGTTGAGGTACATATGGTGAAGAAAATTGATGATTTATTGCATTTTCAGCACAAAAGTGATCAAACGATTGATTTTTAAATTCGGTTCCATTATTACTTCTAATTGCTCTTAAAGATCCTGGGTGATCAATTGATAATCTAAGAAATAAAGTTCTAAAGTGACTAAAAGCTTCATTCTTAGATGCCATAAAGTAAACCCAAGAGTATCTAGAATAGTCATCAACAATCACAAGAACATACCATTTACCTCCGAAGGATTAAACACGTGAAGGCCCTACGGTATCAAGGTGTAAAAGTTGACCCGGTTCAGTTGTCATAGTCATTGTGAGAGGAGCATGTGAACCTGCAACCATCTTAGCATGTCTACAAGAAGAGCACATAATTTCTTTGTCCCCTTTAAGCTTAGGCAGCCCATGTATGCGATCAAGAGCACTAACACGCGTGAGATGATCAGAGCCTACATGACCAAGTCTACGATGCCAAAAATATAAATCTTTGGAATCATTTGCAACTAGACATCTATGCTTAGAGGAAGACATATCAAAATCAGCTTTAAAAACTCTTCCAAACCAAGACATGTTAAAAATAAGCTCACTATTTGAACCTACAACTTTGCAGCAGTTTTTATTGAAAATAATTTCCAGATTTTCATCTAGCAATTGTGAAACAGAAAGCATGTTGTATTTCAAATTTTTTACAAGTGCCACATCCTTCAAAATGTAGTGATCATTTACTCTAACCGAACCCTTAGCAATTATAGGAGTTGAAGAATTATCGGCAAAAGTAACATTCTCTACACGTGACACAAAAGAGAGAGAGGAGAACCATTCTTTGTAACCGGTCATGTGGCATGAGCAAGCTGAATCCACAATCCAAATGTTCTCCTTCCTCAAGCGTGTAACCTACATAGAAGCACAATACGTCGATGACTCAATACTGGGGTTAGTTAAAAGGCATTTAGGAATCCAGTATTGAGTCACACGACGTCCAGCAGGAATAACATGCGAAAGGTGAGATAAAACAGCAGGTTTATGAGTCAAAGTTTGAGATTTTTTGTTCTTAACTACTGACCTATGAAGTGTTACTTGTGTAGCACGAAAATTAGTAACTCCGGAGGCAAAAACAGAAGGTCCGGACGCAAAAACTGAAGCTCCGGAGGCAAAAACTGAAGCTCCGGAGGTAAACTTTGAATATTTCTGACTCATAACAGCAGGTTGCATGTTCCTGACATTCGGTTTATTATGTGCAGCAAATTTTGCATGAGAGTTATAAGATCTAGCTTGCATTCTTTCCTTTTTATGTTGTTTAGCTAGTCTATAACAAAAATATATGACATGACCATCTCTACCACAATAGGTACAATGAAATTTAACTTTGTGTTCATGTCTAGATGAACATGCAATATGCTTATTTGAGACCGAATGTGACAACACTCCTGCAGATTTAAAAACCACTTCTTTTTGTTTAGGAACTGTTTGAATCAAACCACTTCCTAATGATTTTACAATTTTAGGTGGATGTTTCTTAGCATGAGCATGTGAATCAAAACCTAAACCAGTTTTATCATTGCAAGACTTGGAAGAATTCAGCAGCAAGTTTAGGTTCTTATTCCCATTACAAAACCGATCTAATGTCCTATGCATGTTATCAAGTTTATTTGATAGATCAAGACAATTTTCACATGAAGTTTATCCTTTTAATTTGCAATTGGAACAATATTTAACTTCATGAGAACGTAAAGCATTGTTCAATATAGAAATTTCTTTCATAGCATCTTGTAGTTTCTTATCAAGATCATCGCAAGTAGAACAATGCAAATCAATTGTAGAACAACAAGCATCTTTCAAGTTTTTATCATTAAGTGCAGCAAGCTTTTTGTTCTTTTCGATTTCAAGTTGAAGTTTATCAAGTGTGGAGGTGTGTGCACTTCTTAGAGAGGACAATTGTTCATATATTAAATCACATGAGGAACAAGAATCATCACTAGGAATCAAGGATTTTAAACGATTAATTTCAGATTCTAGTGACTCAATTTTAACAGCATTGTCCCTAAGCTTTTTGTCCTTTTTCTTAACAATAATAGTGGCACGAGAAATAGCATCACACATTTCTTGGCCAGTAGGACATACTTCTTCGTTGTCATTGTTGTGGTCTGCATCCTCCATACTTGATTTTGATTTGCCCGCCATGAAGCACAAGTTGCCATATCATCTTCATCTTCATCACTTCCAAAACCTACATCACTCAAGCCAAGTTCTTGAAATGCGGTGATGAAACTGTTTATCAATTTGCGTCCTGTAAAACCCTTCTTTTTCTTGTTGGTGTATCCAAAAGAGGACTTAACTTTATTCTGCTTTTCATCACGGTTAGAAGGACCTGAAAGGTTAGGGCAATCTGTACGAAAGTGTCCTGTCTTACCACATTCAAAGCATCGTTGAGGTCCGAAGCTTCCTCTCCTTCTAGTTCTCATATTTTGCAATGCTTTTGAGAACCTAGTAGAAAGAAGTACTAGCTCCTCCTCTGGAAACTCCTCAATCTGTTCCAGGGTTAGTGAAGACAGCAAAGCAAGTGTATTGCTAGATGATTGGCCGAAGCTAGGCATATCACGTTGTGAGACAAATGCAATAGTCTTATTTGGGTTCTTACGTGATATAATGTCAATTTCATGAGTTTTTAGCTTAGAATAAAGCACATCTAATGTAAGAGTACTCATGATAGTGGATTCGTGTATGGATGTTACTTTCATCTCCCAAATTGACATGTCTAATGCACTTAGTAATTGCCTAGCATTTTTCAGCATCTGAAAAATTAACATTGATGCTACGCAAGTTGGTGAGAATTTTATTAAAGCGAGCAAAGATGTCATCAATGGACTCACCGGGTTGCATCTCAAAGCGCATGTATTCTTTCTTGAACATATCCTGTCTTACCTCCTTGATTGTGTTAGATCCTTCGTGGTAGTCACAAAGTGCTCTCCACACATCGTACGCAGATCGGAGGTGTGCAACACGGTCGAAGTCGCTCTGAGTTAGTCCTCGTATGACCAAGTTCCGAGCCTTGTTGTTGTTGTCGACATCTCTCATGTTTGTAGCGGTGAATTGATCATTTGAAGGCACATCGTAAGGCTTGTACACCTTTTCCCATATTGCAAAGCCTTGCACCTGGATGAAAGCTTCCATGCGTGCCTTCCAAGCCTGAAAATCAATACCACTAAACACACAAGGTTTTGCGGAGTATTTCTCCATGATGATTAGTCAAAACACGTGCAAATCACAAAGATTAGAGCAACCTGGCTCTGATACCAATTGTAGGATCGAATTACACGTGTAAAGCTACCAGAGGGGGAGGGGTGAATGGTAGATAAAAACTTTTCAGCGGAAGCAACAAAACACCACTCAGCAGAAAACCGATCTGTTAAAGAAACCGTCTGTGCGACTAATCCAAACGTGTTCAACTGTGACAAAACTAGTATAGATTGTAGAGAATCAAGTCACGAAGACGTCACAACAAGAATCATGAAAATCCGTTGAGAGAATCTCAAGTTACGATCGAAAGATCGAACAAAGGTCAATCTGTCCTACGCGAGAAAAACAGTTCTGGAATACTGCAAAGAAACTCGTGTAGATCAGAAACCACAAATTCAATGACCGTTAAATTTTCACAGATGATAGATAATCAAGTTTTGAAGACAACCCAAAAAGAATCACATCAATTTGATCTGTAAAACTCGAGTTATGATAAAACCACCGAAGCAAGGTAGTGCTGAACAGAAACTCGACGAGAAAAACTTGTCTGAAACAAGTCGGACGAACAAGGCACAAAAGTTCCTTTAGAATACGAATTTTATTTATCAAAACACAAGAGGAATAGCCCCAAAGTCGTGCCCACACGAGCCTTGACCTCCCTTGCTTATATAACCAGCCCTAAGGCCAACCCAATTCAAACTAGGACTCCTACTCCTACTTGGATTCAAACTGTAACTTTCCTATACTGCTCAAGACTCTTCTACACGCAGATAGAAGCAATCTTAAGACTTCCAAACACCTTAGTAACGTCCCAAACATTCATAAAACAACTCAAATTCGCGACCCACACGAAATCCAATCATAACCAACTCAAAACTTTCCATATTTGAGTCAAACACGACTCAGCCGCAGCCTGAGTCCATAACCTAGTCGGTTGGACCTTTCCGACCAATTCTTTACATCCACATCTCTTTATCACGCCTTGGAACCATGCAGCCACGTCCATGCACTCCTTGCACACGTGCAAACATCTTCCAACGACGTCCAAGATACCTTCATATGCATTGTTCTTGATTCAAACATACTGCGCAACCTCCCGATCCACTCAACCACAATTCCTCCCGAACTTGGTTGTTGAATCTCATCTTCTCCCTAAGACTAGTTCAATGGATCCTGTCACCAGCCATGTCTTGAACTCAAGCAACACCTGCACATGAATAAACAACAAATACTTCCGAACACAAGTCCCCGACTTGACTCTCGTTAGTTCCGAAACTACAACATCTTACGTGAGCACCTCACATAAGCATGTTGTAAACCATAGCAAAATGATATCAGCCATAACCACCAAAACATACCAAAAACTTAGTAAAATAATACTAAGCAAACTTTCCATAAGAGTAAAACAAGTTTGAAACATTGCAAGTTAAAAGCAGAACCATTGCAATCAAGCTCCAAATCTTACCAAAGCTAACCGGACCTTGAACCGGAGCTTACCAAAGCTAGTCGGACCTAGCGCCGGAGCTTACTAAAGCTTAGTTGGACCTAGCACGGAACTTACCAAAGCTAGTCGGACCTAGCACCGGAGCTAGCAAAAACAAGTCGGACCTAGCCAAAATAAGTCAGACCTAGACAAAGCAAGTCGGACCTTACGTCGGACCTATCATCAGACCTTGCAGGAGCTCGGACCTAGAGTCGGACCTTGTTAAAAAGGTGTTTTGGTAGTATTCAAAACTTTTATCGTCAAAGCTAATGTATTAGCACACATAGGTCTCACATGCTTTGACTGACAAATATGCCCACTACGCCAAGGATGTGCAGCTTTTCCATCTCCTTAGTACAACCATGCGCCCACTACGCAAAAATCTCGTCACCACTTCGGTCTATAGAGTGCAGGTTCAAAACCGCCACGCGGGAGAGATGGAGGCCCCACCTACAGGCTCGTTGCCTCCGTCAAGATGGTCCTGGGGGCCAGTGTCGGTACCCTGCAAACATGGTACCCTCGTATAGTGGGTAAAAGACAACCTGGGCCCTACCTCCCTGTTGAGACGGGCCCTGGCGTAGCCACGTGTCCTTGGCCCCATGGACAGCCCTGGGGCTGCCACATGCGCTTTAGCTCCGGAGATGACACATGCCCTAGGCTCCAGTCCGAGCCTCCCCGTTGAGGTGAGGTCCAGAGGTGCCACGTGTCCCCTGGCTCAGAGCCAACTCCCTGCTGAGGATAGCTCCGGTGCTAACACATGCCCTAGGCTTTGGTCCGAGCCTCCCTGTTGAGGTGAAGTCCTGGGCTGCCACATGTCCCCTGGCTCTGAGCCACCTCCCTTCTGAGGACAGCTCCGGTGTTGACACGTGCCCTGGGCTCTGGCCCGAGCCTCCATGCTGAGGTGAGGTCCAGAGCTTCCACGTGTCTTCTGGCTCCAAACCCATCGATAAGAGCTCCAGAGCGGCCACGTGCCCATGATCCATCGTGGGCCATGGGTCGACGAAGTCAAGAAGGAAGTGCGCTGTCAGGATTCGCATTTAAGGCTCGCGCCTTCCTCAAAAGCATGGCGCACTACACACGCCTTCGTCCTCTACCCGTTCGCCAGTACTTTGACAAGACAGGACGGCAAGGTGTGACAGCAGTACAGTGCCGCCCAACGGCACGAAGCTGCCCAAGCAGGGCGAGAAGACGCGGCGACAAGACGGCGTCTTCATCATCCCCTGACACCTGCTTAGGGGCGCTCAGCGCGCCAGGCGGCAGGACTTAACTCCCCCGATGACCACTCTACTCAGAGGACAAAGCCCTAGATCATGTATAGGGTTCACATGGCTTTGGGGCCACCTGTCAGGCCCCAAGCCTCATTGTAACCATCCCAGCCTTGGACTATAAAAGGACCGGGGTGACCACCCAGTAAAGGGTTTGCATTCCAGATCCCGCAATGCACAAGCACACACGTTCAAGCAATAGATCAAGCACTCCCGTGGACGTAGGGTATTACGCTCCAGCGGCCCGAACCACATAAATCTCGGTGTTCATCTGCTCGCTCGAGCCCAGGTCGCGTGAGGGCGCCAAGCCCCCTCCGATAAAAGAACCTCAGGGCTGCTTCCGAGCTTGCCGGGAGGAGTGTCGCAGCTCATGCACTCTGACACCCCCCATCGCGAGCCATTCATGGTTTGGAGGGGTTGGGTCGATCGGGGGCTTGCCTCGGTGGCTGAGCCCCCGAGCCCAGTGAGCTGCCTAATGGGTGGAGCCGAGTGAAACCCATTCACCCCGTTTTAGCGGGCATATTCACCTTACATGAACATACAACCTTCATTATATTCGATTCTGGGGCCACCCACAATTCCATTAGCAAATATTTTGTGCTGAAGCATCATCTTCCATTCAGCACGGTCAAGCATCCGTTTCATATCAACTCACCCGAATGTAGAATTTCAACTGATAAAGTTGTCTCCCGAGCATTTTTATGCATGGGTGGGAAGATTTATCCTGCAAGTCTCATTATCTTGGAGGATCAACGGATTGACCTCATATTGGGCATGTCATGGTTGACAAGTTATGGGGCTGTTTTCGATATCAGTTCACGGACTGTTCAACTAAATTTCCATGTCCATGGCGGCAACACTTTGAGTTTTGTGGATCCAGCACAACAAGTTGCTGCAGTGTATAATGTAGAAGCTGCTAAGTTGAGGATATTTCAGTGGTATGTGAGTATACAAACGTGTTTTCTGATGATTTACCGGGCATGCCGCTCGAACGTGATGTGGAGTTCAAAATTGAACTAGCACCAGGAACCACACCAATCTCTCGGCGGCCATATAAAATGGCACCGAAATAATTAGCAGAATTGAAGGAGAAGTTGAATGACCTCATCGACAAAGGTTTTATATGCCCAAGTTCATCACCTTGGGGCTGTTCTGCACTATTTGTAAAGAAGAAGGACGAAACATTGAGGCTATGTGTAGATTATCGTCACTGAATGCTGTCACTAAAAAGAATAAGTATCCACTACCGTGCATCGATATTCTGTTCGATCAACTAGTTGTTGCTAAGGTATTCTCAAAGATGTATCTTTGGTCGGGGTATCACAAGATAAAGATCCAGGCGGAAGATGTATCAAAGACGGCGTCTTGACAAGATATGGGATTTATGAATATCTTGTCATTTCTTTTAGATTAACCAATTCTCCGGCTCATTTTATGTATCCCATGAACTCTGTGTTCATACCGGAATTAGACAAGTTCGGCATGGTATTCATCAACGACATATTGGTTGATTCTAAATCAGAAGAAGAACACATTGAACATTTGCTTATTGTACTCCAACGATTGAGAGATCACAAACTGTATGCAAAGTTTGGCAAATGTGAGTTTTGGATCAGCCACGTGCCATTTCTTGGACATAATATTTCAGCAGAAGGCATCGCTGTAGATCCAAGTAAAATTGAACAAGTGCTGAATTGGAAATCTCCAACATCTGTTCATGAAGTTAGAAGTTTCCTAGGTTTAGCAGGTTATTACCAGAGATTCATTCCAAATTTCTCCAAAGTTACTAAACCTATGACGGAACTATCGAAGAAAAGCACCAAGTATAATTAGAGCCAATCATGTGAGCAAGCTTTTCAAACATTAGTGAAGCATCTCACCACAGCTCCAGTTTTGGCTCAGCCAGACACAACAAAACCATTTGATGTTTATTGTGATGCATCCGACATCGGCCTTGGTTGTGGGCTTATGCAAGAAGGACGCGTGGTCGCGTATGGATACCGACAACTAAGGGGTCATGAGCAGAATTACCCGATGCACGACTTTGAACTTGCTGCAGTGGTCCTTGATTTGAAAATGTGGAGACATTATTTACTAGGCAATCTAGTACATCTCTACACTGACCACAAAAGCTTAAAGTACATTTTCACACAAAAAGAACTGAATATGAGGTAGCGAAGATGGTTAGAATTTATCAAGGATTATGAAATTGAGATTCATTACCATCCGGAAAAAAAAGCTTAACCTCTAGCCGAAACCACAAACTTCTTTTCCACCTCAAGAACCGACGACTTAGAGCCCTAGCCCCAACTCACCGAGTAAGCCCATCGCCGGAGTTCAGTCGAGGAAGATCACCGGAAGGGAGCCCAACGATCTGTCTTGCTAAAAGAAGGACCCCGAGACCACAAAGAACATAAGGTAGGTATCTAATATCACCTTACGACATCATCGTGTTTTCTTTGCATCTGTTCTTCGATTCCTTTCGAACAGAAGCTTTCTCGTGGACAGATCACTTGTTGATCGGGTTGATCTAAAGACAAGATCATCGCCACGTACACATTTGATCAGAACACCTCTGTTCATCATAAAACCATGCAAGCCATGCAAGAATACATACAAACTGATCTAATAAATCTGATTATAGGATAGCATGCATATGCATCATCGCATCTAGTTAAAGTTTATGCATGATATTGATTGCTGTGAATCTTGTATGTGTGTGATCATGTATAGAAGGACAAGCTCAGGGAGCTGTCTACGACGAACTGCAACAACAGGGTTTTGAGATCCAAGAGCAACTGGAACCGCAAGAACAAGGCAAGTGCCCCTTGACCATATTGATCCTATGTTTTGGAAAAAACTGTTTTGCTTTGCAAAAAGGTGTGTGTGCTGAGTCAAACATGATAGGAAACCCTTTTATAGGAGTTTACTAGTTTTGGTTAAACCACCCTTGTCGCCAGGGAAGTTTATGAGTCGGGTATGGTTTTTGCTTTAAGCTTCGCTGAGTCCATGGGATTGGGAAGCGAGATAGATGTGTCTAGCTAACTGCACTCATAATGATAATGAGAAACTGATGTTGTTAATGAACATGGATCGGAGGGAGATCTAGGCAAGACTGGGTTTGAGAATGAGGTAGCATGAGATGGTGGTTTACTTGGCGTAGATCTAAGGACCGGTTCATGCGAGCAGCCAGGATAACAGTGCCACCACAAGGCCAAGTATGGGTGCGGCTCAGCTGACTAATTAGGTAAGTTGCTAGATTGTTATGGACCGCGAAAGGCACGGGGAATGGGAGTCGAGTGAGGACTGCCCTGGGAACTGCACGGCACAAGAGGGGGCCCGTGGGTGATAGAATTGGAGATTCTAGCCTGCCGGTGAAACCTTAGTGAGTCTATACATCTAGTAGCCCCTTTGTAAAGGCTATTTTGTGAGCTCTTGGCCATACACCGACAGTTGTATACTGGTATAATGGAGGTTCTGCAGTCGCCGACGGGTGACGAAATCACAAACTTGTGGGTAAAGAGGTGCAAACTCTGCAGAGTCTAAGACTATCATGATAGCCGAGCTTACGGTCACGAGCGCCTGGCCAACTTCCATGATTAGTTGGGATGGTGATTGGATATGGTTATTGGTTATGGTTTGGTTTTGGTTTGGTTTTCGGGACTGTTGAGTCCGGTTGATAAGATGAGTTGCATGACTGTTGAGTCATGGCAACGAGATTGGTCTCGGTGGGAGACGAAGTTGTTTATGAGATGAAATGGTAGCGGATACGAGATGGTATTCGTAAGATGGTAGAGAATACGAGGAGGTATTCGTGAGCAAGAAGGAGGTTGATTGATGTCTGGTTGTGACATGGATGAACATAATGGAGGTATGATTGATATTTTAATACATGTTGGGATTACGTTCACTTAAAGATGAGTTGCTGTTTTATCATGGTTTTGATAAATAACTTTGCTTTCTGCAATGAGCCTTTTTATACCTACCTTGTTATGAGCTACATATCATATTTTCCCGCACTTGCTGAGTACATCATTGTACTCAAACTTGCATTATTATTTCATCATCAGCAACAGGAGAAGATTATTATGAAGACCAAGTGGAGCATTAGGCGTGTAATCTGTTCTCAACCTTGCCTGCGGGGATGGAGTAGAGATGGAACCACTGCTGCCTAGAATTGCTTCCGCATTAGTTAAATTGCTTCCGCATTAGTTAGAAGACTTCCGCTGCATAGAAATAAGACTTCCGCTGTGAGCATGAGTCCAAGACTCATGAAACATTGTAATAAACTCTGTTATTCGTGGTTATATATATTCTGAATTCAGTTTGTAGAACATATGTGTATGTGTGATGAACATCCTGGGCACACATATGCATCAGTTCTCGGTTCCGTGGTTTTCCACAGAATTGAGGGCGTCACAGATTGGTATCAGAGCCACGGGTTGATGGTAGGTTACACGCTTAGATAAGTTCACAGATTGGTATCAGACACAGATTGGTATCAACCTGCCACGGATAGATCACACAACCTAGATAGATCACAGATTGGTAGCTAAGCCACGCTGACCGTAGGATGCAAGCCGAGGAAAGGCCATAGTTGGATCACAGATTGGCAACACCCTAAGCCATATATGACCCCCATTGAACAAAGACTTGAATAGGAGTTGTGTGAACCCTTGTGATGATTGTTTGTGATTATGTGCTTAGTGTGAGTTGTGGAGCGTCTCAAAGCGTTGCCCATATCCACACATAAGTAGATAGAGGTGTGAGATGCCTCGGCACTTGTTCACATCCTCGTATAGGCTAATATATATAGTCCAACCCACCTTGATGCATATAGTTGAGGGGATCTACCTAACCTTCTAACCTTCTATTCTATGTCGATCTCTCTCACAGATGATGAGAGGAAACGCCGGCCGAAGGAACATCCGTGACAACCAAGAGGATGGCCATGATGAAGTTCCTGTTAACCCCGGGGCTGGTGAGAACCACCTGGAACGGTTGATGGCCATGCAGAACCAACTTATGCAAACCATGATCCAAACTTTGGGTCAGTTGCAGGCCAACAACAACAACCCCGTTCCGGCACCACCGCCACCACCACCGCTAGCTCATAACAGACTGGGTGAGTTCATGAGGACTCGACCACCCACCTTTGCTCAAGCTAACGACCCCATGGAGGCCAACGACTGGTTGAAATCCATGGAGAAGAAGCTTGCCATAGTGCATTGCAATGACCGAGAGAAGGTTCTTTTTGCATCGCACCAACTTCTAGGAGCTGCCTCTGACTGGTGGGATGCCCTATGCAACGCTCATGTCGACCCGGAGACGATCACTTGGACTGAGTTCAAGGAGAGTTTCCGCTCTCATTACATCCCTGCTGTTGTAATGATGCTCAAGAGATAGGAGTTTGAAGGTCTCCGCCAAGGACAGAGAAGCGTGAATGAGTATCTCAACAAGTTCACAGAACTGTCCCGGTATGCCCCCGAAGATGTCACCTCAGATCAGAGGAAGCAATACCTGTTCATGAGAGGATTGAACAATGAGATTCAGGTTCAGCTCCTCAACAATGACTAGGCGAGCTTCCAGAAGCTGGTTGACAAGGCTATAGTAGTTGAAAGCAAGATCCGAGAGATCGAGCGAGAGTGCAAGAGGAAGATGCCATACCAGCCCCAAGGGAGCAACGTACGACCTCGGTACATGCTCCCAGCTGCACCGCAGTATGGATCGATCGCTTCTGCATACCGCCCTATTCAGCCACCATAGCAACGACCCGTTGCACAAGCACCTCGTGTGCCCTTGCCTCCTGTGCCCCGACCTAACATGGGCGCTCCTGTTCAAAACCCCCGCCCCAACGTACCTGCTGCCGTAGGCAACAGGGCATGCTTTGCATGCGGGGAAACAGGACACTTCACGAGCCAGTGCCCGAGGAGAGGCCCTGGACAACAAGGCAACGTTCCCAAGCAGAACCGCGATCGAACGGAGGGGACAATCAAGGAAAACGTGGACAGCAGAACTATGCTCGCGGCAACGTGAACCATGTCTTTGCTGAGGAAGCAAAACAGGCTGAGGACGTCGTAATTGGTATGTTCCTTGCCAACTCCAACCCAGCCACCATCTTATTTGATTCTGGAGCATCACATTCTTTCATATCATCCAAGTATGTTGCCAAGCATAATCTACCCATATCACACTTAAAATGTGCTATGTTAGTTAATTCTCCCGGTGGAGAGATGAGGACTAATATAGTATGTCCGAAAGTAAGCCTTAAAATAAGTGGGGTAGACTTCCTTGCCAACCTCATTGTCTTGGACTCCCAAGGGCTTGACATAATACTCGGGGTGGATTGGTTAAGCAAGCACAACGGGGTAATCCAATGTGCTGAAAGAAGCGTGCAGTTGACAAATGAGCACGGTATCCGTGTCGAGTTTGAGTCAGCCCAACAAACAACCGGAAAGGCAATCTTGAACCACGTCGAAGGAGCAACATTGGACCGCATTCCAGTGGTTCAGGAATTCTCGGACGTGTTTCCAGAGGAGCTTCCAGGTATGCCACCTGACCGGGACATTGAGTTTGCCATTGATTTGGTACCCGGAACTGCACCCATAGCAAAGAGACCCTATAGGATGCCCGTCAATGAACTAGTAGAACTCAAGAAGCAAATTCAGGAGCAGTTGGAGAAGGGTTTTATACATCCAAGCTCGTCACCATGGGGAGCTCCTGTGCTCTTTGTGGACAAGAAGGATGGGACCCAAAGGATGTGCGTGGACCATAGGTCTCTCAATGAGGTAACAATCAAGAACAAATACCCTCTGCCCCGTATAGAGGACCTATTCGATCAAATGAAAGGAGCCCGAGTGTTCTCCAAGATTGATCTTTGGTCGGTACTTCCAGCTGAAGATTAAGCCCTCCGATATACCCAACACTTCCTTTCGAACACGGTATGGTTCGTATGAATATACCGTCATGTCTTTTGGGTTAACAAATACACCCGCATACTTCATGTACCTTATGAACAAGGTTTTCATGGAGTACTTGGATAAGTTCGTCGTGGTTTTCATCGACAACATTATGGTGTATTCAAAAAGTGAGGAGGAGCATGAAGAACATTTGAAATTGACCTTGCAGAAAATGCGTGAGCATCAATTGTATGCCGAGCTTAACAAGTGTCAATTTTGGCTAAAGGAAATATCGTTCCTAGGCCACATTATCTCCGAGGAAGGGGTATCGGTTGATCCTGGAAAAGTGGGAGATGTTCTGAAGTGGAACCAACCGCAAAATGTGAGGGATATTCGGAGTTTTCTTGGGATGGCTGGATACTACCGACTCTTCATTAAGGACTTCTCTAAGATAGCAAAGCCTATGACGGAGTTGCTAACGAAGGGAAAATCCTTTCAATGGACACCAGCATGCCAAGAAAGTTTTGAGGAACTCAAGAAAAGGCTAACCACAGCGCCGGTTTTGATATTGCCGGATGTGAGCAAGAGCTTTGACATATATTGTGACGCATCTAGACAAGGGCTCGGATGTGTGCTCATGCAAGAAGGACAAGTGATAGCCTATGCCTCACGACAATTAAAGAAGCACGAGCTTAATTATCCTACACATGACTTGGAGCTAACAGTAGTAGTGCATGCATTGAAGATTTGGAGACATTATATCCTTGGTCATCGATGCAAGATCTATACGGATCATAAAATCCTCAAGTACATATTTACACAAACAGACTTGAATTTGAGGCAACGTCGATGGTTGGAACTCATTAAAGATTACGATGTTGGAATCAACTACCACCCTGGGAAGGCCAATGTAGTAGCTGATGCATTGAGCCGGAAGGGAGCATGTCACCAACTCACGGTTCGGGAGCTACCACCTGAACTACGTAAGGAGTTCGAACGGTTACACCTCGGATTCTTGAACAACATGGAAATAATGGAGATCCACTCTTCATTGGAGCAAGAGATAAGAGATGGCCAAGCAACGGATGAGGAGATCAAAGAGATCAAGGAAAGGATCCGACAAGGAATAGAGAAGGATTTCAAAGAAGATGAGAAGGGTACGCTTTGGCTAGGAAAAAGGATTTGTGTGCCTAACGTGAAGCACATCTGCGACATGATATTAAAAGAGGCACATGATTCACCCTATTCCATATATCCCGGGAGTACCAAAATGTACAAGGACTTGAAGACTTGTTATTGGTGGGATGGTATGAAAAGTGTAACACCCCAAAACCTGTTAAGAGGGGAATTTAAAAATTTTTGGATGTATTGCATGTGGTGCAGAAATTCAAATTCAAATTGGAATTCAAATTAAACTCAAAACAGAAAAGAAAAAGAAAAAAACAAACCCCCTGGCCAGTGGGCCAAAACCCACCAGCCAGCCCACCTCACCCCCGCGCCAGCCCGCAGCCGCGCGACCCGTTTTCTTCTTACTGACATGTGGGCCCGCCATCTTCTTCCTCCTCGCGCGCGCGCTCGGCCGACCGGGACTCCTCTCTGCCCCCCGAATCGAAAGCACCCCGGATACCCGCGTATCCCAGCTGAATTTCTGTTCTGGACGACTCCAGCTTGATCACAACCGAACGCCGCCCTCCCCCGGCTATATAAACACCGGCATCGTCCTGATTTTCACCCGCGATCGGCTGTTTTTCCTCCCGGTGAGAACCAAAGCTCCGATCACCGTTTTTTGTCGATCTTTGCTCGGGTTCTCTGATCTAACGCGCCGATCGTGTTCCACCGCCTCCGGGGAATCACGAAGGTGCAAAAAACTCGGTGGTTTGCGCTTCAAACACAGTGCCGACGAGCATCGCAGTGAATTCACCTCGGACCTCGTCGCCGACCGCCTTCCAGGACCTCCGAGCTCAAGAAAAACCCCGAGGTGAGATCCCCGACCTCCCCTCTACCGATCTATGCCAAGAAATCCCAGTTTTAGGAAGAATTGATGAAGATCCGAAGTTTTCCGGCGAGATCGCCGCCTCCCGCCGCCGCGCGCCGCCGGGCAGCGCCGCCCTCGCTCGGTCAGAGCGACGTGGCCGCTTGTGCGCCGTCTATTTTAAATCGCACGGTGGAATTGAAATCCCCGCGTACCGGTTCGACGTTATAATCTGAGCCGTCTATTTTAAATCGGACGGTCCACGTCAGCCCCGCGTTATAAAGACCGGGATTCTTACGCGCTACCCTCTGGGGATCTCGGAAAATACGAGCTAGCCCCGGAAACTTCTGATCTAGCCCCTGGAACTTCAGAAATTCATGTAAAGTCAATTAAAAATCAGTTTTAGTCCTTGGACTTAATAAAAATTAGCCAAAACCCCTCTGTTATGCATAGTTAGGCCCCTGGAAATTCTTAAAATAATATAATAGACCCTGTAGTGGGGTGAGATTACCTTTTTAACCCTATGTGATATTAAATTTAGGAATTTGAATATGTGATTAGTATTTAAAATTTAAAAGATGGGACAAACACATTGTAAATTCAAATTTAAACTTTCCTAGCACTTGGAAAACTTTGGAGTGAGTTAAAAATAGATTTTAAGCTGAAATGAATCTGTCTAATTGATTGTTCACATTTATTAGTTATAGGGACACATTTTTAGGCTAGGAAATAATTCTGAAAATTGATAAAATAAATTTGAATTAGTTCACATCAGAGTAGAAGTTCAAAAATATATTATTTAATATTTTAGATCAGAACCTATTCTATTTAGATGAGGTGCCTTACTATTTTCATAATAAAGTTCACATTTAGGCATAGGAAATAAATCTGAAAATATAGCAAGCTAGGTATGAATAACTAGAAAATGATAAATGAAGTTTCCAAAATCCAAAGAATTCAGTTTAGGATGGGTAGAAGGTCTGAAAACCCATTTGGAGTAGGAAATTACCTTCCATGCATACTTGGTAGCTAAGATGTGTATCAATTAAATATAAGGAATTTGTTCAAATTGGAAATTCATATATAGTGTGCAAACATAAATCTGAATACAAAAGTTAGAAATCATATGCACATGTTTAAAAGTGCATGTAAGCCCAAAATCAACACACATAGAGTAACCACAACACATAGAAATGTGAATGACTTTCATAAATGTGAATGTGTGGTTTGTATGAAGTGAAAGTGTGAACTATGTCTTATGGATTGTTGTTTTCTTTTGCTATGTGTGTTGGCATGAATAGAACCTGCCCCAGAGCAAGTTCTTCCCTTCCAAGAACAAGACTTTCCATTCCCAGAGCAGCAGGAAGAAGGCAAGTGTCCTTGACCACTTTAATCCTATGCTAGGATGTGTAGATAGAATTATTTGCATTGTCAATTGAAATATGAAACCCATGCTAGAAAGTTTCCCTAGAATTGCATTACCTTGTTTCCTTGTAGCTTGGGTTGGTATTTATTTTATCATGTCATTTACTTATATGCTTATGCTTAGCCATGCTTAGAATGGGATAATTGGGATATGAGATCATCAATTTATTTACCTTACTCTTGAATGAGATATTATGAGTTATGTAGAGGTAGGGATCGAGGCAAGTTGGATGTTTTGGTTGGTGCTGGGTGCACGAGACTCGGGTTTGTGTTTAGTACTTGCCTGGATCCTAAGGACCGGTTCATGGAGCATGTAACCTGGCTTTACCGTGCCAACCACATGCTGAGATGGGGCAGCTTGGCCAATTAATTAGGTGTATCCCCGGCGTAGTATGGGTGTGTTGGATGGTGCGGGGAATAGGTGTCAGCTAGACTATCATATGAACCGCAAGTCTCAAGAGGGGGCCACTGCAGCGGGGTTGGAGCCTCTTGTATGCTGTTAGGGGTGAAACCTCAGTGGGCCCATGCTCGTCGGGAATCCCTTTGTAAAGGCTTCGTAGTGATCTCCTGGATACACACCTGGGAAGTGTGAATGTGGTTCATGGCCACTGGCATAATGGAGGTTCTTTTAGTCCACCCGGCAACGGGGGATGAAATCACTACATGTGCGTACAGTGGTGCAAACTCTGCAGAGTCAAAACTGTCATGACAGCCGTGCTCACGGTCAAGAGCGACTTGGACTTATTCATGATTAGAGGATGATGGATTTGAATGTTGAGGATGTTAAGCGGGGAGCTTAACATTAGATATGATGATTATGGTTACTTGATTTTGATGATGGGTTGGGAGATTGGGACCATTTCACCCGTGTAGTAATGTAGGTGCTTAATAAGCTAAGGTGGTAGGTAATAATTGCTTAGTGCTTTATCCATGAGTTCAACCTCTCCTTGCTCTAGCCATGCATGACATATCTTTCCCACACTTGCTGAGTACCCCCGGTACTCAAACTTGCATATTTGTTGGTTTAAATTGCTGCTCAGGTCAAGGGGATGATGTGGTGTTAAATGACCAAGACTTCAGACCCGAAAAAGGATTCTAGGTTCATGGAGTCGCCCGGGCAACTCCTGTGACGGAGCCCACAAGAATAATATTCCGCTGCTATTTTGTTTACATGTTATGAACGTATTATCGTCCATCGAGACGTATGCTTTGTAAGACATATTTATATTCGACACCTAGCTTGTAATAAATGATGCTTCACTATTTGTCATCACATGTATGAGAAAATGATCCTGGCATACATGTGATATTCACTCGGTTGTTCGTCGGAGAAATCGGGTGTAACAAAAAGGGACATAGCCGAATACGTTGCCCTATGCGACACATGCCAACGGGTGAAGGCCGAACATCAAAGACCCGCTGGATTGTTGCAACCCTTGAAGGTACCCAAGTGGAAGTGGGAGGACATCAGAATGGATTTCATCGTCGGATTGCCACGTACTTAGTCGGGTTACAACTCCATCTGGGTTATCGTGGACCGATTGATGAAAACAGCCCATTTCCTCCCTGTAAGGGCCAAGTACAACATTGCACAATTAGCCGAGTTGTACATGGAGCAGATCGTGTGCCGTCATGGAGTCCCGAGGAGGATAGTCTCAGATCGAGGTTCTCAGTTTACCTCTAGATTCTGGAGGAAGCTGCAGAAAGCTATAGGTACACGACTGGATTTTAGCTCCGCCTATCACCCACAAACCGAAAGGACAAACCAAATTTTGGAGGACATGTTGAGAGCTTGCGCCTTGAAACGTGGGCGTAGTTGGGATAGGAGTTTACCGTACGCCGAATTCTCCTATAACAACAGCTATCAAGCTAGCTTGAAGATGTCGCCTTTCGAAGCATTGTATGGTATACGGTGTAGAACGCCGCTGTTTTGGAACGAAACCGGAGAGAACCAGGTGTTTGGACCCGAAGTGCTACAAGAAGCTGAAAAGCAAGTCCAAACGATACGGGAGAACTTAAAGGCTGCTCAGTCACGACAGAAAGGCTATGCGGACAATAGGCGAAGTAAGTTGACTTTCAAAGTAGGAGACTTCGTATACCATAAGGTATCGCCTATCCATGGCCAACGATGTTTCAACGTCAAAGGCAAGCTAGCACCTCGCTACATCGGACCATTTGATATTTTGGACAAGCGAGGAGAAGTAGCTTATCAACTAGAGCTCCCAACATATCTCACCGACGTGCATGACGTGTTTCATGTATCGCAGCTCAAGAAGTGCTTGAGAGTACCAGAGGAGCAAATACCAATGGAAGAGCTTGAACTTCAAGAGGACCTGACTTATACAGAGCACCCTATCCAAATTTTGGACGTAAAGGAAAGGGTCACCAGGAACAAAGTGATCCGATGGTGCAAGGTACAATGGAGCCATCACACCGAAGCTGAAGCCACATGGGAGCGTGAAGAAGACATCAAGGCAAAATTTCCTCATCTATTCTCTACTAACGAATCTCGAGGGCGAGATTCGATTTAAGGGGGGTAGATTTGTGACACCCTCATCTCTGCTTTCTGCATGTATTCATGTTTCATGTAGAGAAAACATTTTAAAAGAAGTGGGAACAGAGAAAGAATTAAAAAGATAGCCAAAAGGAACAAGAATCCAGTTCACAGAGAGTGCCGAAGACAACTCTCGCGGGCTGCTGGCCACGTGGCGTGTTCGGAGCTCATCCCTGCAAAGTGGAGAGAGGTCCGCCGCTAAACTGGCTACGTGGTAGGCTCAGGGCTCATCTCCGCAAAGGGGGAGAGGTCCGACCCCATGAGACACGTGTTTCCCCCGGAGCTAGCCTATGCGGAGAAGCAAGGCCAGCCGCAGGACACATGTCACCTTCGGAGCTAGTCACCGCGGAAATCAGAGGACCAGTCGTGCGGGATATGTGTCGACCTCGGAGCTCACCTCCGAGAGGTCCGGTCCTATTGGACATGTGTCACCACCGGAGCTTATCTCCGGGAGGTCCGTCACTGTTGGACACGTGTCAACTTCGGAGCTCGTCTATGAGCAGAAAGGGAGTCTGGCGCTGTTAGGACACGTGGCACACCCGGAGCCACCTCTGAAGAGAGGGAAGGTCCGGCACTGACACGTGGCATGCACGGAGCCACCTCCGAATAAGAGAGGAGGTCCCGACCGCCAGGATACGTGGCGCACGCGGAGCTCACCTCCGAAGGAGAAGGGAGGTCTCACTCGCTTGACACGCGGCACAACCGGAGCTCGTCTCTGCGGAAAGGAGGAGACCAGGCCCCGGTGGACACGTGGAGCCTCCAGAGCTCATCACCGCGGAGGTAACGAGTTCTGGAGCGGTTTTTGGATTCTATACGCGTAGAAATATCAGTACGGAGGAGAAACCGACCTGAATTCCACAATGTTACCGCACCAAATCAACTCAAGATAAGTTGTTAAGATTCAACGATAATCTGAATAGGACTCTTATTCAAAATACAATCAGATTAGGACTCTTCTTCTCCCGATTATAAATAGAACCCAGAACCTCTGGCCGAAACCACAAACTTCTTTTCCACCTCTTGAACCGACGACTTAGAGCCCTAGCCCCAACTCGCCGAGTAAGCCCATCGCCGGAGTTCAGTCGAGGAAGATCGCCGGAAGAGAGCCCAACGATCTGTCTTGCTAAAAGAAGGACCCTGAGACCACAAAGAACGTAAGGTAGGTCTCCAATATCACCTTACGACATCATCGTGTTTTCTTTGCATCTGTTCTTCGATTCCTTTCAAACAGAAGCTTTCTCGTGGACAGATCACTTGTTGATCGGGTTGATCTAAAGACAAGATCATCGCCACGTCCACATTTGATCCGAACACCTCTGTTCATCATAAAACCATGCAAGCCATGCAAGAATACATACAAACTGATCTAATAAAACTGATTATAGTATAGCATGCATATGCATCATCGCATCTAGTTAAAGTTTATGCATGATATTGATTGCTGTGAATCTTGTATGTGTGTGATCATGTATAGAAGGACAAGCTCAGGGAGCTGTCTACGACGAACTGCAACAACAGGGTTTCGAGATCCAAGAGCAACCGGAACCGCAAGAACAAGGCAAGTGCCCCTTGACCATATTGATCCTATGTTTTGGGAAAAAACTGTTTTGTTTTGCGAAAAAGTGTGTGTGCTGAGTCAAACATGATGGGAAACCCTTTTATAGGAGTTTACTAGTTTTGGTTAAACCACCCTTGTTGCCAGGGAAGTTTATGAGTCGGGTATGGTTTTTGCTTTAAGCTTTGCTGAGTCCATGGGATTGGGAAGCGAGATAGATGTGTCTAGCTAACTGCACCCGTAATGATAATGAGAAACTGATGTTGTTAATGAACATGGATCAGAGGGAGATCTAGGCAAGACTGGGTTTGTGAATGAGGTAGCATGAGATGGTGGTTTACTTGCCGTAGATCTAAGGACCGGTTCATGCGAGCACAAGCCAGGATAACAGTGCCACCACAAGGCCAAGTATGGGTGCGGCTTAGCTGACTAATTAGGTAAGTTGCTAGATTGTTATAGACCATGAAAGGCGCGGGGAATGGGAGTCGAGTGAGGACTGCCCTGGGAACTGCATGGCACAAGAGGGGGCCCGTGGGTGGGAGAATTGGAGATTCTAGCCTGCCGGTGAAACCTTAGTGAGTCCATACATCTAGTAGCCCCTTTGTAAAGGCTATTTTGTGATCTCTTGGCCATACACCGACAGTTGTGTACTGGTATAATGGAGGTTCTGCAGTCGCCGATGGGTGACGAAATCACAAACTTGTGGGTAAAGAGGTGCAAACTCTGCAGAGTCTAAAACTATCATGATAGCCGAGCTTACGGTCACGAGCGCCTGGCCAACTTCCATGATTAGATGGGATGGTGATTGGATATGGTTATGGTTTGGTTTTGGTTTGGTTTTCGGGACTGTTAAGTCCGGGTGATAAGATGAGTTGCATGACTGTTGAGTCATGGCAACGAGATTGGTCTCGGTGGGAGACGAAGTTGTTTATGAGATGAAATGGTAGCGAATATGAGATGGTATTCGTAAGATGGTAGAGAATACGAGGAGGTATTCGTGAGCAAGAATGAGGTTGATTGATGTCTGGTTGTGACATGGAAGGTAATGAACATAATGGAGGTATGATTGGTATTTTAATACATGTTGGGATTACGTTCACTTAAAGATGAGTTGCTGTTTTATCATGGTTTTGATAAATAACTTTGCTTTCTGCAATGAGCCTTTTTATACCTACCTTGTTATGAGCTACATATCATATTTTCCCGCACTTGCTGAGTACATCATTGTACTCAAACTTGCATTATTATTTCATCATCAGCAACAGGAGAAGATTATTATGAAGACCAAGTGGAGCATTAGGCGTGTAATCTGTTCTCAACCTTGCCTGTGGGGATGGAGTAGAGATGGAGCCACTGCTGCCTAGAATTGCTTCCACATTAGTTAAATTGCTTCCGCATTAGTTAGAAGACTTCCGCTGCATAGAAATAAGACTTCCGCTGTGAGCATGAGTCCAAGACTCATGAAACATTGTAATAAACTCTGTTATTCGTGGTTATATATATTCTGAATTCAGTTTGTGGAACATATGTGTATGTGTGATGAACATCCTGGGCACACATATGCATCAGTTCTCTGTTCCATGGTTTTCCACAGAATTGAGGGCGTCACAATTGTAGAGGCTCAACGGAAAGACAAGAGAATGTCTCACATACGGGAAAGAGTGACTAGCAGTGAGCTGAAAATGTTCCGCAAGGATGAAGAGGGTACTCTATAGTTTAATAACCAAATAGTTGTACCCTGTGATATGAAATTGCGGAGGAAAATATTGGATGAAGCTCATTTATCCAAATACTCCATTCATCCGGGAAGCAATAATATGTACCAAGATTTAAAATCAAAATTTTGGTGGACACGGATGAAAAGAGAGATTGCAAAATACGTATCCGAGTGTGATATGTGTCGGTGAGTTAAAGCTGACCATATGAGGAAAGCCGGATCACTTCAACCACTGAAAATTCCAGTATGGAAGTGGGAAGACGTGAGTATGGACTTCATCGTCGGATACCAATGACAATCAAAAACATGATTCCATTTGGGTAATCGTCGAACATTTGGCCAAGACAGCTCATTTTATTCCAGTCCGTACTAAGTATGTTGCAAAGAAATATGCAGAGATGTACATATCCAGAATCGTGTGTTTACACGGGGTTCCCCGCACCATCATTTCTGAACGTGGTGCGTTATTCATAGCCATATTTTGGGAGCAACTGCATGCTTCATTGGGGACTACATTAATTTGGAGTTCAGCGTATCATCCACAAACTGATGGTCAAACCGAGCGAGTAAATCAGATTGTGAAAGATATGCTAAGGGCATGTGCCATCAGCCATTGAAAGAATTGGGATGATCACCTACCATTAGCAGAATTGTCATATAATAACGGTTATCAATCTAGCATCAAGATGGCACCGTATGAAGCTCTTTATGGCCGGAAATGCCGCACACCGTTGAATTGATGTGAGTCTGGTGGAAGAGTCATATAAGGGATTGATCTCGTTAACAAGACCAATGAACGAGTTTGAGTAATTCAAGCCAATTTAAAGGTTGCTCAATCTCGACAAAAGTGCTACGCGGATAAACGAAGACGTCCTCTTCACTTTGACATCAGAGACCAAGTTTATCTTCGTGTATCTCCGATGAAGGGTATTCATTGTTTTGGTGTGAAAGGGAAGCTCGCTCCCCGTTTTGTTGGTCCGTTTGCTATCACGGAGAAGTGCGGACCCATGGCTTACCGTTTGAAATTGCCAACATCCCTAGCTGGTATTCACGATTCACGTATCACAGCTTTGGAAGTGTCTTAAGTCCACAGTTAAACTTCATGCCGAAGACCTCAAAGCATTGCAACCAGATCTCACGTACACCAAGCATCCAATCCGGATTATCGATGAAAAGACTCGGGCAACAAGAAATCGGACGTTATGGTTCTACAAAGTTTTGTGGATCAACCATAACGTGGAGGAAGCAACGTGGGAGAGCGAAGAATATCTACGCACCAACTATACGGCATTGTTATCAGCTTATATCCGGTAATTTTCACCCACTTCACTTTTATTTTGTAGTCTCGGGACGAGATTCTTTTAGGGGGGAGGGATGTAAAAGCCCTCATTTTCATTTGTGATTCAGCCATAAAGTAACAACAAGTTTGATAGTTCAGTCTTAAGTTGAATCAAAGTTTGAAACACTCTTTTGGTCATAATGAAGTTTATACCATAGGGTGGTGAGTCAAATTCAAATCCGATTTAAAATTTGACTTCATCAAGATATTTTCCCTATATTCAATGACATCTTTACTGTTTGACTTAATTTTATGTAGAGAACATTAAGTTGAACCAGTTCATTGGATTAAAATCATTTTTAACCTAATGGTGGAGGCTCTGTTATATCAAATTTCCACTTTAGGGAAATTAACATTCAAATGTGGCATCACCATTGAGTTCAGCATATTGGAATTTGCTGTTCTGCAAAATCACCACTGGATTGTTCTCATCCCGTGCGCCGACCAACCGAGGCCGCAGCTCGCCTGTTTCTCACTCGTCTCGCGCACAGAAATGTCCCGTGTTTGTTGCTCGGGTGCACCATGCCGCTCCTCTGCCACCAACGCCTCCCCGACGTTTTCACGCTCGGCTGTGGCTGTAGAAAGAAGCGCGAGGTTCTCCTCTACCTCCACGATGCTAGCAACCCTCGCCCCACCACTATGTTGCAGTGAAACGGTGGGAATTTTCTTCTCGGCACAAGGACGCTCGTCGATCGTCCACCTCAGTCTCATTTCTCATCAACCAACTGGTCTTCAAGGTTCGCCTTCGACCCTCCTTGCGGTTTCCCGAGTGGATCGTATGCCATAGCGTCGATGAGCCGAATTTTACGATTTCTTCTTGGGTAGTTCATAGAACACCAGGTAGAAAGTTACAAAATTCGGACCATATGCTTGATCTTTCTCCATTCGCATTAGATCATGGATTCTAGGATTCCTGGTGAGCTCCTACACGCAGAGAGACCAAAGTTTGATCAATTAAACATGCTGGGATAGCAGTTTTCCTATTTTCCACCCCAAAACCTTTGGTTCACCGTTGAACCCTATGTCTCTGCCCTTGTCGTCGTGATTGGGGTGCAGTTTAGGGTTCCTCAATTTGCTACGATGCTCTCCGACCAAACCCCGACCATTTTGATACATCCTAGAGCAAGAACACCATCGGCAGAGTTACTCCGCCGCCTGTCACCTTCGCGCGCTATCCTCCGGCCATCCCCGGCCATCGCTGACCCCACCCGCGTATTCCCCGTGAGGAACTATGCCCTAGCAGCGAGTGTCGGTGAGTTCGGAGCAGTGGAACGGCGAGCGGCGAGGCTCGCCGGCGCGAGCCACTGCGGGGCAGTCGGGTGTCCAGCGGAGGGAGAAGATGGGTGGGACCCAGTTTCCAGTGAGAGCAGAAAAGGGGGTAGGCCCGGTGTCAGTCAGCCGCAGAGAGAGAGAGAGAGGGGGGAAGGTAAATCGGGCCCAGTGTCAGGTTTAAATGGTAAGTTCCGGTGGCAGTGTAATAAAGGGATTTTCAATAGAGATTTAATTTCAGATTGAGACCAAACTTGGAAAATCTATAGGTTTCTCTAGAATTGTCCAAAAATTCTCAAACCAATTTTGTTTGATTCCTTTTAACCAGTACTTTGCAGTGATTCAATTTAATTGGTATGAAAGTCACTGGGATTTTATCCCAAAATTTCTTTAAGCAAAAGTTTAGGAATTTAATTCCAGTTGTTCTGTTAATTGGAAAATTACCAATTTTGGTCAGAACACCCCTCATAGTTTCCTTGATCTCCAGTAAAAATTTCAGAGTCATTTGACTTTATTTACTGGATCAATTGGTGTTCCAATCATCTATGTTATTGAAACATACCAAAAACAACAGAACCAATTTTCAGCTTTTGGCCAAACCTTTTAAAATATATATCTCTCTGTAGGAAGCTCAGAAAATTGTGAAACCAATTTTCATAGAAAAATGTGTACTTACCAAAAAGTACACTTTGCTTCATGACAAAACCCCATAACTTTTCTGTTAATTCATGAAAGGGAAAAGCCTTAGGGAATTGTTGTGCACACATGCTTCCTCAACTGAATCTGAAACTTTGCTAGTATGTCACATACCTTATGCGGAGTTCACTGTAAAACTTTCAGCTTCAGTAGATTTTCTAAGCATGAATAATCTGCTTCTTAGTTCCTTATGTCCAATTTAAAAACCTATTCAAATTTATACCTAAGCCTAAGTTTTAATTTGGTTTTCCTCTGTTTTTCTTCTACAACAGAGGATTCTTTAGGACATTTAAATAGTACTTAAGTAAACTTTTGAATTAATATAAGCTGCAAGCATTAAGTTATTAAATTTCTTTTCTGAACTTGCATAAGCATATCAATAGTAATATTGACGAAGGAGTTCGACGGAGGACTTCGATTGGGAGGACCAGCAGCTGAATTCTGATCCTCAAGGCTAACATTGACTAAACCGTTGAGCAATGCAAGCCCTGGTTTGCATATAACAGTCTACAACTTTTTCTTTAACTTCACCTTATATTGATTAGAGTTGATATTGTGCATTATGTTTAGGATGTTTGACACTCCAATTGCATGACCAATGAATTCCTAATTAGAAATATTAGTATAGGATCACTCTCGTAGTAGGTTGCTAGGCTAATGTTGTAGATGACTCGGTAGAAGTCGAGTAGTTGGAATCTACTCATGAGAGAAGTCGAAAAGCGATATCTACTCGCAAGATAATAGTTGATAGATCACTCTCAAGTAAATTGAGATGTGGACGGGGAGTTTCTGTAGGATGGAACACACAAGATTGTCTCGGCCCGATCGGTGGGGCAATGCTTGTGACTACATTGGGCCTGGAACGGTTATGGTAAGGTTGATATGGAGGTTGGGATTGTAGCCACGTCTATGTCAGTTAAGGACCACGCCGTCTGCGGCCCTGCTGGGCAAGTTTCAGTTGTACCGGATACATAATGGTATATGGGACCCATTAAACTAATGTAACTCGATGGAACGTGGTGTGGAAACTCATCCTTCATCCGGGAATGTCGTTGAGAAGGCGGGAGGCTTAAATCCTTTAGCAGGAAACTCCAACGTGTCCGTGTAGAGGACCTTCCAGCTCGGGACGAAGCATGTTTCGACATTGGTGTATCGTGTCAAAGGTGGCCGCATACAACGTAAGAAATAGTTCTCATAAGAATTTCGAGGCGGATGTATGTATCGTGTATTCCGGGTTGTTATGAATTTGAATCATCGTCACTCGCGGTTATGGACCGAGCATACTTTTACACTGCGTTGTGACGTAGTAAATTAAGAGAACTGAATCATATGAATCATGCTTGTTGTTTAGTTATTGTATTAGAACCTTGAATGCATTAGAGATAGCGCAAACTAAATTTCTATTCCACCTTAGGAAAGCAACATCAGAATAAGCATTTCTTGTTTGATTGTGTACTTCCGGTGTTGTGCTGCATGAGGCCTATTAATTTGCTGCTGTAAAATGTGAACATAAAGATCCATGGTTAGACAAGTTCTTTTATGCAAATTCAGCTTCCTATGTTAGTAAACTCCTGCATGTAGAGTTACATGATTAGGAAAGTCGGTTAAGCCTTGCTGAGCCATTGTGCTCACAGTTGCATTCTTAGTTGTTTTCGCAGGTAGCATGATTCATGCAATGATGATGGTTGTTCGGTGAGACATCGGACCCCACGGTTAGTATAACTCACTGGAAACTTTGCCGCTGCCTTACACTCTTGTGAAGCTAGTGGAAGCATCCACAGGTTGGACGGCTTCTCTTTGGCGTAGTTAAGATCGAGAGTGCGTATGTGTATAGTTTTATTCCGCTGTGTATGTACTGATGTACATTATGTTGTAAACATTGCTTTGTTGAGAAATAAAAGGACTTTGTATGTTTTATGCTGTCTTTTCGTGTATGCTGTTTGGTGTCGCTTATCACAGCACCACACAATGCGATTCCTAGAGTGTGGACCCCCGAGTACCCACACCCACCTTGCCGATGGCTGAACCGGCGAGGGAGAAACCTGCCCCGGCCTCTGGTTCGGCGGCTGTCCTGGGCTCCACTGTCGCTGGGGCGTCGACCGCCGACACCGAGGCGCGTGCTGGCCCCCGGTGCGGGGGTCACTGATGCCAAAGCCGGTGGCGCCCCAAGGCTGGATGAGTGGGGATGAGAAGGGGACCTGGGCTCCCCGTGCTCCCAACTCATCAGCATCCAGTCTTATCTCCTGACGGAGCGCGGCCATCTAGACATCATACTCGGGCAACTGCAGGAGGTGGCTCCGAGCGGTCTGGTGAGCCTTCTTCTTCTTTCCTCGCCGTTGCGGATTCTTGTGTCTGGACAAGTGGTCTCTCCTTCCTTGTTAGGAGCTCTTTCGCTGAGCTGCTGAGGACTCCTGGCGTCTTCGTGAGAGCGAGGATCGTCACCACCGCGCAGAGGCTCGGCTGGCGGAGGTGCAGGCAGAGGCTACTACGAAGGAAATGACTCAGGAGACTAAGGCCGTGATCAAGGGGGCGTCGTCGTCTTTCGCAGAGCTCACCTGTCTTCGCGCGGTCATCGAGACCGCGCAAGGGGGCGTGGCTCAGGCCACGGATGAGCTGTTGGCCTAACGCTGGGAGATCCAGGAAACCCTGGTTGTCGTGGATAGGATGAGGGACCAAATCATGGGTTTGTCCCCTCTTCTCCTTCTTCTTTCGTCCTTCCGCGTCCGCGCCGGTTTGACGTCTTCATGGTATGTCTTTTTGTAGAAATGCAGGTGTGCATTACCATCACTGAGGATTTGGCTGAAGCTCGGAGGGAGGATGTCGAGAGTCTTCATGCTTGTCTCTCTACTAAGGAGCGAGCATTGGAGAAGGCTCGGCGCCTGATGGCGGCGACTTGCGACCGGATGCTGGGTCTGATGCGGGCCACTACCTCAGTAGACGCCACCTCCCTGGAGTCACGGCTCCGGCAAGTCACCCAACGCTTTGCGTCGCTTCGGTCAGAGCTCGCCATCCTCCGGGGTGTTGGGCGGTCGATCTGCGACTTAGTGCTCGACGACCAGTCCGGAGTAGGAATCTCCGGTCGGCTGGCCAAAGCGCTCGGCTTGGTGGATGGTCGACGACGGGATGTCGGGGGGGGGGGTCGCGGGATCTTCTACGGCGCCCGAGTGGCGTTAGGGGTCGTGCTGTCTCACTACCCCGCCCTTAATCTTCATCTTCTTTGTGGATTTCTTGAGCCGGGGGTGGATCCTAAAGGAGCTAGGGCTGCTGTTACTCCGGCTGCACTCTCCTTGGCCGAGCTCACCTCGGAGGTAGCAATCAAGGATGAGGCGGACAAGGAGTGAAGGATGGACGGTCCCTCTGCATAGTCAGAGCTCCTCCTCTGGTTTTTGTTTCACTTTTGTAATCGTGGGGGACACTGGATCACCCATTGCGAAATGGAGATAAACTTTTGGTATTTTGGCTGTGTTTGGATCTCTGGTGGATGGGTAGCCCCTGAGCATCGTGCGAGGGTTGGTCCGCTCCTTTTGTCATGCAGTGCTTCTTCGTGCGTATACTATATTTTTTGGTAGTCTACTGGTCGACCCCTTTTGTCGTCTAATGGGGGTGTCGAAGTCATCAATGGGGCTCGGATGGCTCTAGGCGTGGCGCTTATCGCCCTTATCCTAGGGTTGGCCTTGTGGTTGTTTGGAAAGGGCTTTTCCGACGGCTCCTCTAATGCCGAGTCGAGAGAGCTCCTTAGTCAGGTCGTGTCGGTGGCCCGGGCTATAGGCCCTTCTTATCCGGTGCGCCTCGTTCGGAGTATGGCTTCGATGTGGGTTGTCATTGTCCCTTGCCATAGGTCGCACGACTCGTCTTGGGAAGGAGAGAACCCAGGAATTTTTTCCGTTGTGCCTCGTCCGAACCATGGCTTCGCCACGTGGCGGGCCCGGAGCCCTCCTCTGAGGAGAGGGAGGTGCGGCCCCGCAGGACACATGGGCTTTCGGAGCTTGCCCCTGCGGAAGGGGCAAAGTCCTTAGGCGATTTCCCTGTACACGGGGATACCCCATATTGAGGGTACCGACAGTCCCCATTACCCATCTTATGACGTCGCCGCTTTTTCTATGCATCCGTTTTCTTTGCCCCCTTCGAGCAGAAACTTTTGCGTGTGGACAGATCGTGTTTTGATCGGTTTTTGAAGGTGGAATTGATCTAGATCTTGAGTCAAGATCATCACCACGTCCACACTTGATCCCAGCACCCTTGTTCATCATAAAACCCCATGAAAGCTTGTTAAAACATGCAAGAACACGTACAAACTGGTTTAATAAAACAGCACCATAGGATTTGAATTCATCTGCCCCATTGCAGCTTGAGTAAATTCTGTGCATGATGATTGATTGCTGTGAATTTTGTATGTGCGTGATCGTGAGTAGAAGGACAAGTTCAAGAGGCCATCTACGAGGATCTACAGCACCAAGACTTCGAGATGCTTGAGCAACAAGAGCCACAGGAGCAAGGCAAGTTCCCCTTGACCATATTGATCCCTTGTTTTGAAACTGTTTTGTTTGCGAAAATGTGTATGCTTTAGTCAACTTGATGGGACACCCTTTTTATAGGAGTTTACTAGTTTTATTAAACATCCTTGTTGCTGAGAAAGTTGATGAGTTGGGTATGGTCGTTTTTCCTTTTTGCTTCGCTTAATTCACGGGATACGGGAAGCTGAAATAAAACATGTCTAGCTACTGCACTCATATGAATAATGATGATGAGATCTTGATGATGTTAATGGGCATGGAATCGGGGAGATCTAGGCAAGCTTGGTTTGTGAATGTTGCTGGATCAGATGGTTGTACTTGCCGTAGATCTAAGGACCGGTTCATGCGAGAATATGCCAGGAAAACAGTGCCACAACAAGGCCAAGTATGGGTGCGGCTTAGCTGATTAATTAGTGTGTTGCTAGCTTGTTATGGACCGTGTATGGCGCGGGGAATGGGAGTCGAGAAAGACTTCCCTGGGAACTGCATGGCACAAGAGGGGGCCCGTGGGTGAGATAATGGTGATTTGATCCTGCCGGTGAAACCTCAGTGAGTCCATACATCTAGTAGCCCCTTTGTAAAGGCTATTTTGTGATCTCTTGGCCATACACCGACGGTTGTGTACTGGTATAATGGAGGTTCTGCAGTCGCCGACAGGTGACAAAATCACGAACTTGTGGGTAAAGTGGTGCCACCTCTGCAGAGTGTAAAACTATCATGATAGCCGTGCTTTCGGTCACAAGCACCTGGCCAACTTTTTTGGGATGGTTATTCGGTATGGTTATGGTATGGTCATTGGGATTGGTTTTGGGACTTTTTTGAGTCATGACAATGAGTTTGGTTTTGGCTATATGAATATGAGATGGTTATAAATATTTATGAGCATGAGATGAACTTGAGAAAGATTATTGGTTGGTTGAAGCATGATAAATGGTAAATTATGATGACAGAATGTTGCTGAATTACTTGATTATGATGGGATAATTTTCACCTAGAAATAGTTGCTGTTTTTACCATGTTTGTGAAATAAAATTTGCTTGCTGCAATGGGCCTTTTTTATTTCCTACCTTGTTGAAAGCTACATGTCATACTTTTCCCGCACTTGCTGAGTACGACATGTACTCACCCTTGCATTACCACATAAACATCAGATACATGTGATGAGTACTTCGAGGACCATGTGAAGTACTAGGCGTGCATACTACCGTCAACATGCCTGTGGAGTTGAAGATTTGAGACTGCTGTTTAGTTATTTCCGCTCTCGTTTAGAGACTTCCGCTGCAAGAATAAGTTAGAGATTCATGAGTGAGACATTGAGTCTTTGTAATAAAGTACTTAAACACTATTTATTCGTGGTTATATTCTTAATTCAGTTTGTGGATTACATATTTATATGTGATGAACATCCTGGGCACACATATGCATTCACTTGGTTCTATTTTCGGAACCGGGTGTCACAACAACGCAGCCCCGCGTAAAGCTCGGAGGCTCGCATCAAAACGACGGGCCCCTTTCCCCCTCGAAACTGAGCCGTGACCAACGGCTAAGGGGACAACAATAACCCTGAGCGAAGGGACAGTGACAAGCCTGAGCGAAGCCATGGTCCGAACGAGGTACAACGAACAAAGAGCCTGGGCCCTTCCCTCTCAAAACCGAGCCGTGCTATCTATGTCTAAGAGACAACGACAACCCTGAGACGAAGCCATAGTCCGAATGAGGAATAGCGGACAAAGAGCCCGGGCTCCTTTCCCTCTCGAAACCAAGCCACGTGACCCTGAGCGAAGGGACAATGACAACCCTGAGCAAAGCCATGGTCCGAACGAGGTACAATAGACAAAGAGCGCAGCCCCCTTCCGTCTCGAAACTGAGTCGTGCGATCTATGGCTAAGGGATAACAGCAACCCTAAGATGAAGCCGTAGACCGAACGGGGTACAACGGACAAAGAGCCCGGGCCCTTTCCCTCTCGGAATTAAGCCGCGCGACCTACGGCTAAGGGGACAATGACAACCCTTAGCGAAGCCATGGTCTGAACGAGGCACAACAGAAAAACGCCAGGGCCTTCTCCTTCCCAAGCCGAGCCATGTGATCTATGGCCAAGGGATAGCGACAACCCAAAACAAAGACCATAGTCTGAACGAGGTGCAACGGATAAAAGGGGCCCATAGCCCCAGCCACCGACACAACCTGACTAAGGAGCTCTCTCGACTCTGCATTAGAGGAGCCATCGTTAAAGCCCTTTCCAAACAATCACAAGGCTGACCCTAGGGTAAGGGTGGTAAGCGCCGCACCCAGAGCTGTCTGAGCCCCTTAAATGACCTCGGCGCCCCCATTAGGCGACAAAGGGGTCGACCGGTACTACCAACAAAAAAGAAGCATACACACGAACAAGCACCGCGCGACGGAAGGAGCAGACCAACCCTCGCGCGGTGCCTGAGGGCTACCCATCCAACAGAGGTCCAAACACCGCTAAAATACCAAAATCTTATATCCATTTAACAAAAGGTGAGCCATTATCCCCCACAAATTACAAAAGTGAAACAAAATCCCGAGGAGGAGTCCTAAACTATGCAGAGGGATCGTCCACCCTTCGCTTCTTGTCCGCCTCACCCTTGATTGCCTCCTCCGGGATGAGCTCGGCCAAGGAGATTGCATCCGGGGTAACTGCAGCCCTAGCTTCCTCAGGATCCTCCACCGGCTCACAAAAGCCACAAAGAAGATGAAGATCAAGGGCAGGGTAGTGAGACAGCACGACCCCCTAACGCCACTCGGGCTCCGCAGAAAACTCCGTCTCCTCCGACATCCCATCGCGGATCATCCACCGTGTCGAGCGCCCTGGCCAGCCGACCGGAGAGCCTGACTCCAGACCAGTCACTGAGCACCAAGTCGCAGATTGACCGCCCGGCGCCCCGGATGCTAGAGAGCTCCGACTGAAGCACCGTGAAGCGCTGGGCAACTTGTCGGAGCCGCAGCTCTGGTAGGTGACGTCCGCTGAGGTAGTGTCCAGCATTGGACCCAACATCTGATCGCAAGTGGCCATCCCCAGGTGTTGGGCCCTCTCCAATAATCACTTCTCAGTAGAGAGACGAGCACAAAGACCCTCAACGTCTTCCCTCCAAGCTTCAGCCAAATCCTCAGCGACGGTAATGCGCCCCTGCATTTCTGCAACAAGACATAACACGAAGATGTCAAGCCGACACAAACGTGGAAGAAGAAGGAGAGGAAGGGAAAAACCTACGATTTGGTCCCTTGTCCTCTCCACGACGACCAAGGTTTCTTGCATCTCCTGGCGTAGGCCGATAGCTCCTCCGCGGACTTAGCCACGCCCCTGCATGGTCTTGACAACCGTGCAAAGGCGGGTGAGCTCCACGAAAGACGATGACGCACCCTTGATCACAGCCTTAGTCTCCCGAGCCGTTTCCTTTGCAGCAGCACAGGCCCTCTCAAGCTTTGCCTGCACCTCTGCCAGCTCAGTCTCCGCGCAACGGCGACGATCCTCTCTCTCGCGAAGACGCTGGGAGTCCTCAGCAGCTCGGTGAAAGAGCTCCTGGCAACAAAGGAGAGACCCCTTGTCAGGACCCCAATGATCCATAACAGCAAGGAAAGAAGAAGAAGGCTCACCAGACTGCTCAGAGACACCACCCGCAGCTGCCTGAGCACGGCGTCCAGACGGCCGCGCTCGGTCAGGAGACTTGACTAGATGCCAACGAGTTAGGAGCACAAGGGACCCAGGTCCCCTTCTCGTCCCCACTCATCCGGCCCCGGGGCGCCACCGGTTTTGGCACCTTTGACCCCCACACCCGGGGCCGGCATGCGCCTCGGCGTCGGTGATCAGGAGATGGCGCCGCAACCACAACTTCACCTCCAGCGATAGTGGGGCCCAGGACAGCCGTTGAATTGGAGGCCGGGGCAGGTTCCTCTCTTGCCAGTTCAGCCAACGGCAAGGTGGGCCCTTTCGCCGGGTCCTCAGGCGGGGTCGGCGGTCGGGAGAGCCTCTCCCACACGAATGGACCTTCAGCGCAAAGGCGTTGATCAGAAATTCAAATTAATAGAAAGATAATACGACAAGAGGAAAAAAGAAATACCTCTCCCATTGTCGAATAATGGTGCACGATTCGCACGATGAGGACGAGCTATCCGGGGAACGAGGAACAGGGGGCAGCGGAGCGAAAGCCAGAGATGCCACTTTCAGCCTTCAAACGCCCAAGGAAGCGGAGCCGCGCTCGACGGGCGCTGCTGTGTCACACCCGGTTTCTCCGAAGAACAACCGAGTGAATATCACATGTATGCCAGGATCATTTTCTCATACATGTGATGACAAATAGTGAAGCATCATTTATTACAAGCCAGGTGTCGAATATAAATATGTCTTACAAAGCATACGTCTCGATGGACGATAATAAGTTCATAACATGTAAATAAAATAGCAGCGGAATATTATTCTTGTGGGCTCCGTCACAGGAGTTGCCCGGGGGACTCCATGAACCTAGAATCCTTCTTCGGGTCCAAAGTCTTGGTCATTGAACACCACATCATCCCCTTGACCTGAGCAGCAATTTAAACCAACAAATATGCAAGTTTGAGTACCGTTGGTACTCAGCAAGTGTGGGAAAGTTATGTCATGCTTGGCCAGAACAAGGAGAGGTTGAACTCATGGTTAAAGCACTACGCAATTAATACCTATCACCTTAGATTATTAAGCACCTACATTACTACACAGATGAAATGGTCCCAATCTCCCAACCCATCATTAGAATCAAATAACCATAACATCAACCCCAATGTTAAGCTCCCCGCTTAACATCCTCAACTTCCAAAGCCATCATCCTCTAATCATGAATAAGTCCAAGCCGCTCTTGAGCGTGAGCACGGCTGTCATGACAGTTTTGACTCTGCAGAGTTTGCACCATGTACCCATATGTAGTGATTTCATCCCCCGTTGTCGGGTGGACTAAAAGAACCTCCATTGTGCCAGTGGCCGCGAACCACATTCACACTTCCCAGGTGCGTATCCAGGAGATCACTACGAATCCTTTACAAAGGGATTCCCGACGAGTGTGGGCCCACTGAGGTTTCACCCCTAACAGCATACAAGAGGCTCCAACCCCGCTGCAGTGGCCCCCTCTTGAGCCTTGCGGTTCATATGGTAGTCCAGCTGATACCTACTCCCCGCACCATCCAACACACCCATACTACGCCGGGGATACACCTAATTAATTGGCCAAGCTGCCCCATCTCAGCATGTGGTTGGCACGGTAAAGCCAGGTTACATGCTCCATGAACCGGTCCTTAGGATCCAGGCAAGTACTAAACACAAACCCGAGTCTCGTGCACCCAGCACTAACCAAATCATCCAACTTGCCTCGATCCCTACCTCTACATAACTCATAATATCTCATTCAAGAGTAAGGTAAATAAGTTGATGATATCATATCCCACTTGTCCCATTCTAAGCATGGCTAAGCATAAGCATATAAATAAATGACATGATAAAATAAATCCTAACCCAAGCTACAAGGAAACAAGGTAATGCAATTCTAAGGAAACTTCCTAGCATGGGTTTCATATTTCAATTGACAATGCAAATAATTCTATCTACACATCCTAGTATAGGATCAAAGTGGTCAAGGACACTTGCCTTCTTCCTGCTGCTCTGAGAATGGAAAGTCTTGGTCTTGGAAGGGGAGAACTTGCTCTGGGGCAGGTTCTATTCATGCCAATACACATACGAAAAGAAAACAACAATCCATAAGACATAGTTCACACTTTCACTTCATACAAACCACATATACATACCTATGAAAGTCATTCACATTTCTAAGTGTTGTGGTTACTCTACATGTGTTGATTTTTGGCCTACATGCACTTTTAAACATATGTATATGATTTCTAACTTTTTATTCAGATTTCTGTTTGCACACTATGAGTTTCCAATTTAAACAAATTCTTTATATTAATTAATACACTTCTTAGCTACCAAGTTTGCATGGAAGGTAATTTCCTACTCCAAATAGGCTTTCAGATCTTCTACCAATTCCTAAACTGAAGTTTTTGGATTTGGAGACTTCATTTATCATTTTCTAATTATGCATACCTATTTTCCTATATTTTCAGATTTATTTTCTATGCCTAAAAGTGAGTTTTAATATTAAATAGTAGAACATGTCATCTAAACAGAATAGGTTCTGATCTAAAATATTAACTAATATATTTTTGAACTTCTCCTATGATGTGAACTAATTTAAATTTATTTTATCAGTTTTCAGAATTATTTCCTAGCCTAAAAATGTGTTTCTATTAACTAATAAATATGAACAACAATTAGACAGATTCATTTCAGCTTAAAAATCTATTTTTAACTCATTCTAAAGTTTTCCAAGTGCTAGGAGAGTTTAAAATTTGAATTTGCACATGTGTTTGCCTTACCTTTTAAATTTAAATCCTAGTAACATATTCAAATTTCTGAATTTAATATCATATAGGGTTAAAAAGGTAAATCCACACTACTGCAGGGTCTAATTTGTTATTTCATAAATTTCCAGGGGTCTAACTACACATAACAGAGGGGTTTTCCTAATTTTTATTAAGTCCAGGGGCTAAAACTGATTTTTAAATGAATTTACACGAATTTCTGAAGTTCCAGGGGCTAGATCAGAAGTTTCCGGGGCTAGCTCGTGTTTTCTGAGATCCCCAGGGGGTAGCGTGTAAGAATCCCGGCCTTTATAACGCGGGGCTGATGTGGACCGTCCGATTTAAAATAGACGGCTCAGATTAGATCGCCGAACCGTTACGCGCAGGTTTTAATTCTACCGTGCGATTTAAAATAGACGGCCCTCAAGGGGCCACGTCGCCCTGGCCGGAGCCAGCCCGCGCGCGCGGCGGCGGGGGGTGGCGATCTCGCCGGCGCAGCCTCAGCTTTTGCCGCTACATGGTAGAACTCGCATCTTTTTGCATGGATCGGCTGCGGAGGGGTAGGGGATGCTCACCGAGGGGTTTTCCAGCACTCGGAGGCCCTGGAAGTCGGTCGGCAGCGAGCTTCAACGGCGAAGATCTTCGGTGCATGTCGGGGTGGCTGTTGGGGCGCAAGGCACGTCGTTTCCTTCACCTACAGGGATCCCTGGCGGCGGTGGAACGTGATCAGCACGTTAGATCAGTAAATTTGAGCAAGGATCGACGGAACTTGGCTGTAGAATCTTCGGTTCTCACCGGAGAGAAGAACGGCCAATCGGGGGGGGGGGGGGGACAGGGCGATGTCGACATTTATATAGGCGAGGGGGGCGGCGGTCTGTTGGGATCGAGTTGGAGTCGTCCAGGACCGGGAGTCGGGCTGGGGGCGCGGGTTTCCGGAGTTGGTTGCAATCGGGCGCGAGGAAGAGTCCGGCCGTTGGGCGCCGGAGGTAGGAGATGACACGCGGGCCCCGTGTGTCAGTGAGAGGGAGAGAGGACGCTCGGTCGTGGGCTGGCGCGAGGGGGGGAGAATATTGGGCCGGCTGGCGGGTTTCGGCCCACTGGCCGGTTGGGTTTTCTTTTTCTTTTTTCCTTTTCTTTTCTGTTTTGATTTGAATTTGAATTCCAATTTGAATTTGAATTTCTGCACCACATGCAGTACGTCCAAAAATTTTTAAATTCCCCTCTTAACAGATTTTGGGGTGTTACATGCTGGTCTGGGCTCGGCACCCGGTCATCCCCCTCCAACACTCGACCGTCCATCAGCATTGATCCCTTGAAGAGCAAGCCCCCCCCCCCCCCCAATGATCCGAGCACCCGGCGCTCAGGCCCCCAAAAGGTTGGCATCGGGCCCCATGTCGGGCCCCATGCAGGGACATTCGCCCCCATCTTTCCGCTCCAGGTGACGAGCGGGCTCGGACGCCCGCTCCATCGCTGCTTGAGCGGCAGGGGCCAAAGCCTAAGTCAGGCTGCTCCCTCTCCGTCAATCCGTGCTGTCCTCCGTTGACGAATCAGGAGTAGACTCACCGGCCGCACGCGCCGCACGCCTCCGCTTCTCTAGCTGGAGCCGGTGACCTTTGGCCTTGTCCCTCTTCTGCTTCTTGGCGGCCTCTAAGGCGGCCCGCGACACCCGGCTCTCCCGGTATTTGGGGACTTTGGGCAGGTTGATGATGCCCCATAGACCGTAAGGATTCGGAGAGGACATGCTGAGAGAAGATGGCCCGGGGTAACAGGGCTCGCCGGCGCTCGACCCTAGAATCGCCTAAAAATGGCAAGACATCTCCTATGGGGAAAGTTCCTTGACTGGCTCTCGACATGGATCGTCTAACCCCTTGTAGAAGTTTAGAGTATGGGGGCGGACCTGGATAGGTAGCACCCTATGTCAGATGAAGGTTTGAACAACATGGGCACCTGAGAGGCCCCTCCTCTTCACCTCCCAGACTTGTTTAAGGATTGGGTCGAGCTTCCCCATCTCCCTCCTCAGGGTTTCCCACTTCCAGGAATCTTGCTCCCAAGGAGACCTGCCCCCGAAAGGCGGAAGGGAGGGAGCATCGTTCTTGACGTAGAACCATTGGCGCTCCCATCTGACCGGGAGAGGAGGCAAGCGCAGATATATGAAATCCGATCGTCCACGGTGCGGTTTGATGACAGCGCCTCCCACGGACAGGAGCGGGGCTTGATCGACGACGGCCGCACGCGAAAGAAGAACCTCCACAATCCGAAGTGAGGAGCCATCCCCAACTACGCTTCACACAAGACGATGAAGAGCGGCACTTGAAGAACGCCGTCTGGCGTCAAATGATGGAGCTCCAGACCGTACTCATGCAGCAGGCTGCGAAAGAAATTCTGCGCGGCAAGCCCAGCCAGCGCAAGTGGAACACTCCCAGCGACACGACCTCGTTGGCCCGCGGAATGGGAAACTGCTCCTCATCGGGGATGCGGATGCCGCGGGAATCAGGCTCCAAGAACAGCCCCATCTCCCGAAGAGCAACGACGTGACCCTGCCAGAACTCCGACTTCAACCGCGAAGGCATGGCTGGGCGAGAAGGGAGAATGCGCGGCGCAATAAGGAGCAGAACTTTCTATTTTCCCCAACAGCGGAGACACCAAGATAAAGGGGCGATGGCGGGGCAGAAACGGGGAAGACAGGAAAAAGACGGGGCCCTGCACAAGATGGAAAAATACGGGGTGCTGCCTTCAACGCGGAGCAGGCGCTGCCTCGACCGAGTGGAAGGGTAATCGAGTACCCCTGGCTCTAGTATTGAATGCCTGTCACCTCTGATGGGACCGAAGAGGAGGGAATGTGGGGCATGCGTGCGCCTTGGTATGGACTACCCCCGACAATGAGATGGGAGCAGGTGCAGCGGCAGGCTACGGATACGGCAACTCCATCGAGTACCCTGTTGAACATACGACGGGACAAGCCATTCCTGCACCCACAACTTTCTTCCCCACCATGATACGGAGAAAGAGAGAGAAAGAGAGTATAAACAAGAGAGGCCTGCCGACTTGAGTGGGCAGGCTCTCGCACTTGTAAGACCAACCACCATTCTTGAGTAAGAACAAGCGAAACACCCCGACTGGACGTAGGGCATTCTTGGCCGAACCAGGATAGTCCTTCTTGTGTTCTTAGCTAGGCCACCTCAAGGTCGAACATGCGAAATTGGATTACTAGTACGAAATCTGAAACACTGACAGTTGGCGCGCTAGGTAGGGGGCTACCGTGTGTTTCGTTTCCACCACCTCGATGGCTTCCCCAAGACAAACTCTTGCACCCGGCGTGATGATGTCTTTCGGCAACTTCAAGTTCACCGCCACCGAAGGAGGTGAGGGAGCGCCTGACTTCGCCCTCACCCATGAGGCCCTCTATTTCGGGAGCCTGGATTTCTTCACCAACAACTTCGACGCCCTCCGACTCTCCACCAACTCGGGTGCCGCGTGCGACGCTCCGGCGTCAGTGTTCTTGAGGATGATCAGGCATGCCCCAACGTCCCTTCATCACATCCTGGAGTTTGACCCCAGCTCCAGCGACAACTCCGAAGGTGGCGAGCACCTCTCCCGGGAGTGCCACATCGCCGAAACGGCCAACGCCATGTAGCTGGCAACATCGACCAGTGTGATCCCCCAGGGCGACCCTGAGTCATCGGAGGCACGACACCGCAAGTTGACCGACCAGCTCGCGGCGCAATGTGCTACCTCAAGGACCCACCGAGCACGACCCGGTCTCATCTTGTGTCCGAACTCAGCGCGCCTCTGCACTCAACAGGTCCAGGCCGGCATCATTAGCGACCGCTGGGCCCCACACTTCCAATGTGCCAGCCAAAACGTGGCAGCTGCCGCTTCCATACTACACAACATGCTAGAGCCCACCGACCCCGAAACTCAGAAGGCTCATTTATACCTTCAGGCGCTCTTGGCTTCAGCCGCTGCCCAGCAGACTGAGAGCTCCCTCGCCCGAGCCCCGGGCTCATCAGCCCCCAGCCAGAGCCGAAGGTTTGACCGGTACGGAACGAACCACACTAGAACCCACACATCAAGCCAATCAACCCGACCCGAAAGGGCCCAGCCGTCAACACCCTCGTGGAACTTGGTGCGTGAGCATATGGCAGCTTGTGACCTCCATCGGACTCAGGAAGCCAGGCGGCGATACACAACGCTCCCTTCCCACAAATATTCTGGGCCTCAACCAACATTGGGAAATACGACTGGGAAATAAACCCCGGTGTATGGATGGAGGACTACCGCCTCTTCTGCCGAGCCGGCGGAGTGGAGGATGATGGCTTCATCATCCAATACCTCCACATCTACTTAGCCGGGCCAGCGCGCGCATGGCTCGAGTATCTTCCCCACGAGAACATCCAACACTGGGCCGAGCTTAGGGAAGTATTTATAGGTAACTTCCAGGGGACCTACACGTGTCCTGGCAACTCGTGGGACCTCAAGGGTTGCCGGCAGAGGCCGGACGAGACCCTGCGATAGTACATCCAGCACTTCTCAAAGAAGTGCAACGAGCTTCCCGACATCATCGACATAGACGTTGTCATGGCCTTCCTGTCAGGGACGACCTGCGAGTCCCTAGTACACAATATTGGTTGCGTTAAGCCAAGAAGCACGAGTGACCTCCACGACATCACCACAAACCATGCCTTTGGCGAGGAGACATTTGGGGCCATCTTCGACAAGCGAAAGCCGAAGAACACTGACATGGGGAGCAAAGAGACACCCTATAAGGGCGACAAGAGGAGGCGAACAAATGACGGCAGGCGTCCATTCCCGGCCAACAGCAGTTCGGACCTTGTCGCGGCCGTAGAATGCCGCAAAGGCAAGAGACCGGCCATGGGGCCGACCGACTACTTCAAGAGGCTCCTCGAGAAGCCATGCACCAACTACACTTACCCGGTAAGTCACCTCCTGAAACACTGTGCCCTGCTAAAGCGCTTCATTAGCACGAAGACACACACGGCGGAATACAAGGGCAAGGGACCCGCTGAGGCAAGCCCCGAGATCGACGAACAAGCTTCCCCATGCTGGAGGGCTGCCTCATGATCTTCGGCGGGAGTCAGGCCCACGAGAGCCGCCGCAGGTAGAAGCTGATGACTCGTGAAGTCAGTATCGTTTCTCCCGCCATCCTGACCTTCTTGCGGTGGTCCAAAACTGCAGTCATGTTTGACTGATCGGACCACCCCGACCTCATTCCACAACCCGGGCGCTTCACCCTGGTTGTGGATCCGGTCGTAGGCACAAAGCGCCTAACCAGGGTACTGATGGACGAAGGTACTGGCCTAAACATACTTTATATTCATACCCTCAACGACATGGGGATTCCACGCACAAGCATCCGTCTAACCCGAGCCCCTTCCACGGGGTCTTCCCTAGCCAACAGGTCATGCCGTTGGGGAAGATCGACTTCCCTGTCACTTTTGGGGACGAGACCAACTTCTGCACAGAGACCCTCACCTTCGAGGTCCCTGACTTCGAGGGCACCTATCACACCATCCTAGGAAGGCCGGCCTACACGATGTTTTTGGCCATCCCAAACTATATGTACCTCAATCTAAAGATGCCTGGCCATAGGGGTATCATCACGGCGGAGGCGAAGTTCTTGCATGCCTTGTTGTGCAAGCAACATGGTTGTGAACAGGCCGCAGCAGCGGCCACAGCAGTGGCACCCAACTCGGCATGTCGAGCAATAGCAAGAACCCCTCATGACGAGCCTCTATTCGGTCCCCTGAAAGACACGAGAATGATCGGCGTCCACCCCGAGGGCTCGGCGAAGGCGGCATGGATGACATCCGCACCTTCCAGCAACTAGAGGAGGGGCACCACTCATCTCAGAAGCATAGGCTAGGCGCCACTAAAACTGTACCTGTAAAACCCCCTTAGTTGGCGGAGTTTATATATGGACACCGAGGCTTATCCAAGTTTTGCATTTTGAACTCTTAGCGATCTGACACCTTTCCCCCCTCACAACAAAGCCAGAACCAACCTCCAGCACCATGCAACCCTGGCGTAAAGCCTCGAGGGCTTGCATCAAAAAGACGGTTCCCTCCTTAAATCACGCGACCTATGGCTAAGGGGACAACGACAACCCTAAGGAAGGAACAACAACAACTCTGAGCGGAGCCATGGTCCGAACGAGACACAATGGACAAAGTGCCCGGACCCCCTTTCCCTCACAAAACCGAGCCACGCGACCTATGGCTAAGGGGACAATGACAACTTTGAGCCAAGGGACAATGACAACCATGAGCATAGCCGTGGTCCGAATGAGGCGCATTGTATAAAGAGATCGGGCCCCTTTCCCTCTCGAAACTAAGCCGCCTGACATATAGCTAAGGGACAACAACAACCCTGAGCCAAGCCATGGTCCGAACGAGGTACAACGGACAAAGAGCCCGGGCCCCTTTCCCTCTTGAAACCGAGTCGAGCGACCCATGGCTAAGGGACAACGACAACCCTGAGCGACGGGACAACGACAACCCTGAGCCGGCAGAGCCGGACCTTCCTTCCACGCAGGGAGAGCTCCGAAGGCTCCACGTGTCCAGTGGGGCCGGACCTCCCTCTCCTCAGAGGAGAGCTCCGGACCCGCCACATGTCCAGCAGAGCCGGACCTCCCCTCTCCGCGGGGAGAGCTCCAAAGGCTCCACGTGTCCACCGGGGCCGGACCTCCCTCTCCTCAGAGGAGAGCTCCGGGCCCGCCATGTGGCAGCTGAACCGGACCTCCCCCCTCTGCGGGGAGAGCTCCGAAGGCTCCACGTGTCCAGCGGGGCCGGACCTCCCTCTCCTCAGAGGAGAGCTCCGGGCCCGCCACGTGGCCAGCAGAACAGCTCTACCTGCCCCACGCGGTACGCAGCAAGAATAAAGACGTGCCATACCTTGTCCGTACAAGGTATTCATGTGACGCCCTCAATTCTGTGGAAAAAAACCATGGAACCGAGAACTAATGCATATGTGTGCCTAGGATGTTCATCACACATACACATATGTTCCAAAAACTGAATCCAGATTATATATTACCACGAATAACAGAGTTTATTACAATATCTCATGAGTCTTGGACTCATGCTCTCAGCGGAAGTCTTTATTTCTATTCAGCGGAAGTCTTTATTCTAATGCGGAAGCAATTTAACTAATGCGGAAGCAAATCTAAGCAGCAGTGGCTCCATCTCTACTCCATTCCCACAGGCAAGGTTGAGAACAGATCACACGCCTAATGCTCCATTTGTTCTTCATAGTAATCTTCTCCTGCTGCTGATGATGAAATGATAATGCAAGTTTGAGTACAATGATGTGCTCAGCAAGTGCGGGAAAATATGATATGTAGCTCATAACAAGGTAGGTATAAAAGGGCTCATTTGCAGAAAAGCAAAGTTATTTATCAAAAGCACGATAAAACAGCGACTTATCTTAAAGTGAATGTAATCCCAACATGTATTAAAATACCGTTCATACCTCCGTTATGCTTATTACTTTCCATGTCACAATCAATCTGTAGGATCGAAGAGCACGTGAAAAGCTACCAGAGGGGGGTGAATGGTAGATTAAAACTTTTCGCAGCGGAAACAACAAAGACCCCTCAGCAAAAAAATCAATCGGTTAAAGAAACCGTGTGTGCAAGTGTTTTCAAACGTGTTCAACCGTGATAAATCAAGTAGAGAGGTAGAGAATCAAGTCACTGATCTAATGCAACAAGAATCACTTGAAAACACGAAGTAAAACGTGAGATACGATCAGAACATTAAACGAAGATCAATCTGTTCTACCCGATATAAAACAGATCTGCAACACTGCAAAGAAACTCGTGTATCTCAAAAACTAAAGATCCGAAGCTCGTGAAAATTTCAAAGATGATATACAATTGAGTTGTGAAGACAACCCAAAAAGAATCACGTCAATCGGATATGTAAAACTCGATTTATGAACGAAACACCGAAGCAACGTCGGTCTGTCCAGAAACTCGGCGAGAAAGACTTGACGAAAAACAAGTCGGACGAACAAGGCACAAAAGCTCCTCGAAACTATGAACTTTATTCAATAGAAACACAAGAGGAACATCCCAATGTTCTCTACCCACGAGAGCTCTGGCCTCCCTTGCTTTTATAGCCAGCCCTCAGGCTAAACATTCCAATCTAGGACTCATACTCCTAATTGGACTCGTATCCTAACTTACCATAACTGCTCAGGACTCTCCTATTCGCAGATAGAAGCAATCGTGAGACTTCCAAACACCTTAGGAACGTCCTAAACATTCCTAAAACAACTCAACTTCGTGCCTAGCACGAAATACTATCATAACCAACTCAAATCTTCCATATTTGAGCCATATCCGACTCAGCCTCAGCCTGAGTACGCAATCCAGCCGGTTGGACCTTTCCGACCAATTCTTTACGTCCACTTCTCTTCATCACGCCTTGGAACAATGTTGCCACGTCCATGCACTACTTGCACACGTGCAAACACCTTCCAACGACGTACACGCAACCTTCATATGCACTGCCCTTGATCCAAACATGTTGCGCGACCTCCCGATCAACTCAACCACAGCTCCTCCCGAACTTGGTTGTTGGAACCTCATCTCCTCCCTGAGACTAGTCCAAGGATCCCGTCACCAGCCATGTCTTGAACTCAAGCAACACCTGCACATGAATAAACAACCAATTCTTCCGAGCACAAGTCCTCGACTTGACTCATGTTAGTTCGAAAACCACAACATCTTACATGAGCACGTCACATAAGCATGTTGCAAACCATATCAAATGATAACAGCCATAACCACCAAAACACACCAAAAACTTAGCAAATTAATACTAAGCAAACCTTCCCATAAAGCAAGTTTGAAACATTGCGAGTTAAAAGCAAAAACAAGACGCTGCAGTTCTACGAGTTGAACTTCACGGGAGCTCCCTAAAAACAAGCTCCGGACCTCACAGAAGCTCTCCGGACCTTGCGTCGGACCTTGCCAACACTTGGCGGACCTAACAAAATACTTGTCGGACCTTGCCACAGAAGAATGTTTTGGCAATATTCAAAACTTTAAATGCTAATGCTAACTTTTATCCTAATTGCCAATGTATTCAGCACACATAGGTCTCACAATCTCCCCCTTGATGAATGCATTGGCAACACCAATTAAAATCCGAACATTGGCTTATGAAAAGTTTTGAAAAGGTTTGAAAACTCATTTCTCCCCCTTTATTAATTTCTCCCCATTTTTTAAAATCAGAGAAGGAAGAAAGTGTATAACATATGCAAAGTGTAAAAAAAATCTCTCCTTATACATATTTCTCCCCCTTTGACAATGTATTCAGCAAGGTTCAAAAGAGAAATTTTTAAATATTATGAGCATATTATAACATATACATACAAAACAAAGCTCATCCAAGTCATACTATCAGGTTACTTACACTATCACATCAATGAGATACATAAAGTAGTGTAAGCCATGCTAGAGATCAAATGTATTTTTCAGTTTAAGCAAGTCATGATCTCCCTTACTCAACTATTTCAAAACCTGAAAACATGACACTTGTTGCTGCATTTTTATTATTCATAATCATTTAAGGCACAAAGTTGATCATATGATATTTGCAAGAGAATATATGCCGCATCAGCCTTATTCTAACCAACCAAGCCAAGCCTATGTCATTTGATAATCAGAAGCTTAAGGACATGGTTTTAGTCATACACAATTCCTTCCAAGTTCATATCTTAGTGCTATGATAAGCAATCTCAAAAGAAGAAGTGTGATGCATGCATATTCTCTTGATCTTTTCTCAATTTTTTATTTGAAAACTCAACATGTGAGCTGATCACTTGATTAATTTTTTATGATTAAAAGCACTTGTGAGCACGCAACAAGTTCAAAACAGCAAGAAAGTTCGATCATGACCAGATTTAGTGTAAGTAATTATTCCAATTACTAGTCATGTTAAAAACTACAAAATGTATAACATGAGTAATGTAGTAAGAACTTTCAGCCTGTAAAAGGAATCACAAAGTCATATATGTATGAAATACTATGCTCATATTATTTTAGTTTCAGATTCACACATAGACTTTCAAAGTTTCAAAAACTCCCCCTCAATTTAAGCCATGAGGATGCATAACCCCTATTTCACTACGAATGAAACAAAAACGAGTGAAATCCAAAGGTTTTGTAAAAATATCAGCCAATTGTTGTTCGGTATCGACATGGTGAAGCACAATGTTTCCTTTTTCAACATTATCACGAAGAGAGTGATACCTAATGTCAATGTTCTTAGTTCTAGAGTGTTTCACGGGGTTTTTAGCAATACAAATTGCACTAGTGTTATCACAGAACAGTGGAACACTATCTAAATCAACCCCATAGTCCTTAAGTGTTTGAACAATCCAAAGAATTTGTGAGCAAGCGCTAGCCGCAGCTACATATTCAGATTCGGCCGTGGATTGTGCAACTGAACATTGTTTTCTAGAGGACCAAGCAACAAGTGAATTACCAAGAAAATGACAAGCACCCGAAGTACTTTTCCTATCAATCCTACAACCCCTAAAATCAGCATCCGAAAAAGCTTTCAAAGAAACGGTTGAGGAAGAAGGAATAAAAATGCCAAATTCTTGAGTTCCATGTAGGTACCTGAGAATCCTTTTGATGGCTTGGCGATGTGAAGCACGTGGAGAAGCTTGAAAACGTGAACAAAGACATACGCTGAATTGTATGTCCGGTCTTGACACCGTGAGATGCAAAAGTGATCCAATCATACTTCTGTATTCTTTTTTATCGACCGGGTCACCATCTTCGTCAAGTTCAAGTGTTGTTGCTGTTCCCATTGGTGTCCTAAGAGGCTTGCATTTGTCCATGTTGAAGCGCTTAAGAAGGTCCTTTGTATACTTAGTTTGATGCACAAAAGTTCCTTCTTTTGTTTGCTTGATTTGCAGCCCCAAAAAGTATGTGAGTTCTCCCATCATACTCATCTCAAATTCTAAACTCATCATTGCTGAAAACTTGGACACGAGATCATGAGAAGCACAACCAAAGATAATATCATCCACATACACTTGAACGAATAATGAGTCATTGCCATGCTTAAGTACAAAAAGAGTTTTATCAACCTTGCCCATGGTAAACCCCTTTTCAAGTAAGAATATTTTTAACCTATCATACCATGCTCTAGGGGCTTGTTTTAGACCGTACAAGGCTTTGGACAGTTTGTCAACATGATTAGGAAAATTTGGATTTTTAAAACCCGGTGGCTGCTTAACATAAACCTCCTCCTCTATGTAGCCATTAAGAAAAGCACTTTTAAACTCCATTTGATATAACTTGAAACCTTTAGATGCAGCAAATGCTAATAAAATTCTTATAGCTTCTAATCTAGCAACAGGAGCAAATGTTTCATCAAAATCTAGACCTTCAATTTGAGTAAAACCTTGAGCAACCAACCTAGCTTTATTCCTAACCACAACCCCATCCTCACTTTGCTTATTTTTAAATACCCATTTAGTTCCAATTAATGTGTGACCTTGAGGTGGAGGTACAAGTTTCCAAACATTATTTCTTTTAAAATTTTCTAACTCTTCTTGCATGGCATTAATCCAAGATTCATTAGTGAGTGCGTGTGATATATCCTTGGGTTCAAAAGAAGCAACAAAAGCAGAATGAGCATGAGAGTTTGGATCGCAAAACCTGGACCGAGTGACTCGTTCATGCAAGCTTCCAATGATTTGTTGTGGAGGATGACTTTTGAGTACTCGGAGGGGAGTAGACACTTCACAAGCACCTTCTTCTTCATGTTCGGACCTTTGATTAGGAGAGCTTGTTGATTGAGGAAGGTCCGAACCAGCAGTAGTGACTGTTGGTGCTGGTTGTGGTGCAAAATCAGCAGCTTGATCGTTATTTACTTCCGAGTTTTCGGGCAGCAGCACAATACGTCGATGACTCAATACTGGGGTTAGTTAAAAGACTTTTAGGAATCCAGTACTGAGTCACACGACGTCCAGCAGGAATAACACGCGAAAGCTGAGAAGGTACAACAGGTTTATGAGCCAAACATCGAAAATTTTTGTTCCCAACTACTGACTTAGAAGATGTGTTATATGTAGCACAAAAAACAGTAGGTTGGGGGAGCAAGTTTTTTACTCATTACAGCAGGTTGCAAGCTCCGAACATTCGGCCTAGCAGATTTTGCTTGGTTGTTATGTGATCTAGCAAGTATTCTTTGTTTCTTATCGTGTTTAGCTAGTCTATAACAAAAATCCATGACATGACCATCTCTACCACAGTAGATACAATGAAAAATAACCTTATTATCATGTCTAGATGAGCAAGCAACACGTTTATTAGAACCCGAATGGGACAGTACTCCTGCAGATTTGAAAATCACCTCTTTTTGTCTAGGAGCTGTTTGAATCAAACCGCTTCCTAATGACTTTACAACTTTAGGTGGGTGTGCCTTAGCATGAGCATGAGAATTAAAACCTAAACCAGTTTTATCATTACAAGACTTGGAAGAATTCAGCAGCAAGTTTAGTTTCTTATTTGCATTAGAAAACCGATCTAGTGTCCTATGCATGTCATAAAGTTTATTGGACAGATCAAAGCAGTTTTCACATGAAATTTTTCCTTTTAGTTTGCAATTTGAACAATATTTAACTTCATGCACACGTAAAGCATTGTTCAAAATAGAAATCTCATTCATAGCATCATTTAGTTTCTTATTCAGATCATCACATGAAGAACAATGCAAATCAATTGTAGAACAACAAGCATCTTTCAAATTTTTATCATTAAGTGCAGCAAGCTCTTTGTTCTTTTCAATTTCAAGTTCAAGTTTATCAAGTGTAGATGCGTGTGCACTTGTTAAAGAGGATAATTGTTCATAAATCAAATCACATGAGGAACAAGAATCATCACTAGGAATCAAAGTTTTTAAACGATTAATTTCAGATTCTAGTGATTCAATTTTAACAGCATTGTTCCTAAGTTTTTTATCCTTTTTCTTTAATATAACAGTGGAACGAGAAATAGCATCACACATTTCTTCGCAAGTGGGACATACCTCTTCATCGTCGCTGTTGTGTTCTGCCTCCTCGGAGCTTGAACTTGACTTGCTCGCCATGCAGCACATATTTGCCATAGCTTCTTCATCTTCATCACTACCGGTGTCCACATCACTTGAGCCGAAATCTTGAAGTGCAGAGATCATACTATGCACTATGTTGCGCATTGATAAATCTTTCTTCTTCTTATTCTTTGCAAACGATTTTTTCGGCCTTGTTTGCTTTTCTTCACGTGAAGTCGGACCTGAAAGGTTAGGGCACTCCGCACGAAAATGTCCTGTCTTACCACATTCAAAACATCGTTGAGGTCCGGAGCTTCCTCTCCTTCTAGTTCTCACATTTTGCAATGCTTTTGAGAACTGAGTAGAGATGAGTGCAAGCTCCTCCTCTGGAAACTCTTCAATCTGTTCAAGGGTTAGAGAGGACAGCAAAGAGAGTGCATCATTAGATGATGATTGACTAGAACTAGACATGTCACGTTGCGAAACAAATGCAATAGACTTGTTGGGGTTTTTACGTGAGATGATGTCAATTTCATGAGTTTTCAATTTAGAATAAAGCATGTCTAAAGTAAGAGAACTCATGACAGTAGATTCACGAATAGATGTAACTTTCATCTCCCAAATTGACATATCTAATGCTCCTAACAATTGTCTAGCATTTTCAGCATCTGAAAAGTTAACATTGACACTACGCAAGTTGCTGAGAATTTTATTAAAGCGAGCAAAAAGGTCGTCAATTGACTCACCGGGTTGCATCTCAAAACGCATGTATTCTTTCTTGAACATATCTTGCCTTACCTCCTTGATCGTATTGGATCCTTCATGGTAGTCACAAAGAGCCTTCCAAACATCATATGCAGATCGGAGGTGTGCAACACGGTCGAAGTCGCTTTGAGTCAATCCTTGGATGATCAAGTTGCGAGCCTTGTTGTTGTTGTCAACATCTCTCATGTTCGCAGCCGTAACTTGATCGTTGGGTGGTACATCGAAGTTCCGGTAGACCTTTTCCCATATGGCGAAGCCTTGCGCCTGTATGTAGGCCTCCATCCGCGCCTTCCAAACCTGAAAATCGATGCCATTGAACACACAAGGTTTTGTGGAGTACTTCTCCATGATGGTTAGTCAAAACACGTGCAAATCACAAAGATTAGAGCACCTTGGCTCTGATACCAATTGTAGGATCGAAGAGCACGTGAAAAGCTACCAGAGGGGGGGGTGAATGGTAGATTAAAACTTTTCGCAGCGGAAACAACAAAGACCCCTCAGCAAAAAATCAATCGGTTAAAGAAACCGTGTGTGCAAGTGTTTTCAAACGTGTTCAACTGTGACAAATCAAGTAGAGAGGTAGAGAATCAAGTCACGGATCTAATGCAACAAGAATCACTTGAAGAGATACGATCAAAACATTAAACGAAGATCAATCTGTTCTACCCGATATAAAACAGATCTGCAACGCTGCAAAGAAACTCGTGTATCTCAAAAACTACAGATCCGAAGCTCGTGAAAATTTCACAGATGATAGATAATTGAGTTGTGAAGAAAACCCAAAAAGAATCACGTCAACCGGATCTGTAAAACTCGAGTTATGAACGAAACACCGAAGCAACGTCGGTCTGTCCAGAAACTCGGCGAGAAAGACTTGACGAAAAACAAGTCGGACGAACAAGGCACAAAAGCTCCTCGAAACTATGAACTTTATTCAATAGAAACACAAGAGGAACAGCCCAAAGTTCTCTACCCACGAGAGCTCTGGCCTCCCTTGCTTTTATAGCCAGCACTCAGGCTAAACATTCCAATCTAGGACTCCTACTCCTAATTGGACTCGTATCTTAACTTACCATAACTGCTCAGGACTCCCCTATTCGCAGATAGAAGCAATCGTGAGACTTCCAAACACCTTAGGAACGTCCTAAACATTCCTAAAACAACTCAACTTCGTGTCTAGCACGAAATCCTATCATAACCAACTCAAATCTTCCATATTTGAGCCATATCCGACTCAGCCTCAGCCTGAGTACGCAATCCAGCCGGTTGGACCTTTCCGACCAATTCTTTACGTCCACTTCTCTTCATCACGCCTTGGAACAATGTTGCCACGTCCATGCACTCCTTCCACACGTGCAAATACCTTCCAACGACGTACACGCAACCTTCATATGCACTGCCCTTGATCCAAACATGCTGCGCGACCTCCCGATCAACTCAACCACAGCTCCTCCCGAACTTGGTTGTTGGAACCTCATCTCCTCCCTGAGACTAGTCCAAGGATCCCGTCACCAGCCATGTCTTGAACTCAAGCAACACCTGCACATGAATAAACAACCAATTTTTCCAAGCACAAGTCCTCGACTTGACTCACGTTAGTTCGAAAACCACAACACCTTACATGAGCACGTCACATAAGCATGTTGCAAACCATATCAAATGATAACAGCCATAACCACCAAAACACACCAAAAACTTAGCAAATTAATACTAAGCAAACCTTCCCATGAAGCAAGTTTGAAACATTGCGAGTTAAAAGCAAAAACAAGACGCTGCAGTTCTATGAGTTGAACTTCACGGGAGCTCCCTAAAAACAAGCTCCGGACCTCACACAAGCTCTCCGGACCTTGCAGGAGCTTTCCGGACCTTGCGTCGAACCTTGCCAACACTTGGCGGACCTAACAAAGAACTTGTCGGACCTTGCCACAGAAGAATGTTTTGGCAATATTCAAAACTTTGAATGTTAATGCTAACTTTTATCCTAATTGCCAATGTATTCAGCACACATAGGTCTCACACAATCAACCTCATTCTCGCTCACGAATACCTCCTCGTATTCGCTACCATCTCACGAATACCATCCTGTATTCGCTACCATTTCACCTCATAGAACAACTTCGTCTCCCACCGAGACCAACCTTGTTGCCATGACTCAACAGTCATGCAACCCATCTTATCACCCGGACTCAACAGTCCCAAAAACAAACCATAAACAAACCATCCAAAACCATAACCAATAACCATCCCAATAACCATCCCAACTAATCATGGCAGTTGGCCAGGTGCTCGTGACCGTAAGCTTGGCTATCATGATAGTTTTAAGAACTCTGCAGAGTTTGCACCTCTTTACCCACAAGTTTGTGATTTCTTCACCCGTCGGCGACTGCAGAACCTCCATTATACCAGTACACAACCGTCGGTGTATGGCCAAGAGATCACAAAATAGCCTTTACAAAGGGGCTACTAGATGTATGGACTCACTAAGGTTTCACCGGCAGGCTAGAATCTCCAATTCTCCCACCCACGGGCCCCCTCTTGTGCCATGCAGCTCCTAGGGCAGTCCTCACTCGACTCCCATTCCCCGCGCCTTCCACAGTCCATAACAATCTAGCAACTTATACTTGGCCTTGTGGTGGCACTGTTATCCTGGCATGTGCATGCATGAACCGGTCCTTAGATCTACGGCAAGTAAACCACCATCTCATGCTACCTCATTCACAAACCCAGTCTTGCCTAGATCTCCCTCCGATCTAGGTTCATTAACAACATCAGTTTATCTTTATCATTACGAGTGCAGTTAGCTAGACACATCTATCTCGCTTCCCAATCCCATGGACTCAGCGAAGCATAAAAGTAAAAACCATACCCGACTCATAAACTTCCCTGGCGACAAGGGTGGTTTAACCAAAACTAGTAAACTCCTATAAAAGGATTTCCCATCATGTTTGACTCAGCACGCACACCTTTTTGCAAAACAAAACAGTTTTACCCAAAACATAGGATCAATATGGTCAAGGAGCACTTGCCTTGTTCTTGCGGTTCTGTTTGTTCTTGGATCTCAAAACCTTGCTGTTGCACCTCGTCGTAGACAGCTCCCTGAGCTTGTCCTTCTACACGCAATCACGCACATACAAGATTCATGACAATCAATACTATGAACGAACTTTAGACTAGATGTGATGATGCGTATGCATGCTATCCTGTAGTGCAGTTTAGTTTTATTAGGTCGGTTTGTATGGGTTTTTGCATGGTTTTATGATGAACAGAAGTGTTCGGATCAAATGTGTACGTGGCGATGACCTTGTCTTTAGATCAACCCGATTAACAAGTGATCTGTCCACAAAAAAGCTTCTGTTCAAAACAAATCGAAGAACAGATTGAAAGAAAACACAACGATGTTGTATGGTGGTATTGTAGACCTACCTTACGTTCTTCTCGGTCTCGGGTCCTTCTCCGATCGTTGGGCTCTCTTCCGGCGATTTTCCTCGCTGAACTCCGGCGATGGCTTCTCTCGGCGAGTTGGGGCTAGGGCTCTAAGTCATCGGCTTAGGAGTTGGAAAAGAAGTTCGTGGTTTCGGCCAAGGGTTCTGGGTTCTATTTATAATCGGGAGAAGAAGAGTCCTAATCTGATTGGACTTCGAATAAGAGTTCTATTCAGATTGTCGTTAAATCTTAACATCTTATCTTTAGTGGATTTGGTACGGTAACATTGTGGAATTCAGGTCGGTTTCTTCTCCGTACCAATATTTCTACGCGTACATAATCCAAAACCGCTCTAGAACTCGTTACCGCTTCTGTGATGATCTCCGGAAGCTCCACGTGTCCATCGGGGCTTGGTCTCTCCTTTTCCGTAGAGACGAGCTCCGGTTGTGCCGCGTGTCAAGCGAGCAAGACCTCCCTCTCCTTCAGAGGTGGGCTCCGCGTGCGCCACGTATCCTGGTGGTCGGGACCTCCTCTCTATTCGGAGGTGGCTCCGCACACGCCACGTGTCAGTGCCGGACCTTTCCTCTCTCCGGAGGTAGCTCCAGCGCCAGACTTCCTTTCTTCTCAGAGACGAGCTCTGAGGTTAACACGTGTCCAACAGTGATAGACCTCCCGGAGATAAGCTCCGGTGGCGACACGTATCCGATAGAACCGAACCTCTCGGAGGTGAGCTCCGAGATCAACATGTATCCCGCGCGACAGGTCCTCTGATTCCCGCGGTGACTAGCTCCGAAGGTGACACGTGTCCTGCAGAAATGCCTTTGCTTCTTCCGTAGAGGCTAGCTACGAGCAACACGTGTCCCATAGGGTCGGACCTCTCCCCCTTTGCGGAGATGAGCCCCGAGCCTGCCACGTAGCCAGTTTAGCGGCGGACCTCTCCCCACTTCGCAGGGATGAGCTCCGAACACGCCACGTGGCCAGCGGGCCACGGAAGTTGTCTTCGGCGCTCTCTGGAAACTGGATTCGGCTCTTACTGGCTACTTTTTTGATATTTTTTCTCTGTTCCTACTTCCTTTAGAATGTTTTCTCTTCATGAATATATGCAGAAACCGAAAATGAGGGCATTGCAAATCTACCCCCCCTTAAATTGAATCTCTCCCTCGAGATTCGTTAGTAGGGAATAGATGAGGAAATTCTGCCTTGATGTCTTCTTCACGCTCCCATGTGGCTTCAGGTTCGTTGTGATGGCTCCATTGTACCTTGCACCATCGAATCACTTTGTTCCTGGTGACCCTTTCCTTTACGTCCAAAATTCGGACAGGGTGCTCCGTATAGGTCAGGTCTTCTTGAAGTTCAAGCTCTTCCATTGGTATTTGTTCCTCTGGTACTCTCAAGCACTTCTTGAGCTGGGATACATGAAACACGTCATGTACGTTGGAGAGATATGTTGGGAGCTCTAGTTGATAGGCTACTTCTCCTCGCTTGTCCAAAATCTTAAATGGTCCGATGTAGTGAGGTGCTAGCTTGCCTTTGACGTTGAAACATCGTTGGCCTCTGATAGGTGATACCTTAAGGTATACCAAGCCTCCTACTTCGAAGGTCAACTTCCTTCGCCTATTGTCCGCATAGCCTTTCTGTCGTGACTGAGCAGCCTTTAAGTTCTCCCGTATCGTTTGGACTTGCTTTTCAGCTTCTTGTAGCACTTCGGATCCAAACACCTGGTTCTCTCCGGTCTCGTTCCAGAACAGCAGTGTTCTACACCGTCTACCGTATAATGCTTCGAAAGGCGACATCTTCAAGCTAGCTTGATAGCTGTTGTTATAGGAGAATTCGGCGTACGATAAACTCCTATCCCAACTACGCCCACGTTTCAAGGCGCAAGCTCTCAACATGTCCTCCAAAATTTGGTTTGTCCTTTCGGTTTGCCCATCGGTTTGTGGGTGATAGGCGGAGCTCAAATCCAGTCGTGTACCCATAGCTTTCTGCAGCTTCCTCCAGAATCTAGAAGTAAACTGAGAACCTCGATCTGAGACTATCCTCCTTTGGACTCCATGACGGCACATGATCTGCTCCATGTACAACTCGGCTAATTGTGCAACGTTGTAATTGGCCCTTATAGGGAGAAAATGGGCGGTTTTCATCAATCGGTCCACATAACCCAGATGGAGTCGTAACCCGACTGAGTACGTGGTAATCCAACGATGAAATCCATACTGATGTCATCCCACTTCCACTCTGGTACCTTCAAAGGTTGCAATAATCCAACGGGTCTTTGATGTTCGGCCTTCACCCATTGGCATGTGTCGCATAGGGCAATGTATTCAGCTATATCTCTCTTCATACCATCCCACCAATAACAAGTTTTCAAGTCCTTGTACATTTTGGTACTTCCGGGATGTATAGAATAGGGTGAATCATGTGCCTCCTTCAATATCATGTCGCGGAGGTGCTTCATGTTAGGCACACAAACCCTTCTTCCTAGCCAAAGCGTACCCTTCTCATCTTCTTTGAAATCCTTCGATATTCCTTGTCGGATCCTTCCCTTGATCTCCTTGATCTCCTCATCCGTTGCTTGGCCATCTCTTATCTCTTGCTCCAATGAAGAGTGGGTCTCCATCATTTCCATGTTGTTCAAGAATCTGAGGTGCAACCGTTCAAACTCCTTACGTAGTTTGGGTGGTAGCTCCCGAACTGTGAGTTGGTGACATGCTCCCTTCCGGCTCAATGCATCAGCTACTACATTGGCCTTCCCGGGGTGGTAGTTGATTCCAACATCGTAATCCTTGATGAGTTCCAACCATCAACGTTGCCTCAAATTCAAGTCCGTTTGTGTATATATGTACTTGAGGCTTTTATGATCCGTATAGATCTCACATCGATGTCCAAGGATATAATGTCTCCAAATCTTCAATGCATGCACTACTGCTGCTAGCTCCAAGTCATGTGTAGGGTAATTAAGCTCGTGCTTCTTTAATTGTCGTGAGGCATAGGCTACCACTTGTCCTTCTTGCATGAGCACACATCCGAGCCCCTGTCTGGATGCGTCACAATATATGTCAAAGCTCTTGCTTACGTCCGGCAATACCAAAACCGGCGTTGTGGTTAGCCTTTTCTTGAGCTCCTCAAAACTTTCTTGGCATGCTTGTGTCCATCGAAAGGCTTTTCCCTTCGTTAGCAACTCCGTCATAGTCTTTGCTATCTTAGAGAAGTCTTTGATGAATCTTCGATAGTATCCCGCCACCCCAAGAAAACTCCGAATATCCCTCACGTTTTGCGGCTGGTCCCACTTCAGAACATCTCTCACTTTTCCAGGATCAACCGATACCCCTTCTTCGGAGATAATGTGGCCTAGGAACGATATTTCCTTTAGACAAAATTGACACTTGTTAAGCTTGGCATACAATCGATGCTCACGCATTTTCTGCAAGGTCAATTTCAAATGTTCTTCATGCTCCTCCTCACTTTTTGAATACACCATAATGTCGTCGATGAAAACCACGATGAACTTATCCAAGTACTCCATGAAAACCTTGTTCATGATGTACATGAAGTATGCGGGTGCATTTGTCAACCCAAAAGACATGACGGTATATTCATACGAACCATACCGTGTTCGAAAGGCAGTCTTGGGTATATCGGAGGGCTTAATATTCAGCTGGAAATATCCCGACCAAAGATCGATCTTGGAGAACACTCAGGCTCCTTTCATTTGGTCGAATAGGTCCTCTATACGGGGCAGGGGGTATTTGTTCTTGATTGTCACTTCATTGAGAGACCTATAGTCCACGCACATCCTTTGGGTTCCATCCTTCTTGTCTACGAAGAGCAAGGGGGCTCCCCATGGAGACGAGCTTGGACGTATAAAACCCTTTTCCAGCTGTTCTTGAATTTGCTTCTTGAGTTCTACTAGTTCATTGACGGGCATCCTATAGGGTCTCTTTGCTATGGGTACAGTTCCTGGTACCAAATTAATGGCAAACTCAATGTCCCGATCAGGGGGCATACCTGGAAGCTCCTCTAGAAACACGTCCGAGAATTCTTGAACCACTGGAATGCTGTCCAATGTTGCTCCTTTGACGTGGTTCAATATTGCCTTTTCGGTTGTTTGTTGGGCTGACTCAAACTCGACACGAATGCCGTGCTCATTTGTCAACTGCACGCTTCTTTCAGCACATTGGATTACCCCGTTGTGCTTGCTTAACCAAACCATCCCGAGTATTATGTCAATCCCTTGGGAATCCAAGACAATAAGGTTGGCAAGGAAGTCTACCCCCCCTTATTTTAAGGCTTACTTTCGGACATACTATATTAGTCCTCATTTCTCCTCCGGGAGAATTAACTAACATAGCACATTTTATGTGTGATATGGGTAGATTATACTTGGCAACATACTTTGATGATATTAAGGAATGTGATGCTCCAGAATCAAATAAGATGGTGGCTGGGTTGGAGTTGGCAAGGAACATACCAATTATGACATCCTCAACCTGTTGTGCTTCCTCAGCAGAGACATGGTTCACGTTGCCGCGAGCATAGTTCTGCTGCCCCCGGTTTCCTTGATTGTCCCCTCCGTTTGTTTGCAGGTTCTGTTTGGGAACGTTGCCTTGCTGTCCAGGGCCTCTCCTCGGGCACTGGTTCGCGAAGTGTCCTATTCCCCACATGCAAAGCACGCCCTGTTGCCTACGGCAGCAGGTACGTTGGGTCGGGGATTTTGAACAGGAGCGCCCAGGTTAGGTTCGGGCACAGGAGGCATGGGCACACGAGGTGCTGGTGCAACGGGTCGTTGCTGTGGTGGCTGACTAGGGCGGTATGCAGGAGTGGTCGATCCATACTGTGGTACAGCTGGGGGCATGTACCGAGGTCGTACGTTGCTCCCTTGGGGCTGGTATGGCATCTTCCTCTTGCACTCTCGCTCGATCTCTCGGATCTTGCTTTCAATAACTATAGCCTTGTCAACCAGCTTCTGAAAGCTTGCGTAGTCATTGTTGAGGAGCTGAACCTGGACCTCATTGTTCAACCCTCTCATGAACAGGTATTGCTTCCTATGGTCTGAGTTGACATCTCCAGGGGCATACCGGGATAGTTGTGTGAACTTGTTGAGGTACTCATTCACACTTCTCTGTCCTTGACGGAGACCTTCGAACTCCTGTCTCTTGAGCATCATTACACCAGCAGGGATGTAATGAGAGCGGAAACTCTCCTTGAACTCAGTCCAAGTGATCGTCTCCGGGTCGACATGAGCGTTGCTTAGGGCATCCCACCAGTCAGCGGTGGCTCCCGTAAGTTGGTGCGACGCAAAGAGGACCTTCTCTCGATCATTGCACTGCACTATGGCAAGCTTCTTCTCCATGGATTTCAACCAGTCGTCGGCCTCCATGGGGTCGTTAGCCTGAGCAAAGGTGGGTGGTCGAGTCCTCATGAACTCTCCCAACCTGTTATGAGCCGGTGGTGGTGGTGGCGGTGGTGCCGGAACAGGGTTGTTGTTGTTGGCCTGCAACTGACCCAAAGTTTGGATCATGGTTTGCATAAGTTGATTCTGCATGGCCATCAACCGTTCCAGGTGGTTCTCGCCAGCTCCGGGGTTAACAGGAACTTCCTCGTGACCATCCTCTTGGTTGTCATGGACGTTCCTTCGGCCGGCGTTTCCTCTCACCATCTGTGAGAGAGATCAAAATAGAATAGAAGGTTAGAAGGTTAGGTTGATTCCCTCAACTATATGCATCAAGGTGAGTTGGACTATATATATTAGCCCATAGGAGGATATGAACAAATGCCGAAACATTTCACACCTCCTTCGACTTACGTGTGGATATGGACAACGTTTTGAGACGTCCCACAACTCACACTAAGCACTCAATCACAAACAATCATTGCAAGGGCTCACACAACTCCTATTCAAGGATGGCTTCCTATGTCAAGGTAGTTTCAAGGCCAATCTAAGAATCCTAGGATGCTTCCTTTGGTCAGCGTGGCTTATCTACCAATCTGTGTCTAATACCAATCTGTGATTGTTTCTAGGTGTGTAATCTACCCCTATCTGTGGCTTTTGATACCACTCTGTGTTTCCTATTTAGGCGTGTAACCCACTGTCAACCATGGCTCTGATACCAATCTGTGACGCCCTCAATTCTATGGAAAAAAACCACGGAACCGAGAACTAATGCATATGTGTGCCCAGGATGTTCATCACACATACACATATATTCCACAAACTGAATTTAGATTATATATTACCACGAATAACAGAGTTTATTACAATATCTCATGGGTCTTGGACTCATGCTCACAACGGAAGTCTTTATTTCTATTCAGCGGAAGTCTTTATTCTACCGCGGAAGCAATTTAACTAATGCGGAAGAAAATCTAAGCAGCAGTGGCTCCATCTCTACTCCATTCCTACAGGCAAGGTTGAGAACAGATCACACGCCTAATGCTCCATTTGTTCTTCATAGTAATCTTCTCCTGCTGTTGATGATGAAATGATAATGCAATTTTGAGTACAATGATGTACTCAGCAAGTGCGGGAAAATATGATATGTAGATCATAACACGGTAGGTATAAAAGACTCATTTGCAGAAAAGCAAAGTTATTTATCAAAAGCACGATAAAACAGCGACTTATCTTACAGTGAATGTAATCCTAACATGTATTAAAATACCATTCATTCCTCCGTTATGCTTATTATTTTCTATGTCACAATCAATCAACCTCATTCTCGGCCACGAATATCTCCTCGTATTCGCTACCATCTCACGAATACCATCCTGTATTCGCTACCATTTCACCACATAGAACAACTTCGTCTCCCACCGAGACCAACCTTGTTGCCATGACTCAACGGTCATGCAACCCATCTTATCACCCGGACTCAACAGTCCCAAAACCAAACCATAACCAAACCATCCAAAACCATAACCAATAACTGTCCCAATAACCATCCCAACTAATCATGGCAGTTGGCCAGGTGCTCGTGACCGTAAGCTCGGCTATCATGATAGTTTTAAGAACTCTGCAGAGTTTGCACCTCTTTACCCGCAAGTTTGTGATTTCGTCACCCGTCACCTACTGCAGAACCTCCATTATACCAGTACACAACCATCGGTGTATGGCCAGGAGATCACAAAATAGCCTTTACAAAGGGGCTACTAGATGTATGGACTCACTAAGGTTTCACCGGCCGGCTAGAATCTCCAATTCTCCCACCCACAGGCCCCCTCTTGTGCCATGCAGCTCCCGGGGCAGTCCTCACTCGACTCCCATTCCCCACGCCTTCCACAGTCCATAGCAATCTAGCAACTTACCTAATTACTCAGCTAAGCCGCACCCATACTTGGCCTTGTGGTGGCACTGTTATCCTGGCATGTGCATGCATGAACCGGTCCTTAGATCTACGGCAAGTAAACCACCATCTCATGCTATCTCATTCACAAACCCAGTCTTGCCTAGATCTCCCTCTGATCCATGTTCATTAACAACATCAGTTTCTCTTTATCATTACGAGTGCAGTAAGCTAGACACATTTATCTCGCTTCCCAATCCCATGGACTCAGCGAAGCATAAAAGTAAAAACCATACCCAACTCATAAACTTCCCTGGCGACAAGGGTGGTTTAACCAAAGCTAGTAAACTCCTATAAAAGGGTTTCCCATCATGTTTGACTCAGCACGCACACCTTTTTGCAAAACAAAACAGTTTTACCCAAAACATAGGATCAGTATGGTCAAGGAGCACTTGCCTTGTTCTTGCGGTTCTGGTTGTTCTTGGATCTTGAAACCTTGCTGTTGCAGCTCGTCGTAGACAGTTCCCTGAGCTTGTCCTTCTACACGCAATCACGCACATACAAGATTCATGACAATCAATACTATGAACGAACTTTAGACTAGATGCGATGATGCGTATGCATGCTATCCTATAGTGCAGTTTAGTTTTATTAGGTCGGTTTGTATGGGTTTTTGCATTGTTTTATGATGAACAGAGGTGTTCGGATCAAATGTGGACGTGGCGATGACCTTGTCTTTAGATCAACCCGATCAACAAGTGATCTGTCCACGAAAAAGCTTCTGTTTGAAATGAATCGAAGAACAGATGCAAAGATAACGCAAAGATGTTGTAAGGTGGTATTGTAGACCTACCTTACGTTCTTCTCGGTCTCGGGTCCTTCTCCGATCGTTGGGCTCTCTTCTGGCGATTTTCCTCGCTGAACTCCGGCGATGGCTTCTCTCGGCGAGTTGGGGCTAGGGCTCTAAGTCGTCGGCTTAGGAGTTGGAAAAGAAGTTCATGGTTTCGGCCAAGGGTTCTGGGTTTTATTTATAATCGGGAGAAGAAGAGTCCTAATCTGATTGGACTTCGAATAAGAGTCCTATTCAGATCGTCGTTAAATCTTAACATCTCATCTTTAGTGGATTTGGTACGGTAACATTGTGGAATTCAGGTCGGTTTCTTCTCCGTACCAATATTTCTACGCGTACAGAATCCAAAACCGCTCCAGAACTCGTTACCTCCTCGGTGATGAGCTCCGGAAGCTCCACGTGTCCATTGGGACCTGGTCTCTCCTTTCCGCAGAGACGAGCTCCAGTTGTGCCGCGTGTCAAGCGAGCAAGACCTCCCTCTCCTTCGGAGGTGGGCTCCGCGTGCGCCACGTATCCTGGCGGTCGGGACCTCCTCTTAATTCAGAGGTGGCTCCGCACACGCCACGTGTCAGTGCCGGACCTTTCCTCTCTCCGGAGGTAGCTCCAGCGCCAGACTTCCTTTCTTCTCAGAGACGAGCTCCGAGGTTAACACGTGTCCAACAGTGACGGACCTCCCGGAGATAAGCACCGGTGGCGACACGTGTCCGATAGAACCGGACCTCTCGGAGGTGAGCTCCGAGATCGACATGTATCCTGCGCGACTGGTCCTCCGATTCTCGCGGTGACTAGCTCCGAAGGTGACACGTGTCCTGCGGAAATGCCTTTGCTTCTTCCGCAGAGGCTAGCTACGAGCAACACGTGTCCCATAGAGTCAGACCTCTCCCCCTTTGCGGAGATGAGCCCCGAGCCTGCCACGTAGCCAGTTTAGCGGCGGACCTCTCCCCACTTCGCAGGGATGAGCTCCGAACATGCCACGTGGCCAGCGGGCCGCGGAAGTTGTCTTCGGCGCTCTCTGGAAACTGGATTCGGCTGTTACTGGCTACCTTTTTGATATTTTTTCTCTGTTCCTACTTTCTTTAGAATGTTTTCTCTTCATGAATATATGCAGAAACCAAAAATGAGGGCGTTACAATTCAAGACCCGCGCCTTCCCAAGGCGCGGAGACGCGGAGCACGCCACTGTCAGGTGCCGTTGTGCCTAGTTGCATCGCAGTGAAGACTGGCGCGCCACGTCAGAGGCTGTACACCAATAAACATAGAGACAAGACATCCCCTGCCGCCCCTGCCGTCATCAACCATTACGCCTAGCTTGCGGCGTGGGCAGGGTGGCAAGATGAAGACTCAGAAGCCCTCGCCAGAAACAGCTACCGGCGTAACTGCAGGATACGGTAGATGGAAGGCAATCTCCCCGGGACCTCCTGTCGGGTCCCGGGCCCACCTTGTAAGACACCCAAGCCTTGGACTATAAAAGGCTCGGGTAGGCAACATTACGAGGGGTTCGCGCTCACGTGAGTTAGCACCCTGATTCAGCATTCTAGCACTCAGCTCATCCTCAAGCTCAGAACTCCAGTTCTGCAAGCAATACAACGAGCACCTCTGCTCACCGTGGACGTAGGGTTTTACGCTCCGGCGGCCTAAACCACATAAAAAACCCCTGTGTTCATCTGTTTCCTTCGTCCAACTACGCTTAAGCTCTCCGCGGGAGACTAGCCCCTCCGAAAAAGAACCTCCGCGGGCTGCCAGTGCAGGCTCGGGGGAAGTGTCAACAGCTACACTTTGACATTTGGCGTGCCAGGTAGGGGCTTTTCCCTCGTGCGACGAGCTTATGCCGACGAAGATGACGAAGCTTCCTTTAGCGGCAAGCTCTCCTCGCCCACGTTCCCGACGAACGGTGACCAGCGGGGACTACGTCTCGACACACTCGGGACGGAGTGTGTTGGGGCAAGCTGGAAGCCAGCAGCCGACTCCGGCAACACGGAGTCCAGCAAGCCCAAGATCTGCTGCAGCGCCAAGTGTCTCCCGTGGGAGAGCCCTAGCTGCAGCACGAGCGCTTCTGCGCAATCCACCCGCTGGGGACGCGCCTCAGGAAGCGACCCAGCTGTGGATTCGCGACGTAGACTGTCTCGTCGTCGCCGCCGCCAACCCTCAGCTTCGGCGGGGACGACGCCCCGTTCAACCGGATGTGTCGCTGTCGCGCACGCCAGTGGTTGACGGGCAGACGGCAGACTCCCGCTCCACCAGGCTCCTATCCGCTGACCTGAGGTCGGAGCTGGAACGACGTCACCTGGGCGAAGATGCCCGCATGGCCGTTGAGCGACGACGAGAAAGGTGTCGCAACCAAGAGGCCGGCGACAGCATGTCGACCGCCTCGACCCATCCAGGGCCGCAGACGTTCGCTACGCGATCTCTGCCCCAGGACTATGCCACGCAGCATATGCCTCAGGCATATGCCCTGCAAATGGTGCCCCCAGTTTATGGCGCACCTTTGCCCATGCCGGGGTACACGGTGCCAACAGCGGACGGACCAAGCGCTCGTGGCACCGACACCTGCAGCAACAGGAGCAGGGGGTGCAGCCCTTGCGCCACACCTTCTCTTCATGAAGTGGCCGCGCAAGTTCCGGCCACACCTGCCAGAGAAGTACGACGGCAGCGTCAACCCAGCGGAGTTCCTCTAGATCTACTCCACCGCCATCCTTGCTGCAGGAGGGGATGAGGCCGTCATGGCCAACTACATCCCCGTCGCCTTGACTGGCCCAGCACAGTCTTGGCTCATGAATCTCCCCCAAGGTTCCATAACCTCCTGGGGAGAGCTCTGCCGGCAGTTTACTGTGAACTTCGGCAGCTCCTACACCGGCCTGGTACGGAGCTCGACCTCCACGCCATCCAACAACAACCTGGAGAGTCGCTGCGCTCCTTCATCCAGCGGATCTCCCAGGTACGGAACACCATCCCCCATATCCAAAATGCTTATGTGGTGGTGGCGTTCCGGCAGGGTGTAAGGGACAAGAAGATGCTCGAGAAGCTCGTGACCAGAGAAGTGCGCGATGTCTCAGAGCTCTTCAGCCTGGCGGACAAGTGCGCCAGGGCGGCAGAAGGGCGCAACTGGCACTCACAGCCAGCCTCTGAAGCAGGAGGATAGCCAAGACCAAGCGCCGCTCTCCATGGGAGCGGTAAGAAGGTAAAGAAGGCCGGCGGCAAGATCATGCTGCCGACCGAAGCTCCCGTTGCTGCAGCTGCAGCACCCACCGGAGCTCGGGGACCACGCCCCGACATGAGGCCGCGACAGTCACCAGACCCAGACGGTGACCACGGTGAGCCGTGCCCCGTGCACAACACCAGCAGCCACACTGCTTCTGAGTGCCGTGAAATCCAGAAGCTCGCGGAGCGCTTCCGCAAAGGGAAGCAACTGCGTGCGGATGCCCCTCCCTTCCGTCAGGGGGAGGGCAAGCAGAAGGTCGACGCCCGCAACAACATCGACCACCAGATGGAGTTCTAGGAGCCCCAGCGCACCGTAAAGGCGGTGCACGACCACGAGGGCTCCAGCTCCAGCAACGACAAGCGCTGGAAGGCGCTCTACATCATCTACGGCGGGTCCTCTGACCCCTCGTCTCGGAGTGCAGTCAAGACTCTGCGCCGAGCAGTGGCGTCGGTGGCTCCTGTCCCAAGTGAAGCGCCGCACCTCAAGTGGATGGGGACCCCCATCAGCTTCGATGCCACCGACTGCCCCAAGAACATGGCTGGGGCCAGGCAGCTACCGCTCTTGGTAGCTCCCACCATCGCCAACGTGAAGATGTACCCCGTTCTGGTATATGGCAGGGCCAGCCTGAACCTCATCAGCCGCGCAGCTTTCCAGAAGCTGCAAATCCCAATGGCCAAGCTCACCCCCTCGAGCCTGTTCTCAGAGGTAGGGCCGGGACAAGTTGTCCCCTACAGCAACATCAGCCTTCCGGTCACCTTCGGGGCACCGGACAGCTACCGAACAGAATACATTCTGTTCGATGTGGCGTAGATCGACCTCCCCTTCAACGCCATCATCGGCAGGCCAGCCCTGTACCGGTTTATGGTGGTAGCCCACTACGGCTACCTTGTATTGAAGATGCCTACACCAACAGGCATCCTCAAGATCTGTGGAGACCGCACTGCTGCAGTGTCAGCCTTGGAGAATCTCCAAGCACTTGCAGCAGCCCGTGCACCAGCCCCTGGCGGTGCAGAACCGGGCCAGCTCCACCCGAGTGCACGCCACCGTGCCTTGACCTCAGCACTCCGTGTGCAACCCCTTGACGTGGGCGATGTCCCCCTGAAGGTCGTCGAAGTCGGCATCGATGCTGCCCAGACCACCCGGGTAGCCGGGGGCCTGGACAGCAAATAGGAAGGCGCGCTCATCACCTTCCTCCGGCACAACGTCGACGTGTTTGCATGGCAACCGTCGCAGATGCCGGGGATCCCTAGGGAGATGATCAAGCACCATCTGAAGATCTTCCCCGACGCCCGGCCAATCCAACAGAAGCCCCGCAAGCAGTCCATCGAGCGGCAGAACTTCATCCGTGAAGAAATCAAGAAGCTGCTGGACGCTGGCTTCATACGGGAAGTCCACCACCCCCGGTGGTTGGCGAACCCCGTCGTCGTCCCAAAGGACGGCGGGAAGCTCCGAATGTGCATCGACTACACCAGTCTCAATAAGGCATGTCCCAAAGATCCATTCCCTCTCCCTAGAATAGATCAAATAGTAGACTCTACATCAGGCTGTGATTTGTTGTGCTTCCTAGATGCCTACTCAGGCTTGCACCAAATCCCTATGTCTAGAGAAGATGAAGAACACACTTCTTTTATCACAGTAGACGGCCTGTATTGTTATGTCTCTATGCCTTATGGCCTAAAGAACGCTCTTCCCACCTTCGTGCGTGCTATGCACAAAACCTTTAGAGAGCTAATAAGAGACTTAGTTGAGGTGTATGTCGATGAAATTGTTGTCAAAGTCAGGCAGAGCTCATCCTTGTTAGATAACCTAGCTCTAGTCTTTGACACACTGCGCTCCACGCGCACTAAGCTGAACCCAGATAAATGTGTGTTTGGCGTGTCCTCTGGGAAGCTCTTAGGGTTCCTAGTCTCACACCGAGGGATTGAGCCAACACAGAGAAGATCAAGGACATCGACCTGATGCGGCCCCCCGCCTGTGTCAAGGATGTCCAGAAACTCATGGGATGCTTAGCTGCGCTGAGTCGGTTTATACCGAGGCTAGTAGAGCGGGCACTTCCCTTCTTTAAGCTCCTGCGCAAATCCGGTCCTTTTGCTTGGACCAACGAAGCAGAAGAAGCATTCAAGGAGTTGAAGCAGCTCCTGACGACCCTACCCATCATGGTAGCCCCGAGCCCAGAGAGCACTTGCTGCTCTACATTGCAGCGACAACAGAGGTGTTGGGCATGGTCCTCGTCGCAGAGCGGCCGGACCCCTCATCGCCGCAACCTGCTCCGGTAGCAGAAGCGAAGCACCAGGAGACCCCAGAGGCTCAAGACGACCTCCCGGATCTCCAAGGTGACCTCCCGGAGGCTCAAGACGACCTCCCGAAGCTCCAAGGTGACCTCCCGGAGGCCCAGCGGGACTTCCCGGAGCTCCAAGATAATCTCCCGGAGGTCCAAAGGGACCTCCCAGGAGAGCAAGACGACCTCCCGAAGGTCCAGGATGACCACCCAGAAGTTCAACGGGACCTCCCGGAGGTCCAGGACGGCCTAGAAGCCCCCGGGTCCCAGCTCCCAGAGGCTCCCCTGGACCCGTCTACCTCCTGTTGGCCTGAGCCAATGGAGGAAGACATCTCAGGCCTAGGGGGGAGGGTCTGAATCATCCAGAGGCCTGTCTACTACATCAGCAAAGTCCTCCATGACGCCAAGACAAGATACCTAGAGGTCCACAAGCTGCTGTATACAGTACTCGTGGCGTCCAGGAAACTCCGCCACTACTTCCAGGCCCACCGGATCTCGATGGTCACCTCCTACCTGCTGAAGGCCATTCTTCACAGCCCCAACGCGACCGGCAACGTCACTAAGTGGGCAGTGGAGTTGGTGGAGTTCGAGCTGGACTTCCTGCCTCGACACGCGGTCAAGAGCCAAGCACTGGCTGACTTCATGGCTGAGTGGACGCCATCGCCAGCCAACCCAGAGGGCCATGAAGACAGTGAACCAAAGCCCCGAGCTCCGGTCTTCACCGGACCTCACTGGACGCTCTTCTTTGACGGCTCCTTGTGAAAGCAGGGGGCCGGTGTCGGCGTACTGCTTCTCATGCCATCGGGGGAGCAGTTTGGGTACATGGTGCGTCTCAATTTCAAGACAACCAACAACATGGCAGAGTATGAAGCCCTCATCTTTGGCCTAAAGACAGCCCTGTCTCTTGGCGCTCGCTAGTTGTTGGCACAGGGCGACTCCCAGCTAGTCATCAAGCAAGTCAAGGGTGAATGCTCCTACAATGACCCGCAACTAGCTGCCTATCTGCTCCATGTGCAGATGCTGGAGAAAGACTTCCTCGCCTTGGACCTGCGCCATGTACCACGCCGCCGACAATGCTGTGGCCGACGACCTCTCAACAAAGGCCTCCACCGGAGCCCTGGTGCCCGAAGGAGTCTTCGAGAGGACGTTGCTGCCTCCCATAGCCCGGCCTGCCGAGCTGGGCGAAGGGGGCGGGACCAGCACCTCAAAGCTGGCGGTCCCGGCGGCCCTGCTACAACGGACGCCGCCAAGGATCATAAGCGTCACTGGGGACTCCGTGCTACCCAGCACTCATGATCCAGAAGCTCAAGTCAGACCCGATGCATGGATCACGGAGATCCGGGACTACTTGAAAGACAATATCCTCCCTGATGAACGTGTATCCGCTGAACGGATCATGCACATGGCTAAAAGATACGCGCTGGTAGAAGGGGATCTCTACCGGCGTGGCGCCAACCACGTCCTATTGCGGTGCATAACCCAGGGGGAAGACTGCGACTTGCTCGCTGAGATCCATGGAGGCGAATGTGGGAGTCACTCTTTCTCACGCATGCTCGTCGGCAAAGCCTTCCGACATGGCTTCTACTGGCCAACAGCACTCCGGGATGCCGTCAAGCTGGTCAAGAGCTGCAAGGCGTGCCAGTTTCATGCCAAGCAGATCCACACATCGGCTCAGGTGGTACAGATGATCCTGCCCTCGTGGCCGTTCGCGGTATGGGGGTTGGACATCATGGGGCCATTCCCCAAAGCCGTCGGGGGATTCTGGTACCTCTACGTCGCCAACGACAAGTTCACCAAGTGGCCGGAAGCTACACCCGTCATCACCATCAACAAGCAATCCGCAGTCAAGTTCATCAAGTCGATCGTCTGCAGGTTTGGGGTCCCGAACAGAATCATCACCGACAACGGGACCCAGTTCACCAGCGCAGCATTCCAAGACTACTGCAAAGACCTCGACATCCAGGTGTGCTATGCCTCCGTTGCTCATCCAAAGAGCAATGGGCAAGTCGAGAGGGCCAACGCCAAGATTCTTCAGGGCCTCAAGACTCGCACCTATGCCAGCTTGAAGAAACATGGTGCCAAGTGGGTGGATGAGCTTCCGAGCACACTGTGGGCTAACCGGACATCCCAAAGCCGGGCCACCAGGGAGACTCCCTTCTTCATGGTGTACGGGGCCGAAGTTGTGCTTCCCCCAGAAATCACCATGGGGTCTCCCCGTGTCCGAGCATACGACAAAGCCACGCAGGACAACCTCCGGCGTGAAGACATCAACCTCATCGGCGAGGCTCGATTACACGCAACGCTCCGCAACGCACGGTACCGGCAGGCGCTCCGGCGCTACCACCAAATGACCGTGCGTATTCGGGAGCTCTAAGAAGGCAACCTGGTGCTGCGGCGCATACTTTCTCGCGAAGGGACCAACAAGCTCTCCCCCCAGCTAGGAAGGTCCCTTCCGAGTCACAAAAGTTTGCCGCCCCGGGTGCGTACGCCTTTCCACCGAGGATGGGGATCCGCTCCCGAACCCTTGGAACATAGAACACCTCCGTAAGTTCTATCCCTAGAGAAGTAGTAGGACAGTTCTTTTTTCTTTCTGTAATAAATTCCATAGAGTGCAGGAAGAGCGCTTGGAGCAGCTAAGTCCCAGGGGACGGTCCAGGACTACGTTTCAGCTTGGCCTGGTTCCGACCCTAAGCGCGTAGAGTCTTGCTTCCCTTCTTAATGGGGCGGGTCGTGGTCTCCATATTTAGCCTGCCTTCCTCCTATGGATATTTATATAGAAAGAAGCATGTCCTGCCACGCTCTTACCCTTGTGCTCATTTAAATTACGCATTAATTTTTATGATCGCACTTTATGTGTATGCTCACCGTACACTTAGTTCTCCTTTCCCACTCTCATCCCTAGTCGGCATTTTCTATCCTACCGAAGACGGTCGCGCTTGAGGTACCTGCCGATGGCCAGGGGGCCTCTCGGGCCTCCCCCAGTCAGATGCTGCGATGCCAGTTGGTCACCTCCAGGAAAAGCCTGCGCTGTGCATGGGGGTCCGGGGTGCGTAGCCTGCTTTGCCTTGTTCCGACCCAAAGTGTGCGCGCCCTGCCCTTCGGAGATCCAGGGGAGTACAGCCTGCTTTTCCTGGTTCCGTACCGAAAGCCTGTGCAATCTGCCTCCCCAGTGTTACAGTCCAGTACTAGGGGCCGGACGGTCGAACCCTGACCTCGGAGGGAGCCGGACCCCGGTGCCGGGCGCACTGAATTGCCCAAGCCCCGTATACCGGACCAGGACCGTAAGCCAAATAAGACTATGAGATAGGAAGGGGAGAGCCCCCAAGGAGAATTATGGTACCCTTACTTGTGTGCAGGACCTCCTGGCCTTAGCTCCCCCGCAGGAGTATGGTAGGTGTTCCCAAACCATTGGCCACACCTACCAGGGAGCCACTACGGGGACCGCACGAAGAGAAGACCAGAGCTCCTGACTACTCCAATGCAAGACCGGAGGATCCGGACCTCGCCCCCTTCGCAGGGGCAGGTTCCGAAGGCCCCACGTGTCCAGCGGGGTCGGGGCCCCCCTCTCCTCAGAGGATAGCTCCGGGCCCGCCACGTGGCCGGCTGAGCCAGGCCTCGTCCCCTCCGCAGGGGCAAGCTCCGAAAGCTCCACGTGTCCCGCGGGGCCGGACCACCCTCTCCTCAGAGGAGCTCCGAGCCCGCCATGTGGCCAGCAGATCCGGACCTCCCCCGTCCTCACGGGGCGAGCTCCGAAGACCCCTCAGGACCTTATCACAATAAGGACCCGAGGAAGGTGTCTGTACAAGACTTCAAGATCGGTGAAGAACTCCTGAAGTCCTTGCGGAGCTAAGGACTCGGGTGGGCCAAGCCAAGAAGAAGATAAAAGAACACAGACACAAAAAAAAACAAGAGTCTATCCATTCATCAAAACTCTATGAGCTGGACTACAGACTCAACAAAAACAAAAAAGAAAAGATACAAGGCCTTTCGGCCGCAGGGGCAACTGCCTAGGAGTCCCCGGACTCCCGCTGGAACCTGGAGGCTACGAGGGCGGCCACGTCCCCGACTTCGACCCTGGCAGGTTCCTCCCGCTCGATGACGGGACCTAGTCTTACCGGCTCCAGAGAGAGGGAAGGATCCCGGCTCCGGAAGCACACCAGCATGTGCGTGGCGACCTCCTTCACCAAGCCCCGTCTCTCTGACTCAAGCTCGTCGGCGATCAAGGCTTCGAGCCTGTCCAACTTGGCGCCGATGGACTCGAGCGCGGGATCGCCTCGGCCACCTCCTGCGACGGAGCCCCCGTCCTCACGGGGCTGAAGCCGAGGGGTACCAGGGCGGACCCTGCCTAGCCGACGAAGCTCCAGACTGCTCGGGCCTCAACGGATCGCGAAGCCTGGAGCTTGTCCACCTCTTGGCAGGTTGCCAGCTGGGCGTCGAGTCCCTCCTCGGAGAATCTCTTCTCCTTGGCTGCCAGGGAGCCCTCCCGAAGTTGGAGATCCTGGGTGAGCCACTCCAACTCCGATGCCCGGAAGTCGGCCGCCAACTCACGATCCAGCACCACCTGGCACTCCCGGGAGGCCTGCTCCTCCCTCACAGCAAGAGCATGTGAGGGGCCAACAAGCCCTCGACAGGATCTCGTTGGGTGGTGCCGTGATATGCGGCACCAAAAAACACATGGGTTGAGAAAACACATCACATTACATAAATCATTTGCGTAAGCATACAAACATATTTTACAAATACTTATATCAAAATAAGCTACAGTGGAAGACTATAACTCTCATGACTCATTTCTAACTTAGCAACAAAGAAACAGTCCGGCCCGCGGACGTCTCTTACTAGCAACACGAAGAAAAACCGCAGCGGCGAGGGTGCTCATTGAGTAATCACTCGGAGGTTTCCGAGTCTCATCGACATCCCTTCTCATAAGCTTGAAGTCATTCCTGCAAAACAACTCGGATAGCATCCGTGAGCACGAAGGCTCAGCAAGTCTTAACCGTCAACCCTAAGCATGAAACTCTACATGCAAGGATGTGTAAGGTAGGAAAGGACTTTACAATAAAGACACGCCTATAAGTTGATTCTTACTTTCAGTTTTATAGCAGCAGTTTAATGAGCCTTAGGCAGCCCCCACATCGAAAGTCCACAATCAAACAAGAAACACTTTCCTCCGATGTGGTGATGCACAAAGTGGAATATAAACTTAATTAGCTCTATAACTACAGTAATCAAGGTATTCAAGATATTTGTCGGTACCTGAGATATGGGGTACCCCCACGCACAGGGGAAAATGCCTAAGGAACTCGCCCTTCTCCGCAGGCAGAGCTCCGAAGGCGCCACGCGTCCGGCTGGGCCGGACCTCCCTCTCCTCAGAGGAGAGCTCCAGGCCCGCCACGTGGCATACAGGAGCCAGACCTCCCCCTCCGCGGGAGAGAGGTCCGAAGGCGCCACGCGTCCAGCGGGGCCGGACCTCCCTCTCCTCAGAGGAGAGCTCCGGGCCCGCCACGTGGCCGACAGAAGCCGAGCCTCCCCCTCCGTGGGGAGAGGTCCGGAGGCTCCACGTGCCCCGCAGGCCGGACCCTCCTCTCCTCTGAGAAGGGCTCCGGGCCCGCCACGTGGCAGCAGATCGGCGCTGCCTGCCCCCGAGCGATAGGCAGCGGGCGTAAAGACGCCCCATACCTTGCCGTACAAGGTATTCAAGGCCCGCGTCTTCCCAAGACGCGGAGACGCGGATCACGCCTCTATCAGGTGCCGTTGCGCCCAGTCGCATCACAGACTGGCGCGCGGTGTCAGAACCTGCCAGCCAATAAACACCGCGACAAGACATCCCATGCCGCCTGCGCCGTCATCAACCACTACGACTAGCATACGGCATGGGCAGGGCAGCAAGATGAAGACTCAGAAGCCTTCGACCAGAGGCAGCTACCGGCATAACTGCAGATACGGTAGATAATAGACAATCTTCCCGGGACCACCTGTCGGGTCCCGGCCCCCCTTGTAAGCTGCCCGAGTTTTGGACTATAAAAGGCTCGGGTAGGCGACGATAGCAAGGGTTCGCACTTTTCAACTCATACGCTAGCCATACACTCCCAAGCTGTAACTCACCCCCAAGCTCAGGACTCCGGCCCTGAGCAGCAAGCAATACAGCGAGCTCCATAGCTCGCCGTGGACGTAGGGTTTTACGCTCCGGCGGCCTGAACCACGTAAAACTCACCGCGTCAAGCTCTTACTAACTCGTCCATCCGCGCAAGCTCTCCGCAAGGGACTAGCCCCACCGAAAAAAGAACCTCCGCGGGATGCCCAGTGCAGGCCTGGGGGAAGTGTCGACCGAACACTTCGACATTTGGCGCGCCAGGTAGGGGGCTTTTCCCCTTGCGCGACGAGTTTCCGCTGACGAAGATGACCAAGCTTCCCTCAGCGGCAAACTCTCCCCCTCCGCGTTCACGGCGAACCGTGACCAGTGGGGAGTACATGTCGACACACTCAGGACGGAGTGTGTCGGCACAAGCTGGTAGCCAGCAGCCGACTCCGGCGATGCAGGCTCCGACCAGTGTGAGGTCTTCTGCAGCGCTGAGCGTACACCATGGGGGTGCGCTAGCTGCAGCAAGAGCACTGCTGCACAACTCACCTGCTGGGGATGCGCCCCATTCTATGACCCAACAGTGGGTCCGCGAGGTGGACCGTCTCGTCGTCGCCTCCGCGAACCCTCAGTTTTGGCGAGGGCGACGCCCTGGACAACCGGCTGTGTCGCTGACGCGCACGCCCACAGTTGACGGGCAAACGGCGGATTCCAGCTCCTCCAGGCTCCCGTCAACGGACCTGAGAAGGGAGCTGGAACGGTGCCACTTGGGCCAGGATGCCCGGGTGTACCTCGAGCGACGTCGAGAAAGGCGTCGCAACCATGAGGCTGGCGACAGCATGTCGTCGGCCTCGACGCAACCTGGAGGGCAGGTCTTCGCCATGCGAGTCCTGCCTCAGGCATTCGCCACGCAGAATATGCCACAACCGTATGCGCCGCAAGCAGCGCCCCCGGTCTATGGTGCAGCCTTGCCCATGCCGGGATACACGGTCCCAAGTGTGAACCAAGCGTTCGCAGTGCCAATACCTGCGGCAGCAGGAGCGGGATGTGCAGCTCTTGCACCCCACCTTCGCTTCGCGAGGTGGCCACGCAAGTTTCGCCCGCACCTGTCTGAGAAGTACGATGGTAGCGTCAACCCGGCGGAGTTCCTCCAGATCTACTCCACCGCCGTACTTGCCGCAGGAGGGGGACGAGGCTGTCATGGCCAACTACTTCCCCGTCGCCCTGACCGGCCCAGCTCGGTCTTGGCTCATGAACCTACCTCAGGGGTCCATAACTTCCTGGGGAGAGCTCTGCCGGCAGTTCGTTGCCAACTTCGGCAGCTCCTACACCCGTCCCGGCATGGAGCTTGACCTCCACGCCGTCAAGCAACAACCTGGGGAGTCGCTGCGCTCTTTCATCCAGCGGTTCTCCCAGGTACGCAACACCATCCCGCATATTCAAAGTGCTTCTGTGGTGATGGCGTTCCGACAGGGTGTCCGGGACGAGAAAATGCTTGAGAAGCTCGCGACCAGAGAGGTCCGCGACGTCTCTGAGCTCTTCAGCCTGGCGGACAAATGCGCCAGAGCAGCTGAAGGGCAGAACTGGCACTCTCTGCCGACCTCCGAGCCAGGAGGACAACCCGGGTCCGGCGCTGCTGCCTATGGGGGTGGCAAGAAGGCCAAGAACCGGGGGAGTGGCAAGATGAAGTCATCGTTCACGGCTCCCGTCGCCGCAGCAGCGACGGCTAGTGGAGCTCGGGGGCCACGCCCCGACAAAAGGCAGCGGCAGTCACCGGCCCCAGATAGTGACCAGGGCAGGCTATGCCCCGTGCATGGCGCCGGCAACCATACTGCTGCTGAGTGCTGGGATATCCAGAGGCTCGCAGAGCGCTTCCGCAAAGGAAGACAGCAGAGAGCTGAAGCACCGCCCTACCCTCAGAGGGATGGCAAACAGAAGGTCGATGCCCCAGTCACCGCCGCCCATCAGGTGGGGTTCCAGGAGCCTCAGCGTGTCATAAAGACAGTGCATAACGGCGAGGACTCCAGCTCCGACGGTGACGGGCCAGGGCGGTAGCCAACTGCGGCACGCCTCCGTGCTTCGGACATACCTCCCGGGGGCCGCCCAAGATCTGTCAACCCCTTGAAGGCCTTGCCAGAAGGGGAAGACGCCTTGGGTCATCCAAGGCGAGCTCGGGTCCACCTACCCCTTGAAGGCCTTAGCCAGAAGGGGAGAACTCCCCGGGGGCCCCCAGGAGAAGCCGCGCAGGACCTGATCCAGCGCGAAGATGACAACCTCGTCGACGAGACTCGGCTGCAGGTAACACCCCACAACGCGCGGTCTCGGCTGATGCTCTAAGCACTACCGCCAAAGAACCGAACGCATCGGGGGCCTGCAGGAGGGCAACCTGGTGTCGCGGCACGCTCTATTCCAAGAAGGACCCATAAGCTCTCCCCCAGCAGGGAAGGTCCCTTCCGAATCATGAAAGCTGCCGCCCCAGGTACACATGCCTTTCAACCGAGTGTGGGATCCGTTCCCAAAAATCCTTGCCATGAAGCAACACTGTAAGTCCTACTTCCCGAGCATCAGTAGAACAGGGTTATTCTCTTCTGTAATGAATCCCATAGGATTTAGGACAGAGCTTGGGGCAGATAAGTCTCAAGGGACGGTACAGGACTACGTCCAGTTTAGCCTGGTTCCGACCCTAAGCGAGTAGAGTCTTGCTTCCCTTGTAGACGAGGCGGAATATTGCCTCCATGTACAGCCAGAATTCCATCTATGGGCACGAATACAGGGACCTGTTCTACTTAGCTCTCCCTCATGCGCTCATTTAAATTATGCATTAATTTTTATGATCGCACTACCTATGTATGTTTATCATACATCTAGTTCCCCCTCTCCTGCGCTCATCCATAGTCGGCATTCGCTGTCCTACCGAAGGCGGCTGAGCTTGAGGCACCTGCCGAAGGCCGAGTGAGTCTCTCGGGCCTCCCCCAGTCAGGTGTTGCGGTGCCAGTTGGTCACCTCCAGGAAAGGCCTGCGTTGTGCATGCGGGGTCCAGGGTGTGTATCCAGCTTAGCAGGCCATGAGCCCAAAGCATGCGCATCCTGCCCCCCGAAGGTACAGGGGAGTACAACCGCTTTGCCTGGTCATGAACCCAAAGCACGTGCACTCTGCTTCCCCAGCGCATGGCCCGGTACTAGGGATCGGACGACCGTACCCGTACCTCGGAGGGAGCCGGAGCTCCGGCGCCTCGAGCACAGAATTGCCCAAGCCCCATATAACGGATCAGGATCATAAGACGAATAAGACTAGAAGACGGGAGGGGAGGACCCCCCGAGGAGAATTACGTTTCCTCTGCCTGTGTGCAGGACCTCTAGGTTACGGCAACAGGGACTGCATGAAGCGGGGGGAAAGGAGCTATCAACTACTCCAGCCTAGGACTGGAAGGACCGGGTCCTGCCCCTTCAGCAGTGGCGGGGCCCGAGGGCCCCACGTGTCCAGCAGGCCCGGAGCTCTCGCCTCCCCTGAGGAGGGCTCCGGGCTCGCCACGTGGCAGGCGGAAACCGGACCTCCCCCCCCGGTGGGAGGGCTCCGAAAGCCCTACGTGTCCAGCATGGCCGGAGCTCCCGCCTCTTAAGGAGGGGCTCCGGACCCGCCACGTGGCAGGCAGATTTGGAGCTCCCCATGGGGCGAGATCCGGAGACCCCCGGGGGCCCCTAACACAGTTAGGACCCGGGGAAGGTGTCTATGCGGAGCTCCGAGATTGGAGATGGCCTCTGAGTACCTTGCGGAGCTAAGGACTCAGTCAGGCAAAGCCAAGAAGGAGAGAAAAAGCATCACAGACACAAATATCTAAAAGAGTCGAACTAAGCGAGGCTCCATGAGCTGGACTACAGACTCGATAAAAAGGGAGAAACAAGTCCTAAGGACCTCCCGGCTCCCACCGGAACCTTGCGGCTACAAGGGCAGCCACATCCTCGACTTCTGCCCTGGCAGCTTCCTCCCGCTCCGCGGCTGGGCCCTCTCTCGCTGGTTCTAGCGAGAAAGAGGGGTCGCGGCTCTTAAAGCATGCCAGCACATGTGAGGCGACCTCTAAGGCTAGGCCGCGTCCCTCGGACTCAAGCTCGCTGGTGACCACCGAGTCTAGCCTGTCCAGCTTGGCACCGATCGACTCCAGCGCGGGAATCACCTCCGCCACCTTCAACGCAGGGGCCGCGGCCCTCACCGGACTGAAGCCAAGAGGGATCAGGGCGGACCCCGCTCGATCCACAAAGCTCGAGACCGCAAGAGCCTCGGAGGACCGCAAGGCCGAAAGCTCCTCCACCTCGCGGCGGGCCGCCTGCAGAGCCTCCAGGTTCCTCTCGGATAATTCCTTCTCCTTGGCCGCCAGGGAGCTCTCCCGAAGATGGAGAGTCTTGGCGAGCCGCTCCAACTCAGCAGCCTTGAAGTCGGCGGCCAACTCCCGGTCCAAGACCGCCCGGTGTTCACGGGAGACCTGTTCCTCCCTCAAGTCGAGGTCTGCCTTCAGAATCTCTAGCTCCTCGATCCGAGCTCGAAGGTCATCCTCCCCCGCCGCCAGCTACGCGGCGACCCTCTCCGCCTCAGCTGCCGTGGAACGCTCCCGTTCCTCAACGGCGAGTTTACGGCGCTCCAACTGCTGCCGTATCTCCACAGCGGCAGAGAGGCTCTCCTCGGCCCGGGCGTGTGCCTCCAGGGCCTCCTTGTTGATCCACCGCGATTCGGCGTCCATGCGGTCAACAGCCCGCTTCATCCGGTCGAGGAGAACTTCCCTGAAGTCGAGCAACTCCCGCCTGGAGTCGAGCTCGCTCTTAACCTTCACGGTCCTCTCCCGCAAAAGGTTCCCCCCGGTGAGGAGGCGATCCCGTTCAACCGTATACTCCTCCCGCTCGCGACCTAGTGCAGCCAAGACCTGCCGAACGCTCGTCTCGGCAAGCGCGAAGGCATCCGCCAGGGGCAATGGAGCAACAGAGGCCGGGGCAGTCCCCCCGACCTCCTCCATTACCTCGTCCTCAAGAGGAGTCGACGCACCAGCAACCGAGACGAGACGCCGATCAGGAGAAGCTGGCTCCGAGGCTCGGGCAGCCGGACCTGCCGGGCTCTCTTCAGCTTCTGGCTCCTTGGCCTGTGGAGAGGGGCGAGTCGGGGAAGGCGACGCTGGAGTAAAGGCCGGGCCGCCTGGTGCAGGGTCGACCTGCGCCGGCTTGGGGGCCGCGGTGGCCGTCTCGGCAGGAAGAGACGACGCCGCCGCAGAGTCCGGGCACATCGGAACAGGAGAAGTTCGCGCTGGCCTGGGGGCCGCGGCAGTTGCCCCTGGCTCCGAGCGCAACGGCACAGACTCCCCGCAAGTCGGGGATGGCCGGGAAGCGCGGACACTCCAGCGGGCTCTGAACCCCGACTTCCGAGCCGGGGTAGGACTCCCAGAGCCTGCTACCGTCACTGACGGCCGCTCCGCAGTCGCTTGAACTGGCGGAACAGAGGACGCCCCAGAAGCTTCCCTCAACGCATCAGCCCGGGGCCTCTTCGAGTCGCCACCGGAGGGAGTGCCAGGCACCCCAGATTCCTGACTTGGCACAGACGCCGCCGCTGGAGGAGATCGAGCGCGCTTCTTCTCTGGTGGCGGGTTGGAGGCCATGGCGAGGGAGAACTCAAGGGCAAGGGAGCAAAAGCACAAGAGTCCGAGAAGAAACGCAGAGAAGTGCAAAGGGAAGCCGCAATGTGGGTAAGATCCCCTCTAAAAACTTCCCGGGTGCAATTCCAAGCGATTCGGAACTCTTCGAATACACTGCATCGGCAACCGCTTCGGCTCCTAAACCGAGTGCCAATGACGGGTGGACCCAAGCCGCCCAACTGAAGTGGTGGGTCAAGGAGTCAGTCTCCTGAGAAGATGAGCCGGCAAGGCACTTCGGCGGTTCCCGAAGAAAGCGCCGCAACGTGCAGAAGTGGCAGTCTTGGGAACCGCCGCGGTAAAAGCAACCATCAAGTGAGCGCACGCTCCCACGATCCCGCGGCCGTCCGTGCTCCGGCAGCGGTCAATTCGGGACTTAGAGAAAGTGCGCGGATCGGAAGAGACGAAGGTCCCACCTCGGGCTCGCTATCTCCCCCAAGATAGGCCCGGGGGCCACTGTCGATACCTGAGATATGGGGTACCCCTGCGCATAGGGGAAAATGCCTAAGGAACTCGCCCTTCTCCGCAGGGAGAGCTCCGAAGGCGCCACGCGTCCGGCGGGGCCGGACCTCCCTCTCCTCAGAGGAGAGCTCCGGGCCCGCCACGTGGCATACAGGAGCCGGACCTCCCCCACCGCGGGAGAGAGGTCCGAAGGCGCCACGCGTCCAGCGGGGCCGGACCTCCCTCTCCTCAGAGGAGAGCTCCGGGCCCGCCACGTGGCCGACAGAAGCCGAGCCTCCCCCTCCGCGGGGAGAGGTCCAGAGGCTCCACGTGCCCCGCAGGCCGGACCCTCCTCTCCTCTGAGAAGGGCTCCGGGCCCGCCACGTGGCAGCAGATCGGCGCTGCCTGCCCCCGAGTGATAGGCAGCGGGCGTAAAGACGCCCCATACCTTGCCGTACAAGGTATTCAAGGCCCGCGTCTTCCCAAGACGCGGAGACGCGGAGCACGCCTCTGTCAGGTGCCGTTGCGCCCAGTCGCATCACAGACTGGCGCGCGGTGTCAGAACCTGCCAGCCAATAAACACCGCGACAAGACATCCCATGCCGCCTGCGCCGTCATCAACCACTACGACTAGCATACGGCATGGGCAGGGCGGCAAGATGAAGACTCAGAAGCCTTCGACCAGAGGCAGCTACCGGCATAACTGCAGATACGGTAGATAATAGACAATCTTCCCGGGACCACCTGTCGGGTCCCGGCCCCCCTTGTAAGCTGCCCGAGTCTTGGACTATAAAAGGCTCGGGTAGGCGATGATAGCAAGGGTTCGCACTTTGCAACTCATACGCTAGCCATACACTCCCAAGCTGTAACTCACCCCCAAGCTCAGGACTCCGGCCCTGAGCAGCAAGCAATACAGAGAGCTCCATAGCTCGCCGTGGACGTAGGGTTTTACGCTCCGGCGGCCTGAACCACGTAAAACTCACCGCGTCAAGCTCTTACTAACTTGTCCATCCGCGCAAGCTCTCCGCAAGGGACTAGCCCCACCGAAAAAAGAACCTCCGCGGGCTGCCCAGTGCAGGCCCGGGGGAAGTGTCGACCGAACACTTCGACAATATTAATAGATCAATACAGCATTTTCAGTTGGCTTATTTCATTTCTTACTACGTCACAGCGCAGTGAACAAGCGGGTACTCAAATAACCACGAGGGATGGTGATTGCAATCAAGACACACCCTAATAACACGTCACATACACCCACTTTCAGAAGTGTGATTCCACACCCCTTCCTACTCTGTTGTATGCGACCACCTTTCAAAGGCAACCCAAATGCTGAACCGGTCCATCCGTAACGGGCAGGAGGTCCCCGCGTGGAGCGTGACTGTGCCCACTTGCAGATTTACACCTTGCTACCCTCAACCCACTCCTATTTACGGTTGGGTAAGCCTCGGCACCCAGGTTAACCAATTACATCGGTTTCCTGGTTCCCATATGCCAGTATGCATCCGGTACTGTTCGATACTTGTCCAGCAGGGCCGCACACGGACGGTCCTCAACCGACACCAACATGGCTAAGCACGTGAGACCTCTGTTCACTGCATCCTATCCCCCCTGCTGGGTCTCAATTTTTCAACTCAAGCCATTTTCTACCTCTTTTCATTCCGTATGATAAATACTATCTCGCGAGGAGCTTCCAACCACTCGACTTCTACCGAGATCCTAAGCATTGGCATGGCATTCTCTACTCGTCGAGTTTGTAAACTACCCAACCCGTTATAGGATTTAAAAGGCTATGCAAGTGGGGTTTCAATCACCCTAACTCTAATGCAAACATTTCAACCTAGACATAAGTGATACAAATAAAAAGCTTTATAAAAGGTACTTAAGTGCAAACCGGGGCTTGCCTGTTTTGCAGGGTAGTAGTATATAAGCAGTTAGTGATCCTTGCTGTTCAACCCTTGATTCTCCGGAGTTTGATCCACTTCAATGAATCGCTCCTTTGAATCCCCTTCGTCGTGAATCCTAATGAAATGTATATGCACAAGTTTTATAGAATGCAAATGGGAAGAATTATATAATGGATTTATTAGGAACAGAGGTTGTGTGGAAAAGCCAAGAATGGCTTGGTTTGCCTCTGTTGTGCAAGAAACAAGAATGAACAATATTGATCTTAGTGTTGTAGTTATTCACTAACTACTTTCCCTAATGAAACTAATAGATGAGCTGAAAAGAATTGGATGCCATTGAAGAACAAGAACTTCAAGGGCCTCACAACTTTTACAGAAGGGTATATACTACCTAGGGATTTAGCTTGCCAAATTGCAGCTAATGTGGAGTCAAATTGTGGTCTCCATAATTCTTATAAAGTCTCTCATGTATTTCCACCTATACATAAGTATGGAGAATAAGAACAGGGAGTTCTACTGCTCAACTTGAGCTGATAATTTACATGTGAGTTCCTGGTCACATGAAAGTAATTTGATCCAAAATTCAGCCCTTTTACTTGAGTAGTTCTTCCAGAACAATTCTTTAAGCATTTCTACTCAAAAGAATTAATTCTGATGTAATGTGCAATTTTCATGCCCAGTTAAGTGAACTACAATATCAAGTATGTCTCAGAGAGCTTTCCTAAATTTTCCTATGATTTTTGGAGCTATGGATTGCCCAGAATGTATGTTATAAGTGGGAAACATTTTCTGAAAATGTTTCTGGACCCTTATGATCACAGCAGATTGTATTCAGCAAATTCCTACTCAAATGATCTTCAAATGAGCTGAACATTTGCTTGAAGGTTAACAATATGCTAAAGAATATTCTGGCAAAATTTGAGGAATTTAGGATAAACCAAACTCCCTCAATAATTCTTTTTCAGAAAACTTTCAAAGAATTTTCCAGAATTATATATTGACTTTCATACAATTCTGAGTTTATATTTGGGTAGATCTCTGAAAAATGAATCCAACCCAATTGGAATCACTTAAATAGGAGGTTTATACACAGAGATATGAATTTCAAAACTTGTGGCGACATCTGGAATTATTTTCCCTACTGAAAAGCCGGCTGGACCCACAGTCTAAATGCCAGCCAATGGGGTTGGAGCCACGCCGGTTCACAGGGTTGTACCGTGCAGCCACAACAGATCCTCTTTTTAAACTTTTCAGACACTGACGGCTGGGGCCCGCCTGGTCTTCTTCTTCCTCCCGCTGTTTTCCCGCGCCCGCGCTGCCCTTCGCTGGCCCGACGCCGGAGCTCACCGACTCGCCGTTTCCGGCCACCGCACGAGCTGAGGTTTGCCGCCAGAGCGTTTATGACGTCGAGGAACATGTCTGCGGGGTCATCTAGGGCTGCCGGTGACCGGAAACACCCCGGCGACGTGCGGCGGTCTTGGCTGCCCTTCGGCGCCGTCGACCAGGGTTCCTAGTCCTCCAACCAAGCGACAAAAACGTGCTACAGCATCAGTGGTTGATCACCAAGCTCGGCATGGCCCCCAAATGGCTCTGGAACAGCCGCAAGTCGGTCGTCACCGTGCGGCCGATTGGGTCCGCCGTGATCACGCTCGGTAGAGCTCAAAATCCGTGGTTCCCAGTTAGTTTCATGCCACGGATGCTAAAGAGGATATGACCGCCGGCTAGTCCAGCTTCTACGTGCAAAGTTTGACACACTAAGAACGAATAGAAGTGGAGAATTTTGGATTCCCATACCGGGTGCTCGGGTTGAAGCCGCCGGAGTAAAAACTTCGAATTCGCCGGCTACGCTCCATGATTTGCTCCAAGTTTTAGATGAGAGCAGCAACACAGCAGAACGCTCCTGTGTCCATGCTTGATCGGGCTTGAAAACTTCTGTGGAGAGCTGTCCACGTGAAGCTGACCACCGGTTCTTTTGAGGTCGCCGCGAAGTGGTCGTTCGCGGGCTCGGGAACGCCGGGACTCGGTGGTTTTCGGGGTGGGGAGATGAGCAACGGTTGTGCCTCGGTGTTTTGCAGCTCGGAGGCAGTGGGCGCGGTGGTTTCTGCTGGTTTCCCGGTTGCTTCCGAGGCAGCGTCGGGGTGAGGAGGGTTCTGTCCGGTGTTGATTGCGAGGAGGTAACAAAATGCTCTTTGCTCGGCCTGGAGAGGTGGGGATCACGTCGAGCCGATGGGAATCACTCACACAGTGCCAGCGACCGAGAGAGAGGAGCAGGAGGTGGCGCAGCCGATCTCGGTGGCACCCGGGTGCAGTCCCCCCCCCCCCCCCCCCCCCCCCCCCCGTGGATGAGAAGAAACAGAGAATTGCTTAGTGGGTAAGGAACACATTTCAGCTCAATGACATGTGGGCCCTACCACAGTTTTATCTTATCCTCTAAAATATCTCCCGAAATTTGCAAATGGTGAAATCAAATTGTGGGAGTTCAAATCTGAGGTGCATTTGGATAGTTGGACAAGTTTCATCCAAATTCAAATAAGTATTTGAATTCTTTGCAATTTAAAGTCCATTTTGGAAAAGGGGTTGCAAAACAATTCAACAAATCATGAAACTTTGCATACCCACTAATTTGGACCTAAGGAATTCAAATATGAAATCTGATTTTCAGTTTGGCTGCTGCAAATGAGATCTTTAGCGCCACAGTTTTGAAATCCATTGTGTTGCTCTCATTTGAATTTTTGAGTTGAACAAATTTGTTCCAAATCTGACTTTAGCTTTCTCACACATATGGGAACTTCCCATCTTGGTTTTAGACCCCTATTGGGTTCCAAGTTTTCAAACAATTGTTTGAACTTGTGTGAAGAGGGCTCTCATGTGTGTTATCACATGTGGAAAAAGTTTTAACAAGTCCCATTTTTCTTGACTTTGCCACACATATGAATTCCAACCTTGGTTTATTAATATGCATTTTTGGGACTTTTACATTCCTCCCCCCTTAAAAAGAATCTCGTCCCGAGATTCTAAAAGAAGAACGAGACGGGAGAGGTAATTACAAACTGCACAACGATAAAAGTTCCGAATAATTGGTGCGGAGGTAATCATCACTTTCCCACGTCGCCTCTTCCGCGGTATGATTACTCCATAGCACCCTGTAAAATCTGATCGTCCGGTTCCGGTTTACCCGGGTCTTTTCATCCAAAATCTGAACCGGTCGCTCGGTGTAGGTAAGGTCCGATTTCAATTCGTCGATTTCTTTGGTGCGGACTGCAGCGGTAAATTTGAGGCACTTCCGCCGCTGTGACCCATGAAATATGTCATGGACACACGCAAGGACTTGCCGGTAATTCCAGCCGGTAGACCACGGGTCCGCGCTTCTCCGTGATAGCAAAAGACCTATAAAGTGCTGAGTGAGTTTCCCCCACTCTCTATACGTCTCCGCAAATGTGACATGCCCTAATCATGTTTTTGGGCTGCCACCCTCTCTTCACGGATGGTGAGGATAAAAGCTAAATTGTAAAGAGCCCTATGGGGAACCACACGTGATGGAGGCTCGCTCTTTTCCAACGGTGTGATGGTCAGATTATGAACATGTGACATGCGTTTCAATGCATCCGCCCCACGTTTTCCTTTGCCGAGGTGATAATGGATCTCTATTTCGTAATCCTTTATCAAACCCAACCATCTTTGCCCCGCGAGTCCGAGGAATTTCCGTACCTTGTGAATAGACCCCGGGGACTTTCAAATGCAGCACTTGTGCGATCTTGCTCGGATCAACAGCAATGCCCTTCGCTAAGATAACATGCCCGAGACAGAGTACTTGTGATATCTAAAATTCGCACTTGCTGAATTTCGCGTATAGCTTGTGATCCTGCAGCTGTCACAAGACTATACGCAGGTGCTTCTCGTGTGCTTCCTCCGACTTGGACTAAACCAGTAGGTCATCGATGAAAACCACGACACAGCTCCGGCATGAATACCGAGTTCATCAAGTATATGAACTGAGCCGGAGCGTTAGGGAGGCCAAGGAACATGACAAGGTATTTTTAAAGCCCGTACCTCGTCGAAAAGCTGTCTTCGAAATATCCTCAGCCCCTCTCTAAACCTGATGGTACACAGATCTTAAATCAATTTTGGAACAAGATCTTCGTTTCGACCAACTGATCAAACAAAATGTTGATCCGTGGCAACGGGTACTTATTCTTGGTGGTCACAATGTCGAGCAGACGAACACCACACAAAATCGTAGTGTTTCGTCCCTCTTCCTTTACAAAAAATGCTGAACCACCCCAAGGTAATGAACTTCGTCGCATAAAACCCTTGCTCCTAAGGTTATTCAGTAGTGTCTTCCAATCTGCCCATTCATTGGGTGCCATGTTGTACGGCCCTCGTGAACTCGGTGGTGTACCCAGTGCAAGTTTCATCTGGGACTCTACGTCCCCTTCCGGCTGCATGCCCGGTAACAATTGGGAAACACATCCTGAGATTCACGTACCACCGGAATGTCCTCTGTCTTAACAGTTTCCGAGTGGGTCAATATTGCAATTTATTGCTGAGTGGCGCCCAGAACTAATGTATGAAGACCGTGGTGAGGGGAGTTGAGTTTAACGGTTCAAGAACTGATGTTGAGAACCGCATTGTGGTAATTCAACCACGACATCACCAAAATAATATCGATCTTCAGACCCCCGAGAGACGTGAGGGTCATGGGTTATAGTCTAACCCCCAAACAAAGAGGTGCTCGGAAGACAAGATCACTGGTTGTAATGCTGCCCCGGGCGAAGACGTGAGGTATAGCCTCTTTGTAGAAGTAGTTTGGAGCTGATGTTGAGCCACAAAAGACTGACTAATAAAGCTAGGTGTGGCACCGGCGTCGAAGAGGATTAAAATCAGTAGCTAATTAAGAGAAAGCATCTCTGCTAACACGGCTTCTCCTTCCGGAATATCCACAATCACTATGTAGTGAATGTTGCTCCTTGTCTGCCCTCTTTTCTGCAGATATAGTACGGGTCTGAATATTGAGAACATTATGACCCGCGTCCTTGAATCCCCTCCAAACAATACCTAGCATAATAGCTCATTCAATCACAAGTGAAGCACGGATTTCACCCTGGTGCCTCGCTGACCTGTGATTGGGAGCTAGGTACGTATAGCTGCAGCGACGGAACACAAACCACCGTCTGACGCTGCTGTTGTGGAGGTGGTGAAAGTTGTGGTACTTGATGTCAACAGAATGGGAAAGTATGTAGAACATGAACATGCTAAAACTTTATGGAAGCATAACAAAATTTCATGTTTACACATCCTCCTAAAGTAACCACAATCAATCCCCTATTCTGGACAGGACATACCTTTCTGTACTTAACCCAGAATTTGATCTGGTTAACAGCATTTTCATAATTCAAGTTGAATACCAAAGTTAAAGTTGACTTCAGTATATTTTCAACGAGTACTCATATGCCCCGAGATCATTTCTGTATCAACAGTTATGATTGCCCAAAGTTTGCCCGAACTGCTGGATAAAATTTGCCAGCATCTCCTTTGTATGTGGCTGTTTTCGTCACAGTTATACATAAAGATGGAGTACAATTCTGAACAAACTCTGAACTACAAAGTTATTGCAAGTTTCATACACTTTTCAACGGTGTATCGTATGACCCTTAGAAAATTTTCTACAGAATGTTATGGTCAATTTACAGCAACATCCAGAGAAGGTTACAGCTGTTCTGTTTTCTGGACAGTTTGCATTCAACTGGACATTCATCCAATTTGGTGTCTGATTTTGCTCTGGAGTTGTACATAAAAGTTGTAGAGAACTTAAAAACCTTTCCAGAACTGTATCTTACACATCCATTGGGTCAATATACTCAGAGTTATGCTCTGTCAAAATCCAGCAACAATTTCTGCCAGAACAGAGCACTCTGTTTTTGAGATCAAAAGAAGTCTAACAAGTCTCTTCTTGAAACTTAGATCAAATGGAGAGCTCAGTACTAATATGTGCTTTTCAATATCCATTTTTAGTTTGAAAGTTAGTCATGAATGATTTCTTCATAGGAAAGAAAACTATCCAGTGTAGTACGGTGACGATGCACCGTAAGACATATGACGGTACTACGTTGCCTCACCAAAGAAAAACTTAACTGGATTACACCGGCATATACGTATCCTTAGGTGGCACTAAAACGATCACTCGCAAACGTGTTCTACACGTACTAAGGTTTTCATGGTTAGTACCTACATAAAACACACTCAATCATCAGGTTCGGCTGCACACCGAACCCGGTATCCATACAGTTTGTACACCCGTCCGTTATCACTCGCACAGGTGTTCTCAAGCCAAACACGCCTTGAGCTACGTGTTCACGTGACTTACCCTGTGACGGGGTCTCCCATACTTGCCCGAAGCACGCCAGAGAAAGGCGCTGCTCGAATACCCCAAACGACCTGAAGAGTCGTAGAGGGTACTAAAGCGGGTCGGGTTACCTGCCACTCGTGGGGCTCCACCCTTCAGCTTGTGCGCACTGGTGGACAGCGCATACGTGCACCCCCCAAGACATAGACGTCCCGAGATGCACGATTTTCCGACATAAAAAATATGTTAGGTTGCCACCATCATAATATGCTAATAGTAGTCCTTATGTGGGCCTAATACCATTATCTCACCGTATCCTAAGTTTTTAACGTAATATGATGCTCAATCCATGCTCTGTTCCCAACGCAGCTCTGATACCACGCTGTGAGGGGCCAACAAGCCCTCGACAGGATCTCGTTGGATGGTGTCGTGATATGTGGCACCCAACAGCACACGGGTCGAGAAAACACATCACATTACATAAATCATTTGCGGAAGCATACAAACATATTTTACAAATATTTATATCAAAATAAGCTACAACGGAAGACTATAACTCTCACGACTCATTTCTAACTTGGCAACAAAGAAACAGTCTGGCTCGCGGACGTCTCTTACTAGCAACACGAAGAAAAATCGCAGCGGCGAGGGTGCTCATTGAGTAATCACTCGGAGGTTTCCGAGTCTCATCGACATCCCTTCACATAAGCTTGAAGTCATTCCTGCAAAACAACTTGGATAACATCCGTGAGCACGAAGGCTCAGCAAGTCTTAACCGTCAACCTAAGCATGAAACTCTACATGCAAGGATGTGTAAGGTAGGAAAGGACTTTGCAATAAAGACACGCCTATAAGTTGAACCTTACTTTCAGTTTTATAGCAGCAGTTTAATGAGCCTTAGGCAGCCCCCACATCGAAAGTCCACAATCAAACAAGAAACGCTTTCCTCCGATGTGGTGATTTCCAAAGTGGAATATAAATTTAATTAGCTCTATAACTACAGCAATCAAGGTATTCAAGATATTAATAGATCAATACAACATTTTCAGTTGGCTTATTTCATTTCTTACTACGTCACAGCACAGTGAACAAGCGGGTACTCAAATAACCGCGAGGAACGGTGATTGCAATCAAGACACACCCGGATAACACGTCACATACACCCACTTTCAGAAGCGTGATTCCACACCCCTTCCTACTCTGTTGTATGCGACCACCTTTCAAAGGCAACCCAAATGCCGAACCGGTCCATCCGTAACGGGCAGGAGGTCCCCGCGTGGAGCGTGACTGTGCCCACCGGCAGATTTACACCTTGCTACCCTCAACCCACTCCTATTTACGGTTGGGTAAGCCTCGGCACCCAGGTTAACCAATTACATCGGTTTCCTGGTTCCCATATGCCAGTATGCATCCGGTACTGTTCGATACTTGTCCAGCAGGGCCGCACACGGACGGTCCACAACCGACACCAACAGGGCTAAGCACGTGAGACCTCTGTTCACTGCATCCTATCCCCCCTTCTGGGTCTCAATTTTTCAACTCAAGACATTTTCTACCTCTTTTCACTCCGTATGATAAATACTATCTCGCGAGTAGCTTCCAACCACTCGACTTCTACCGAGATCCTAAGCATTCGTATGGCATTCCCTACTCGTCGAGTTTGTAAACTACCCAACCCGTTATAGGATTTAAAAGGCTATGCAAGTGGGGTTTCAATCACCCTAACTCTAATGCAAACATTTCAACCTAGACATAAGTGATACAAATGAAAAGCTCTATAAAAGGTACTTAAGTGCAAACCGGGGCTTGCCTGTTTTGCAGGGTAGTAGTATATAAGCAGTTAGTGATCCTTGCTGTTCGACCCTTGATTCTCCGGAGTTTGATCCACTTCAATGAATCGCTCCTTTGAATCCCCTTCGTCGTTAATCCTAATGAAATGTATATGCACAAGTTCTATAGAATGCAAATGGGAAGAATTATATAATGGATTTATTAGGAACAGAGGTTGTGTGGAAAAGCCAAGAATGGCTTGGTTTGCCTCTGTTGTGCAAGAAACAAGAATGAACAATATTGATCTTAGTGTTGTAGTTATTCACTAACTACTTTCCCTAATGAAACTAATAGATGAGCTGAAAAGAATTGGATGCCACAGAAGAACAAGAACTTCAAGGGCCTCACAACTTTTACAGCAGGGTCTATACTACCTAGGGATTTAGCTTGCCAAATTGCAGCTAATGTGGAGTCAAATTGTGGTCTCCATAATTCTTATAAAGTCTCTCATGTATTTCCACCTATACATAAGTATGGAGAATAAGAACAGGGAGTTCTACTGCTCAACTTGAGCTGATAATTTACATGTGAGTTCCTGGTCACATGAAAGTAATTTGGTCCAAAATTCAGCCCTTTTACTTGATTAGTTCTTCCAGAACAATTCTTTAAGCATTTCTACTCAAAAGAATTAATTCTGAAGTAATGTGCAATTTTCATGCCCAATTAAGTGAACTACAATATCAAGTATGTCTCAGAGAGCTTGCCTAAATTTTCCTATGATTTGTGGAGCTATGGATTGCCCAGAATGGATGTTATAAGTGGGAAACATTTTCTGAAAATGTTTCTGGACCCTTATGATCACAGCAGATTGTATTCAGCAAATTCTTATTCAAATAATCTTCAAATGACCTGAAAATTTGCTTGAAGGTCAACAATTTGCTAAAGAATATACTGGCAAAATTTGAGGAATTTAGGATAAACCAAACTCCCTCAATAATTCTTTTTCAGAAAACTTTCAAAGAATTTTCCAGAATTATATATTGACTTTCATACAATTCTGAGTTCATATTTGGATAGGCCTCTGAAAAATGAATCCAACCCAATTGAAATCACTTAAATTGGAGGTTTCTACACAGAGATATGAATTTCCAAACTTGTGGCGACATCTGGAATTATTTTCCCTACTGAAAAGTCGGCTGGACCCACAGCCTAAATGCCAGCTAATGGGGTTGGAGCCACGCCGGTTCACAGGGTTGTACCGTGCAGCCACAACAGATCCTCTTTTTAAACTTTTCAGACACTGACGGCTGGGGCCCGCCTGGTCTTCTTCTTCCTCCCGCTGTTTTCCCGCGCCCGCGCTGCCCTTCGCCGGCCCGACGCCGGAGCTCACCGGCTCGCCGTTTCTGGCCACCGCCTGAGCTGAGGTTTGCCGCCAGAGCGTTTATGACGTCGAGGAACATGTCTTTGGGGTCATCTAGGGCTGCCGGTGACCGGAAACACCCCGGCGACGTGTGGCGGTCTTGGCTGCCCTTCGGCGCCGTCGACCAGGGTTCCTAGTCCTCCAACCAAGCGACAAAAACCTGCTACAGCATCAGTGGTTGATCACTAAGCTCGGCATGGCCCCCAAATGGCTCTGGAACAGCCGCAAGCCAGTCGTCACCGTGCAGCCGATTGGGTCCGCCGTGATCATGCTCGGTAGAGCTCAAAATCCGTGGTTCCCAGTTAGTTTCATGTCATGGATGCTAAAGAGGATATGACTGCCGGCTAGTCCACCTTCTATGTGCAAAGTTTGACGCGCTAAGAACGAATAGATGTGGAGAATTTTGGATTCCCATACCGGGTGCTCGGGTTGAAACCGCCGGAGTAAAAACTTCGAATTCGCCGGCTACGCTCCATGATTTGCTCCAAGTTTTAGATGAGAGCAGCAACACAGCAGAACGCTCCTATGGCCGTGCTTGATCGGGCTTGAAAACTTCTGTGGAGAGCTGTCCACGTGAAGCTGACCACCGGTTCTTTTGAGGTTGCCGCGAAGTGGTCGTTCGCAGGCTCGGGAACGCCGGGACTCGGTGGTTTGCGGGGTGGGGAGATGAGCAACGGTTGCGCCTCGGTGTTTTGCAGCTCGGAGGCAGTGGGCGCAGTGGTTTCTGCCGGTTTCCCGGTTGCTTCCGAGACAGCATCGGGGTGAGGAGGGTTCTGTCCGGTGTTGATCGCGAGGAGGTAACAAAATGCTCTTTGCTCGGCCTGGAGAGGTGGGGATCACGTCGAGCCGATGGGAATCACCCACACGGTGCCAGCGACCGAGAGAGAGGAGCAGGAGGTGGCGCAGCCGATCTCGGTGGCACCCGGGTGCAGTCCCCCCCGTGGATGAGAAGAAACAGAGAATTGCTTAGTGGGTAAGGCACACATTTCAGCTCAATGACATGTGGGCCCTACCACAGTTTCATCTTATCCTCTAAAATATCTCCCAAAATTTGCAAATGGTGAAATCAAATTGTGGGAGTTCAAATCTGAGGTGCATTTGGATAATTGGACAAGTTTCATCCAAATTCAAATAAGTATTTGAATTCTTTGCAATTTAAAGTCCATTTTGGAAAAGGGGTTGCAAAACAATTCAACAAATCATGAAACTTTGCATACCCACTAATTGGACCTAAGGAATTCAAATATGAAATCTGATTTTCAGTTTGGCTGCTGCATATGAGATCTTTAGCGCCACAGTTTTGAAATCCATTGTGTTGCTCTCATTTGAATTTTTGAGTTGAACAAATTTGTTCCAAATCTGACTTTAGCTTTCTCACACATATGGGAACTTCCCATCTTGGTTTTAGACCCCTATTGGGTTCCATGTTTTCAAACAATTGTTTGAACTTGTGTGAAGAGGGCTCTCATGTGTGTTATCACATGTGGAAAAGTTTTAACAAGTCCCATTTTTCTTGACTTTGCCACACATATGAATTCCAACCTTGGTTTATTCATATATGCATTTTTGGGACTTTTACAGAGCTGCCTCCCGAAGCTCCAGCTCCTCAGCCTGGGCCTTCAGGTCACCCTCGCTGGCCTCCAGCTGTGCGGTGACCTTCTTCTCCTTGGCCGCCACAGCGCGCTCCCGGTCCACGACGGCGCACTAGCGGCGCGCCAGCTGCAGCCGCAGCTCCTCCATGGCAGTAGAGCGCGCCTCGGCCCTGGCATGAGCCTCGCGGGTCTCCTGGTGGAGCCGCCGGGTCTCAGAGTCCAGGCGGTCGACGGCCCTCTTCTGAGCGTCGAGGAGCGCCTTCATGGCATCGAGCCTCGACCGCCTCGAGTCGAGCTCCGCCCTAACCTCCTGAGTCGGCAGCTTCAGGAGGTGCCCCCAGCTGTGGAGGCGGTTCCTCTCCCCTGCCAGCACCTCCCGCTCTCGCTCCAGGGTGGCCTGGACCTGCCGGACGCTCGCCGTGGCAAGCTCCAAGGCGTCCGCCAGGGGCAGCGGGGCGGCAGAGGCCGAAGCCGCGCCCCCGACCTCCTCCATCACGTCGTCGTCCGGTGGAGGAGATGCTGGCATCTCGGTGACCGGGATGAGGCGCCGATTTGGAGAAGCCGGAGGGCCTGCAGCTGCTCCTCCCGCCTCAGCACCAGAGGGTCGGACGCCGCCTGTGACGCCCTCAATTCTGTGGAAAACCACGGAACCGAGAACTGATGCATATGTGTGCCCAGGATGTTCATCACACATATACACATCATCCACAAACTGAATTTCAGAATATATATGACCACGAATAACAGAGTTTATTACAATGTCTCATGAGTCTTGGACTCGTGCTCACAGCGGAAGTCTTAATCTAACGCTGAAGTCTCCTAACTAATGCGGAAGAAATTCTAAGCAGTAGTGGCTCCATCTCTACTCCATCCCCACAGGCAAGGTTGAGAACAGATTACACGCCTAATACTCCACTTGGTCTTCATAGTAATCTTCTCCTGTTGCTGATGATGAAATAATAATGCAAGTTTGAGTACAATGATGTACTCAGCAAGTGCGGGAAAATATGATATGTAGCTCTCAACAAGGTAGGTATAAAAAGGCTTATTGCAGAAAGCAAAGTTATTTATCAAAACCATGATAAAACAACAACTTACCTTTAAGCGAATGTAATCCCAACATGTACTAAAATACCAATCATACCTCCATTATGTTGATTACCTTCCATGTCCCGACCAGACATTAATCAACCTCATTCTTGTTCACGAATACCTTCTCGTATTCGCTACCATCTCACGAATACCATCTCGTATTCGCTACCATTTCATCTCATAAACAATTCCGTTTCACACCGACCAACCTCGTTGCCATGACTCAACAGTCATGCAACCCATCTTATCAACCGGACTCAGCAGTCCCGAAAACAAAATTCAAAACCAAACCTTCCAAAACCATACCCAATAACCATAGCCAATAACCATCCCAACTAATCATGGAAGTTGGCCAGGCACTTGTGACCGTAAGCTCCGCTATCATGATAGTTTTAGACTCTGCAGAGTTTGCACTTCTTCACCCACAAGTTTGTGATTTCGTCACCCGTCGGCGACTGCAGAACCTCCATTATACCAGTACACAACCGTCGGTGTATGGCCAAGAGATCACAAAATAGCCTTTACAAAGGGGTTACTAGATGTATGGACTCACTAAGGTTTCACCAGCGGGCTAGAATCTCCAATTCTCCCACCCACAGGCCCCCTCTTGTGCCATGCAGTTCCCAGGGCAGTCCTCACTCGACTCCCATTCCCCGCTCCTTCCACGGTCCATAACAATCTAGCAACTTAACTAATTACTCAGCTAAGCCGCACCCATACTTGGCCTTCTGGTGGCACTGTTATCCTGGCATGTGCTCGCATGAACCGGTCCTTAGATCTACGGCAAGTAAACCACCATCTCAAGCTACCTCATTCACAAACCCAGTCTTGCCTAGATCTCCCTCCTATCCATGTTCATTAACAACATCAGTTTTATCATTATCATTACGAGTGCAGTTAGTTAGACACATCTATCTCGCTTCCCAATCCCATGGACTCAGCAAAGCATAAAAGTAAAACCATACCCGACTCATAAACTTCCCCGGCGACAAGGGTGGTTTAACCAAAACTAGTAAACTCCTATAATAGGGTTTCCCATCATATTTGACTCAGCACACACACACCTTTTCGTAAAACAAAATATTTTCCCAAAACATAGGATCAGTATGGTCAAGGGGCACTTGCCTTGTTCTGGCTGTTCCGGTTGCTCAAAATCTTGTGGTTGTAGCCCGTCGTAGGTAGCTCCCTGAGCTTGTCCTTCTATACATGATCACGCACATACAAGATTTACAACAATCAATATCATGCACAAACTTTGACGAGATGTGATAATGCTTATGTATGTTAATCCTATGATGCAGTTTAGTTTGTACGTGTTCTTGTATGGCTTGCATGGGTTTTATGATGAACAGAGTTGTAGAGATCAATTGTGGACGTAGCGATGATCTTGACCTTTTAAATTAAATCGATCAACAAGTGATCTGTCCATGAAAAAGCTTGTGTTCGAAAGGAATTGAAGAACAGATGCAAAGAAAACGCGATGATGTTGTAAGGTAGTATTGGAGACCTACCTTACATTCTTCTTGGTCTCGGGGTCCTTCTCTTAGCAAGACAGATCGTTGGGGCTCTCTTCCGGCGATCTTCCTCGACTGAACTCCGGCGATGGGTTTTCTCGGCGAGTTGGGGCTAGGGCTCTAAGTCGTTGGCTCAGGAGGTGGAAAAGAAGTTTGTGGTTTCGGCCAAAGGTTCTGGGTTCTATTTATAATCGGGAGAAGAAGAGTCCTAATCTGATTGTATTTCGAATAAGAGTCCTGTTCAGATTGTCGTTGAATCTTAACAACTTATCTTTAGTTGATTTGGTGCGGTAACATTGTGGAATTCATGTCGGTTTCCTCTCCGTACCGGTATTTCTACGCGTACAGAAACCAAAAACCGCTCCAGAACTCGTTACCTCCGCGGTGATGAACTCCGGAAGCTCCACGTGTCCACCGGGGCCTGGTCTCTCCCTTTCCGCAGAAAGAGCTCCGGTTGTGCCGCGTGTCAAGCGAGCGAGACCTCCCTCTCCTTAGAAGGTGAGCTCCGCGTGCGCCACGTGCCCTGGCGGTTGGGACCTCCTCTCTATTCGGAGGTGGCTCCGCGCACGCCACGTGTCAGTGTCGGACCTTCCCTCTCTTTGGAGGTGGCTCCGGGTGTGCCACGTATCCTAACAGCGCTAGACTTCCTTTCTGCTCATAGACGAGCTCCGAGGTTGACCCGTGTCCAACAGTGTCGGACCTCCCGGAGATAAGCTCCAGTGGCGACACGTGTCCAATAGAACCGGACCTCTCGGAGGTGAGCTCCGAGATCGACACGTATCCCGCGCAACTGGTCCTCTGATTTCCGTGGTGTGACTAGCTCCAAAGGTGACACGTATCCTGCGGAACTGCCTTCGCTTCTCCACAGAGGCTAGCTCTGGGGGCAACACGTGTCTCACAGGGTCGGACCTCTCCTCCTTTGCGGGGATGAGCTCCGAAGGCGCCACGTGGCCAGCGGGCCACGGGAGTTGTCTTCGGCACTCTTGGTGAACTGAATTTTGCTCTTTTTGGCCATCCTTTTAATTCTTTCCCTGCCCCCTCTTCTTTTAAAATGTTTTCTCTACATGAAATATGAATACATGCAGAAACCAAAAATGAGGGTGTCACAAATCTACACCCTTAAATTGAATCTCTCCCTCGAGATTCGTTAGTAGAGAACAGATGAGGTAATTCTGCCTTGATGTCTTCTTCACGCTCCCATGTGGCTTCAGCTTCGGTGTGATGGCTCCATTGTACCTTGCACCATCGGATCACTTTGTTCCTTGTGACCCTTTCCTTTACATCCAAAATTCGGACAGGGTGCTCCGCATAAGTCAGGTCCTCTTGAAGTTCAATCTCTTCCATTGGTACTTGCTCCTCTGGTACTCTCAAGCACTTCTTGAGCTGGCATACATGAAACACGTCATGTACGTCAGAGAGATATGCTGGGAGCTCTAGTTGATAGGCTACTTCTCCTCGCTTGTCCAAAATCTAAAATGGTCCAGTGTAGCGAGGTGCTAGCTTGCCTTTGACGTTGAAACGTCGTTGGCCACGGATAGGTGATACCTTAAGGTATACGAAGTCTCCTACTTCGAAAGTCAACTTCCTTCGCCTATTGTCCGCATAGCCTTTCTGTCGTGACTGAGCAGCCTTTAAGTTCTCCCGTATCGTTTGGACTTGCTTTTCAGCTTCTTGTAGCACTTCGGGTCCAAACACCAGGTTCTCTCCGGTCTCGTTCCAGAACAGCAGCGTTCTACACCGCCTACCATACAATGCTTCAAAAGGCGACATCTTCAAGCTAGCTTGATAGCCGTTGTTATAGGAGAATTCGGCGTACGGTAAACTCCTATCCCAACTACGCCCACGTTTCAAGGCGCAAGCTCTCAACATGTCCTCCAAAATTTGGTTTGTCCTTTCGGTTTGTCCATCGGTTTGTGGGTGATAGGCGGAGCTAAAATCCAGTCGTGTACCCATAGCTTTCTGCAGCTTCCTCCAAAATCTAGAGGTAAACTGAGAACCTCAATCTGAGACTATCCTCCTCGGGACTCCATGACGGCACACGATCTACTCCATGTACAACTCGGCTAATTGTGCAACGTTGTACTTGGCCCTTACAGGGAGAAAATGGGCTGTTTTCGTCAATCGGTCCATGATAACCCAGATGGAGTCATAACCCGACTAAGTACGTGGCAATCCGATGATGAAATCCATACTGATGTCCTCCCACTTCCACTCGGGTACCTTCAAGGGTTGCAACAATCCAGTGGGTCTTTGATGTTCGGCCTTCACCCGTTGGCATGTGTCGCATAGGGCAACGTATTCGGCTATATCCCTTTTCATACCATCCCACCAATAACAAGTCTTCAAGTCCTTGTACATTTTGGTACTTCCGGGATGTATGGAATAGGGTGAATCATGTGCCTCTTTTAATATCATGTTGTGGATGTGCTTCAAATTAGGCACACAAATCCTTTTTCCTAGCCAAAGCGTACCCTTCTCATCTTCTTTGAAATCCTTCTCTATTCCTTGTCGGATCCTTTCCTTGATCTTCTTGATCTCCTTATCCATTGCCTGGCCATCTCTTATCTCTTGCTCTAATGAAGAGTGGATCTCCATCACTTCCATCTTGTTCAAGAATCCGAGGTGTAACCGTTCAAACTCCTTACGTAGTTCGGGTGGTAGCTCCCGAACCGTGAGTTGGTGACATGTTCCCTTCCGGCTCAATGCATCAGCTACTACATTGGCCTTCCTAGGGTGGTAGTTGATTCCAACATCGTAATCCTTGATGAGTTCCAACCATCGACGTTGCCTCAATTTCAAGTCCGTTTGTGTAAATATGTACTTGAGGCTTTTATGATCCGTATAGATCTCACATCGATGACCAAGGATATAATGTCTCCAAATTTTCAATGCATGCACTACTTATGCTAGCTCCAAGTCATGTGTAGGATAATTAAGCTCGTGCTTCTTTAATTGTCGTGAGGCATAGGCTACCACTTGTCCTTCTTGCATGAGCACACATCCGATCCCTTGTCCAGATGCGTCACAATATATGTCAAAGCTCTTGCTCACGTCCGGCAATACCAAAACCGGTGCTGTGGTTAGCCTTTTCTTGAGTTCCTCAAAACTTTCTTGGCATGCTGGTGTCCATTGAAAGGCTTTTCCCTTCGTTAGCAACTACGTCATAGGCTTTGCTATCTTAGAGAAGTCCTTGATGAAGCGTCGGTAGTATCCAGCCATCCCAAGAAAACTCCGAATATCACTCATGTTTTGCGGTTGGTTCCACTTCAGAACATCTCCCACTTTTCCGGGATCAACCAATACTCCTTCCTTGGAGATAATGTGGCCTAGGAACGATATCTCCTTTAGCCAGAATTGACACTTGTTAAGCTTGGCATACAATTGATGCTCACGCATTTTCTAAAGGTCAATTTCAAATGTTCTTCATGGTCCTCCTCACTTTTTGAATAGACCATAATATCGTCGATGAAAACCACGACGAACTTATCCAAGTACTCCATGAAAACATTGTTCATAAGGTACATGAAGTATGCGGGTGCATTTGTTAACCCAAAAGACATGACGGTATATTCATACGAACCATACCGTGTTCGAAAGGCAGTCTTGGGTATATCGGAGGGCTTAATTTTCAGCTGGAAGTATCCCGACCGAAGATCAATCTTGGAGAACACTCGGGCCCCTTTCATTTGGTCGAATAGGTCCTCTATACGGGGTAGAGGGTATTTGTTCTTGATTGTCACCTCATTGAGAGACCTATAGTCCACGTACATCCTTTGGGTCCCATCCTTCTTGTCCACGAAGAGCACAAGAGCTCCCCATGGTGACGAGCTTGGACGTATAAAACCCTTCTCCAACTGCTCCTGAATTTGCTTCTTGAGTTCCACTAGTTCATTGACGGGCATCCTATAGGGTCTCTTTGCTATGGGTGCAGTTCCGGGTACCAAATCAATGGCAAACTCAATGTCCCGGTCAGGTGGCATACCTGGAAGCTCCTCTGGAAACACGTCTGTGAATTCCTGAACCACTGGAATGCTGTCCAATGTTGCTCCTTCGACGTGGTTCAAAATTGCCCTTTCAGTTGTTTGTTGGGCTGACTCAAACTCGACACGAATACCGTGCTCATTTATCAACTGCACGCTTCTTTCAGCACATTGGATTACCCCGTTGTGCTTGCTTAACCAATCCATCCCGAGTATTATGTCAAGCCCTTGGGAATCAAAGACAATGAGGTTGGCAAGGAAGTCTACCCCCCTTATTTAAGGCTTACTTTCGGACATACTATATTAGTCCTCATCTCTCCACCGGGAGAATTAACTAACATAGCACATTTTAAGTGTGATATGTGTACATTATGCTTGGCAACATACTTGGATGATATGAAGGAATGCGATGCTCCAGAACCAAATAAAATGGTGGCTGGTTTGGAATTGGCAAGGAACATACCAATTACGACGTCCTCAGCCTGTTGTGCTTCCTCAGCAGAGACATGGTTCACGTTACCGTGAGCATAGTTCTGCTATCCACGGTTTCCTTCATTGTCCCCTCCGTTTGGTCGCGGGTTCTGCTTGGGCACGTTGCCTTGTTGTCCAGGGCCTCTCCTCGGGCACTGGCTCGCGAAGTGTCCTGTTTCCCCGCATGCAAAGCATTCCCTGTCGCCTACGGCAGCAGGTACGTTGGGGCGGGAGTTTTGAACAGGAGCACCCATGTTGGGTCAGGGCACAGGGGGCAAGGGCACACGAGGTGCTTGTGCAACGGGTCGTTGCTGTGGTGGCTGGCTAGGGCGGTATGCAGGAGTGGTTGATCCATACTGCGGTGCAGCTGGGGGCATGTACCGAGGTCGTACGTTGTTCCCTTGAGGCTGGTATGGCATCTTCCTCTTGCACTCTCGCTCGATCTCTCAGATCTTGCTTTCGACTATTATAGCCTTGTCAACCAGCTTCTGAAAGCTTGTGTAGTCATTGTTGAGGAGCTGAACCTGAATCTCATTGTTCAACCCTCTCATGAACATATATTGCTTCCTCTGGTCTGAGTTGACATCTTCGGGGGCATACCGGGACAGTTGTGTGAACTTGTTGAGATACTCATTCACGCTTCTCTGTCCTTGGCGGAGACCTTCAAACTCATATCTCTTGAGCATCATTACACCAGCAGGGATGTAATGAGAGCGGAAACTCTCCTTGAACTCAGTCCAAGTGAACGTCTCCGGGTCAACATGAGCATTGCATAGGGCATCCCACCAGTCAGCGGCAGCTCCCATGAGTTGGTGCGACGCAAAAAGAAACTTCTCTCGGTCATTGCACTGCACTATGGCAAGCTTCTTCTCCATGGATTTCAACCAGTCGTCGGCCTCCATGGGGTCGTTAGCTTGAGCAAAGGTGGGTGGTCAAGTCCTCATGAACTCACCCAGTCTGTTATGAGCCGGCGGTGGTGGTGGCGGTGGTGCCGGAACGGGGTTGTTGTTGTTGGCCTGCAACTGACCCAAAGTTTGGATCATGGTTTGCATAAGTTGGTTTTGCATGGCCATCAACCGTTCCATGTGGTTCTCACCAGCTCCGGGGTTAACAGGAATTCATCGTGGCCATCCTCTTGGTTGTCACGGACGTTCCTTCGGCCGGCGTTTCCTCTCACCATCTGTGAGAGAGAACGAAATAGAATAGAAGGTTAGAAGGTTAGGTAGATCCCCTCAACTATATGCATCAAGGTGGGTTGGACTATATATATTAGCTCATACAAGGATGTGAACAAGTGCCGAGGCATCTCACACCTCTTTCTACTTATGTGTGGATATGGACAACGCTTTGAGACGTCCCACAACTCACACTAAGCACATAATCACAAACAATCATCACAAGGGCTCATACAACTCCTATTTAAGGCTTGTTTCATGGGGGTCCTATATGGATTAGGGTGTTGCAAATTTGGTGATCCAACTACGATATTTCCTAGGCTTGCATCCTATGGTCAGCGTGGCTTAGCTACCAATCTGTGATCTATCTAGGTTGTGTGATCTACCCATGGCAGGTTGATACCAATCTGTGTCTGATACCAATCTCTGAACTTATCTAAGCATGTAACCTACCGTCAACCCGTGGCTTTTGATACCAATCTGTGTTTCCTATTTAGGCGTGTAACCCACCGTCAACCGTGGCTCTGATACCAGTCTGTGATGCCCTCAATTCTGTGGAAAACCACGGAACCGAGAACTGATGTATATGTGTGCCCAGGATGTTCATCACACATACACATATGTTCCACAAACTGAATTCAGAATATATATATAACCACGAATAACAGAGTTTATTACAATGTCTCACGAGTCTTGGACTCATGCTCACAGCGGAAGTCTTAATCTAACAGCGGAAGTCTTATTTCTATGCAGCAGAAGTCTTCTAACTAGTGCGGAAGCAATTCTAAGCAGCAGTGGCTCCATCTCTACTCCATCCCCACAGGTAAGATTGAGGACAGATTACACGCCTAATGCTCCATCTGGTCTTCATAGTAATCTTCTCCTGTTGCTGATGATGAAATAATAATGCAAGTTTGAGTACAATGATGTACTCAGCAAGTGCGGGAAAATATGACATGTAGCTCATAACAAGGTAGGTATAAAAAGGCTCATTGCAGAAAAGCAAAGTTATTTATCAAAAATATGATAAAACAGCAACTCATCTTTAAGTGAGTGTAATCCCAACATGTATTAAAATACCAATCATACCTCCATTATGTTCATTACCTTCCATGTCACAACCAGTCATCAATCAACCTCATTCTTGCTCACGAATACCTCCTCGTATTCGCTACCATCTCACGAATACCATCTCGTATTCGCTACCATTTCATCTCATAAAACAACTCCGTCTCCCACCGAGACCAACCTTGTTGCCATGACTCAACAGTCATGCAACCCATCTTATCACCCGGACTCAACAGTCCCGAAAACCAAACCAAAACCAAACCATAACCAATAACCATATCCAATCACCATCCCAACTAATCATGGAAGTTGGCCAGGCGCTCGTGACCGTAAGCTCAGCTATCATGATAGTTTTAGACTCTGCAGAGTTTGCACCTCTTTACCCACAAGTTTGTGATTCCGTCACCCTCGGCGACTGCAGAATATCCATTATACCAGTACACAACCGTCGGTGTATGGGCAAGAGATCACAAAATAGCCTTTACAAAGTGGTTACTAGATGTATGGACTCACTAAGGTTTCACCGGCAGGCTAGAATCTCCAATTCTCCCACCCACGGGCCCCCTCTTGTGCCATGCAGTTCTCAGGGCAGTCCTCACTCGACTCCCATTCCCCGGCGCCTTCCATGGTCCATAACAATCTAGCAACTTACCTAATTAGTCAGCTAAGTCGCACCCATACTTGGCCTTGTGGTGGCACTGTTATCCTGGCATGTGCTCGCATGAACTGGTCCTTAGATCTACGGCAAGTAAACCACCATCTCATGCTACCTCATTCACAAACCCAGTCTTGTCTAGATCTCCCTCCGATCCATGTTCATCAGTTTTTCATTATCATTACGAGTGCTGTTAGCTAGACACATCTATCTCGCTTCCCAATCCCATGGACTCAGCGAAGCATAAAAGTAAAAACCATACCTGACTCATAAACCTCCCTGGCGACAAGGGTGGTTTAACCAAAACTAGTAAACTCCTATAAAAATGTTTCCCATCATGTTTGACTCAGCACACACACCTTTTCGCAAAACAAAACAGTTTTTTTTCCCAAAACATAGGATCAATATGGTCAAGGGGCACTTGCCTTGTTCTTGCGGTTCCGATTGCTCTTGGATCTCGAAACCTTGTTGTTGCAGCTCGTCGTAGACAGCTCCCTGAGCTTGTCCTTCTATACAGGATCACGCACATACAAGATTTACAACAATCAATATCATGCACAAACTTTAACTAGATGTGTTGATGCTTATGCATGTTAATCCTATGATGCAGTTTAGTTTGTACGGGCTCTTGCATGGCTTGCATGGATTTTATGATGGACAGAGGTGTTCGGATCAAATGTGGACGTGGCGATGATCTTGTCTTTAGAACAACCTGATCAACAAGTGATCTGTCCACGAGAAAGCTTCTGTTCGAAAGGAATCGAAGAACAGATGCAAAGAAAACGCGATGATGTTATAAGGTAGTATTGGAGACCTACCTTTCGTTCTTCTTGGTCTCGGGGTCCTTCTCTTAGCAAGACAGATCGTTGGGGCTCTCTTTCGGCGACCTTCTTTGACTGAACTCGGACGATGGGCTTACTCGGCGAGTTAGGGCTAGGGCTCTAAGTCGTCGGCTCAAGAGGTGGAAAAGAAGTTCATGGTTTCGGCCAAGGGTTCTGAGTTCTATTTATAATCGGGAGAAGAAGAGTCCTAATATGATTGGACCTCGAATAAGAGTTCTATTCAGATTGTTGTTGAATCTTTACGACTTATCTTTAGTTTATTTGGTGCGGTAATATTGTGGAATTCAGGTCGGTTTCTTCTCCGTATCGATATTTCTACACGTACAGAATCCAAAAACCGTTCCATAACTCGTAACCTCCGCGGTGATGAGCTCCGGAAGCTCCACGTGTTCACCGGGGCCTAGTCTCCCCTTTTTCCGCAGAGACGAGCTCCGGTTGTGCCCCGTGTCAAGCGAGCGAGACCTCCCTCTCCTTCGGTGGTGAGCTCCGTGTGCGCCACGTATCCTGGCGGTCGGGACCTCCTCTCTATTCGGAGGTGGCTCCGCGCACGCCACGTGTTAGTGTCGGACCTTCCCTCTCTTCAGAGGTGGCTCCGGGTGTGCCACGTGTCCTAACAGCACTAGACTCCCTTTCTTCTCACAGACGAGCACCGAAGTTGACACGTGTCCAACAGTGACGGACCTCCCAGAGAAAAACTCCGGTGGCGACACGTGTCCAATAGGACAGGACCTCTCGGAGGTGATCTTCGGGTCGACACGTATCCCGCGCGACTGGCCCTCTGATTTCCGTGATGACTAGCTCCGAAGGTGACATGTGTCCTGCGGAACTGCCTTCGCTTCTCCGCAGAGGCTAGCTCCGGGGACAACACGTGTCCCACAGGGTCGGACCTCTCCCCCTTTGCGGAGATGAGCCCCGAGCCTGCCACGTAGCCAGTTTAGCGGCGGACCTCTCCCCACTTCGTAGGTATGAGCCCCGAACACGCCATGTGGCCAGCGAGCCGTGGGAGTTGTCTTTGGCGCTCTCTGGGAACTAGATTTGGCTCTTTTTGGCTATCTTTTTGATATTTTTCTTTGTTCCCACTTCTTTTAAAATGTTTTCTCTACATGAAACATGAATACATGCAGAAACCAGAAATGAGGGTGTCACACCTTGTTGTTGCAGCTCGTCGTAGACAGCTCCATGAGCTTGTCCTTCTATACAGGATCACGCACATACAAGATTCACAGCAATCAATATCATGCATAAACTTTAACTAGATGCGATGATGCATATGCATTCTATCCTATGATCAGTTTTTATTAGATCAGTTTGTACGTGTTCTTGCATAGCTTGCATGGTTTTACGATGAACAGAGGTGTTCGGATCAAATGCGGACGTGGCGATGATCTTGTCTTTAGATCAACCCGATCAAAAAGTGATATGTCCACCAGAAAGCTTCTGTTCGAAAGGAATCGAAGAACAGATGCAAAGAAAACACGATGATGTCATAAGGCGATATTGGAGACCTACCTTACGTTCTTCGTGGTCTCGGGGTCCTTCTCTTAGCAAGACAGATCGTTGGGGCTCTCTTCCGACGATCTTCCTCGACTGAACTCCGGCGATGGGCTTACTCAGCGAGTTGGGGCTAGGGCTCTAAGTTGTCGGCTCAGGAGTTGGAAAAGAAGTTTGTGGTTTCGGCCAAAGGTTATGGGTTCTATTTATAATCGGGAGAAGAAGAGTCCTAATCTAATTGTATTTCTTATAAGTCCTATTCAGATTGTCGTTGAATCTTAACAACTTATCTTTAGTTGATTTGGTGTGGTAACATTGTGGAATTCAGGTCGGTTTCTTCTCCGTACCGATATTTCTACGCATACAGAATCCAAAAACCGCTCCAGAACTCGTTACCTCTGCGGTGGTGAGCTCCAGAAGCTCCACGTGTCCACTGGGGCCTGGTCTCCCCTTTTCCGCAGAGATGAGCTCCGGTTGTGCCGCGTGTCAAGCGAGCGAGACCTCCCTCTCCTTCGGAGGTGAGCTCCGCGTGCGCCACGTATCTTGGCGGTCGGAACCTCCTTTCTATTCAGAGGTGGCTCCGCGCAGGCCACGTGTCAGTGTCGGACCTTCCCTCTCTTCGGAGGTAGCTCCGGGTGTGCCACGTATTCATTTCAGACCTCCCTCTCTTCGGAGGCGAGCTCCGTGAATGCCACGCGTCAAGTAGCGTCGGACTTCCTTTTTCCTCAGAGACGAGCTCCGAGGTTAACACATGTCCAACAGTAACGGACCTCCCGGAGATAAGCTCCGTTGGCGACATGTGTCCAATAGGACCGGACCTCTCGGAGGTGTGCTCCGAGGTAGACACGTATCTCGCGCGACTGGTCCTCTGAATTCCACGGTAACTAGCTCCGAGGGTGACACGTGTCCTGCGGAACTGCCTTCGCTTCTCCGCAGAGGCTAGCTCCAGGGGCAACACGTGTCTCACAGGGTCGGACCTCTCCCCCTTTGCGGAGATGAGCCCCGAGCCTGCCACGTAGCCATTTAGCGGCGGACCTCTCCCCACTTCGCAGGGATGAGCTCCGAACACGCCACGTGGCCAGCGAGTGTCACACCCGGTTTCTCCGAAGAACAACCGAGTGAATATCACATGTATGCCAGGATAATTTTCTCATACATGTGATGACAAATAGTGAAGCATCATTTATTACAAGCCAGGTGTCGAATATAAATAAGTCTTACATAGCATATGTCTTGATGGACGATAATAAGTTCATAACATGTAAATAGCAGCGGAATATTATTCTTGTGGGCTCCGTCACAGGCGTCGCCCGGGGGACTCCATGAACCTAGAATCCTTCTTCAGGTCCGAAGTCTTGGTCATTGAACACCACATCATCCCCTTGACCTGAGCAGCAATTTAAACCAACAAATATGCAAGGTTGAGTACCATTGGTACTCAGCAAGTGGGGGAAGGTTATGCCATGCATGGCTAGAGCAAGGAGAGGTTGAACTCATGGTTAAAGCACTACGCAATTATTACCTACCACCTTAGCTTATTAAGCACCTACACTACTACACAGGTGAAATGGTCCCAATCTCCCATCCCATCAAATAACCATAACATCATTTCCAATGTTAAGCTCCCCGCTTAACATCCACAACTTCCAAAGTCATCATCCTCTAATCATGAATAAGTCCAAGCCGCTCTTGACCGTGAGCACGGCTGTCATGACAGTTTTGACTCTGCAGAGTTTGCACCACTGTACCCACATGTAGTGATTTCATCCCCCGTTGCCGGGTGGACTAAAAGAACCTCCATTATGCCAGTGGCCACGAACCACATTCACACTTCCTAGGTGTGTAGCCAGGAGATCACTACGAAGCCTTTACAAAAGTATTCCTGACGAGCGTGGGCCCACTGAGGTTTCACCCCTAACAGCATACAAGAGGCTCCAACCCCGCTGCAGTGGCCCCCTCTTGAGCCTTGCGGTTCATATGGTAGTCCAGCTGACACCTATTCCCCGCACCATCCAACACACCCATACTACGCCGGGGATACACCTAATTAATTGGCCAAGCTGCCCCATCTCAGCATGTGGTTGGCACGGTAAAGCCAGGTTACATGCTCCATGAACCGGTCCTTAGGATTCCAGGCAAGTACTAAACACAACCCCGAGTCTCGTGCACCCAGCACCAACCAAATCATCCAACTTGCCTTGATCCCTACCTCTACATAACTCATAACATCTCATTCAAGAGTATGGTAAATAAACTGATGATCTCATATCCCAATTACCCCATTCTATGCATGGCTAAGCACAAGTAATATGAGTGAATGACATAATAAAACAAATCCCAACCCAAGCTACAAGAAAAACAAGATAATGCAATTCTAGGGAAACATCCTAGCATGGGTTTCATATTTCAATTGACAATGCAAATAATTCTATCTACACATCCTAGCATAGGATCAAAGTGGTCAAGGACACTTGCCTTCTTCCTGCTGCTCTGGGAATGGATAGTCCTGATCTTGAAAGGGAAGAACTTGCTCTGGGGCAGGTTCTACTCATGCCAACACACATAGCAAAAGAAAACAACAATCCATAAGACATAGTTCACACTTTCACTCCAGACATACATCATATGGTAGTTATTCACATTTCTAAGTGTTGTGGTTACTCTAGATGTGTTGATTTTTAGCCTACATGCACTTTTAAACATATCTATATTATTTCTAACTTTTGTATTCAGATTTCTGTTTGCACACTATATATGAATTTCCAATTTAAACAAATTCTTTAACACACTCTTTAGCTACCAAGTTTGCATGGAAGGTAATTTCCTACTTCAAATGGGCTTTCAGATCTTCTACTAAATCCTAAACTGATGTCTTTGGATTTGGAGACTTTATTTATCATTTTCTAGTTATGCATACCTATTTTCCTATATTTTCCAGATTTACTTTCTATGCATAAAGGTGAGTTTTGTTATGAAAATAGTAAGACACCTCATCTAAACAGAATAGGTTCTGATCTAAAATGTTCAATAATTTATATTTGAACTTCCTCTATGATGTGGAACAATTTAAATTTATTTTACTAGTTTTTAGAATTATTTCCTAGCCAAAAATATGTTTCTAGAACTAAGAATTATGAATATCATTTAGACAGAATTCATTTCAGCCAAAAATCTATTTCTAACTCATTCTAAAGTTTTCCAAGTGCTGGTGAAGTTTAAATTTGAATTTACAATGTGTTTGCCTCACCTTTTAAATTTTAAATCCTAATCACATATTCAAATTCCTAAATTTAATATCATATAGGGTTAAAAAGGTAAACTCACCCCACTACAGGGTCTATTATATTATTTCATAAATTTCCAGGGGTCTAACTACACATAACAAAGGGGTTTTGCTAATTTTTATTAAGTCCAGGGGCTAAAACTGATTTTTAATTGAATTTACATGAATTTCTGAAGTTCCAGGGGCTAGATCAGAAGTTTCCGGGGCTAGCTTGTGTTTTCCGAGATCCCCAGGGGGGTAGCGCGTAAGAATCCCGGCCTTTATAATGCGGGGCCGACGTGGACCGTCCGATTTTAAACAGACGGCTCAGATTAGATCGCCGAACCGGTACGTGCGGGTTTTAATTCTACCGTGCAATTTAAAATAGACGGTGCATAAGCGGCCACGTCGCTCTGACCGTGCGCGGACGGCGCTGCCCGGCGGCGCGCGGCGGCGGGAGGCGGTGATCTCGCCGGAAAACTTCGAATCTTCGTCTATTCTTCCTAAAACTCGGATTTCATGGCATAGATCGGTAGAGGGGAGGTCGGGGATCTCACCTTGGGGTTTTTCTTGAGCTCGGAGGTCCTGGAAGGCGGTCGGCGTCGAGGTCCGAGATGGAAACGCTGCGGTGCTCGTCGGAGCTGTGCCTAGAGCACAAACCACCGTGTTTTTTGCACCTGCGTGATTCCCCGGAGGCGCTGCAACACGATCGGCGCGTTAGATCGGAAAATCCGAGCAGAGATCGAGAGAAATCGGTGATCGGAGCTTCGGTTCTCACCGGGAGGAAAAACAGCCGATAGTGGGGAAAAAACGGGGCGATGCCGGCGTTTTTATAGACGAGGGAGGGTGGCGTGTTTGCTTAGATCGAGCCGGAATCGTCCGGGACCGGGAGTCGGCTGGGGACGCGGAATTCCGGAGTCGGTTGCGATCGGGTGCGCGGAAGAGTCCGGCTGTTGGCGTGAGCGGGAGGTGAGGGATGACACGCGGGCCCCGCGTGTCAGTGAGAGGGAGAGGGGAGCGCGCACTGCGGGCTGGCGCGGGGGCGGGTGGGCCGGCTGGTGGGTTTTGGCCCACTGGCCGGGGTTTTTTTTTCTTTTTCTTTTTCTTTTCAGTTTTGAGTTGAATTTGAATTCCAATTTGAATTTGAATTTCTGCACCACATGCAATACGTCCAAAATTTTTTAAATTCCCCTCTTAACAGGTTTTGGGGTGTTACAGCGAGCCGCGGGAGTTGTCTTCGGCGCTCTCTGTGAACTGGATTCGGCTCTTTTTGGCTATCTTTTTGATATTTTCTCTGTTCCCACTTCTTTTAAAATGTCTTCTCTACATGAAACATGAATACATGCAGAAACCAGAGATGAGGGTGTCACAGAACACATAGTCGGGGTGCTCTTGATCTTCAAAACCGGGTGGTTGCTCCATGTACACCTCCTCCTTGATCGGTCCGTTGAGAAAGGCGCTTTTCACGTCCATTTGATAAAGCTTGAAATCATGGTGAGTAGCATATGCAAGTAATATACGAATCGATTCAAGCCTAGCTACGGGAGCAAAAGTCTCATCGAAGTCCAAACCTTCGACTTGTGAGTACCCTTTTGCCACAAGTCATGCCTTGTTTCTTGTTACCACTCCGTGTTCGTCTTGCTTGTTGCGGAAGACCCATTTAGTGCCGATGACGTTGGACATGGGTCTTTCAACAAGCTCCCACACTTCGTTCCTTTTGAAGTTGTTCAGTTCTTCTTGCATCGCCATCACCCAGTCCGTATCTTTTAATGTATCCTCAACCCTGTATGGTTCCAAAGAAGATACAAGGGAATAGTGTTCACAAAAATTAGCTATGCGAGATCGAGTTATTACTCCCTTTCGGATGTCACCGATTATGTTGTCAACGGGGTGATCTCTTTGGATGCTTTGGTGTACTCTTGGATGTGGCACTTGTGGTCTTGAATCTTCATTATCATCTTCTTCTCCCCCTGGATTTTTGACCTCATTGATGTTTTGGCCTTCTTGATTTTCTTGAGATTGGTCTTGTATGGAAGCTCCCCCTTGATCATTTTCCTCCATCTGTGGTTCATTTTCTTCATTCGCATTTGAAGGTGGCACTTGTGGTCGAACATCGTCCCAATGCCATTCTTCTCAATGCTTGACATGGAGCTTCTTCTTGATCTAGCACACACTGATCAACTTGCTCTTCTTGAGAGCCGTTAGTTTCATCGAACACTACGTCACGTGCTACCTCAACAAGTCTGGAGGTTTTGTTGAAGACACGATAAGCGTAAGAGTTCGAATCATAGCCAAGTAAGAAACCTTCATCGAACTTCGAAGCAAACTTTGAGGCCCTTGGCTTCTTTTTTAAAATATAACATTTTGAACAAAAAACTCAAAAATATGAAATATTCTGATTGCTACCCGTGAGTAGTTCATAAGAGGTTTTCTTGAGCAACCAATGAAGATATAGTCGATTTATGGCGTGACAAGTGGTGTTAACCGCTTCAGCCCAAAACCTGTCCGAAGTCTTGTATTCATCGAGCATTGTCCTTGACATCTCAATGAGAGTTCGGTTCTTCCTTTCGGCTACTCCGTTTTGTTGAGGAGTATATGGTGCTGAAAATTCATGCTTTATCCCTTCTTCGCCTAGATACTCCTCAACTCGGGTGTTCTTGAATTCTGTCCCATTATCGCTTCGTATGTTCTTGATCTTCAATGAGAATTCATTTTGGGCACGCTTGATGAACTTCTTGAGGGTTCCTTGAGTTTCTGTCTTATCATGCAAAAAGAAAACACACGTGAAGCATGAAAAATCATCAACAATGACTAGACCGTATTTATTACCGCCGATGCTTATGTAGGCAACTGGACCAAATAGATCCATGTGAAGGAGCTCAAGCGGTCTTGTTGTAGTCATGACATCCTTCACGGGATGGTGTGCTCCTACTTGCTTCCCTGCTTGGCACGTTCTACACAGTCTGTCTTTCTCAAAAATAACATCCTTTAAACCTCGGATGTGATCGCCTTTGAGGAGTTTTTGAAGATTCCTCATACCAACATGTGCTAGCCGTCTATGCCACAGCCAACCCATGTCGGTCTTTGCAATCAAGCATGTGTAAAGTTCGGCTTTATCTTTGTTGAAGTCAACTAGATATAGTTTTCCCTTCAACACACCCTTCAATGCAATTGAGTTATCACTCCCTCTAAAGACAGTCACACCCTCATTAGTGAATAAGCAATTATAACCCTTGTCACATAATTGAGATATGGACAAAAGATTATAATCCAGGGAGTCAACATGTAAAACATGAGAGAGAGTATGTTGTGATGAAATTGCAATTTTACCGTACTAAGCACTTTTCCTTGACTATTATCATCAAAATAAATGCCTTCGTTTGGGTCTTCATTTTCTTCATATTCCATAAACATTCTTCTTTCTCCGGTCATGTGATTGGTGCATCCACTATCTAGCACCCATTTTGCTCCACCGGATGAGTAAGTCTTCAAAAACAATTTATGCCTTGGTCTTAGGTACCCAAGCTTATTTGGGTCCTTTGAGGTTAGTCACAAGTGATTTGGGGCATCCACACATGAGACTTGGTATTCCCATGGCGTGGCCCAACATATTTAGCATAACCTCTTCCAAGATTACTTTTCATAAGTACATATGAAGCAGTAAAGGTTCTAAATAGAAGTTGTTGTTCATATGTGTTCACATTGTTAAATTTATCAACATTATTAAGCTTTGCACTTTGAGAAGAGTTTCCCTTGACAAAGGCAATGCAACCCTTGTTATTCTTGTGGTTTCTAGCATTGTGCTTTTCACCACTAGAAAATCCAATGCCATATTTGACATTGGGAGGCCTTGTGGCCGAGTATGCACTGCGTGCATACTTGATCTTCTCCTTGTCAAATATGCCACTTTGAGAAGATTGCTTGTCCTTTGTCAAGTTTGGCTTTTTCTTCATGTTAGTGTCATTTTTGGCACAAGTACAAGTAATGCTAGTTTCAGACTTCGTGTGTTGAGAATGTGAGCTAGATGTTGATGAAGAACCACTTTGCTTGAGTGACTCAACTTTTCCCTCAAGGATCTTGTTAACTTTGGTTAAGTTAGCAAGTTCATCCTTGATGGTGGTATTTGAGTCTTTTAACTTCAAGCAAGCTTCCTTGCTTGAAGCTAATTCAAGTTCTAGTGATTTATTTTGTTCCTTTTTAAATTCAAGAAGCTTTTCAATCTCAAGATATTCCTCCTTTTGGGAGATGATCATATCTTCCTTACGATTGACTAACTTCTCCATATCAACAAGCTTATCACGTAGAAATTTCATTTTAGCAGCTGTCTTTTTGTCTAAACCCCTAAGCATATATTCATCTTCATCACTGCTATCATCCTCACTAGTAAAAGAACGCGAGAAGGAAGATTTAGTTGGTACCTTTCGTTTACCTTCCTTTGCCATTAGACAAGTGTTGTCGGTGTCCTTCGATGCGCCAATGGTTGGGAAGAGAATAGATTTCTTGGTAGTCTTCTTTATGGCTATGGTGGCCATCTCCTCTTCTTCTTCGGATGAAGATTCATCATTGGAGTCCCACTCCTTCCCTAGATGCGCTTGGCCATATTGCTTCTTCTTCTTGAACATTTTCTTTGGTTGAGACTTGTTATCTTTTGTCTTCTTCTTGTTTTCATCATGTGGACAATCTACTATGACATGATCGTATCCTCCGCAGTTATAGACGCCGGTCTCATCTTGGGTCTTTGTTTGTCCCTTTGTATTCCTTCATTTGAGCTGCTGCCCTTTCTTCTTCTCATCATTTTCTTGAACTTCTTCATGAACAAGATCATGTCTTCTTCACCAATATCACTGCTTTCATCGTCGCTGTCGTCTTCTTCATAAGCTTCTCGAGTTTCCTTGATACGGGTTTACAAGTTGACTTCATAGCAACTCCTTTCTTCTTTGCCGAGGTGAGATCGGCAATTTCCTTAACATGCTTGGCTTGCTTCTCCATCATCTCAAAGTCGATGATCTTGCCAAGAAGTTTGTCTAGGGTCATTTTCCGGTACCCGGGGCTTTCTCTAATCATATAGCAAAGAGTTACGAAGCGAGGCACGAATGCTCTGAGAATCAACTTCACAACCTCATGATCATTCCACTTCTTGCTGCCATAAGCTCGGACTTTGTTGATAAGATTCTTTAGTTGATTGTACATATCTTGTGGTGATTCATCTTCTTCTATCGTGAATCTTCCCAATTCACCTTCAATCATTTCTATCTTGGCTTCACGTACGTGACGATCACCTTCATGTGCAGTTTGTAGTGTGTCCCATGTCTCCTTGGCAATTTCGAGTCCATCCACCTTGGTGAACTCGTCTCGGCTTAGTGATGGCGTGATCACAGCTGCAGCTTGAGCATTTCGATGAATGGCTTGTTCTTGGTTTGGGGTAAGCTCTTCATCATCATCCGGGATATCTATCCCTGTACACACTATATGCCACAAACTCGGGTTAAGAGATATGAGATGCATTTTCATGTTTTGTATCCACATTGAATAATCATTTCCATCAAAATAAGGTGCTTTCCCTAGGGGAATTGATAAGTAATGATTATTTTTAGAATTCAAATGCTCATAATCAAAAGGATATCGGGAGTAGTCTGTGTAACTACCCCCTTTCTTCTTCTTTTTAGCATCGGTGTTCTTCCTCCCTTTTGGAGAGATTGCCTTCTTCCTTAGAAGGGCCTTGAGTTGGAGCACCTCCTCATCATCGTCCTCACTGTCTTGAATAGCGTCGAGTAGCTTCTTTAGCTTTTGAGTCCTTTCATCATTACTCTTTTTATCATCGATCTTCTTGTGTACATACTTGACGTCCATATCGTCTCTTAGAGCAGTGAGTCTCTTTTTAAGAGTTTGGCTCTGATACCAATTGAATGTAACCTAGAGGGGGTGAATAGGCTTTTCGACGCTTTGTTGAAACCTGAAACACTTAGTAGTCTATCAAATACAGGGAAATCAGACTAGTCTGGTAGAGTGCGGCCTAGTCCGTTCTCTAAACATAGAAAAATCGGACTAGTCCGGTGTAACAGCCCAAAATCTGTTAAGAGGGGAATTTAAAAAAATTTGGACGTATTGCATGTGGTGCAGAAATTCAAATTCAAATTGAAATTCAAATTCAAATCAAAATAGAAAAGAAATGGAAAAAGAAAAACCCCACCGGGCAGTGGGCCGAAACCGACCAGCCGGCCCACCATTTCCCCACGCCAGCCCACAGCCGCGCGCCACTCGCTTCCTCTCACTGACACGCGGGGCCCGCATGTCATCCCCCACCTCTCGCGCGCTCAGCCGACCCCGGGACTCTCCTCTCTCCTGAATCCAAACAACCTCCGAAAAACAGCGCCAACAGCCCGATCTTTGGCCCCGGACGCTGCTATATAACCCAGTCGATCCTCCGCCGCCTCCCCTCGTGAAATTCCCGCACCGAAACTCGCCGAATTCCCCAGCGCACTCCAATTTTCTCTCCGGTGAGAACCGAAGCTCCGATCACCGTTTTCTCTCGATCCTTGCTCGGGTTTTCTGATCTAACGCGCCGATCATGTTCCACCGCCTCCGGGGAATCACGCAGGTGCAGAAAACTCGGTGTTTTGCACCCTAGACGCAGCTCCGGCGAGCACCGCCGCTATTTCATCTCGGACCTCGCCGCCGACCGTCTTCCAGGACCTCCGAGCTCAAGAAAAACCCCGAGGTGAGATCCCCGACCTCCCCTCTACCGCTCTATGCCATGAAATCCCAGTTTTAGGAGGTATAGACGAAGATCCGAAGTTCTCCGGCGAGATCGCCACCTCCCGCCGCCGCGCGCCGCCGGGCAGCGCCGCCGCGCCCCGCCGGGCAGCGCCGCCCGCACACGGCCAGGGTGACGTGGCCCTCTGAGGCCCGTCCATTTTAAATCATGCGGTTCCTATTAGATCTAACCCATACCGCTTCGCGTTATAATGTCAGCCGTCTGTTTTGAATCGGACGGTCCACGTTGGCCCCGCATTATAAAGGTCGGGATTCTTACGCGCTACCCCCTGGGGATCTCGGAAAACACAAGATAGCCCTGGAAACTTCTGATCTAGCCCCTGGAACTTTAGAAATTCGTGTAAATTCATTTAGAAATCAGTTTTAGCCCCTGGACTTAATAAAAATTAGGAAAACCCCTCTGTTATGTGTAGTTAGACCCCTGGAAATTTATGAAATAATAAATTAGACCCTGTAGTAGGGTGCATTTACCTTTTTGACCCTATATGATATTAAATTCAGAAATTTGAATATGTGATTAGGATTTAAATTTAAAAGGTGAGGCAAACACATTGTAAATTCAAATTTAAACTCTCCTAGCACTTGGAAAACTTTAGAATGAGTTAAAAATAGATTTTAAGCTGAAATGAATCTGTCTAATTGATTGTTCACATTTATTAGTTATAGGGACATATTTTTTGGTTAGGAAATAAGTCTGAAAATTGGTAAAATAAATTTAAATTAGTTCACATCAGAGGAGAAGTTCAAAGATATATTATTTAATATTTTAGATCAGAACCTATTCTGTTTAGATGATATGCCCTACTATTTAATATTAAAACTCACTTTTAGGCATAGAAAGTAAATCTGAAAAATATAGGAAAATGGGTATGCATAATTAGAAAATGATAGATGAAGTCTCTAACTCCAAAAACTTCATTTTAGGATTTGGTAGAAGATCTGAAAACCGATTTGGAGTAGGAAATTACCTTTCATGCAAACTTGGTAACTAAGAAGTGTATTAATTGAATATAAGGAATTTGTTCAAATTGGAACTTCATATATAGTGTGCAAATAGAAATCTGAACATAGAAGTTAGAAATAATATACATATGTTTAAAGGTGAATGTAGGCCAAAAATCAACACATGTAGAGTAACCACAACACTTAGAAATGTGAATGACTTTCATAGGTATGTATGTGTGGTTTGTATGAAGTGAAAGTGTGAACTATGTCTTATGGATTGTTGTTTTCTTTTGCTATGTGTATTGGCATGAATAGAACCTTCCCCAGAGCAAGTTCTCCCCTTCCAAGACCAGGACTTTCCATTCCCAGAGCAGCAGGAAGAAGGCAAGTGTCCTTGACCACTTTGATCCTATGCTAGGATGTGTTGATAGAATTATTTGCATTGTCAATTGAAATATGAAACCCATGCTAGGAAGTTTCCCTAGAATTTCATTACCTTGTTTCCTTGTAGCTTGGGTTGGGATTTATTTTATCATGTCATTTATTTATATGCTTATGCTTAGCCATGCTTAGAGTGGGATAAGTGGGATATGAGATCATCAACTTGTTTACCTTACCCTTGAATGAGACATTATGAGTTATGTAGAGGTAGGGATCGAGGCAAGTTGGATGATTTGGTTGGTGCTGGGTGCACGAGACTCGGGTTTGTGTTTAGTACTTGCCTGGATCCTAAGGACCGGTTCATGGAGCATGTAACCTGGCTTTACCGTGCCAACCACATGCTGAGATGGGGCAGCTTGGCCAATTAATTAGGTGTATCCCCGGCGTAGTATGGGTGTGCTGGATGGTGCGGGGAATAGGTGTCAGCTGGACTACCATATGAACCGCAAGGCTCAAGAGGGGGCCACTGCAGCGGGGTTGGAGCCTCTTGTATGCTGTTAGGGGTGAAACCTCAGTGGGCCCACGCTCGTCGGGAATCCCTTTGTAAAGGCTTCGTAGTGATCTCCTGGCTACACACATGGGAAGTGTGAATGTGGTTTGTGGCCACTGGCATAATGGAGGTTCTTTTAGTCCATCCGGCAACGGGGGATGAAATCACTACATGTGGGTACAGTGGTGCAAACTCTGCAGAGTCAAAACTGTCATGACAGCCGTGCTCACGGTCAAGAGCGGCTTGGACTTATTCATGATTAGAGGATGATGACTTTGGGAGTTGTGGATGTTAAGCGGGGAGATTAACATTGGAAATGATGTTATGGTTATTTGATTATGATGATGGGTTGGGAGATTGGGACCATTTCACCTGTGTAGTAATGTAGGTGCTTAATAAGCTAAGGTGGTAGGTAATAATTGTGTAGTGCTTTAACCATGAGTTCAACCTCTCCTTGCTCTAGCCATGCATGACATAACTTTCCCACACTTGCTGACTACCCACGGTACTCAAACTTGCATATTTGTTGGTTTAAATTGCTGCTCAGGTCAAGGGGATGATGTGGTGTTCAATGACCAAGACTTCGGACCCGAAGAAGGATTCTAGGTTCATGGAGTCCCCCGGGCAATGCCTGTGACGGAGCCCACAAGAATATATTCCGCTGCTATTCTATTTACATGTTATGAACTTATTATCGTCCATCGAGACGTATGCTTTGTAAGACATATTTATATTCGACACCTGGCTTGTAATAAATGATGCTTCACTATTTGTCATCACATGTATGAGAAAATGATCCTGGCATACATGTGATATTCACTCGGTTGTTCTTCGGAGAAACCGGGTGTGACATCCGGTACTGGGCGGACTAGTCCGGTATGAGTGGACTAGGGAGATCAAGATTGATCAATGTTCACTTCTAATATTCTATGCAGCGGAAATTAATTATTAGTTTGGATGTATTGCAACAGTGACACAATGAGTAACAGGAAACAACTTTGATTTTAATGTTTGAATGTGAATTTCAAAGGATAGATTAAACACTAGAATATTATGAACAATTAATAAACAAGAGTAGGAGACAAGTGTTTATCCCGAGGTTCGATTCCACGAAGGCAATCTACGTCCCCGTTGAGGAGTCCACTAAGGACCGGGTCTTCTCCAACCCTACCCTCGTCGAATCGCCACAAAGGTCGATTCTCTTCCACTAATCACAAAGGGCAATAAAATTGTTCAAGGGGTCTTCTCACAAGTTGAGGGGTCCCCAAGAATTACAATGAACGAATGAACACAACTCAACACACTCAACATATGAACAATTAACAAACAAGAGTGTGCGAGAGATCAAACCCAAGAGCTCAAGATGTGTAGAACAAGTCTCTCCTTTGATCAATTGCCAATCCCCTAAGAATTGATCCTTCTTGGGTTAGAATGTGTGGAGAGAGGTGAATTTTGGTCTCTTGGGATGTGTGACAGCGCAGGGGGTTCAAGAGTTATGTTGGTATGGCCGTACACCTCTTTTTATAGTAGGGTTTCCAATGGGTACGTTAGGGTTTGCGATGTCCGGACTAGTCCATGGTTGACTCTGGACTAGTCCGGTGTGCGGTGTGTAGAAAACCCTAAGTGTCGTGAGATATCGTACTAGTCCATGGTAGTGCGGACTAATCCGTTTTCTGTCCAGAGACAAAATTGGACTTGTCTGGACGATATCGGACTAGTCTGTTTTCTGGTCAGAAAGAAAATCGGACTAGTCTGGTTGACATCAGACTAGTCCGCACATGTTAAAATTGTGCAGTTAGTTTGGTTTCTTGCTCTTGAGCTATTGGGGTGTGTTTCTCCAACACACTCTATACTAAGTGTTCTAATCTTTTCAGTTCTTGAGCTCTTATCAATTTGGATCCTCCTTCTCCTTTCTTTTTGCGCTTTCTTCTTAATTTCTTTGAGAACCTGCGCTCATTCTCAACAATTTTGTTAGGGTCTCATTTGTTTGTCATAAATCAACCAAAACCCACAAGGGGTGCCTAGATGCACTTTCAGAGGGTCTCCATGTGGAAGTTGGAGTCATCCCCAAAAGTGACAGGGAGGTCGATCTTACCCAACAGCATGACCTGTTGGCCGGGGATGACCCCGTGGAAGGGTGCTCGAGTCGGACAGAGGCTCGTGCGTGGATCCCCATGGAGTCTAGGGTCCCAACATAGAGTATGTTGAGGCCGCTACCTCCGTCCATCAGTACCCTGGTTAGGCACATCGTGCCTACGACTGGATTCACAACCAGGGGAAGCGCACGAGTTGTGGAAAGAGGTCAGGGTGGTCTAATTGGTCAAATGTAACCACCGTTTTGGACTAACGCAGAAAGGATGGGATGGTAGGAGAAACGGTACTGATCTCACAGGATATCAGTGCCTGCCTACGGCAGATCTCGTATGCTTGGCTCCCTTGAAGATCATGAGGCAGCCCTTCAGCGTGGGGAAGCTTGGTTCGTCAGGCTCGAGGCTTGCCTTGGCAGGTCTCTAGCTCTTCTGTTCCACCGCGTCCATCTCCGTGCTGACGAAGACCTTTAGCAGGGTGCAATGTTTGAGGAGGTGCCTTACTAGGTAGGCGTGGTTGGTGCATGGATTCTCGAGGAGCCTCTCAAAGTAGTTGGTTGGCCCCATGACCGGTCTCTTGCCTTCGTGGCGCTCTACAGCCGCGACGAGGTCCAAACCATTCTTGGCCAGGAATGGGAACCTGTCGTCGTTTGTTCGCCTCTTTTTGTTACCCTTTTGAGGCGCCTCATTGCTCCCCATGTCAGGGTTATTCGGATTTCACTTGTCGAAGATGACCCCAACTGCTTCCTCGCCGGAGACATGGTTTGTGGCGATGTCGAGGAGGTCCCTCGTGCTTCTTGGCTTAACGCAGCAAATCTTATGCACGAGGGACTCATAGGTCATCCCTAAAAGGAAGGCCGCAACTACGCCTGCATCGACGACGTCAGGAAGCTCGTTGCACTTCTTCGAGAAGCACCGGATGTACTGACGTAGGGTCTCGTCCAGCATCTGCCGGCAGCCCTTGAGGTCCCAGGAGTTACTAGGACGCGCGGAGGTCCCCTAGAAGTCACCGACGAATATTTCCTTGAGCTCGGCACGGTTTTGGATGATGAAGTCATAATCCTCCGCTCCGCTGGCTTGACAGACGAGGCAGTAGTCCTCCAACCATACGCCATGGTTGGTTTCCCTATCGTACTTCCCGATGTTGGTCGGGGCCCAGAATCTTTGTGGGAACAGTGGCTGATGGTCGGAGCCCAGATGTACTCCCGCTTCCATGGTGGCTGACCTGTTGAGGCCTTTGGGGGCAGGAGTTTAAAGGCAACCTCGAGGGGCCTTCCTGAGTTCGCCGCCTGGCTTCGAGAGTCCGGCGGAGGTCGGAAGCTCCCATACGCTTGTGCACCGAGTTGCAAGGGGTGTTGACGACCCGACCCTTGCGGGTCAGGTTGCTTGGCTCGGCCTGTGGGTTCCGGTGTAGTTCATCCCATGCCAGTCGAGCCTTCGGCTCTATCTAGGGGCTGACAAGCCCCGGGCTCGGGCAAGGGAGCTCTCATCCTGCTGAGCATTGGCTGAAGCCAAGAGCACCTGAAGGTTTAAATGAGCCCTCTGAGTTTTGGGGTCGGCAGGCTCCCATTGATGATGTCGGGCTAGACCTGTCGAGCGTAGTAGCGCATAGCGTTTGAACCTGAGATGATACTGGGTCGAGCTTGGTGGGCCCTTGAGGCCGTGCGTTGCGCCGCGAGCTGGTCGGCAAACTTGCGGTGTCACGCCTCTGATGACTCAGGGTCGCCCCGGGAGTTTGCACTGGTTGGTGCCGCCAACTGCGAGGCGTTGACCGTTTCAACGTGTGGAACTCACGGGAGAGGTTCTCGCCACCTTTGGAGTCGTCGCTGGAGATGGGGTCAAACTCCAGGATGTGGTGGAGGGACGTCGGGGCGTGCCTGATGATCCCGATGAACACTGACGCCGAAGTGTCGTATGCTGCACTCGAGTTGGTGGAGAGTCAGAGGGTGCCGAAGCTGTTGGTGAAGAAGTCCAGGCTCCTGAAACGGAGGGCCTGGTGGGTGAGGGCGAAGTCGGGTGCTCCCTCGCTGCCCACGGTGGCGATGAACTTGGAGTCGCCAAAGGACATCATCACGTCGGGTGTGAGAGTTGGTCGTGAGGAAGCCTTCAAGGTGGTGGGAACCGAACGCGTGATAGTCCCCCTACATGGCGCGCCACCTGTCGGTGTTTCAGGTTTTTGACTTGTAATTGAATGTACCGCGCGTTCTACCTCAAGGTGGCCTAGCTAAGAACATATGAAGGATTATCCTGGTACGGGCAAGAATGCCCTACGACCAGCCGGGGTGTCTCGCTTGCTCTTACTCAGGAATGGGGGTTGTTCTTATAAGTGCAAGAGCCTGCCCTCTTGAACTGGCAAGCCTCTCCTATTTATACACTCTTTCTCTCCCTCTCTCTGTATCAAGATGGGGAGGCAAGTTGTAGGCGCAGGGATGGCTTGTCCCGTCGTATGTTTGTTAGGGTACTAGATGGGTTCACCGTATCCGTAGCCTGCTGCCGCACCTTCTCCCGTCTCTTTGTCGGGGGGGGGGTAGTCCGTACCGAGGTGCACGCGTGCCTTGCGTTCCACTCCTCTTCGGCCCTGTCGAAGGTGAAGGGCATTCAATGTCAGAGCCAGGGGGTACTCGATTACCCTTCCACTCGGCCGAGGCGGCGCCTGCTCTTCTTTGAAGGCCACTTGCTTTGCTCCTACCCGAGGTCGGGCTCGGATCCTGCCTTCGGGGCTTTGACTCCCTTCGGGACCGCCTAGAAGGTGGGCCTTGTATCCTGCCAAGGGGTCGGCCCCAGGCTCATCGTGTCGTCTTCTCCCAAGATCGGGCTTGGGATTGCATCATCATCCTTCATAGGAAGCCCACGGGCTTTTTCCCCAGTGGTCCGAACACAGAATCCAATCAAGTGCATATCTCATAGACCCACGGATTGAAGAGGTAGGCGGTAGGTGGTGACAGCCCTATCCGTACTTAGTAATCCTCTATGTTCAGCTATGCCATAGGCTTTTAGCGGGAGTCGCTCTGATAAACCAAGGATATGCCCATGCCCGAAGTAAACAACTACCGTATATTACTTTGAAATAAGGACAATCTTTAGGAATTTCTCTCTATCCCTTGCCTACCAAAAATATTGTGTGTCCTTGGGTGAACTGGTTAGAAGATTAACCCACACGTTCCTTGGATTCGATACCCTTGGTAATAGTCTTAAGGGGAAGTGCTACGACGGTATTCCATGCACTTGCGGATATCTAATCTGTTTCATAAGAAATACCAACAAGCATTTCTGGCGCCGTTGCTGGGGGAACAGTTGCTGTTGATATTCGAACCTTGTTCACCCTTGTATCTATTTGACCTTTCCTTTATTCCTTGTCCCATCACCAACCACATCATGGAGCAGCCCACCATTATATCATATTCTTTCTGAAAGGGTGAGTTCTCTGAGCCTCCACCATCGGCGGAACCAATTTGCTAAACCAGCTAAGAACTTCACGCTTGTTTTATAGCCATGGTTCGGGAACAATCCTTCTAAGGAACAGATTGTGAAAATCCTTACCACAATCTATGAAAGTTCGAACATTGTGTTCATGTCTTTTAATAAAACGCATGACACAGGAAACTCTCAAATGGAAGTTATTTCCTTTTTCCTTAAGGAAAAGCGAAATAATGGTACCGTTGGAAAGAAAACGGTGATTCGAGAGAACTTTGAGAAATTTTTTGTCTTGCATTCTTTCCAATATCCCGAAATGTTTCCCTACGAGTGGAAGTACTAGGCTTCCTACAGATGGATGAATCTTTAGGCAGCCTGGGATAGATTTTCAATTTTGGAAAATTCTAGCCTACAGTTGTCAATCTGTGACCCCTTGCTATTGCAACATTTCTATATGGGATTGAATAAAAAGTATGCCCTACATATGGACATTACGGCTGGAGGATCTTTCCTCCATAAGTCTTGATGAACCGCCACAAGAGGAAGCCATGTCGAGCATTGAGGTTGTCTCTAAAAGCAAGGTCAAACCAGTAGTTTGCCTATCTCCAGCAATGCCTATAGAAACCTCACCCGAACCTGAAATAAAGAAGAATGAAGAAATTCAACCTTTGGAGTTTCCATTCTACTTCAAGGAAGAACTTTTTGATGACTATGGAAATACCTCGAAGTATTGTTGCTTTAAAAAGCCATCATCACCTCCCACTTCACTTGAACCACCTGATCGATCCCACAAGGAGATATTGAGGCTCTCTTTGATTTTCATGTATTCAAAGTCAAAGACTTCGGCATTATGATAGGGATACCCATTAAGAAAATCTTAATGGAAATATCCCTAAAAGGAGACCTCAATAACAATCTTGGAGGGAGTATATTTTCCATTCCCATTCTGTGTTCAAAGAACACATCAGCAGAACCTCCCCTCCAAGATAAGCCAATCGAAGAGGTTTGGAATCTTCAATATCTAAATCCTTCTGAAATTGGTGTAGAAGAAGATTTCATCCTAGAAAAGGATGAATTTTCAAGAGACATTTGAATTGCCCAAAGAAGAGCTCCCAGCAAACCCTCCGATTGAGCTAAAAACCTTGCCTGCTGGCCTACGTTATGCTTTCTTAAATGGCGATCTGGAAGACCCTGTCATTATAAGTGACATGCTTTCATATGAGGAGATATTCAAACTCTTAGCCATTTTAGAAAAGCATAAAACTGTTTTTGGCTACTCACTCCCAAACCTTAAGGGAATCAGCTTTGCTCTTTGCACCCATCGAATTCCTATTGACCACCAGAGGTTAAATAATGCAAGGCGTGAGGTTCTCAAAAAGGAGGCCTTGAAACTTTTGCACGCCGAAATTATTTATATCATCCCTCGGGTTAGCCCGGTTCAAGTAGTGCAAAAGAAGGGTGGGATGATGGTCGTTAAGAATGAGAAGAATGAGTTAATTCCTCAACGAATCATCATGGGATAGAGGATGTGCATAGATTACCGAAAGCTTAACAAGGCAACAATAAAAGACCACTTCCCACTGCCTTTCATCGATGAGATGCTTGAAAGCGATTGGCGAAACATTCCTTCTTTTGTTTCCTAGATGGGTTTTCGTGATATCATCAAATTCCTATACATCCCGATGATCAAAGTAAGACCACATTCACATGCCCATATGGAACATACGCCTACCGGCGAATGTCCTTTGGGTTGTGTAACGCACCAGCCTTTTTCCATAGGTGCATGATGTCCATCTTTTTCGATATGATTGAGGAGATCATGGAAGTTTTCATGGATGACTTCTCCCTATAGGAAAGACTTTTGATCACTGTCTGGAAAACTTAGACATGGTCTTACAAAGGTGCCAAGAGAAAGACCAAGTACTTAATTGGGAAAATTGCAATTTTATTGTTCGTGAAGGCATCGCCCTTGGACACTTAGTGTACGAGAGGGGTATAGAGGTGGATAAAGCAAAGATTGAAGTTATTGAGCAACTTCCACCTTCCACCAATATCAAGGGAATACGTAGCTTTTTAGGTCATGTGGGGTTCTATCGACGATTTATCAAGGACTTTCTAAAATCACTAGACCTCTCACCAACATATTAGCTAAGGATGCACCCTTTGATTTTGATGGAGAGTGCCATAAATCCTTTGATACCCTCAAATAGGCACTCACCTCAGCTCCAATCATTCAACCCCCAGGTTGGAAGCGGCCATTCGAAATCATGTTGATGCTAGTGATCAAGTGGTTAGTGCAGTCTTAGGCCAAACCAAAGATAAATAGCATCACGCACTAGCCTATGCTAGCAAAACTCTCATAGGAGCACAACTCAATTATGCCGCAACGGAAAAGGAGCTCCTGGCAGTAGTTTTTGCTATTGACAAGTTTAGATCCTACTGGGTTGGAGCAAAAGTCATAGTATACACAGACCATGCGGAATTGAAATTTTTGCTCACCAAAAAGGATTCTAAACCAAGGCTAATCCGATGGATTCTCTTACTCTAAGAATTTGATTTGGATATTAAGCATAAGAAAGGAGTAGAGAATTCCGTCGCAGATCATCTCTCGCGTATGGAAGTCATACAACCCATGGACATACCCATAAATGAATTTCTACACGATGATATGTTGCTCAAGATGACCAACTCTCGCCCTTGGTACTCGGACATCATGAACTTTATGGTCACGGGGTACGGGCCACCAGGGGAGAACAAAAAGAAACTCATTTATAAGAGTAGAAGGCACCTATGGGACGATCCGTACCTCTATAGAGTATGTGGCGATGGACTGCTGAGGCGATGTGTCCCCACAATGGAAGGCACCAAAATCATTGAAACAAGGCCATGCTGGCCCCTACGGAGGCCATTACGTTGTTTACCGTACTCAGGCAAAGATCTGGCAAAGTGGAATCTTTTGGCCTTCTATGTATGAAGATACAAAAGAATTCACTCGCCGATGTTGGAAATGGCAAAAGCATGGAGGAATCACTGCTCGCAATGCAATGCCCCTCACATATAATCTTCAGGTAGAATTATTTTTTGATGTTTGTGGTATTAACTTCATGGGACCTTTTCCAAAGTGCTATGATGGCGAGTATATTCTTGTGGTCGTTTATTATGTATCCAAATGGGTAGAAGTAATACCTTGCAAACATGCTGACTCCGAGCAAGCCCGGAAAATCTTTCTTGAAATCATTTTTCCGCTGTTTGGAACTCCCTGAATGGTTATAATTGACGGAGGGTCTCATTTTATTGATAATGCCTTCCGGAACTTCTTTCGGGAGCTTGGAGTCCAGCGTAACATTGCTACTCCATACGACCCATAGACAAGCGGTCAAACAGAAACCTCTAACAAACAAATAAAGAATTTTCTGCAAAAGATTGTCTTCGAAATGGGGACCGGTTGGAAGCACAAACTACCCAATGCATTGTGGGCATATCGGACCACTTACAAGACACCTATCGGCATGTCTCCTTTCCAACTTGTCTATGGAAAGACTTGTCACCTCCCTGTAGAATTGGAACACAGAGCGTATTGCGCTATAAAAAGGTGGAATATGGACTTCATGAAGGCCGGGAAGCACTGACTACGCCAAATTTCTGAACTTGAGGAATGGAGGGATACGGCGTACCATAGGCCAAGATTTACAACAAGGGAACCAAGAAGTGGCACAATAAAAGGATTACGACTAAAGAGTTTAAACCCGGAGGTAAGGTCTTGCTTTTCAATTCTAGGGTTAAACTCTTTGGACATGGGAAATTAAGAAGTAAATGGGAAGTACCATTTGTTGTTATAGATACCTCATCCTTTGGAGCCATCACACTCCAAGATGATAGGGGACATCTATTTAAGGTGAATGGATACCAGCTCAAACACTTCTTTGTTTCTCATGAGAATTCGGAAAAAGAAAGCAACGTGATCAATTTAATTGCTTTTCACGCTGTTTCTTCAAAATCTGACTAAATTCTCAATGTCCAAATAAGTGGGCCACTTCGAAAAATCTTCCCAACAAGACTTACACACGAAGAAAGAGCTGACTCAGGGGCACCCAGAGTTTTGTAGAACCCTAGGGGATCGGCCGACCCCTGGTGAGCACCGCCCGAGTTCTATTTTCTCTTAGTAATCTCCTCCAATATCCCAACCAAATCCTCGGTGCTACAGTGTCGAATACTTCTTTGGCGACCATAAAAAGAGACGAACAGCAGAGGAGAAAACTTGTGCCTTCCAAAAATAATTTTTTTCTCCTCTCCACCTTGCCAAAACCCATTTACTATTCCCATAGCCAACAAAAACATTGCTCCCCATACATCTTCCAGCGCCACCTTCGACCTTAGCGAGGAGCCAATGCCGGCCAATGCAGAAAAGGAGCTTGCTATGAAGGAGGTCATGGCGCTTGACATCAAGCCTTTGGCCATGATGCCTCCTCCAAGCATGACAAGAGGACGCAGCCCCACACCACGTGGTTCTGCTTTTTCTCTTTCTCCTAGGAGGGCGCCGATGAAGACGCAATCACCTGCGCGGAGCCCGAACGCGGGTGCCCTCAAACCCATCAATACACGCCTTTTCCAAGTCAAACACAACAAACGGCTACGAGGCCACGACACCTTCGTCCTTACATATCAAGTCCAACAGGTGTATTATTTACATTATCCATGCAAAAATCTACATGCTTGGTGGGTTGTAGACAAGGTGAGTCCTCGTGAGCAGTTATATACACCAGATGATGCTGGGTACCAAGATAGTTTGTTGAACATTGAGATTGATGAGGTTTACCAAGAACAAGAGTTGTCGAACTCTTTTATCATTGAACCTGGTCTAGGTATCGATGAGTTAGTTGGAGATGCTCAAGATTTAGAGACTCGTGAAATGCGAAAAGGAAAACGAAAAATAATCACGACAGAAGATCGGTGGTCCGGATTAAGGAGTAGATTTAATGGTCGTGATACTGATGAATTTTGAAACAGATTTCGAGTAACGTCTTATATATTTTCAAGTAAAATCTTATATCTCTTCTTTCGTCTTATATATTTTCCTTTACATTCATTAACAATTTTTCTTTTCAATAGGATGTCGTCGAGCACTACTAGAGGAAAGACAAAAGGTGAGGAGTCTAGCTAGAGGTTTCTTGCGCAGGGCAGCTGACGTCTTTCAGGGCAGTACGTCTAGCACACTTTCTGCTAGACGGGCTGCTTTGATGAGTTAGCTACCGGAGCTGAGAGGCGCAGCAGTCGCCTTACAACGGTCAGACGGGGTCAATAACATTTTGTGAATCTTATAAATCAATAATTACATCATTCATCTACATTATAATTCTTATAAACTATCAGAAGGACTCTAGGTTCGAGGACTCAGAGACGAGAGGTCCTCTGCAGCCAGCACAGGCTGACCACCCTTCGTGGTCGGGTAGCCAGCCTGTGGACCCGCCTGTGGACTCTTCCGGTGACCACTCCTCCGGGTCACCTGACGACGAGCCACCTCAGAGGCGTCGGACTAGGAGGAGTCACTATGTGGCTCCTCTTCCAGCTCCTGCAAACCCAGATGACCGGATAGTTATTCATCTGATTGGCGATATGTAAGTAAATTTCTAACTCTTCAATTTAGATTATTTTACTGTTATAGATGTATTAATTTATCATTCTCTATTAGGTCTTGGTACGATGCGTTCACGGGTCAACGACACCACAAGCAAGTGAACAGTGTCCTCGGGCGGCTTATCAGTTTGCACTAACCCGGTGTCGTGAACGGTGTCCATGCCATGTCGTGGGACGATTATGCCACCGCCCAACACGTTACTCACGGCAACCACCAGGAGGTTGTGTGGTCCGACTTCATGGTAAGCATGAATTATATATTTCTGTAATACAAGTCTATAATATGGTTAATACCAATGATGTATAAATATGTTTTTTAGGCACGGTACCATTTGGAGGACGAGGCTGAGGGGGACTACGCCAGAGCCGTGTTCCAGAAGAACGCCCGGAAGCTTGTTACGCAATCGCTATCGAACGCAAGAATTCAAGCGACGAGAGCGTACATGAAGCTGCATCCGGAAGAGGGCGACCTAGGGGAATTCAGGAACGTGGCTCCCAGGTACTTGATGACGGAGCAGTACGTAGAGGTAAATTGTAAAATATTTATTTTAAAATGTGGAAGAAGCACAATAGGTAAATAGTCTATAATCTAATAATAAATGTATGCAGGTCAGTTTAGCGTGGTTAGACGGCCGTCCGGAGGACTACCGTGCCCTGTGTGCTCTGTGGGCGAGTCAGGGGTTTCAGGAAGTTTCTAGGACCCATCGACAGAGCAGAGGGACGGATGGGAAGCACACGTTTGGTGCGGACGGCTACTTACGTCTGGCTAAATGCATGGTAAGTGTGATTACTATTGTTTTCAAATATGTTCAAATTATTCATTGTACTAACACGAGAGCGGTCAGGAGCTGACTCTGATTCAGGTCTGGAAGAGGGGTCACAGGGTAGTGAGCCGTCACAGCCTGACCAGCTGTGTTCTTAGGCGGCGACGGACGCACCGATGAGTTGTTTTGTATTTGTATTGAGTTTTCTTAAATAGTTTTGATGATATTATCTTTCTCTCTTTGTAGGCAAGGTATGGGCAGGAGGCGGAGCGGCTTCACGGTGAAGGCTTCGATTGGCAGAGCGTGCCAATCATCTCAAAAGTCGCGTATGCAACAGGAGGCAGTAAACCTCACGGACGGTAAGTTCTCTTTTTTTATTTAATGTCAATGAATTTGAGATTCAAAAATTTAATAATCTTTCTTCTTTTGTAGGTTCACAATCTTCGATGGAGTTGTCGACTCAAGGGAGGCACAACCTTCCTCGAGTGGCTCTTCATCACGGCAGGCGGGATTGAGACAGCCTAGCTCCCTGGAGCTCTAGAGTGTCCGGGACGAGCTCCGCAGGACACAGGAGGAGCTCCGGCTAGGAAGGGAGCAGCTCCGGCTAGAAAGAGAGCATCAAGCTGCGGCAAGCAGGGCTCGGGACGAGTATCAAGCCTCGTTTATGCTATAGATGCAAACGGCAATGCAGGTATGTAACAGTCGTTTTACTTAATGTTTCTAACATATCAATGATGGTTATATGATAATGTTTTCTGTTCACAGGCTATGACGGCAGGGCATCCCTCACAGGAGCCACAGGCCCCCTTTACAGAAGCAGAGGTACAAATTTACTCAAACTTTCATAACATAGCTATATTTGATAAAATTTAGCCAAATTTATTAGAATATCACCAAACTTAGTCAAACATAGCCAAAACTAGTTTAACTTGATCAATTCTAGGTTATAATAAGATCACTTAGGCAAACATGCATTTTGAACTAATAACTTGTATAACTACACTTATACATAACAGGGCTCCGCGACCGAGGCTCACACACCATCGCCGTAGTTACCGGGAGGACAAAGGCTAGAGGACGAGTTCCCAGGTTCTGGAGGTAGCGCACGTGGTAGTGTGTAGTGTGGTGTGTGTATGCCTAGCTAGTGTTGATGTTTATAATATTTTGACTGCCTAGTGTTGTTCTTGTTGTTGTTGACTGCCTGTGTGAGCTGGCCATCGAGCCAGGACTTGCCTCGAAGCCAGGGCAGTATTTCCTAATTTAAAAAAATTACCAAACTTATTGACGACGGTTTCCTGGTGTTGGCCGTCGTAAATAAGCCATTAATATTTACGGCGGCCAAGACCAGCCATCGTAAATAATCCAATAGTATTTAGGACGGCTAGTGCTGGCCGTCGTAAATAATGGGTACTTCACGACGGCCCGTCGTGAATAAATCCCCCGAGCCACGTGGCAGTCGGGGGAACTTATTCGTGACGGGATAGTTTAGCCGTCACGAACAAACTTATTTACGACGGGAGCCGTCGTTAACAACCTTATTTACGACTAATTATCAGTGATGGCCGGAAACCGTCATGAATAAGGCTTCCCCGTCGTGAATGACCTATTCACGATGGTTTACCCTTTATTAACGACGGTTCCAGCCGTCGTTAATTGTTTATATTCCTGTAGTGGCACTGCGACAGAGGAGACCAGTCATATGGGACCTTGTCGTCATCCAGGACCTTGTCATCATCGGAAAACAATTGCCAAGGTGGTGATTTAGCCACCTCCTCCCATTGGATGGCAAGGTGGTCCAGGTCTTGAACAAGATCTTCAATCTCCTTTAGTGTCACCCGGACGTGGTTTCAGATCTCCGGATTTCCCCAGTGTCGCCCTTATAAGCTGCCTCACTTGAGAAAAAGTTTCATCGACAGAGGAAGTCATGCTTCGCAAGCCTTTGCGAAGCTTTGCTGCCTCAGAACCCATAGTCGCTGAACAAACATGAGTCATACGAAGATGGAAATACATGAACATTTAGCATTGACATTAGATGGATTGAGAACTAAGCTACTTTGTTTACTTTACACCACTTGTACTATCCTCAATAGAATGGGCATGGACTCTGAATCTCAGGGAATACTACCATTACTTTTGTACACAATGTATCTTTGTATGGAAGTTGGATTTTGAATCTCACTGAAACTACAGATCATTTCATTCACAAAACATCCAACTGTCTTTAGGGTTCACGGCGACAAGGGCACCATTCAACTCAAGTCACCCTAGGGTTAACTAAAATGTAAACGGAGCACACATTCGGAGCGGCAATCGACAGAAAACATGCTCCTACGGACTATTAAACACATTTCTTGAACAACCGTCCTCAAATTCATCCAACAGCCCCGTAGATCTAAGAAAAAATTGTACCGAAGGAGGAGGAGAAGCCATACCTTGCAAGGGGGCCAACTACTGAGTTGTTGCTGCTGGTAGAAGAACATGTCGTAGACGATCTCTTCAGTTGTTGCTTCCTTCCCCCACCTCGCTTCCTCTCCGGCCCGCGATGCCGCGTCGCCTTTCGACGAACACCACCGACAGATCTACCTTTGACTCCCGCCGTGGTCGTGACATCGACGGAGCTCGAGATCCGGCGACTCCTTCCCCCGACAGATTGACAAGGAGCTGAAGTCGCCGCACGCCTCTGCCTGTCACCGCTCCAAAACGGTTGCACGCCCCCCCCCCCCGACTATCGGCAGCAACCATAGTGACGATATAGCCAACTCCAAATACGGCATGATATTGTTGAGACCTCTGCTATACCGGACGTGGTAACATGTCCGCTGTGGAACCCTGCTACACGCCGGACCGGCATTTCTGGAGTCGCGGCCCATATAGAGATGCCTGTTGCGACCAGTCTTAATTATAAGAGATTGGCCTAGAGCAGTGCTAGGCTCAAACTCTTTCTCTTTGCTGGAGGCGGGACTAAATGAGTGCTAGGATCGGGTTATTGCTCCTATATGGTGGAGGCGGGGCCAAGTATGCAGAGGAGGCGGGCTTGGAGTAGCGCTAGCCGTGACCTCTTTTTCCTTTGTCGGAGGCGACGAAGGCGGGACAAGAGCAGCGCTAGGCTCGGGCTCTTCCTCTTGCGGCGGAGACAGGGATGAAGGAGGTAGGCTTGAAGTAGGGCCAGCCCAGCCTCTTTCTCATGTGGCGAAGGTTGGCCCTTGGTAGCCATTACTGCCTCATGTGTCAAAGCAATCAGATTTTCTGCATGTGTAAAATGATATCTAGCTGGTAGTAGAGGATGAAATTGTTCCTGGCATCTTCGAGAATCTAAGTCCTTTCATCAAGGACTGTATATACTAGCGAGATCCTCATTAAGGAATTCTCAAGTATGACCTTGATTATTTGCAACTTGGCACACTCTGCTGGAATGGATCTATTGTCAAATATCTGACCTAACATCGCTATGCCTTCTACAATTTCGGCGCTCTTCACCCTCCTGTCGATAGGTATATGCAGCGAGCAAGGTGTATGCCCAGTAATGTAGCCAACACTGCTCGTAGTCAAAGTGGTAGATAGATGTTTGTTGCTCACTATTAAGACTGGTATGGACATCCTGGACACGTCCTGGTTGCAAATATTGTGGGTTCACTTTCATAAACTAGAACGATTTCCGATTCCATTTCTCAAAATCTTCTTTTCTCTAGGTCTTGCTTATTTTAACCACACTTCTTGTAGCTGCTTGCATCCTCTGAGAACCCTTGCTTCGACGATGCCTTTGAAGAGATAGCTCGTGTGCGACCTTGATGTTTCGGGTTCCCGAGGGCTGCGATCACTACAGGAATCCAGAAAATTTACGACGGCCAGAAACTGTCGTAAATTAGAGAAAATCATCGTTCATAAGTTATTTACGATGGTTTCCGGTTATTTACGACGATTTCTGGTCGTAAATAATTTTATTTACGACAGTAACCGTCGCAAATAACTAACTTACGACGGTCGTTACTAGCCGTCGTAAACAATAGGTTATCACCCATGGTTGTGCCACGTGGTGGGCTGGACACCTTACTTACGACGGCCTGGACCGTGGCCGTCATAAGTGGGTTAACTTACGACGGTCTAGACCGTGACCGTATTATAATTATTTTTTTAAAATAGAATACAGATACCAGACACGATGGTCAGCTCACAGAACATTTTATATACACATCCAAAATATAAAAACATCCAAAATATCAAACAACAAAGAGATCCACTCGCTAAACACTACCCCTTCCACTCGCTCCAGAGCCAAAGAATTCAACTCCGTGACCTCCTCCCGGTGTCGGTAGCTGTGTAGGTGGAGTTTGAGCCTCCGTTGTCGATCTCTGCAATGCAAATAAATATATAAAGTGAGTTTGAGCTTCTACTACTCTCACCCCTTACTCTCACTCTCCCCCCTTACTCTCACTCTCTGTCCCTCACCCTCCCCCCACACTCTCACTTTCTCCCTTGCCCTCTCCCTCACCCTCTCTCTATGACTCCCTCTCTCTCACCCCATCTCTACCACTCTATCTCTCTCTACCTTCCTCTTTCCCTTTCCACTCTCACTCTCTCTCCCCCCTCTCTACCACTATCTCTTACTCTCTCACTCTCTCTCTCTCCCCTCACTCTCACTCTCACTCTCACTCTCTCCCCTCAACTACACTAAGTTTTTCTTAGATTAGAAAATAGTAAATAAAAAACACATTACCTAGATATCTGAATGTCCATGTGGTGGGGCCAACTCTAACGGCTGCCATGTAGGGATCGCGATCTGCTGCCCACTCTATCGAACTAAGGTCTGTAATTGCAAAATATTAAAACAAATATATTAATGCAATAATATGAATTTAAATTAATTTTTATAATTAATTACTTACCTCCAACGACGCCTGCATCCGAGCCATGTATTTTACCATGTAGGCGGTCTGCTGCTCCTATGCGGCCCGGGCTAGATCCCTCTCCCACTAGAGCTCATCTCTCTCTCTCCGGATCTCGTCTCTCTCCCTATGGAGCTCCTCTATCTCGCTCTGGGAGAGACGACGACTTGTCTGCCTGATGGAGGAACCCTCGGTCGATAGAGTGATGATCGAAGGTCGCGCTACTCTCGAGTCGACAACTCCATCAAAAATGGCAAACCTACAAAAGAATAAAAGAATGATAATTAGAAGAAGCAAGATTTTAAAGAAATAAAGAAAATGACCAACTAACCGTCCATGTGTCTTCCCGCCTCCGCTAGTGTAAACGACTTGAGGGTCGATTGGCGCATTTTCCTAATCGTACCCTTCCCCGTGTATCCTCACGGTCTCTCGCCCATACTTTTCCTAAAATAAGTAAAATTGCGTATTAGTAACAACAAATTAGTAACAATTGAATTGATAAGTTTTGATAACTTACCATTCGTCGGCCGCACTACAGGAATATCAACAATTAACGACGGGTGGAAATCGTCGTTAATAAAGGGTAGACCACCATGAATAAGTTATTAACGACGGGGAAGATTTATTCACGACGGTTTTTGGCTGTAACCGATAATTAGTCGTAAATAAGTTTGTTAACAACGGCTCCCATCGTAAATAAGCTTATTTGTGACGGCTAAATAATACTGTCACGAATAAGCTCCACGGTTCCCATGTGGTGCGGGGGATTTATTCACGATGGGGCCGTCGTGAATACTCCACTTTATTCACGACGGCCCAGTCATGAATAAGCATGGTACTATTAACGACGGGGCAGACCATCGTAAATAATTCTTGCTTATTTACGATGGTTGTGACCAGAAAACCATCGTAAATAAGGTTGGTATCTTTTAAAAAATGAGAAAATTCTAACCTGGCTTCGAGGCCAGCCCTGGCTCGATGGCCAGCTCATACAGGAAGTCAAAACATTATAAACATAATAGCAATTCATGAACACTAGACACACACACCACCCTACAAACTACCACGTCCGCTACCTCCAAAACCTGGGAAGTTGTCCTCGAGCCTTCGTCCTCCCGGTAGCTGCGACGATGGCGTGTGAGCCTCGGTCGTGAAGCACTGTTATGTATAAGTATAGTTAGACAAGTTATGAGTTTAAAAGTGCATGTTTGTCTAAGTTATCTTACTATAAACTATAATTGATCAAGTTAAACTAGGTTTGTCTATGTTTGACTAAGTCTGGTGATATTCTAAGAAATTTGTTTAAATTTATCAAATATGGCTATGTTGTGGAAGTTTGAGTAAATTTGTACCTCTGCTCCGGTAAATGGGGCATGTGGCACTTGTGGGGGCTGCCACTGTAGAAAGACGGTCGGCTGCCTTGCCGTCATAGCCTATGAACACAAAACATTATCACGTAACCATCATTGATATGTTAGAAATATTAAGTAATACGACCAGTACATACCTGCATTGCTGCTTGTACCTGTAGCATGAACGAGGCTTGATACTCGTCCCGAGCCCTCTTATTCCCGATAAAACTAAATTCAAGGATTTTTTTAATGATCTCATAATAATTAGTTTTCTGTCCTTCAAGGCCAACAGCCGTAGTAACAACACTAGTATTACAAGTTGCCGCGAGAGGACGGAGAGCTTCAAATTCAGTTAAGCGGAATCGGAAACCATTGATGTCGTATCAACCGTAGCTTCTAACTTTAATGGATCCGTAGGACAGCTGACGCAAGTCCTCATGGGTACCGGCATCTTTTTTGTACTGTCCAAAATATAGACATTAGAAGACTATATCGTGCAATACTCGTAAGTCATATGAGAATAAAGACAAGAAAACGTTACATGATCTCTAAACCAAGATTGAAAGTTAGGCCCTCCATTTAGCCCATAATATTGTATCGTTTCTACTTGCTTGCTCATAGGTTGATGCTTAGGTTTCCAATTTTGGCGATCAAACTCACTGTATATATAATGAAAAATAGCAATTAGAATATATGTATGACAAACTAGTACCAATTAGTATAGATGGTGAACAAATACTTACTGAAAAATTTGTCTATTCCGTTCATATTTGCGTACATATAGAGCAAAGCAGCCATCTTTATTTCTGTTGTGGCGTCGTAGCTCATGCTACTTACTAAAATGGAGAGGTTGCTAAGAGGGGGTGCTTCATTGACATTGTAACGCAACATAGAAGAATTAAAATTGTTTTCCTCAGCAGGGTAAACACTTGAGAAGTAGCCTATGTTCTGAATTGTAAATGCTTCCACGATGCATCCTTCAACCCTTACTCTATTGCAAACCATTGGTTTACGACACGTGAGTTCTCTTTCAATGTGGTAAATCCACCTATATTGAACAGGGCCACTCACTTTAGCTTCATATGGAAGATGGATTAGGAGGTATTGCATTGGGTTGAAGAACCCTGGAGGGAAAACTTTTTCAACCTCCGTTGTAGGAGCATCCTCCTTCAACTAAGGATCTATGGCTTCAAACATCTCGTCCATCCTGTCGACTCCTGTGCTATCATCCACCACTTCATCTTCTACAGCTGCAGAACGTGTCTCACCATGAAAGTATCATATCTCATACTTTTGCATGAAACCATTTCGACACAAGTGAAACGTCAACGTCATCTTGTCGAAAAATTTCGCATTCTGGCATTTGGTACATGGGCACCGCACCCTGCTGCTGTTGGACAATGAAAAATCTCGTTGTATAAAAGCATATGTCTTGGTGAACCACTCCTCTGAGTGATGCCTATTCTTTTTCCAACCAGAATACATCTAAGTTCGGTCTTCAACCATGTCTGAAGTTATACCTTCGAAGCGGACAAATCATTATTGGTACATTTTTATGTTTTGTCACGGCCCCTACAACTAGGCAGATAGGTCTTAAACCCACCCAAGAGTGACTGAGGTAACGTTCTTATGACGAGACACAGAGTCAGAACCCGAACGAAATTTTGGCAGCATAATCCTGTTGTTTTCCAACTGCACGCCTAAAAATGATGCAGAAGAGAACATTAGAGTTATGCTATCGAAATCAAGTCCAGATCGAGACCCCGTACCTAACTCGTCAAAAGCACGTCCTCGGTCACTCTCAGACTATCCAAAAATGAACAATTCCGAACCTGCACGCCTCACATGCCTATCGCATGTGAGACGTGCAGATTCGAAACGGGTAATTAATTTTTATAGGTTATGTTACTCATTTTCATTTTTCAGTCATTTACATGAGAGGAAAGAACGAGAAAGAGGGGGTAAGTTGGTCAGCGTTGAAAGTTCAAAGGGCCTATGTCGGTCGGGTCGTGTCGTGTTGAGTCAGGCCGTGCTGGGTCGGGCCGTGTCGTGCCGGGTTGGACCGTGCTGGGTCGGGCCGTGCAAGGTCAGGCGGTGCCAGGCCGGGCCGTGTCGTGCCAGGTTGGGTCGTGCCGGGTCGAGCTGTGCAGGGTCAGGTCGTGTCGGGTCGGGCCATGCCGTGACGGGGGTTGGGCCGTGTCGTGCTGCCGGGTTGGGCCGTGCCGGGCTGTCGGGTTGGGACGTGCTAGGTCGGGCCGTTCTGGGTTGGGGCTGTGCCGGGACATCGGGTCGTGCCGTGCCGGGTGAGGCCGTGCCAGGTCGGCCCGAAACCCGTTAGTATACGTATAATTATTAAACACGCACAATCAATTAATTAATTAATTCAAAATTAATTGAACATTTCAAAACTAAATAAACAATTCAAAAGTTGAAACTAATTAACTTATGAAACTAATTGAACAATAAAAACTAATTAAACAATTACAAACTAGTTAAGCAAACTAATTACAATCTAATTACACACTAATTAAAAACTAAAAACAAACTAATTAAGTGATTAATTAACAAATTAATCACCTAAATTAAACTAATTAACTAAAATGAACTAACTAAAACATAATTACAAACTAAACTAAACTATTTAATTTGAAATAATTACAAACTAAATTAAATAACTAATTAAACTAAATAACTAAACTAATTAAATAACTAAAACTAATTAAAATAACCTTAACAGGTCGAGGTTAGGCGGCGACGGGTCGAGGCGTGGCGGGCCGGGTCGGCGGCGGAGGGCCGGCCGGGGCGGCAGGGTGGCGGCCGAGGCGGGGGGTTGGCCAGGGCGGTGGGGAGCGGCCGGGGCAGGGGGCCGGCCGGTGCGGCGGCGGCGCGCCGGGAGGCCGGGGTGGGCTATGATGCACAAGGGCGACGGCAGCGGCAGAACGGGTCGGGACCGGCGCGGGCGTGAATGCCTGCGCCGACCCCGGCTCGGGCGGGTATAAACCGCTTATTTACGATGGCCAGGGACCGGCCGTGGTAAATAAGGCTTTAATTACGACTCGACAAGTCTTCGTCGTTAATAAGCTTCTTATTAACGACGGTCGGCGCTGACCGTCGTGAATAACGTGATTATTCACGACGGTCTAGGTCAACCGTCGTGAATAAGTAGCCTATTAACGACGGCTATAATACACCGTCGTTAATATTTTTATTAACTACAGTACCATCGTTAATAATTTTGACCGTCGTTAATTTCTCTTTTTCTTGTAGTGTCCTGACCTGACTGCACTCCCCAGGCTGTGATGGGTCCTTATGACCCTGCTTCTAGACTTGAGTGGCGGTCGGTACCTGATTGGTCTCGCGCTCCTGTAGATATGTGTTAGCATACTAATTATATTATGGAGACATACAAAGAAGGGTTATTATTCTTACCATGTGTTTAGCCAAACGCATATGGCCATCAGGGCCATAGGAGTGCTTTGAGTCAGAACCTCTGCATCCACGAGCCCTCCTAGACTTAGCGGTTAAAGCATCGCTAAACCACATCTGGTAGAGAGCTTGGTATGCTTCGGGCCGACCCTCTAGCCAGGAAATACTGGCCTACACATATTTATTATGTCATCAAAATACCAATTACATAACTAAGTATTAAAATAATTGAACACGAACAACTTACCTCCGCGTACCGCTCCTTCATCAAGTACATCTTTGAGGCCCTCCTAAACAGCCGCTTGAGGTACTCGTTGATGGCTTGAATACGAGCGTACGATAACGTTTGTGTTACAAGCTTCTGTGCATTTCTGTTGAACACGACTCTAGCATGGTCCAACATGCTCTGGCTCGTGTCCTCTGAGTGGTACCTTGGCTATAAGAAAACAAATATTGAAGAGATATGTATTAATAATTTAATCAAGTTGAAGAATACAAATTTACAGAATTTTATGAAGCGGACATACCATAAAATCCGCCCACACAGCCCCCTGAAGGTTGCTGTGCGCCTCGTGAGAGACATGAGCGTAGTCGTCCCACGATGTCGCAGGGACCCCGTCGATCACACTGGGATAGTGAAGATGCACTAAAGACCCGATGCAACCGGGTACCTGTCTGTGATACCCCTGACCCGTGAACGAGCAGTCGTACCAGAAGCTGCAAGGATTTAATGAAATTATTAATGTACCCACAAACAAAAGAACCTAAAAGTTAAATATTATGTGATAGTTTGCTTATGTGTCTCCGACCGGACGAATTGTGACCTGCTCTGTAGGAACTAGAAAAGGAGAAACAAAGTGCGTCCTCCTCGTCCACTGCCGCTGCTCTGGGACCACATCGGTGACCCGAAAGGTTGCTCACCACTGGAGCCTGAAGGCTCCACTCTAGGCGGATCAACGCTAGTCGCCTTCGCGGCAGTCATAGGCGACCCCGAAGGCTGTGGCGGCGCCCTAGCCTCTGACTCTGAGTCAGGCTGCAAAATTGAAGGATTGATAAGGATAGTTAATTGCTAAGTGATATATAAGATAATGTAACTCCCAATGAAAATGTACCTCCGTGCGCTATAAGGCCACAGGTCTGCCCGCTAGGTCTCGGACGTGTCTCAACAGCTAAGAGCGTCTGCTCTCACCTGACAAACTGCTCCTAAAAAGGGTGTCCCGTGCCTCCATGAGGAAGCCCCTAGCCCCCTTCCCTTTTTCCTTCTCTGGCGACATCCTGTTGTAAGGAGTAATTGATAAATATGCTAAGAAAATATACAAAGTTATGATAATTTAATGAAAAAAATTACTTGGAGTTAGCTTCAGAATTCATCGACATCACGAACCCTACTACTTAAACCAGACCATTGATCTCGTTTTGTAATTTGTTTCCGTTTCCATTTTCGTGCTTCTGACGAGATGGGTCAGTTTGAAATGGGTGATGCATATTCTAAAGATTACATTACTCATTCATTTTTGAGTAATTTACAAGAGAGAGAGAGGAAAGAACGAAAGAGAGAGAGAGATGGTGGAAAATAGGGATGATCGTCAACGTGCGGATCTATGTCTATGCCAAGGTTTTTAAGTCGACTAATCGACCCTAGTCACCTTAGGGGTGACTAGGGCGAATAGGTCGACTAGTCGACCCTAGTCGACTACTAATAGAGCCCCTAGTCGCCCAGATTTTTTAGCCCTGATCGGCCGACTAGTCGGACGACTAGTTTTCTAGTCACCCTGATCGCGTCGTTGTCCCTGATCGACCGTCAGCGACCAATATGGACGACTAACCGCGACTTAGCATCCCAGTATAGGGCGTGAGGAGCACGGCTTAGCATCCGAACGGGGGTGCGCATAGCGACGACGCCAACGAGAGCTTTGGTCTCCTCACCGGTCTCGGTCTTGTTCACCTCCGTGCCCGCCTCGACGATTGTCATACTAATTACTGTCCTACTACCGTTCTAAATAACATATTATTTGTGCTCTCATAACGGTGTATATAGCTAATTAACCGTTATGAAGAAAATAATTACACTTAATTTCATAACAATCATCAACTAAATAATAAAATTAAACAAATAATTAACAAATAAACACACCAAATAATAACACAAAGACAAATTACAACTAAATAATTAAATAACTAATTAATGACTAAGTAATTTTAATAACAAATTAATCATACAACTAACAAATTAAACAAATAAACAATCCATAAGATTATTCAACTAAACTAAATAATAAACTAACTAAATAATGAACTAAATACATAATAAACTAACTTAATAATAAACTAAATAAATACTGACTAACTTAATTGTAACCTAAACTAAAATTAAGTAACTAAATTAAGTAAAAATTAGATTATACGTAATTACCTAGAAGTGGCACGAATCGCGGGGCGGGCTCGGGGCCGAGCAGCGGTGGTGGCGCAGGGGGCCGGGGGTGCACCTGGGTGGCTCGGCGCGGGCCAGGGGAGGCCGGGGTGACGCCGGGCAGAGGAGGCCGGTCGGCACCGGTGCGGGGGAGGCCGAGAGGTGGCGCGCAAACGGCGGCGGCGGGGGAGCCCGAGAGGTGGCTCCTGGGAGGCTGCAGTGACGGGGCGGGGCGGGGGCGGTGGCGCGACGCGTAGCTGCGACGGCAGCGGCGCGGCGCGGGGGTGGCGCACGGCGGTGGAGGCGAGGGAGCAGTGGCGGCGCAGGCGGCGGCAGGTCACGCCCGCGCCGACTCTGGCCCGGGCGGGTATAAACCCATTATTTACAACGGCTGCATTAATTACGATGGCCTTAGGGTTGACCATCGTAAGCAACGTTATTTACGACGGCGGTTCATAAGGCCGTCGTAAATAAGTTTAGCCATCATAAATGGTATTTTTTGCTGTAGTGGATATGCTAGCCATTTTGTCGCTTTGGCTTGAATTAGTCAGCCTTCTCCTTAGCAGTGATGTCCTTGATTGTCTAGACCACTTGACCAACCTCAGAGTTTTTTGGGACAAATTGTCCGTCCTCAGTTGTTCTAGACCGGCCCAAGATTCGGTTTCAAGTACGATTGTTGGAGCCTTCAAGTTCATCTTGTTTCCTAGCCTCACAATCTTCTGGTTCCGCTTTCTTCCATTTTTGGATTCTAGCCTGGTACCTGACTGGTCCTATATAATATGAGAACACTTGTTCTTATTGGGATATAAGAAAACTTTGATGAGTGCTAAGGCTCTCTCAGAGGTCTTCTATGCTACCAAACGCTTCCATCCTTGAGAAGTGATAAACCCGAAGTAGAAAAAACGGTGTAAGGCCTTTTTTGACGTAATCCTTTTCAGGTTACACCTGAATGTTCGAAGGCACTTTCCTATTGTGACAAGAGAAGTTTTTTTGCCAACTTTTTGCAATTCAGAAGGGAAAATGATTTTTTTGTTTCATTTCGCGACGATAATTCGAATGAAAGCAAACAAAAGATAACTGAACGTGAAAAGTGTGCTTGCTTCTGTTTTTAGTTATGGCAACCAATTAAAAGCAACGTGACATATACAAAACTGGCTTGTAAAGAACTAAATAGTTCAATCTAACTCATACAACTCAAACACAATATAGCTCTGGATATTTTACCAGTACGGGACTCCAGAGCTGAAAGAAAATAAAATAATGCAAACATACTGTACCAGGGAGCAGAAACATATGTTTTTTCATGAAGTGCAGTCTGTACACTGCACTGTAGATTAGGGAAAAACACTTGTAAGCAAAATTCTTTTTTTTTCCAAACATGAGAGTGTGACCTTATGCTGGGAACCAGCTATACGTACAACATGGGACTACTACATAAAAGGACAGAACGAACTCATCCGAGATAAGGAAAGAAAGGATATCTATGTCCAATGGAAACTAAAGGAAGAATTCATCTCCAGGTGAACTTGCATGTGTTTCTTAACAATTAGATCGGACTCGTCATCTTTGTTTGCTCGTCACAGGGAACCACACAATGAAGGGGGGTGAGGGACGGAGCGCACTTGGATGGGAGGAAGGAAGGAAGAGCTCAACGTAGGGGACGAGGAGGCCGGAGTTGGAGACGAGGCGGCGTCAACGTGGAGGCGGGCGGCGATCTCCAGGTCGAGGACGACGGCGGCGGAACTGGGTGTCTGCAGCTTGACGGCGGGTCCGGGTCAGGGACGCTGTCCGTGACCGAGGCGTGCACAAGACGGAGCTCGGGGTCGCCTTGATCCGAGTCGAGGACGAAGGCCGCGGCGGAGCTCGGCTCGGGGACGAGGCCGTGGGCCGCGGCGGCGGGAGAGAGGAGGGGGAGCTCGTGGTCGTGGACGGGGATGACGACGTGCTGGGGATCGGGGACGTGGCGCGCTCGGAGTTAAGGATGGCGGCGCGGCAACACGTTGGTGGTCCGGCTTGGCGACGACGGTGGCAGGCTGGCAGCACAAAATTTGGGCAGCCAGACGGCCTTGCGCGGGAATCCAGCGGGGGCCGACGCGGACCTGATTTCCAGCTGGCGGCACAGTTGACGTGCCCCGATGGAAATGAAACAATTTAGGAATCCAACAGAGGGCCGGTGAGGTGCGGATAGCGGCATGCACCTAGGCCTCGTGGAACCAACTGCTGCAGCGAACGACAGCTCTACTCTTGCCCAAACTGGTAGCACTCCCAGTGAGGGCATTAGGAAGAAGTCCATCGCCCCTAAAATTATAGGTATATATGTGTGTGGAAGTTTTCGCTACGACACTTCTCCCGGTCTGCTTGGAAGCAGTCCGTGAAGGTTCTTTTTTTGGTGGGGTTAAAGGATCACGAAGGTCTAAGCACAATGGCGAGATGGACACGAGGATTTACGTGGTTCAGGCCGCCGGAGAGTAAAAGCCTACGTCCACAGAAGTGCTCGGTGAGTTACTTGCTCGCGTATGAGAATGAGTTGGCCGGGTCGAGAAACTTTGCCCGGAGGCTGCCCCGGTCCTTTTATAGCTCAAGGCCGGGGCAGTTACAATACAGCACAGGGCCCGACAGGTGGTTCCGCGGCTATCTGTGCCTATACATGATCTAGGCATTTACATCTATACGTGTCCTCGTTGTCGGTGGAGTTACGGTGCGCCTCCTGTCCTGTCGGTCGCTTCTGTTCGGGACGCAGGTGATGGTGAAGTCCCCGTCTTGTCACCGCGTCTCCTCGCTCTATCAGGCGGCTCTGTACCGTTGGGCGGCACTGTTACACCGCCACGCCTCACCGCCCTGTCTTTCACCGTAATGGTGCTTGACCTGACAACGCACCTTCCTCTTTACTCCTTGTCCATATGCTCGTTGCCTGCTGGAGTAACGTTTGGGTGGATGGCCTCCGAGACACGTGTCTCCACCGGAGCAGTCTTGTGGAGTAGTAGGTGGTCTAGAGTTGTTGGGCACGCGGCAGCACCGGAGCCCTCCCATGCTGGAGGTCGGATCCGACTTTGCAGGACACGTGGCACATCCGGTGCCCACGTGGCAGCACCAGGGGTCTCCGTGCCGGAGGTCGGAACTGGAGCTGCAGGACGCGTGGCATCTCCGGAGCCCTCTTCGGCTGGGGGTGTGACTCGGAGGTTCCGGGCACGTGGTAGCGCCAGAGCCCTCCTTGCTGGAGGATGGGGTCCGGCACTACTGGACGGGAGGCGGCTCCCAAGCCACCTTTGACCGGTTAGTCAGGCTCAGGGCCTGATGATACGTTGCAACCCTGGGGCAGCCCATGGGGCATAGAACACATGGTTTACGCTGGGGACCACCTAAGCTGGGAAGGCAGGGCCCAATTGCTTTTTACCCACTACGCAGGGGTACCCAGTTCGCAGGGTACCGAGAGGGGCTCCCGAGCCCATCTCGGGGGAGGCTTTGAGCCCATAGGTGGGGCCCTATCTCTTCCGCGTCATGGGTATGGTCTTGCAATTTTTCAGGAATCAAAGCAGCGGCATGACTCCCGCATAGCGAACGAGCGGTTGTTCTTGGGAGACGAAGAGGTTGCTTGTCGTTGGTCAAAGAGATTTCTCTGTCGTCATGAACAAGCGCTTCTTTATTGCTGGAGCGTCGTGGGGGTGCACGTTTCATACAATCGCTACATCGCCTATGTCGGTTCTCTGCACGACCCCTGTTCTTCTTGTCGCAGGCTTCATCGGGGAACCATTTTCCCCTATCTTAACCGCTCTGCCCTTTGCTCAAACCGCCTGTCGAGTGAGCCCTGTACCTCAACTCTCGACTGTTCAGTTGACGCAGGTGCGATTATTTTGGGCACGTCTCGATTAGCGGTTCTCGTAGGACCTAGGGGGCATAAAGGGACCCTCTTTTGTTAGCAGGAGTCTTCTCCTCCATCTTCTTTCTTGCACTTCATCTTATCGCTTTCTCCTCCTGCTCTAATGGCGTCGGACCTCCACGAGTCCCGTCTCCGAAGTGCTGCCGATGTGGGGCATGTGAGGCGCCTGATCGGTTGGCAGGCGCCTCAGTACGATGGGAGGATATGCTGCAGTTTCCTCCCACTCACAGGCCTTCAGCCCGGTGAAGTCGTCATTGTCACCGGGTACATGCTAGCGGGACTCGCCCTCCCTGCTTCTTCCTTCTTCCTGACCTTGTTAGACTTCTACAAGCTTCAGCTGTAGCACCTGATGCCACACTCCCTCGTGCTGGTGTCAATCTTCGTCCACCTCTATGAGATGTTCGTGGGGGTGTGGCCATCGGTGCGACTGTATCGGATGTTCTTCGTCCTGCGGTCGTCAGGGAGGAGTTCGATCTTCCTGGGGACTTACTACTTCTAGCATCGCATAAGATCATTGGCGACGTACATCTCCTCCCTTTTTTCTAGCAGGTGGGAGAACTGGAGGGATGACTGGGTCATTGTGAAGACTGTCGCCCACGACCGGCTGGAACTGCCGACTTCTCCTCCTTCGACCACGCGGAATAGCTGGGAGAGGATGCCTCGCCTTCAGAGCGCCTACTCTCCTGTGCTGGCTAGGATCAAGTTCCTGGCGGACCGGGGGCTGTCTTCACTGATGGTTTTGACCGACTTTCTGAGTCGGCGCATTGCTCCCCTCCAGAATCGCTGTTGTGCGGCCTGGATGTACTCCGGCGAGAATAACCCATCTCGACTAGAGCGTGGCCCCGGCACCAACTTAGAGACGGAGCTCCTGGACGCCATGTTGGCGAGGCTGTGCGCCGACGTTAGAAACAGCCGCGTCTCTGATGACCTTGTCAACCCACCGGCGTCATGCTTACCCATGTTCATGGACCAGGAATTGAGATCACAGCTCCTAAGGTCTATGCCGACGCTGTACGACGAGGACATCGCTCCCAGGCAGGCTGATGACACTCCAGGAGCAGAAGCAATCCATGAGATAACCGGAGCGAGCGGCAGGAGGGCTGCATCTCCAGCTTCGGCCCCTGCTGCTCCAAGTACTGCCGCCCCAAACTCTGTTGCTCCACCCCCCCTCTACCTCAAGTCTGGACAAGAAAAGGGTGAAGGCGCCAGCGGCCCCCAGCCCAGCTCCTTCGGGAAGAAGCAAAGGCTGATGCGCGCAGACGGGACCTTTACCTTGGATCCTGGCCCCATGGCACCTGTAGCGGTTGAACTGGAGGACGATGTCGGTGGCAGCGCAGCTGGTCCTGCAGCTAAAGCCACCGAGGGGTCGTCTGCAGCCCCTCCGCCTACGATGTCAACGAAGAGGCCGGCTGCACCCGGGGGTCCGGTGGCTCCGGAGGCCCGGTCAAGCGTCTCCGAGCAGTTTCATGGAGCTTCACCGGCCCCAGGTAGGTCATACGTGGCTGGCCCTTGCTGCCTTTGTTTATGCTTTAACGTTACCTGCTGACCCCATATTTTATGCAGGGCTCCTCACGCAGGTGTTTCTGGGAGCGCTCCGGCGCCCGGGGGCCCAGTGGTCTACCGGAAGCTTCTGAAACTACTTCAGCCCAAGATGCAGACCTTCCGACGCCGGCGACGTCTATGCCGCCTTACCCTTCTGCAGATATCTCGTCGGCGGTCCCTGATGTGGTGGACCCCAGCTAGGAAACTCTATCGGTCCTAGGTCAGGGACCTGGTTTTGTACGGGCTGAGGTTGGCGAGGTTTCACCTGTACATGGCGGCGAACCCATTCCTACCGCTGATTGGGGGGCGTCAGATGCCCCGGCCCCTACATTGGAGGGTAGCATTCTCCTACCAGAAGATCACCTACCTCCTGCCGAGGGCCAAGCCGAAGCTTCCCTGGGTCCCTACGTCTTGGTGTGCACTACGCCGGCTACCAATAACCCGGAGGGCGGTGCTCGGGAGGCTATGGCACGTGTCGAGCGGATCCCCTTGTCTGAGACCGTAGCCTCGGCTCAGGCAAGCCTCTGCTGAGTTCTGCTGGTGCTGGATCAGGGGCAAGAATCCTTTCAGCAGGAGGAGGAGCGCCTCAGTGGATGGGAAAGGTTACTCAACTTTCGGACCCGCGAAACACGGAGGAGGTTGGAGTCGCAGGAGGCCCACCTGCGGGAGGAACAAGAACTGACCATCCGGCAGCGGGACTTGCTCGATCGGTTGGACAAGCAGACCCGTAAGCTCTGGGCAGAAGCAAACAAGGCTCAGCAGGCGGCTAATGCCTTCCTCACAACTCTGGAGGAGCTACGGCTGACGCTGGCTCGCCGTGAGATCGCAGTAGGCGAGCGCGAGCGCGAGCTAGCAGAGGAGAAGGAGGAATCTTCGCTGCGCTTGCAGCGGGAGCAGGCTGAACTGAAGACACGGGCTGACGACCTGCACCGTCAGCAGGCCTCTTTGAACGAGGAGTGGGAGAGGCAAATGAAGGAGCACCAGGACCTCCTGGCTGCAGAACTCAATGCCTCGTTCCAGGAGGAGAGGCTGCAGCACTGTGCCCATGAGCTTGATGCTCGGGAGGCGGCGTTAGCTGATCGGGAGAAAAGACTCTCCGAAAGCGACGCAGCAGCCTTGACATCGGTGAGGCGTGAGATTCAGGAGCTCCAGGCTTCACGTACAGCGGATGTCCAGCAAGTCTGGGATTTTTTGGGCCGTGCCGAGTCAGCACTAGTGCCCTTTGGCTTCAGCCCGATGTGTGCTGGCGAACCTTCGCAGGAGACGAGCCAAGCGCTCCTTGTGCTTGACTCTGTGGGCGTGAAGATGGCAGCATTGGAAGACGTTGTCATCGACCAACTGGAGGCGGAGGGCAAGGCCCTAGCTAAAGAGGTGGCAACCCATGTGTTGACTTGCTTCTGAAGCTGGGACCCCAGCGTTTCTCTGGAGCTGGTCATCCAAAGCCCAATTGCTGCGAGGGAGGTGGCAGCTCGGTCTGAGGTTGAGGACTTGGGAGCCCTCGTTACGGAGCGATTTAGGCGCGGTGTGGACTAGTCGTAGGCAGGTCCTGACCTCTGTATCTTTCTTTTGTCCTTTGCGTCCTGTACTTCTTTATTGATGAAAAAGGTGGTTCTGTTGATCTCCCTTCTATCAATCGCTTGGTGGTGGGTCCGGTGAGCAGAACCATTTCCAGTTCTCGTGAGGCCCCCTGACCTTTGATGCTGCCGATATCGGGGGGTCCATTATCCCATGAAGGTAGCTATCGTTCCCTGGTTTGAGTTACGAGGAGGTCGAGCGACTTACTTAGTTCGACTAGCTTCTAGGATCCTCGAGAGGCGCTGGCTTTTGAGGTCAGAGGGTGGCCTCCTTGGGAGAGCTGGGGCTACAGTCCGCACATTGTCAATATCTCAAGCTTGCTTCCCTGTTCTTTAGCGGCACAAGTACTCAGGGCGCCCGGGCAGTGGGGCTTACACTCCTTCTGGGTTCCTAGCGATGCGAAGACTCTAGGGGAGTTCAGTCCTTATCTGCAGCTTGTCGTATCCTGCGCGCTGGGTCTTCTGCTCGTTGCTGGAATAACCCGATGCCCTGCCTGCGTGATTTGCCGAGATGGCCCCCTGGTAGGTGTGGTCACTTGGCGAGGAGGGAGCATGCCTACCAAATAGACTGGATGGGTCAGGGTGTGGGCATAGGCTTTCCGAGGGGTCCAGGCTACCATGGACCTATTGAGACGGTCCGAGTTTGGGCGACATGGTCGTCCAGGACGTGGTTGAGGCTTTGTCCAGGGGCATGTGCTGCCTGGCTTCCCGACACTGCTAAGTTGCAGCGCCAAGGTGCCCAGCCATCATGCTTCTAACGTTCATGAGGGCTAGGTCGTTTGCAGCGTCTGCGCTGGTGTGTGGATCTTCTTGGCACGGAACTATTATGCTTCGCATCTCTTGACCAGCTCGACGGCATCCAGGGGGGCTATCGGTCAGTAAGAGCCATGTTGGAAGGCTTTACTGACCAGCGTGTGGAACGAAGCAGTTTCCACACTCGCCCTCATGGATCTCTGCGAATATGTCGCAGTCCTCCTCCCGGGTAATGCACCGCAATAGATCGCTGTCAGCGCCACACTGTTAGAGATGTCCGTCTACCAGTATGTATCTTGTAGCCGCACAAATGATCGGTTCAGCGGATACACGTTCATCAGGAGGGATATTGTCCTTCAAGTAGGCCCGGACCTCCGTGATCCGTGCATCAGACCTACTTGAGCTTTTCGGATCTTGGGCGCTGGGGTGCATGGAGCCCTCGGTGACGCATACGATCCTTGGCGAGCGCCATGGTTGCAGGGCCGCTGGGACAGCTGGCTTCGAGGTGCCAGGCTCGCCCCCTTCGCCTGGTTCTGCAGGCAGGCTGTATGACGCCGTAGCTTCCTTTCGAAGGTGCCTTCGGGGACCGGAGGTCATATAGAGGCTTTTATTGAAAGGTTGTCTGCTACCGCATTGTTGGCGCAGGGGATGTGGCACTACTCCAAAGCACGAAAATCTTTCTCCATTTTTCGCACATAGATAAGGTAGGGAGCTGGCTACGGACCGATACAGGGTTACTCTCACTCGCCTCGCTTGATGGCGAGACGAGAGTCTCCTCCTAGCCCACATGTGTCGTTCTCCTAGAGAAAAAGCAGTAATCAAGCCGAATATGAGGGCTTTATACTTTTCCATACTATTAGTGCTTTGGAGTCAAGGTGCACCACGTACTCGTACTGCTCTCCTAACTGTGAGGTGAGCAGGTCCCCCACTTTTGGGGCCTCGCTCACGCGAAGGCCGTCACAGCAGAGTGACTTGTAGGGTCCAGTGACGACCGGGGCTCTGACCCCGGGTCACCATCATCCTGACCTCTTGGTAGGGTGGCGACGGAACTGATTCCGCCATGGGCATGTAGGTCTAGTGTGGAGGATTAGTGTGTAAGATGGCTCCGAACACAACATTCATAACTGCTACGCATGGGCCAACATAGATTATAATGGGGTGCACCGGACAGAATATATTTTTCCTATTTCTGGCTTCCTTTAGCAATAGGGGCAACAGGCCATGTCACAAAGCAGCGATTTGCCCCGAGTACCGAGGGTGGTTGGTCCTTTCTGGGATTTTCGCTGTCCTAAGCCCTGTCCCAAGCCTCTATGCTACCCTCACTAGAAAGAAAATATGAATAAATTCTCTGCCATTACTCAGGGGTAGTCGGGTAGACTTACAGGGGTGTTCTACGGCCACTTGATCTTAGAAGAGGCACCCATCCCCCGCAACAAGATGGACGCACCCGGGAGATCTGCCCACGCTGGACAGGGGGTAGGCTTGTCATCCTTCCTCGAAAAAGCTTGGGTCAGAGCATCATGCAACCTTGCCTTGGGACTGCCCGGTCAGGTGTGGAGCGTCTTACGTCTCTTACTGTGGTCGGAGCCGGAGCTCTCTCCCTGATCATAGAGGGCCTCCAACGCCCGCTTGGCGTCTTGGAACTCCATTTCTTGGTCACCGACGTCCCCTGGGTCAGCCCTCTGTTTGCCCTTTTGCTGGCGGGGGAGCGCCCCATCCTGACGCTCCTAACGGAGCTCTCGGAAGCGCTCCTCCAGCCCCTGGAGCTTCCACACTTGCTAACGCTGTGTCGGTTGGTGTCGTGTACCGGACACCTTTGGGCGCCATCACCGCTGTTGGACGGCTGTCGCGGGCGCTTATCGGCGTGTGGCCCCCTGCTCGCTGCAGCCGCTATTGCTGCTGCTGCATGGGCTCCTGCCAACAGCTCGTCCTTGCCGCTGGCCCTCTTCCTTCTGCCACCAGGGCCTTCCCTGGCGAGCTCATTCCCTTTGCTAGGCAATGTGTGCCAGTTGTGACCATCCGCAGCCTTGGCACATTTGTCCGCCAAGCTGAAGAGCTCGTAGACGTTCCATACATCATGTGTGGCCAGCTTCTCAAGCATCTTCTTGTCACGGATGCCTTGTCAAAAGGCGAGAACGACGGATGCGTCGGAGATGAGGGGAATAGTATTCCTGACCTAGGAGAAGCGCTGAATGAAAGAACGCAGCGACTCTCCCGGTTGCTGTTGCAGGGTGTGGAGGTCTGCCTCCGAGCCCAGCCGGGTTAGGAACTCCCAAAGTTGGCCATGAACTGATGGCACAAGTCCTCCCAGGAGGTCACAGACTCCTGGGGCAGGTTCATGACCCATGACCGAGCCATCCTGGTCAACGCTACCGGGAAGTAGTTGGCCATAATGGCCTCGTCCCCTCCTGCAGCTAGAATGGCGGGTGTAGATCTGCAGGAATTCGATGAGGCTGACCGTCCCATTGAACTTCTCCGGCAAGTGTGGCCGGAACATGTGCGGCCATACCGCCAAACGGAGATGTGGGGCCAAAGCCATACAACCTCCCACAGAGCCTAGGGAGGCCGGGTCCTGGCCCACGTAAACGGGACACCTGGTACGCGGGGTACCATATTCTTCCCTGAGTCCGAGGCGCTGCTCGCGCTGTCGCTCGTTGGTGATGCGGCCTTCTTCGTTATGATGGCGGCGGTGGTCCAGTCCGCCCCTGAAGTCCGTGGTGGGTAGCCTGGATGTAGCCGTCGAGTGGGTTGTCATCGTCCTGTAATCCCTTATTAGGTCGCAGGGTGACAACTGCCCCGTCCCTGGTCGCTATCGCCGTCGACACAGCGAGTTGAGAACGGCGATGACCAGGTGGTTGACATCGTTGCGCCATTGTTCAGTGGCAGACGGGGAAGACCCCGCACTCGGGGGGTTGCACAGGAGTGCGCAGGATGCCAGCAGTGCGCCTTCCGGGTTGGCTCCAGCCGGCACTTGCGACGCTGTTGCCGTTGCCACCGAAGGCTGCCAAGAGGCAACAGGCACCGTCACTATAGGAACTGATGCCGGCGCAGGAGGTCCCGCTCTGGGACGAGAGGACGCTTCCTGCTCACTCTGCCGCTGTCGGCACGAGGGACGGGAAGAACCCCCAAAAGATTGGATATTCACCATTGTGGACTTCACGAACGACTTAAAGAACCAAACTTCCCCTACCTGGCGCGCCAAATGTCGAAGTGTTCGCTACGACACTTCCCCCGGTCTGCTCGGAAGCAGCCCACAGAGGTTCTTTTTTTGGTGCGGCTAAAGGATCACGAAGGTCTAAGCACAATGGCGAGATGGACACGAGCATTTACGTGGTTCAGGCCGTCGGAGCGTAAAACCCTACGTCCACGAAAGTGCTTGGTGAGTTACTTGCTCGGGTATGAGAATGAGTTGGCTGGGTCATGAGCCTTTGCCCGAAGGCTGCTCCGGTCCTTTTATAGCTCAAGGCCGGGGAAGTTACTATACATCCAGGGACCTGACAGGTGGCCCGCCACTATCTGTGCCTATACATGATATAGGCATTTACAGCTATACGTGTCGTCGCTGTCGGTGGTGTTACGGTGCGTCGTCTGTCCTGCCGGTCGCTTCTGTCCGGGACGCAGGTGATGATGAAGTCCCCATCTTGTTGCCGCGTCTCCTTGCTCTGTCAGGCAGCTCTGTACCGTTGGGCGGCACTGTTACGCTGCCACGCCTCACCGCCCTGTCTTTCACCGTAATGGTGCGCAGCCGGGGGATAAAGGCATGCGTCGTGCGCCAGGCTTCTGGGGAAGGAACGAACCTTGAATTCTTGACCTGACAATGCACCTTCCTCTTTACTCCTTGTCCATCTTCCCGTTGCCTGCTGGAGTAACGTTCGGGTGGATGGCCCATGAGACACGTGTCTCCACCGGAGCAGTCTTGTGGAGTAGTGGGCGGTCTGGAGTTGTTGGGCACACGGCAGCACCAGAGCCTTCCCATGCTGGAGGTCGGATCCGGGTTTGCAGGACACGTGGCACATCCGGTGCCCATGTGGCAGCACCAGGGGCCTCCGTGCTAGAGGTCGGAACTGGAGCTGCGGGACGCATGGCACCTCCGGAGCCCTCTTCGGCTAGGGGTGTGACTCGGAGGTTCCGGGCACGTGGTAGCGTCAGAGCCCTCCTTGGTGGAGGATGGGGTCCAGCACTACTGGACGCGAGGCGGCTCCCAAGCCACCTTCAGCCGGTTAGTCAGGCTCAGGGCCTAATGATACGTTGCAACCCTGGGACAGCCCATGGGGCATAGAGCGCATGGTTTACGCTGGGGCCCGCCTAAGTTGGGAAGGCGGGGCCCAGGTGCTTTTTACCCACTACGCGGGGGTACCCGGTTCGCAAGGTGCCGACAATGTGCATATACATACAACGGGTTCTTGACTCTGATCTTCTGGGGAAAAGCAGGAAGACATCAGATGAAGGACGACGAAGGAGAATGCCTGAGCCCGAGCTCGCAAGAAGGTGGAGCAAATAGAACAGGAAGCCCAGGACCAACAACTAGGAGGGTCGTGAGACCCGCCCCCAGGGCGCAGATGAAGGAGAGACCTCGAAAGGAAAGCCCAAGCCCGACCCCTGGTAGGAGAAAAGAAGGTGCCCTTCAATACGGAGCAGGTGCCGCCCTGACCAGTATGGAGGACACTTGAGTGCCTCCCCTGGCCACGGCATTGAATGCCCGTCACCTCCGACGGAACCGAAGAGGAGTGGAGCACGGGGCATGTGTGCGCCTTGGTATGGGTTATCCCAACGATGGAACAGGAGCAGGTGTAGCTGCAGGCTACAAATACGGCAATTCCATCGAGTGCTCTGTCCGGCGTACGATGGGACAAGCCGTCCCTATACCCACAACTTGCTTCTCCTCGATGATACAGAGGGAGACGAGAGAGAGAGAAAGAGAGAGTGTATAAATAGAGGTGTCTGTCAACATGAAGGAGACAGACTCTCGCACTTGTAAGAACCACTCCCAATATTGAGTAAGAACAAGCGAGACACCCCGGCTAGACGTAGGGAACCTTGCCTGAACCAGGATAAATCCTTTGTGTTCTTAGCTAGTCCACCTTGAGGTAGAACATGCGACACATTTGATTACTAGTCGGACATCCGAATGCCAAAAGTTGGCGCGCCAGGAAGGGGGATTGTCGCTCGTTCCGTTTCTCCACCACCTCAATGGCTTCTTTGGGGTGACCGAAAGACTGCTGTTCTTTAGATCCCGGACAAGGCAAAGGATCGGGTCGAGTTTTCCCATCTCCCTCTTTGGGGTAACCCACTTCTAGGAGTCTCTCTCCTGAGCAGGCGTACCTGAGAAGGACGAAAGGGAGGGAGTGTCATTCTTGATGTAGAACCACCGACGCTCCCACCATCTTGAGAGAGGAAGCGGGCGCGTGCTGACAAAGTCTAATCACCCTCGGCACAACTCGATGACGGCGCCCCCCACGGACGGAAGCGGAGCCTGATCAGACGACGGCCACACGCGGAAGAAGTGCCTCCATAGCCTGAAATGAGGAGCCATCCCTAAATTGGCTTCGCACAAGACGATGAACAACGACACTAGAAGTACACCGTAAGGCGTTAGGTGGTGGAGCTCCAGTCCATACTGATACAGCAGGCCATGGAACAAGTGTTGCGCCGGCAAACCAAGCCTGCACAAAGTGAAATGTGCTCAGCAACACGACCTCGCCGGCCTGAGGGATGGGGAACGGATCCTCCGCGGGGACGCGGATGGCGCGAGCGTCTTGCTCCGGCGGCAGGCCCATCCTGAAGGACGGCGATGCGGCTCTAGCGGAACTCCCACTTCAACCACGAAGACATCTCGCTGGGAAAATGGGAAGGTGCATCGCACAAGAGAAAGTGGCGTTTTTTCCTCACAGGTGGAAACACCGAGAGGCAGAGGAAGATAGGAGCGCTACGCGGAGTATAGGAGCACAAAGGCAAAGCGGATGAGACCAAAAGAATTTGGGGTGGAGGGGAATATAAAGTGGGTGAAGCAGCACCAGAACTGGCAACCGTCAGATGGCAGGCGACCTTTCGATGTCGGCTCAAAGAAACCGTCACTACAACGCCACTCAACCCCCTCTCTGACTAAAACCGCATGGGCCGCCGTGGATCCAAGTCGAACGGCGCCTCCTCAGTTCCCACACGACGAAACCACCCAAGAAGGCACGAAGGCCCCACCAGACGGCGACTGTTTGGGCCTCATGACGTGAGACCATGATCGCGACATGGGAGTTGAGTCGAGCAGCGCCTCCTCAAACCATGCTAGTCACGGAGGACATGGAGGAAGGTAAGTCTCCAGGCCCGCATTATGGGCCTGGAAATCCCCGGGTTCACAGGCTGGCCGGCGAAAGGCTCAGAGGCCATCCGGAGCTGAAAGTGCATCTAGGCATTCCCTTGTGAGTTTTGGACAATTGATGACAAACAAATGAGATCCTAATGAATTCGTTGATATGAATGTAGGTCTACAAAGACTAGAACTTATGGTGCACTTAAAAAGGTGAAAGATTAGGAGTGAGAAAAGGAAAAGCCCAAATGATCAAGGAAGTGCAAAGTAGATATTAATGTATAGGATGTGTGTGTGAGACACATCCCAAGGGCTTATATCTTTGTGTAGGATCAAAGTACACGTGTAAATCTACCAGAGGGGGGGTGAATGGTAGATAAAAACTTTTCAGCGGAAACAACAAAACACCCCTCAGCAGAAAACCGATCTGTTAAAGAAACCATGTGTGCGATTAATCTAAACGTGTTCAACTGTGACAAAACTAGTATAGATTGTAGATAATAAAGTCACAAAGACGTCACAACAAGAATCATGAAAATCCGTTGAGAGAAACTCAAATTACGATCGAAAGATCGAACAAAGGTCAATCTGTCCTACGCGAGAAAAACAGTTCTGGAATACTGCAAAGAAACTCATGTAGATCAGAAACCACAAATTCAATGACCGTGAAATTTTCAGAGATGATATATAATCAACTTGTGAAGACAACTAAAAAAGAACCACATCAATTGGATCTGTAAAACTCGAGTTATGATAAAACCACCGAAGCAAGGTAGTGCTGAACAGAAACTCGACGAGAAAACTTGTCTGAAACAAGTCGGACGAACAAGGCACAAAAGTTCCTTTAGAATACAAATTTTGTTTATAAAAACACCAGAGGAACAGCCCCAAAGTCGTGCATCCATGAGCCTTGGCCTCTCTTGCTTATATAACCAGCCCTAAAGCCAACCCAATTTAAACTAGGACTCCTACTCCTACTTGGATTCAAACTGTAACTTTCCAATACTGCTCAAGACTGTTCTACACGCAGATAGAAGCAATCTTAAGACTTCCAAATACCTTAGTAACGTCCCAAACATTCCTAAAACAACTCAAATTCGTGACCCACACGAAATCCTATCATAACCAACTCAAAACTTTCCATATTTGAGTCAAACACGACTCAGCCGCAGCCTGAGTCCATAACCTAGTCGGTTGGACCTTTCCGACCAATTCTTTACGTCCACATATCTTCATCACGCTTTGGAACCATGCAGCCACGTCCATGCACTCCTTGCACACGTGCAAACATCTTCCAACGACGTCCAAGATACCTTCATATGCATTGTTCTTGATTCAAACATACTGCGCAACCTCCCGATCAACTCAACCATAATTCCTCCCGAACTTGGCCGTTGAACCTCATCTTCTCCCTAAGACTAGTTCAATAGATCCCGTCACCAGCCATGTCTTGAACTCAAGCAACACCTGCACATGAATAAAGAACCAATACTTCCGAGCACAAGTCCTCAACTTGACTCTCGTTAGTTCCGAAACTACAACATCTTACGTGAGCACCTCACATAAGCATGTTGTAAACCATAGCAAAATGATATCAGCCATAACCACCAAAACACACCAAAAACTTAGTAAAATAATACTAAGCAAACTTTCCATAAGAGTAAAGCAAGTTCGAAACATTGCAAGTTAAAAGCAGAACCATTGCAACCAAGCTCTAAACCTTACCAAAGCTAACCGGACCTTGAACCGGAGCTTACCAAACCTAGTCGGACCCAGTGCCGGAGCTTACTAAAGCTTAGTCGGACCTAGCACGGAACTTACCAAATCTAGTCAGACCTAGCACCGGAGCTAGCAAAAACAAGTCGGACCTAGCCAAAATAAGTCATACCTAGACAAAGCAAGTCGGACCTTACGTCGGACCTATCGTGTTAAAAAAGGTGTTTTGGTAGTATTCAAAACTTTTATCGTCAAAGCCAATGTATTCAGCACAAAGAGGTCTCACAATCTCCCCCTTGATGAATGCATTGGCAATACCACTTAAAATCCGAACATTGGCTTATTCACATGAAAAGTTTTGAAAACAATTTCTCCCCCTTTATAAATCAGAAATAAAATGAGAAGAAAAACAAAAATACCAAAAATTCTCCCCCTGAGAAGAATCGTGCCAAAACACTAGTGAATGTGTGCAATGTGTGATCAATTTCTCCCCCTTTGACAATGTATTCAGCAAGGTACAAAAGAGAAATTTTAATTTGTTATGAGCACATTATAACATATACATATAAAACAAAGCTCATCCAAATCATACTGTCAAGTAACTTACACTATCACATCAATGAGATACATAAAGTAGTGTAAGACATGCTAGAGATCAAGTGTAATTTTCAATTTAAGCAAGTCATGATCTCACAAACTTAACTATTTCAAGACCTGAAAGCATGACACTTGTTGCTGCATTTTATTTATCATTTAAAGCACAAATTTTGATCTTATGACATTTGCAAGAGATTATATGCAGCATCAGCCTTATTCTAACCAACCAAGCCAAGCCTATGTCATTTGACAGTTAGAAGCTTAAGGACATGGTTTTAGTCATACACAACTCTTTTCAAGTTCATATCTAAGTGCAATGATAAGCCATCTCAAAAGAAGAAGTGCGATGCATGCATATTCTCTTGATCTTTTCTCATTTTTTTATTTAAACATAAAAACTCAACATGTGAGTTGATTACTTGATAAATTCTTTTTGATTAAAAGCACTTGTGAGCATGCAACAAGTTCAAAACAGCAAAAAAGTTTGACCATGACCAGATTTAGTGTAAGTAATTATTCCAATTACTAGACATGGTAAAAACTACAAAATATATAACACGAGTAATGTAGTAAGAACTTTCAACATGAAAAAGGAATCACAAAGTCATATATGCATGAAATACTATGCTCATATTATTTTAATTTCAGATTCACACATAGACTTCCCAAGTTTCAAAATTCTCCCTCAATTTAAGCCATGAGGATGCATAACCCCTATTTCACTACGAATGTAACAAAAACGAGTGAAATCCAAAGGTTTTGTAAAAATGTCAGCCAATTGTTGTTCGGTATCTACATGGTGAAGCACAATGTTCCCTTTTTCGACATTATCACGGAGAAAGTGATACCTAATGTCAATGTGCTTAGTTATCGAATGTTGCACGGGGATTTTAGCAATGCAAATGACACTAGTGTTATCACAAAACAGTGGGACACTATCTAGATCAACCCCATAGTCCTTAAGTGTTTGAACAATCCAAAGAATTTGTAAGCAAGCACTAGCAGCAGCTACATATTCAGATTCAGTTGTGGATTGTGCAACTGAACTTTGTTTTCTAGAGGACCAGGCAACAAGTGAATTACCAAGAAAATGACATGCACCAGAGGTACTTTTCCTATAAATCCTACAACCCCCAAAATCAGCATCGGAAAAAGCTTTCAAAGTAACGGTTGAGGAAGAAGGAAGAAAAATGCTAAATTCTTGAGTTCCATGTAAGTACCTGAGAATCCTTTTGACGGCTTGACGATGTGAAGCACGTCGGAAGGCTTGAAACCGTGCACAAAGACATACGCTGAATTGTATGTCCGATCTTGATGCCGTGAGATACAAAAGTGATCCAATCATGCTTCTATATTCTTTTTGATCAACGGGATCACAATCTTCATCAAGTTCAAGTGTTGTTGCTGTTCCCATTGGTGTCCGAAGAGGCTTGCTTTTGTCCATGTTAAAGCGCCTTAGGAGATCTTTTATATACTTTGTTTGATGCACAAAGGTACCCTCATTGGTTTGCTTGATTTGCAGCCCCGAAAAGTACGTGAGTTCTCCCATCATACTCATCTCAAATTCTGAACTCATCATAGCTGAAAACTTGGACACAAGATCATGAGAAGCACAACCAAAGATAATATCATCCACATACACTTGAACGAATAATGAGTCATTGCCATGCTTAAGCACAAAAAGAGTTTTATCAACCTTACCCATGGTAAACCCCATTTCAAGTAAGAATGTTTTTAACCTATCATACCCTGCTCTAGGGGCTTGTTTGAGACCGTACAAGACTTTGGACAGTTTGTAAACATGAGTAGGAAAATTTGGATTTTCAAAACCAGGTGGTTGTTTGACATAAACCTCCTCATATATGTAGCCATTAAGAAACACACTTTTAACATCCATTTGATATAGCTTAAAACCTTTAGATGCAGCAAAATCTAACAAAATTCTTATGGCTTCTAATCTAGCAACAGGAGCAAAAGTTTCATCAAAATCTAGACCTTCAACTTGTGTGAAACCTTGAGCAACCAACCTAGCCTTATTCCTAACCACAACCCCATCCTCACTTTGTTTATTTTTAAACACCCATTTAGTTCCAATTAAAGTGTGACCTTGAGGTGGAGGTACAAGCCAAACATTATTTCTTTCAAAATTTTCTAACTCTTCTTGCATGGCAATAATCCAAGATTCATTAGTGAGTGCGTGTGATATATCCTTGGGTTCAAAAGAAGCAACAAAAGCAGAATGAGCATGAGAGTTTGGATCGCAAAACCTGGACCGAGTGACTCGTTCATGCAAGCTTCCAATGATTTGTTGTGGAGGATGACTTTTGAGTACTCGGAGGGGAGTGGACACTTCACAAGCTTCTTCTTTTTCATGTTCATCACAAATAGATGAGCTTGTGACGTGAGGAGGATCTGGACCAGCAATGGTGGTCGTCAGTGCTGGTGATGAATCAAGATCAGGAGCTGGAACAATGTCATTAGCTGCTGAATTTTCAGGCAGCAGCACCACTTCTTCCTCTTCTTCAAAGAAAATACTCTCCCCCTGCGGATATGGATCCGGACCTGCAATATTTGAACTAGTACCTGGGCTGGCTTCATCAAAAGAAACCTCACAAGTCTCCACAATTTTGTTAGTATCAAGTAAAAGCACACGGTAGCCTCTAGTATGAGATGGATAACCAAGAAACATGCCATCAACAGATCTAGCTTCAAATTTATCAAGATTACCATGTTTCTTAACAAATCATTTGCAACCAAAGACCCTTAAGTGTGTGACACTAGGCCTATGTCCAAACCTGAGCTCATATGGTGCTTTACCTAGCTTAGCACGCAAGAAAACACGATTTGAGACATAACAAGCGGTTGCAATTGCATCAGCCCAAAATTTCCTAGGAGTTTGATATTCATCAAGCATAGTCCTAGCCATCTCAACTAAGGTTTTGTTCTTTCTCTCTACAACACCGTTTTGTTGAGGTACATATGGTGAAGAAAATTGATGATCTATTGCATTTTCAGCACAAAAGTGATCAAACGATTGATTTTTAAATTCGGTTCCATTATCACTTCTAATTACTCTTAAAGATCCTGGGTGATCAATTGATAATCTAAGAAATAAAGTTCTAAAGTGACTAAAAGCTTCATTCTTAGATGCCATAAAGTAAACCCAAGAGTATCTAGAATAGTCATCAATAATCACAAGAACATACCATTTACCTTCGAAGGATTGAACACGTGAAGGTCCTACGGTGTCAAGGTGTAAAAGTTGACCCGGTTCAGTTGTCATGGTCATTGTCAGAGGAGCATGTGAACCTGCAACCATCTTAGCATGTCTACAAGAAGAGGACACAATTTCTTTGTCCCCTTTAAGCTTAGGCAGCCCACGTATGCGATCAAGAGCACTAACACGCGTGAGATGATCAAAGCCTACGTGACCAAGTCTACGATGCCAAAAATATAAATCTTTGGAATCATTTGCAACTAGACATCTATGCTTAGAGGAAGACATATCAAAATCAGCTTTAAAAACTCTTCCAAACCGAGACATGTTAAAGATAAGCTCACTATTTGAACCTACAACTTTGCAGCAGTTTTTATTGAAAATAATTTCCAGATTTTCATCTAGCAATTGTGAAACAGAAAGCAAGTTATATTTCAAATTTTTGACAAGTGCCACATCCTTTAAAGTGTAGCGATCATTTACTCTAACCGAACCCTTAGCAATTATAGGAGTTGAAGAATTATCGGCAAAAGTAACATTCTCTACACGTGACACAAAAGAGAGAGAGAGAGGAGAACCATTCTTTGTTACCGGTCATGTGGCGTGAGCAACCTGAATCCACAATCCAAATGTTCTCCTTCCTCAAGCGTGTAATCTACATAGAATCACAATACATCGATGACTCAATACAAGGGTTAGTTAAAAGGCATTTAGGAATTCAGTACTGAGTCACACGACGTCCAGCAGGAATAACATGCGAAAGCTGAGATAAAACAGCAGGTTTATGAGTCAAAGTTTGAGATTTTTTGTTCTTAACTACTGACCTATGAGGTGTTACTTGTGTAGCACGAAAATCAGTAGCTCCGGAGGCAAAAACAGAAGGTCCGGAGGCAAAAACTGAAGCTCCGGAGGCAAAAACTGAAGCTCCGGAGGTAAACTTTGAATATTTCTGACTCATAACAGCAGGTTGCATGTTCCTGACATTCGGTTTAGTATGTGCAGCAAATTTTGCATGAGAGTTATAAGATCTCGCTTGCATTCTTTCCTTTTTATGTTGTTTAGCTAGTCTATAACAAAAATCTATGACATGACCATCTCTACCACAGTAGGTACAATGAAATTTATCTTTGTGTTCATGTTTAGATGAGCATGCAGTATGCTTATTTGAACCCGAATGTGACAACACTCCTGCAGATTTAAAAACCACTTCTTTTTGTTTAGGAACTGTTTGAATCAAACCACTTCCAAATGATTTTACAATTTTAGGTGGATGTTCCTTAGCATGAGCATGTGAATCAAAACCTAAACCAGTTTTATCATTGCAAGACATGGAAGAATTCAGCAGCAAGTTTAGGTTCTTATGATGAGTAGTTTAGGCCCGATCTTCCGAAAGGTAGGTCGATTGAGGTGGAGAACTCGACGTTGACGATCCGTGGCACTCGAGCAGTTCGAACACCCCTGCAATCACTACACCACTGCTCCATTGGTTATCAACCGTGCAGCACATGCTTGACCTCGCCAAGAAGGTTAATCCCTGCAGGTGCAACCGAGAACACGAGCAAGAACGTATAATATGTGATCTGAAAATCACGAAGTTGGGGTTTCACACAAACCGTGGAGAGGCGGCTGTTTATCTAAGCAAAACCCACCAAATATGGCCAGCGGCTGCAGTATTTAAAGGCTAGGGTTCGACCATAAGACCTTTAGACGCGTCCCTAATGGACTCATACGGGATACAAGGCCCAAAAGCCCAATACGGTGGTGAACACCGGACAGAACTCCAAATTCAACTTGTTTCGACAACTCCCAATGACTCCCGACGAATTTTAATGTGGGACCAGAACCATTGGAAAGTTTATCTTCTCAGATTTTCATGCATATGTAGAACGTCAAAAACGGAGTCCGCATGCATCCTGGGCTTCCGTTTTAAGATGTACTGCTCCTGGACTCCGAGTTGAACTCGAGTCCGAGTTGGTGACTGTCTCCATCAACTTGTGGACGTCCCATATGATTCTCCACGTCCCCAAATCCTCCTTCCTTTACTTGTTGATCATGTCCATGTTTCCTAATAACAATTAAATCATTCAATAGCAATCCATTCTCAAAATCACATGGGTAGGAAGTTAGGAACGAGTTCACCTGCTGATTTAGTAACCGTGCTCGTCCTCTTGTGATTGGTCCTTGTATATCAATGTGAGTAACCACTGTTGTGATGTCCTCATCATCCCCCCCTCTTGAATCGGAGTCGTCCTCGACTCAAGATCATCTTCTTCCTCCAAGTATGGTCGTAAATCTAAAATGTTAAATGTGGGACTAACCCCAAAATCGGGAGGCAACTCAAGCTTATATGCATTGTCATTGATCTTTTCAACAATCTTAAAAGGACCAGCAGATCGTGGCATAAGTTTAGATTTTCTCAAGTGAGGGAATCGTTCTTTTCTCAAATGTAGCCATACCAAGTCCCCTGGTTCAAGTTTTACTTCTTTTCTACCTTTACTACCAGAAATTCTATACTTCTCATTCATCCGTTCAATATTTTTCTTTGTAGTTTCATGCATCTTAAGAATGAATTCAGATCGTTGTGTAGCATCCAAATTTATAGTTTCAGAAGGAGACAAAGGTAATAAATCAATAGGAGCACGGGGATTGAAACCGTACACTACCTGGAATGGGCTTACCTTTGTAGTAGAGTGAACTGACCTGTTGTAAGCAAATTCTATATGTGGTAAACAATCCTCCCAACCCTTTAAATTTGTTTTTAAAACATCCCGCAACATAGTGGATAGAGTACGATTTACTACCTCAGTTTGTCCATCGGTTTGTGGGTGACATGTGGTTGAAAACAGCAGCTTGGTTCCCAATTTATACCACAAAGTTATTAAAAAATGACTTAAAAATTTTGCATCACGATCAGAAACAATGGTATTTGGTACACCATGTAAACGAATAATTTCTGTCATAGACAAATCAGCAATGTGTGAGGCATTATCATTCTTATGACAAGGTATAAAATTTGCCATTTTGGAGAAACGATCAACAACCACAAAAATACTATCCCTCCCCCTCTTAGTCCTAGGCAATCCCAAAACAAAATCCATGGAAATATCCTGCCAAGATAAACTAGGAACAGGAAGAGGCATATAAAGACCATGTGGGTTAAGTCGAGACTTAGCTTTATTGCAAGTAGTGCATCGTGACACGTAGCGCTCGACATCACGTCTCAGCTTTGGCCAAAAGAAGTGTGTGGCCAGCACGTCCTCCGTTTTCTTCACTCCAAAACGTCCCATCAAACCTCCTCCATGTGCTTCCAGCAAAAGTAATATGCGAACGGAACTAGCAGGAACACATAGCTTGTTAGCACGATAGAGGAGGCCCTCCCGTAGTACATATTTATTCCATGTTCTTCCTTCTCTACAATTTTCAAAGGCACCTTTGAAGTCCAAAACAGTAGGATATAATCCTTTTATTGTTTCTAAACCAAATATTTTATGATCAAGTTGGGATAGCATGGTGTAACGTCTAGATAATGCATCTGCAATAACATTCTTCTTCCCTTTCTTATGCTTAATGATGTATGGAAATGATTCTATGAACTCAATCCATTTAGCATGTCGTTTATTCAAATTGTTTTGGCACTTAAGATACTTCAAAGATTCATGATCGGAATGTATGACGGACTCCTTAGACCAAAGGTAATGTTGTCAAGTTTGTAGAACTCGCACTAAGGCATACAATTTCTTACCATAAGTAGAATAATTCAGAGAAGGACCATGCAATTTTTCACTAAAAAATGCAACTGGTTTACCTCCTTGTATGAGAACACCTCCAATACCAATGCCGCTTGCATCACATTCTAGCTTAAATGTCTTGTCAAAATCAGGAAGTTGTAGCAATGGTGCTTGTGTAAGTTTTGATTTGAGAACATCAAAAGCTTGTAGCTGCTGTTCGCCCCATCGAAACTGCACTCCCTTCTTCGTCAGTTCATGGAGAGGTACTGCAATGGTGCTGAAATCCCGCACAAAGCGTCGATAAAAACCTACAAGACCAAGAAAACTACGCACCTGCGTGACGGTCGATGGAGTTGGCCAGCTAGTGATCGCCACAATTTTTGTCTCATCCATCTCAATTCCCTGCGATGAAACGACATATCCAAGAAACGAAACTCGATTGGTGCAAAGATGCACTTTTCGAGGTTACCAAACAAACGTGCATCTCTCAAGACACTGAAAACAGCACTAAATGATTAAGATGTTCATCATATGACTTGCTGTAAATGAGGATATCATCGAAGTAAACCACCATAAATTTTCCAATAAAAGCACGTAAAACCTCGTTCATTAATCGCATAAAGTGCTAGGTGCATTAGTTAAACCAAAAGGCATTACTAACCACTCATAAAGTCCAAACTTGGTTTTAAATGCAGTTTTCCATTCATCTCCTAGTGCCATTCTAATTTGGTGGTAACCACTACGCAAATCAATTTTTGTGAAAATAATAGCACCACTCAATTCATCAAGCATGTCATCTAATCGAGGAATAGGATAACGATATCAAATGGTGATGTTATTAACCGCTCTACAATCAACACACATGCGCCAGCTACCATCTTTCTTAGGAACCAAAAAAACAGGAACATAACAAGGACTAAGGCTTTCACGAATATACCCACGGTTCAAAAGATCTTGAACTTGTCGCTGAATTTCCCTTGCCTCTTCTGGATTCGCCCTGTAAGCCGCACGATTTGGCAAACTTGCCCCTGGAATCAAGTCGATCTTATGTTCAATGCCCCTCATAGGTGGTAATCCAGGGGGTATCTCGGGGGGAAACACATCCGCAAAATCCTGCAAAAGGTTAGCAACAGCAGGGGGCAATGCAATGGACACTTCATGAATTGAAGACATGGCTTCTTTGCATACTAAAGTGTAGTACATCCCCTTGGTATTTAATAAATCAGCAAGGTCAGATTTAGTTGTGAGCAATGAAGGTGATTTTAACTTAATTACTTGCTGTTTTTCAGAGTCTAGTGATTTTGTTGCCTTATCATCACGTGTTTTACTTTTCTCAAAATGTGCAATTTCAGAAGGAGTCATAGGAAGCAAAGTGATTTTCTTTCCTTTATGCATCAGAGTATACTTATTAGTTCTACCATGATGAATAGCATCCGTATCAAATTCCCAAGGATGTCCCAACAAAAGAGAACAAGCATCCATAGGTACGACATTAAAATCAGCAAAATCATGGTAAGAACCAATCGAAAAATGTACCCTCGCTGTTTGTGTTACCCTAACCTTACCGCTGTTGTTGAACCACTGAATGTGGTATGGATGAGGGTGTGCTCTTGTTGTCAACCCAAGTTTCTTGGCCACATCCGTGTTCACCAAGTTGTTGCAGCTACCTCCATCAATTATAGTGTGCACGCGGCATTCCTTGACGATGAGAAACATGTGAAAAAGATTGTGTCGTTGTAGCTTGTCATTCGCCTCAACTTTGGAGCTCAAAGCACGCTGCACAATTATGCTTCTATAATTTTCCGTTGCTGCAGTACCAAGTACCTCTTCATCTGTGCTATAGTGGTCATCTTTTGGTCCTGCAACGTTAGTAGCAAGAGAATATTCATCTTCAACATCCGAAGTACTATCATACCCGCCATCATCTCGTGCTATGTATGATCGTTTGCTAGGGCAATCTTTCATCACATGACCAACTCCTTGGCAGCGGTGACACTTAATGTTGGAAGTTCGACTTGTGGAAGGAGTGGAAGACATAGGCTTGAATGGTGTCGTTGTGGCGGACCGGGATCCGCTCATCCAGGATCGCAGAGGGTGGTGCCGCGCGATGCGACAGCCGACAGCACACGTCATAAGAACACATTATATTACATGGGAAAACAAACTGAATGTACAAAGTAATACACTTCTCAGTTACAAACTAGGGTCTTTATTACACAGCGGAAGTTTCTTTTGTACAACTCACGCCCGCCTATCTAGCAAAAGTCGGTTGCCCAGACCTAGGGCAACCCACACTAGCTGCACGTCTCAGCTCAGCGCGGCGTGTACGGCTCCCACTCAGCCGTGGTCCCCGACGGAGGGTAACCCTCGCCGGTGGACTCGTACTCCGAGTCCGTGGGAGGCTCCTCACCTGAAAAACACTTAAGCAGCAACCGTGAGCACGAAGGCTCAGCAAGGCTTAACCGACTCACCTAAGCATGAAACTCTACATGAGGTGTACCATGACGTAGGATAGTCATATTGCAACAAATGGACTCGCCTACAAGTTCATCCTTAGTTCAACTTTTAGCAACAAGTTAACAGTTCAGGAAGCTGAAATTTAGTAAGCAATATTTGGTGGCAAACATGTAGCAATACAATATTATATCAAACCAGCAGTATTGAATCATCATATTTCATACATTAGTCTACGTCACGACTCAGTGACCAAGTGGTACTCTTCACCGCGAGGGACGGCGAATCGACTCGATATACACCTGCAGGGAAACCCAAAGAGCACGTCACGTACGCCCACCCGTGGAGCTGCACAGCACGCTCACTCGATGTTGTACGGGACAACCTTTCACCCAACAGCCCAAACGTCGAACCGGTCGCACCGAAATGAGCAGGAGGTTCCCCACACGGAGCATCTCTCTATGCCCGTTGGAAGATTTCCACCTTTCTGCCCTCAGCCTACACCTATAAATCGGTGCGTTATGCCTCGACGCCCGGAGGTTTAGGCTACATCGGTTTATCGGGGCCCATATATCCGATATGCCTTCGGTACGTTCAAACTTGATCAGCGTGGGCCGCACATGGATCGGTCCTCAATCGACACGGACAGGGCTGCGCACACAAGACTCCCTCTTGCTGCGCCCTAGCCCCTGTCTAGTCTCATTTTCATTACTAAAGTGATCTCACATCACTCAACCGAACCCGTGTGTCCCAAGCCTGTCTCGCGAGTAGATTCCAACTACTCGACTTGTACCGAAGTCCTATGACTCATTAAGCATAGCCTGTCTATTCGAGGTCCTAGACACTACCCTCACTCTTTTAGGAACCTTTGGTTATGCAAGTGGGGTTCCATCCATCCTATACCTAATGCACATTCACACTTCATATGACACATGTAAACAAAGTAAAACTTATAAAAGGTTAATGCAAACGGGGGCTTGCCTTGTTGCTGCTGGTCAGTAGTTAGCTCTTCTTCCGGAAGGAGGAAGTCCAGCACTTCCGGAGTCTCTTCTTCAGTGACTACACGTGTAATGAAATACGACATGTAAATTTAAATGCAATGTGTAAACTTGAATACTTAACTACTATAACTCTAGCTAGCCCTCCCCTTTGGTCCTGAAATTTTTATTGTGGCTTGGTAGGGTCCTAACCAGAGTCTTGACCAAGTTTCATTTGAAACAAAGTTCATCTGAACCTTGTACAAATAAAAGCCCATTTGGTTAATATTTGAGCCTCTGAATCATTCCAGGAGTTTTCATGGCTCCAACCATTACTTTCTGGAAACTAGACTTTAATATGGTTCTAATGGAATTGGTTTCATGTCATTTGAAGAATTCTACTGAAAGTTATGCCCTAATTAAGATTGGAGAAAATCTGAAAAATGTTTCTGTATATTTTTCTATTTTCTCAGGGCAGTTCTCTTAATCACCCCATTAGGGTAACTAAATTAATTTGGATGCGTTTGAAAATTTTACTGGGATTCAGGGATTTTCCAATGAACCTCTCAGCAAAATTTCAGAATTTTTCATAAAGTAGTTCTCCAGATAAAATTCCCAACAGTTTAAAATTTAGGGATTTAATTCTGGAAAACTATTCACTTTCATGAGCTGAATTTGGTATTGCTGGAAAGTACTCAGAATTATGAGTTCAGCAAAATTTGGTTCATCGAATTTGGAGTTTTCTAGCCAAAGTTCTATTCATTTGAAGTTTGAACTAAAACTGGAAACTCGAATAAAGTTTAAACTCTGCGGGTGGGGTCCCCCGGCTACGTGTCAGCCTCCCAGCTAACCCACACCGAAGCCCGCAGAATCACCCGCGCAACCGCACGGGATCCCTGTGCCGCAGCGGATCCGACGATTTAAAATATCGCCACTGACATGCGGGCCCCCCAGTCATCTCCCTCCTCCCGACGCCCGCGCGCTCCCACCGCCGGGCTCGCCGGAGAGGGGTTCCGGCCCTCAGAACTTGCCGATTCTCGCCGCCTGTGCCTATCTCGGCCTGGGGAACACGGTGTTGCCCTAACCAGAGCGTGACAACGGCTGGAACAGTGCTCCCGCCGGTAACAGCGGCCGAGAGCTCACCGGCGACGTCGAACTCGGCATCCCCTGCACCTTTTTCGATGCGGTTTGCTCGAGGAGCTCCGCTGACACCTGCTGGTCAAGGTCATGGACACCGATCCCCGTGAAAATGGCTGTAACTATGACCTCACCGGCGACCTAGGCCGGATATCGGCTGTGCTCAGAAAACTTCGAAGAACCGTAACCCTAGCCCATGGTTCTTGCTGATTTTTGATCCTAGGAGGTCGTGGCAGTGTATAGAGCGTGTGTGTGACTCGGTATGCCCGGTGATGAGCTAACCCCCATGAATTTTGGGATTTGGTGGGGGCTCGGTCTTAGGACCACCGAAACTTCCCCGGCGAAATACTCCCCCGACAGCCCATGAAATGAAGAACGGTTGGGACCAGAAGAATCAGCACCTCAAGGCGGTCCTTTCTTGTGTTGCTCGTCGAGCACGAGAGCGCCTGGTTTGCTCGGACGCCGGCGATCAGTGGGTGGCGAAACACCGAGGGTGTGGCCGAGTTTGTGGGCGGTGAAACAGAGAGGATACGGGGTTTTTCACGCAGCCCAGCAGTGCAACCGCACGCTTTGTAGCCGGCGCCCTCATCCCCTGAGCAGGAGGTGGTGCGATGGCCGCGTTGGGACGTGGTCGACCCCGTGCGCTGTCGGCCGTAGGGTGTTCGACCGCGTGCCCGAGTCGGTTTGCTCCCCGGGGTGGCTGACCAGTGGGCCCTCTTCTCCCCTCTAATTCTTCCTCCCCCTTTCTTTTGTAAATATCCCAGCTACTGAACATTGAATGGGAGACTTAGCCCCCAAGTATTGGTTTGAATTTGAGTTCTCAAATTTAAACTTTGTTGGGTTAAATTTGCTTCATGTTTAAACTGAAAATCAGATTCAGTTTTGAATTATTGCAAATTTAGCTCCCGACAAGATGAACTCCAATAGGGATGAAAATTGGTGGGCTAACTCAGAAAAATGTGCTGAGTTTGAAAATGAAGCTAACTTTTGAATTTGAGTGATGAAAGTTGCTACAATTTGAATTTACATTCAAATTGGCCTCTTTTTCAAATACCTCCAAAAGTGCCTCAAAAAGTGTTGGATTTACATGAAACTTGGACTGAACCTTCCCAAGACTTTTTAAGTTCTAGGGGTGAGCTCAACCTCTCATGTTCATGTGTACAAATCTCACTTTGTGAAAATGAAGGCTTTCCCCTCTAATCACTCTTTTGATGGAGGTTACTTGCTCTTCACAATATTTCCTAAGATATCCACAATAAAAACTGTGGTGTTGTGAGGTTAAGAAAAAAAATTGCAAGTCCCTTTTCCTGGGCTTTTACATCCCTCCCCCCTTAAAAGAATCTCGTCCCGAGATTACAAAAGAAGAGAGCGATGTAATAGGGACTTACCCGTGTTGAGAAGCCATGAACTCCGGGTAATTTGAGCGAAGGAATTCCTCGCTCTCCCACGTCGCTTCTTCGGCGGTGTGGTTGCTCCAGAGTATTTTGTGGAACCACAACGTTCTGCTATGCGTGGTTCGGGCTTTCTCATCAAGAATTTCCACCGGATACTCATCTTATGTTAAATCCGGTTTCAGCTCGCCGATGTCTTCAGTAGGAACAGCAGCTGTATACTTTAAACATTTTCGCAGTTGCGAAACATGAAAAACATAATGGACACCAGCAAGGGATGCTGGTAACTCCAATCGATACGCCGCTGGTCCGCACTTCTCGGTGATGGCATAGGGTCCAATGAAACGAGGAGCGAGCTTCCCCTTGACGCCGAACCGGTGCACACCCTTCATCGGAGACACACGGAGGTACACGTGTTCACCGACATCGAAGTGCAACGGTCTACGCCTCTTATCAGCGTAGATCTTCTGCCGGGATTGAGCGGCCTTCAAGTTAGCTTGAATCGTCCGAACGCGCTCTTCGGCGTCGTTCACCACATCAACCCTGAATGTGACCCTCTCACCGGACTCGCACCAGTTTAATGGGGTGCGGCATTTACGACCGTAGAGAGCTTCGTAGGGTGCCATCTTGATACTCGCCTGATAGCCATTGTTGTACGAGAATTCCGCCAATGGTAGGTGATCATCCCAGTTCCTACCATGGTGGATGGCACATGCTCTCAACATGTCTTCGAAAACTTGATTGACCCTCTCTGTCTGGCCATCTGTCTGAGGGTGGTAAGCGGAGCTTCTAATCAGTTTAGTACCCAAAGAAGCATGCAACTGTTCTCAAAAGCGAGATACAAACAATGCACCTCGGTCTGAGACTATGGTCTTGGGTACACCATGCAGGCATAGAATCCTGGCAATATATAACTCCGCATATCTGTTGGCATGGAAATGTGTATGCACGGGGATGAAGTGAGCTTACTTGGTTAGTCGATCAACGATCACCCAAATGGAATCATGTTTGTTGGATGTTAAGGGTAATCCCACGATGAAATCCATGCTCACGTCTTCTCATTTCCATGCTGGAATTTTCAGGGGTTGCAACAGCCCTGATTTCTTCATGTGATCAGCTTTCACTCGTCGGCACGTATCGCACTCGGATACGTACTTCGCTACCTCCCGCTTCATCCGTTTCCACCAAAATTTCTTTTTCAAATCTTGGTACATTTTGTTGCTGCCCGGATGAATGGAGTACTTAGACAAGTGAGCTTCATCGAGGATCTTTTTCCTCAACTCCATATCTCGGGGTATGACTATTCGGTCATTGAACCAAAGCGTCCCCTCATCATCTTTCCGGAAACACTTGATCTCTCCATTGTCTATCCGTCTCCAGAGATGTGCCATGCCTTTATCCGTCTTCTGAGCTGTAATGATGTCTTCCCTAATGGTAGGGATGAGGGCGAGGTTGTACAGCGATCCATAAGGAACCAAGTATAAACTCGGCTCTTCCTCCTCCACCGGTGTAATGGTGAGGTGATGGACATGTGATTTCCGACTCAACGCGTCGGCAACCACATTCGCCTTGCCGTGGTGGTAATGGATCTCAATCTCATAATCCTTGATTAATTCTAACCACCTCCTTTGCCTCATGTTCAGCTCCTACTGGGTGAAAATGTATTTTAAGCTCTTGTGGTCGGTGTAGAGATGCACCCGATTCCCCAGGAGATAGTGCCTCCACATTTTTAGCGCCAACACCACTGCAGCAAGCTCAAGATCATGAGTCGGATAGTGCTGCTCATGGTTCCGAAGTTGGCGTGAGCCATATGCGACCACACGTCCTTCCTGCATCAACACGCAGCCGAGCCCAATACCGGACGCGTCGCAATACACGTCGAAGGGCTTTGTTGTATCCGGCTGAGCTAAGACCGGGGCTGTGGTGAGATGCTTCACCAATGTTTGGAATGCTCCTTCACACGCCGTGTTCCAAACATATTTCGTCCCTTTCTTCAGAAATTCTGTCATCGGCTTAGCGAGCTTGGAGAAGCTTGGAATGAATCTCCGATAGTATCCCGCTAACCCGAGGAAGCTTCTGACTTCATGGACTGAAGTGGGAGCTTTCCATTTCAGCACTTGCTCTATTTTGCTTGGATCAACCGCAATGCCTTCTGCTGAGATGATATGTCCCAAGAATGGCACTTGTCTGATCCAAAACTCGCATTTACTGAACTTGGCGTAGAGCTTGTGGTCTCGCAATCCTTGAAGAACGATCCGCAAGTGTTCGGCATGTTCGGCTTCTGTCTTGGAGTAAACCAAGATATCGTCGATGAACACTACCACGAACTTGTCCAGCTCCGGCATGAACACCGAGTTCATGAGATACTGTGAGACCTATGTGTGCTGAATACATTGGCAATTAGGATAAAAGTTAGCATTAACATTCAAAGTTTTGAATATTGCCAAAACATTCTTCTGTGGCAAGGTCCAACAAGTTCTTTGTTAGGTCCGCCAAGTATTGGCAAGGTCCGACGCAAGGTCCGGAGAGCTTCTGTGAGGTCCGGAGCTTGTTTTTAGGGAGCTCCCGTGAAGTTCAACTCGTAGAACTGCAGCGTCTTGTTTTTGCTTTTAACTCGCAATGTTTCAAACTTGCTTTATGGGAAGGTTTGCTTAGTATTAATTTGCTAAGTTTTTGGTGTGTTTTGGTGGTTATGGCTGTTGTCATTTGATATGGTTTGCAACATGCTTATGTGACGTGCACATGTAAGGTGTTGTGGTTTTCGAACTAACGTGAGTCAAGTCGAGGACTTGTGCTCGGAAGAATTGGTTGTTTATTCATGTGCAGGTGTTGCTTGAGTTCAAGACATGGATGGTGACGGGATCCTTGGACTAGTCTCAGGGAGGAGATGAGGTTCCAACAACCAAGTTCAGGAGGAGCTCTGGTTGAGTTGATCGGGAGGTCGCGCAGCATGTTTGGATCAAGGGCAGTGCATATGAAGGTTGCGTGTACGTCGTTGGAAGGTGTTTGCACGTGTGCAAGGAGTGCATGGACGTGGCAACATTGTTCCAAGGCGTGATGAAGAGATGTGGACGTAAAGAATTGGTCGGAAAGGTTCAACCAACTAGGTTATGGACTCAGGCTGCGGCTGAGTCGTGTTTGACTCAAATATGGAAAGTTTTGAGTTGGTTATGATAGGATTTCGTTTGGGTCACGAATTTGAGTTATTTTAGGAATGTTTGGGACGTTCCTAATGTGTTTGGAAATCTTAAGATTGCTTCTATCTGCGTATAGAAGAGTCTTAAGCAGTATTGGAAAGTTACAGTTTGAATCCAAGTAGGAGTAGGAGTCCTAGTTTGAGTTGAGTTGGCCTTAGGGCTGGTTATATAAGCAAGGGGGGCCAAGTCTCGTGGGTGCACGACTTTGGGCTGTTCCTCTTGTGTTTCTATTGAATAAAGTTCATAGTTTCGAGGAGCTTTTGTGCCTTGTTCGTCCGACTTGTTTTTCGTCAAGTCTTTCTCGCCGAGTTTCTGGACAGACCGACGTTGCTTCGGTGTTTCATTCATAACTCGAGTTTTACAGATCCGATTGACGTGATTCTTTTTGGTTTGTCTTCACAACTCAATTATCTATCATCTGTGAAATTTTCACGAGCTTCGGATCTGTAGTTTTTGAGATACACGAGTTTCTTTGCAGCGTTGCAGATCTGTTTTATATCGGGTAGAACAGATTGATCTTTGTTTAATGTTTTGATCGTATCTCAAGTTTTACTTCGTGTTTTCAAGTGATTCTTGTTGCATTAGATCCGTGACTTGATTCTCTACCTCTCTACTTGATTTGTCACGGTTGAACATGTTTGAAAACACTTGCACACATGGTTTCTTTAACCGATTGATTTTTGCTGAGGGGTTTTTTGTTGTTTCCGCTGCGAAAAGTTTTAATCTACCATTCATCCCCCCTCTGGTAGCTTTTCACGTGTTCTTCGATCCTACAGATACATGAAATGGTATGGAGCGCTTGTGAGACCAAGGACATGACGAGATACTCATATAATCCATATCTCATCGAGAAGGCCGTATTCGGAATATCCTCCGCCCGGATCTTTATCTGGTGACATCCAGAGCGAAGGTCCATCTTGGAGAACACACTTGCACCCACAAGTTGATCAAACAATATGTCGATGCGGGGCAGTGGATACTTATTCTTGATGGTGACGGTGTTGAGAGGCCGGTAATCCACGCACAGCCTCAGGGTTTCATCCTTCTTCTTCACGAATAGCGCCGAGCATCCCCAAGGCGAGGAACTCGGCCTAATGAAACCCTTGCTCAATAGATCATTGAGCTGTTCTTTTAATTCAGCCAGCTCGTTCGGAGCCATCTTGTATGGTCTCCGTGATATGGGCGTAGTCCCGTGTGCAAGTTCAATCTTGAACTCGACATCCCGCTCAGGTGGCATGCCCGGAAGATCATACGGGAACACGTCAGGATACTCCCGGACTACGGGGATGTCTTCTAACTTGAGAGTTTCAGTATTGTTGATCGCTGAAACCTCTCTGACTGGATTATCTAATAGGAGGGACTGCGTACGGTGTAATGGGGAGTTGAGGTGAACCGTCCGTGATAGGGTTTCCAGGACCGCGCCATGGCAGCTTAGCCATGACATTCCCAAGATTGCATCAATCTTCTGCCCCTCAAGGATAATCATAGTGGTGGGATATATCTTCCCACCTAAGCACAGTGGTGCTTTTGGAACCATCATCATTGCTGAAATCTTTCCTCCCGGTGAGCAGATCATATACGAACACTCGGTTGGAAAGGCTTCCAGCTGATGCTTAACCACATATGATGCACTTATAAAGTTGTGGGTTGCACCAGAATCAAACAATATGACGGTGGCTTGATGGTTGAGAGTAAACGTACCCGCCAGCACGTTGTCTCCCTCTGGGGCGTCCTTATTGTCGAGGTTGCGGACACCTCCAGTCCGCTGACCAACCTTCTTCACCGGAGGTCGGCCTCGAGCACCGCCCTGGAACTGGGCTTGCCCGCTACTCTGCTGCACCTGGGGACAGTCTTTCGCGAAGTGGCCCGCCTGGCCACACGTGAAGCAGGTGAAACGGGGCGGTCCCCCGCTGATCGGTGGACGGAATCCCGGGGCGCGTTGTGGCGGTGGAAACGCCCGGGGTGTCGTCTGCTGCTGCTGCTGCTGTCTTGGTGGTGGCATCGGCGGTCGGAACGGGGGTGACTGAAAAGGACATCCCCCGAACCGTTGAGGTCACGCCGGTGGATGCCACTGCTGCCCGGATGGTGTCCGATACACCATACGGTACTTCTGGGGAGCGCCACTCCCACCGCTGGGTGGAGCGCTGCGCTTCCGCTGCTCAGCTGCCAACTCCCGCAAAGCATCCTCTTGCATGATCGCGGCATTGACTAGGTCGTTGAATGTGCCGCGATTCCACTGAACGAGATGGGTCTTCATTTTGGGTTGTAACCCCCGATAGAAATGTTCCCGCTTCTTCTCTTCAGTGGATATATAGTCTGACGCATATTGCGCCAGATGGTTGAAGGCACGGGAGTAGTCATGGGCACTCCTCCCGCCCTGCTTCAGTTCCAAAAATTCTTGGAACTTCCTCTTCATGATCCCGGAGGAATGTGATAGGCGCGGAACGCCTACCGGAACTCTTGCCATTCCACGGCATGGCCGGTCGGACGTGAGGCGACATAATTCGCCCACCACGCACCAGCGGCACCGTGAAGTTGTTGCGCTGCGAACAAGGTCTTTTGCCGCTCCGTGCATAGGAGCAGCCCGAACTTGGACTCGATGGTCCGCAGCCAGTTGTCCGCCTCCAGTGGTTCTTCGGCTTCAGTGAACACTGGAGGGTGCGTACTAATGAAATCCGAGTACGACACTTCCCGGGGCTCACGAGGCCCTCTATCTTGACGTCCCCCCCCCCCCCCCCCCCCCCCCGCCTGGGACGTATTCTGCACGATCGTGCGGAGCAGGTCGGTCTGCTCCTCACGACCTCCCACCAGTGCTGCTATGACATCCGCTAGAGTAAGCGGAGGCGGCGGTGGTGGCTGCTGCTGCGGGGTGCTGTCGTAGGCCGGTGGCTGGGAGTCATCACCTCCCTGTTGGCTAGAGCCACCAACCTCGTGCGTGGTCCTAGTACGAACCATCTGCAACCATACGACAATAAACATCAGTCCCGCAACAGATTGCATGCAGTCCAATAAAAATAGGCATAACAACATAACGACAATAAAACATGCGATACATCTCGTAGGTAGATAATGTAAATACTTTGCGCAAGCTACCCATTACCAGACCAAACACAAGCTAGTTTAATCCAACTTGATGAACCTCCTCTTTGGAAGCTCACCATAACTAGGTTTGGTCACTACGAGACGTTACTATCGCGTTGTCATCACGTATACCACCCATACGGTACAACACCCTCTCCTATGAGTTCAACTGTCATTTTTCTGTCAGAATGACCAGTTTCTACCTAATCCAAGTTTTGATCTGGTTCTGGGCATTTTCATGACTCATGCTGAATACCAAAGTTAAAGTTAACTTCAGTATCTTTCCAACGAGTATTCATTTGCCCCCAGATCAGCTTTGGTTAAAAAGTTATGCTAATTCAAATTCAGCAGAATTTCTGGAAGAATTTTCACAGCACCTCCCTTGGAAGTTGCTGTTTTCAATTTTGATTTCTACTGAATTCTGTGCTGAAATTTCAGAAACTTTGAATTGTAAAGATGTCACACATCTTCTACCCTTTCTAAGGATGTATCATATGAAAATTTTTGGTTTTGCTGCTGGGAGTTATCATTGAAAAACAGAACAGTCCAGAGAGTGTTTAAATCTGTCCTGGTTCTGGACAGTTTACATCCCTCTGGGATTTAATCCATCTTAAGGTGTGTTTCAGCTCTGGAAGTCTACAACAAAGTTGTAGAGTACTTAAATACATTTCCAGAACTATATCCCATACCTCCCTGGGCTAAAAGACCTGTGAGTTATGCCCTGTTGAAGATCAGCACCCTTGCTGCCCGAAACAGAGCACTCTGTTTTTCAGTCTTTTGGAACTACACTCATCAATTATCACTTTTCTACCCAACCAGAGTCCTAGATGTTGATCCTAGTGATTTTTAATTCCTTGTTATCATTATTTTCATGCATATGCCTACAATATCTCGGTACTACGTTCCTCACAAAAGAAAATCCTAAACGGATTATACCGGCATATACGTCTCAAGTGTGGCACTAAACGGTCTCTCGCACACGTTTTCTACACGGATACCTACGTGGTTAGTACCTGCAGAAGACCACACAATAATGGTGCACTCAATGGTTATTCATTTCGGGCAGGACCATATTTAAAATAAATACAAACGCCCGTATCATTGTCATACGGCCGTCCTTGAGCTAAGTCACGTCTCAAGGCACGTGATCGTGTTTCAACACCACACGACGGGGAACCCGAGTAGGTCATGAATGGGTCGTCACAGCTGGGAATGTTATCAACCCAACAGATACCACCTACTGCCCTGCAGGGCACGCCGATGGCAAGCGCTGCGTATGTCCTCCTGGGCTACTTCCAGACGAACACACTCTCGCGTTACTGACCACGCGATGGGGTCTCTACTTACTTGCCTAATGCACGCTAGGGATCAGCGTTTCATATGAACTCAGGAACATGAAGAGTCCAAGAGTTTCATATTGACGTCTCACACCAAGCTGTGAGACAAATTCCTGAACCACGTTCCTCGTCAGGGGAGCTAACCGAAATTGAACCGCTTTCGGTGGCGTTCCTTACCATGCTTACCAGAGCGTAGATGCGTCGTTACATAATTGAAATTCAGAATTAAAACACATAGGTTAGTCTTTGCAACTTTAAGTAACTAAACTAATATAGTCCTTACTTGGGCAACTACTGAATCCTCACCGTATACCTAAGTTTTCCCGTATTGCAGTCCTTAAGTACTGTGCTATCCCCAATGCGGCTCTGATACCAGGTTGTGGCGGACCGGGATCCGCTCATCCAGGATCGCAGAGGGTGGTGCCGCGCGATGCGACACCCGACAGCACACGTCATAAGAACACATTATATTACATGGGAAAACAAACTGAATGTACAAAGTAGTACACTTCTCAGTTACAAACTAGGGTCTTTATTACACAGCGGAAGTTTCTTTTGTACAACTCACGCCCTCCTATCTAGCAAAAGTCGGTTGCCCATCCCTAGGGCAACCCACACTAGCTGCACGTCTCAGCTCAGCGCGGCGTGTACGGCTCCCACTCAGCCGTGGTCCCCGACGGAGGGTAACCCTCGCCGGTGGACTCGTACTCCGAGTCCGTGGGTGGCTCCTCACCTGAAAAACACTTAAGTAGCAACCATGAGCACGAAGGCTCAGCAAGGCTTAACCGACTCACCTAAGCATGAAACTCTACATGAGGTGTACCATGACGTAGGATAGTCATATTGCAACAAATGGACTCGCCAACAACTTCATCCTTAGTTCAACTTTTAGCAACAAGTTAACAGTTCAGGAAGCTGAAATTTAGTAAGCAATATTTGGTGGCAAACATGTAGCAATACAATATTATATCAAATCAGCAGTATTGAATCACCATATTTCATACATTAGTCTACGTCACGACTCAGTGACCAAGTGGTACTCTTCACCGCGAGGGACGGCGAATCGACTCGATATACACCTGCAAGGAAACCCAAAGAGCACGTCACGTACGCCCACCTGTGGAGCTGCACAGCACGCTCACTCGATGTCGTACGGGACAACCTTTCACCCAACAGCCCAAACGTCGAACCGGTCACACCGAAATGAGCAGGAGGTTCCTCACACGGAGCATCTCTCTATGCCCGTTGGCAGATTTCCACCTTGCTGCCCTCAGCCTACACCTATAAGTCGGTGCGTTATGCCTCGACGCCCGGAGGTTTAGACTACATCAGTTTATCGGGGCCCATATATCCGATATGCCTTCGGTACGTTCAAACTTGATCAGCGTGGGCCGCACACGGATCGATCCTCAATGGACACGGACAGGGCTGCGCACAAAAGACTCCCTCTTGCTGTGACCTAGCCCCTGTCTAGTATCATTTTCATTACTAAAGTGATCTCACATCACTCAACCGAACCCGTGTGTCCCAAGCCTATCTCGCGAGTAGATTCCAACTACTCGACTTGTACCGAAGTCCTATGACTCATTAAGCATAGCCTGTCTACTCGAGGTCCTAGACACTACCCTCACTCTTTTAGGAACCTTTGGTTATGCAAGTGGGGTTCCATCCATTCTATACCTAATGCACATTCACACTTCATATGACACATGTAAACAAAGTAAAACTTATAAAAGGTCAATGCAAACCGGGGCTTGCCTTTTTGCTGCTGGTCAGTAGTTAGCTCTTCTTCCGGAAGGAGGAAGACCAGCACTTCCGGAGTCTCTTCTTCAGTGACTACACGTGTAATGAAATACGACATGTAAATTTAAATGCAATGTGTAAACTTGAATACTTAACTACTAATAACTCTAGCTAGCCCCCCCCCCTTTGGTTCTGAATTTTTTATTGTGGCTTGGTAGGGTCCTAACCAGAGTCTTGACCAAGTTTCACTTGAAACAAAGTTCATCTGAACCTTGTACAAATAAAAGCCCATTTGGTCAATATTTGAGCCTCTGAATAATTCCAGGGGTTTTACTGGCTCCAACCATTACTTTCTGGAAACTAGACTTTAAGATGGTTCTAATGGAATTGGTTTCATGTCATTTGAAGAATTCTACTGAAAGTTATGCCCTAATTAAGATTGGAGAAAATCTGAAAAATGTTTCTGTACATTTTTCTATTTTCTCAGGGCAGTTCTCTTAATCACCCCATTAGGGTAACTAAATTAACTTGGATGAGTTTGAAAATCTTACTGGGATTCAGGGATTTTCCAATGAACCTCTCAGCCAAATTTCAGAATTTTTCATAAAGCAGTTCTCCAGATAAAATTCCCAACAGTTTAAACTTTAGGGATTTAATTCTGGAAAACTCTTCACTTTCATGAGCTGAATTTGGTATTGCTGGAATATACTCAGAATTCTAAGTTCAGCAAAATTTGGTTCATCAAATTTGGAGTTTCCTAGCCAAAGTTCTATTCATTTGACGTTTGAACTAAAACTGGAAACTCGAATAAATTTTAAACTCTGCAGGTGGGGTCCCCCGGCTACGTGTCAGCCTCCCAGCTAACCCACACCGAAGCCCGCAGAATCACCCGCGCAACCGCACGGGATCCCGGTGCCACAGCGGATCCGACGATTTAAAATATCGTCACTGACATGTGGGGCCCCCAGTCATCTCCCTGCTCCCGACGCCCGCGCGCTCCCGCCGCCGGGCTCGCCGGAGAGGGGTTCCGGCCCTCGGAACTTGCCGATTCTCGCCTCCTGTGCCTATCTTTTCCTGGGGAACACGGTGGTGCCCTCACCAGAGCGTGACAACGGCCGGAACAGTGCTCCCACCGGTAACAGCGGCCGGGAGCTCACCGGCGACGTCGAACTCGGCATCCCCTGCACCTTTTTCGATGTGGTTTGCTCGGGGAGCTCCGCTGACACCTGCTGGTCACGGTCATGGACACCGATCCCCGTGAAAACGGCTGTAACTATGACCTCACCGGCGACCTAGGCCGGATATCGGCTGTGCTCAGAAAACTTCGAAGAACCGTAACCCTAGCCCATGGTTCTTGCTGATTTTTGATCCTAGGAGGTCGTGGCAGTGTATAGAGCGTGTGTGCGACTCGGTATGCCCGGTGATGAGCTAACTCCCACGAATTTTGGGATTTGGTGGGGGCTCGGTCTTAGGACCACCGAAACTTCCCCGGCGAAATACTCCCCCGACAGCCCATGAAATGAAGAACGGTTGGGAACAGAAGAATCAGCACCTCAAGGCGGTCCTTTCTTGTGTTGCTCATCGGGCACGAGAGCGCCTGGTTTGCTCGGACGCCGGCGATCAGTGGGTGGCGAAACACCGAGGGTGTGGCCAAGTTTGTGGGCGGTGAAACAGAGAGGATACGGGGTTTTTCGCGCAGCCCAGCAGTGCAACCGCACGCTTTGTAGCCGGTGCCCTCATCCCCCCGAGCAGGAGGTGGTGCGGTGGCCGTGTTGGGACGGGGTCGACCCTGTGCGCTGTCGGCCGTAGGGTGTTCGACCGCGTGCCCGAGTCGGTTTGCTCCCCGGGGTGGCTGACCAGTTGGCCCTCTTCTCCCCTCTAATTCTTCCTCCCCCTTTCTTTTGTAAATATCCCAGCTACTGAACATTGAATGGGAGACTTAGCCCCCAAGTATTGGTTTGAATTTGAGTTCCCAAATTTAAACTTTGTTGGGTTAAATTTGCTTCATGTTTAAACTGAAATTCAAATTCAGTTTTGAATTATTGCAAATTTAGCTCCCGACAAGATGAACTCCAATAGGGATGAAAATTGGTGGGCTAACTCAGAAAAATGTGCTGAGTTTGAAAATGAAGCTAACTTTTGAATTTGAGTGATGAAAGTTGCTACAAATTGAATTTACATTCAAATTGGCCTCTTTTTCAAATACCTCCAAAAGTGCCTCAAAAAGTGTTGGATTTACATGAAACTTGGACTGAACCTTCCCAAGACTTTTTAAGTTCTAGGGGTGAGCTCAACCTCTCATGTTGATGTGTACAAATCCCACTTTGTGAAAATGAAGGCTTTCCCCTCTAATCACTCTTTTGATGGAGGTTACTTGCTCTTCACAATATTTCCTAAGATATCCACAATAAAAACTGTGGTGTTGTGAGGTTAAGAAAAAATTTTGCAAGTCCCTTTTCTTGGGCTTTTACAGTCGTCTTGCTGCCCTCCGGCGCGCGAGGAAATGGAGCAGTAGATGAAGTTTGTTTGACCACCATTGGATGGTGTAGTGGCAGTAGGAAAACTCGAAGATGGTGCTGTTTTGGATGGTGTAGATGTCGAACACGGTGTAAATGTGCTCCTCATGCGTTGGTGCTGCTGCTGTTGGCGGCCCTGCAATTATTTTTCTACCAACATAGCCAGCTGAAATAATCTGTTAACGGTATCATATTCCTTATAATCAACAATGTCCTGAATTTCACGCCTCAACCCCCCATAAAACGAGCTATTTTATCATCCATGTCCTCTACTACTCCACAGCGCAACATACCCTTTTGTAACTCTTGATAATACTCCTCTACGGACATGTTACCTTGGTCTAAGCACTGCAATTTTTTGCGAAGGTCCCTCTGAAAAGAAGGAGGAACAAAACGAATATGCATAGCTTCCTTTAATCTATCCCATGTTGGACGATCAGTTCTAGTTTTAACAAGTTCATTCCACCATATGATAGCAAAATCCTTAAACTCACTAGTGGCTTGACGAACTCTATGTTGTTCAGGAACAAGGTGGGCATTAAATTTCTGCTCTACTGTCATCTCGCAATCAAGATATGCCTCAGCATCATAAGCACCAGAAAAAGAGGGTATAGTGAATTTGACTTTAGGAAAAGGATCATCAAGAGGGCGATTAAAATTGTTATGACGATCATTGTAATTATAACGATTATTACCTCCCATACCTCGTAGATAACATGGAAGTCGTGGTTGATTGTTATGATCTTCCATATTATAAGCATCGTCTTCACGATCTTCAGCGAGAGGCAGCCGCGCCTCAAGAGTATCCATCCGAACAACTAGATCAGCAAGTTGGCGATTCAAGGTCGTCAATGACGCCTCTGTCGATGCTTGGGTTTTGGTGAACATATCTGTCATTTCCCTCATCATGTCACGCAACTCAGCATGTTGAACACACTCATCATCCCTTTTATCTTATGCCATTGTTAGTAGTAAACAAAAGACAACAAAAAGATGTTATCCCTATCAACTACGAAGGATAGTGGCAATGTGAAAAGTGGAAGGAAGGAAACAATCTCTCTCTCTCTCTCAAGCGTCTTACCACGTTCTTACAAGTGTTCTTACCGACACAACAGGTGGTAAACGGTGGATGGTGAGAACCAATAAAGCGTGGAGTGATTGCAAAGGTACCTGTTCTGCTCAAGAGGAAAAGTGGAGCTTGGATGGCACAATATAGTGGCTAATAAGCAAAGAAAATCGTTAACAGCAAAACAAAGTTGAATAAGTATTCAATGTAGGAACTGTTGCTGGTTAACAAGTGTTCTAGGCCTAGCACAACACAAGGCGGTAGAGAGGCAAATAGAAGATCAGGAAGATATAAGAAATAAGTACAGCACAAGTGTATAGGCCAACTGTTTCAAGTGTGTGCTGTCAATGCTTTAATATCTGTGCTCTCTTCACTATTTTTTTAATATTTTTCTGATATTTTTTGTTTACTTGAGAGCATAAAAATAGGAAGCACACAACTTTGCAGCTCAATTGGATGTATGATGTGGCCTATAGAAAATCAGGAAGATTCTTTAAAATTTGTGTTGAAACTTCAGAGGCCAGATAGTCTATCTTCTGAGGGGAACTTGGCCAAACCAATTTCGCCGAACACGGCGAAGCAGTGAAGAATCGGTTGTGAAATTTCGAGTAGATCAATTTGAAAAAAAAATCGCGCAATTTCGAGTTGGTATGCAAAAGTTATGGCCGTTTTAAGGTAGGCTACGCGAGTTACTGTTTTTTATGTTGATTAAAACTCGGTTTTGAAAAAGATCTCGCAATAGGATGTGAAAAACAATCAGAATTTAGCAACGACGGCTGATGGGATGTAGTGTGACAAATCAAGGAGGACTGGCTCAATGGTTTGTCACCTGTTTTAGGGCTGGCGATGCGGGAGTTCACGCAAGGCGGCTAGCTAGGGCAAACCGATGATCTTGGTGGCTCGGTTTGTTGTTTAGGGATTGTGAAATAGGTGAGCAGCAAGAAAAACAAGGAAGAAAAAAACGGTAACTATGACCCAAAAACACAAAGCTAAACCAGCAACAAGACTCGACCACACGAATGCAAACTCAACAATGTAAACTGAAAAATGAAAACATGCAGGCACTATAGTCTAGGAACCGGTAACACGATATATTTTTTTGTGGCTTTTTCTGTGGACTCTAGGTATGAAAAACAAAAACTAATCTAGTGGGAAATCAAAGTACCTCACGGGCAACCTGAAATCTGATACCAAATGATGAGTAGTTTAGGCCCGATCTTCCGAAAGGTAGGTCGATTGAGGTGGAGAACTCGACGTTGATGATCCGTGGCACTCGAGCAGTTTGATCACCCCTGCAATCACTACACCACAGCTCCGTTGGTTATCAACCGTGCAGCACACGCTTGACCTCGCCAAGAAGGCTAATCCCTGCAGGTGCAACTGAGAACACGAGCAAGAACGTAGAAGATGTGATCTGAAAATCACGAAGTTGGGGTTTCACACAAACCGTAGAGCGGCGGCTGTTTATCTAAGCAAAACCTACCAAATATGGCCGGTGGCTGCAGTATTTAAAGGCTAGGGTTTGACCATAAGACCTTTAGACGCGTCCCTAATGGACTCATACGGGATACAAGGCCCAAAAGCCCAATACGATGGTGCAACACCGGACAGAACTCCGAATTCAACTTCTTTCGACAACTCCCAACGACTCCCGGCGAATTTTAATGTGGGACCAGAACCATTGGAAATTTTATCTTCTCAGCTTTTCATGCATATGTAGAACGTCAAAAACGGAGTCCGTATGCATCCTGGGCATCCATTTTAAGATGTACTGCTCCTGGACTCCGAGTTGAACTCGAGTCCGAGTTGGTGACTGTTTCCATCAACTTGTGGACGTCCCATATGATTCTTCACATCCCCAAATCCTCCTCCCTTTACTTGTTTATCATGTACATGGTTCCTAATAACAATTAAATCATTCAATAGCAATCCATTCTCAAAATCACATGGGTAGGAAGTTAGGAACGAGTTCACCTGCTGATTTAGTAACCGTGCTCGTCCTGTTGTGATTGGTCCTTGTATATCAATGTGAGTATCCACTGTTGTGATGTCCTCATCATCTTATTCCCATTACAAAACTGATCTAATGTCCTATGCATGTTATCAAGTTTATTTGATAGATCAAGGCAATTTTCACATGAAGTTTTTCCTTTTAATTTGCAATTGGAACAATATTTAACTTCATGAGAACGTAAAGCATTGTTCAATATAGAAATTTCTTTCATAGCATCTTGTAGTTTCTTATCAAGATCATCGCAAGTAGAACAGCATATCAATTGTAGAACAACAAGCATCTTTCAAGTTTTTATCATTAAGTGCAGCAAGCTTTTTGTTCTTTTCGATTTCAAGTTCAAGTTTATCAAGTGTGGAGGTGTGTGCACTTCTTAGAGAGGACAATTGTTCATATATTAAATCACATGAGGAACAAGAATCATCACTAGGAATCAAGGATTTTAAACAATTACTTTCAGATTCTAGTGACTCAATTTTAACAGCATTACCCCTAAGCTTTTTGTCCTTTTTCTTAACAATAATAGTGGCACGAGAAATAGCATCACACATTTCTTCGCAAGTAGGACATACCTATTCGTTGTCACTGTTGTGTTATGCATCCTCCATACTTGATTTTGATTTGCCTGCCATGAAGCACAAGTTTGCCAGATCATCTTCATCACTTCCAATGTCTACATCACTCGAGCCAAGTTCTTGAAGTGTGGTGATGAAACTGTTTATCAGTTTGCATCCTGTAAAATCCTTCTTTTTCTTGTTGGTGTTGCCAAAAGAGGACTTGATTTTATTCTGCTTTTCATCACGGTTAGAAGGACCTGAAAGGTTAGGGCAATCTGTACGAAAGTGTCCTGTCTTACCACATTCAAAGCATCGTTGAGGTCCGGAGCTTCCTCCCCTTCTTCTTTTCAGTTTTTGCAATGCTTTTGAGAACCTAGTAGAAAGAAGTACTAGCTCCTCCTCTGGAAACTCCTCAATCTGTTCCAGGGTTAGTGAAGACAGGAAAGCAAGTGTATTGCTAGATGATTGGCCGGAGCTAGGCATATCACGTTGTGAGACAAATGCAATAGTTTTATTTGGGTTCTTACGTGATATAATGTCAAATTCATGAGTTTTTAGCTTAGAATAAAGCACATCTAATGTAAGAGTACTCATGACCGTGGATTCACGTATGGATGTTACTTTCATCTCCCAAATTGACATGTCTAATGCACTTAGTAATTGCCTAGCATTTTCAGCATCTGAAAAATTAACATTGACGCTACGCAAGTTGCTGAGAATTTTATGAAAGAGAGCAAAGAGGTCATCAATGGACTCACCGGGTTGCATCTCAAAGCGCATGTATTCTTTCTTGAACATATCCTGTCTTACTTCCTTGATCGTGTTGGATCCTTCATTGTAGTCACAAAGTGCTCTCCACACATCGTACGCCGATCGGAGGTGTGCAACACGGTCGAAGTCGCTCTGAGTTAGTCCTTGTATGATCAAGTTCTGAGCCTTGTTGTTGTTGTCGACATCTCTCATGTTTGTAGTCGTGACTTGATCGTTTTAAGGCACATCGTAAGGCTTGTACACCTTTTCCCATATTGCAAAGCCTTGCGCCTGGATGAAAGCTTCCATGCGTGCCTTCCAAACCTGAAAATCAATACCACTAAACACACAAGGTTTGGCGGAGTATTTATCCATGATGATTAGTCAAAACACGTGCAAATCACAAATATTAGAGCAATCTGGCTATGATACCAATTTTAGGATCGAAGTACATGTGTAAAGCTACCAGAGGGGGGGTGAATGGTAGATAAAAACTTTTCAGCGGAAGCAACAAAACACCCCTCAGCAGAAAACCGATCTGTTAAAGAAACCGTGTGTGTGTGATTAATATAAACGTGTTCAACTGTGACAAAACTAGTATAGATTATATATAATCAAGTCACAAAGACGTCACAACAATAATCATGAAAATCCGTTGAGAGAAACTCAAGTTATGATCGAAAGATCGAACAAAGGTCAATCTGTCCTACGCGAGAAAAACAGTTCTGGAATACTGCAAAGAAACTCGTGTAGATCAGAAAACAAAAATTCAATGACCTTGAATTTTTCATAGATGATAGATAATCAAGTTGTGAAGACAACCAAAAAAGAATGACATCAATTGGATCTGTAAAACTCGAGTTATGATAAAACCACCAAAGCAAGGTAGTGCTGAACAGAAACTCGACGAGAAAAAACTTGTCTGAAACAAGTCGGACGAACAAGGCACAAAAGTTCCTTTAGAATACGAATTTTATTTATCAGAACACAAGAGGAACAGCCCCAAAGTCGTGCATCCACGAGCCTTGGCCTCCCTTGCTTATATAACCAGCCCTAAGGCCAACCCAATTCAAACTAGGACTCCTACTCCTACTTGGATTCAAACTGTAACTTTCCAATACTGCTCAAGACTCTTCTACACGTAGATAGAAGCAATCTTAAGACTTCCAAACACCTTAGTAACGTCCCAAACATTCCTGAAACAACTCAAATTCATGACCCACACGAAATCCTATCATAACCAACTCAAAACTTTCCATATTTGAGTCAAACACGACTCAGCCGCAGCCTGAGTCCATAACCTAGTCGGTTGGACCTTTCCGACCAATTCTTTACGTACACATCTCTTCATCACGCCTTGGAACCATGAAGCCACGTCCATGCACTCCTTGTACACATGCAAACATCTTCCAACGACGTCCAAGATACCTTCATATGCATTGTTCTTGATTCAAACATACTGCGCAACCTCCCGATCAACTCAACCACAATTCCTTCCGAACTTGGCCGTTGAACCTCATCTTCTCCCTAAGAATAGTTAAATAGATCCCGTCACCAGCCATGTCTTGAACTCAAGCAACACCTGCACATGAATAAACAACCAATACTTCCGAGCACAAGTCCTCGACTTGACTCTCGTTAGTTCCGAAACTACAACATCTTACGTGAGCACCTCACATAAGCATGTTGTAAACCATAGCAAAATGATATCAGCCATAACCACCAAAACACACCAAAAACTTAGTAAAATAATACTAAGCAAACTTTCCATAAGAGTAAAGCAAGTTCGAAACATTGCAAGTTAAAAGCAGAACCATTGCAACCAAGCTCCGAACCTTACCAAAGCTCACCGGACCTTGAACCGGAGCTTACCAAAGCTAGTCGGACCCAGCGCCGGAGCTTACTAAAGCTTAGTCGGACCTAGCACGGAACTTACCAAAGATAGTTGGACCTAACACCGGAGCTAGCAAAAACAAGTCGGACCTAGTCAAAATAAGTCATACCTAAACAAAGCAAGTCGGACCTTACGTCGGACCTTGTTAAAAAAGGTGTTTTGGTAGTATTTAAAACTTTTATCGTCAAAGCCAATGTATTCAGCACACATAGGACTCACACTTTGCGTAGAGGGTAAGGGCTAAAATCAATTAATTAAGCAATACACTAAAGCACCGGACTAGTCCGTTCAACAGCGGACTAGTCCGATCGACTTACTGTTGTCACACGGACAAGTCCTGACAATTGCGAGACAAGTACGTTCAACATTCTAATATTCACTCAACACAAATCACCTGCACCGGACAAGTCTATCCTATTGCCGACTAGTCCGATTGAGTCTCTGGACCCATCACGGACTAGTCCATACAACTTTCTGTTCCAATACGGACAAGTCCGGTACACCTCACACAAATTAGGGTTTTAGGTGTGCTGCACAATTCACGCAATTTTACACAGCACACCGGACTAGTCCGGTCCCCAGAGCGGACTAGTCCGACAGTCGGGATCCCTAATGGTAACTTTTTTGGAAACTCTATAAATAGGTGATCCATGACCCACAACAAAAAAACCGTGCACAACAGTGAACAACCAAGAACCCTAGCACCGCCACTCGTCCCAAGAGCACATAAACACCTCTCCTCACACATCTAAAGCCCTTAAAAGTTAAATCTTTTGGGAATCCAGATTTGGGATAGGGAGATCGTCTTCTACGCATTGCTAAGCTCTTGGGGTTTGATATCTTATACAATCTTGCATCTGTTGTAAATCTTTCAAGTGTGTTTGATCGCTTTTCTCTCTGAAATTTTGTGGGAGCCCTCAACATGTGAGGTTGCCCCCACCAACTTAGTGATTGCCCCCGTGATAGTGGAACTCAAGTTGGCCTTCGTGGTGACTTGAAGAGATAAATGGTTGATTGAGACCCAGCTCTGTGTGGGCTCCTCAGCGAGGAAGTAGATCTCTTTGGTGAGATCAAACCTCGGTAAAAATCCTTGTCTCTTGTGTTCTTGTTATTTACTTTTGCAAACATCATCATCATCTAGGGAATAGGGTTGATTAATCTTGCAATGTATATTAATCTTGTATTCCTCGTTCAAATTAATCATCCTAAAACTTACACAAGTTGATAGGATAATTTACTTAATTCCGCTGCTATAACATTTGAGGAGAATATATTAAACAATCTATCTTTTTGTCGGTATAACTAGCACACCGGACTAGTCCGTACCGATACCGGACTAGTCCGGCCCCTCCTGTATTTGACGAATTTGTTAAGTGTTGCAGGAAAAGTTTGCAACACCTATTCACCCCCTCTAGGCCACATTCAATTGGTATCAAAGCAAGGCTCTCCTTTTACGAGACTCACCGCTCGGAGAGACAAATGGCCACCGACAAGAATAACGAGATCCCAGAAATGCCCATCATTGGAGACGAACAAGATTCCAAGGCGTTCGATGTGCTCAAGGAGCACGAACACAATGATGAAGAAGTGCGTGAAGTCATGGCGCTTCTAAGGAAGAAGCTTCTAAGCCAGAAGTGCAAGAAGGAGGATGAAAAGCCAAAAGGGGGTAGTCATCAAGACTACTCCCAGTATCCTTTTAACTATGAGAAGCTTAACAACTGCAATCATTATCTTTCTATTCCCATGAGAAGACCTCCACAATTTGACGGCAATTATTACTCAATGTGGAAGTATAATATGAGATGCATCTTATCTCACTTAATTCTAGTCTTTGGCATATAATTTGTACAGGTATAGATATCCCAGACACCGACGATGAACTCACTCTGAAGCAAGAACAAGCAATTCACCGCAATGCATAAGCCATTGCGGTGATCACTTCGTCCTTGAGCCGAGAATAGTTCACCAAGGTGGATGGAATTGAAGTTGCCAAAGACATTTGGGATACACTCAAGACTGCTCATGAAAGGAATCGCTCCGTCCGAGAAGCGAAGATTGAAATGCTTGAAGGAGAATTGGGTAGATTTGCCATATAAGATGGTGAAACTCTTCAAGATATGTACAACCGCTTGAAGACACTCATCAACAAGATCCGTGCTTATGGAAGCAAGAAGTGGACTGATCATGAGGTTGTGAAGAGAATGATAAGAGTCTTTATGCCTTGGAATGTGACCTTGCGTTCCATGATAAGAGAAAGCCCGGGGTTTCACAAAATGACCACCGATAAAGTCCTTGGCAAAATTATCAATTACGAGATGATGGAGAAAGAAGCTAAATATATCAAAGACTTAGCTGAACTTACCTCATCCAAGAAGAAGGAGGTCACCCTCAAGGCAACTTGCAAGCTCATAGGGAAGGAGACTTGTGAGACATATGAAGAAGAAGACACTGACGGTGTAAGCACAGATATGGATGATGAAGAGATGGTGCTCTTCATGAAAATATTCAAGCGCATGATGAGAAGAAGAAGAGGCAGCAACTCAAGTGAAGGAAAGAACAAAGAAAAAAGGAAAACCTAAGACTCGACGTACTTGCTACAACTGCGGCGAATACGGACACTTTATGGTTGATTGTCCATATGAGGAAAACAAGAAGAAGAAAGAAGCAAAGTCGCAAGAGAAGAAAACTTTCAAGAAAAAGAAGCAAGCACATGAAGCGCACATAGGCAAGGAGTGGGACTCAAACGACGAGTCCTCCTCAGATGATGAAGATGAGATGGCAACAATTGCCATCATGAAGCCAACCAAGATGTCTACACTCTTCCCAAACATGGGGGGAATGGAGAACCACAACCACACTTGCCTCATGGCTAAGGAAGGCAAGAAGAAGGTTCGACTTACACCCCCCTCCTTACATTCCTCTAATGATGATTTTTATAGTTCTAGTGAAAATGAGGAAATGCTTAAAGGATTGAGCAAAACTGCACTAAGAAAAATGAAGATGTTGTTGGATGAAATCTTTGAGAAGGAGGAGCTTGTCAACCGCCAAGAAGATATGCTCATCCGTGAAAGGAAGAGGTATCAAGAGGTTGAAAAGCTTCTTGAGCTTGAAAAGGAGAAAAGTAAGGCACTTGAGCTTGAGCTAGCTTTGAGTAAGGAAACTTATTCAAAACTAGAAGACTCATTGCAGTCAAGGACGAACTTGCTAACTTAATGAAAGTTAACAAAATCCTTGAAGTGCAAGTGGTGTCACTCAAGCGATGTGACACTTCCTCCTCTAAAAGCTCACCTTCTCAAGATGTCAAGTTGACAACTATTAAAACTTGCACATGCTCTAGTAATAAGGCTAATGTAACAGATGAATCCAATGCTACACAAGCTAAGCATCCATCCCAAAGCGGCATCCTTGACAAAGAAAAAATCAAATATGCACGTAGTGCATATATGATCACAAGACCTCCTAATGTCAAAGATGGCTTGGATATGCAAGAGGTAAGAAGCAATTCACTAGTGGTCAAAATAAGAATCATATTGCCTTTGTTAAAGAAAAATCACATGAATCTGAACTGCAAACATTATTTTATACTTTTGATGCATCTTATCTCCTTATGGAAAATAAATCTAGATAAATTTATGCTAAATATGTAGGGCCACGCCACAAGAGACCCAAAACTTGTGTGTGGGTGCCTAAAACACTTGTGACTAACTTTCGAGGACCCAAGAAAACTTGGGTACCTAAACCAAGACATAACTCTGTTTTGCAGGCCTATTTCTCCAGCGGATCAAAATGGGTGCTCGACAGTGGATACACCAATCACATGACCGGAGAAAGGAGAATGTTCGTAGAGTATGAGCGAAACGCAGATCCAAGTGAAGGAATTTATTTTGGAGACAACAGCCAAGGAAAAGTCCTTGGCAGCGGTAAAACTGAAATCTCCTCTCAACACACTCTCTCCAATGTTTTACATGTTGATTCTTTAGATTATAATCTTTTGTCCATATCTCAGCTATGTGACAAAGGATACGATTATTTATTCACTAATGAGGGTGTGGCAGTCTTTAGAAGAAGTGATAACTCAATAGCATTCAAGGGAATGTTGAAGGGAAAACTTTATCTTGTTGATTTAAATAAAGATAAAGCTGAACTCAGCACTTGTTTGGTTGCAAAAACTTATCAATGTAGGAACTATTGCTGGTTAACAAGTGTTCTAGGACTAGCACAAAACAAGGCAGTAGAAAGGAAAATAGAAGATCAGGAAGATATAACCAACAAGTACAGCACAAGTGTATAGGCCAATTGTTTTCAAGTGTGTGCTATCAATGCTATAATATCTGTGCTCTCTTCACTATTTTTTTCTTTTTTTTTTAAAAAATATTTTTCTGATATTTTTTGTTTACTCAAGAGCATGAAAATAGGAAGCACACAACTTTGCAGCTTAATTGGATGTAAGATGTGGCCTATAGAAAATCAGGAAGGTTCTTTAAAATTCGTGCTGAAACTTCGGAGGCCGGATAGTCTATCTTCCGAGGGGAATTTGGCCAAATAAATTTCGCCGAACACGGCGAAGTAGTGGAAAATCGGTTGCGAAATTTTGAGTAGATCAATTTAAAAAAAATCACCCGATTTCGAGTTCGTATGCAAAAGTTATGGCCGTTTTAAGGTAGGCTATCCGAGTTATTGTTTTTTATGTTGATTCGAACTCGGTTTTGAAATAGATCTCGCAATAGGATGTGAAAAACAATTGGAATTTAGTACCGGACTGATGGGATGTTGTGTGATGAATCAAGGAGGACTGGCACAATGGTTTGCCACCTGTTCTAGGGCTGGCGATGCGGGAGTTCACGCAAGGCGGCTAGCTAGGGCAAAACCGATGATTGTGCCTCCCTTTGGGAGGCCTGCTACGCCAAAAGCGAGAAAAACTCCATCCCTTTCCTCGTGGTGGATCGGTTTGTTGTTTAGGGATTGTGGAATAGGTGAGCAGCAAGAAAAACAAGGAAGAAAAATGATAACTACGACCCAAAAACACAAAGCTAAACCAGCAACAAGACTCGAACACACGAATGCAAACTCAACAATGCAAACTGAAAAATGAAACTTGTAGACGCTATGGTCTAGGAATCGGTAAACACGATATATTTTTTGTGCCTTTTTTCTGTAGACTCTAGGTATGAAAAACAAAACTAATCTAGTGGCAAATCAAAGTACCTCACGGGCAATATGGAATCTGATACGAATTGATGAGAAGTTTAGGCCCGATCTTCCGAAAGGTAGGTCGATTGAAGTGGAGATCTCGACGTTGATGATCCAAGGCACTCGAGCAGACCTGAATACCCCTGCAATCACTACACCCCTGCTCTGTTGGTTATCAACCGTGCTTCACACGCTTGACCTCACCAAGAAGTCTATCCCTGCAGGTGCAACCGAGAACACAAGCAAGAACGATGAAGATGCAATCTGAAATTGCGAAATTGGGGTCTCACAAACCGTAGAACAGCGAAATTGTTTAATCTAAGCAAAACCCAACGAATATGGCCAGCGGCTAAAGTATTTAAAGGCTAGGGTTCGGCCATAAGACCCTTAAACATGTCCCTAATGGACTCATACGGGATACAAGGCCCAAAAGCCTAATACGGTGGCGCCGCACCAGACAGAACTCTGAATTCAACTTGTCTCAAAAATTCCCAAATACTCCTGGCGAATTTTAATGTGGGACTAGAACCATTGGAAATTTTATCTTCTCATCTGTCCATGAATATGTAGAATGTCAAAAACGGAGTCCGTATGCATCCTAGGGATCCGTTTTAAGATGGACTACTCCTGGACTCCGAGTTGAACTCGAGCCCATGTTGGCGACTGTTTCCATCAACTTGTGGACGTCTCATATGGTTCTCCACGTCCCCAAAACCTCCTCCCTTTACTTGTTGATCATGTCCATGGTTCCTAATAACAATTAAATCATTAAATAGCAATCCATTCTCAAACTCACATGATAGGAAGTTAGGAACGAGTTCACCTGCTGATTTAGTAACCGTGCTCGTGCTCTTGTGATTGGTCCTTGTATATCAATGTGAGTATCCACTGTTGTGATGTCCTCATCATCCTCCCCCTCTTGAATCAGAGTCGTCCATGACTCAAGATCATCTTCTTCTCCCAAGTATGGTCGTAAATATGAAATGTTAAATGTGGGACTAACCCCAAAATCGGGAGGCAACTCAAGCTTATATGCATTGTCATTGATCTTTTCAACAATCTTAAAAGGACCAGCAGCTCGTGGCATAAGTTTAGATTTTCTCAAGAGAGGGAATCGTTCTTTTCTCAAATGTAGCCATACCAAGTCCCCCGGTTCAAGTTTTACTTCTTTTGTACCTTTACTACCAAAAATTCTATAATTCTCATTCATCCTTTCAATATTTTTCTTTGTAGTTTCATGCATCTGAAGAATGAATTCAGATCGTTGTGTAGCATCCAAATTTATAGTTTCAGAAGGAGGAAAAGGTAATAAATAAATAGGAGCATGGGGATTGAAACCATACACTACCTGGAATGGGCTTACCTTTGTAGTTGAGTGAACTGACCTGTTGTAAGCAAATTCTATATGTGGTAAACAATCCTGCCAACCCTTTAAATTTGTTTTTAAAACAGCCTGCAACATAGTGGATAGAGTACGATTTACTACCTCAGTTTGTCCATCGGTTTGTGGGTGACATGTAGTTGAAAACAGCAGCTTGGTTCCCAATTTATACCACAAAGTTCTCCAAAAATGACTTAAAAATTTTGCATCGCGATCAGAAACAATGGTATTTGGCACACCATGTAAACAAATAATTTCCATCATAAACAAATCAGCAATGTGTGAGGCATTATCATTCTTATGACAAGGTATAAAATATGCCATTTTGGAAAAACGATCAACAACCACAAAAATACTATCCCTCCACCTCTTAGTCCTAGGCAATCCCAAAACAAAATCCATGGAAATGTCCTGCTAAGGTACACTAAGAACAGGAAGAGGCATATAAAGACCATGTGGGTTAAGTCGAGACTTAACTTTATTGCAAGTAGTGCATCGTGACACGTAGCGCTTGACATCACGTCTCATCTTTGGCCAAAAGAAGTGTGTGGCCAGCACATCCTCAGTTTTCTTCACTCCAAAATGTCTCATCAAACCTCCTCGATGTGCTTCCTGCAAAAGTAACAAGCGAACGGAACTAGCAGGAACACATAGCTTGTTAGCACGATAGAGGAGGCCCTCCCGTAGTATATATTTATTCCAAGTTCTTCCTTCTCTACAATTTTCAAAAGCATCTTTGAAGTCCAAATCAGTAGGATATAATGCTTTTATTGTTTCCAAACCAAATATTTTATGATCAAGTTAGGACAGCATGGTATAACGTCTAGATAATGCATCTGCAATAATATTCTCCTTGCCTTTCTTATGCTTAATGATGTATGGAAATGATTCTATGAACTCAATCCATTTAGAATGTCATTTATTCAGATTGGTTTGACACTTAAGATACTTCAAAGATTCATTAGCGGAATGTATGACGAACTCCTTAGACCAAAGGTAATGTTTCCAAGTTTGTAGAACTCACACTAAGGCATACAATTCCTTATCATAAGTAGAATAATTCAGAGAAGAACCATGCAGTTTTTCACTAAATAATGCAATGGGTTTACCTCCTTGTATGAGAACACCTCCAATACCAATGCCGCTTGCATCACATTCTAGTTCAAATGTCGTGTCAAAATCAGGAAGTTGTAGCAATGGTGCTTGTGTAAGCTTTGATTTGAGAACATCAAAAGCTTGTTGCCGCTGTTCGCCCCATCGAAATGGCACTCACTTCTTTGTTAGTTCATGGAGAGGTGCTGCAATGGTGCTGAAATCCCACACAAAGTGTCGATAAAAATCTGCAAGACCAAAGAAAACTACCCACCTGCGTGACGGTCGATGGAGTTGGCCAGCCAGTGATCGCCACAATTTTTGCCTCATCCATCTCAATTCCCTGCGATGAAACGAAATATCCAAGAAATGAACCTCAATTGGTGCAAAAGACACACTTTTCGAGGTTACCAAACAAATGGCATCTCTCAAGACACTGAAAACATCACGCAAATGATCAAGATGTTCGTCATATGACTTGCTGTAAATGAGGATATCATCGAAGTAAACCACCATAAATTTTCCAATAAAAACACGTAAAACCTCGTTCATTAATCTCATAAAAGTGCTAGATGCATTAGTTAACCCAAAAGGCATGACTAACCGCTCATAAAGTCCAAACTTGGTTTTAAATGCAGTTTTCCATTCATCTCCTAGTGCCATTCTAATTTGGTGGTAACCACTACGCAAGTTAATTTTTGTGAAAATAATAGCACCACTCAATTCATCAAGCATGTCATCTAAGCGAGGAATAGGATAACAATATCAAATGGTGATAATATTAATCGCTCTACAATCAACACACATGCGCCAGCTTCCATCTTTCTTGGGAACCAAAAGAACAGGAACAGAACAAGGACTAAGGCTTTCACGAATATACCCGCGGTTCAAAAGATCTTGAACTTGTCGCTGAATTTCCCTTGTCTCTTCCGGATTCATCCTGTACGCCGCACAATTTGGCAAACTTGCCCCTGGAATCAAGTCGATCTTATGTTCAATGCCCCTCATAGGTTGTAATCCAGGGGGTATCTCGGGGGGAAACACATCCGCAAAATCCTGCAAAAGGTTAGCAATAGTAGGGGGCAATGCAATGGACACTTAATGAAGTGAAAACATGGCTTCTTTGCATACTAAAGCATAGTACATCCCCTTGGTATTAAATAAATCAGCAAGGTCAGATTTAGTTGTGAGCAACGAAGGTGATTTTAACTTAATTCATTCCTTTTACTTGAGTAGTCCCTCCAGAATAAGTCCTTAAGCATTCCTACTAAAAAGAATTAATTCTAAAGTACTGTGCATGTTGATGCCAAATTAAGTGAACTTAAATTTCAAGTATAACTCATAGCGCATGGCTGAATTTTCCTATGATTTTTGTATCTACGAATTGCCCAGAACTGATTTTACAAGGTGGGATCATTTTCTGAAAAAGTTTCTGGACAATTTAGAGTACAGCAGATTGCACTCAGAAAATTCCTACTCAATTGAACCTCAAATGAGCTTAAAATTTGCAAGAATGTCAATAATATTCTAAGGAATATTCTGGCAAAATTTGAGGATTTTTGGATGAAACAAACTCCCTCTAAAACTCTTTTACGGAAAATTTTCAAAGAATTTTCCAGAGTTATTGACTTCCGTACAAATTGGGTTGCATATCCGTAACGAGTTTTTCAATCTGAAACTAACCCAATTTGAATAACTAAATTTGGAGTTTTCTACACCAAGTTATGAATTTCCAAAATTGGAAATGAAATTGGAATTGATTTCCTCACAGAAAAACTACCCGGGCCCACAGTTTAAAGTGCAGCCAATAGAACGTGAGCCACACCGGTTACAGGGTTTTCACGCGTGCAGCCACACTTGATCACACGCCACAGCAGATCCGGATTTTAAATTTCCAGCTGCTGACACGTGGGATCGGCCTCCTTCTTCTTCCTTCCGCCTCCCTCTCGCGCGCGCCCCGCTAGGTCACCGGAGCTCCACAGAACTCGGTCTCCCGACTTCGTCCCGAGCCCCTGCTCGCTGACAGGGCCTAAAACCACGCGCTGAGCACCTTGGTGAAGCTTCCCCAAGCCGGTGAGGTCCACAACACCCCTCGCGACGGCGCAGCGGCTCGGTTCCACTTCGGCGACGTTGCCCGCTCTGCCTAGCTCGCCAAACCCCAGGTTTTCAATATCTACAGCAACGGTAAACTATGAGGAAGCTCGGCATGGCCTCAAAACTGCTCTCTATTTTTTAGAGTCTAGTGATTTTGTTGCTTTATCATCACGTGTTTTACTTTTCTCCAAATGCACAATTTCAGTAGGAGTCATAGGAAGCAAAGTGATTTTCTTTCCTTTATGCATCAGAGTATATTTATTAGTTCTACCATGATGAATAGCATCCGTATCAAATTCCCAAGAACGTCCCAACAAAAGAGAACAAACATCCATAGGTACGACATCAAAATCAGTAAAATCATGGTAATAACAAATCGAAAAATGTACTCTCGCTGTTTGTGTTATCCTAACCTTACCGCTGTTGTTGAACCACTGAATGTGGTATGGATGAGGGTGTGCTCTTGTTGTCAACCCAAGTTTCTTGACCACATCCGTGTTCACCAAGTTATTGCAGCTGCCTCCATCAATTATAGTGTGTTCATGGTGAAAGTGCATCTAGACATCCCTTGTGGGTTTTGGTTGATTTATGACAAACAAATGAGACCCTAACAAAATTGTTGAAATGGGCGCAAGTTCTTAAAAGAAATCAGGAAGAAAGTGCAAAAAGAAAGGAGAAGGAGGATCCAAATTGATAAGAGCTCAGGAGCTGAAAATATTAAAATACTTAGTATAGAGTGTGTTGGAGAAACACACCCTAGGAGCTCAAGTGGAAGAAATCAAACTAACTGCACAATTTCAGCATGTGCGGACTAGTCCGATATCAACCAGACTAGTCCGATTTTATTTTTGACCAGAAAACGGACTAGTCCGATATCAGCCGGACAAGTCTAATTTTGTCTCTGATAGAAAACGGACTAGTCCGCACTACTACAGACTAGTCCGATATATCACAACACTTAGGGTTTTCTACACACCGGACTAGTCCGGAGTCAACCACGGACTAGTCCAGACATCGCAAACCCTAACGTAACCATTGGAAACCCTACTATAAAAAGAGGTGTACGACCATACCAACATAACTCTTCAACCCCCTGCGCCGTCACACCTCCTAAGAGCCAAAAATTCACATCTCTCCACACATTCTAACCTAAAAAGGATCAATTCTTTGGGGATTAGCAATTGATCAAAAGAGAGACTTGTTCTACACATCTTGAGCTCTTGGGTTTGATCTCTCGCACACTCTTGTTTGTTAATTGTTCATCTGTTGAATGTGTTCGGTTGTGTTCATTTATTGTAACTCTTGGGGAGCCCTCAACTTGTGAGAAGGCGCCTTGAACAATTTATTCCCCTTTGTGATTAGTGGAAGAGAATCAGCCTTTGTGGCGATTCGACGAGGGTAGGGTTGGAGAAGACCCGGTCCTTAGTGAACTCCTCAACGGGGGTGTAGATTTCCTTCGTGGAATCGAACCTCGGAATAAACACGTGTCTCCTACTCTTGTTCATTAATTGTTCATCACATTCTAGTATTTAATCAATCCTTTGAAATTCACGTTCAAACATTAAAATCAATGTTGATTCTTGTCATTCATTGTATCATTGTTGCAACATATAAGTTATCAATTAATTTCCGCTGCATAGAGTACTAGAAGTGAACATTGATCAATCTTGATCTTTCTAGTCCACGTATACCGGACTAGTCCGCGCAGCACCGGACTAGTCCGATTTTTCTCTGTTTAGAAATCGGACTAGTCCGCACTCTACCGGACTAGTCCGATTTCCCCGTATTTAATAAACCTACTAAATGTTTCAGGGATAAACAAAGCGTCAAAAATCCTATTCACCCCCCCTCTAGGCTACATTCAATTGGTATCAGAGCTAAACTCTTCAAAAGAGACTCACCGCTTGAAGAGATGATATGGACGTCAAGGATGTACACAAGAAGATCGATAACGAAAAGAGTAATGATGAAAGGACTCAAAAGCTAAAGAAGCTACTCGACGCCATTCAAGATAGTGAGGACGATGATGAGGAGGTGCTCCAACTCAAGGCCCTTCTACTGAAGAAAGCAATCTCCCCAAAAGGGAAGAAGAACACCGATGATTAAATAAAGAAGAAAGGGGGTAGTCACACAGACTACTCCCGATATCCTTTTGATTATGAGCGTTTGAATTCTAACAACAGTCATTACTTATCGATTCCTCTAGGGAAAGCACCTTACTTTGATGGCAATGATTATTCAATGTGGAGACAAAACATGAAAATGCACCTTATATCTCTTAACCGAAGTTTGTGGCAAATAGTGTGTACAGGGATAGATATCCCGGATGATGATGAAGAGCTGACCCCAAGCCAAGAACAAGCCATTCATCGGAATGCTCAAGCTGCAGCTGTGATCACGTCATCACTAAGCCGAGACGAGTTCACCAAGGTGGATGGACTCAAAATTGCCAAGGAGATACGGGACACACTACAAACTGCACATGAAGGTGACCGTCACGTACGCGAAGACAAGATAGAAATGATTGTAGGTGAATTGGGAAGATTCGCGATAGAAGAAGATGAATCACCACAAGATATGTACAATCGACTGAAGAATCTTATCAACAAAGTCCGAGCTTATGGCAGCAAGAAGTGGAATGATCATGAGGTCGTGAAGTTGATTCTCAGAGCATTCATGCCTCGCAACGTGATTCTTTGCTCTATGATTAGAGAAAGCCCCGGGTACCGGAAATTGACCCCAGACAAACTTCTTGGCAAGATCATCAACTTTGAGATGATGGAGAAGCAAGCCAAGCGTGTCAAGGAAATTGCTGATCTCACCTCGGCAAAGAAGAAAGGAGTTGCTTTGAAGTCAACTTGTAAACCCGTATCAAAGGAAGCTCGAGAAGCTTATGGAGAAGACGACAGCGAAGATGAAAGTAGTGATATCGATGAAGAAGACATGATCTTGTTCATGAAGAAGTTCAAGAAAATGTTGAGAAGAAGAAAGGGTAGCAGCTCAAATGAAGGAAGACAAATGGACAAACAAAGACCCAAGATTAGACGGGCGTGCTATAACTGCGGAGAATACGATCACTTCATAGTAGATTGTCCATATGATGAAAACAAGAAGAAGACAAAAGACAACAAGCCTCAACCAAAGAAAATGTTTCAAGAAGAAGAAGCAATATGGCCAAGCGCATCTAGGGAAGGAGTGGGACTCCAATGATGAATCCTCATCCGAAGAAGAAGAGGAGATGGCCACCATAGCCATAAAGAAGACTACCAAGAAATCCACTCTCTTCCCAACCATGGGCACACGGAAGGACAATGACAACACTTGTCTAATGGCAAAGGAAGGTAAAAGAAAGGTAATAACTAAATCTTCCTTCTCGCATTCTTTTACTAGTGATAGTGACGATTCTAGTGAGGATGATAGCAGTGATGAAAATGATTATATGCTTAGGGGTTTAGAGAAAAAGACAACTGCTAAAATGAAATTTCTACTTGATAAGCTTGTTGATATGGAGAAGTTAGTCAATCGTCAGGAAGATATGATCATCTCCCAAAAGGAGGAATATCTTGAGATTGAAAAGCTTCTTGAACTTGAAAAGGAACAAAATAAATCACTAGAGCTTGAGTTAGCTTGAAGCAAGGAAGCTTGCTTGAAGTTAAAAGACTCATACACCATCATCAAGGATGAAGATGCTAACTTAACCAAAGTTAATGAGATCCTTAAGGTACAAGTTGAGTCACTCAAGCAAAATAGTTCTTCATCCACTTCAAGCTCACCTTCTCAACATATAAAATCTGAAACTAGTTTTACTTGTGCTTGTGCAAAAAGTGACACTAACTTGAAGAAAAAGCCAAACTTGATAAAGGACAAGCAATCTTCTCAAAGTGGCATATTTGACAAGGAGAAGATCAAGTATGCACGCAATGCATACTCGGTCACAAGACCTCCTAATGTCAAATATGGCATTGGATATTCTAATGGTGAAAAGCAAAACGCTAGAAGCCACAAGAATAACAAGGGGTGCATTGCCTTTGTCAAGGGAAACCCTTCTCAAGTTGGAAAACTCAATACTGTTGATAAATCTAACACTGTGAACACATATGAACAACAACTTCTATTTAGAACTTTTGATACGTCATATGTACTTATGAAAAGTAATCTTGGAAGAGTTTATGCTAAATATGTTGGGCCACGCCATGGGAACACCAAGTCTCATGTGCGGGTGCCCAAATCACTTGTGACTAACCTCAAAGGACCCAAGCAAGCTTGGGTACCTAAGACCAAGGCATAAATTGTTTTTGCAGACTTATTCATTCGGTGGAGCAAAATGGGTGCTAGATAGTGGATGCACCAATCACATGACCAGAGAAAGAAGAACGTTCGTGGAATATGATGAAAATGAACATCCAAGCGAAGGCATTTACTTTGGTGATAATAGTCAAAGAAGAGTGCTTGGTACCGGTAAAATTGCAATTTCATCACAACATACTCTCTCTCATGTTTTACACGTTGACTCCTTGGATTATTACCTTTTGTCCATATCTCAATTATGTGACAAGGGTTATAATTGCTTATTCACTAATGAGGGTGTGACTGTCTTTAGAAGGAGTGATAACTCAATTGCATTCAAGGGTGTGTTGAAGGGAAAACTTTATCTAGTTGACTTCAAAAAAGATAAAGCCGAACTTGACACATTCTTGATTGCAAAGACCAACATGGGCTGGCTGTGGCATAGACGGCTAGCACATGTTGGTATGAGAAATTTTCAAAAACTCCTCAAAGGCGATCACATCCGAGGTTTAAAGGATGTTGTTTTTGAGAAAGACAGGCCATGTAGAGCGTGCCAAGCAGGGAAGCAAGTAGGAACACCCCATCCCGCGAAGAATGTCATGACTACAACAAGACCGCTTGAGCTCCATCACATGGATCTATTTGGTCCAATTGCCTACATAAGCATCGGTGGTAATAAATACGGTCCAGTCATTGTTGATGATTTTTCACGCTTCATGTGGATTTTCTTCTTGCATGATAAGACAGAAACTCAAGGAACCCTCAAGAAGTTCGTCAAGCGTGCCCAAAATGAATTCTCATTGAATATCAAGAACATACAAAGCGACAATGGGACAGAATTCAATAACACCCAAGTTGAGGAGTATCTAGACGAAGAAGGGATAAAGCACGAATTTCAGCACCATATACTCCTCAACAAAACGGAGTAGCCGAAAGGAAGAACAGAACTCTCATTGAGATGTCAAGGACAATGCTCGATGAATATAAGACTTCGGACAAGTTCTGGGCTGAAGCGGTTAACACCGCTTGTCACACCATAAGTCGACTATATCTTCATCGGTTGCTCAAGAAAACCTCTTATGAACTACTCACGGGTAACAAGCCAAATATTTCATATTTTTGAGTTTTTTTTCAAAATGTTATATTTTAAATAAGAAGCCAAGGGCTTCAAAGTTTGCTTCGAAATCCGATGAAGGTTTCTTACTTGGTCATGATTCGAACTCCTACGCTTATCGTGTCTTTAACAAAACCTCCGAACTTGTTGAAGTAGCACGTGACATAGTGTTCGATGAAACTAATGGCTCTCAAGAAGAGCAAGTTGATCATTGTGATCAATCATGAAGAAGCTCCATGTCAAGAATTGAGAAGAATGGCATTGGGTGATGTTCGACCACAAGTGCCACCTTCAAATGCGAATGAAGAAAATGAACCACAAATGGAGGAAAATGATCAAGGGGGAGCTTCCATACAAGATCAACCTCAAGAAAACCAAGAAGGCCAAAACATCAATGAGGGCAACTATCCAGGGGGAGAAGAAGATGATAATGAAGATTCAAGACCACAAGTGTCACATCCAAGAGTACACCAAAGCATCCAAAGATATCACCCCGTTGACAACATAATCGGTGACATCCGAAAGGGAGATTGAGGATGCATTAGAAGATCCAGATTGGGTGATGGCAATGCAAGAAGAATTGAACAACTTCAAAAGGAACCAAGTGTGCGAGCTTGTTGAAAGACCCAAGTCCAACATCGTCGGCACTAAATGGGTCTTCCGCAACAAGCAAGACGAACATGGAGTGGTAACAAGGAACACGGCACGACTTGTGGCAAAAGGGTACTCACAAGTCGAAGGTTTGGATTTCGATGAGATTTTGCTCCCGTAGCTAGGCTTGAATCAATTCGTATATTACTTACATACCTCTATGCCATCCTCAAAATCATGCTAATTATGTTGAAAAATCATCTCTCTTTATTTTTTCTCCTAAAAACTATGTTAGTTACTTGATCATGGTGAATCATGGTCAAAGCTTGATTGTTGTATGTTTACTGATCATATTCATCAAGAATATATGTGTGCCTTTGTCCCTTATTCCTTAATAGGAACATTTGAATACATACATATATATGTTTTGTACACTTGCAGACTAGTCCGCACTAGGTCCGTTAGTCTGAACAACCATGGACTAGTCCGATTTCCTCTCTGACCAGAAAACGGACTAGTCCGATATGGTCCAGACTAGTCCGATATTTCGACTCCATAACCCTAAGGCCGGCTCAAACCTAATCTTCTTCATCCTCACAACCCTTCCCACTCTCTCTCTCCTCACTCAAGTGCTCCCAAGGCGGATTTGCAAGTTCTTCATTGAAACCACCCAAATTTCTGTGGGAATCGATCTCTATTGCAAAGGGATCAAAGACCACGGACTAGTCCGCATCAAGAGCACCTTCAACGCCTCAAGTCGAAGGATTTGGTAAACTACTCTCCAAACCCTAGAACCTTCGATTTTCCTTACTCTTGCTCAATTAGCTTAGCCCCTCTAGTCAATATATGCTCTATTGATGTATTCCATGTACCCTAGATCATATTTACATTGAAGAACCTCAAATTTAGACAAATTAGGGCTTGAGCAGCCTCATAACAGACTAGTCCGTTCTTAGGGCGGACAAGTCCGGTACTCCGGACTAGTCCGACCCTGAACACCGGACTAGTCCGGTATGCCCTGATTCAGGATTTTTGTCAGGGAATCCTAGCTTATGTCAATTCAATGCATTCCTTTGTCATCCTTGATTATTCATACCCACTATATCTTCCTTGTCAGAAATCATGTCGAGATCAAATGAGAGTCTCTCCGACTTTGAGGCCAAGATGGATCAAGATCAAAATGTGATGTCTCATCCTCCGGAGTCTCGCTCCAACAAGCGACAAGAGCGTGCTACCGAGCCTTCACTCACCCCACCTAGGGTGCGTAGAAAGGTTACAATCAAGAGACCAACTTCAAAAGCTAATGTGGCTGGTTCTAGCTCGGCGGCTCAATGCTAAACAAAGGGCAAGGGGCTTGCTTTCGGCCTGATTGGTCCCCTCAAGATGACATCTCCAAGGCAGAGAAATAGGGATCCCTCGGAGCAGAAGTTCAATGGCAAGGGGAGTGATGTGGCATGGAACCTGAGGAAGGTTGATGCCTATAGCTCCGGCAAAAAGGCAGCCGACAAAAGATTTTGGAGCAACTTTCACTCGGACTACTTCAGTTCCGTGTACCTCCAAATGAAGACTCCAGTGGTCCGCAGCGGATCGACTGGACATATTTTGAGAAGAAGAGTTGTGAAGCCTTTGAGGAGGTCATAGAGGCTGCAGAGAGACACAGACTCAAGGACCTGCTCACCTTCAGATACAACTGGAATGATGAGATCATTGCCTAGTTTTATGCAACTTGCCACTTTGCCCATGATAGAGAAGACAAAGTGACATGGATGACACATGGATCCAAGTACACAATTTCCTACACTGAGTTTGCCAGACTGCTGCACCTTGAGGACACCGGCAGTGATGTGATTGTGATTCACAATCTGGGAGTGGTGGAGAAGGACAAGATGGAGTTTCTCTATGATACTCGACTACCGTACAATCCTCCCTCAACAAAGAACATGAAGCCCTTCTTCATTGTTCTCAACAGAGTGCTCCGGAAGACCATTGCTCCAAAGGATGGAGATGTCGGGAGTGTCCAAGGTTATTTGAGAACCTTGATGAAGGTAATCAGCAGGAGGAGAAGATTTAATATCTTCGATTATATTTGGAATGACATGGTGAACATATCCTGCACACCAAACCGTTCCTGTGGCTATGCACCTTACTTGATGTTCATGATTGAGAAAGTCACAGGAATTGAGTTTGTGAAGGATGTAGAGCACACTGCTCTAAGGCCTCAGAAGCCTCCTCAGGCCTCCCTCCCAGCTGCCTTTTCACCTGGATCACCTGAAGAACATCCAGAGAGAGCTCAAGAAGATACAAGGCCTTCATCCAAGACTAGGGCCTCTACACACAAAGGTTTCTCTAGTGGAGTTATGAAGTTTTTGGCTGCTATTTTCAGTTCTTGCCGCAAAACTGAGGTGAAGCTTCATAAGATGAACAAGGCAAGACAAGAAGAAATGAGATACATGAAGGACAATGTCAAAGAAATATGCCAAAAACTGGAGATTGAGCCCATTGGATCCCCGGTCATCTCAGAGGACTCTACATCTGATTTTACAGAGCTTCCTCCTCTCTCTCCATCAGAGCGTGTCTACTTTGGCACAACGAGTGGTTCCTCTCCTCCTCTTCCTCAGGCTGATGATGAAGATGAAGAAAGGACCGACAGCGAGGAGTGAGCCGGCGACGACAAGTAGATCCCTCCTCTCCTTCTTTTTGGTGCCTTGATGCCAAAGGGGGAGAGATTGAGGGGGAGTCTTAGGTCGTAGGGTCTTTCCTTTTGTGTCCTAGCTTAATAAATGAGCTTGTGTAAGACCTATGCTATCATTATGCTGTTGTAAGACTTATGCTACCATTATGCATTTGTAAGACTTATGTTATCATTATGCTTTTTTGATGACTATGTTATGCTTATGATTAATGGTGTATGTTTAAAACTGTTATGTAGGATTGAGACTCTTGATGATTATGCTCATTATGTTATTCACATCAAAATTATTGCTCACACACATAGTTCTATACCCCACCATATGTCTTATGTCTACTTTGCCTATTTTGTCCAAAGCTCATAAGAGCACACTTTATGAAAATTTGAATTCTTATTGTCATATTTATGAAAATCTGAATTCTTATTGGCGGCCCTGCAATTTCTTTTCCGCCAACATAGCCAGCTAAAATAATCTGTTAACAGTATCATATTCCTTATAATCAACAATATCCTGAATTTCACGCCTCAACCCCCCCATAAAAATGAGCTATTTTATCATCCATATCCTCTACTACCCCACAACAAACATACCCTTTTTGTAACTCTTGATAATACTCCTCTACGGATATGTTACCTTGGTCTAAGCGCTGCAATTTTTTGCAAAGGTCCTGCTGAAAAGGAGGGACAAAACGAATAAGCATAGCTTCCTTTAATCTATCCCATGTTAGAGGATCAGTTCTAGTTTTAACAAGTTCATTCCATCATATGGTAGCAAAATCCTTAAACTCACTAGTGCCTTGACGAACTCTATGTTGTTCGGGAACAAGGTGGGCATTAAATTTCTGCTCTACTGTCATCTCCCAATCAAGATATGCATCAACATCATAAGCACCAGAAAAATAGGGTATAGTAAATTTGACTTTATCAAAAGGATCATCAAGAGAGCGATTAAAATTGTTATGATGATCATTGTAATTATAACGATTATTACCTCCCATACCTCGTAGATAAAGTGCAAGTCATGGTTGATTGTTATGATCTTCCATATTATAAGCACCGTCTTCACGTTCTGCAGCGAGAGGCAGCCGCGCCTCAAGAGTATCCATCCGAACAACAAGATCAGCAAGTTGGCAATTCAAGGTCGTCAATGAGGCCTCTATTGATGCGTGGGTTTTGGTGAACATATCTGTCATTTCCCTCATCATGTCACGCAACTCAGCATGTTGAACACATTCATCATCACTTTTATCTTCTGGCATTGTTAATAGTAAATAAAAGACAACAAAAAGATGTTATCCCTATAAACTACAAAGGATAGTGGCAATGTGAAAAGTGGAAGGAAGGAAATAATCTCTCTCTCTCTCAAGCGTATTACCACGTTCTTACAAGTGTTCTTACTGACACAGCAGGTGGTAAACGGTGGACGGTGAGAAACAATAAAGCGTGGAGTGATTGCAAAGGTACCTATTCTGCTCAAGAGGAAAAGTGGAGCTTGGATGGCATAATATGGTGGCTAATAAGCAAAAATCGTTAACAGCAAAATAAAGTTGAATAAGTATTCAATGTAGGAACTGTTGCTGGTTAACAAGTGTTCTAGGACTAGCACCAAACAAGGCAGTAGAAAGGAAAATAGAAGATCAAGAAGATATAACCAACAAGTACAGCACAAGTGTATAGGCCAACTGTTTTCAAGTGTGTGATGTCAATGTTTTAATATCTGTGCTCTCTTCACTATTTTTTCTTTTTAAATATTTTTCTGATATTTTTTGTTTACTCAAGAGCACGAAAATAGGAAGAACACAACTTTGCAGCTCAATTGGATGTAAGATGTGGTCTATAGAAAATCAGGAAGGTTCTTTAAAATTCGTGCTGAAACTTCGGAGGCTGGATAGTCTATCTTCTGAGGGGAATTTGGCCAAACAAATTTCACCGAACATGGTGAAGTAGTGGAAAACCGGTTGCGAAATTTCGAGTAAATCAATTTAAAAAAATCGCCCAATTTCGAGTTCGTATGCAAAAGTTATGACCGTTTTAAGGTAGGCTATCCGAGTTACTGTTTTTTATGTTGATTCAAACTCGGTTTTGAAACAGATCTCGCAATAGGATGTGAAAAACAATTGGAATTTAGCAACGGTGACTGATGGGATGTTGTGTGATGAATCAAGGAGGACTGGCACAATGGTTTGTCACCTGTTCTAGGGCTGGCGATGCGGGAGTTCACGCAAGGCGGCTTGCTAGGGCAAAACCGATGATCGCGGTGGATCGGTTTGTTGTTTAGGGATTGTGGAATATGTGAGCAGCAAGAAAAACAAGGAAGAAAAACGATAACTACGACCCAAAAACACAAAGCTAAACCAGTGACTAGTCCGGAGTCAACCACGGACTAGTCCGGACATCGCAAACCCTAACGTACCATTGGAAACCTTACTATAAAAAGAGGTGTACGGCCATACCAACATAACTCTTCAACCCCCTGCGCCGTCACGCCTCCCAAGAGCCCAAAATTCACATCTCTCCACACATTCTAAACCAAAAAGGATCAATTCTTTGGGGATTAGCAATTGATCAAAGGAGAGACTTGTTCTACACATCTTGAGCTCTTGGGTTTGATCTCTCGCACACTCTTGTTTGTTAATTGTTCATCTGTTGAGTGTGTTTGGTTGTGTTCATTCATTGTAACTCTTGGGGAGCCCTCAACTTGTGAGAAGGCCCCTTGAACGATTTATTCCCCTTTGTGATAAGTGGAAGAGAATCGGCCTTTGTGGCGATTCGACGAGGGTAGGGTTGGAGAATACCCGGTCCTTAGTGGACTCCTCAACGGGGACGTAGATTTCCTTCGTGGAATCGAACCTCGGAATAAACACTTGTCTCCTACTCTTGTTCATTAATTGTTCATCACATTCTAGTGTTTAATCAATCCTTTGAAATTCATGTTCAAACATTAAAATCAAAGTTGATTCTTGTCATTTAATGTATCACTATTGCAATACATCTAAGTTATCAATTAATTTCCGCTGCATAGAGTACTAGAAGTGAACATTGATCAATCTTGATCTTTCTAGTCCACGTATACCGGACTAGTCCACACATCACCGGACTAGTACGATTTTTCTCTGTTTAGAAAACGGACTAGTCCGCACTCTACCGAACTAGTCCGATTTCACAGCATTTGATAATTACTAAGTGTTTCAGGGATCAACAAAGCGGCGAAAAGCCTATTCACCCCCCCTCTCTAGGCTACATTCACATGGCAGTCCTTGACGATGAGAAACATGTGAAAAAGATTGTGTCGTTGTAGCTTGTCATCCGCCTCAAATTTGGAGCTCAAAGCACGCTGCACAATTATGCTTCTATAATTTTCCGTTGCTGCAGTACCAAGTACCTCTTCATCTGTGCTATAGTGGTCATCTTTTGGTCCTGCAATGTTAGTAGCAAGAGAATATTCATCTTCAACATCCGAAGTACTATCATACCCACCATCATCGCGTGCTATGTATGCTCGTTTGCTAGGGCAATACTTCATCACATGACCAACTCCCTGGCAGCGGTGACACTTAATGTCAGAAGTTCGACTCGTGGAAGGAGTGTGAGACGTAGGCTTGAATGGTGTCGTCTTGCTGCCCTCCGGCGCGCGAGGAAGTGGAGCAGTAGGTGAAGTGCGTTGGCCACCATTGGATGGTGTAGTGGCTGTACGAAAACTCGAAGATGGTGCTGTTTTGGATGGTGTAGATGTCGAACGCAGTGTGAAGGTGCTCCTCTTGTGTTGTTGATGCTGCTGCTGGCGGCCCTGCAATTCTTTTTCTGCAAACATAGCGAGCTAAAATAATCTGTTAACAGTATCATATTCCTTATAATCAACAATATCCTGAATTTCACGCCTCAACCCCCCATAAAAATGAGCTATTTTATCATCCATATCCTCTACTACCCCACAACAAACATACCCTTTTGTAACTCTTGATAATACTCCTCTACGGATATGTTACCTTGGTCTAAGCGCTGCAATTTTTTGCAAAGGTCCTGCTGAAAAGGAGGGACAAAACGAATATGCATAGCTTCCTTTAATCTATCCCATGTTAGAGGATCAGTTCTAGTTTTAACAAGTTCATTCCATCATATGGTAGCAAAATCCTTAAACTCACTAGTGCCTTGACGAACTCTATGTTGTTCGGGAACAAGGTGGGCATTAAATTTCTGCTCTACTGTCATCTCCCAATCAAGATATGCCTCAACATCATAAGCACCAGAAAAATAGGGTATAGTAAATTTGACTTTAGCAAAAGGATCATCAAGAGAGCGATTAAAATTGTTATGATGATCATTGTAATTATAACGATTATTACCTCCCATACCTCGTAGATAAAGTGCAAGTCATGGTTGATTGTTATGATCTTCCATATTATAAGCACCGTCTTCACGTTCTGCAGCGAGAGGCAGCCGCGCCTCAAGAGTATCCATCCGAACAACAAGATCAGCAAGTTGGCAATTCAAGGTCGTCAATGAGGCCTCTATTGATGCGTGGGTTTTGGTGAACATATCTGTCATTTCCCTCATCATGTCACGCAACTCAGCATGTTGAACACATTCATCATCACTTTTATCTTCTGCCATTGTTAATAGTAAATAAAAGACAACAAAAAGATGTTATCCCTATAAACTACAAAGGATAGTGGCAATGTGAAAAGTGGAAGGAAGGAAATAATCTCTCTCTCTCTCTCAAGCGTCTTACCACGTTCTTACAAGTGTTCTTGCCGACACAGCAGGTGGTAAACGGTGGACGGTGAGAAACAATAAAGCGTGGAGTGATTGCAAAGGTACCTGTTCTGCTCAAGAGGAAAAGTGGAGCTTGGATGGCACAATATGGTGGCTAATAAGCAAAAATCGTTAACAGCAAAATAAAGTTGAATAAGTATTCAATGTAGGACCTGTTGCTGGTTAACAAGTGTTCTAGGACTAGCACCAAACAAGGCAGTAGAAAGGAAAATAGAAGATCAGGAAGATATAACCAACAAGTACAGCACAAGTGTATAGGCCAACTGTTTTCAAGTGTGTGCTGTCAATGCTTTAATATCTGTGCTCTCTTCACTATTTTTTTCTTTTTTAAATATTTTTCTGATATTTTTTGTTTACTCAAGAGCACGAAAATAGGAAGCACACAACTTTGCAGCTCAATTGGATGTAAGATGTGGTCTATAGAAAATCAGGAAGGTTCTTTAAAATTCGTGCTGAAACTTCAGAGGCTGGATAGTCTATCTTCCGAGGGGAATTTGGCCAAACAAATTTCGCCGAACACGGTGAAGTAGTGGAAAACCGGTTGCGAAATTTTGAGTATATCAATTTAAAAAAAATTGCCCGATTTCGAGTTCGTATGCAAAAGTTATGACCGTTTTAAGGTAGGCTATCCGAGTTACTGTTTTTTATGTTGATTCAAACTCGGTTTTGAAACAGATCTCGCAATAGGATGTGAAAAACAATTGGAATTTAGTGACGGCGACTGATGGGATGTTGTGTGATGAATCAAGGAGGACTGGCACAATGGTTTGTCACCTGTTCTAGGGCTGGCGATGCGGGAGTTCACGCAAGGCGGCTAGCTAGGGCAAAACCGATGATCGCGGTGGATTGGTTTGTTGTTTAGGGATTGTGGAATATGTGAGCAGCAAGAAAAACAAGAAAGAAAAACGATAACTACGACACAAAAACACAAAGCTAAACAAGCAACAAGACTCGAACACACGAATGCAAACTCAACAATGCAAACTGAAAAATGAAACTTGCAGGCACTATGGTCTAGGAATCGGTAAACATGATATTTTTTGTGGCTTTTTTCTGTGGACTCTAGGTATGAAAAATAAAACTAATCTAGTGGCAAATCAAAGTACCTCACGGGCAAACTGAAATCTAATACCAATTGAGGAGAAGTTTAGGCCCGATCTTCTGAAAGGTAGGTCGATTGAAGTGGAGATCTCGACGTTGATGATCCGAGGCACTCGAGCAGACCCGAATACCCCTGCAATCACTACACCCCTGCTCCGTTGGTTATCAACCGTGTTCACACGCTTGACCTCGCCAAGAAGGCTATCCCTGCAGGTGCAACCAAGAACACAAGCAAGAACGATGAAGATGCAATCTGAAATTACGAAATTGGGGTCTCACAAACCGTAGAACGGCGAAATTATTTAATCTAAGAAAAATCCACCGAATATGGATGGAGGCTACAGTATTTAAAGGATAGTGTTCGGCCATAAGACCCTTAGACGCGTCCCTAATGGACTCATACGAGATACAAGGCCCAAAAGCCAAATACGGTGGCGCAGCACCGGATAGAACTCTGAATTCGACTTGTCTCGACAATTACATTGGAAATTTTATCTTCTCATCTTTCCATGCATATGTAGAACGTCGAAAACGGAGTCTGTATGCATCCTAGGCGTCCATTTTAAGATGGACTGCTCCTGAACTCCGAGTTGAACTCGAGTCTAAGTTGGTGACTGTTTCCATCAACTTGTGGACGTCTCATCTGGTTCTCCACGTCCCCAAAACCTCCTCCCTTTACTTGTCGATCATGTCCATGGTTCCTAATAACAATTAAATTATTGAATAGCAATCCATTCTCAAACTCACATGTGTAGGAAGTTAGGAACGAGTTCACCTGCTGATTTAGTAACCGTGCTCGTGCTCTTGTGATTGGTCCTTGTATATCAATATGAGTATCCACTGTTGTGATGTCCTCATCAACCGCCATGCAAGAGGAACTGAACAATTTCAAAAGAAATGAAGTATGGGAGCTTGTGCAAAGACCAAAGGCAAACATCATGAGCACCAAAATGGGTCTTTCGGAACAAGCAAGATGAACACGGAGTCATAACGAGAAACAAGGCACGACTTGTGGCAAAAGGTTACTCACAAGTCGAAGTTGTATCAAATGGATGTCAAAAGCGCATTCCTCAACGGTCCTATCAAGGAAGAGGTGTACGTGGAGCAGCCACCAGGATTTGAAGATCAAGAGTACCCCAACCATGTGTACAAACTATGCAAGGTGTAACACCCCAAAACCTGTTAAAGAGGTGAATTTAAATTTTTGGATGTAATGCATGTGGAGAAGAAATTCAAACTCAAACTACAATTCAAATTTGAATCAAAACAGAAAAGAAAAAGGAAAAAGAAAAAGAAAAATGGCCAATAGGTCAAAACCCACCTCATCCGGCCCAACAGCCCGTGGCTGTTTTTCCCCTCCCCCTCTCTCTGACGCACGGGGCCCGCGTGTCATCCCCTTCCTCTGCGCGCCCCAACCGCCACCGATACTCCCGCGCTCGATCACGCCCGCCGCTCCCGAAACCCGCGCTCGCACACCCCGATCTTCGGTCCCGGGCACTCCAGCATGATCTCAACGAACGCCGCCCTCCCTCATCCATGTAAACGCTGAAGGCTGCCCCTTTTCTTCCCCCCTTCGACCCACTTTCAGTTCCGGTGAGGACCGAGACTTCCGTCGCCGTTTTCTTTCGATCTTCGTCCGTTTTCTCCGATCTAACGTGTGTAACGCGTCCTGCCTCCGCCGGGGAGTCTTGCAGGTGAAGGAGACCCCGTGTTTTGCGCTCTAGAAACAGCTCCGGTGAGCACCGCCGAGCTTCCCACTCGGACCTCATCGCCGACCGCCTTCCAGGGCCTCCGAGCCCAAGAAAACCTCCGAGGTGAGATCCCCTACTCCCCCTCCTCCGAATTGTGCAGAGAAAACGGTAGTCTAGGGCCGGTAGATGAGATTTCAGAAAATTCCGGCGAGATCGCCGCCTCCCGCCGCCGCGCGCCGCCGTGCAGCGCCGCCCACACACGGCTAGGGCGACGTGGCCCTCTGTGGCCCGTTCATTTTAAATCGTGCGGATGAAAATAGAACCCTTGCGTACCCCTTCGCAATCTAATCTCGACCCTCCATTTAAAATCGGACGGTCCATGTCAGCCCCGCATTATAAAGGTCGAGAATCTTACGCGCTACCCCCTGGGGATCTCAGAAAATACGAGCTATCCCTGGAAACTTCTGATCTAGCCCCTAGACCCTCAGAAATTCATGTAAATTCATTTAAAAATCAGTTTGAGCCCCTGAACTTAATAAGAATTAGGAAGACCTCCCTATTTTGCACACTTAGACCCCTGAAAACTTAGGAAATGAGAAATGGGGCCCCACTGCAGTGTGAATTTGCACATCAGCCCTAAGGGTTATTAATTTCAGGAAATTGAATATATAAATAGGATTTAAATTTAAACATAGGTGTTGGTTCAGTCTAATTATTCCAACCCTGTTGAAAATTTGTAGAACAATCTGAGGTCTGAATTTAGAGGGGAAATAAACTTTTAAACTAAATGAGATTGCTGTTTTATAATTTATCTCTGAAATATATCCTTTAGGCGTAAAACAAATTTAAATAGGTGGAAAAATGAATCTAAATAACCAAAAAGGAGTAGGGAAAATTTATAAAGGTTCTGTTAGGGCAATTGGAACAGTAGAAATTTTTGTATGAATTTAGGTTGCTGTTTTATGGCTGGAAATTCATTTATAGGCTAGAAAATAAATTCTGAAAATAGGTAAAAACAAATTTAAATTGATCCTCATCAGAGAGGAAGTCAAAAGGTAATTTATGGGACATTTTAGATCAGAACATATTCTGTTTAGGTGATATGTCTTGTTATTTTAATATTAAAGTTTGTTTGTAGGTATAGAAAATAAACCTGAAATTATAGGAAAGTAGGTATGCATAATTAGAACTCCGCCTATGTTGTAATAACATAGCCGGTCCCAAGCCCGGGTAAAGGAGGAGGGGGTTGTGATAGGCTTGGCGAGCCAACAACTACACTTAGCCATTCTCATGGAAATGAAACCCAATAGAAATTCGTTGGGGGCGTAACCCTCTTAGCGACGCGCCACATCGGAACCCGGGTATGGTGTTAAGTGGGCAAGGGCCAGGTCGCCACCGCCTTAGTGGCGCGCCATATCGGAACCTGGATATGGTGTTAAATGAGCAAGGGCCGGATCGCCACCACCTTAGTGGCGCGCTACATCATCGCCCGGATGTAGTGATAAGTGAGCAAGGGTCTTTGCATCTTACTTGACGGCACAAAGCGTAAGGAAGCTAGCCGAGGAACATAGATTTCGGGTGGGTAGTTGGAATGTAGGATCCTTGACGGGGAAGCTACGTGAGTTAGTAGATGTTGCCATTAGAAGACGAGTAAATATCCTTTGTGTACAAGAGACTAGATGGGCGGGTCAGAAGGCGAGAGAAGTCAAGAATACCGGTTTCAAGCTTTGGTATTCTGGATCGGCTGGGACTAAAAATGGCGTAGGTGTTCTAATCGATAAGAGTCTTAAGGATGGAGTAGTGGATGTTCGAAGACGAGGGGATAGGATCATCTTAATCAAGATAGTAATTGGGGACATTGTCTTGAACGTCATTAGTGCTTATGCCCCACAAGTTGGGCTCAACATGAGTGCTAAGAGGCAATTTTGGGAGGACTTGGAGGATATGGTTAGTAGTGTATCGATAACCGAGAAACTCCTAATAGGAGGAGATCTCAATGGTCATGTGGGTGCAACTAACCTAGGATTTGAGGGAGTACATGGAGGCTTTGGATGCGGTGATAAAAATCAATAGGGTAAGGACATCCTAGACTTTGCCGTAGCCTATGATCTGTTGGTAGCTAACACCCTCTTTAGGAAGAGGCAATCTCACCTAGTGACCTTTAGTAGTGCCCAACACTCTAGCCAGATTGACTTTGTCCACACTAGGAGAAGGGATAGACGGGAGTGTCTAGATTGTAAGGTGATCCCGGGGGAGTATGTTGTGACACAACATAAGCTTGTGGTAGTTGACTTTCGCTTCCATACATGTTCTTTGCGGGACAAAGGTGTCAAAATCACAAGAACAAAGTGGTGGAAGTTGAAAGGATAACCACAAGAATCCTTTAAAAATAGGGTGATCACAGAAGGACCCTGGGCAGAAAATGGAGATGCAGATAGTATGTGGGTGAAGATGGCAACTTGCATTAGGAAGGTAGCTAGTGAGGTGTTCGGTGTGAAAAAAAGGAAGGAAACTTGTAGATAAAGACACTTGGTGGTGGAATGAGGATGTACAAAAAGCCATTAAGGAGAAGAAGGAGTGTTTCAAGAGTTGGCATAATGATAGGAGTGCAAGCAACATGCTTAAGTACAAAGAGGCCAAGAAAAATGCATGGTGGGCTGTGAGTAAGGCAAGAGGACAGGCCTATGATGAGTTATATGAGAGACTAGAGACAAAAGAAGGTGGAAAGGACATATACAAGATAGCAAAAATCCGCGAGAGAAAGATGAGGGATTTCAATCAAGTTAAATGCATCAAAGATGAGACTGACCACATTCTACTGAAGGATGAAGATATTAAGAATAGATGGTGGGATTACTTTAATGGGCTATTCAATGATGGGAATGGGAGCACTATGGTTGAGTTGGATGACTCCTTTGATGACTCCAATAGGCGGTTCATGCGGAGGATACAAGAGTTTGAGGTTAAGCAGGCCTTAAAAAGGATGAAAGGAGGAAAGGCTCTCGGCCCTGATGATGTCCCTATTGAGGTGTGGAGATGCCTTGGGGACATGGCAATAGTATGGCTCACAAAGCTATTCAACCACATTTTTCAGTCAAACAAGATGCCTGAAGAATGGAGGAAAAGTATATTAGTACCTATCTTCAAAAATAAAGGTGATATTCAAGGTTGTACTAATTATCGAGGGATTAAGCTTATGAGTCATACTATGAAGCTTTGGGAGAGAGTGATTGAACACCGCCTAAGGAAAGTGACCAATGTCACTAAAAACCAGTTTGGTTTTATGCCTGGGAGGTCTACAATGAAGGCGATTTTCTTGCTTTGTCACCTTATGGAGAGATATAGGGAGCAGAAGAAGGACTTGCATATGGTGTTCATTGACTTTTAGAAGGCATACGACAAGATACCAAGGTCATTCATGTGGTGGGCACTAGAGAAACATAAAGTTCCAACAAAGTACATTACCCTTATCAAGGATATGTACAATAATGTTAGGACAAGTGTGCGCGTAAGTGATAATGAGACTGATGCATTTCCTATCACGGTAGGACTACATCAAGGATCAGCTTTGAGCCCATACATCTTTTCCTTGGTGATGGATGAGGTGTTGAAGGATATACAAGGGGATATCCCTTGGTGCATGCTCTTTGCCGATGATGTAGTGCTGGTAGATGAAACTAGGGATGGTGTTGATAAGAAATTAGAGTTATGGAGACAAACCTTAAAGTCCAAGGGGTTTAGATTTAGTAGGACCAAGACCGAGTATATGAGGTGTGACTTTAGTGGTGTTGCTCGTGAAGAGGGAAATGTTAGTCTACAAGGACAAGTAGTACCTAGAAGGGACTCTTTCCGATACTTAGGATCAATGTTACAAAGCAATGGCGATATTGATGAGGATGTTTGCCACAGGATCAAGGTAGGGTGGATGAAATGGTGACAAGCCTCTGGAATCCTATGTGATAGGAAGGTCCCACAAAAGCTAAAAGGGAAGTTCTATAGGATGGTGATCAGACCCGCGATGCTTTATGGGGCGGAATGTTGGCCAACTAAACGGCAACATGTCCAAAAAATGAGTGTCGCAGATATGCGCATGCTACGGTGGATGTGCAGGCACACGAGAAGAGACTGAGTAAGGAATGAGGCGATTCGTGATAAGTTAGGGGCCGCCGATTGAAGAGAAGTCAGTCCAACATCGACTTAGGTGGTTTGGACATATCTAGCGGAGGCCTCCAGAAGCACCGGTTAACAGTGAGATTTTAAGAGGTAGAGAAAATATTAGGAGGGGTAGAGGACGACAAAGGTTGACCTGGGAGGAGGCGGTAAAACGAGATTTGAGAGATTGGAATGTATCCAGAGACTTAGCTCATAATAGGACCGCATGGAAAGTAGCAATTCATGTGCTAGAACCTTAGTCTTGTTTTTTTTCTTTTTTCTTTTTTTCTTTTTTTTTTCTCTTTTTTTCTCTTTTTTTCTTTTTTGTCTTTTTCCCCTTTTTGTTTTTTCCTTTTTCTATTTTTTATTTATCTTTTTTCTTGTTCTTATATCTCTTCCTCTCTTTTACTTCATTGATATTGGGTTTCATGTTTAGCCGACCCCAACATGCTTGGGATAAAGGCTTGGTTGTTGTTGTTGTAGGTATGCATAATTAGAAAAGGTTAAATGAGGTCCCCAAGTCCAAAACTTCAAATTAAGATTTTGTAGGAGATCTGAAAACCTAATTGGAGTAGGAAATTATCCTTCATGCAAAATTTGTGGCTAAGAAGTATATTATCTAATATACAAAATTTGTTCAAATTGGAAATTCATATATAGTGTGCACTTAGAAATCTGAATATTAAAGCTAGAAATAATATATATGTTTAAAAGTGCATGTATGCTTAGAATCAACATATCTAGGGTAAGCACAACACCTAAATATGTGTATGATTTTCATATGTATGTATGTGTGGTTTGCATGAGTGGAAATGTGGACTGTGGCTTATGGAATGTTGTTTTATTTTTGCTATGTGTGTTGGCATGAGTAGAACCAGCCCCAGAGCAGGTTCTCACCTTTCAAGATCAAGACTTTCCATTCCCGGAGCAGCATGAAGAAGGCAAGTGTCCTTGACCACTTTGATCCTATACTAGGAGGTGTAGTTAGAATTTTAATTGCATTGTCAATTTGGAATATGATACCCAAGCTAGAAAGTTTCCTTAGAATTACATTATCTTGTTTCCTTGTAGCCTTGGGTTGGGAGTTACTTTATTGTGTCATTCATACTACTCATGCTTAGCCATGCTTAGAATGGGATAAATGGGATATGAGATCATCAACTTGTTACTTTACCCTTGAATGAGATATTATGAATCATGTAGCGGTAGGGATCTAGGCAAGTTGGAGGCTTTGGTTGGTGCTGCGTGCACGATACTCGGGTTTGTGTATAGTACTTGCCTGGATGCTAAGGACCGGTTCATGGAGCATGTAACCTGGCTTTACCGTGCCAACCACACGCTGAGATGGGTTAGCTTGGCAAACTAGTTAGGTGCATCCCCGGCGTAGTATGGCCGTTTGGATGGTGCGGGGAATAGGTGTCAGCTGGACTACCATATGAACCGCAAGTCTCAAGAGGGGGCCACTACAGCGGGGTTGGAGCCTCTTGTATGCTGTTAGGGGTGAAACCTCAATGGGCCCACACTCGTCGGGAATCCCTTTGTAAAGGCCTCGTAGTGATCTCCTGGCTACACACCTCGAAAGTGTGAACGTGGTTCGCGGCCACTGGCATAATGGAGGTTCTTTTAGTCCACCCGGTAACGAGGGATGAAATCACTACATGTGGGTACAGTGGTGCAAACTCTGTAGAGTCAAAACTGTCATGACAGCCGTGCTCACGGTCAAGAGCGGCTTGGACTTATTCATGATTAGAGGATGAGGAATTGGGAAGTTGGGGATGTTAAGCGGGGAGCTTAACGTTGGAAATGCTGTTATGATTACTTGATATTGATGATGGGTTGGGGGATTGGGACCATTTCACCTATGTAGTAATGTAGGTGCTTAATAAGCTAAGGTGATAGGTATTAATTGCGTAGTGCTTTAACCATGAGTTCAACCTCTCCTTGCTCTAGCCATGCATGACATAATTTTCCCACACTTGCTGAGTACCAACGGTACTCAAGCTTGCTTTTCTGTTGGTTTAAATTGCTGCTCAGGCCAAGGGAATGACGTGGTGTTCAATGACCAAGACTTCAGACCCGAAGAAGGAATCTAGGTTCACGGAGTTCCCCGGGCAACGCCTGTGATGAAGCCCACGAGACTTATTTTCCGCTGCTGTTTTATTTACATGTTATGAACATATTATCGTCCGTCGAGACGTGATACTATGTAAGACTTATTTATATTCGAATACTTGGCTTGTAATATAATGATGCTTCACTATTTGTCGTCACATGTATGAGAAAATGATCCTGGCATACATGTGATATTCACTCGGTCGTTCTTTGGAGAAACCGGGTGTGACATAAGGCTCTCTATGGCCTCAAACAAGCCTCTATGGCCTCAAACAAGCTCCCCGACCTTGGTATGAGTGCCTTAGGGACTTTCTCACTCAAAATGGCTTTAAAATAGGAAAAGCTGATTATACTTTGTTTACAAAGCATTTTGATGGTCATCTATTCATATGTTAGATTTATGTTGATGACATCATTTTTGGTTCTACTAATAAATCTTTTTGTGAAGAATTAGTAAAATTATGACAGAGCGATTCGAGATGTCAATGATGGGCGAATTGAAGTTCTTTTTGGGATTCCAAGTGAAGCAGCTGAAAGAGGGCACTTTCATTTGCCAAACTAAGTACACACATGACATCCTCAAAAAGTTCAATATGGACAAAGCCAAGCCCATCAAGACCCCCATGGCAACTAATGGACATCTCGACCTCAACGAAGACGGTCCAGATGTGTATCAAAAGGTATATCAGTCTATGATTGGTTCACTGCTTTATTTATGTGCATCTAGGCCTGATATTATGCTTAGTGTGTGTATGTGTGCAAGGTTTCAAGCTGCACCTAAAGAGTGTCATTTAATAGCTGTAAAAAGAATTTTAAGATACCTTGTGCACACACCTAACTTGGGCCTTTGATATGCTGTAACACCCCAAATTTTGATTCAAAACCCAAAACCATGTTCAGAGGGGAATTTAGAAATTTTGGGACGTGTTGCATGTTTTGCAAAAATTCAAATTCAAACTGGAATTCAAATTATACTCAAAACAGAAAAGAAATGGAAAAAGAAAAAGAGAAACGGGAAAAAAACCGGCCAGTGGGCCGAAACCCGCCAGCCGGCCCAGCTTTCCCCGCGCCAGCCCGCCCCCCGCGCGCGCCGCGCTGCCTCTCACCGACGGGTGGGACCCACATGTCATCCCTAACCCTGAGCCCCCGCGACCCCGGACTTTTCCCCCGAGCGCGCGCGATCGCAACCGACCGGAAACCGCGTCCCGCCGCCCGAATTCTGGTCCCAGAGGACTCCAACTCGATCACAACAGACCCACCGCCCTCCCCCGGCTATAAAAACCCCAGCCCCGATCGGTTTTTCCCACGCGATCGCCGATTTTTACTCCGGTGAGCACCGAGACTTCGCCGGTGAATTCTGGCCGATCTAAGCTCGGAAACTCTGATCTAACTCGCTGGTCTTGATCCACCGCCTCCGGGGAGCTTTGCAGGTGCAGAAAACTCGGAGACTTACGGTGTAAACACAGCGCCGACGAGCTTCGCCGTGGTTTTGCCTCGGACCTCGCCGCCGATCACTTTCCAGGACCCCCGAGCTCGAGAAAACCCCCGAGGTGAGATCCCTGACCTCTCCTCTACCGATCTATGCCATAAGATCACAGTTCTAGGTAGAATTCTCGCGGATCCGAAACTTTCCGGCGAGATCGCCGCTTCCCGCCGCCGTGCGCCGCCGGCAGCGCCGCCCGCGCTCGATCAGAGCGACGTGGCCGCTTGTGCGCCGTTTATTTTAAATCGCACGGTAGACTTTAAAACCCTGCGTACCGGTTCGATGTTATAATCTCAGCCGTCGGTTTAAAATCGGACGGTCCACGTCAACCCCGCATTATAAAGACTGGAGTTCTTACGTGCTACCCCCTGGGGTTCTCTGGAATTGAGAGCTAGCCCCGGAAACTTCAGATCTAGCCCCTGGAACTCCAGAAAATCATGTAAATTCATTTAAAAATTAGTTTTAGCCCCTGGACTTAATAGAAATTAGGAAAAACACCTCTGATAAGTGTAGCTAGACCCCTGGAAATTATGAAAATAATATTATAGACCCTGTAATGGGGTGAATTCATTATTTTAGCCTTGTTTAGTATGTAATTTAGGAAATTGAATATGTAACTAGTGTTTAAAAATTAAAAAGGAGGACAAACATAATTGTCAAAATTAATTAAAAACTTTCTCAGTACTTAGAAAACTTTGGAGTAAGATAAAAATATATTTTTGGGTTGAAATAAATCTGTTTCATCTATTATTCACATTTATTAGTATAGGGACACATTTTTGAGTAAAGAATAGTTATAGAAAAATAAGGAAAATAATTATGAAATGGTCTACATCAGAAGCCAAGGTCAAAATATGATTTTAAATTATTTAGGACCAGAACCCATTCTGTTTAGGTGATGTGTATTACTAATTTAATAATAAAATACACAATTATGCATAGGAATATAAATCTGAAAATATAGCAACTAGTAAATGATAAATGGAGTTTCTAAAATCCAAAGAGTTCAGTTTAGGGTTGATAGAAGTTGTAAAGGCACATATGGAGAAGAAAAATACTTTCCATACATACTTGGTAGTTTAATGTAAGGAATTTATTTAAAACTGAAACACAACACATATAATGGTGAATGAATTTCATAAATATGAATGTGTGGTTTGTATGAAGTAGAGGTGTGAACTATGTCTTATGGATTGTTGTTTTTCTTTTGCTATGTGTGATGGTATGAAGTAGAACCTGTTCAAGAACAAGTTATTCATTTCCAAGACCAGGAATACCCATTTCAAGAGCAGCAAGAAGGAGGCAAGTGTCCTTGACCACTTTGATCCTATGCTAGGATGTGTAGATAGAATTATTTGCATTGTCAAATGAAATATGAAACCCATGCTAGGAAAGTTTCCCTAGAATTGCATTACCTTGTTTCCTTGTAGCTTGGGTTGGGATTTATTTTGTCATGTCATTTATTTACATGCATTTGCTTAGCCATGTTTAGAATGGGATATTTGGGACATGAGATCATCAGTTTATTATACCATACTCTTGAATGAGCTATTGGGAGTTATGTAGAGGTAGGGATCAAGGCAAGTTGGATGTTTTGGTTGTGTGCTGGGTGCACGAGACTTGGGTTTGTGTTTAGTACTTGCCTGGATCCTAAGGACCGGTTCATGGAGCATGTAACCCGGCTTTACAGTGCCAACCACATGCTGAGATGGGGCAGCTTGGCCAATTAATTAGGTGTATCCCCGGCGTAGTATGGGTGTGTTGGATGGTGCGGGGAGTAGGTGTCAGCTGGACTACCATATGAACCGCAAGGCTCAAGAGGGGGCCACTGCAGCGGGGTTGGAGCCTCTTGTATGCTGTTAGGGGTGAAACCTCAGTGGGCCCACGCTCGTCGGGAATCCCTTTGTAAAGGCTTCGTAGTGATCTCCTGGCCGCACACCTGGGAAGTGTGAATGTGGATCGTAGCCACTGGCATAATGGAGGTTCTTTTAGTCCACCCGGCAACGGGGGATGAAATCACTACTTGTGGGTACAGTGGTACAAACTCTGCAGAGTCAAAACTGTCTTGACAGCCGTGCTCACGGTTAAGAGCGGCCTGGACTTATTCATGATTAGAGGATTGATGGTTTTGGAAGTTAAGCGGGGAGCTTAACATTGGAAATGATGATTATGGTTATTGGATTATGATGATGGGATGGGAGATTGGAACCATTTCACCTGTGTAGTAATGTAGGTGCTTAATAAGCTAAGGTGATAGGTATTAATTGCGTAGTGCTTTAACCATGAGTTTAACCTCTCCTTGTTCTAGCCATGCATGATATAATTTTCCCACACTTGCTGAGTACCATTGGTACTCAACCTTGCATATTTGTTGGTTTATATTGCTGCTCAGGTCAAGATAATGAGGTGGTGTATAATGACCAAGATTTTGGACCCGAGGAAGGATTTTAGTTTCATGAAGACCCCCGGGCGACGCCTGTGATGGAGCCCCAAAAAAAATAATATTCCGCTGCTAGTTTATTTACTTGTGATGAAGCATTAGTGTCCATTGAGACATTTGCGATGTAAGACTTATTTATATTCGACACCTGGCTTGTAATAAATGATGCTTCACTATTTGTCATCACATGTATGAGAAAATGATCCTGGCATACATGTGATATTCACTTGGTTGTTTCTTCGGAAAAACCGGGTGTGACAGAGGTGGTATCAGAGCCAAGGTTGCCCGTAGGAACGTGGACCTAGGTAGAAATGGACGTATTTAAGGGCCCTATTTTCTTAAAAACTATTTTCCAAGGTGTGGGTGGAAAAGTGTTATTAAAGGAGTCATTTTCTTCATCTTACCCCAACTTTCATTCAAAACAGGATTTTTGTTTGAGAATTTATCTAACCTAATTTTAAATTCTTTTTTTAGATGGTTCGCATGATTCGCACCGCTCGTAAGTTTACAGGAGGGAGAGTTCCCGTAGTTGCCCTTGCCGAAAGAGAGGAGAGTCGTCCCGTGACGTACCTTTCCTACGGATTGGCAGTTGGAGATTTGTTGCGCCGTCTTCGACGTATGCTCGAAGCCGCCGGCAATACGGGCAAGCTAATTATCCACTATAACTCCACCAGGACCATCCGTGAGAAGAGGGAAGAATGGAGTTCGGAGATGAGGATTATACACGAGAATCAGCTGCTTAAGATTCACCACTCTCCAGCTTGTCGAGCAACACAAGTTGACGCGGAGAGAGATGTCACCTGGGAGGCCATCACCTGCCAGAGTCACATCTATCGTCGCCACTTGGACAAAACTGAGTACATGTATGTCCTCCAACGTGAGAGTGGTACCACGGAATACAAGTATCCACCGGTGCAGCAAGGGACTTCCCATGAGCACATGGACTTGTGCTTAGAGGATGCTGCTATGCTCAACACTCGACTGCAGGAGTGTCAACAAGAGCTTCAGGATGTCCGAGACACCCTGAAGGAAACGGAGGCGTTGCTGCGAGCTTGTTTAAAGGCGAGAGAAAGAGGAGGTGGGAATGAACTGTGTGTCACCGTGAGTGATCCATGGACTCCTGACTCCCCGGATCGCCGAGCAATCAGGCGTCGTCGCACTTCTCCACCAGCAGCCTCCCCACCCAAAGCAGAGTCAGAAGGTAGCCGAAATGAGGAGGAAGATCCCGAGGAGCCAGCTCAAGAGGACGAGTAGTGTAGAGTCTTTCCCCTAGCTAACAAGAGGTCGAGTAGTTGAGTCGTTATGTAGTTAATGGTGTGATAATGCTTGGTGTGCGACGTGAGTTGTGGAAGCCATGAGCAATTGTCCACAGCCTCGTCTTCAGATTGTTTTGCTTTGGTGTGTGAACCCATAGGAAATAATAGTGCATTTATTTGGTGTGAGATATAAACCCTCGTAAAATTTTAACAAAGCCTCAACACCTTAAAGTACCAACAAATGAAAGTAGTAAGATGATACTAAATGATAATTAACATTTGATGATTCTGCCAGATGGCCGGAAGAGGAAAAGGACGTGCTGCCAACCCCGCCAACAACAATGATGAGGCGTGCAACCCTCATCTTTCTGGAGGCCAGGACAGGGGTGGTCGCCGTGAGGAAGCTGATCCTCTCCACCAAATGCTGGAGAATCAAAATCAGCTTATCCAGAACTTGACTCAAGTGGTGGCCAACTTGTATCAAGTTCCACCTGCACAAGCTGCACCACGCCAACCAAGGTTGAGTGAGTTTCTAGGAACTCAACCTCCAAAGTTTGCAAGTGCTGCTGAACCTCTGGAGGCAGATGATTGGCTGAAGACCATTGAAAGTAAGATGAGGATAATACAATGCCAAGGGTATGAGAGGGTGCTGTTTGCCTCTCATCAATTGCAAGGACCTGCTGCTGATTGGTGGACCGCCTACGTGGCTGCCCATCATGACCCTGAGAACATCACTTGGGAAGAGTTCAAGCGTAGCTTCCGCAACCATTACATCCCAAGAGGTGAACTCAAAAACAAGAGGAAAGAGATTCTGGGACTGCAGCAGGGAAACATGACTGTGAGAGAGTACCTCACTAAATTTACTCAACTATCCCGTTATGCTCCACGAGACATAGAGACTGATGAGCAGAAAACAAGATTGTTTCGTGGAAGGACTTACCGCAGAGATGCAGTGTGCAATGTCCTCCAATGAGTATGAAAGCTTCCAAAAGATGGTGGACAGAGCATTTGTGGTAGAAAGGAAGCTAAAGGCCCTGGAAAATGAGAATAAGAGGAAGGCCGGGTGGTCACATCAAGCCTCAGGGAGCAACACCCGCCCACGTATGATGCAGCAATCCACGGGGCAGATGAGTCGTGCTGCGGTACCCTATTCAGCACCAAGAGGGTACAACCCAAACTACAGGCCACCCGCAGCACCAGCACAGCCGCCACGTCAGTTTGTGCAGCAGCCTCGCCCCGCATATCCACCTCGACCAGCAGTGCAAGGACCCCCAAACCAACCCCAAGACAACAAAGGCCAAGCATCTAGGATTGGGGTGCAATGTTTCAGCTGTGGTGAAGTGGGGCACTACGCCCATAAATGCCCAAAGAAGAAGCCTGCGCCGCCACAACAGCAGAATGTAGTGAGAGGACGGGTGAACCACGTCACTATGGAGGAAGCACAAGAGGCACCCAACGTGGTAGTTGGTAAGTTTCCTGCCAATTTACACCTTGCAACTCTGCTGTTTGATTCTGGTGCTACCCACTCGTTCATTGCTCAAGGGTTTGTTAAGAAGCATGACCTAGCAACCACACAAATGAACCATATGCTAGCGGTAAACTCTCCAGGTGGAGAAATAAGGACAAGACAAGTGTGTCCCAAAGTGAGCCTAGACATTAATGGGGTAGTATTTACGGCTAACCTCATAGTGATAGATTCACAAGGGATAGATATTATTTTGGGTATGGATTGGTTGACCAAACATAAAGGAATCATCCATTGTTCGACCAGAACGGTGGAACTAACTCACCCCAGTGGTACCAGAGTAAAGTTCATAACAATACACGAGCCTAGGAGGGACATTAAATTAAATCAAGTGGAGGTGAAAGTTGAGGAAATCAGGACTATCAGGGAATATCCAGATGTTTTTCCGGAGGAATTGCCAGGTATGCCTCCCGACCGTGACGTGGAGTTCGCAATTGAGCTAGTACCGGGAACAGCCCCGATATACAAGAGACCTTATCGAATGGACTCCAAGCAGCTAGAAGAGCTCAAGGATCATTTGAGAGAATTGACGGAGAAGGGGTATATTCGCCCTAGTTCCTCACCATGGGGAGCTCCGATGATATTTGTGCCCAAGAAAGACGGAACCCAAAGGTTATGCGTGGATTACCGTGCCTTGAATGAGGTAACCATCAAAAACAAGTACCCATTACCCCGCATTGAAGACTTGTTTGATCAGTTGAGGGGAGCTTGTGTGTTCTTGAAAATTGATCTCAGGTCGGGGTACCACCAACTCAAGATAAGGCAATCTGATATTCCCAAGACAGCTTTCGTATCTCGGTACGGACTGTATGAATACACTGTCATGCCTTTCGGGCTAACCAATGCCCCGGCATATTTCATGTACCTCATGAACAAGGTATTCATGAAATATCTGGACAAATTTGTGGTGGTTTTCATAGATGATATTCTCGTCTTCTCCAAAGATGAAGAAGAACATGAGAAACATCTAAGGTTGGTGTTACAGAGGCTGAGAGAACACCAACTATATGCCAAGTTGAGCAAGTGTGAGTTTTGGCTGAAGAGAGTTCCCTTTTTAGGACATATAATCTCGGAGGGAGGAATCTCCGTAGATCCCGCCAAAATTGAAGATATCCAGAAGTGGAAAACCCCTAAAAATGTCGGGGAAGTTCGAAGCTTTTTGGGATTGGCTGGATACTATCGACGGTTTATTGAGGGATTCTCCAAGATCTCGAGACCTCTCACCAAACTGTTGGAGAAGGGAATCACATTCACCTGGACGCCACAGTGCGAGACAAGCTTTCAGGAGCTAAAGAAGAGATTGACAACAGCCCCAGTGCTGGTTATGCCAGATATGCAGAAGAATTTCACAGTGTACTGCGATGCCTCTGGAAATGGGTTGGGATGTGTTCTCATGCAAGAAGGACATGTCGTGGCATATGCGTCCCGGCAGCTTCGGAAGCACGAGAAGAACTATCCTACACATGACCTAGAACTAGCTGCAGTGGTACACGCGTTGAAAATTTGGCGGCACTATTTGATGGGGAAGAGGACAGAGATATATACGGATCATAAGAGTTTGAAGTACATATTCACACAGCCAGATCTCAACCTCAGACAAAGGAGATGGTTAGAGCTAATCAATGACTTTGATATAGGCATCAACTATCATCCTGGGAAAGCAAACGTCGTGGCCGATGCTTTGAGTCGGAAAGTGCAGGTCAATAAGTTGAGCTTGAAGGACATGCCCGCAGAATTGAAGGACGAGGTTATAAGGCTCAATCTATGTCTAGTAAATAGTGGTGAAGCCATCGCCATGGAAGTGGACTCCACACTCGAGCGAGACATACGCGAGGGCCAAAAGAATGATGAGAAGATACAAGAGATCAGACAGCTTATCAAGGAAAATAAAGCTCCTGGTTTTAGAGAGGATGAACAAGGAACGGTGTGGCACGGGAAAAGGATCTGTGTGCCAGAAGTAAAAGAGATCCGTGAATTAATTTTGAAGGAGGCTCACGATTCCGACTATTCCATTCATCCTGGGAGTACGAAGATGTACCAGGACCTCAAAAGCAGGTATTGGTGGTATGGCATGAAGCGAGATGTCGCGGAACATGTTGCCCTATGTGACACATGTCAGTTGGTGAAAGCCGAACATCAACGACCCGCGGGATTATTGCAACCACTCAAAGTACCTGAATGGAAGTGGGAAGAAATCAGCATGGATTTTGTCGTGGGATTGCCTAGGACCCAATCCGGGTATGATTCAATATGGGTCATTATTGATCGGCTAACCAAGGTAGCTCATTTCATCCCTGTGAAAGAAAGCTACAGTGGATCCAAATTGGCAGAATTGTACATGTCAAGGATTGTGTGTTACCATGGAGTGCCAAAGAAGATAGTGTCGGACCGAGGGACACAGTTCACCTCGAGGTTTTGGCAGAAGTTGCATGAAACCATGGGAACCCATCTGAATTTCAGCTCTGCCTATCATCCCCAAACTGACGGGCAGACGGAGAGAACCAATCAGATCCTTGAAGATATGTTAAGGGCATGTGCACTCAAAAACAATAGGAGTTGGGACAAGAACTTACTGTATGCGGAGTTTTCCTATAACAACAGTTATCAAGCTAGTATGAAGATGTCACCGTTTGAAGCTTTGTATGGAAGGAAGTGCAGAACTCCTCTATTTTGGAACCAAACAGGAGAAAGTAAAGTGTTTGGTCCAGAAGTGCTACAAGAAGCCGAGGCGAAGGTGAGGGAGATTCGCAACAACTTGAGGATAGCACAAACACGCCAGAAGAGTTATGCTGATGTACGAAGAAGAGAACTCGTTTTCAACGTGGGAGACTATGTTTATCTCAAGGTGTCCCCTATCAGAGGACTTCGTCGGTTCAAGGTGAAAGGGAAGTTGTCACCTCGATACATCGGACCCTTTCAAGTTTTGGAAAGAAAAGGCGAAGTGGCGTACCAACTAGAGTTACCGGTTCATCTATCGGATGTACACGATGTATTCCATGTGTCACAACTCAAGAAATGCCTGAGGACGCCTGAGGAGGGGTTACCCATGAATGAAGTGGATGTAGCTGAAGATTTGTCTTATGCCGAGCAACCATACAAGATTTTGGAGACAATGGAACGCCTCACCAGAAACAAGAGAATCCGGATGTGCAAGGTGCAGTGGAAGCATCACTCAGAAGAGGAAGCCACCTGGGAACGGGAAGATGAGCTCAAGGCACAGTTTCCGGAATTGTTTTCTTAGAAACACCAATCTCGAGGACGAGATTTCTTTTAAGGGGGGTAGAGCTGTAACACCCCAAATTTTGATTCAAAACCCAAAACCATGTTCAGAGGGGAATTTAGAAATTTTTGGACGTGTTGCATGTTTTGCAAAAATTCAAATTCAAACTGGAATTCAAATTATACTCAAAACAGAAAAGAAATGGAAAAAGAAAAAGAGAAACGGGAAAAAAACCGGCCAGTGGGCCGAAACCTGCCAGCCGGCCCAGCTTTCCCCGCGCCAGCCCGCCCCCGCGCGCGCCGCGCTGCCTCTCACCGACGGGTGGGACCCACATGTCATCCCTAACCCTGAGCCCCCGCGACCCCGGACTTTTCCCCCGAGCGCCCGCGATCGCAACCGACCGGAAACCGCGTCCCGCCGCCCGAATTCTGGTCCCAGAGGACTCTAACTCGATCACAACAGACCCACCGCCCTCCCCCGGCTATAAAAACCCCAGCCCCGATCGGTTTTTCCCACGCGATCGCCGATTTTTACTCCGGTGAGCACCGAGACTTCGCCGGTGAATTCTGGCCGATCTAAGCTCGGAAACTCTGATCTAACTCGCTGGTCTTGATCCACCGCCTCCGGGGAGCTTTGCAGGTGCAGAAAACTCGGAGACTTACGGTGTAAACACAACGCCGACGAGCTTCGCCGTGGTTTTGCCTCGGACCTCGCCGCCGATCACTTTCCAGGACCCCCGAGCTCGAGAAAACCCCCGAGGTGAGATCCCTGACCTCTCCTCTACCGATCTATGCCATAAGATCACAGTTCTAGGTAGAATTCTCGCGGATCCGAAACTTTCCGGCGAGATCGCCGCTTCCCGCCGCCGTGCGCCGCCGGCAGCGCCGCCCGCGCTCGATCAGAGCGACGTGGCCGCTTGTGCGCCGTTTATTTTAAATCGCACGGTAGACTTTAAAACCCTGCGTACCGGTTCGATGTTATAATCTCAGCCATCGGTTTAAAATTGGACGGTCCACGTCAACCCCACATTATAAAGACTGGAGTTCTTACGTGCTACCCCCTGGGGTTCTCTGGAATTGAGAGCTAGCCCCGGAAACTTCAGATCTAGCCCCTGGAACTCCAGAAAATCATGTAAATTCATTTAAAAATCAGATTTAGCCCCTGGACTTAATAGAAATTAGGAAAAACACCTCTGATAAGTGTAGCTAGACCCCTGGAAATTATGAAAATAATATTATAGACCCTGTAATGGGGTGAATTCATTATTTTAGCCTTGTTTAGTATGTAATTTAGGAAATTGAATATGTAACTAGTGTTTAAAAATTAAAAAGGAGGACAAACATAATTGTCAAAATTAATTAAAAACTTTCTCAGTACTTAGAAAACTTTGGAGTAAGATAAAAATATATTTTTGGGTTGAAATAAATCTGTTTCATCTATTATTCACATTTATTAGTATAGGGACACATTTTTAAGTAAAGAATAGTTATAGAAAAATAAGGAAAATAATTATGAAATGGTCTACATCAGAAGCCAAGGTCAAAATATGATTTTAAATTATTTAGGACCAGAACCTATTCTGTTTAGGTGATGTGTATTACTAATTTAATAATAAAATACACAATTATGCATAGGAATATAAATCTGAAAATATAGCAACTAGTAAATGATAAATGGAGTTTCTAAAATCCAAAGAGTTCAGTTTAGGGTTGATAGAAGTTGTAAAGGCACATATGGAGAAGAAAAATACTTTCCATACATACTTGGTAGTTTAATGTAAGGAATTTATTTAAAACTGAAACACAACACATATAATGGTGAATGAATTTCATAAATATGAATGTATGGTTTGTATGAAGTAGAGGTGTGAACTATGTCTTATGGATTGTTGTTTTTCTTTTGCTATGTGTGATGGTATGAAGTAGAACCTGTTCAAGAACAAGTTATTCATTTCCAAGACCAGGAATACCCATTTCAAGAGCAGCAAGAAGGAGGCAAGTGTCCTTGACCACTTTGATCCTATGCTAGGATGTGTAGATAGAATTATTTGCATTGTCAAATGAAATATGAAACCCATGCTAGGAAAGTTTCCCTAGAATTGCATTACCTTGTTTCCTTGTAGCTTGGGTTGGGATTTATTTTGTCATGTCATTTATTTACATGCATTTGCTTAGCCATGTTTAGAATGGGATATTTGGGACATGAGATCATCAGTTTATTATACCATACTCTTGAATGAGCTATTGGGAGTTATGTAGAGGTAGGGATCAAGGCAAGTTGGATGTTTTGGTTGTGTGCTGGGTGCACGAGACTTGGGTTTGTGTTTAGTACTTGCCTGGATCCTAAGGACCGGTTCATGGAGCATGTAACCTGGCTTTACAGTGCCAACCACATGCTGAGATGGGGCAGCTTGGCCAATTAATTAGGTGTATCCCCGGCGTAGTATGGGTGTGTTGGATGGTGCGGGGAGTAGGTGTCAGCTGGACTACCATATGAACCGCAAGGCTCAAGAGGGGGCCACTGCAGCGGGGTTGGAGCCTCTTGTATGCTGTTAGGGGTGAAACCTCAGTGGGCCCATGCTCGTCGGGAATCCCTTTGTAAAGGCTTCGTAGTGATCTCCTGGCCGCACACCTGGGAAGTGTGAATGTGGATCGTAGCCACTGGCATAATGGAGGTTCTTTTAGTCCACCCGGCAACGGGGGATGAAATCACTACTTGTGGGTACAGTGGTACAAACTCTGCAGAGTCAAAACTATCTTGAGAGCCGTGCTCACGGTTAAGAGCGGCCTGGACTTATTCATGATTAGAGGATTGATGGTTTTGGAAGTTAAGCGGGGAGCTTAACATTGGAAATGATGATTATGGTTATTGGATTATGATGATGGGATGGGAGATTGGAACCATTTCACCTGTGTAGTAATGTAGGTGCTTAATAAGCTAAGGTGATAGGTATTAATTGCGTAGTGCTTTAAGCATGAGTTCAACCTCTCCTTGTTCTAGCCATGCATGATATAATTTTCCCACACTTGCTGAGTACCATTGGTACTCAACCTTGCATATTTGTTGGTTTATATTGCTGCTCAGGTCAAGATAATGAGGTGGTGTATAATGACCAAGATTTTGGACCCGAGGAAGGATTTTAGGTTCATGAAGACCCCCGGGCAACGCCTGTGATGGAGCCCCAAAAAAAATAATATTCCGCTGCTAGTTTATTTACTTGTGATGAAGCATTAGTGTCCATTGAGACATTTGCGATGTAAGACTTATTTATATTCGACACCTGGCTTGTAATAAATGATGCTTCACTATTTGTCATCACATGTATGAGAAAATGATCCTGGCATACATGTGATATTCACTTGGTTGTTTCTTCGGAAAAACCGGGTGTGACATATGCTAAAGGATCCAAGTTTAACCTTATAGGGTATTCCGAGATGCCGACTATGCAGACTGAAAAGTCGATAGGAAAAGCACCTCAGGAACGTGCCAATTTCTTTGCAGATCCTTAGTTTCATGGTCCTCAAAGAAACAAAATTCCATTGCTCTTTCTATAGCCGAAGCGGAGTATGTTGCAGCCGGTAGTTGTTGCGCACAGCTACTTTCGATGCGACAAACTCTAAGTGATTATGGTTATAATTTGAATCATATTCCACTCCTATGTGATAATGAAAGTGCCATAAAAATTGCACATAATCTAGTAGAGCACTCAAGAACCAAGCATATAGACATACATCATCATTTTCTAAGAGATCATTCATTAAAAAGTGACATAGTAATCTCACATGTTAGAACTGAAAAACAACTAGCGGACATATTCACCAAGCCCCTAGATAAAAAGAGATTTTGCGAGCTTAGAAATAATTAAATATACTTGATGCTCGAAATGTGGCTTGAAACATTGCACCTGATTGATTCTTCAAAGTTTGCTTACTTTTGCTAAAATTCTGTCACACCCGGTTTCTCAAAAGAACGACCGAGTGAATATCACATGTATGCCAGGATCATTTTCTCATACATGTGACGACAAATAGTGAAACATCAATATATTACAAGCCAAGTATTCAAAATACAAATAAGTCTTACATAGCATAACATCTTGATGGACGATAATATGTTCATAACATGTAAATAAAACAACAGCGGAAAATAAGTCTTGTGGGCTTCATCACAGGCGTTGCCCGGGGGACTCTGTGAACCTAGAATCCTTCTTCGGGTCCGAAGTCTTGGTCATTGAACACCACGTCATTCCCTTGGCCTGAGCAGCAATTTAAACCAACAGAAAAGTAAGCTTGAGTACCGTTGGTACTCAGCAAGTGTGAGAATGTTATGTCATGCATGGCTAGAACAAGGAAAGTCTGAACTCATGGTTAAGCACTACACAACCAATGCCTATCACCTTAGCTTATTAAGCACCTACATTACTACATAGGTGAAATGGTCCCAATTCCCCTAAACCATCATCAATATCAAGTAACCATAACATCATTTCCAATGTTAAGCTCCCCGCTTAACATCCTCAACTTCCCAATTCATCATCCTCTAATCATGAATAAGTCCAAGCCGCTCTTGACCGTGAGCACGGCAGTCATGACAGTTTTGACTCTGTAGAGTTTGCACCACTGTACCCACATGTAGTGATTTCATCCCCCGTTGCCGGGTGGACTAAAAGAACCTCCATTATGCCAGTGGCCGCGAACCACGTTCACACTTCCGAGGTGTGTAGCCAGGAGATCACTACGAGGCCTTTACAAAGGAATTTCCGATGAGCGTGGGCCCACTGGGGTTTCACCCCTAACAGCATACAAGAGGCTCCAACCCCGCTGCAGTGGCCCCCTCTTGAGCCTTGCGGTTCATATGGTAGTCCAGCTGACACCTACTCCCCGCACCATCCAAACACCCATGCTACGTCGGAGATTCGCCTAATTAATTTGCCAAGCTGCCCCATCTCAGCATGTGGTTGGCACGGTAAAGCCAGGTTACATGCTCCATGAACTCGTCCTTAGGATCCAGGCAAGTACTATACACACACCCGAGTCTCGTGCACGCAGCACCAACCAAAGCATCCAACTTGACTAGATCTCTACCTCTACAAAATTCATAATATTTCATTTAAGGGTAAAGTAAACAAATTGATGATCTCATATCCCATTTATCCCATTCTAAGCATGGCTAAGCATGAGTAGTGTAAGTGAATGACATAATAACATAACTCCCAACCCAAGGCTACAAGGAAACAAGATAATGCAATTCTAGGAAAACTTTCTAGCTTGGGTGTCATATTCCAAATTGACAATGCAATTAAATTCTAACTACACATCCTAGTATAGGATCAAAGTGGTCAAGGACACTTGCCTTCTTCCTGCTGCTCTGGGAATGGAAAGTATTGATCTTGAAAGGTGAGAACCTGCTCTGGGGCTGGTTCTACTCATGCCAATACACTTAGCAAAAAGAAAACAACATTCCATAAGCCATAGTCCACATTTCCACTCATGCAAACCACACATACATACATATGAAAGTCATACACCTATTGAAGTGTTGTGTTTACCCTAGATATGTTGATTCTAAGCACATATGCACCTTTAAACATATATATTATCTCTAGCTTTAACATTTATACTTCTAGGTGCACAATATATGAATCTCCAATTTGAACAAATTTTCTATATTGGGTAACACACTTCTTAGCCACAAAATTTGCATAAAAGATAATTTCCTACTCCAAATAGGTTCTCAGATCTTCTACAAAATCTCAATTTGAAGTTTTGGATTTTGGGGGCCTCATTTAACATTTTCTAATTATGCATACCTATTTTCCTATATTTTCAGATTTACTTTCCATACCTAAAAGTGAACTTTAATATTAAAATAGCAAGACATATCACCTAAACAGAATATGTTCTGATCTAAAATGTCCAATAAAATATCTTTTGACTTCCTCTCTGATGGGGATCAATTTAAATTTATTTTTACCCATTTTCAGAATTACTTTCTAGCCTAAAAATGAATTTCCAGCCATAAAACAGCAACCTAAATTCACACAAAAATTTCTACTGTTCCAATTACCTAAACAGAACCTTTATGAATTTTTCCCTATCCCTTTTTGGTGACTTAGATTCATTTTCCCACATTTAAATTTGTTTTATGCCTAAAGGGTGTATTTCAGGGATAAATCACAAAACAGCAACCTTGTTTATTTTAAAAGTTTATTTCCCTTCTAAATTCAGACTTCAGATTGATCTACAAATCTCCAACAGAGGTAGAACAATTAAACTAAACCTATACCTAGGTTTGAATTTAAATCCTATTCACATATTCAATTTCCTGAAATTAATAACCCTCAGGAGCTGATGTGCAAATCAACACTACTGTGGGGCCCCATTTCTCGTTTTCTAAATTTTCAGGGATCTAAGTGTGTAAAACAGGGAGGTCTTCCTAATTCTTACTAAGTCCAGGGGTTAAAACTGATTTTTAAATGAATTTACATGAATTGCTGAGGTTCCAGGGGCTAGATCTGAAGTTTCTGGGGCTAGATCCGATTTCCTTAGAACCCCGGGGGGTAGCTCGTAAGTTTCTCGGGGTTTAATATGCGGGGCTGATGTGGGCCGTTGGATTTGAAACAGAGGGCTGAGATTAGATCGCGAAGCAGTACGAGTTAAATCTATTCGGGACCGCACGATTTAAAACGGACGGGCCACAGGGGGCCACGTCGCCCTGGCCGGAGCCAGCCCGCGCGCGTGGCGGCGGGGGGCGACGATCTCGCCAGCGCAGCCTCGGTTTTTACCGCTATGCGTTAGAACTCGCATTTGCACGGATCAGCTGCGGTGGGGTAGGGGAAGCTCACCTAGGGGTTTTCCTGCACTCGGAGGCCCTAGACGTCGGTCGGCGGCGTCGAAGTCGGGCAATGGCACTCGACTCTCGTCGGAGCGACTGTTGGAGCGCAAGACACGTCGTTTCCTTCACCTGCAGGACCCCCCGGCGGCGGTGGGGCATGCCACGCGTGTTATATCGGAAAGACCGGACGGGGATCGGAAGAAAATGGCCGAGGATGCCTCGGTTCTCACCGGAGCCGAAAACGCAGCGGTTTGGGGAAACCGACACGGTTTTCTTGAGTTTAAAGGCACGAGGAGAGTTGGCGGGGTCGGTGTAGATGGTGTAGCACCGCTTGGCCGAAGATCTTGGCTCGTGGCGCGGAATTCGGACGAGGCAGCGGCGATCGGCGCGGGAGGATCGGTGGCGGTTGGGGGAAGAAGCGGGGGGGGGGGGGGGGGGGGAGGGATGGCATGCGGGCCCCGCACGGCAAAGGGAGGGGGAGGGGGAAAACATCCGCGGGTTGCTAGGCCATCTGAGGTGGGTTTCGGCCCATTGGCCGTTTTTCTTTTTCTTTTTCCTTTTTCCTTTCTGTTTTGATTCAAATTTGAATTCCACTTTGAGTTTGAATTTTTCTCCACATGCATTACGTCAAAAAAATTTAAATTCACATTTTTAACACATTTTGGGGTGTTACAACTCTACCCCCCTTAAAAGAAATCTCATCCTCGAGATTGGTGGCTCTAGGAAAACATTTCCGGAAACTGTGCCTTGAGTTCGTCTTCTCGCTCCCATGTGGCTTCTGCTTCCGAGTGGTGCTTCCACTGCACTTTGCACATTCGGATTCTTTTATTCCTTGTGATGCATTCCATTGTCTCCAGGATCTTGACCGGCTGCTCGGCATATGAAAGATCCTCTCGTACATCCTCCTCATTCATGGGTAACATCTCTTCGGGTGTTCTTAAGCATTGCTTGAGTTGTGACACATGGAATACATCGTGCACATCTAATAGGCGAGCCGGTAGTTCTAACTGATATGCCACTTCGCCTTTCCTCTCCAAAATCTTGAAGGGTCCGATGTATCAAGGTGATAACTTCCATTTCACCTTGAACCGACGAAGCCCTCGGATAGGAGACACCTTGAGATAGACATAGTCCCCCATGTTGAAAATGAGCTCTCTTCTCCGTACATCGGCATAGCTCTTTTGTCGGGTCTGGGCTATCCTCAAGTTGTTGCGGATTTCCCTCACTTTCGCCTCGGCTTCTTGTAGTACCTCGAGCCCAAACACTTTGCTTTCCCCAGTTTGGTTCCAAAATAATGGAGTTCTGCACTTCCTCCCATACAACGCCTCAAAGGGTGACATCTTCATACTAGCCTGATAACTGTTGTTGTAGGAGAACTCCGCATACGGTAAGTTCTTATCCCAACTCCTATTGTTCTTGAGTGCACAAGCTCTCAGCATATCCTCAAGGATTTGATTGGTCCTTTCGGTCTGCCCGTCAGTCTGTGGGTGATAGGCGGAATTAAAATTCAGATGAGTTCCCATGGTTTCATGTAACTTCTGCCAGAACCTTGAGGTGAATTGTTTCCCTCGATCTGACACTATCTTCTTTGGCACTCCATGAAAACACACGATTCATGACATGTACAATTCTGCCAATTTAGATCTGATGTAGCTTTCTTTCACGGGGATGAAATGAGGTACCTTAGTCAGCCTGTCGATGATGACCCATATCGAATCATATCCCGACTGGGTCCTAGGTAGTCCCACTATGAAGTCCATACCTATTTCTTCCCATTTCGATTCAGGCACTTTAAGTGGTTGCAACAGTTCCGCGGGTCGTTGATGTTTTGCTTTCACCAACTGACATGTGTCACATAGGGCAACATGTTCCGCGACATCTCGCTTCATGCCATACCACCAATATCTGCTCTTTAGGTCATGATACATCTTCGTACTCCCAGGATGAATGGAATAGTCAGAATCATGAGCCTCCTTCAAAATCAGTTCAGGTATCTCCTTCACCTCAGGCACACAGATTCTTTTCCCATGCCACACCGTACCTTGTTCATCCTCTCTGAACTCGGGAGCTTTATTCTCTTTGATAAGTTCTCTTATTTCTTGTATCTTCTCATCATTCTTCTGACCGTTGCGTATGTCTTGCTCCAATGTGGAGTCCACCTCCATGGCGATGGTCTCACCACTATTCACCAGACATAGATTGAGTTTTGCAATCTCCTCCTTTAACTCCGTAGGCGTGTCACTTAAGCTCAACATGTTGACATGCACCTTCCGGCTTAAAGCATCAGCCACGGCGTTCGCTTTCCCAGGATGATAGTTGATGCCCACATCAAAGTCGTTGATTAGTTCCAACCATCTTCTTTGTCTGAGGTTGAGGTCTGGCTGTGTGAAAATGTACTTTAAGCTCTTATAATTTGTATATATCTCTGTCCTATTTCCCATCAAGTAATGCCTCCAAAGCTTCAGTGCGTGGACCACTGCGGCTAGCTCTAGGTCATGCGTGGGATAATTCTTCTCGTGTTTTCAGAGCTGCCGGGATGCATAGGCAATGACATGCCCCTCTTGCATGAGAACACATCCCAACCCATGTCCAGAAGCATCGCAATACACCGAAAAATTCTTCTGCGTGTCTGGCATAACTACCACTGGGGCTTTTGTCAATCTTTTCTTCAGCTCTTGGAAACTTGTTTCACACTCCGGTGTCCACGTGAATGTGATTCCCTTCTCTAACAATTTGGTGAGGGGTCTCGAGATCTTGGAGAAGCCCTCAATGAACCGTCGATAATACCCAGCCAATCCTAAGAAGCTTCGAATTTCCCCAACATTTTCAGGGGTCTTCCACTTCTGCACATCCTCGATCTTGGCGGGATCTACGGAGATTCCTCCCTCCGAGATTATGTGTCCTAAGAAGGGAACTCTCTTCAGCCAAAATTCACACTTGCTCAACTTGGCATATAGTTGGTGTTCTATCAACTTTTGCAACACCAGTCTTAAATGCCCCTCATGTTCCTCTTCATCTTTGGAGAAGATGAGAATGTCATCAATTAAAACCACCACAAATTTGTCCAAACACTCCATGAATACCTTGTTCATGAGATACATGAAGTACGCCAAGGCATTAGTTAGCCCGAACGGCATGATGGTGTACTCATACAACCCGTACTGAGATACGAAAGCCGTCTTGGGAATGTCGGTTGATCTTATCTTCAATTGGTGATATCCCGACCTGAGATCAATTTTTGAGAATACACAAGCTCCCCTCAACTAATCAAATAGGTCTTCAATGCGGGGTAATGGGTATTTGTTCTTGATGGTCACCTCATTCAACACCCGGTAGTCTACGCATAGCCTTTGGGTTCTGTCCTTCATGGGCACAAATATTACTGGAGCTCCCCATGGCGAGGAACTAGGGCGAATATACCCTTTCTCCGTAAATTCCCAGATATGTTCTTTGAGCTCTTCTAGTTGTTTAGGATCCATCCGGTAAGGCCTCTTGTATATCAGGGCGGTTCCAGGCATTAGTTCAATCGCGAACTCCACTTCACGATCTGGGGGCATACCTGGCAACTCCTCAGGAAAAACGTCCGGATATTCTTTGATAACCCTTATCTCTTCCCCTTCCACTTGATTGAGCTTAATGTCCCTCTTGGGTTCTTGTATAGCTATGAACTTCACTTTGGTGCCACTAGTGTGAGTTAGTTCCACCGTTCTAGTCGAACAATGGATGACACCTTTATGTTTGGTCAACCAATCCATACCCAAAATAATATCTATCCCTTGTGAGTTTATCACTATGAGGTTTGCAGAAAACACTACCCCATTAATGTCTAGATTCACTTTGGGACACACTTGTCTTGTCCTTATTTCTTCCCCTGGAGAGTTCACTGCTAGTATATGATTCATTTGTGTTGTTACTAAATCATGCTTCTTAACAAATCCTTGAGCAATGAACGAGTGGGTAGCACCAGAATCGAACAATATGGTTGTAATGTGTAAATTTGCAGGGAACTTACCAATCACTACATCCGGTGCCTCTTGTGCTTTCTCCATGGTCACGTGGTTCACCCGTCCTCGCATCACATTCTGTTGCTGTGGCTGCATAGGCTTCTTCCTTGGGCACTTATGAGCGTAGTGCCCCACTTCGCCATAGTTAAAGCATTGCACCCCAACTTTAGGTGCCTGGCCTTTGTTATCTTGGGGTTGGTTCTGTGGCCCTTGTCCTATGGGTCAAGGTTGATAAGTGGGGCGTGCCTGCTGCACAAACTGACGTTGCGGCTGTACTGGTGCTGACAGAGGCCTGAAGTTCGGGTTGTATCCTCTAGGTGTTGAGTAGGGTACCACAGCACGGCTCGTCTGCCCTGCAGGTTGTTGCATCAGACGTGGACGTGTGTTGCTGCTTGATGCTTGGTGTGACCATGCCATCTTCCTCTTGTTTTCATTCTCCAAGGCCTTCAGCTTCCTCTCCACAACAAATGCCCTGTCCACCGTCTTTTGGAAACTTTCATATTCGTTGGAGGACATTGCGCATTGCATTTCCATGGTAAGTCCTTCCACAAAGCAGTCCTATTTCTGCTCATCAGTTTCAATGTCCCGCGGTGCATAACGAGACAGTTGGGTAAATTTGGTGAGGTACTCCCTAACAGTCATGTTGCCCTGCTGCAGTCCCAAGAACTCCTTCCTCTTGTTCTTGAGTTCTCCCCTTGGTACGTAGTGGTTGCGGAAACTGCGCTTGAACTCTTCCCAAGTTATGTTGTCGGGGTCGTAATGAGCTGCCACGTAGGCGGTCCACCAATCAGCAGTGGGTCCATGCAATTGATGAGAGGCAAACAGCACCCTCTCATATCCTTGGCATTGTATGATCCTCATCTTGTTCTCAATGGTCTTAAGCCAATCATCTGCTTCCAGAGGTTCAGCAGCACTTGCAAACTTTGGGGGTTGAGTTCCCAGAAACTCACTCAACCTTGGTTGACGTGGTGCAGCCTGTGGGGGTGGAGCTTTGTGTAAGTTAGCAACCACTTGAGTCAAATTCTGAATGAGCTGATTTTGATTGTCGATCATTTGGTAGATAGGATCAGCTCTTTCTCGGCGACCACTCCTGTCTTGCCCTCCAGGAAGTTGAGGATCGGCAGCCTCATTGTTGTTGTTGTTGGGGTTGGCATCACGACCTCTTCCTCTTCCGGCCATCTATGATGATCAACCAAATGTCGACTTTAATCATTACGCATTAACTTCCCAAATTGCTTGTATAAACTCAAGCTTTTGAGACCCTAATATTTAGACAATTTCTGAATATTTCACATAGATCTTTAGGCGTCATGTCTCATGCGAAAATAAATGCACTATCGATTCATAAGGGTTCACACACAAAAGCAAATGCAAACTTAAAGACGAGGTTGTGGACAAGTGCCCATGGCTTCCACAACTCACGTCACACACCAAACACTGACAAACAAATAGATAGGTTCTTGACTCGACTACTCGATAACATGCTAAAATAAAGGGAAATGACTCTAACAATTCGTATCACTGAGCTGGCTCGTCGGGGTCTTCCTCATCATTGCGACTGCCCTCTGATTCCGCTTTAGGTGGGGAAGCTGCTGGTGGAGAAGTGCGGCGATGCTTGCTCGCCCGACGGTCTAGGGAGTCGGGAGTCCAGGTGTCATTCTCGGTGACACACAGTTCATTCTCATCTCCTCTCTCCCTCGCCCTCAAGCTGGCGTGAAGCAACGCCTCAGTCTCCTTCAGGGTGTCACGGACATCCTGAAGCTCCTGTTGGCACTCCTGTAGTCGAGTGCTGAGCATAGCTGCATCCTCCAAGCACAGGTCCATGTGCTCATGGGAAGTCCCCTGCTGCACCGGCGGGTACTTGTACTCCGCGGTGCCACTCTCACGCTGGATGACATACATGTACTCAGTCCTGTCCAGGTGGCGACGGTTGATGTAACTCTGGCAGGTGATGGCCTCCCAGGTGACATCCTTCTCAGCATCAGCCTGAGTTGCCCGACAAGCTGGAGAGCGGTGGATCTTGAGCAGCTGGTTGTCAAGGATAATCCTCATCTCTGAGCTCCATTCCTCACGCATCTCAAGGATGGTCCTGGTGGAGCTGTAGTGTATGATCAGCTTGCCAACATTTCCGGCGGCGTGGAGCATACGCTGAAGACGGCGCAACAAGCCTCCTATTGCCAACCCGTAGGAGTGGTACGTCACCGGGCGGTTCTCCTCCCTCAAGGCAAGGGCAGCTACGGGAACTCTTCCTCTGGTAGACTTGCGCACGGTGCGGACCATGCGAACCATCTAAAACATAAAGCATTTTAAAATCAAGTTTGATAAGAATTAAATAAAGACTACATTTTGAATAAAAGTTGAGGCAAGATGAACGATTAAAGTGACCACATTAAATGACACTTTCACTCCACAACTTTTGTAAAATAGTTTTTAAGAACATAGGGTCCTTAAATGCGTCCATTTCTACCTAGGTCCACGTTCCTACGGGCAACCTTGGCTCTGATACCACTTCTGTCACACCCGGTTTCTCCGAAGAACGACCGAGTGAATATCACATGTATGCGAGAATCATTTTCTCATACATGTGAAGACAAATAGTGAAGCATCAATATATTACAAGCCAAGTATTCGAAATATAAATAAGTCTTACATAGCATAACGTCTCGATGGACGATAATATGTTCATAACATGTAAATAAAACAGCAGCGGAAAATAAGTCTTGTGGGCTTCATCACAGGCGTTGCCCGGGGGACTCCGTGAACCTAGAATCCTTCTTCGGGTCCGAAGTCTTGGTCATTGAACACCACGTCATTCCCTTGGCCTGAGCAGCAATTTAAACCAACAGAAAAGCAAGCTTGAGTGCCGTTGGTACTCAGCAAGTGTGGGAAAGTTATATCATGCATGGCTAGAACAAGGAAAGGCTGAACTCATGGTTAAGCACTATGCAACCAATGCCTATCACCTTAGCTTATTAAGCACCTACATTACTACATAGGTGAAATGGTCCCAATTCCCCTAAACCGTCATCAATATCAAGTAACCATAACATCATTTCCAACGTTAAGCTCCCCGCTTAACATCCTCAACTTCCCAATTCATCATCCTCTAATCATGAATAAGTCCAAGCCGCTCTTGACCGTGAGCACGGCTGTCATGACAGTTTTGACTCTGCAGAGTTTGCACCACTGTACCCACATGTAGTGATTTCATCCCCCGTTGCCGGGTGGACTAAAAGAACCTCCATTATGCCAGTGGCCGCGAACCACGTTCACACTTCCGAGGTGTGTAGCCAGAAGATCACTACGAGGCCTTTACAAAGGAATTTCCGATGAGCGTGGGCCCACTAGGGTTTCACCCCTAACAGCATACAAGAGGCTCCAACCCCGCTGCAGTGGCCCCCTCTTGAGCCTTGCGGTTCATATGGTAGTCCAGCTGACACCTACTCCCCGCACCATCCAAACACCCATGCTACGTCGGAGATTCGCCTAATTAATTTGCCAAGCTGCCCCATCTCAGCATGTGGTTGGCACGGTAAAGCCAGGTTACATGCTCCATGAACTCGTCCTTAGGATCCAGGCAAGTACTATACACACACCCGAGTCTCGTGCACGCAGCACCAACCAAAGCATCCAACTTGACTAGATCTCTACCTCTACAAAATTCATAATATTTCATTTAAGGGTAAAGTAAACAAATTGATGATCTCATATCCCATTTATCCCATTCTAAGCATGGCTAAGCATGAGTAGTGTAAGTGAATGACATAATAACATAACTCCCAACCCAAGGCTACAAGGAAACAAGATAATGCAATTCTAGGAAAACTTTCTAGCTTGGGTGTCATATTCCAAATTGACAATGCAATTAAATTCTAACTACACATCCTAGTATAGGATCAAAGTGGTCAAGGACACTTGCCTTCTTCCTGCTGCTCTGGGAATGGAAAGTATTGATCTTGAAAGGTGAGAACCTGCTCTGGGGCTGGTTCTACTCATGCCAATACACTTAGCAAAAAGAAAACAACATTCCATAAGCCATAGTCCACATTTCCACTCATGCAAACCACACATACATATATATGAAAGTCATACACCTATTGAAGTGTTGTATTTACCCTAGATATGTTGATTCTAAGCACATATGCACCTTTAAACATATATATTATCTCTAGCTTTAACATTTATACTTCTAGGTGCACAATATATGAATCTTCAATTTGAACAAATTTTCTATATTGGGTAACACACTTCTTAGCCACAAAATTTGCATAAAAGATAATTTCCTACTCCAAATAGGTTCTCAGATCTTCTACAAAATCTCAATTTGAAGTTTTGGATTTTGGGGGCCTCATTTAACATTTTCTAATTATGCATACCTATTTTCCTATATTTTCAGATTTACTTTCCATACCTAAAAGTGAACTTTAATATTAAAATAGCAAGACATATCACCTAAACAGAATATGTTCTGATCTAAAATGTCCAATAAAATATCTTTTGACTTCCTCTCTAATGGGGATCAATTTAAATTTATTTTTACCCATTTTCAGAATTACTTTCTAGCCTAAAAATGAATTTCCAGCCATAAAACAGCAACCTAAATTCACACAAAAATTTCTACTGTTCCAATTACCTAACAGAACCTTTATGAATTTTTCCCTATCCCTTTTTGGTGACTTAGATTCATTTTCCCACATTTAAATTTGTTTTATGCCTAAAGGGTGTCTTTCAGGGATAAATCACAAAACAGCAACCTTATTTATTTTAAAAGTTTATTTCTCTTCTAAATTCAGACTTCAGATTGTTCTACAAATCTCCAACAGGGGTAGAACAATTAAACTAAACCTATTCCTAGGTTTGAATTTAAATCCTATTCACATATTCAATTTCCTAAAATTAATAACCCTCAGGGGCTGATGTGCAAATCAACACTGCTGTGGGACCCCATTTCTCATTTTCTAAATTTTCAGGGATCTAAGTGTGTAAAACAGGGAGGTCTTCCTAATTCGTACTAAGTCCAGGAGTTACAACTGATTTTTAAATGAATTTACATGAATTTATGAGGTTCCAGGGTCTAGATCAGAAGTTTCCGGGGCTAGATCCGATTTCCTCAGAACCCCGGGGGGTAGCTCGTAAGTTTCTCGGGGTTTAATATGCGGGGCTGATGTGGGCCGTTGGATTTAAAACGGAGGGCTGAGATTAGATCGCGAAGCGGTACGGGTTAAATCTATTCGGGACCGCACAATTTAAAACGGACGGGCCACAAGGGGCCACGTCGCCCTGGCCGAAGCCAGCCCGCGCGCGCGGCGGCGGGCGGCGGCGATCTCGCCGGCGCAGCGTCGGTTTTTGCCGCTATGCGTTAGAACTTGCATCTTTTTGCACGGATCAGCTGCGTAGGGGTAGGGGAAGCTCACCTAGGGATTTTCTTGCACTCGGAGGCCCTGGACGTCGGTCGGCGGCGTCGAAGTCTGGCAATGGCACTCGGTGCTCGTCGGAGCGACTGTTGTAGCGCAAGACACGTCGTTTCCTTCACCTGCAGGACCCCCTGGCAGCGGTGGGGCATGCCACACGTGTTCGATCGGAAAGACCGGATGGGGATCGGAAGAAAATGGCCGAGGATGCATCGGTTCTCACCGGAGCCGAAAACGCAGCGGTGAGGGGAAACCGACGGGGTTTTCTTGAGTTTAAAGGCATGAGGAGAGGCGGCGGGGGCGGTTTAGATGGTGTAGCACCGCTTGGCCGAAGATCTTGGCTCGTGGCGGGGAATTCGGACGAGGCAGCTGCGATCGGCGCGGAAGGATCGCTGGCGGTTGGGGGAAGAAGCGGGGGGGGGGGGGGAGAGAAAAAGGGATGACATGCGGGCCCCACACGGCAGAGAGAGGGGTAGGGGGGAAACAGCCGCGGGTTGCTGGGCCGGCTGAGGTGGGTTTCGGCCCATTGGCCATTTTTCTTTTTCCATTTTCTTTTCTGTTTTGATTCAAATTTGAATTCCAGTTTGAGTTTGAATTTTTCTCCACATGCATTACGTCCAAAAATTTTAAATTCACATTTTAACATATTTTGGGGTGTTACAAATTCATCCCTTATCTCAATTTTCTCTTGAAAACTATTTCAATTATTGAATCTTGGTGAATTATGGCCATTTTATGATTGTTGATTGCTTACTGGTCATGTTCATCAAGATTATTTGTGAAATGTGGTCTTTTAGATCATTATTAGATCAAATTCTCAAAAATCTCTTTGTTCTAATCCTAAACTGTCCAGCTGACCCGGACTAGTCCATGGTCAGCACTGGACTAGTCCGTTGCTGGTGACTAATCCGGTCCCTTGCGGACTAGTCTGTTACTATCGGGCTTAACCCTAACCCACCACCAAAAGTCTATCTTCTTCCTCCTCACAATCGTCTGCTCCTTCTCTCTCCTCAAACTCGAGCTCCCAAGGCGATTTCCACTTTGAGCCACCAAAATCGAAGGTTTCTCCATGAAAAATCTTCCCCTCGGCGCGAAGCACCCCCTCCTCCAGACTAATCTGGACTCTACTCCGCGCCTCCATCTAAAATCTTTGAATTTCGGTAAAACTCAAACCCTAACCCTAGTTCTCATCTTTCCTCAAATCTTGCTTACTTCTCTTTATTCCTAGGGTATACATTGCATTGTTGTGTGTATTCCTGTTGTCCTCCTACCTTTTGCATCAATTTCAGTTACATTTGTTGGAATATGAAGTTAGGGTTCATAGGTCAAACCGTACTAGTCCGGTGCTTGGTGCGGACAAGTCCGGTCAGACGGACAAGTCCGCACCCTGAAATCGGACAAGTCCGGCCCCTTGACAGTTTGAACCTCTAAATTTCTGTCTCCACAAAGTCTAATTCCCATTCTTATCACACCTTGTCACCCTGTGCCAGGCACAATGTCGTCCACATCAGATGACAGCATGTTTGATTATGAAGCTGAGCATGACCGCGAGATAGTGGACAGGGCAAAAGAGCTAAGAAGCAAGAAGCGCCATGACCATGATGGAAATGATTCTCCTCCTGATGATGTGCTTCTAAGAAAGAAGAAGGTGGTAGTCAAGAAGCCATCTAGCAAGGATGGTGTAGGTGCCACCTCAACGGTACCAAGGAGAAACACTAGCAAGGGCAAAGGACTTGCAAGTGGACCCATTGGTCCACTAAAGATGAAACCTCCTGTACAGGGCAACAGACAGCCCTCAGAAAATGATTTCATGGGTAAAGTAAATGACTTGGCTGACGAGCTCAGAAATGTTGAAATCTATGAGTAGCCAAAGCAATCAGCTGACCCGAGGTTCTGGAGCCACTTCCATGCTGATTATTATGAGCATGACTACAGGAAGATGAAAAATCCAGTGGTTGCCAGTCAATGGGTGGACATGACTTATCTACAATTCAAGAACTGTCAAGCATATCATGAAGTCTTGGAGGCATTGGAGAGGCATGGCTTAAAGGATGTCCTATCCTTCCGATATAATTGGAACAATGAAGTCATCACTCAATTTTACTCTACTCTCTACTTTGCCCGTGATGATGGGGATGAGATCACTTGTATGATTCATGGATCCAAGTATAGTGTCACTTATGAGGAGTTTGCCAAGATACTCCATCTCGAAGACACTTTGGAAAATGAGCATGTGATTCACAACTTGAAGCTTTTGGAGAAGTATGAGCTGGCCTTCCTCTATGACACAAGAATGCCATACAAGGCACCTACCACAAAGTACTTGAAGCCATTCTTTGTCGTGCTTAACAGAATTTTGAGGAGATAGAGAGAGAGGGCCAAAAGCAGCATAGTAGAAGAAGAGAGCGTCTGCACCAGCAAAAGAAGAGTGGAGATAGAGAGAGAGAGGGCCAAAAGTAGCATGGTAGAGGAAGAGAGAGAAGCATCGCACGCGGCACTGCCTGTGGCAGAGCAACGCCAGACCCCTCTACATCCATCTGTTCCTCTCTTACCCCCGTCCTCGTTTTGCTCACTAGGGATGGCAATGGGTCGGGTTCAGGTCGGGTGGAGCAAAAAACCGCCCAAAACAAAAAATGCTGCGGGTGAAATTTGAGACCGCACCGCGGGTGAGAATTCGCACCCGCACCCACACCCGTCGGGTTTCAGACGGGTTTCGGGTGCCCGTTGGGTTTGACTTTTTTTTTATAAACATACTACAATATTTAATAAATAAGTCTAAAAAATCATCCATTTTGAATGGCAATACAATAAAAAATATTAAGTTGCTTATAAAGATTATAAATATAGGTTGCGATAAGTAAGATGAAACAATTAATTTATATAAAATAATCAAATTTGACTTTAAAATTATAAACATAAATTATTTCGGTACCCGTTAGGTACCCGCGGTGCAAAATAAAAATCGCACCCGCACCCGTGACAAGTCGGGTCAGGTGCGGGTTGGACCCACAGGTAGAATATCCTACCCGCACCCGCACCCGTTGGGTGCAAAATCTATCGGATACCCGCACCCGCGGGTGGGGTTGGCATCCCTGTTGCTCACTCGTCCTGCTCCACTCCTTTCCCCCCCCACCTCGAGGACCTGGACAAAAAGACACGAGCAATGACTCCCCTGCAACTTGCTTGAGGAGTTGGGGTGGGCGAGTAGGTTCTTGGATCACCGATTCCTAGGCGTACTAGAAAGGTGACAGTTGTCTTGCAAAATGGGAAATATTGTGTTGTTTAAAAGATCAAGGGGGGCTCAAAATTTTAGATTTGGGAAACCAAAATAAAGCATCGGTAAGCAAGTGGATTATAAAACTACTTAAGAAAAATGGTCTATGGCAAACAATGTTGAAGAACAAATATTTGAGTTCAAGATCACTAACACAAGCACGTGTTAAACATAATGACTCCCAATTCTGAAAAGGATTAATTAAGATTAAGGATGAGGTAATCAGTTATGGGTTCTTTAATATTGAGAGCGAAATACAAATCAGATTCTAGGACGATAAGTGAATCTGCAGCACAGCTCTAAAGGATGTATACATTGCACTATATAATATTGCACATTGCCCTAACGCCCTTGTGGCTGATGTTTTGAAGTCCACACCACTGAATGTCTCTTTTAGGAGACCTTTGATAGATGGAAAATTATTGCAGCGACATGATCTAGTAGTCAAAGTAATGCATATAAGATCGAACCAATGCAAGTGGCAGATTTAGGTGGCTATTGCAGCATAATGGTCAGTTTACTATTCATTCTATGTACTTGAATCTAATAAACAAAAATATTTCTTTCTGTCATAAGTTTATATGGAAGTTAAAAATTTCATTGAAGATAAAAATATTCTTGTGGTACCTTCAGAAAGGTGCCACCCTAACCAAAGATAATCTTGTTAGGAAGAATTGGAAAGGCGGCGTGAAATGCAGCTTCTGCAACTGTAATGAAACAATCCAAGACCTGTTTTTGACTATTTCAATGCAAAAGCAGTATGGAGAATCATTTATGTCACTATCGGGTTACAACCACATGTATCGATGTCTCAAATGCTTAATAATTGGCTACAAATTATAAACAGAAAGATAAAGAGTCATTTGAGTGGGGATCTCAGCAACATTATGGACTATTTGGCGATGTCGAAATGACATAATTTTTTAATGTCAGATACTCCTCATTTTTGCAGGTTGTTTTCAGACAGACTTATTGGTTGCGAGCATGGACGCTATTACAAATGGATGAAGTAACAAAGAAGAGTTTTCATCGGGCGAATATAACAATGGAGTCAGCAGCCTTAGAGTTTTTTGCCACGATTGGGTGGAAACATTACAATAGACTTTGTTAATTTTACTCTTCAGAGTAGAGTGATTCTGCTTTCTTTTTTATTAATGACTCGAGATTGAGTCAACTGAAATTTATAATAATCTCTAGCTGTATACTGTGTAGAGACGGAAAACCTCTTTCCATTATTAAAAATGTTACTGGATTGGTTCACAGCTTGGCGCGCAGGAGTTCCCACGCCCACTCGTCCCTTCTCTTGGAGCTGGCTCTCTGAGTGGCAGTGGCCTCCCTCTCTGTAACCCTGAGCTCACTTGCTTCCCAGCGGTGAGGCAGCTTCTTGATGGCCTCTTCTTCCTCATGCTCCGTCTTGTCCTTCTTGGGGACACATCCAACCCGGAATTCAGGAGAGGAAAGCCAGTGTTGTAGACTCTGAATTCTTCGGTGTTGGTACGGGGTGTTTCTCGAAGTCTTTTCAGTGGCTCTGGTCCGGTGGTTTTGCTGAGATCGGTTCCGGATGACTCCGGAGGGAGCGGGGGAGTGCGGCGGCGGCTGCCGGCGGAAGAAGGCGGCGCATGTTGGCGCCGGAGCGGTGGACGACTTCTTCGCGTGCCTCCTGGTGGTCTGGGCGATTGGCGGATGTGGCAGTTCGGGCAGTGGCAGTGTGGCTGAGACGGAGCAATTGGTGGGGCAGTTCAACCTCAGCAGGAGCCAGCTGCAGGCGCTGGTGTCTCTCCTCTCATCGTCCCAGGTATCTGATCGTTTGTTCCCACCCTAATGAATTTCATGTTGGTTCTAGCTTGTTCGGATCGATTGAATGGAATAGTTGTTGTCCCGTTGTGGCCATTTTGTGTTATCGGTCGTATGCTTATTGATACCATATTAGGCCTTCAGAGTAATCTTTTTGGACAGGGTAGCTGCATTTAAGTTTGTGACATTTACGGAACCAACTGATTGTAGTTCGGTGATTGCCTGACAGCACTAGAGTTTCCAGAGCACTGACTAGCTAATGGAAGAAGGTTACAGAGACTGATAATTACTACTACCTCTGCCAAATAGCTCTATTTCTAAGGTTGGTGAAAGTAAAACAGACTTATATTTGACTTATTTTATAAAAAATAGTATCAACATCTACTACATTAGATAAGCTTACTAATTTGATGTCGTAAATATTATTCTTTCTATGAACTTAGTGAAACTTAAATTAGCTTGGTGTTGACCAACTACATAAATGAACATATTTCGGGACGGAGGGAATACATAGAACAGTATCAAAAGTACTGAACTGATGATATCTGTACGTCTTTGATTTGAAATATAAGTTGATGACATCCTTCCTTCCAATTGTACATATAGTACGCAACAATTGCAACACAGTTTTTTGGCTTCATCCTGTCCCCCCCCTGCTTAAATACACTCTTTATGCACCAATGAATGTAGTAAACTTGCATGCACCTTACTTATTGGAGTAATGTAACACCCTGATTAGCAAAAAAAAACCCAACCCACCGCGCCCCACACCCCCCCACTCTCGCTGAGCCCCCACCCCCCGAATAAACCGCCGCCCACCTCTTTCTTCTGCTCCCCTGCCGCCTCTGCTTCCTGATCCCCCACCCCCCTCCGCCTACTCCCTTCGGGACCCCGCCGCTCGTCTCTGCCGGCGCGCCCGCCCCCGAGACATCGCCGGCGCCCGCTCGCATCGCACCGCCGCCGCCGCCTACCCCGGCTTCCCATCGCAACCGCAACCCTGCCCCGCTCAGCGCAGCCGACCCCCACCTCCCCTCTCCCGCGTCCTCGCCCCGCCGGTCTCCGCCCGCGCCTCCTCCGTCCCAGCATCGAGCGCCACGCTCGCCGGCCTCCTGCGCCGAGGTGTTCCTCCGCCCCCGACCTCCTTCCCCACAGTGCCGCCTCCTCCCTCCGGATCCGGCCATCGCTGCGGGCGCCTGCTGCCCCTGGCGCTGTGTCAAGCGCCGCTCCCGCGGCTGCCGAGCCCGGCCGGTGCCCCCCCTGTCGCCCGTCTCCTCCCGAGCGCCCCGCTGATCTCCACCGCCGCGCCCCGGCCGGCGCGCTCCCGCTCCTCAGTGCCGCCGCCCGGGTTTGCCACCGCTCGCTCAGGCCCAAGCCTTGCCGCTCGCCGCCTTCACCCCGACGCCATCTTCGCGAGGGACTCCCCTGTCCTGCTCTCCGTGGTCGGCAACTGCGTCGCGTCCTCCGACCTCGCTGCCTCCTCCTCCACCACGTCTCCTTCAAGGTCGTGCCCTCCACCATCCGTTTCAGCACCGACGGGGAGCTCACCGCCGTCGCCGTCGACAAGGCTGTACAGGCCTGGCGTTCATCAGCGTTCTACAAGGAGTTCTCCTTTCACCCCCGCACCTACCTTGGCTTCGTTGCCGGTGTCACCGTGTTTGACTGGTCCCTTGACTCCATGTTTCTCTTTGCCACCCGCAGGGACCTTACGGCCGTCTCTTGCCGTCAAGAAGGGCCTAAGGGGCAAGACATTCCTCTTCCTTGGGCACCGTGCTGCTGTTGTTGACACCTTCTTAACCACGGATAAGAAGATGGAGAATGTCAACCGGGTTTACAGTCTGTAAAGACGGAGCTATCCTCACATTGGATTTGGTTAAAGGAAGTGATGCTTCACCTCCACCTTCAGCTGAGACGTCAGAGCAAGAATTGGAGCAGAATGATGCCATGGATTGGATGGTGGGAGCAAGAAATGGGAGAATTTCGGAGAGAGAAACACACTACTCCACTGCATTTGGCAAAGTGGGAACTGCAGGAAAAGCACTTTTTTCATGCAGTCACTGGATAAGTCAGCAGCATGTGATTTCCACAGGGAGCTCCACATGATGGTGGTTGGATTCTCCAACAGAGTATTTGGGCTGTACCAGATGCTAGACTTTATGTGCCTCCACTTGCTGTCGATATCAAGAGAGAAGATCGCCACCGCTATTTTCAACAGTTTGGGGAATTGGCTGCACCCGACAAGGTGGCAGAGAGGCGTATGTAGAGGTATCCTCGCTGTATGAGATGGTAAATGGATTTGACCAGGCAATCTCTTCGCTCAAGAGAAGCTTGGAGATAATCGTCCACTCAACAGCTGCTCCTCTCGTGATGCCTCAATGCTCGCCATCAAGTCCACCAAGAAGCTCGTTGCTGTCATGCTTGATACGGTTGGTCCAGAGCTGCAGGTGGTGAACTTAGGGAAACCTTTATCTCCCTTGAAGAGAATGGAAAGTTGTTCCTTCCACCTCGTTGAGGACAAGAAGCCTCAAACGCTTATTGCCCATCAACTTCTCCGGCCTTGCCAAGTCTGTAAAACCAGGTGCCAAAACATTTGTTGGTCAATACTTGTTCACTGGCAGCGAGACTACTTCAGTTTGGTTGGAAGTTTCTGAAATCAAAGGAGATGACGTGGTTTGTGTTGTCAAGAACACAACTACTCTGGATGGTGCAATGTTCACATTTCACTGCTCCCATATTCATATTAACTTACCCACACTATCTGACGAGGACAAGGATGTTATCAAAAGATGAGGTGCTCCTCCGCAAGCCTCTGTCCCTGCCACCCTTCCTCCCTGGTCGTCGAAAAGCTCTTACGGAAGTTCTCCGACGCGAATCGGCGTTGGAACCCCAACTCCAACAAGCTCTGGTGAGGTTTTTCGCTCTTCATGATATTCCACCGATTCGTTCGAATTTTCCTTTGCACTAACTACCTCGACACCTTTGCCTTGCTGTAGAACGTGTCTCGGACCAAAGAACGCGCATGAAGGACATCCCAACAACGATTCTGACGACGCCTGAAGAACGTCGCCACTCCTCCACGCCGCGAGCCATTTTCCTCTCCATCCCGAGCCGCACAAACCCCTCTAGGTTATATGTGTACAAGTGATGATCAAGAACACAACGTAAAGACTTTGAAGATCAAGAGTTCATATCGTGGACGGAGCAACGATATAAGAAAAGGCAAGTGTCCTTGACCACTTTGATCCTATACTAGGAGGTGTAGTTAGAATTATTTGCATAGTCAATTATAATATGAAACCCATGCTGTCGATGTGTGTGGTCGACACTTCCCCCGGACCTGCTCTGGGCAGCCCACGGAGGTTCTTTTTCGGAGGGGCTAGACACTTGTGGTGAGCTTCAGCGTTAGGGACGAGTGAGGGAGAAGCTTGACACGGCGAGTTTTACATGGTTCAGGCCGTCGGAGCGTAAAACCCTACGTCCACGGTGAGCAGAGGCGCTCGCTGTATTGCTTGTTGCTCCGATCCGGAGTCCTGAGCTTGAGGGTGAGTGATGCCTAGGATGAGAGTTCACAGAGTTCGAACCCCTGCTAACGTTGCCTACCCGAGCCTTTTATAGTCCAAGGCTCGAGTGGCTTACAAGGGAGGGGCCCGGGACCCGACAGGTAGTCCCGGGGAGATTGCCTGCCGACTATCGTATCTATAGTTATGTCGGTAGTTGTCTCTAGCGAAGGCTTCCAAGTCTTCGTTCTGCCGCCCTGCCCATGCCGCAAGCTAGTCGTAGTGGTTGATGACGGCGGGGGCGGCAGGGGATGTATTGTCGCTGTGTTTATTGGCTGGTAGGTTCTGACACGGCGCGCCAGTCTGCGATGCGACTGGACGCAACGGCACCTGACAGAGGCGTTCTCTGCGTCTTCGCGCCTTGGGAAGGCGCGGGCCTTGAATATCTTGTACGGGCAAGGTATGGTGCGTCTTTACACCTGCTGGCTACCGCGCGGGGGCAGGCAGCGCCGCCCTGCTGGCCACATGGCGGGCCTGAAGCTCTCCTCTGAGGAGAGGGAGGTCCGGCCCCGCGGGACACGTGGAGCCTTCGGACCTCTCCCCGCGGAGGGGGGAGTTTCGGCTTCTGTCGGCCATGTGGCAGGCCCGGAGCTCTCCTCTGAGGAGAGGGAGGTCCGGCCCCGCGGGACACGTGGCACCTTCGGAGCTCTCCCCGCGGGGGGAGGTCCGGCTGCTGCTGGCCACGTGGCGGGCCCAGAGCTCTCCTCTGAGGAGAGGGAGGTCCGACCCCGCTGGACACATGGCGCCTTCGCAGCTCTCCCTGTGGAGAAGGGCGAGATCCTTAGGCATTTTCCCCTGTGCGCGGGGGTACCCCATATCATGGGTACCGACAGTGGCCCCCGGGCCCATCTCGGGGGAGATAGCGAGCCCGAGGTGGGGCCTCCGTCTCTTCTGTTCCGCGCACTTTCTCTAAGTCCCGCATTGACCGCTGCTGGAGCACGAACAGTCGCGGGATCGTGGGAGCGTGCGCCCACTTGATGGTTCTTTTACTGCGGCGGTTCCCAAGGCTGCCACTTCTGCATGTTGCGGCGCTTTCTTCGGGAACCGCCGAAGCGCCTTGCCGGCTCGTCTTCTTGGGAGACTAACTACTTGACCCACCGCTTCAGGTGGATGGCTTGGGTCCACCTGTCATCGGCGCTCGGTCTTGGAGCCGAAGCGGTTGCCCATGGGGTGTATTCGAAGAGTTTCGAATCGCTTCGTATCGCACCTGGGAAGTTTTAAAAAGGGGATCTTACCCACATCACGGCTTCCCTTCGCACTTCCCAGCGCTTTTCCTTGGACTCTTGCGCACTTGTCTTCCATGTCCTTGAGCTCTCCCCTGTCATGGCTTCCAACTCGCCCCCAGAGAAGAAGCGCGCTCGATCTCCTCCGGTAGAGGCATCCGTGCCAAGTCGGGGAAATAGGGTGCCTGCACCTCTTGCTTCTGGAGATGGCGCTCCGTCCGGTGGCGACCCCAAGAGGTCCCGGGCTCATCATCCCGACGGGACTCCTCTTAAGCGACAACAGTTTGAAGGTTCCTAGGCATTGCGTCCTCCCTCCTCAGGCGGTGGAGTCTCTGAGGAAACTGTTGATACATCGAGGAAGGCTTCAAGCGGTGGAGTCTCCAAAGAAACTGCTGACACGCCGAGGAGGCTTTAGGCGGAGGAGTCTCCAAGGAAACTGTTGAAGCGCCGAGGAGGACTCCAGGCGGTGGAGTCTCCAAGAAAACTGCTGAAGCGGCGGAGGGGGCTTCAGAAGCATCCTTGATGACAGCGGCCCTTGCGCTGGTGGTGGCCGAGGTGACCCCCGCGCTCGGGTCAGAGGAGTCTCCAAGGAAACTGCTGAAGCGCCGAGGAGGACTCCAGGTGGTGGAGTCTCCAAGGAAACTGCTGAAGCGGCGGAGGGGGCTTCAGAAGCATCCTTGATGACAGCGGCCCTTGCACTGGTGGTGGCCGAGGTGATCCCTGCGCTCGGGTCACAGAGCGGGAGAACGCCGCTAGGGCTGAAGTCGGGGACGTGGCCACTCTTGTAGCTTCTAGGTTCTGGACGTGCCAGGGGAACCCTAGGACTCTTCTCTTTATTATTATGTTTTTTTTGAGTCTGTAGTCCAGCTCATGGAGTCATGAATAAATTGACTCTTGTGACCTTTTGTGCCTGTTATGCCTATCTCTTCTTGGTTTCGCCTGGCCGAGCCCTTAGCTCCGCAAGGTACTCAGAGGCCTTCACCAATCTCGAAGCTCTGCACAGACACCTTCCCTGGGTCCTTATTGTGTTAAGGGCCCCGGAGGTCTCCGGAGCTCGCCCCATGAGGATGGGGAGGTCCAGATCTGCTGGCCACGTGGCGGGCCCAGAGCTCCCCTCTGAGGGGAGGGAGGCCCGACCCCGTGAGACACGCGGAGCCTCCGGAGCTCACCCCTGAGGATGGGGCGAGATCCAGCTCTGCCGGCCACGTGGCGGGTCTGGAGCTACCCGATGAGCAGGGGGGGGCTCCGACCCTGCTAGGTACGTGGGGCCTCCGGGGCCCGCCCCTGCGGAGGGGGCGGGGTCCGGAACTCTCAGTCTTGCGCGGTCCGTAGCGGCCCCCTGATAGGTGTGGCCAACTGCTTGGGTACTCCTAGCATACTCCTGCGGGGAGCCAAGGCCGAAGGGTCCTGCACACAAACAAGGGAAACGTAATTCTCCTTGGGGCTCCCCCCTTTCCGATCTCATAGTCTTATTTGGCTTACGATCCTGATCCGGTGCACGGTGCTTGGGAATTTTAGTGCGCGACGTGCCGGGGGCTCGGGGCCCCCTAGCCATCGACAGGTATCTCAAACGCGACCGCCCCAGGCAGGATAGCAAATGCTGACTAGAGGTGAGAATGGGAAAAAGGGGACTGAGTGTATGGTGAACATACCCAGGAAGTGCGGTCATAAAAATTAATACGTAATTTGAATGAGCATAAGGGAAGAGCAAAGTAGGACAGGTTCTTTCCCTATAAATTTCCATAGGAGGTAAGCAGGCTAAACATGGAGGCAGCGATCCGCCCCATTAAAAGGGAAGCAAGACTCTACGCACTTAGGGTCGGAACCAGGCCAAGCTGAACGTAGTCCTGGACCGTCCCCTGAGACTTAGCTGCTCCAAGCGCTGTTCCTGGACTCTATGGGATCTATTAAAAAGAAGAGACTGCCCTACTATTGTTCTAGGGGTAGAACTTATGGAGGTGCTTGATGTTCCAGGGGTTCGGGAGCGGATCCCCATCCTCGGTGGAAAGGCGTACGCACCCGGGGCGGCACACTTTCGTGACTCGGAAGGGGCCTTCCCAGCTGGGGGAGAGATTGTGGGTCCCTTCACGAGAAAGTATGCGTCGCAACACCAGGTCGCCTTCTTGCAGCTCCCGGACACGCACAGACCTTTGGTGGTAGCGCCGGAGCGCTTGTCTGTATCGTGCGTTGCGGAGTGCTGCATGTAACCGGACCTCGTCGACGAGGTCGAGGTCTCCACGCCGGAGGTTGTCCTGCGCGACTTCGTCGTAAGCCCGGACACGGTGAGACTTCTTGGTGATCACTGGGGGAAGCACAGCTTCGGCTTCGTACACCATGAAGAAGGGTGTCTCTCCGGTGGCCCGGCTCTGGGATGTCCGGTTAGCCCATAGTATGCTCGGAAGCTCGTCCACCCATTTGGCACCATGTTTCTTCAAGCCATCATAGGTGCGGGTCTTGAGGCCCCGAAGAATCTTGGCGTTGGCCCTCTCAACCTGTCCGTTGCTCTTTGGGTGAGCAACGGAGGCATAGCACACCTGGATGCCGAGGTCTTCGCAGTATTCTTGGAACGCTGCGCTGGTAAACTGGGTCCCGTTGTCAGTGATGATTCTGTTCGGGACCCCAAACCGGCAGACGATGGACTTGATGAATTTTACTGCGGACTGCTTGTTGATGGTGACGACGGGTGTGGCTTCCGGCCACTTGGTGAACTTGTCAACGGCTATGTAGATGTACCGGAATCCCCTGACGGCTCTGGGGAATGGTCCCAGGATGTCCAACCCCAATACGGCAAATGTCCATGAGGGCGGGATCATCTGTACCGCCTGAGCCGGTGTATGGATCTGCTTGGCGTGGAACTGGCACGCCTTGCAGCTCTCGACCAGCTTAACGGCATCCTGGAGTGCTGTCGGCCAGTAGAAGCCATGTCGGAAGGCTTTACCGACAAGCGTGCGTGAGGAAGAGTGACTCCCACATTCGCCTCCATGGATCTCAGCGAGCAAGTCGCAGCCTTCCCCCTGGGTTATGCACCGCAATAGGACGCGGTTGGCGCCACGCCGGTAGAGATCCCCTTCTACCAGCGCGTATTTCTTAGCCATGCGCACGATCCGTTCAGCGGGTACACGTTCATCAGGGAGGATGTTATATTTCAAGTAGTCCCGGATCTCCATGATCCATGCATCGGGTCTGACTTGAGCTTCTGGATCTTGAGCGCTGGGTTGCATGGAGTCCCCAGTGACACTTACGATCCTTGGCGGCGTCCATGGTTGCAGGGCCGCCGGTACTGCCAGCTTCGAGGTGCTGGTCCAGCCCCCTTCGTCCGGCTCGGCGGGCCGGGCTGTGGGACGCAGCAATGTCCTCTCAAAGACACCTTCGGGCATAGGGGCCCCGGTGGAGGCCTTCGTCGAGAGGTCATCAGCTGCGGCATTGCCAGCGGGCAGTATATGGCGCAAGTCCAAGGTGAGGAAGTCTTTCTCCAACATCTGCACGTGGAGCAGATAAGCAGCTAGCTGCGGGTCATTGCAGGAGCATTCGCCCTTAACTTGCTTGATAACCAGTTGGGATTCGCCCTGTGCCAACAACTGGCGAGCGCCTAGAGACAGGGCTGTCTGTAGGCCAAAGATTAGTGCTTCATACTCTTCCATGTTGTTGGTTGCCTTGAAATTGAGACGCACCATATACCCAAACTACTCCTCCGATGGCATGAGAAGCAGTACGCTGGCACCGACCCCCTGCTTTCGCGAGGAGCCGTCGAAGAAGAGCGTCCAGTGGGGCCGGTGAAGACCGGAGCTTGGTGCTTTGGTTCACCGTCTTCGTGGCTCCGTGGGTCAGCCTTCGTTGGTGTCTACTCAGCCACGAAGTCAGCCAGCGCTTGGCTTTTGACTGCATGGCGAGGAAGGAAGTCCAGCTCGAACTCCGCCAGCTCCGCTGCCCATTTAGCGACGTTGCCAGTCGCATGGGGGCTGTGAAGGATCATCTTCAGCGGATAGGAGGTGACTACCGAGACCCGGTGGGCCTGAAAGTAGTGGCGGAGCTTCTTGGACGCCACGAGCACTGCATACAGCAGCTTGTGGACCTCCAGGTACCTTGTCTTGGCGTCATGGAGGACTTCGCTGATGTAGTAGACAGGCCTTTGGATGGTTCGGACCCTCTCTCTTAGGTCAGAGAGGTCTTCATCCATTGGCTCAGGCCTGCCGGAGGTGAGTGGGTCCAGGGGGGCTTCTGGGAGTTGGGACTCGAAGGCTCCTAAGCCATCTTGGTCTTCTGGGAGGTCCCACTGGTTTTCCGGGAGCTCCAGGAGGTCCCGCTGGATCTCCGGGAGGTCCCGTTGGACCCCCGGGAGGTTGTCCTGGACCTCCGGGAGGCCGTCCTGGACCTCCGAGAGGTTGTCTTGGAGGTCTGGGAGGCCGTCTTGGACCTCCGGGGTTTCCTGGCGCCTGTCTCCTGCTACCGAAGCAGGCTGTGATGACGAGAGGTCCGGCCGCTCTGCGACGAGGACCATACTCACCACTTCAGTTGTCGCCGCGATGTAGAGCAACAAATGCTCTCCGGGCTCAGGGGCTACCATGATAGGTAGGGTCGTTAGGAGTCGCTTCAACTCCTGGAAAGCTTCTTCTGCTTTGTCAATCCAGGCAAATGGACCGGATTTGTGCAGGAGCTTAAAGAAGGGGAGCGCCCGCTCTGCTAGCCTCGATATAAACCGACTCAGCGCGTTAGGCATCCCGTGAGTTTCTCGACTTCTTTGATGCGGGCAGGAGGCCGCATCAAGTCAATGGCCTTGATCTTCTCTGGGTTGGCCTCAATTCCTCGGTGTGAGACCAGGAATCCTAAGAGTTTCCCAGAGGATAGCCAAACACACATTTGTCGGGGTTCAGCTTGGTGCGCGTGGAGCGCAATTTGTCAAAGACTAAGGCTAGGTTATCTAACAAGGATGAACTCTGCCTGACCTTGACAACGATGTCATCGACATACACCTCAACTAAGTCTCTTATTAACTCTCCAAAGGTTTTGTGCATTGCACGTACAAAGGTGGGGAGAGCATTCTTTAGGCCATAAGGCATAGAGACATAACAATACAGGCCATCTACTGTGATGAAGGAGGTGTGCTCTTCATCTTCTCTAGACATGGGGATCTGATGGAAACCCGAGTAGGCGTCTAGGAAGCACAACATATCGCAGCCTGATGTCGAGTCTAGTGTTTGATCTATCCTAGGGAGAGGGAATGGATCTTTGGGACATGCCTTATTGAGACTGGTGTAGTCGATGCACATCCGGAGCTTCCCACCGGCCTTCGGGACAACGACGGGGTTCGCCAACCACCGGGGGTGGTGGACTTCCCGTATGAAGCCAGCATCTAGCAGCTTCTTGATCTCTTCTCGGATGAAGTTCTGCTGCTCGATGGACTGCTTGCGAGGCTTTTGTTGGACTGGCCGGGCTTCGGGGAAGATCTTCATGTGGTGCTCAATCACCTCCCTAGGGATCCCCGGCATCTGCCACAGCTGCCATGCAAACACGTCGACGTTGTGCCGGAGGAAGGTGATGAGCGCACCTTCCTATTTACTATCCAGGCCCCCGGCTACCGGGTGGTCTGGGCAGCATCGGCGCCGACTTGGATGACCTTCAGGGGGACGTCGCCCTCATTGAGGGGTTGCACACGGGGTACAGCGGCAGTGGCACGGTGGCGTGCACTCGGGCGGAGCCGGTCTGGTTCCGCACTGCCAGGGGCTGGTGCTCGTGCTGTCGCAAGTGCATGGAGCTTTTCCAAGGCCGACACTGCAGCAGTGCGGTCCCCACGAATCCTGAGGATGCCTGTTGGTGTAGGCATCTTTAGGACGAGGTAGGCGTAGTGGGCTGCTGCCATGAACCGGTACAGGGCTGGCCTGCCGATTATGGCGTTGAAGGGGAGGTCGATCTCCGCTACGTCGAACAGAATATACTCTGTCCGATAGCTGTCCGGTGCCCCAAAGGTCACCGGAAGGCTGATGTTACCGTAGGGGACGACTTGTCCCGGCCCTACCCCTGAGAACGGGCTTGACGGGGTGAGCTTGGCCATCGGGATCTGCAGCTTCTGGAAAGCTGCGCGGCTGATGAGGTTCAGCCCAGCTCCGCCATCTACCAAAACATGGTACATCCTCACGTTGGCGATGGTGGGCGCTACCAAGAGTGGTAGTTTGCCAGCCCCAGCCAGTTTCCTGGGGCAGTCGGTGGCATCAAAGCTGATGGGGGTTCCCATCCACTTGAGGTGCGGTGCGGCACCTGGGAGTGGAGCCACCGACGCTACCGCTCGGCGCAGAGTCTTAACCGCGCTTCGGGGCAAGGGGTCGGCGGACCCGCCGTATATGATGTAGAGCTTCTTTCGACGCTCATCATCGATGGAGCTGGAGTCCTCATGGTTGCGCACCGCCTTCACGGCGCGCTGAGGCTCCTGGAACTCCACTTGGTGGTCGACGTTGTCTGGGGCGTCGACCTTCTGCTTGCCCTGCCTTTGACGGAAGGGTGGGGCATCAGTCCGCTGCTGCTTCCCTTTGCGAAAGCGCTCCGCGAGCTTCTGAATCTCCTGGCACTCGGCAGTAGTATGGCGACAGCTGCCGTGCACGGGGCATAGCTCGCCTTGGTCACCTTCTAGGGCTGGTGACTGTCGCTGCCTTTTGTCGGGGCGCGGCCCCCGAGCTGCACTGGGTGCCGCTGCTGTGGCGGCGGGAGCCGCGGCCGGTGGCTTCATCTTGCCACCGCCCCGGTTCTTGATCTTCTTGCTGCTTCCATAGGAAGCAGCGCCAGATCCGGGCTGTCCTCCTGACCCGTGGGCTGACAGGAAGTGCCAGTTCCGCCCTTCTGCTGCTCTGGCGCATTTGTCCGCTAGGCTGAAGAGCTCTGAGACGTCGCGAACCTCTCTGGTCGCGAGCTTCTCAAGCATCTTCTCGTCATGGACACCCTGCCGGAACGCCACCACCACCAAAGCACTTTGAATGTGCGGGATGGTGTTGCGTACCTGGGAGAACCGCTAGATGAAGGAGCGCAGCGACTCCCCAGGTTGTTGCTGGATGGCGTGGAGGTCGAGCTCCATGCCAGGCCGGGTGTAGGAGCTGCCGAAGTTGGCGGTGAACTGCCGGCAGAGCTCTCCCCAGGAAGTTATGGAACCCTGGGGGAGGTTCATGAGCCAAGACCGGGCTGGGCCGGTCAAGGCGACGGGGAGTAGTTGGCCATGACGGCCTCATCCCCTCCTGCGGCAAGGACGGCGGTGGAGTAGATCTGGAGGAACTCCGCCGGGTTGACGCTGCTGTCGTACTTCTCGGGCAGGTGCGGCCGAAACTTGCGCGGCCACCTCGCGAAGAGAAGGTGGGGCGCCAGGGCCGCACATCCTGCTCCTGTTGCCGTAGGCATTGGTGCCGCGAACGTTTGGTTCGCTGCTGGCACAGTGTACCCCGTTATGGGCAAGGCTGCGCCATAGACCGGGGGCGCCGTTTGCAGGGCATATGGTTGTGGCATATGCTGCGCGGCGTATGCCTGGGGCAGAGATCGCGTGGCGAAAGTCTGCGCCTCAGGCAGGGTCGAGGCTGACGTCATGCTGTCGCCGGCCTCTTGGTTGCGACGCCTTTCTCGTTGTCGCTCGAGGAACACTCGGGCATCTTGGCCCAAGTGGCATCGTTCCAGCTCTGTCCTCAGGTCCGTCGATGGGAGCCTGGTGGAGCTGGAGTCCGCCGTCTGCCCGTCAACCGTTGGCGTGCGCGTCAGCGACACAGCCGGTTGGCCAGGGCGTCGTCCCCGCCGAAGTCGAGGGTTTGCGACGGCGACGACAAGATGGTCTACATCGCGAATCCACTGCTGGGTCGCTGCCTGAGGTGCGTCCCCAGCAGGTGGATTGCGTAGTAGCGCTCTTGCTGCAGCTAGCGCGCCCCAGTGGGGAACGCTCAGCGCTGCAGAAGATCTCACGCTAGCTGGAGCCTGCATTGCCGGAGTCGGCTGCTGGCTTCCAGCTTGCGCCGACACACTCCGTCCTGAGTGTGTCGACACGTATTCCCCGCTAGTCACGGTCCGTCGTGAGCGCGGGGGAGGAGAGCTTGCCGCTGAAGGAAGCTTCGTCATCTTCGTCGGCAGAAGCTCGTCGCGCAAGGGAAAAGCCCCCTACCTGGCGCGCCAAATGTCAAAGTGTGTGGTCGACACTTCCCCCGGACCTGCTCTGGGCAGCCCGCGGAGGTTCTTTTTCGGAGGGGCTAGACACTTGCGGAGAGCTTCAGCGTTAGGGACGAGTGAGGGAGAAGCTTGACACGACAAGTTTTACGTGGTTCAGGCCGCCGGAGCATAAAACCCTACGTCCACGGTGAGCAGAGGCGCTCGCTGTATTGCTTGTTGCTCAGAACCGGAGTCCTGAGCTTGAGGGTGAGTGATGCCTAGGATGCGAGTTCATAGAGTTCGAGCCCCTGCTAACGTTGCCTACCCGAGCCTTTTATAGTCCAAGGCTCGAGTGGCTTACAAGGGAGGGGCACGGGACCCAACAGGTGGTCCCGGGGAGATTGCCTGCCGACTATCGTATCTGTAGTTATGTCGGTAGTTGTCTCTAGCGAAGGCTTCCGAGTCTTTGTTCTGCCGCCCTGCCCATGCCGCAAGCTAGTCGTAGTGGTTGATGACGGCGGGGGCGGCAGGGGATGTCTTGTCGCTGTGTTTATTGGCTGGCAGGTTCTGACACGGCGCGCCAGTCTGCAATGCGACTGGACGCAACGGCACCTGACAGAGGCGTGCTCCGCGTCTTCGCGCCTTGGGAAGGCGCGGGCCTTGAATATCTTGTACAGGCAAGGTATGGTGCCTCTTTACGCCTACTGCCTACCGCGCGGGGGCAGGCAGCGCCGCCCTGCTGGCCACGTGGCGGGCCTGGAGCTCTCCTCTAAGGATAGGGAGGTTTGGCCTCATGGGACACGTGGAGCCTTCGGACCTCTCCCCGCGGAGGGGGCAGGTCCGGCTTCTGTCGGACATGTGGCGGGGCCGGAGCTCTCCTCTAAGGAGAGGGAGGTCCGGCCCCGCGGGACACGTGGCACCTTCGGAGCTCTCCCCGCGGGGGGAGGTCCATCTATTGCTGGCCACGTGGCTGGCCCGGAGCTCTCCTCTGAGGAGAGGGAGGTCCGGCCCCGCTGGACACGTGGCGCCTTCGGAGCTCTCCCTGCGGAGAAGGGCGAGATCCTTAGGCATTTTCCTCTGTGCAGGGGGTACCCCATATCATGGGTACCGACACATGCTAGGAAGTTTCCCTAGATTTTCATTATCTTGCTTCCTTGTAGCCTGGGTTGAGAGTTGTTTTATTATGTCATTCATTTATACTACTCATGCTTAGCCATGCTTAGAATGGGATGAATGGGATATGAGATCATCACCTTGATTATTTTACCCCTTGAATGGAATATTATGAATTATGTAGAGGTAGGGATCTAGGCAAGTTGGATGCTTTGATTGGTGCTGCGTGCACGAGACTCGGGTTTGTGTTTAGTGCTTGCCTGGATACTAAGGACCGGTTCATGGAGCATGTAACCTAGATTTACCGTGCCAACCACATGCTGAGATGGGGCAGCTTGGCCAATTAATTAGGTGCATTTCGAATGTAGTATGGGTGTTTGGATGGTGCGGGAAATAAGTGTCAGCTGGATTACTTTAGGAACCGCAAGGCTCAAGAGGGGGCCATTGCAGCGGGGGTTGGAGCCTCCTGGATGCTGTTAGGGGTGAAACCTCAGTGGGCCCACACTCGTCGTAAATCCCTTTGTAAAGGCCTCGTATTGATCTCCTGGCTACACACCTCGGAAGTGTGAACATGGTTCGCGGCCACTGGCATAATGGAGGTTCTTCTAGTCCACCTGGCAACGGGGGATGAAATCACTACATGTGGGTACAGTGGTGCAAACTCTGCAGAGTCAAAACTGTCATGACAGTCGTGCTCACGGTCAAGAGCGTCTTGGACTTATTCATGATTAGAGTATGATGAACTCGGAAGTGGAGGATGTTAAGCAGGAAGCTTAACAATGGAAATGAAGTTATGGTTATTTGATATTGATGATGGGTTAGGAGAGTGGGACCATTTCACTTATGTAGTTATGTAGGTGCTTAATAAGCTAAGGTGATAGGTATTAATTACGTAGTGCTTTAACCATGAGTTCAACCTTTTCTTGTTCTAGCCTGCATGACATTCGTTTCTCAGACTTGCTGAGTACCAACGGTACTCAAGCTTGTTGTTGTGTTGGTTTTAAATTGTTGCTCAGGCTAAGGGAATGACGTGGTGTACAACGACAAAGACTTCGGACCAGAAGAATGATTTTATGTTCACGGAGTCCCCCGGGCAACGCCTGTGATGGAGCCCAAAAGATTTATCTTCCGCTGTTTGCTTATTTACATTATTGTGAACATATTATCGTCCTTCGAGACGTTATGTAAGACTTATTTATATTCGAACACTTGGCTTGTAATATAATGATACTTCACTATTTGTCATCACATGTATGAGAAAATAATATTGGCATACATGTGGGAGTCACTCGGGTGTTCTGTGGAATAACCGGGTGTGACAAGTAATTGATGGGGGGTAGTCATTGTACTATCTACCTTATTTCGTCATGTTACACGGCCATTTCAAAATCGTTTTACTAGTCAAGCTTGATAATTATAGAGGAGGACCTCAGCGTTAGCTGAATTCCAAATCTCTTGTGCAAATTTGTAGAGAAGTAGTATATGTGAAAAAAATTTACAGATAGGTTTGGTATAATGTTACTCACAATTTGCTTCATGAGTATTCCATGGCATGCAACAGTATTGTCCTTTTGAAATTGTGAGCTTTTTTGTTCATGACATGAGCTAGAGATTACCAAGTTTCATGTTCACTATTGTGTCATATTGAAAGCTGAAGCCTGAATGGATATATTGCTTATTGCTGCTTGGTTACATGAAAATCAGTTGTATTTTGAATGCAGAGTCTGATCTTGTAGATAACACTACCTATGTGACATAACAAATAAGTACTTATATGGGGGGGGGGGATACCAGGTGCACATGAGGTATTTGGAGAACCTGTGGAGAAACTCGTTGAGATTGCATGGATTGCATCTGGATACCTAAAATCAATGGCTGGAGTTTCCATTGATGAAAGCAATATTTTCAGAAACACCCTCTAGATTCATGGTTGCTAAAATCATGGTTGAGACTTTCCAAAAAATTCTAGTATTTTAGGCCATTGAGATCAGATCTTATGGACAACAGTAAGCTGGGCACATGCGCGCCAAATACACCATGCACACCGGATGTCCCCCATTTATATAAGCATTTATCTACTTGTTTGACATCACAGAATAAAAACACTCATATGACAGCATGAATAAGTTTCTTTTTGAAATGCATTTTCAATACCCTTTTAACTATTTCCAAATTATGATTTAGAGAGAATGTATGGGAAAATTAGGATTGATCAATGATGGAAATCAAGTCAACACCATGCCTTGTATCCTAGATACTCTTTGTGTTGGAGATAAAACATCTGCTGGAAACAAAAACAGGTTGAGGGATGTGTCTTTTCAAGAGTTATGCACAACTCAAGTTACGAATGACAAAAATAATCGTGTGCCTGCACCATTGGAAAATAAGTTCTTGCAAAATCTCATACAACAAGACATTTGTTGTCATACCACACAACACAATGTGAGTGTTTAATTTTCGTTCCTGCTATCTGAACCTTGTGAAGTGGCAAACTAGTTGGTGGTCTCGTAGTGCAGTGTGAACTCATAATATAAACCATGTATGGAATTTGTATAGGTGAACTGATCATCATCATGTTGTATTCATGAATCATTTATAGCTTCAAATTGTTACACGTAAACACGTTCTTTGCATATCTCATCTCTCCAAATATTTAATGAGTTCAAGAATATCTAGATCTTTTGCACATTCAATATTATAGAACTCACTTGTACCATACCTAGTTTCATTTTTATGTTATGATGCACGAATACATCTTAAGATATCTGACGCGGCTAAGCTTCCTGTTCATCACCTAAGAAACGGAGTTCTACTACATTGGTTCAGCATGTTTGTTATGTTTTTCAATTTTATGTTAATGCATGATCATGATTATGTTAATCTTCAGTCATTACAAAGCTACATTATTTTTGTTTTTGTTTCCAATGATATAGCTACATGAATGTGACTTATGTGCCGGAAGCAATGGATTGAATATGGTTCAGAATATTGTTTCGAGTTCCCATCACTCAGTGATGTTCTATCTCTCTGCTTTATTTGGAGCAATTATGATTTTTATTTTTCAAACTATACGCATAAGGAGGAGACAGTCAAACAAGCTGCATCACGATGAGAAACTTTTCCAGATATCAAGTGCTAAAGCAAGCCGAAATTAAGTGGTCAAAGAGTGCCCTATGTATTGGTGTCTTACTTGGCCTTCGTAGATCCATATGCATATTTTCAAGCACGTATGCAGATGTTGTCGCTAGGAGAATAGAGTCTTGCTAATATGTGTGATGAAAGAGCTAGGGTGCTACAGGATCAATTTAATGTAAGCATGAACCATGTGCATGCTTTGGTTATTTTAGTCTCAACTTTTCACCAAGGGAAGAATCCTTCTGCCATTGACCAGGTATCCTTCTCTAATTGCTAGTTGCTTTCTCAATTCCATCGATAATTAAACAAACTTTCTATGTTGCTGATATACCAATAAGAGCAAAAATACTAAATGTTATAGGAGATGGAGGGAAAATTTGTACAATGAATCAAATGGAGTAAAATTACCTTAGACTAAGCTGTGTACAACAACTTGGTCGTTACCTTACATAATAGTTTAAATTTTTATTTATACTGAAACTGATTATTTTCTCAGTCTAAATTATATGTTAGTATAACAATTTGGCCGAAGTTGTATCTAGACAAATCAGCCTCTTGTTATGTTACATTTTGACTCCTGCATTTTATTTTCTAAATAAATTACCACTTGCTATCTGGTAGAACAACAATGGAGTTAATACTCTCTTCCTCAACACTAAAGGGAAAGCGACCATTGACGACGGCCAAAATTATTTACGACGGGGCCGTCGTCTTCAAATTAATTGACGATAGCTAGATACAGCCATCGTCAATAATATCGTAATTGACGAAGGTTAGCCTAGTGCTGTCATCAATAAACTAAAAGACGACGGTGGTCGTTGTCTATTACGGCCGTCGTCAAATTTGGCCGAGATCCGTGTCCACCCGAGGGGTTATTGACGACGGTGAGACACAACCGTCGTTAATAAACTGCTTATTGACGACGGTGAAACACAACCATCGTTAATAAGCCCGCATATACTCCCGGGCGCGAGTTGAGAGGTGGCATTCTCTCCTGACCGCGCCGCCTCCCGATTCGCCTTCGCCGTCGCCGATCTCCGCCGCCCCGTCTCCGGTCGCCGCCGGTCTCCGCCGCCCCGTCTCCGGTCGACGCCGCCCGAGGTACGTCCTCCTCCCCGCTGCCCCTCTCCGCCGCCACGCCGCCGTCCTCCCCCGCCACCCCGCGACGCACCGGCCCCCTCCCGCCCTGCCCTCTGCCGCCACGCCGCCGGCTGCCCCCGCCACCCCGCACCGCCCTGGCCCCCCTCTGATTTAGCGGTAGTGATCTTGTCTTCCATTTGCCGTTAGATAATAGCAAGTTATGTTGGGAAGCTAAGTCCGCTGCAATGTTTGCATGCTGATCTGTTGCTGATAGCAATCTGCACAAATTTTGTATGAGTCATATATTTCGCGCTGTACAATCTCTAATACAGACTTATGTCGGTTTGCCATTGGCTAAGATAGCTTCCATGTATTTAGTGTTGAAGGGGCGAAATCCGATTGAATCATACTTTGCCTTTGTTAGCCAATGCAAATGCAGCTATTTGAGTTTAGAGTAAATTTTATAAAACCTCAGGAAACCCCATGTTTTATGGTCAATGTGTCACACAATTCTGGATATTTTGATCGCGTCACTAAATCTAGTGTCTTATGATTATTATTTCACAAAACCCTATCTCATTAAGAAATAGCTATAAATAAAACATGTGATTTCTCATTAAAAAACATATGAATTCTACTTTCATTTTTGTATTGTGCATGTGTTCTGATTGATGGAATTACTGAGTCATGCATAGCTAAAAATTCATGAGTTAAGTGGCACGAACCAAAATATCTAGAGCGAAACTTTTGTGTGTATGGATAGACCCTTTACATACGCACGCTAGACAGTATAAAGAAATGATAGAGCCAGGATTAATTTTCGTTCTAGAGTAGACTCTATCAAATGTTGATAAAAGTTTGTAACTTTTGATAGACAATGTTTTTTTAAAACAATGTAATTCTTGATAGATTGACATTATGATAACTCACAATGCATCTATATCAAAACATCGTTTAACTTAGAAAAATAACAAAAGATTGACCTCGTAAACGTCATTGGATTGTGATCTTATGAGCTAATAGACCATTATGACGAACCAAATAATCATCGGATAAATTACCAGATGCCTATATTCTTCACTCCTATACATACCAAATAAAAATGTCACCGAACACTCATCGGACCTCAGTTGTTGGGATGGCTCCACTCAGTTGGGATGTGACTCTTCAACATCATCCTCGTATAAAGATGTGCTAGTGGCTGCCCCCACCACCCCGCGCCGCCCCGACCCAAACTAAGTACTAATAAGAAACACTGACTAATTTTGTTCACGCTACTATAAAAGATGTTTATAGTGATCTAGGGTTGCTTACATATTATCTTTGGATAGAAGTGAAACAGGACCAAAAGGGGGTTAGTTTGTCTCAGAGTTGTTATGCAAATAAGCTTCTGTAGAGGAGTGGGTTAGCTGGGTGCAATCCCCCAGCACGGCGCTCTTTCTCTGGCCGCATCTGCCCCTCAGCCAAATCCCCACCCCCCCCCTGGCGCGGCAAGCTTGATTTCTGCCCCGCAGCACAAATCCGGCGGCGCTCGACCTCCCCTCCACCCCCCTGCGCCACCCCTGTTTCTGTTGTAAGTGCAGAGGAAATTCCATATTAAACTTGTTAGTTGACCGATCTCATTTTGTTCCATGATTGAACTCCATCTGTTACTTATGTTTAGATGATATTGTTGTTTACATGATTATGTTGCTTTTATTATATTATGTAGGTTAATTGCTTATGTTTTTGAGTGATTACTTAATATATGTAAGTAAACGGCTTTGGGGCCTGCCCGGCCCGGCACGGTCTGACTCGACACGGCACGACACGTATTAAATGTAATCGTGCCGTATAGACAGTTGTAGCCGTACTGTATGAGTCGAGACGGCACGGAAGCAGAAGACTATGGCGTGGACATCAATCACCCGCTCTTGGGTGGATGGTGGAAGCGACCTCTGGTGGTCCGGCAAGGGAAGCTCTATTCCAAGTGTGAGAGCCGCGGATGACTCTACTCTAAGTCCTACAATGGAGGCTCTACTCCATTCCCGCTGTGGATGACTCTACGCCGGAGTCGGCATTGTACCAAATCTATGCCTTCCATTCTTTCCTCGAGTCCCTCTATCTCGTTCTTTCCTCTATCGTAAATGATTTAAGAATGAAATGAGTAACATAACCTATAGAAATGTGTCACCCATTTCGGACCGGCACGTCTCACATGCGATACGCATGTGAGACGTGCAGGTTCCGAATTGACCCTTTTTGGACAGCCCAGGAGTGACCGAGGGGGTGTGTCTTGTGATGAGACGCGGGTCTGGATCTGGACGAGATTTCGATGGCATAACCTGATGTTCTCTGTTGCACCATTTTCAGGCGTGCAGTTGGAGAACAACGGGGTTATGCTGCCGAAATTTCATCTGGATCCGGACCACACGTCTCGTCATAAGCACGCCCCGCTCGGTCACTCTTGGGTGGGTTTTGGACCTATCTAACTAGTTGTAGGGCCGTGACATAAAATAAAAATAAAACTAATAATGATTTCTCTACTTTGAAGGTATACCCTGAAACATGGCTGGAGCCCGCAGTTGGATCTATACTAGTTGGAAAAGGGATGGCAGCCACTCAGATGAGTGGTTCACCAAGATGGATGATTTCATACAATGAGTTTTTTTCTGAGTCGTAGTACAGTAAGGTGAGGTGCCCATGTATGAAATGTCAGGATGCAAAGTGTTGGGACAAAGTGAATTTGGCGTTTCACTCGTGTCGAAACAGTTTCATGCAACATTATGAGGTGTGGACCTTTCACGAGGAGACACCTTCTCAACCCGTACAAGTTCAAGATGAGGATGACAACAAGGGGTTCGATAGGATAGACGAGATGCTTGATGCCATAAATATTGAATTGATGGAGGATCCTCCTACAACGAAGGTTGAAGTGTTTTTCACGCTTCTCAAAGCTTCAGAAGAGCCGTTGCGTGAACACACCGAAGTGACACTCCTTACTTTTATGACTAGATTTATGGCCATTAAGTCTAAGTATTTCTTCTCCAATAACTGCTACAACGATCTCATCAAATTGATCAACAATATCCTTCCACAGCCACATAAAGTGACTAAAGATATGTATCAGTCTAAGAAGTTGATATCTAGTCTTGGTATGAAATATGAGAATATTGATATGTGCCCAGACAACTGTATGTTTTTTTGGAGAGAGCGTGCCAACGTGAACAAGTGCTTAAAATGTGATAAAGCAAGATTTGTCGAAGTTGTTAATGATGACGGTTTAAAAGTAATGACTCAAGTCGTACAGAAGCAGCTTCACTATTTGCCTGTCACACCTGGTTCAAGCGTTTGTTTCTCTCTAAAAAACAGTTAGACACATGAGGTGGCATAAAGAAGGTGTACGTGAGAACAACAGAATGATGGTGCACCTGTCCGACGGTGAGGCATGGAAGTCGCTTGACCGCTTCGATCCAGATTTTGCCAATGACGTGAGAAATATTCGCTTCAGGTTGGCGACAGATGGCTTCTCACCATTCAGTACAATGGCCCGTGTTTGCTATTCCGTACAACTTACCACCATCTCTTTGTATGAAGTATGAGTTCATGTTCCTATTCCTTATTGTACCTGACTGGATCATCCCGGTTCACGACTGAACGTGATGTTGCAGCCATTGATTGAAGAGTTAAAAATGTTATGGACAGGAGTCGAAGCATACGACTGTTACAGAAAACAGAAATTCAACCTTCGGGCAGCATACTTTTGGTCTGTTCATGATTTTCTAGCTTACGGCATGTTTTCTGGCTAGAGCACTCATGGATTAGGTGTGGAAGGTGTTAGCCGAGTTTAGCTACTTTTATAGACAACTTTGTGCTAAAGAAATCAAAAGGCAGATGATGGAGAAGTTGGAAAGAGAGATACCCGTGCTTTTATGTAAGATGGAAAAAGTATTTCCTCTAGGATTCTTCAATCCAATGCAACACCTTCTAATCCATCTTCCATATGAAGCTAAAGTAGGCGGCCTTGTTCAATATAGGTAGATGTACCACATTGAAAGAGCACTCAGATGTCTGAAACCAATGGTTCGTAATAGGGCAAGGGTTGAAGGATGCATCGCCGAAGCATTTACACTTTAGGAGATAGGATACTTTTCAAGTGTCTACTTTGCATAAGAACACAATGTTAATGCATCGGCGTTTCGGTATAATATGGCTGAAGCATCCCCTTGTAGCGACCTCTCACTTTTTCAAATGGGAGGCACCCCTGTTGGTAGTGGCACGAGCTACGCTGCTTCAACAGATGAAAAGACAGCTGCTTTGTTATACATGTACGCTAACATAGACGGGATGGACAACTTTTTCAGTAAGTGGTTGTTCAACATCTATACTAATTTGCGTGATGTATTATACATCTATGCTAATCATTCTGTTTTGTCCTTATTTAGTGAGTTCGATCGACAAAATTAGAAGTCTAAGCAGCAACCTACGAGCAAGCAAATATAAACAATGCGACATTGTGGAGTAAATGGAGGACCTAACTTCCAAATCTGCTTTAGAAATCGTGTAACGTTTTTCTTGTCTTGTTCCTCTTAGTAATTATGTTCATAACATAAAATAGTCTTCTTACTTCATATGTTGGACAGTGCAAGACACAAGCCGGTGTGTGACAACTGTCCAACGGATCATTAAAGTTAAACTCTTTGGTCGATATGATGTCATTGGGTTCCGATTTCATTCAACTCAATTTAAAGCTTCACATCCTCTAAGGGCAACATCTAACAACGGAGTTGTGACGAGGGCCGCTGACGTCAAAGGACGTGAAACTAATTACTATGGGATCATAAACAAAATCCTAGAATTCAGTTTTGCCGGGAGTAAAGACCTTAAAGTAGTCTTCTTTGACTGTGATTGGTTTGATCATAACAATGGAACTCAACAAAACCAATTTGGCATGGTAGAAGCCAAACACAAGGATCGGCTACGAGGCTATGACACCTTCGTGCTTGCACACCAAGTCGAGCAAGTGTATTATATACAATATCCATGCGAAAAGCTTAGTGCTTGGTGGGTTGTAGACAAGGTGAATCCTCGTGAGCGGTTATATACACCAGACAATGCTGGGTACCTTGATGAAGCTGATGTTGTTTACCAAGAAGAAGAGTTGTCGGACTCTTTTATCGTTGAGCCTGGTCTATGATTTGATGACTGAGTTGGAGATGCAGAAGATGTACAGACTCATAATGTGCAAAAATGAAAACGGCGAACAACCACGACAAAAGATCGATGGTCTGGTTTAAGGAGTAGAGTACATGATAGTGATACTGATGAATTTTGAAATTGACTACAGGTAACGTTTCCTTCATCTCTTTTTCGCCTTCTATATTTTCCTTTAAATTCATTAGCAAATTTTCCTTTCATCAGGATGTCGTCGAGCAGTAGACGATGGGGGACGCGGGGCTTTCTGCCCCCGAGAGCAAACTCCATCTTCCAGGGTTGTCAGTCTAGCAAGGGTAGACTGTCATAGTTGTTGGGCCTCGACAGAGGCCAGGGGTCACGACAGGTAAAGAACGTTTAATTACATAAATTATATAGGTATCTTAAATCTATATTATGAATCTTCAAAATTTTCAGAACGACTCTACGTCTGAGGACATTGAGGTTAGGGGTCCTCTTCAGGCACCGCAGATTTTGGAGCCTGCTTCGGAACCTTCTTCGGAGCCTTCTACAGAGCCTGATGTGGAGCCGGCTCCACAACGGCATTATAGGAAGAGCCACTACGGCCAGAAGATCGGGTCGTTATTCGTGCGGTTGACGATAGGTAAGTAAATCTCTAATAATCCAATTTAGATATTTTTATACTTATATATGTACTAATTGAGAATCATGTATCAGGTCTTGGGCCGATGACTCGTTCACGGATCAGGGACGCCACCGCCAGGTCAACGCTGTCCTGGGCCAGCTCATCCTTTGTCACTACCCCGGTCTAGTGAACGGATGGGCTGCTACGTCTTGGGACGATTACGCTACGGCCCAGGACATTACCTACGGCAACCACTAGGAGCATGTGTGGCACGAATTCATTGTAAGTATGAAGAATATTTGTTAAAGCAAACCTATTATATGTTAAATACATTTACTTGTATATTTCTTCTTCTAGAAATATTGCCATTCGGAGGACGAGGCCCAGCTGGATCACGCCCGTATGGTATTCAACAACAACGCTAGGAAACTCCTGACGCACTCAATACCGATGGCTCGCATTCAGGCTACGAAGGCGTACTTTAAGTTGCATCCGGACGAGGGTGAGCTGGGGCAATTTAGGGATGTGGCTGACAAGTATTTGATGGAGGCGCAGTATGTAGAGGTAAAATGTTTATTTTACTTTGCTTCATTATCCGATTGTGATCAATATTTTCATCCAATAATAAATGTGTGCAGGTCAGCGTACTGTGGCTTGAATCCTGTCCGGACGCGTACAGTTCTTTGTGTGCTTGTTGTGCGAGCTAGGGCTTCTAAGGCGTGTCTATGATCCAACGACAGAGTAGAGGGACGGATGGGAAACACCGTCTTGGCGGGGATGGCTACATACGTCTCGCTAAATGGATGGTAAGTGGTACTCGAATCTTATTTTAGTTAATTTCTGGCGCTATCATTGAGCTAACATGTATCGATAGGAGCGCGAGATCGGTCAGGAGCCGACCGCTATCCAGGTGTGGAGGAGGGGTCACATGGGAAGTGACCCATCGCAGCCTGATCAGCTGCCTTCTTAGACGGTGACAGAGACGTTGGTGAGTTCTTTTGTTAACTTAATTGGATTCTCTTTAATACTTTAGATGACTTTATTTTTCTGTATTTTTAGGAAAAGCATGGGGAGGAGGTGTGGAGGCTTCGGGGGTGAAGATTATGATTGACAGAACGCGTCGATCGTACCTGAAGCCACGTATGCAAGCGGTGGCGGGAAACCTCACGGTCGGTGAGTTTTGTTATTTTTTAATGTCATGGACTTCGAGACACGAAATTTAATACTCTTATTTCATTGTGTAGGTTGGCCATCTTCGATGGAGTAGTCGACTCGAGGGAGGCGTGGTCTTCCTCGAGGGCCTCTTCATCCCAGGGTGGGTCCAGCAGGCGTATGATACGAGATCTGGAGCTCTAGAGTGTCCAGGAGGGGCTCTAGAGGACGCAGGAAGCGTTGTGACTGGTGAACGAGAGGCAGGCAGCGGAGCTCAGGGCTAGGTACGAGTATCAACACTCGTAAAATGCTACAGCTGCAAGCTGCCATGCAGGTAAGTTCGGATCATTGTACTCAATATTTCTAATATATGAATGGCATGTATAATATTTTGTTTCATATTTACAATCTATGGCCGCAGGACAGTAGGTTGTCTTTCCCCAGTGGGTGCCTCCACCGATACAGCTGCCACAGGGGTCGATGACAGGAGCACAGGTACACAATTGCTCATAATAGCTGAACTTGCTCAATTCTAGTTAACTTCTAATTTGTTAACTTTCTCAATTCTAACTTGTCATGAGTTTATTTAGTCAAATACATATTTTTAAACTTCTAATTTGTCTAACTATACATGCACATCACAGGGATTGGTGACGCAGCCTCCCCGAGAATAGTTACAAATAAAGAGGAAACTAATAAATTAAGTAAGAAGCAAGATAAAAACCAGCATCCGGCGTTTGGACGACAGCGTGAGGACAACTTCCCAGACTCCGGTGGCAGCGGTCGGGGTAGCGTTAGGTAGTGGCGTGCGTATAGTGTTTTGATGCCTGTGATATTTTTGTTTTCATACCTGTGTGATCTGGCCATCGAGCCAGAGCTGGCCTCGAAGCCAAGGCAGCCTTTTCTATTTTTTTAAAAAAACTACAATTCTTATTGACGACGGTTGCTAATACTTAGCCGTCGTCAATAAGCCATAATAATTGACGACGGCCGACCTATCTATCATCAATAAGCCACGATAATAGACGACGGTAGAGCTAGCCGTCGTCTATAAGCTCACTTATTGACTACGGCTAACTACTGGCTGTCGCCTATAAGCCTCCTGAACATCCATGTGGCACGGCATATTTATAGACGACAGCTGGCTTCAGCCGTCGTCAATAAATTTTGGCAACAGTTAGTGTCGTCAACAAACTTATTAATGACTAATTATTAACGACGGCCAAAAAACGCCGTCTACAAACATTTACCGACGGTCTTCGCGATTCCTGTAGTGCAACAGGACTTTTTCCTATTGATTGAATAGCCATATCTCAAGCACTTTACCAATAAGAAATTAGTAGGGGTATTAGGTGCAAATATTTTGTTAGAATCAGCCTCCATGCAAAATAGGCAAGGGAAGGCTGTCTAGAAATTTCCTTTCTTATGACCCCACAACGTTTGGGAGCTTTCAGCACTAGGTACGCCAATTTTTATTAGGTGCAAATATTTTCTAGGAACTGTATTTATTAATGATTGTTTATGGAAGAATTTTTTTTGTCAAGCTAAGATACTCGCACCTTTTGATCATCTCAAACTTCTGCTATGAATGCTGCTTGACAGAAAACATTTGAAGATTTCACTGCAAGGACAACATTTGAGAGACCATTGATGAGCGGCATTGCATATGCGTTGAAGGTATTACACAGTGAAAGGGAGAAAATGGAAGATTAAGAAAATGGAAGCTGGGATCAATCTCTTGTTCATGACTACAATCCCAAAAAACTTGAACCATCACCAGTTCAAGATGAGTATGCACCTGTTATCTTCTCCCAGGAAACTGTAAAGCACATTATATCAGTAGATATGATGTCGGGGATGGTGAGTTCACATTTATAATCCTTTTCTATAATATTCTCTTGTTATTTATTTCTGCTGTAAATTTAGTTATGAAAATAATGGGCTTACTACGTTAAGCCTACTTTGGAGGAAATGTGCAAACACTTTATCTCATTACTTCAGTTTATTTTGTTACCCATGTATGAGTTTTCTTCATAATGATAATAATTTCATATGATAAAAGGTAGGGTAGCACAGTTGCTGTTTAGTTGACTTATGAATTGTCTGTCTAATATAGAAAAATATCGAATCACAGAGTTTGGCTATAGAGCACGCTGCAGTCAAAACCAAACGAGACCATGGTTTTGTTTGTCAATGTTTACAGCCAAATGACGGTCCTTAAGTTGATATATTTCAGATACAATACGTCAGTAAGTAATGTTAGTCTGTTGCTTTTGTCAATTCAATATTGAAAAATCTGAATTTGTTAGTGAATGCCCTTTATTTCTTTTTTATTTCTTCTGGTGAGTTACCTGTTAGTTACCAAATGAAATAGCAGCCATGTAAGAAGATAGAGAACCTACATAAGCTATTACACTTTTTTATGGATTTGTGCTCTTTATATCCATCTGCTACTTAGTCACCGAACTTTGATTATTTTCCTAACATGTCAACCATGATGTCAGGAAGATGTAACATCCTAAGTTTAAAATAGGAGAAATTAAAAATTTTCAAATAGATTAGGACCTAGCTTTTCATATTTCAAGACATAAAGGAAAATTTAAGCAAAGAGGGAAACAAATGAAAACAAAAAGAAAAAACAGAAATGGGCCAAAAGCCCACTCTCCCTTTTTCCTTTTCTCTCCCGCAGCCCAATTAATTTCTTTTTCCCTAGCCGGCCCAGCCCACCTGAGCCCCTCTGTCTTTTCCCCACTCTCCTGTCCCGCGGACCCCACCTGTCAGCGGGAGTTCTCTTTCATCCCGTTACCTTTCTTCCCCCTCCCGCGGTCCCCTCCTCCTCTCTTTTCCTCGGTCGCCGACCGCCTGAGCCGAACGCAACCGAAAGCGATTTTGTCTCCCGCGATTCCCCTCGGATGCCCGGTCCCGCGCCCCTCGCCTCCGCTATAAGAGCCCCCAGAAACCCTAGCGCCCTTTTCTGCTCCCACTCCTCGCCACGGACGGGGGCCGCGCCGTCGCGTCTACCCCTCCCCGGTGAGCGGCGCTCCGCCGATCCCCTCCGCTCCTTACCCCCCCCCCCCCCCCCCCCCGTTCTGGCTAGCTAACCCGGTTCATGCACCTGCAGGGATGCAGGCTACCCCTCACGGTCTTCTCCGACGAGGGACGGCGCCAAACCCCTGGTTTTCCCACACTCCGGTGAGCTACTCCCGTCTACCCTGTGCACCTTCGCCCTCCCACGTTTTCCTTGTGATGTAACCCTCCTACGTCACCCTCTCGCACCAGTACGCGCCGACGGGCCGAAGGACGCAAGAAAAACCCCATCGAGAAGCCCCTCCACCGAAGACCAGAGAGCTTCGTGGGACCCCCCCCCCCCCGTCGCGAGCGCACCCACGATCTCCCCGGACCGCGCAAAGTCTAGGGATCGGTGTAGCCGTAGTTTAGCGAGTTTCCAGCAAAAAGACGTCACGCCCATGGCGCGCCGCCGTGGGAACCGTCATCGGCGGCCAGTTTCGGACCGGGCCGCTCGGGTACGGACCCCCCCCCCCCCCACCGCCCGATCTCCGATCGGCGGCTGAGAATAGATGCCTCGTACCGCTTCAGTCTTTTTAAATCGCAGCCGCCGCTAGAATATCCAACGGCCCCAGTTAAACCCCCCATGTTTCCCGCGTTTGAATTGGCGCTAGGACCCCTGGACTTTTTGGGTTGCGTGGACAGACCCCGGATCTTTGCGAGAAGGCCCCCGATGTTGTCAGAAATTAGTGTTTCACTAAGGACTAGCTCTCTAGGCCCCTGTGGTTCTCTGTTTTTGCGCAAAATACCTCAGAGGCCCTCTGCTTTAGCACTTTTGCCCCTGCAGCTCTCGGAAAATAGGTTTTAGGCCCCTGGAACCCCCAAAAACATCCATTTAGCCCTGGGAATTTTCTGTTTTAATCCAAATGCCCTGTACTAAGTCATTTTAGCACTGCAGCCCCTAGAGACCCCTTTATTCTAACATGCTAGTCCCTGTATTTATGTGTTTTAGCATTTTAGCACCCTAATAAATCTGGAAACTCATTTAGATACCCCTGAACCATGCTGAATTTGTACAAAACCCCCTAAACCGTGTGGAGATCCTATAAAATACCTTGTAAAATGTTGAAATAAATATTTTGACCACTAAAACATGCTGTAATTTAGCAATAAAGCTCCTGCCCATGCTGTTTTCATATTCTAGTGCTAATTCAAGGCTGAATCTATATAATAACACTTTAGCCAATGTAACTAGGGATATTTTAACCCACATGCCATGCTGTGATCACCGAAAGACCCCTGCCATTTCCTGTTTTTGCATCCTAGCCCCTAAGGAGTTCTGAGTGTATGCACAACTTCATTTAGCTGCTGTTTTATTTACAATAACAACCCTGCCCAAGTGTTAAAGGGATAAGACACCCTCCCACTTACTAAAAATCACACCTAGGACCCAAATAAATCCCTGGCTTTTGCAAAAACACATTCCCATGAATATATACACATGCTGATCCGGGGATTACGTTTTACTTTTGTGCTTTGATGAATATCATGATAGAATGTTGTATAGCTTTGCTTACTTGCTCTCTGTTATTTTCTTTTCCCTGCTATGTCATGGACAAATCAGCCCCCGAGCCGACACTGGACCTGCAAGCCCAAGACTTCGACGACCCCGAGCCGCAGCACTTCTCGAGAGGCAAGTGCCCTTGACCACTTTGCACCTTTTTAGGATCTTTAGTTAGAAATGCATGCTTTAGGTCTTAATCTGAATCCCATGTGTTGAATGTTTACTAGTTCTTTCCTGACACGCCTTATAGCCGAGATGGGTAGTATAGGGTTTACATTTTATGTCATTATTTTCATGCTTAGCCCTGCTTAGATGTCCGGATGGAAGTTATTACATTTAAATTCAACATATCATGATGATTGTGATGATGTGGTGATGTATATGATGTATGAGGTGGGTAGTATAGGGATCTAGCAGGCTGGTGAGTTTACAGTGGGTGTCGAGTGCACGAGACTCGGGTTTGTGGATAGTTAGCCTGCGTAGATCCTAAGGACCGGTTCGTGAGACCCGTCAACTAGCTTATCCCGTGCCACCACAAGAACTATTATGGGACAGTGTGGCAAATTAAGTTGTTCCTATCTTTCCTTGTGTACACCTTAGAGATGTGTGAGTGGCGCAAGAGGGGGCTTCTGCGGTAGAGGTTTCAGAGTGCCGCAGCGGTGAAACCTTAGCGGGTGTGCACGGGTTGGGTAGTGCAATGTAAAGGCCTTGTCATGTACTCCTGGCCACACACCATAGGGAGTGTGAGATGGCGGAAGGGAGTTTCTTGAGTCGCCGACGGGCGATGAAAACACGACTTGTGGGTAAAGGGTACAAACTCTGCAGAGTCAAAACTGTCTAGACAGCTGTGCTCACGGTCAGGAGCGGGCTGGTAACTCTCTCATGATTAGCGTGGGTCGGTTTGGTATGGTTTGGGAATGGTGGTTTGGGTTGAGTCTACAGTGATAGTGGAGATCACTTGGAGATATGATGGGTCGGGCGGGAGAGTCACTAAATAAACAGGACGCTTAATAAAACTAAGGAATTTGTTGCGTAGTGCAAGAGCCGTGTCTAGCCTTCCTTGATTCTTGCCTCATCATGCATAAACTTTCCCACACTTGCTGAGTACATTATGTACTCAGGCGTTTGCCTCTCTTCTTTTTTATGCTGCTCAGGACCCGAGGAGGCTGCTGAGGATGACGTGGACGACGGCTTCGACCCCGATGCATAGTTCTAGGCTGGTGTACCGCCGGACGGCGCCTGTGGATGCCCTACTTAGATTTCCGCTGTCATGATGTACTTTTCTTTTTTTGAGCCCATGAGGCGTTTTATGTACTCGGATGATGTAATCGCCGCACTTGGCTTAATTAATTAATGATACATTGCTCTTTATTATCTCGCGTGTGATGTGACACGATCCTGGCACACGCGGGAGTATGCTTGGTGTTTGTTGCAGGTACCGGGCGTGACAGAGTGGTATCAGAGCCAAGGCTGTCCCTAGGACGCGAGCCTAGATAGGAACGGACACGAAATAGATTTAATTTCAACTTAGAAACTAATTGCAATTATAAACATGCAAAAAAATTACGTGAGTTTCTATGTTTCACACGACTTACCCCTTTTCCCCCAAGCTCGTCCTGTTCAACACATCTATCTTCCTCACTCGTATCTCATTCAAACCTAGTAGGGTCCGTTACCACGGACAATCTGAAACTCTATAAGGTTAGGAGATACCCGGTCATGGTAAAGAAGCGTTTAGTTCCGTAGAGATAGGAATCATACAGGTAATGGGTTGATTTGTTGCATGTTTGATTGATGAGTGATGCATGCATATGTACGGTTCTTTTATATAAAACTATGAGCCTAATAGTAAATTTTTCTCTAGATTTTTCAGATTCTAAGATTTGTTGCTATCTGTAATAGATGGCAGGTAGGGGACGAGGTCGAGGATGAGGTCGAGGGCGTGGAGTGCCCGAGACCGATGGGCCTCCGGAGTTCCAGGTCCCAGGATGGAACGGGCGAGCGGCTCGATGAGGAGCTGACTACATGACGGTGCATGACATGTTGGCCTCTCAAAACCAGCTCCTGCAGGGCCTGGCAGCAATTATGGCCCACAACCACCAAGCCCCTCCGCCTCCACCACCACCGGCACCTGGACCACGGTCCAAGCTGAGAGACTTTCGGAGTACTCAGCCCCCGGTCTTCTCGAGCCCGGTGGAGCCGATGGACGCGGATGATTGGCTGAAGACGATCGACAGCAAGCTGCGGTTGATCCAGTGCGTGGGAGGAGAGCATGTCTTGCTAGCAGCTCACCAGCTAGCGGGACCCACGACAAACTGGTGGACAGCTTACACCGCTGCTCACGCCGACCCTGAGGCTATCACTTGGGAGGAGTTCCAGCGCTGCTTCAGCAACCACTTCGTGCCAGCTGGTGAGATCAAGATGAAGTGGCAGGAGTTCCTCGGTCTGAGACAGGGCGGCTCGACAGTGCGTGAGTACCTCACACGCTTCACGCAGCTGTCCCGCTATGCACCGGAGGACGTCAGGACTGATGACATGAAGCAGGACTGCTTCGTTCGAGGTCTTGATGAGGAGCTGAAGAGTGCTTTGTCGTCCAGCTACTACGACAGCTTTCAGAAGATAGTGGACAAGGCCTTCGTGATGGAGCGACAGATGCCAGAGCTTGAGGGACATAGGAAGCGCAAGATGGGATGGCAGGGACAGTCTTCGGGCAGCAGCAGCCGCACGCGCTTTGCACCACCTCCAGCTACGCAGACGGGCCGGTACGTGGGACCGAGTCCGCCTTCGAGGTACCCTTCACCAGCTTACAGGCAGCCGTTTCCACAGCCACAGCGCCAGTAGAGCCAGCAGCTACAGCAGCGACCAGCTTTTCCACCCCGCACAGCAGCGCCTACTCAGCAGGGACAGGTCGTCAGGGCTCTGGGCCCGTGCTACGTGTGTGGCGAGATGGGCCACCTTGCCAGCAGATGCCATAAGAAGAAGCCACCCCAGCAGCAGCAGCAGCCGCAGAGTCTCCCGCGTGGTCGAGTGCACCACGTAGCTGTGGAGGTGGCTCAGTTGGCACCGGACGTGGTACTTGGTACGTTCACAGTTGACTCGCACCCCGCTACTATTTATTTGATTCTGGTGCTACTCACTCTTTTATTGCCAAGAATTTTATAAAGAAATATGATATGAGGGCAATAGCTATGTCCCATATGCTAGTGGTCACATCTGTCACACCCGGTCTCTCCGAAGAACAACCGAGTGAATATCACATGTATGCCAGGATCGTTCTCTCATACATGTGATGACAAATAGTGAAGCATCATTTAATACAAGCCAAGTGTTCGAATATAAAAATATGTCTTACATAGCATAACGTCTCGATGGACGATAATATGATCATAATATGTAAATAAAACAGCAGCGGAATATAAATCTTCTGGGCTCCGTCACAGGCGTTGCCCGGGGGACTCCGTGAACCTAGAAACCTTCTTCGGGTCCAAAGTCTTGGTCATTGAACACCACATCATCCCCTTGACCTGAGCAGCAATTTAAACCAACAGAAAAGCAAGTTTGAGTACCGTTGGTACTCAGCAAGTGTGGGAAAGTTATGTCATGCATGGCTAGAGCAAGGAGAGGTTAAACTCATGGTTTAAGCACTACGCAATTAATACCTATCACCTTAGCTTATTAAGCGCCTACCTTACTACACAGGTGAAATGGTCCCAATCCCTCAACCCATCAGCAATATCAAGTAAACATAGTCTCATCTTCAATGTTAAGCTTTCCACTTGACATCCACAACTTCCCAATTCATCATCCTCTAATCATGAATAAGTCCAAGCCGCTCTTGACCGTGAGCACGGCTGTCATGACAGTTTTGACTCTGCAGAGTTTGCACCACTGTACCCACATGTAGTGATTTCATCCCTCGTTGCCGGATGGACTAAAAGAACCTCCATTATGCCAGTGGCCGCGAACCACATTCACACTTCCCAGGTGTGTAGCCAGGAGATCACTACGAGGCCTCTACAAAGGGATTCCCGACGAGCGTGGGCCCACTGAGGTTTCACCCCTAACAGCATACAAGAGGCACCAACCCCGCTGTAGTGGCCCCCTCTTGAACCTTGCGGTTCATAAGGTAGTCCAGCTGACACCTAATCCCCACACCATCCAAAACACCCATACTACGCCGGGGATACACCTAATTAATTGGCCAAGCTGCCCCATCTCAGCATGTGGTTGGCACGGTAAAGCCAGGTTACATGCTCCATGAACCGGTCCTTAGGATCCAGGCAAGTACTAAACACAAACCCGAGTCTCGTGCACCCAGCACCAACCAAATCATCCAACTTGCCTCGATCCCTACCTCTACATAACTCATAATATCTCATTCAAGAGTATGGTAAATAAACTGATGATCTCATATCCCAATTATCCCATTCTAAGCATGGCTAAGCACAAGTAATATGAATGAATGACATAATAAAACAAATCCCATCCCAAGCTACAAGGAAACAAGATAATGCAATTCTAGGGAAACTTCCTAGCATGGGTTTCATATTTCAATTGACAATGCAAATAATTCTATCTACACATCCTAGCATAGGATCAAAGTGGTCAAGGACACTTGCCTTCTTCCTGCTACTCTGGGAATGGAATGTCTTGGTCTTGGAAGGGGAGAACTTGCTCTGGGGCAGGTTCTACTCATGCCAATACACATAGCAAAAGAAAACAACAATCCATAAGACATAATTCACACTTTCACTTCATACAAACCACACATACATATCTATGATAGTCATTCACATTACTAAGTGTTGTGGTTATCCTATATGTGTTGATTTTTGGCCTACATGCACTTTTAAGCATATGTATATGATTTCTAACTTTTGTATTCAGATTTCTGTTTGCACACTATATATGAATTTCCAATTTAAACAAATTCTTTAATACACTCTTTAGCTACCAAGTTTGCATGGAAGGTAATTTCCTATTCCAAATGGATTTTCAGACCTTCTACCAAACCCCAAACTGAAGTCTTTGGATTTGGAGACTTCATTTATCATTTTCTAGTATGCATACCTATTTTCCTTTATTTTCCAGATTTATTTTCTATGCCTAAAAGTGAGTTTTAATATTAAATAGTAGGGCATATCATCTAAACAGAATAGGTTCTGATCTAAAATATTAAATAATATATTTTTGAACTTCCTCTCTGATGTGGAACAAATTAAATTTATTTTACTAGTTTTTAGAATTATTTCCTAGCCTAAAATATGTTTCTAGAACTAATAAATATGAACCCCATTTAGACAGATTTCAATTCAGCCTAAAATCTATTTTTAACTAATTCTAAAGTTTTCCAAGTGCTAGGAGAGTTTAAATTTGGAATTTACAATGTGTTTGCCTCACCTTTTAAATTTAAATCCTAATCACATATTCAATTTTCTGAATTTAATATCATATAGGGTCAAAAAGGTAAATCCACCCTACTACAAGGTCTAATTTATTATTTCATAAATTTCCAGGGGTCTAACTACACATAACAGAGGGGTTTTCCTAATTTTTATTAAGTCCAGGGGCTAAAACTGATTTTTAAATGAATTTACATGAATTTCTGAAGTTCCAGGGGCTAGATCAGATGTTTCCGGGGCTAGCTCGTGTTTTCCGAGATCCCCAGGGGGTAGCGCGTAAGAATACCGGCCTTTATAACGCGGGGCTGATGTGGACCGTCCGATTTAAAATAGACGGCTGAGATTAGATCGCCGAACCGGTACGCGGGGGTTTTATGTCTACCGTGCGATTTAAAATAGACGGCGCACAAGCGGCCACGTCGCCCTGGCCGGAGCCAGCCCGCGCTGCCCGGCGGCGCGCGGTGGCGGGAAGCGGCGATCTCGTCGGAGAACTTCGGATCTTCGTCTATACCTCCTAAAACTGGGATTTCATGGCATAGATCGGTAGAGGAGAGGTGGGTGATCTCACCTCGGGGTTTTTCTTGAACTCGGAGGCCCTGGAAGGCGGTCGGCGACGAGGTCCGAGGTGAAAATGCGTTGGTGCTCGTCGGAGCTGTGTATAGAGCGCAAAACACCCGATTTCCTTCACCTGCGAGGCTCCCCAGAGGCGGTGGAACATGATCGGCGCGTTAGATCAGAAAACCCGAGCAAGGATCGAGAGAAAACGGTGATCGGAGTTTCGGTTCTCACCGGGAGGAAAACAGCCGATCGGGGTGGAAAAAACGGGGCAATGCCGGCGTTTATATAGACAAGGGAGGGCAGCGGTCTATTGGGATCGAGCTGGAGTCGTCCGAGACCAGAATTCAGCTGGGGGACGCAAGTTTCCGGGGGTAGTTTGGATTCGGGAGAGAGAGAAGTCCCGGGGTCGGCCGAGCACGCGCGAGGAAGAAGATGACGGCGGGCCCCGCGTGTCAGTGGGAGGAAAAGGGGCGCGCAGCTGTGGGCTGGTGTGGGGAATGGTGGGCCGGCTTGTGGGTTTCGGCCCACTGGTCGGGGGGTTTTCTTTTTTCTTTTTCCTTTCCTTTTCTGTTTTGATTTGAATTTGAATTCCAATTTGAATTTCTACACCACATGCAATACGTCCAAATTTTTTTAAATTCCCCTCTTAATAGATTTTTGGGGTGTTACACTTTTCCAACTCATATCCATGTTTCTCTAATTATGGACAAGTCCAAGCCGCTCTTGACCGTGAGCACGGCTGTCATGACAGTTTGGTTCTCTGCAGAGATTGTACCACTTTACCCACAAGTAGTGATTTCATCCCCTGTTGCCAGGTGGACTAACAACCTCCCTGATATCCGTGGTTGCAAGCCACATTACACACTTCCTTTAGTGTGCGATCAGGAGATCACTACATGGCCTTTACAAAGGGTCTACCGGCAAGTACAAGCCTACTGAGGTTTCACCGCTGCAGTTCCTAGGAGTAAACCCTCCCCTACAGAAGCCCCCTCTTGAGCCTTGCAGTTCCCAGGGTAGTCAAAAATGGACTCTCATTCCTCGCACTATCCAAACACTCATACTATACTGGCAAACTCCTAATTAATTGGCCAAGCTGCCCCATCTTAGTCTTGTGGTGGCACTGTAAAGCCGGGTTAACTGTTCCATGAACTGGTCTTTAGAATCTAAGACATGCACTATCACTAACCCAAGTCTCATGCACGAAGCACCATCCAAAACAACTAGCATGTCTAGATTCCTATCACTATGACACACTCTTGTGTCTCTCATAAATACCACAAGGCAAGTAATAATTATGTTTCATTCATTTTTTAAGGTCTAAGCATGGCTAAGCACATAAAAATGACAATGCCATATTCTAACTAAATCCCTCCATGGTTTTGCAAGGAATGATAAAGGAATAAAACTAGGAAACATCCTAAGTTGGGTTTCATATTGAAGACATCATTTAAATATTCTAACTAATCATCCTAGAATAGGAGCAAACTGGTCAAGGAACACTTGCTTTTGAATTGCTGCTCGGTGACTTCAAAATCTTGTTCTTGAAGATTGAGGAACGTCTCTTGTGACGGTTCTATCCATGAATATGCACACAAAATAATGTAAACATACAATAAGAACATAGCATTTTACCTAAAACTTATATGTATATATAATTTCATTCATTTTTAATTTGTTTCTATGTGTGTTGAGAGCAAGAATGGTTTAATAACATGATATATATATATATATCTTTATATCTTTATATTTATTTTTTGAGTTAACACCACATTTACTTCATAGCTTATAGCAATTTATAACAATTTTTAGAGTGTATATATGCATATATACTAATTTTATTATAGTTTCAGAACTAAAAATTGTTCTAAAAGTTTTGTTAAAACTATTTCTAGAATATATATTGCTATTATTGTATTTTCAGAGTTTATATAGGCATTTATACAATTTCCATAAATTTGCTAAAGTATATATGGTTTTTATTTGAATTTCAGCATTAATTTATTACTTAGAATGCATCTTCAGCCTATAGAAATAATTATTTTTAATTTCATAATGTATATACTAGTTAAAATGTTGAAAACAGATTATTTAATAAGTTTTTATGATTTTCCAGAATTTATTTACACTAGTTTGGCTAAATTCAGTGTTAAAAATAAATTTAATAACTACTCTGGACTGCAATATAATATTTACAACTTTTCCAGGGGCTTAATTGAGCTTTTACCAAAGGTATTTTCTTAATATTTGGTAAGTACTAGGGCTTTTAAGGTTAGTTTATACTAATTTTTCTTATTTCTGTAAAGCTTAGGGTTAATTTCCGAAAAATACAGGACCTACTCCTTATCTTTTAAAACTATAGGGTCTAGGATGCAAAATGTCCAACGGCTTCTACTATTTGAACATAGACCGTTGGATTTGTGCTGGACGACTCAGATTTAAAATAACCGAAAGGGTATGTGCGTTCTAATCTTAACCGTTCGTGTAAAATAAACGCCCCAGATGCGGCCACGTCACCCTCCAACTCTTTCTCCCCCGGGCGCGGCGGCGCTCGCCGGAAACCGGCGGCGACCTTCCCGGAAGCCCTCGATTTTTGCCTATTCTTCGTCTTTTCTTGTGTTTTCTACTCGGGTTGGTAGAGGATACGATGGAGAACTCACCTAGGGAGATATTTTGATCCAGAAACGACTAGAAGGGTGTCGGCGAGTAGAAGGACAAGCTCAAGAGGCTATCTACAAGGAACTACAGCACCAAGACTTCGAGACACTTGAGCAACAAGAGCCACGGGAGCAAGGCAAATGCCCCTTGACCATATTGATATCATGTTTTAAAACTGTTTTGTTTGCGAAAAATCGTACGCTTGAGTCAACTTGATGGGACACCCTTTTATAGGAGTTTACTAGTTTTGTTAACCATCCTTGTCGCCGGAAAAGTTGATGAGTCGGGTATGGTCGTTTTTCCTTTTTGCTTCGCTTAATCTACGGGATACGGGAAGCTGAAATAAAACATGTCTAGCTACTGCACTCATATAAATAATGACAATGAGATCTTGATGATGTTAATGGGCATGGAATTGGGGAGATCTAGGCAAGCTTGGTTTGTGAACGTTGCTGGATGAGATGGTGGTACTTGCCGTAGATCTAAGGACCGGTTCATGCGAGAATATGCCAGGAAAACTGTGCCACCACAAGGCCAAGTATGGGTGCGTCTTAGCTGATTAATTAGGTGTGTTGCTAGCTTGTTATGGACCGTGGATGGCGCGGGGGGTGGGAGTCGAGGAGGACTGCCCAGGGAACTGCATGGCACAAGAGGGGGCCTGTGGGTGGGAGAATGGTGATTCGAGCCTGCCAGTGAAACCTAAGTGAGTGCATACATCTAGTAGCCCCTTTGTAAAGGCTATTTTGTGATCTCTTGGCAATACACCGATGGTTGTGTACTGGTATAATGGAGGTTCTACAGTCACCGACGGGTGACGAAATCATGAACTTGTGGGTAAAGTGGCGCCACCTATGCAGAGTGTAAAACTATCATGACAGCCGTGCTTCCGGTCACAAGCACCTGGCCAACTTTCATGATTAGAGGGAAAACTTGGGATGGTTATTCGGTATGGTTATGGTATGGTCATTGGGATTAGTTTTGGGACTGTTTTAAGTCATGACAATGAGTTTGGTTTTGGTTATACGAATATGAGATGGATATGAATATTTATGAGCATGAGATGAATTTGTGAAAGATTAATGGCTGGTTGAGACTTGATAAATGGAGAATTATGATGAAAGAATGTTGCTGATTACTTGGTTATATTGGGATTTAATTCATCTAGACTTAGTTGCTATTTTTACCATGTTTGTGAAATAATTTTTCTTGCTGCAATGAGCCTTTTTACTCCATACCTTGTTGTAAGCTACATGTCATACTTTTCCCACACTTGCTAAGTACGACATGTACTCACCCTTGCACTACCACATAAACATTAGCTACAAGAGATGAGTATTTCGAGGACCATGTGGAGTACTAGGTGTGCGAACTGTTGAGTACTTCTGGAGGTTTATCAAAGTTTAGTTTCCTTATGTTTCAAGGAAATAAAGCACACATGACAAGAACCAGGGGTGTGTCCTGAGTCACATGTGTTGCACTGAGTCCTAGTGTGTGTGAAGGTGTTTGGTTTGATTTTCAAACACAACCCGGGGGGTTTGAGCCATACGTCCATGGCACATGCATGTGCTGCATGTTTTCAAATTTTTATGGTGCAAAACCCGGGCTAAGGTTGTTGTAAACGTGTGGCTTTCGGCTAATAAAAAGGGGAGAACGCGCTGGTGTTTGTAGAGCGCCGCCACAACTCATCCGACACATTCTCTTTTGGTTCTCCACTCGAGTTCTTGGATCTACACCACACCTCATGACTTCCAACACGATTTGCATCACAAATCCGTGAGTGTTCTGTGAGGGAAACACCCAACAATTGGCATCAGAGCCGACTACGTTGCCTGGAACCATGACGCAGCCATTGAGTGGGCGCTGATGTCACGAAGGAGATCTTCATCGCCAGCCCGACGTTCATGGAGGGACGTCACACCGCTGGGAGGCACCAGCAGGGCAGGAGGAGGATTAGGGGCATTGGTGATTCATCGCACCACGAAGGAAGTCAGCAGTGGTGGTACGTATCCGATGCTCACGAAGACAAACTATCATGATTGGTCGGCACTTATGCGGGTGATGTTGCAAGCGAGAGGCTTGTGGACTGCGGTGAACCTTGGCACCGATGATTACACTGAAGATCGGATGGCTTTGGAGGCTCTCACCAAGGCTGTGCCACCAGAAATGATAGGGATCATTGCCGGGAAGGAGTTGGCCAAGATTGCATGGGATGCAATCAAGTTGCGCAACGTGGGAGCCGAACGTGTGCACAAGACCAGGACAAGCACATTGGGTCGGGAGTTTGATGCACTCAGATTCCACGATGGTGAAACTGTTGATGAGTTTTGTGTGCGTATGAGCCGGATCACGTCTCAACTTGCGGCACTTGGGAGTGAACGTTCGGAGGAGGAGATTGTCCGGAAGTTCCTCCAGGCGGTACCACAAAAGTTTGAGCAGATTGCGGCCTCCATCGAGACATTGCTTGACTTAAGTGATATGTCCGTTGATGAGTTGATTGGTAGACTCAAGGCTGTAGAAGAAAGGCTTGGTGCAAGCTCTTGGGAGGGCAACACACAAGAGAAGTTGCATCTGAGTGAAGAAGAGTTGCTTGCAAGGTTGTCAACACGTCTCAAGATGTCCGGGGGAGCTGGACAGGAACGGCACAAAGGATCATTTGCACCAAGGAGAGATCATGGCCGAGGACGTGGCCGTGGTCGAGGTAACCGTGGTGGTGGAAACTCAGGCCGTGGAGTGGCCAAAGATGAGTGCCGCTACTGTGGTAAGAAAGGTCATTGGTCTAGAGAATGCAGGAAGAAAAAGAAGGATGAAGAGATGAACACAGCTCAAGTTGATCATGAGTTTGAATCCAACCTCTTGGTGGCGTGTGCCGACACAAAGGCTGAGCAAGACACGTCCCTAAAGGAGGTATGCCTCAACAATGATATGTTACACGTTCAAGTAGGAGACTTGGAGGGAGGAGGCAGTACTCGGTGGATCCTGGACTCTGGTGCAACAAATCACATGACTGGGAAACGGGATGTGATCACAAAACTTGATAACACGGTGCATGGTACTGTGCGTTTGGGAGATGGCTCAGTGACAGAGATTGATGGCCAAGGAACTATGGTGTTCCAAGGAAAGAGAGGTGGTCGAAAGGAGTTGGCTGGGGTCTATCTTATTCCTCAGCTCAAGGCAAATATCATCAGTCTTGTACAGCTTGAGGAGGAGGGACACCGAATCTTGATGGTGGATGGTTATGTCAAGATTTGGGATAAAGATGGAACCCCTGTGGCAATGGTGAAATGGGGTGTGAACCGGTCGTACACCATTGATCTTAAGGTAGTGCAACCAAGGTGTCTCATGGCACAAGGGAGCAATGCAACATGGATGTGGCATGCAAGGATGGGGCACCTAAACTTTCAGAGTCTCAGAAGACTTGCCGAAGAGCAACTTGTATATGGATTGCCAACCATCACTCAAACTGAGGAGAAGTCTGATAGCTGTTTGGCTGGGAAACAAAGACGTCAACCGTACCCGTGCATGGCAAAGTACCGAGCTGAGAAGAAACTTGAACTTGTGCATGGAGACCTCTGTGGACCAGTGAAGCCGGCAACTCCAAGAGGCAGCAGATTTTTCTTTCTTCTTGTGGATGATCTCAGTAGATACATGTGGGTGTTTTTGATCAGCACAAAGGATCAAGCAATGAGTACTTTCATGGCATTTCAAACAAGTGTTGAAGCTGAGGCAGGGAGGAAGGTTGGAACTTTTCACACAGATCGTGGTGGAGAGTTCACAGCTTGGGCTTTTGTTGGGTATTGCACCAAGGACGTCACTTGACAGCTCCATATTCTCCTGAGCAAAATGGTGTAGTTGAGAGAAGGAACCAAACTGTCATGGGAATGGCAAGAAGCACGTTGAAAGCAATGAATATGCCCGGTTGGTTCTGGGGGGAGGCAGTGACCACAACTGTGTATGTGTTGAACCGGTCTCCTACTCGGAGTGTTGAGAGAAAGACTCCATATGAGGTATGGCATGACAAGAAACCTAGTGTACATCATTTGCGCACTTTCGGTTGTGTGGCACATGTGAAACAGGGAAGCAAGCGCCTTAGCAAACTTGAAGATCGAAGTATTCCAATGGTCTTCATTGGATATGAGCAAGGAAGTAAGGCGTGGAGGTTTTACAATCCAAACACGGAGAGTGTTCACGTGTCACGTGATGCTATGTTTGAAGAAAAACGCCCATGGAAGTGGGATGCAGCTGAGTCAAGTGAAGTGGTGAATGGTGAAGACATCTTTCGGGTAGAATACATCTTTCGTGATGAGAACCCTGGTGGAGTGAGTTCTTCCTCTTGTGACACAGGTCAGGGTGACAAAACCCCAGCTGAGGGAGTATCTTCTATGACACAACTGAGGCTACAAGCATCCAAGGATGTGGAGTTTGTGTCACCTCCTTCCATGTCACCAGAAATGGATAGTGAGCTAAAAGAAGCACCACTTCGTTATTGTTCCATGAGAAATATCCTTGAGATGGTGCCAAGCTGTGAACCAGAAGAAGGAGGAGTAGATGAACTTCTTGTTGTCATAGGTGAAGAGCCATGCACAGCAGAAGAGGCCTTGAGGACTAAGGAGTGGCGCATTGCCATGATTGAGGAGCTCATATCCATTGAAGAGAACAAAACATGGTCATTGGTACAACTTCCGGAGGGTTATCGTGCCATTGGCTTGAAATGGGTTTTCAAGTTGAAGAAAGATGAACATGGGAATGTCATACACCACAAAGCAAGGCTGATTGCAAAGGTGTATGTGCAGAAGCAAGGAGTTGATTTTGAAGAAGTTTTTGCACCAGTTGCCAGGATGGAGTCTGTGAGGATTGTGTTAGCTGTTGCAGCTCATTTTGGGTGGCATGTTCATCACATGGATGTGAAGTCAGCTTTCTTGAATGGGAGTCTAGAAGAGGAGATCTACGTCACTCAACCTCAGGGTTTCATAGCTGAAGGCAATGAGAAGTGGATTTTAAGACTTCACAAGGCATTGTATGGCTTGAGACAAGCTCCTCGAGCATGGAACTGCAAACTTGATGAAAGTCTCAAGCAGCTCAGTTTCACACGGTGCAAATCAGAACATGGCTTGTATACTAAGCTTGGAGGTGAGGCAAGACTCATTGTGGGTGTGTATGTTGATGACTTGCTTATTGTGGGGGAGGACATGGAACAAATCAGTCGGTTCAAGGAGAAAATGAAGGAGAAGTTTTGCATGAGTGATCTAGGAAGCTTGTCTTACTATCTTGGTATTGAAGTAAAGCAAGGAAGACATGGTATTGAATTGTGTCAAGGGGATTATGCTGCAAAGTTGCTGGAAAGAAGTGGGATGATAAGTTGCAATGGGTGTGACACTCCCATGGAATCCGGGTTGAAGCTTACCAAGAGAAGTACAGCACTACTCACTGATCCAACCACTTATCGTAGTATAATTGGTGGACTCAGGTATCTTTTACATACTCGGCCTGATCTTAGTTTTCGTGTTGGGTACTTGAGCAGGTTCATGTCAGAACCTCAAGAAGAACACATGGTGGTTTTGAAACATTTACTTCAGTATGTGGCAGCTACAATGAGGTATGGCTTGTCTTACAACCGAGGTGAAGGAAGTCTTGAGTTAAGAGGCTATAGTGATAGTGATTTTGAGGGAGATGTGGATGACAGAAGAAGCACAACAGGAGTCATCTTCTTCCTGAGTGAAAATCCTATCAGCTGGTTATCTCATAAGCAAAAGGCTGTGGCGAAGTCCACATGTGAAGCTGAGTATGTGGCTGGAGCAGCTGCAGCAAGCCAGGCTGTTTGGCTCAGGCATGTGCTAGAAGAAGTGACAAGAATTCAAGTACCTCCACCAGTGATTAAGATGGATAACACAGCAGCAATTGCTTTGGCAAAGAATCCAGTCTTGCATGATAGAAGTAAACACATTGACATCAAGTTTCACTTTGTCAGAGAATGTGTTGATAGAGGAGAAGTCATCTTGGAGCATGTTGGGACAAAAGATGAACTTGCTGATATCCTCACAAAGCCACTGGGATGTACACATTTTCAGGAACTTCGTGAGAAGATTGGAGTTTAGGAGATCAAACCTCAGAAGTAGGGGGGATTGTTGAGTACTTCTGCAGGTTTATCAAAGTTTAGTTTCCTTATGTTTCAAGGAAATAAAGCACACATGACAAGAACCAGGGGTGTTTCCTGAGCCACATGTGTTGCACCGAGTCCTAGTGTGTGTGAAGGTGTTTGGTTTGATTTTCAAACATAACCTGGGGGGTTTGGGCCATACGTGCATTGCACATGCATGTGCTGCATGTTTTCAAATTTGTATGGTGCAAAACCCGGGCTAAGGTTGTTTTAAACGTGTGGCTTTCGGCTAATAAAAAGGGGAGAACACGCTGGTGTTTGTAGAGAGCCGCCACAACTCATCCGACTCATTCTCTTTCGGTTCTCCACTCCAGTTCTTGGATCTACACCACACCTCTTGACTTCCAACACGATTTGCATCACAAATCCGTGAGTGTTCTGTGAGGGAAACACCCAACATGAACTACCTTCAACATGCATGTGGAGTCAAAGATGGAGCCTGCTGTCTTTAGTCACTTTCCGCTGTCGTTTAGAGTCTTCCGCTGCAAGAATATGATAGACATTCATGAGTCAGACCTTGAGTCATTGTAATAAAGTACTTAAACCCTATTTATTTGTGGTTATATTCTGAATTCAGTTTGTGTATTACATGTGTATGTGTGATGAACGTCTTGGGCACACATATGCATTCACTTGGTTCTATTTTCAGAACCTGGTGTCACAATTCGGTATCTGAAAGATCTTCTTGTACATCCAACTCTTCCATTGGAAATTGCTCTTCTCGGGTTCTTAAACACTTCTTAAGTTGTGATACATGAAACACGTCGTGTACATCTAATAGTCGAGAAGGTAACTCCAACCGATACGCTACCTCTCCTTTACGTTCTAGTATCTTGAATGGTCTGATATACCTAGGTGCTAACTTTCCTCTTACTTTAAATCTTCAAAGTCCTCGCATGGGTGACACCTTGATATACACATAGTCTCCCACTTCAAAAATTAATTCTCTTCGCCTTGTGTCTACATAACTCTTTTGTCTTGTTTGAGCTATGTTTAGATTATTGCGGATTTCTTTTACTTTCTTTTCTGCATCTCTTAATACCTCTGGCCCAAACATTTTACTCTCTCCTGTTTAATCCCAAAACAGAGGAGTTCTGCATTTTCTTCCATATAATGCCTGAAATGGAGACATTTTCATACTGGCCTGGTAACTATTATTGTAAGAGAATTCTGCATAAGGCAAATTCTTATCCCAGCTTCTACTATTTTTGAGTGCACAAGCTCTAAGCATATATTCAATAATTTGATTAGTTCTTTCTGTCTGCCCATAAGTTTGCTGATGATATGGGGAGCTGAAATTCAATCGAGTTCCCATGGACTCATGTAATTCAGCCAGAATATTGAAGTAAACTGTGTACCTCTATCCGATACTATCTTCTTAGGCACAACATGTAAACATACAATTCTGGACATGTATAACTCTGCAACTTTGATCCATTATAGTTTTCTTTCATTAGTATGAAATGGACAACTTTGGTCAATCTATCCACTATCACCCATATTGAATCATACCCTGATTGTGTTCTGAGCAAACCTACGATGAAATCCATTCCTATTTCTTCCCATTTCCACTCAGGTATTTTTAGTGGTTGTAGTAATCCTGCAGGTCTTTGACGTTCTTCTTTGACTAACTGGCATGTGTCGCACAATGCTACATGCTCTGCAACATCTCTTTTAATTCTATACCACGAATACTTACTTTTAAGATCATGATACGTTTTTGTACTTCTAGGATGGGTAGAATAACCAAAATCATGAAACTCTTTTAAAATTAACTTTCTTATCTCCTTTATATCTGGTACACATATTTGTTTTCCATGCCACACGATACCTTGCTCATCTTCTCTAAATCCTAGAGCTTTGTTTTCTTTGATTAACCATTTGATTTCTTGTATCTTTTCATCATTCTTTTGACCATTTCTAATATCTTGTTCCAATGTTGAATCAACTTTCATTGCTATGGCATCTATGTGATTCACGAGGCATAAATTGAGTATTGCGAACTCTTCACAAAGTTGAGGTTGTAGATCTCCCATTGTTAACATATTGACATGAATCTTCCTGCTTAAAGCATCCGCAACCACATTGGCTCTTCCAGGGTGATAATTGATTCCCACATCAAAATCACTAATGAACTCCAACCATCTTCATTGTTAGAGGTTAAGATCTGGTTGTGTTAAAATATACTTCAAACTCTTATGGTCTGTATAGATCTCGATTCTCTTAACCATTAAATAGTGTCTCCAATGCTTTAATGCATGTACTACTGTCACACCTGGTTTCTCCGAAGAACAACCGAGTGAATATCACATGTATGCCAGGATCATTTTCTCATACATGTGACGACAAATAGTGAAGCAGCATCATATTACAAGCCAGGTGTTCGAATATAAATAAGTCTTGCATAGCATACATCTCGATGGACGATAATAAGTTCATAACATGTAAATAAAACAGCAGCGGAATATAAATCTTGTGAGCTCCGTCACAGGCGTTGCCCGGGGGACTCCGTGAACCTAGAAACCTTCATCGGGTCGGTCATTGAACACCACATCATCCCTTAAACCTGAGCAGCAATTTAAACCAACAGAAAAGCAAGTTTGAGTACCGTGGGTACTCAGCAAGTGTGGGAATGTTATGTCATGCATGGCTAGAGCAAGGAGAGGTTGAACTCATGGTTTAAGCACTACGCAATTAATACCTATCACCTTAGCTTACTAAGCACCTACATTACTATACAGGTGAAGTGGTCCCAATCCCTCAACCCATCATCAATATCAAATAAACATAGTCTCATCTTCAATGTTAAGCTTCCTGCTTAACATCCTCAACTTCCCAATTCATCATCCTCTAATCATGAATAAGTCCAAGCCGCTCTTGACCGTGAGCACGACTGTCATGACAGTTTTGACTCTGCAGAGTTTGCACCACTGTACGCACATGTAGTGATTTCATCCCCCGTCGCCGGGTGGACTAAAAGAACCTCCATTATGCCAGTGGCCACGAACCACGTTCACACTTCCCAGGTGTGTAGCCAGGAGATCACTACGAGGCCTTTACAAAGGGATTCCCGATGAGCATGGGCCCACTGAGGTTTCACCCCTAACAGCATACAAGAGGCACCAACCCCGCTGTAGTGGCCCCCTCTTGAGCCTTGCGGTTTATATGGTAGTCCAGCTGACACCTCTTCCCCGCACCATCCAAAACACCCATACTATGCCGGGGATACACCTAATTAATTGGCCAAGCTTCCCCATCTCAGCATGTGTTTGGCACGGTAAAGCCAGGTTACATGCTCCATGAACCGGTCCTTAGGATCCATGCAAGTACTAAACACAAACCCGAGTCTCGTGCACACAGCACCAACCAAATTATCCAACTTGCCTCGATCCCTACCTCTACATAACTCATAATATCTCATTCAAGAGTAAGGTAAATAAGTTGATGATCTCATATCCCACTTATTTCATTCTAAGCATGGCTAAGCATAAGTAATATGAATGAATGACATGATAAAATAAATCCCAACCCAGGCTACAAGGAAACAAGATAATGAAAATCTAGGGAAACTTCCTAGCTTGGGTATCATATTCCAAAATGACAATGCAAATTAATTCTAACTACACATCCTAGTGTAGGATCAAAGTGGTCAAGGACACTTGCCTTCTTCCTGCTGCTCTGGGAATGGAAAGTCTTGGTCTTGGAAGGGGAGAACTTGCTCTGGGGAAGGTTCTACTCATGCCAATACACATAGCAAAAGAAAACAACAATCCATAAGCCATAGTTCACACTTTCACTCATGCAAACCACACATACATACATATTAAAGTCATTCACATTTCTAAGTGTTGTGGTTCCCCTAGATGTGTTGATTTTTGGCTTACATGCACTTTTAAATATATATATATATATATTATTTCTAACTTTTGTATTCAGATTTCTATTTGCACATTATATATTAATTTCCAATTTGAACAAATTCTTTATATTTAATTAATACACTTCTTAGCCACAAAGTTTGCATGAAAGGTAATTCCCTACTCCAAATAGGTTTACAGATCTTCTACAAATTCCTAAATTGAAGTTTTTGGATTTGGAGACCTCATTTATCATTTTCTAATTATGCATACCTATTTTCCTATATTTTCAGATTTATTTTCTATGCCTAAAAGTGAACTTTACTATTAAAATAGGTAGACATATCATCTAAACAGAATAGGTTCTGATCTAAAATGTGAACCAATTTAAATTATTTTACCAGTTTTCAGAATTATTTCCTAGCCCAAAATATGTTTCTAGAAACAATAAAAATGATACAACACTTAGGCAGACCTCATTTCAGCCTAAAATAAATTCTTAACTCATTCTAAAGGTTTTCCAGGTGCTAGGAGAGTTTAAATTTGAATTTGCACATGTGTTTGCCTCACCTTTTAAATTTAAATCCTAGTCACATATTCAAATTTCTGAATTTCATATCCTATAGGGTCTAAAAGGCAAACCCACCCTACTGCAGGGTTTAATTTACTATTTCCTAAATTTTCAGGGGCCTAATTACACCTAACAGAGGGGTTTTTCCTAATTTTTATTAAGTCCAGGTGCTAAAACTGAGTTTTAAATGAATTTACATAAATTTCTGAAGGTCCAGGGGCTAGATCAGAAGTTTCTCGGTCTAGCTCGTGTTTTCCGAGATCTCTAGGGGGTAGCGCGTAAGAATCTCGGCCTTTATAATGCGGGTCTGACGTGGGCCGTTGGATTTAAAACGGGCGGCTCAGATTAGATTGCCGAAGGGGTACGCGTCGGTTTTATTTCTACCGTGCGATCTAAAATAGACGACCCTCAAGGGGCCACGTCGCCCTGGCCGGAGCCAGCCCGCGCGCGCAGTGGCGCGCGACGGCGGGAGTGGCGATTTCGCCGGCGCAGCCTCGGTTTTTGCCGCTACACGCTAGAACTCGCATCTTTTTGCACGGATCGGCTACGGAGGGTTAGGGGATGCTCACCGAGGGGTTTTCCAACACTCGGAGGCCCTGGAAGTCGGTCGGCGGCGAGCTTCAACGGTGATGGTCTTCGGTGCACGTCGAAGTGGAAGTTGGGGCGCAAGACACGTCGTTTCCTTCACCTGCAGGGCTCCCCGGTGGCGGTGGAACGTGATCAGCATGTTAGATCAGGCAATTTGAGCGAGGATCGAAGGAAATCGGCGGTAGAAGCTTCGGTTCTCACCGGAGAGAAAAATGGCCGATCGGGGAGGAAAAAGGGGCGGATTTCGGCGTTTAAATGGACGAGGGAGGGTGGCGGTCTGTTGAGATCACGCTGGGGCATCCAGGACCGGAAATCGGGGCTGGGAGCGCTGGTTCCGGGGGTTGGTTTCGATCGGGCGCGAGAGAGGGAGTCCGGGGTCGGTTGGGCGCGCGGGGGAAGAAGATGACGGCGGGCCCCGCACGTCAGAGAGAGGGAGAGAGGGGGGCGCGGGTTGGGCTGGCTGGCGCGGGGTCTTGGGCCGGCTGGCGGGTTTCGGCCCACTGGCCGGTTTCGGTTTTCTTTTTTCTTTTTCTTTTTCCTTTTCCTTTTTCTGGTTTGATTCAAATATAAATTCCAGTTTAAATTTGAATTTCCGCACCACATGCAATACGTCCAAAAAATTTTAAATTCCCCTCTTTAGCAGGTTTTGGGGTGTTACAGCTACCGCCGCCAATTCCAGATCATGTGTAGGATAGTTCTTCTCATGTTTCCGCAGTTGTCTGGAAGCATATGCAATAACATGCCCTTCTTGCATAAGAACACATCCCAATCCTTGCCCTGAAGTATCACAATAAACAGAAAACGCTTTCTCCATATCTGGCATAACCAAGACAGGGGTTGTGGTTAACTTCTTTTTTAACTCTTGAAAACTTGACTCACACTCAGGAGTCCATACGAAAGCAGCTCCTTTCTCTAACATTCTTGTGAGTGGTTTTGCAATCTTTGGGAATCCTTCAATGAATCTTCGTGTAAAAGTCCCAAAACATGTATATGAATAAAACCAAGATTTGAATTCATATGTGTGGCAAAGACATGAAAAATGGGACTTGCTAAAACTTTTATTCATGCAAAGTAATACATGGATGTTCATCCAAAATGAGGCTCACATTTTTATTTGAAAGTGTTGAACCAATAAGGATTTAAAATACCTATTTGCATGTAAGTTTGAAAATCAGATTTTACATGCAAAGTTCACCCAAATGGTGGCCAAACATTTGGAATAAACATGCAGCCATATAGTTGGAAATTGTGGAAAAAGTTTGAAGACAAACTTTTCATTTTAGGGTGGGCTCCAAAAAGGAATTATGGAAGTATTTTCAAATTCCATCCAAATTCAAATTTGCTATGCAAGTTTAAACTGAATATGGGGAAATTCAATTGCTATCCCACAATTAAATTTCAAACTTTGGAATTTGGGGAGATCAACATGAGAAGATATTGTGGGAGGAAAATTGGGGTGGACCCCACATTTCATTGGTACACAATGAATTACACCCTAAGCATATCTCTGTTCAACCCAATCGAGCAGTTTTTCTCACCGTGGTGCCACCGAGGGCTGGCCGAGTCACCTCCTGCTGCCTTCTCCCAAGCGCTGGCGCTAGAGGCGGTTCCTTCGGCGTGATCACCCCCCCTGACCGAAGGGAAACTCACTTGCCTTCTCCTCCTCGCGAGCGACACCGAATGGCGCTGCCTCACTGCCGCCTCCTCAGCTTGCTCGGGAAACCGGCAGAAACAACCGCGCCATCCCCCTCTGAGCTGCAAAACAGCACGGCGCACTCGTTGCTCGCCTCCCCGACCCAGAAACGAGTGAGCTCCGGCTTCCCTTGCCTTTCAAACAACTCACCCGCCGCGACCTAGCTCAAAGCCGGCGATCGGTTTCACGTGGACAGACCACTACGGTGGTTTTCAAGCTCGATCAAGCATGGCCACGGGAGCGCGTTATTGTATTGCTGCCCTCAACCAAAGCTCGAGCCATACCGTGAAGCATCGACGAAGAACTTTGGAAGTTTGCTTCGGCGAGTGCAAACCGATTGGCCGGTACGGTTTCATCAAATTCCCCCTCTCTGATCCTCCATAGGTCATCAAATCTTGCACATAGGTGCTGGACTAGCCGGCGATCATCTTTGCTTTATCAACCGTCGCATGAAAACCCTTTGAAGCGACGTATTTCGATGTCTACCAAACACGTTTTCGGCGGGACCGGTCAGGCACACGGTGCCAACCTATTTGCCGCCATTTCCGAGCCAGTTGAAGGCTTTGCCGAGCTTTGTGATCACCCACTGGTGCTATAGCACGTCTTTGTTGCTCGATTGGAGGGTTAGAACCCACGGACGACGGCGCCAAACTTCAACCGAGGCCGCCGCACGTCACCGAGGTAGCTCCGGTCGCCGGCAGCCTAAACTGATCCCGCAGCCATGTTCCTCGACGTCGATAACGCTCTGGCGGCGAGTTCCAGCTCCGGTGATGGCCGGAAATGGCGGTCCGGCGAGGGGCAGTCAGCTCCGGCGAGGTGGATTCGGCGCGCTCGAAACAGAATCAGGAGGTTGAAGAAGGGGCCGGGCCCGGCTGTCAGCGGCTGTGCATTTTAAATCTGTGATCGGGTGTGGTTGGATCCGGTGTATTGGCGCGCTGAACCCTGTGAACCCCGTGCGGCTTCAATTCTATTGGCTGAGGTTTAAACACGTGGACCCAGCTGATTTCCCGTAGGAAAATATTTCCAGAGATTGCTCAAACTTTGGAAAATCATATCTTTGTGTAGCAATCTCCAAATTGAGTGATTCCGATTGTATTGGATTCATTTTTCAGAGGTCTATCCAAATATGAACTCAGATTTGTATGAAAGTTAATATATAATTCTGGAAATTTCTTTGAAGGTTTTCTCAAAAAGAATTATTGAGGGAGTTTGGTTTATCCAAAAGTCCTCAAATTTTGCCAGAATATTCTTTAGAATATTTTTGACCTTCTATAAAATTTTCAGCTCATTTGAAGATCATTTGAGTAGCAATTTGCTAAATACAATCTACTGTGTTCATAAGAATCCAGAAACATTTTCAGAAAATGTTTCCCACTTGTAAAATCTATTCTGGGCAATCCATAGCTCCAAAAACCATAGGAAAATTTAGGCAAGCTCTCTGAGACATACTTGATATTGTAGTTCACTTAAGTGGGCATGAAAATGCACATTACTTCAGAATTAATTCTTTAGAGTAGAAATGCTTAAAGAATTGTTCCGGAGGAACTACCCAAGTAAAATGTCTGAATTTTGGACCAAATTACTTTCATGTGACCAGGAACTCACATGTAAATTATCAGCTCAAGTTGATCCTTAGAACTCCCTGTTTTTATTCTCCACACTTACGTATATGTGGAAATACCTAAGAGACATTGTGAGAATTATGGAGAACACCATTTGACTCCACATTAGCTGCAATTTGGCAAGCTAAATCCATAGGTAGTATAGAGCCTGGTGTAAAAGTTTTGAGGTCATTGGAGTTCTTGTTCTTCAGTTGCACTCAATTCTTTTCAGGTCATCTATTATGTTCATTAGGGAAAGTAGTTAGTGTATAGCTAAGACATTAAGATCAAGTTAGATCATTTATGTTTCTTTACACAACAGAGGCAAACCAAGCCATTCTTGGCTTTTCCACACAACCTCTGTTCCTAAGAAATCCATTCTATAATTCTTTCCACTGCAATCTATAAAACTTGTGCATATACATTCAATAGGAATCACGATGAAGGGGATTCAAAGGATCGATTCATTGAAGTGGATCAACCTCCGGAGAATCAAGGGTTGATCAGATGGGATCACTAACTGAATATATACGACTACCCTACAAAACAGGCAAGCTCCGGTTTGCATTTAACAGCTGTTAAGTTTTTATTTTGTATTCACTTTCGGTTAAGATATGAGTTGTGCATTAGGTCTAGTGTTTGATACTCCTCTTGCATAACCAACTGAATCCATGGAGTATTGGGTAGGTGTAATTCACCGCGTAGAACTGCCACGCTTAAGTAAGATTCGGTAGAAGTCGAGTGGTGAGATACTACTCGCATGTTCAGGAACAACAGGGGCATACGCGATTGGTTCATAAATGAATTAGCAAGTTAAAGTTGAGACCGGAAGGTTGTAGGGGCAGCAGGACATAGGGGCCTAGGTGCTATAGACCTGTCCGTGTCAGTCAAGGACCGATCCGTATGCGGCCCTATTGAACAAGTTTGAGTTGTGTACCAGACACATGCTGGTATTATGGGACCCAGTAAACCGATGTACCTCGGGAAGCTGTTGTTGAGCCTTTTCGGGTCGCCTCAGGCGAGACGGCCAGTGTGCAGTATGTGGGGAACATTCTCATGACATCTCATGTCGGCAGGTGCACCATGAGGGTGGCTACTGTACGGGGTGACTTCATCGATTCAACGGGGGTGAAATGGGGGAAAGGCTGCCACGTACGACGTCAGTGATGGTTGCTGTAGGCAACGTCGAGTACGGGCGTACGTGTCATGTAGTCCGGGTGTTATTGATTCGGATCACCGTCGCTCGCGGAATGGACCGAGCATACTTGTTCTCACAGTCGTGACGTAGTAAGAACTTGCATGAGAAAGGAACTAATCACATTGGTTTGAAATTTATACTACCTTGGTGCTGTATCTTTGATGCTTAGTTAGTGCAAACTCGATTCTTTTATGCCATGAGCAATTTACATTGGGGGAAAGCGTTTCTTGTTTGATTGTGGACTCCCGATATGGCATACCCATGGTTACTTAAAATTGCTGCAAATAATATCTGAAAGTAAGGATTCACTTTTAGGCGAGTTTATTATGCATTTTGCCATCCTACTTTAGGTTCATAACCTCACATAGAGTTTTATGTTTAGGGTGACGGTTAAGTCTTGCTGAGCGTTGTGCTCACGGATGCTATCCGAATTGTTTTGCAGGTTTGACTTCATGCTTATGAAGGGATGCCAATGAGACTCGGGAACCTCCGAGTACTTACTCAAAGAGCATCCTCGCCGCTGCGGATTGTCTTCGTGTTGCTAGTAAGAAACGTCCGCGGGCTGGAAATGAGTCGTGAGAATTATAGTCTTCTGCTGTAGCTTATTTTGATACAAGTACTTGTAAAACACTTTTGTATGCTTCCGCAAATGATTTATGTAATGTGATGTGTTTTGTCGACCCGTGTGCTGTTGGGTGCCGCATATCACGGCACCACCCAACGAGGTAATGTCGTTGGCCCCTCACACTTCGGTAATATCCAGCCAATCCTAAGAAATTTCGGATCTCTCCGACATTCTCTGGTGTCTTCCATTTTTGAACACCAGCTATGTTCTCCTGGTCTACAGATATTCAACCCTCGGATATGATATGTCCCAGAAAAGCAACTTTCTTTAGCCAAAATTCACATTTACTGAATTTGGCATATAGTTGATTTTCTCCTAGCTTTTGTAACACTATTCTGAAGTGTTTTTCATGCTCCTCCTCATTCTTCAAGAAAATTAGAATATCATCAATGAACACTACCACAAATTTGTCCAAATATTTCATGAACACCTTATTCATAAGATACATGAAATATGGTAGAGCATTTGTTAATCAAAAAGGCATAACTGTATATTCATACAGTCCATACCTAGAGATAAATGTTGTCTTTGAAATGTCCGATTCTCTTATTTTTAATTGATGATATCCTGAATGGAGGTCAATCTTGGAGAATACACATGCACCTTTTAATTGGTCAAACAAGTCCTCAATACGGGGTAGGGTACTTGTTCTTAATTGTCACTTCATTAAGTGCACGGTAATCTACGCATAACCTCTTAGTTCCATCCTTCTTCTGTACAAATATGACTGGAGCTCCCCATGGTGAGGAACTAGGATGAATATACCCTCTCTCTGATACCTCTTGGATATGATCCTTGAGTTCTGCTAGTTGTTGGGTCATTCTATATGGTCTTTTGTATATCAGAGCAGTACCAAGGATTAATTCAATAATGAATTCAACTTCTCGATCCGGTGGTATACCTGGAAAGTCTTCAGGGAATACATCTGGAAATTCGTTGACAACCTTTATATCTTCAATGGCTACTTCTGTTTTGTTGAATTGAACATTTCCAGATGGTACTTGAATGGATGTAAACTCAATCTTTGTTCCATCCGTATGAGTTAAATCCACCGTGCTTGTTGAACAATGTATAACTCCTTTATACTTTGTCAACCAATCCATTCACAAGATAATGTCTATCCCTTGTGATTCTATCACTATGGGATTTGCAAGGAATTCCACTCCATTCACTCTTAGGCTCACCTTAGGACATACTTGTTTTGTCTTTAATTCTCCACCAGGAGAATTTACTACTAACACTCGATTCATAGATGTAATTGGTAGTTTGTGTATTGTTATGAATTATTTGGCTATGAATGAGTGTGTTACACCAAAATCAAACAAAATTGTAGCAGGGTGAGTATTTGCAGAAAACATACCAATAATCACATCTGGTGCATCTTGTGCTTCTTCCATGGTCACATGGTTCACTTTTCCACGTATAGGATTTTGCTGTTTAGGTGGCTTCTTACTTGGGCATCTGTTAGCATAGTGTCCAGGTTATCCACAATTGTAGCATTGCCCAGTGACCTTATTTAGTGGTGCTTTATTGTTTTGCTATGCATTTGGAAGACTTGATTCTGCAGGAGAGGTTGAAAAGCAGGATGTTGTTGCTGTACTTTTTGCCACTGTTGCTGAGGTTGAAAAGTAGGATTCTTTACAGCAGGATTGTAGTTCCTCTGTAACTGATTAGGAACCATTGGTCGGTTCATTGTTCCAGCCGGCGGTGATGAGAAACGAGACCGACTGTTGCTTCCAGAAGACCGTCCTTGCCAAGTCATTTTTCTATTACAATCTTCTACCAACTTTTGTCTCTTCCTCTCAACTATGAAAGCCTTCTTTCTGAGCTTCTGAAAATTCTCATAGTCACTGGAAGACATGGCATATTGTATCTCTGAGTCTAAACCTTCTGTGAAGCAGTCTTGCTTCTTTTCATCCGTGTCAACGTCGCCTGGTGCATAGCGAGATAACTGTGTGAACTTAGTAAGATATTCCCGCACAGACATGCTTCCTTGCTTCAAACCAATAAATTCCTTCCACTTGTTCTTTATTTCACCAGCTGGTACGTAGTGATTGCGGAAGGCCATCTTGAATTCATTCCATGAAATATTTTCTGGATGCTTATGAGATTCTTTGTAGGCAGTACACCAGTCTACTGCAGATCCATATAATTGATGAGAGGCAAAGAGTACCCTCTCACGCCCCTGACACTGTATGATCTGCAAATTGTTCTCTATATTCTTGAGCCAATCATCAGCTTCAAAAGATTCTATGGCACTGTCAAACCTTGGTGGCTGAGTATTGAAAAAATCATTTAACCTTGGTTGACGTGGTGCATTTTGTAATGGTGGTGGGGGTTGTTGCATGTTGGCCACCACTTGTGTCAGGTTCTGAATGAGTTGATTCTTCATATCCATCATTTGTTGCATTGCTTCTCCGTCTTCTCTTCGTGCAACTCTTGGCTGCCATTTAGGTAGAGGAAACCTTGCAGCCTCGTCATTGTTGTTTCCTCCATTACGTCTTTTTCTGCCTGCCATCTATTGTGAACAACTATGTTTAGATTCATCTTATATGTATATATGTATTCTCCTACTTGCATATTATTATGCATATATCCTTATTAGTTCAACCCAAAAGATATAAAGGATTTATTTAATTATTTGACAATCACGTTTGAAGCAAACATAATCTTTGTATGCATCAATGGTTATGTACATACACTAACGAGGTTGTGAACATAAGCCTATGGCTTTCACAACTCACGTTACACACCATCCACCCTAAATCACAATTACACACTAAGTTTTACATTACATCATAAGTACGCTACTACTCGAGTTATTACATAATTATGGACACCTATCTTAGTTATCTCCTGGTATTTGTGTTCGTGAGGGTCCTCCTCTTCGCCATGAGGAGAACTAGCCGCTGACTCGGCTTTGGTGGGCTCAGGTGGTGGTGGTCAGGTACGAGGGCGTTTGGCTGCCCTACGATCCGGAGAGTCAGGAGTCCAAGTATCTCCATCTGAAATATAAAGGTCACTTTCCTCTCCATCCTTCATCCTCATCAGTCCACGCATTATAGCCTTCGTCTTCCTCAGGAGATCACGTGCATCCTAAAGTTCTTGCTGGCAGTTCTGTAATCTGGTGCTGAGTCTAACTCCCTCTTCAAGGCTCACATCCATTTGTACAATTGTACAACCCTCTCTGATTGGTTCATAGTTGAATTCTGCACTACCACTTTATCGCCGTGGGATGTACATGTACTGAGTCCCCTTAAGACGTCCACGGTTGATGTAGCTTTGGCATGTGATCGCCTCCCAAGTAGCATCTTTTTCTGCTTCTGTCATGGTGGATCTCCATGCTGGTGAGTTGTGGATCTTAAGCAGCTTGTTCTCATGGTAGATTCTTGCCTCAAACTTCCATTCCTCGCGTTATGTGCGAGAAACTCTAGTAGTGTTGTAGTACACTACTAACTTGCCGGTGTATCCAGCACAGCAAAGAAGGTGCCTAAGACGCTCCACCATGCTTTCTGTGGATTCCCCGTGAGTTTGGTATGTGGCAAGGTTATCCACATCCTCCAAGGTATGTGCAGCTAGCTGGTGTCGAGGAACTTGTCCTCCAGTGGACTTACGAGCTGTCAATCGCGTACGTGCCATCTGTTTCATGAAAAATTTCAAATAAGTTAGAAGAATAAATAATACAATATACTTTTCAATGTAGATGAGGATAGATTGTATATAAAATAATCTAAATAACCTTTTTCTACCAAAGTCTTTTGTAAAATAGTTTTTACTAAAATACTAAGACTTATTTCATCCATTTCTAACTAGGCTTCCGTCCTACGGGCAACCTTGGCTCTGATACCACTTTGTCACACTCGGTTTTCTATAAAGAACAACCGAACATATACTCACATGTATGATAGGATCAGTTGACTCAAACATGTGCCAACAAGAGTGAAATATCAATATATTACAAGCCAGGTTCAACGTGTAACATAACTTTACAACATATGTCATAAAAGACTAAATAAGAGTACAATCACACTAATATCACAACAGCGGAAGACTATAGCCTGGTGCTCCAGTTCACATGCGTTGCCCGGAGGTTTCGCTAGCCTAGAACAACTCCTCGGGATCAAAGTCTTCTCTATTGAAGTCTATGTCTTCATTTGCACCTAGGCAGCATATGAAATCCAACAAAACCAAGTTTGAGCACCACTAGGTACTATAGCAAGTGTAGGAAAAGATGTCATGAAGGCCAATAGAAAGGAGAGGCTGACACAGTTAAACACTATGCATTAACCCTAGTCCTTAGCTTTGATTAGCAACCTATATTACTAAGTGATTCAATCCCACCTGTCGGTACCCTGCAGACAAGGTATCCCCGCGTAGTGGATAAAAACAACGTGGGCTCCGCCTTTCCAACTTAGGCGGGCCCCAGCGTAAGTCACGTGCCCTAGGCCCCATGGGCAGTCCCGGGGTTGCCACGTGTCTTCAGGCCCTGAGCCTGACTACCAGCCGAGGGTGGCTCAAGAGCCACCACGTGTCCAGTGGTGTCGGGCCCGATCTTCCGCCAGGGAGGGCTCCAGCGCTGCCACGTGTCCGGAACCTCCGAGCCACACCCTCCGCCAGAGAGGGCTCTGGAGGTGCCACGTGTCCTGCACCTTCCCCCAAGGAAGGCTCCGGATGTCCCGCATGTCCTGCAGCCCCGGGCCCGACCTCCAGCGGGGGAGGGCTCCGATGCTGCCACGTGTCCAATGACTCCGGACCACACACTACTCTGCAAGGGAGCTCCGGTGGAGACGAGTGTCTTAGAGGCCACCCGTCTAGACGACACACCGACGAGCGACGGGCATATGGCCAAGGAGTAAAGAGGAAGGTATGCTGTCAGGATGAGCATTCAAGGCTCGCGCCTTCCCCAAAAGCATGGAACATGGCACATGCCCCCCTTCCACGTCTGCGCACCATTACGGTGAAAGACAGGGAGGCGAGGTGTGACGGCACAACAGTGCCGCCCAACGGTGCAGAGCCGCCTAGCAGAGCGAGGAGACGCGACAACAAGACGGTGGGATTCATCATCATCGGCCACCCAGTCAGAAGTGCCCGGCGTGTCAGGCGGCACGCCTTAACTCCACCGACAGTGACGATGCATATAGTTGTAGATGCCTCTAGCTCATGTATAGGAGACAGATAGCCGCGGGGCCACCTGTCGGGCCCCGGGCCACCTTGTAACTGCCCCGGCCTTCGGCTATAAAAAGACCGGGGCAGCCTCCGAGCAAAGTTTTCTGAAACCTGACTCACTTATACACTCACACGCGCAAGCAATACAACAAGCACTCCCGTGGACGTAGGGTTTTACGCTCCGGCGGCCCAAACCACGTAAATCCTCGTGTCCCTCTTCGCCATTGTGTTTCGACCTTCAAGATCCACTAGCCCCTCCAAAAAATAACCTCTGCGGGATGCTTCCGAGCATACCGAGGGAAGTGTCGAAGGAAAACACTTCGACATTTGGCGCGCTAGGTAGGGGGTTTTTAGTTCTTGAAGCTGTTCATGAAGCCCACAATGGTCAACATCCAGTCCGTCGGAGGTTCTTCTCGCCCCTCGTGCTACCAGCGGTAGAGGGAGCAGAAAGCATCCTCTGGTCCTAGAGCGGGACCGTCTGCGCCGGTGCCAGTCCCTATGGCAACAGTACCAGTTCGCTCCTGGCAGCTTTCGGTTGCGACGGCATCGCAAGCGCCTACCAAGGCCAGCCCGGAGAGCACGCTGCTAGCAGCCCGCGCACTCCTTAACAACCCCCCGTGCGCAGGAGCTTCCCCGTCCGCTGCCGAGCAGTGACGCAATGACGTCAGCCACATAGTCGTTGCCACGCTTAACTCGCCGTGCCACCGGAGGCGGCGGCCAGAAACGGTGCAGCTGCCACCCCATGCCCTAACAAGGGATTACAGGACAGCGACAACCCACTCGATGGCGACGTCCAGACTCCCCACCACAGACCTCAGGGGCGAGCTGGACCACCACCGCCGTCAGAAAGAGGATGACCGTGTCACCATTGAGCGACAGCGCGAGTGGCGCCGTGGACTCGGGGAGGAGTATGGTACCCTGGGTACCATGCGCCCGAACTACACGGGCCAGAGCCCCGTCTCCCAGGCTTAGTGGGAAGTTGCATGGCTCTGGTCCCACACATTCGTATGGCGGTGTGGCCGCGCAAGTTCCGGCCACACTTGCCGGAGAAGTTCGACGGGACGGTCAACCCCATCGAGTTCCTACAGATCTACTCCACCGCCATCCTAGCTGCAGGAGGGGATGAGGCCATCATGGCCAACTACTTCCCCATGGCCTTGACTGGGTCGGCCCGGTCATGGCTCATGAACTTACCTCAGGAGTCTATAACCTCCTGGGAAGAGTTGTGCCACCAGTTTACGGCCAACTTCGGGAGTTCTTACATCTGGCCAGGCTCGGAGGCCGACCTCCATGCCTTGCAACAGCAATAGGGAGAGTCGCTGCGCTCCTTCATCTCGCGTTTCTCCCAGGTTAGGAACACCATCCCCTGCATCTCCAGTGCCTCCGTTGTCGTCGCCTTCCAACAGGGCATCCGCGACAAGAAGATGCTCGAGAAGTTGGCCACGCACGACGTGCAGGACGTCTCCGAGCTATTCAGCTTGGCGGACAAGTGTGTCAGGTCCGTGGAGGGCCGCAACTGGCACACACCACCTAGCAAGGGGGATGAGTCCGCCAGGGAGAGCTCTAGCGGCAAGAAGAAGAAGACCGGCGGCAAGGACAGGCCGTTGGCTGGGGCCCACAATGCAGCAGCAGTAGCAGCTGCAGGGGGCTGGGGGCCATGCACCAACAAGCGCCCGCGTCAGCCATCCGGCAGCGACGATGGTGCCGAGAAGTGCCCGGTTCACGACACCAACTGACACAACTTCAGTGAGTGCCGGGAGATCCAGAGGCTGGCGGAGTTGTTCCGAGAGCTCCAGCAGCAGCGCCAAGATGGTGCACCCTTCCGCTAGCAGGAGGGTAAGCAAAAGGCTGACCTAGAGGTCAGCACCGACCAGAAGTTGGAGTTCCATGATGCCAAGTGAGCATTGAAGGTCATCTATGACCAAGGAGAGAGCTCCGACCCCGACCACATAGGGCGACGCAAGACGCTCCACGCCTAACTGGGTGTTCCCCACTTCGTCGTGCGACAAGGGCTCACTCGAGGCCCAGACATACTGTAACACCCTCAAATCCATTTCCGTGCATTGCATACATTTTTCATATAGAGAAACATTATAAAAGAAGTAAAAATGGAGAAAAAACCGTATAAATGGAGGAAGGAACCATAGAAATGGAGAAAGAATCATAAAAATGGTGGGGAATGGGAAAAAGTTAGCTGAAATTAGCCAATTCCAATTTGTCAAAGTGCGTTATCGACACTTCCCCCGGCCCTGCTAGGCACGTGGCGCCTTCGGAGCTCACCCCTACGGAGGGGGTGAGGTCCGGCACTGCTGGACACGTGGCGTCTTCAGAGCTCGCCCCTGCAGAGGGGGTGAGGTCCGGCACTGCTGGACACGTGGCGCCTTCGGAGCTCACCCCTGCGGAGGGGTGAGGTCCGGCACTGCTGGACACGTGGCGCCTTCGGAGCTCACCCCTGCGGAGGGGGTGAGGTCCGGCACTGCTGGACATGTGGCGCCTTTGGAGCTCACCCCTGCGGAGGGGGTGAGGTCTGGCACTGCTGTACACGTGGCGCCCTCGGAGCTCACCCCTACGGAGGGGGTGAGGTCCGGCACTGCTGGACACATGGCGGCCTCGGAGCTCACCCCAGCGGACGGGGTGAGGTCCGGCACTACTGGCCACGTGGCAGGCCGGGGGCTCGCCTCTGAGGAGAAAGAGGCCCGGCCCCGCTGGACACGTGGCACCCTCGGAGCTCACCCCTGTGGAGGGGGTGAGGTCCGGCACTGCTGGCCACGTGGCAGGCCTGGGGCTCGCCTCTGAGGAGAAGGGAGGCCCGGCCCCGCTGGACACGTGGCACCCTCGGAGCTCACCCCTGCGGAGGGGGGCGAGGCCCGGCTCTGCTGGCCGCATGGCAGGCCCAGGGCTCGCCTCTGAGGAGAGGAGAGGCCTGGCCCTGCTGGACACGTGGCTCCTTCGGAGCTCACCCCTACGGAGGGGGCGAGGTCCTTAGGCGGTTTTTCTCCTGTGCGCGGGGGTACCCGGTACTGAGGGTACCGACACAAATTCCCCCACATTGCTGCCACATCAAATCAATTGGGGAAAAGTTTGTTAGGATTTTGCTCTAATTAGAGTAGGATTCTTCTTTCCCCCCTTATAAATAGAACCCAACCCCCCCCCCTTGGCCATAACCCCTTTCCCTTTTTTCCCCTCCCAAGTCGGTGACTTGGAGGCCCTAGCCCCCAACTGGCAGAGTTGGACCCCACCCCTCGCCAGAGTTCAGTCGCCGGTGAGCCTCACCGGTGAGCCTGCCGACGAGCCACGTCACGCCTCGTCATCGCCAGAAAAGAGCCGACGATCTGTCCTGCCCTAATCTTCCATAGAAAAATTCCCCGCTGCTGCCATTGCTAGGAGGAAGGCCCTGCCACCAAAGGGAAGTGAGGTAGGTCTTCGTTACCTATCTTACAACGTCGTCGCTGTTTCTACGCATCCATTTTCTTCGCTCCCATCGAACAGAAACTTTTTCATGTGGACAGATCATATTTTGATCGGTTTTTTACGGTGGAATTGATCTAGATCTTGAGTCAAGATCATCACCACGTCCACACTTGATCCCTACACCCTTGTTCATCATAAAACCCCATGAAAGCCCATTAAAACATTCAAGAACACGTACAAACTGGTTTAATAAAACAACACCATAGGATTTGCATTCATCTACACCATTGCATCTTGAGTAAAGTTTGTGCATGATGTTTGATTGCTGTAAATTTTGTATGTGCGTGGTCGTGAGTAGAAGGACAAGATCAGGAAGCCATCTACGAAGAACTACAGCACCAAGACTTCGAGACGCTTGAGCAACAAGAGCCACGGGAGCAAGGCAAGTGCCCCTTGACCATATTGATCCCATGTTTTGAAACTGTTTTGTTTGCGAAAACTCGTATGCTTGAGTCAACTTGATGGGACACCCTTTATAGGAGTTTACTAGTTTTGTTAACCATCCTTGTTGCCGGGAAAGTTGATGACTCGGGTATGGTCTTTTTCCTTTTTGCTTCGCTTAATCCACGGGATACGGGAAGCTGAGTTAAAACATGGTTAGCTACTGAACTCATATGAATAATGATGATGAGAACTTGATGATGTTAACGAGCATGGAATCGGGGGAGATCTAGGAAAGTTTGGTTCATGGATGTTGCTGAATGAGATGGTGGTTTACTTGCCACAGATCTAAGGACCGGTTCATGCCAGCACATGACAGGAAAACAGTGCCACCACAAGGATAAATATGGGTGCGGCTTAGCTGACTAATTAGGTGTGTTGCTAGCTTGTTATGGACCGTGGATGACGCGGGGAATGGGAGTCAAGAGGGACTGCCCTGGGAACTGCATGGCACAAGAGGGGGCCCGTCGGTGGGAGAATGGTGATTCGAGCCTGCCGGTGAAACCTCAGTGAGTCCATACGTCTAGTAGCTCTTTTGTAAAGGCTATTTTGTGATCTCTTGGCCATACACCGACGGTTGTGTACTGGTATAATGGAGGTTCTGCAGTCGCCGACGGATGATGAAATCACGAACTTGTGGGTAAAGTGGTGCCACCTCTGCAGAGTGTAAAACTACCATGATAGCCGTGCTTCCGGTCACAAGCACCTGGCCAACTCACATGATTAGAGGGAAAACATGGGATGGATGTTCGGTATGGTTATGGTATGGTCATTGGGGTTGCTTTTGAGACTGTTTTGAGTCATGAAAATGAGTTTGGTTTGGTTATACGAATATGAGACGGTTATGAATATTTATTTGCATGAGATGAAGTTGAGAAAGATTAATGGTTGGTTGTGTGACACCCTCATTTCTGGTTTCAGCATATATTCATGTTTTATGAAGAGAAAATATTTTAAGAGAAGTAGGAACAGAGAAAAATGTCAAAAACATAGCCAATAAGAGCCGAATCCAGTTCACCGAGAGCGCCGAAGACAACTTACTGCGGCCCGCTGGCCACATGGCGTGTTCGGAGCTCATCCCTGCGAAGTGGGGAGAGGTCCGCCACTAAACTGGCTACGTGGCAGGCTCGGGGCTCATCTCCGCAAAGGGGGAGAGGTCCGACCCTGTGGGACACGTGTTGCCCGGACCTAGCCTCTGCGGAAGAAGCAAAGGCATTTCCGCAGGACACATGTCACCTTCGGAGTTAGTCAACGCGGGAATCAGAGGACCAGTCACGCGGGATTCGTGTCGATCCTGGAGCTCACCTCCGAGAGGTTCGGTTCTATCGGACACGTGTCGCCACCGGAGCTTATCTCCGGGAGGTCCGTCGCTGTTGGACACGTGTTAACCTCGGAGCTCGTCTCTTAGAAGAAAGGAAAGTCTGGCACTACTTGACGCATGGCATTCACGGAGCTCACCTCCGAAGAGAGGGAGGTCCGAAATGGATACGTGGCACACCCGGAGCTACCTCCGGAGAGAGAGGAAAGGTCCGGCACTGACACGTAGCGTGCGCGGAGCCACCTCCGAATAAAAGAGGAGGTCCCGACCGCTAGGATACGTGGCGCACGCGGAGCTCACCTCCAAAGAAGAAGGAGGTCTCACTCGCTTGACACGCGGCACCACCGGAGCTCGTCTCTGCGGAAAAGGAGAGACCAGGCCCGATGGACACGTGGAGTTTCCGGAGCTCACCACCGAGGAGGTAACGAGTTCTAGAGCGGTTTTTGGATTCTGTACGCATAGAGATACCTGTACGGAGAAGAAACCGACCTGGATTCCACAATGTTACCGTACCAAATCAACTAAAGATAAGATGTTAAGATTCAACGACGATCTGAATAGGACTCTTATTCGGAATCCAATCAGATTAGGACTCTACTCTTCCCGATTATAAATAGAACCCAAAACCTCTGGCCACAACCACGAACTTCTTTTCCAGCTCCTGAGCCGACGACTTAGAGCCCTAGCCCCCAACTCGCCGAGAAAGCCATCGCCGGAGTTCAGCGAGGAAAATCGGCGGAAGAGAGCCCAACGATCGGAGAAGGACTCGAGACCAAGAAGAACGTAAGGTAGGTCTCCAATACCACCTTACAACATTGATGTGTTTTCTTTGCATCTGTTCTTCGATTCCTTTTGAACAGAAGCTTTCTCGTGGACAGATCACTTGTTGATCGGGTTGATCTAAATACAAGGTCATCGCCACGTCCACATCTGATCTGAACACCCCTGTTCATCATAAAGCCATGCAAGAACACGTACAAACCGATCTAATAAAGCTGATCATAGGATAACATGCATATGCATCATCGCATCTAGTTAAAGTTTGTGCATGATATTGATTGTTGTGAATCTTGTATGTGCGCAATCCTGTATAGCAGGACAAGCTCAGGGAGTTGTCTATGACGAGCTGCAACAACAAGGTTTCGAGATCCAAGAGCAACCAGAACCGCAAGAACAAGGCAAGTGCTCCTTGACCATATTGATCCTATGTTTTGGGAAAAACTGTTTTGTTTTGCGAAAAGGTGTGTGTGCTGAGTCAAATATGATGGGAAACCCTTTTATAGGAGTTTACTAGCTTTGGTTAAACCACCCTTATCGCCAGGGATGTTTACGAGTCGGGTATGGTTTTTACTTTTATGCTTCGCTGAGTCCATGTGATTGGGAAGCAAGATAGATGTGTCTAGCTAACTGCACTCATAATGATAATGAGAAACTGATGATGATGAACATGGATCGGAGGGAGATCTAGGCAAGACTGGGTTTGTGAATGAGGTAGCATGAGATGGTGGTTTACTTGTCGTAGATCTAAGGACCGGTTCATGCATGCACATGTCAGGATAACAGTGCCACCACAAGGCCAAGTATGGGTGCGGCTTAGCTGAGTAATTAGGTAAGATGCTAGATTGTTATGGACTGTGGAAGGCGCGGGGAATGGGAGTCGAGTGAGGACTGCCCTGGGAACTGCATGGCACAAGAAGGGGCCCATGGGTGGGAGAATTGGAGATTCTAGCCTGCCGACGAAACCTTAGTGAGTCCATACATCTAGTAGCCCCTTTATAAAGGCTATTTTGTGATCTCTTGACCATACACCGACGGTTGTGTACTGGTATAATGGAGGTTCTGCAGTCGCCGACGGGTGACGAAATCACAAACTTGTGGGTAAAGAGGTGCAAACTCTGCAGAGTTCTTAAAACTATCATGATAGCCAAGCTTACGGTCACGAGCGCCTGGTCAACTGCCATGATTAGTTGGGATGGTTACTAGGATGGTTACTGGTTTTGGTTTTGGATGGTTTGGCTATGGTTTGGTTTTGGGACTGTTGAGTCCGGGTGATAAGATGGGTTGCATGACTGTTAAGTCATGGCAACAAGGTTAGTCTCGGTGGGAGACGAAGTTGTTCTTATGAGATGAAATGGTAGCGAATACGAGATGGTATTCATGAGATGGTAGCGAATACGAGGAGGTATTCGTGAGCAAGAATGAGGTTGATTGATTGTGATGAGCATAACGGAGGTATGATTGGTATTTTAATACATGTTGGGATTACAATCACCTAAATATAAGTTGCTGTTTTATCGTGTTTTTGATAAATAACTTTGCTTTCTGCAATGAGCCTTTTCATACCTACCTTGCTATGAGCTTCATATCATATTTTCCCGCACTTGCTGAGTACATCATTGTACTCAAACTTGCATTATTATTTCATCATCAGCAGCAGGAGAAGACTACTATGAAGACCAAGTGGAGCATTAAGGCGTGTGATCTAGGGATGAAAACGGATCGGATATTTTCCGATCCGTCCGCAACCGTTTTCGAAGATATCCGATCCATATCCATTTTGGTCGGATTTTTTTCGGATACGGATATGGATTCGGATATTGTAAATCGGATATCGGATCGGATATGGTTTTCATCAAAATCCGTCCGTTTTGTCGGATATCCATATTGGGTCGGATATATCCGAACAATATCCGAGATATATCCGACCCAACAAATTGAAGGCCCGCAGGCCGCAGCCAGCCGCCACAGACCCAGCCCACAGGCACCGCCACGCTACCCCGAGGCCGAGGCCCCGACGTTCCAACCTTGCGGTCTCCAGTGAAGCGAGCGCCGCCGAGCGGTTGGAGTAGAGGACGTGGTTGCCCGGGGCGAGAGCGATGGCGTCCGTGAAGTGCCTCGCCGTCTCCTCGAGGCGGCCTGCCGAGAACGCCGCATTACCCTTCGCCTTCGTCTCGTTGGCCATGGCGGCAGCAGGATCCGGATCGGACTCCGAAAGCTTCTAGAAGGCTTGGCGGCTGAGGAGGACGCGGAGAAGTCTGTGGGTGTGATGGAGATTAAGCCGAAAACCAGCTGAGATTTTATAAAACTTGAGAGGTGTAGCTCAGTGGCGTCGGATCCCAATCTCAAGGTTTCTAGAATGTTCCACAGCGGAGTAGCCAACGGAGGGGGAGTGGGATCCGGTGATTCGGATGCCCTGGGAGAAGGATGAAGCAGCGATGCACGGTGGCGAGGACGACGACGACGGTCTCGGCACGAGGTGGGCGGTGCTCGTCGCTTGCTCCAACGGCTATGGCAACTAGAGGCACCAGGTGAGCAGAACCGTACGAGGCCGCCGGCGTCCGTGCTTGCGCTTCCACGCGTGGTTGCGTATGCAGTTCGATTTGAGGGTTTGACACGTGGTTTTGTAGTGGGAAATATAGGTTAATTTCTCAGTTTCAAAAACAATAATGGAAGGCGCTATTGCTTTTTTGATTGTCCGCGGCCAAAGCATGCTTCGAATTCCAAAAGTTCAGTGTCTTATCTAATCCCGCAGTTAAGGAGCGGAGGGTAGAACTAACTGCTCGGCACCTAGCTGTCCGGGATTTCAAGGATCATCTGGGAGTGCGGCTACTAGTGATTTTAAATCCAAAATACTAAAAAGAAAAAGGAAGTTCTATTCTAGGAGGGATTCGTAAACAAAGTAGGCCTTTTATTCTTCTGGTGAGTTCAGCGTACCCAATTAGGAGCAAAACAATAGTATAAAGTGGCTGCGTCTGAGCCTCCGGACTTATTGCTTTATTATTTCATAGGACGAGAACATAGAAAGTGATCCCGATGAGATGAATGATGTTGCTGATTTTTTCATCTAGCGGTGATGAAGATTGGAAAATATGCACTATGTATGAACCATTTATGTATTAAGTATTATGTATGAACTATTTGTGTTTCAAGTTTCATGTACGAACCATATATGAATTTGATATGGATGTACTTTGTATTAAATGTATGAACTATGAATTATATGTTACTTGTGAATTGTTTTTTCCGAAACAAATATCCGAATTCCGTCCGATATCCATATTTTTCCGATCCGATGAATCCGTTTCCGATACATCTGACATATCCGATACCATATCCGTTTCCGACAATATCCGATCCAATCCATTTCCGAAATTTTTAATATGGATATGGATATGGAAAAACATTTCATCCGTCCATATCCGTCCGTTTTCATCCCTAGTGTGATCTGTTCTCAACCTTGCCTGTGGGAATGGAGTAGAGATGGAGCCATAGATTTGCTTCCACATTAGTTAAATTGCTTCCGCATTAGAATAAAGACTTCCGCTGAATAGAAATAAAGACTTCTGCTGTGAGTATGAGTCCAAGACTCATGAGACATTGTAATAAACTCTGTTATTCGTGGTTATATATTCTGAATTCAGTTTGTGGAATATATATATATGTGTGATGAACATCCTGGGCACACATATGCATTAGTTCTCGGTTCCTTGGTTTTCCACAGAATTGAGGGCATCACAGGTTGAGACTTGATAAATGGTGAATCATGATGGAGGAATGTTGCTGTTTTACTTGGTTATATTGGGATAAATATCACTTAGAAATAGTTGCCGTTTTTATCATGTTTGTGAAATAAAATTTGCTTGCTGTAATGAGCCTTTTTATTCCATGCCTTGTTGTAAGCTACATGTCATACTTTTCCTGCACTTGCTGAGTACGACATGTACTCACCCTTGCATTATCACATAAACATCTGCAACAGGAGAAAAGTACTTCGAAGACCATGTGGAGTACTAGGCGTGCGAACTACCGTCAACATGCCTGTGGAGTTGAAGATGGAGCCTGCTGCTGTTTAGTTGTTTCCGCTGTTGTTTAGAGACTTCCGCTGCAAGAATAAGATAGACAATCATGAGCGAGACAGTTAGTCGATGTAATAAAGTACTTAAACACTATTTATTTGTGGTCATATTCTGAATTCAGTTTGTGGATTACATGTGTATGTGTGATGAACATCCTGGGCACATATATGCATTAACTTGGTTCTGTTTCCGGAACCGGGTGTCACAGATTGGTATCAGAGCCACGTTGATCGTAGGATGCAAGCCTAGGTAGAATTGACACTCTAAAACACATAGGAACACCCCTCTAAACTGCTATTTTCGAAAATTGCTTGCTGCTGCACTTTTCTTGTCAAGTCAGCCACCGCAAAGTGCTATTTTCAGCCCCTCTTTTCTCTTCTTTTGGACAACAACACTTTTGCTTTCTTGCTTCATAGCTTCTGAAGTTTTGAAGTATTTTCTTCCTTCTCTAAAGTATCTCATGTCTTATTTATAGATGCCGGTGATCAAGAGCACGACACGCATAAGTACTCGTTTACCACCATGTGGGAGTGCACTTAACCCCATTGAGGTGTCCTATGGACCATATTGGGAGGAGGTGAAGATGGAACCTCGTGATGAAGAAGAAGTCAATAGATATATGCATGAGGAAGAGAACCCGAAAGAGGTGGAACCATTCGAAGACGATATGGAGGATGATCCACAAGAACGGCATTGGTACGCACCTCAGGAGGAATTTCATGCGGGCTTACACCCCGTGGAGCTTCAGGAAGCTATGACGGGAGGAGATGAACCCGAGGAGGAGCCACTCCTTGCTGAAACCAATAATGAAGGTGATGAATGGCCCAATCATTCAGATCAAGAATTTCGGTCTGATGGAATAGAAGGAGGACACACATCCAGGGAGCTCAAAGAATTTCTGGATTACTGCAACTTATACCCGGAGTATCTCCTCAAGAAAGCCCCTCGTCTCTGATATGAAGAGTGAAAGGCTGACGTAACCATCCTATATAACAGTAGGGTTGTCACTCGGCACTTCACACCCACATGAAGAGCTACAAGGGCAGAAGCTATTGATGACGCTGCATGGGAAGCACTCACTGGACTGTGCTACGCCTTCCATGAGCAGCTTGAGGGTACCACTTTATAGCTGCAGCCATGTCGGAAGAGTGGCACAAGGGAGATCATTGGACCCCATGTAACAGCTCTTTCCAACCCACAAGCTGCTGACAAGTCACAAAGGTTGCTCGTGGAGTTAGGAAACCGCTACGCAAGCGCACAAGAAGAGATCCGTTTCCTCCGCAAGAAGTTGTATTTGCTGGAGAAACAAGAGAAGACTCGTGCCAACGCGGGAGCGAGTGGAGCACCAGTGTCATCTAACCCTACATGGACTGCGGACTCACCATGGCGTGCGCCCATGTATGGACCACCTCCGTCACACGGCGAGAACAGCACCGGTTCACATGATTAAGTTTAGGTTTCCATGGAATAAAGCTGTAATAGAAACATTTAGATCGTAGTAGCTCGAATAAGAGTTAGTGTGTTAAACTTTTGTGATGATTGGTTGTGTTTGTGTACTGGTATGAGTTGTGGGACGCTTCGGCGAATGTTCACATCCACACATAGTGGAGAGATGTGAGATGCTTCGGCATGTGTTCATATCCTCATATAGGCTGAAATTAAATAAGGAAGATATTTAGTTCATACACCTTGATGCATATAGTTAGGGGGATCAATCTAAACTTCTATTTTCTATTCTACTCAACTCTCTCTCACAGATGGTGAGGGAAAACGCCAGCCGTCAAAGGAGGAACGTTCGTGGCAACCCTGAACCACAAGAGGATGGCAACGTTGAAGTTCCTGAAAATGCTAACCCCGGGGCTGATGCAAACAACCTTGAACGGTTGATGGCTATGCAGAACCAGCTCATGCAAAATATGATACAAACTTTGGGACAGCTGCAAGCCAACAACAACAACAATCCTAACCCCGTTCCTGCACCCCCACCGCCACCACCACCACCACCGCTGGCTCACAACAGATTGGGAGAGTTCATGAGGACTCGGCCGCCTACTTTTGCACAAGCTAATGATCCCATGGAGGCTGATGATTGGTTGAAATCCATGGAAAAGAAGCTTGCCATTGTTCAGTGCAATGATCAGGAGAGAGTTCTCTTCGCATCGCACCAACTCATGGGAGCAGCCGCTGACTGGTGGGACGCTCTGTGCAATGCTCATGTCAACCAGGAGACAATCACTTGGGCTGAATTTAAGGAGAGTTTCCATTCTCATTACTTTCCTGCTGGAGTCATGATGCTTAAAAGGCAAGAGTTCGAAGGTCTCCGCCAAGGAAAGAAGAGCGTGAATGAGTACCTCAACAAGTTCATGCAGCTGTCAAGGTATGCTCTCGAAGACGTCAACTCAGATCAAAGGAAGCAATACTCGTTCATGCGAGGATTGAACAATGAGATCCAAGTACAACTGCTCAACAATGATTATGCAAACTTCCAGAAGCTCGTTGACAAAGCTATAGTGGTTGAGAGCAAGATCCGTGAGATTGATCAAGAGGGCAAGAGGAAGATGCCATACCAGCCACAAGGGAGCAATGCACATCCCCGTTTCATGCCATCAGCTGCACCACAGTATGGCTCGTCCGCTTCTACTTTCCGCCCTGCAAACCCACCTCGCCCTAATCAACCACCGCAGCAATGTCCTGTTATGCAAGCACCTCGTATGCCTTTGCCTCCTGCGCCCCGTCCCAACATGGGTGCCTATGCTCAAAACCTGCCTCTCCCCAATGTTCCTGCTGTTTTGGGCAACAAAGCATGCTTTTCATGCAGAGGGGCGGGACACTTTGCAAGTCAATGCTCGAAGAAAGGCCTTGGACAGCCGACCAACGCACCAAAACAGAACCCACGGCCGAATGGAGGAGCCACACAAGGTAACCGTGGGCAGCAGAACTACGCTCGTGGCAACGTGAATCATGTCTCCGCTGAGGAAGCGCAACAAGCTGAGGACGTCATGATTGGTATGTTCCTTGCCAACTCCAACCCAGCCACTGTTTTATTTGATTCCGGAGCATCGCATTCATTCATATCATCCAAGTATGTTGCCAAGTATAATCTGCCCATATCACACATAAAACACACTATGTTGGTTAATTCTCCCGGTGGAGAGATGAGGACTAATATAGTATGTCCGAAAGTAAACCTTAAAATAAGGGGGATAGACTTTCTTGCCAACCTTATTGTCTTGGATTCGCAAGGGATTGATATAATACTTGGAATGGATTGGTTAAGCAAGCACAAAGGAGTGATTTAATGTGCTGACAGGAGCGTGCAGTTGACAAATGAGCACGGTACTCGTACTGAGTTCGAGTCAGCCCAACCGGCAACCGAGAAGGAAGCGTTAAACCACGTCGAAGAAGCAACATTGGAAAGCATTCTGGTGGTTCAAGAATTTTCAGATGTGTTTCCGGAAGAACTTCCTGGTATGCCACCTGACCGGGACATTGAATTTTCCATTGATTTAGTACCTGGAACTGCACCTATAGCGAAAAGGTCATATAGGATGCCCGCTAATGAACTAGTGGAACTTAAGAAGCAAATTCAGGAGCAGCTAGAAAAGGGTTTTATACGCCCAAGCTCGTCACCGTGGGGAGCCCCCGTGCTCTTCGTAGACAAGAAGGATGGGACCCAAAGGATGTGTGTGGATTATAGGTCTCTCAATGAGGTGATGATCAAGAATAAATACCCGCTGCCCCGTATAGAGGACCTATTCGACCAAATGAATGGTGCCCTAATTTTCTCCAAGATTGATCTTCGGTCAGGATACTTCCAGCTGAAGATTAAGCCCTCCGACATACCCAAGACTGCATTTCGAACACGGTATGGTTCGTATGAATATACAGTTATGTCTTTTGGGTTAACGAATGCACCCGCATACTTTATGTACCTCATGAATAAGGTCTTCATGGAGTACTTGGACAAGTTTGTCGTGGTTTTCATCGACGATATCATGGTGTATTCAAAAAGCGAGGAAGAACATGAAGAACATTTGAGATTGACATTGTAGAAACTGCGAGAGCATCAATTGTATGCCAAGTTCAGCAAGTGTCAATTTTGGCTAAAGGAGATATCGTTCCTAGGCCACATCATCTCCGAGAGAGGAGTATCGGTTGATCCCGGAAAAGTGGGAGATGTTCTGAAGTGGAACCAACCGCAGAATGTGAGAGATATTCGGAGTTTACTTGGGATGGCTGGATACTACCGACGGTTCATCAAGGATTTCTCCAAAATAGCGAAGCCTATGTCTGAATTGCTAATGAAGGGAAAAGCATTTCAATGGACACCAGTGTGCCACGAAAGCTTTGAGGAGCTCAAGAAAAGACTAACCACAGCGCCGGTTTTGGTACTGCCGGACGTGAGCAAGAGTTTCGATATATATTGTGACGCATCAAGACAAGGGATTGGATGTGTGCTCATGCAAGATGGACAAGTGGTAGCCTATGCGTCGAGACAACTAAATAAATACGAGCTGAATTACCCCGCAATTGACTTAGAACTTGCAGCCGTGGTACATGCCTTGAAGATTTGGAGGCATTATATCCTTGGCCACTGATGTGAGATCTATACGGATCACAAAAGCCTCAAGTATATATTCATGCAAACGGATCTGAATTTGAGGCAACGTCGATGGTTGGAACTCATCAAAGATTATGATGTTGGAATCAATTATCACCCCGGAAAGGCCAATGTAGTAGCTGATGCGTTGAGCCGAAAGGGAGCATGTCACCAACTCACAGTTCGGGAGCTACCACCCGAGCTGCGCAAGGAGTTTGAACGGTTACATCTCAGGTTCTTGAACGAGATGGAAGTGATCGAACTTAACTCTTCGCTGGAACAAGAGATACAAGATGGCTAAGCAACCGATGAGGAAATCAAGGAAATCAAGGAAAGAATCCGACAAGGCATAGAAAAGGATTTCAAGGAAGACGAGAAGGGCACACTTTGGTTAGGGAAAAGGATTTGTTTGCCTAACGTGAAGCACATCCGCGACACGATATTTAAGGAGGCACATGACTCACCTTATTCCATACATCCCGGCTGTACAAAGATGTACAAGGACCTGAAAACATGCTATTGGTGGGATGGTATGAAAAGGGACATAGCTGAATATGTTGCCTTATGCGACACGTGCCAACGGGTGAAAGCCGAACATCAAAGACCCGCTGGACTGTTGCAGCCATTGAAAGTACCCGAGTGGAAGTGGGAAGACATCAGCATGGATTTCATTGTCGGATTGCCACGTACTCGGTCGGGCTATGACTCCATCTGGGTTATTGTGTACCGATTAACGAAAACAGCCCATTTCCTTCCTGTTAGAACCACGTACTGCGTCGCAGAACTAGCCGACACAGCCGAATCTGAATATGTAGATGCTGCTAGTGCTTGCTCACAAATTCTTTGGATTGTTCAAACACTTAAGGACTATGTGGTTGATCTAGATAGTGTTCCACTATTTTGTGATAACACTAGTGCCATTTGCATTGCTAAAAACCCCGTGCAACATTCGAGAACTAAGCACATTGACATTAGGTATCACTTTCTCCGTGATAATGTCGAAAAAGGGAACATTGTGCTTCACCATGTAGATACCGAACAACAATTGGCTGACATTTTTACAAAACCTTTGGATTTCACTCGTTTTTGTTACATTCGTAGTGAAATAGGGGTTATGCATCCTCATGGCTTAAATGGAGGGAGAATTTTGAAACTTGGGAAGTCTATGTGTGAATCTGAAATTAAAATAATATGAGCATAGTATTTCATGCATATATGACTTTGTGATTCCTTTTTCATACTGAAAGTTCTTACTACATTACTCGTGTTATACATTTTGTAGTTTTTACCATGTCTAGTAATTGGAATAATTACTTACACTAAATCTGGTCATGGTCGAACTTTCTTGCTGTTTTGAACTTGTTGCATGCTCACAAGTGCTTTTAATCATAAAGAATTAATCAAGTAGTCAACTCACATGTTGAGTTTTTATGTTCAAATAAAAAAATGAGAAAAGATCAAGAGAATATGCATGCATTGCACTTCTTCTTTTGAGATGGCTTATCATTGCACTTAGATATGAACTTGAAAGGAGTTGTGTATGACTAAAACCATGTCCTTAAGCTTCTGACTGTCAAATGACATAGGCTTGGCTTGGTTGGTTAGAATAAGGCTGATGCTGCATATAATCTCTTGCAAATGTCCTAAGATCAAAATTTGTGCTTTAAATGATAAATAAAATGCAGCAACAAGTGTCCTGTTTTCAGGTCTTGAAATAGTTAAGTTTGTGAGATCATGACTTGCTTAAATTGAAAATTACACTTGATCTCTAGCATGGCTTACACTACTTTATGTATCTCATTGATGTGATAGTGTAAGTTACTTGATAGTATGATTTGGATGAGCTTTGTTTTATATGTATATGTTATAATGTTCTCATAACAAATTAAAATTTATCTTTTGTACCTTGCTGAACACAATATCAAAGGGGGAGAAATTGATCACACGTTGCACATATTCACAAGTGTTTTGGCACGATTCTTCTCAGGGGGAGAATTTTTGGTATTTTTGTTTTTATTCTCATTTTATTTCTTATTTACAAATGGGGAGAAATTGTTTTCAAAATATTTCATGTGAATAAGCCAATGTTCGGATTTTAAGTGGTGTTGCCAATGCATTCATCAAGGGGGAGATTGTGAGACCTATGTGTGCTGAATACATTGGCTTTGACGATAAAAGTTTTGAATACTACCAAAACACCTTTTTAACAAGGTCCGACTCTAGGTCCTAGCTCCTGCAAGGTCCGACGATAGGTCCGACTTGTTTTGGGTAGCTCCGGCAAGGTCCGATGTAAGGTCCGACTTGCTTTGTCTAGGACTGACTTATTTTGGCTAGGTCCGACTTGTTTTTGCTAGCTCCGGTGCTAGGTCCGACTAACTTTGGTAAGTTCCGTGCTAGTCCAACTAAGCTTTAGTAAGCTCCGGCGCTGGGTCTGACTAGCTTTGGTAAGCTCCGGTTCAAAGTCCGGTTGGCTTTAGTAAGGTTCGGAGCTTGATTGCAATGGTTCTGCTTTTAACTTGCAATGTTTCGAACTTGCTTTACTCTTATGAAAAGTTTGCTTAGTATTATTTTACTAAGTTTTTGGTGTGTTTTGGTGGTTATGGCTGTTATCATTTTGCTATGGTTTACAACATGCTTATGTGAGGTGCTCACGTAAGATGTTGTAGTTTCGGAACTAACGAGAGTCAAGTCGAGGACTTGTGCTCGGAAGTATTGGTTGTTTATTCATGTGCAGGTGTTTCTTGAGTTCAAGACATGGCTGGAGACGGTATCCATTGAACTAGTCTTAGGGAGAAGATGAGGTTCAACAACCAAGTTCGGGAGGAATTGTGGTTGAGGTTATCGGGAGGTCGCGCAGCATGTTTGGATCAAGAACAATGCATATGAAGGTATCGTGGACGTTGTTGGAAGGTGTTTGCACGTGTGCAAGGAGTGCATGTACGTGGCAACATGGTTCCAAGGCGTGGTGAATAGATATGGAAGTGGAGGTATGGTTGAAAAGGTTCAACCGGCTGGATTTTGCGCTCAGGCTGCGGCTGAGGCGGTTATGGTTTGTCTATGAAAAGTTTCGAGTTGGTTATAACAGGATTTCGTGTTAGGCATGAAGTAGAGTTGTTTTAGAAATGTTTGGGACGTTCCTAAGGTGTTTGGAAGTCTTAAGATTGCTTCTATCTGCGTATAGAAGAGTCTTGAGCAGTATTGGAAAGTTACAGTTTGAATCCAAGTAGGAGTAGGAGTCCTAGTTTGAATTGGATTGGCCATAGAGCTGGTTATATAAACAAGGGAGGCCAAGGCTCATGGAGAGTATGACTTTGGGGCTGTTCCTCTTGTGTTTTTATAAATAAAATTCATATTCTAAAGGAACTTTTGTGCCTTGTTCGTCCGACTTGTTTCAGACAAGTTTTTTTCGTCGAGTTTCTGTTCAGCACTACCTTGCTTCGGTGGTTTTGTAATAACTCGAGTTTTACAGATCCAATTGATGTGATTCATTTTGTGTTGTCTTCATAACTTGATTATATATCATCTGTGAAAATTTCACGGTCATTGAATTTGTGGTTTCTGATCTACACGAGTTTCTTTGCAGTATTCCAGAACTGTTTTTCTCGCGTAGGACAGATTGACCTTTGTTCGATCTTTCGATCGTAACTTGAGTTTATCTCAACGGATTTTAATGATTCTTGTTGTGACGTCTTCGTGACTTGATTCTCTACAATCTATACTAGTTTTGTCACAGTTGAACATGTTTAGATTAGTCGCACACACGGTTTCGTTAACAGATCAGTTTTCTGCTGAGGGGTGTTTTGTTGCTTCCGCTGAAAAGTTTTTATCTACCATTCACCCCCCCCCCTTGTAGCTTTACACGTGTACTTCGATCCTACTTCTGTGATCCCGGAGTTGGAGGACCACAGGGTGGCCCCCGCAGACGTGGTATCAGAGTTGCATTGGGAATATCACGCTCAAAAAGAGCCTATTTTGAAAATTTAGATGTAGTCGAGTGAGGATTAATCACAATGCCCACATAAGGTATATTATAGTAGTAGATAATAAGGTGGAAATGCTAACCTACTTGTTATTAATTTGTAACGACGCTCCGACATCAGGTAAGAGGTAAGGTACGCCACCGCAGGCGGATCAATTGCGGTAAACTCGCCATACGAGCAATGGTATGGAATGGTTTACCATGGCTTGGCACGGTAGTGAATATGAGTCTTTGAACCTTCTCATGGTTCTGAGAGCATATGAAAACGCTGATCCCTGGCGTGCTTCAAGCAAAAGCGAGGATACCCCATTGTGTGGTAAGAAACACGATAGTGTGCAACTCTTGAACGTTGAATGTTCAAAGGGCCATATGCAGCGCTCGCCATTGGCGTGCCTCAACAGTCATGAGGCAGTAGGTGGTATCCGTTGGGTTGATAAAATTCCCAACCGTGACGACCCGTTCGCGCTCTACTCAGGTTCCCCGTCGTGTGGTGTGAAAACACGACCATGTACCTTAAGACGTGGCATGACTCAAGGACGATCCTTATGGAGATGATATGGACCGTATGTTTTTACTATGATATGGACCTGCCTGAAATATTAAACCCTTGTGTGCCCCATTATTGAGTGGTTTTCTGCAGGTATATTAACCACGTTAAATCATGACGTTTAGAAGTCATTTGTGAGTGACGTTCTTAGTTCCACCATTTGACACGTATATGCCGGAATACCGGCTTAGGATTTTTCTTTGGGGAGGAAACATAGTGCCGAGATGAGTTCTTATTTGCATAAAGAGGATGTTTTCAAAGAAAAGACCCAATTTGGAGTTTAGGATTCAATTTAGGGGTTATTGAACTCCCATATTGAATTAAGAGTCAATTGGGAGTATAGAGTCATTCCTAAAAACTTAGGAACAACCTCCCCTGTTTTCGGCATAATTTTTGCTGAATTTGAACAGGATATAATTTTTGATTGGTTGAACCAATGGAGGGGTGTGATACTATTATGGGAAGGTTTTGAAGTCTTCTACAACTTTTCTGTAGAACTCCATAACAGAATCTCCTTCCAAATGGATGAAAATCTCAGATGAGTATGCACTGTCCATAAACAGGGCAGATCAAAAATGCTCTCTGGAATTTTCTGTATTTCGACCATAGCTTCTTGTAGAAAAATGTCTAAGGGTCAGGTAAGATGCCGTTGGAAAGTGTAGGATATGTGCTACAACTTTGTAGTTCAATATTTTCCCAGATTGGGGGCAGAAATAGTTGGAATTTTGTGAACAAAACAGCCACTTGCAAAAGAGGTGCTGTCAAAATTCTTGAGAAAAACCAGTCAACATGTAAAAATCGTAACTCCTAAACTAGAAAAGCTATGGAGACATATAAATACAATATGGATTCCTTTTTGAGTATACTACAACTTTGTTGTTGAACTCAAGTCCAGGTTTTGCCTCCAAAGTGGTCAAAACAGTTGAATTATCCAGACTGGTCAGCTGGACCAGAAGCTGGACAGAGAAACCAGGTTTGAAGTTTTCAATTCAAATCACTTGGTTTCACGTTCCGAGATCCAGCGGGTGTTGTAAAACAGAGAGTTGGATTCGAAAATATTATGCATTCAACATATAACTTCGAGCGAGGACATGTTTGGGTCTTGTACAATAGCGAGGATATACGCATGCTAACGCACTTAACATCCCGTGGCGACCCATGATGGTCGAAATGAACTTTTAATCCATAAAGTTCATTACTTTGGAACTCGATTGTGGTGACATGGTCCAGGGATGTATATGTTGTATAAAGTGTATACTTTATCCATATGTGTGAATGTTATGCGTGTCATTTGTTTATTCTCGCACTACTATTGTATAGACTGGATGAAGTAAACAAACATGTGCTGATTGTTTGAATGGTGTGAATGCATAATGGTGCGTACACGGTCCACGCACGAGGAGGGAGGCTCAAGTAAGGGTCGTGGTGATGAGTCTCCACCCCTGGAGCAAACCACGACGCAGCAACAACCACCTCCTTCACCACCGAAACTTCCAAGAAATCTCGCGGAGGTTATTGCCGCAGTACTCGGATCGCGCGACGAGCAAACCGAGTTGCTGCGGATGCTGGTGCAGCAAAATATGTCCCGTCAGGGAGGACACCAAGACAATGGGCAACGCCAGCCCCAACAGAGTTCATACTCGGACTTCTTGGTGACCCATCCACCGGTCTTTACGTAGGCTGAAGAGCCTTTGGAGGAGGAAAGCTTTATCCGCACTCTTTAGGCGAAGTTCGGTCTACTTTGGTTCACCGAACACCAGAAGGCGCTGTTTGCAGCGCAACAGCTTCAAGAGGAAGCCGATACATGGTGCGCGAACTACATCGCCTCATTACCGGCTGGCCATGCCATCACTTGGGCGGAGTTCCGGGAGGCGTTCCGCATCTACCATATACCTCCCGGGGTTATGCAGAGGAAGCTCCAGGAGTTTCTGGATTTGAAACAAGGCGAGAGGAGTGCTCATGAGTACAACAGAGCATTCAACCGACTGGCGCAATATGCGCCAGAATATGTGGGGACGGAAGAACAGAAGCGGAACACTTTCTTCTGGGGCCTGAATTCAAAAATGAAGGTCCATCTCGCCCAACGCAACCGCGGCACATTCAACAACCTTGTTAATGCCGCGATTGTACAAGAAGATGCTCAGCGCGAGCGCGGTTCTGATAAGAGGAAACGTAGTGTGCTGGCAAGCAGCAGTGGTGGGGCTCCACAAAAGTACCGCATGGTGTATATCTCACCATCCGGTCAAATATGGCAGCCACCGGCGCGACCGCCTCAGTTTCACGGTCGTCAATTTCATGCGCCAAGCTTCCGACCGTCGTATCCACCACAGCAATAACAGCAGCAACGGATGATCCCGCGTGCGACTCCATTTCAACCGCGTGCACTGGGATTCCGTCCTAAATTCAGAGGGACCCCGACACAATACACGTGCTTCACGTACGGCTGTGTCGGGCATATTGCCAAAGACTGCCCCAAGCAGCAACAGGGCAGGGGGGCAGCACTGTATCAGGGTGCAAATCAGCCCCGCAACCAGTCCAAGAAACCATCACCAAAACCCAGCAACGTCCACCACTTAGCCATCAAAGACGTGCCGGATGGCGAACCCGACCTCGCGGGTACATTTTCTTATTTAGATCATCCCATAGTCATATTTTTTGACTCTGGTAACACCCATAATTTCATAGGTCAATCTTCTGTCATTAAATGTCAATTGCCTATCATTCCCCACAAAAAGTTCATACTTGATTTGCTCTCCGGGTGGAAAAATAACAGCTGATAGGATGGTCTATAGAGCACCATTGCAATTGGGTGGGAATCTATATCCGACTTCTCTAATTATATTAAAGAGTCAAACACTCGATGTCATTTTAGGAATGTCATGGCTACATCACATTGGTTCTGTTATTGACATCGTTCCACGAGTGGTTCGTTTAAACTCTCCACTTCATGAACCACATATTCTCATTCTTGACCTTTCGGTCCAAGAAATTCCAGCCACATATAATACGGAAGCCACAAAAAATGAAGATATTCGTGTGGTCCGTGAATACCCGGACGCATTTCCGGATGATCTCCCGGGCATGCCACCCGAAAGGGATGTCGTATTCAATATCGAACTTGTACCTGGGAACACACCGATATCACGGAGACCGTACAAGATGGTGCCGTATGAAGCTCTCTACGGACATAAATGTCGCACACCACTCAACTGGTGTGAGTCCAGCGAGCGAGTTATCTACGGCATTTAGCTTGTGAATAAGGCCGAAGAACGAGTACGAGTAATACAAGCCAATCTTAAGGCTGCTCAATCTCGTTAGAAGAGCTATGCGGATAAAAGATCCGTCCTCTCCAATTCGACATCGAATACCATGTTTACGTTCGTGTGTCTCCGATGAAAGGGGTTCATCGTTTCGGAGTAAAAGGAAAGCTTGCTCCGTGAGTCATCGGTCCGTTCACCGTCATTGAAAAATACGGACCCGTGGCCTATTGCTTGGAGTTACTGTAAGGGCCTAAGTTTTTGGGCACATATTTAAAGTGTTCATCACCACACACACACCTCATTTGAAGAAACTTTGTGAACACATTTGAAGAGCAAGTAAACACCATCAACATGCTCATTAGAGAATAAACTCACAAAATGCAAAAGTGGCATATCCCACATGCATCATAAAGGGGCTGGACATATGAAAAACTCCTACACCTTGTTAGGAATGTCCATGCCAAATTTCACCCAAATTCAAATCCTTTTTGAAATCTTTTGGTTATAACTAGAAAGAGGGTGGTTTGAACTCAAATTCAAATTCAAACTATTTCCATCCCATGAATTCAAAAGTGGGAGGCATATTCTTACTCAGCACATTTTTGTGAGCTCACACACCAATTTTCACTCCATTTTGAGTTGATCTTGACATGAGCTAGGTTTAGAAAATTCAAAATTTATTTGAATTTCAAACTGCATATGTGCTGAAAATATATTCAAACAAAACTCAATTTGAATTCTATCCAATTCAAATGGACCAGTGGTAGATAATTCAAATGACCAAGGTTAATTGGGTCTCTACTGTTTAGAGCAGTGGGGAAAATTTAATTTCAGAGGTTAAACCCCGGGTGAGACCCACATGTCAGCCTCTATAGCAATTCAACCGACTGAAGACCGGACACTCAGTTTCTCGGGCTTCATCCGAGGGTGCCACTGAGCTGGTCGCCGGGCCAGCTCCTGCTCGGGCTAGCTGCGTCGACCGATGTCGCCTCTCCCTCTTATCTCCGCAGCTGACCCGATCGAAGGCAGAACCACTCAGCCCTTGCTCCCTCACGGAAGAAACTGATCAGAGCAGCCACTGCTCCTCCGATCATCAGCCATCGACCAATCTCGCGTACCAGCCTCTGCTGAGTAGAACTCTCCACTACCCCCTCAAACCATCATCAAGTGAGCTCGTGCTCCATACCCCGAGAATCACACCGATCCGCAGCAGTCGCCGCCAAGCCGAGAAGAGGTTCTCTCATGGGCAGCCACATCACGGGCTTGTCACGATCAAGCCAAGCTGTTTTCGGACGCGCAAGAACCTCCTGCAGCTCATCTCCGAAACGTGAGCCAAGAGGTTGAGCGTCGACGGCGAATTTTGCAGTTTGCTTCCGGCCAGTGCAAAGTCACCTTCGGGTAAGAAACGTTGAAATTCCCTTTTGATTCTCGTTTAAACCCCACCAAACTTTGCACATAGGAGCTAGATTTAGTGGCGCACAAGTTGGTTTCACAACACCTAGCGTGAGGACCCCTGTACATGGCGTAATTCCAAGCTTGCCAAGGGCGGCTTGTTCGGGCACCATCGGGCGTACGGTGAGACCCACCTTGGAGCTCTCCCCGAGCCTTTCCATCACCATGTCGAGCTTCCCGAGCCATCACTGGTGCTGTAGAGCCACTTCACTGGGCGTTTGGCAGGCTAGTACCTCGGAGTGACATCACCAGACTCTTCCCGAGCCGCCGCACCGTCGTGAGCTCGGTTAGAGCCAACGTCGATGAGGGCAAACCCTCCCAACGTGTTCTGCGCATCAAATTAGGGGCTGGCAGTGAGTTAGAGCTCGGGAGCTGACCGGAAGATCGAGTTTGGCAGTGCTCCGGCGACCTCGGTGGCGCTACCGCGCGGGAGGCGCGAGGTAGAAGACAACCGAGTCGGGCCCGCTGTCAGTGGGAGGAAACCGGGCGGTTTGATCTTCTGTGGACACGGATCGATTGTGGCAGCGTGGGAACTAACCTGTAACCCCGTGTGCTGTCGCTTCAGCACCCGATACGTGTATTCGTGGACCCACCGGCAGATTTAAACATTTCCCCGATTTTCAGATTTAGTTCAAACTTCAAACCCACATAACTTTGGCTAGAAAACTCCAAATCGAGTGAACCAAATTTTGTTGGATTCAGCTCTCTGAGTAATTTCCAGAAGATCAAGTTTCACTCTATGAAAATCCTTATTTCTCCAGAATTAATTCTTCAAATTTTAAACTGTTTAGGATTTTTAACTGGAGAACCCTTTGGAGGAAAATTCTGAAATTTTGCTGGGATGTTAACCAAAATATCCCTGAGATACCATAAACATTTCAGATCCATTTGAGCTCATTTGATCCACCTAATGGTGTGATTAATAAAACTGTTCCAGAGAAAATAGAAAATGTCCAGAAACATTTTCAGAATTTCTCTGAAATTGTTTAGCTCATATCTTTAGCTAGGAATCTTCAAATTAAGTGAAACCAACTCCATTAGAACCCACTGAAAATCTAGTTTTCAGAAAGGCATGGCTTGCTCCATGAAAATCCTTAGAACACCCTAAGAGCTCCAATTAAGATCAAGTACATAATTATTTGTGGAGGGCTCAAATGAGCTTTGCTGCAAATGAAACTTGGCCAAGTCTCTGTTTCGGTTGTAACCAAACCACAGTAAAAATTTCAGAGTCAGTGGGTCTGTCTAGTAAGACTTATAGTCTTCACAAGTTTAAATTCAATTCAAATGCATTTGAATTGATACATATACATGTTATCTCATGTAGTCGCTAAGGTTGAGGAGGAACCCGAAGTCTTAGACTTCGTCACTCCGGAAGAGAAGCTAGCCTACGACCAAGAGCAGCAAGGCAAGATCCGGTTCGCATTAACCATTTTTATAAATTTTTATTGTTTTGAGAACTTACTTTGAGCACCACTTACTTCTTGCATTAGAGTCTTGTTTGAAACCCAATTGCATAGCTAAGAAAACTATGGGTTGGGATTAGGATTGAAAACCCCGTTTAGCTACTGCAATGCTAAGATAGAGTAGGATTCAGTACAAGTCGAGTAGTTGGAACTGTTGGGAAATAGGCGATGCACTACTCTAGCAATTCGACCGTATCACCCAGGAAACATGCGAGTGAGAAGGTCATGGATCGTTACCACTAGACGCGCAGCGCAGCGGATCGTAGATGCGCGCCGTAGCCGATCAGCGCAGCAGTAACAGCAGCGCCTCCACGGAGTCCACACGTACAGGGAGGAACGCCGTGCGTCGGTGTGCTAGCACCGTGCGCGCGGCAGGGGTTTCGGCGGCTGACCTGTGAGGGGTGGCGGCTGGGACTGCTATCTGGTGGAGACATCTGTCCGTAACCCTACCCCTCATATTTATAGGCGCGCTAATGGGCTTTTAGGTCACAGGCCCATTAGTACCCTAATTTCTTATGGATCAAATATCCATCAGGCCTTTATCCGAATTGTTATGATTGCCTCTTGGGCATATCACCAACAATCTCCCACTTGCACTAGAGACAATCATATAGCCAAGTTTTTCAATACTCCATCCCCTTAAGTGTGTGACCCGTTAGGTTCATGTACAGTCGGTTATGAATGAAAACCGTTTTCAAACACAAGTTAGTAGAGGTACCTAGCAGGACATACTGACTCCCGAATGTACATAAAGATCATATCGGCTGAACCTAGATACGTTCACATGCTAATTCCTTTGCCACACGATACCAGTCAAGCTCAAGGCGAGATACGTGCCATCCTTGTGATAGCTCGACCATTCACTCGATCAAATAGTGGATTCAATCGATGACTAACTTTTAGTCATAATGATTAACTCTTTAATCATTTTGGCATGGCCATGCACTTCCAATCCAACTATCTCGAGGGGCCCAGAGATATCTCTCCTGTTATTTAGGAGGGGCAAATCCCATCTTGATCCGCACACATCTCATTCCATGCTTCATCATGCACCTGAAGACTATTTTTATGACCACCCAGTTACGGAGTAGCGTTTGATAGTTTCAAAGTGCACAACTACACATAGTGAGAAACAATGGCGATCTCAGGTCAAAGAATCTAGCAGGTGTATCACTCAAGACCAACTGATGGCACATATGTAAATAACAATCCCAACAGTGTCTCGGAATGGGTCTATCCAACACCATGTTCACTAACATGTGTTCACATTATTAATTTGATATCTCCATATCTATGATCCGTGAAACGTGATCATCAATTAATACATGTGCTAGTCTGCGTACTATCATTGTCTCATATAACGATGTAGACTAGGGATCATTTTGAGTAACATTATAATTAACAAAGAGTCTCACGAACAAGTCACATACTTGATGATCAATGTGAATAATAGTTACTCAAATAGTACATAAACATAGCTATGACAAAAGTCTCCCACTACACACTAGGATCATTGATGTAAGTATCTAATACCCATAGATCTCGTGTGTGTCTCATGCTTTGATTGTGGAAGAGGCTTTGTCAACGGATCTGCCATATTCAAATCCATATGCACCTTGCATGCATATATTCACATCACCTCGGTCGATAATCTCCCGAATCAGATGATAGCGTCGTAGTATATGTTTGGATCTTTTGTGTGATCTAGGCTCCTTTGCCTGTGCAATGGCTCCATTATTGTCGCAATAGAGATCCACAGGTCCGAACGCACTAGGAACAACACCCAACTCAGAAACAAATTTTCTGATCCAAACAGCTTCCTTTGCAGCTTCAGAAGCTGCAATATACTCCGCCTCCGTCGTTGAATCTGCTACTGTGTCTTGCTTGGAACTTTTCCAGCTCACTGCCCCTCCATTGAGGCAGAACACAAAACCGGATTGCGATCTAGAGTCATCCTTGTCTGTTTGGAAGCTAGCATCGGTGTAACCTCTTACAACGAGCTCTTCTTCACCTCCAAACACTAGGAATACATCCTTAGTTCTTCTCAAGTACTTAAGAATGTTTTTGACAACTGTCCAATGAGCCTCACCATAATCTGATTGATACCTGCTCGTAACACTTAGAGCATAGGATACATCTGGGCGTGTACACAACATGGCATACATGATAGATCCAATAGCCGAAGCATAAGGAATCGCTCTCATCCTCTTTTGCTCATCAGGTGTCGAAGGACACTGACTTTTGCTTAGAGTGATGCCATGTGACATTGGCAAGAAACCTTTCTTAGAATCTTGCATATTGAATCGATTCAATATCTTGTCAATATATGTGTCTTGGCTTAATCCAATTAACCTTTTAGATCTATCTCTATAGATCTTTATGCCCAAAATGTATGCTGCCTCTCCTAAATCCTTCATTGAGAAACTTTTCCTTAATGAGGATTTAACAGCATCTAGTACTGGAATGTCATTTCCAATCAACAATATGTCATCTACATATAGGACCAGAAATATAAGTGCGCTCCCACTAACCTTCTTGTAAATACAAGGTTCTTCTACGTTCTTGATGAAACCAAACCCTTTGACCACTTCATCAAAACGTAGATTCCAACTCCGAGATGCTTGCTTCAATCCATAGATGGACTTTTGAAGTTTGCATATTTTTCTAGCATTTTTAGGATCGACAAAACCCTCAGGTTGTGTCATGTACACATCCTCAGTCAGACTCCCATTAAGAAAGGCTGTTTTGACATCCATCTGCCATATTTCATAATCAAAATATGCAGCAATTGCTAGGAGAATCCGAACAGACTTTAGCATAGCGACGGGCGAAAATGTTTCATCATAATCAACACCTTGAATTTGTCTGAAACCTTTCGCCACCAATCGTGCTTTATAGATGTGAACTTTTCCATCCATATCAGTCTTTTTCTTGAAAATCCATTTGCAATCGATCGGTCTCACACCATCGATTGGATCAACCAAGTTCCAAACTTGATTCTCATGCATGGATTCTATTTCGGATTCCATGGCTCCAAGCCATTTCTCAGAGTCGGGTCCCATTGTTGCTTCAGTGTAGGTCACAGGCTCATTATTGTCCAACAATACCATGTCCTGTGGTTCCGTGGTTAGGAGTGTCAACTTTTCAGTTGCACGACGTACTCTTGTAGACCTTCGTGGAGCTGGTGTTTCATCAAGTGGTTGTACAACATCTTGTACATCCTATATAGGATTAGAGGGTGCCGAAACATTTTCAGATATTTCTTGGATTTCTTCAAGATGCACCTTGCTCCCACTAACTCCTTTTGAGAGAAACTCTTTCTCCAAGAAGACACCATTGCGAGCAGTAAACACTTTACCCTCCGTTTTATTATAAAAATAATATCCTTTGGTTTCCCTAGGATATCCCACAAAGAAGCATTTGTCTGATTTGGGAGTAAGTTTGTCTGACGTCAAACGTTTGACATAAGCATCACATCCACAAACTTTGAGGAAAGATAATCCGGGACATTTCCCGGTCCACATCTCATATGGTGTCTTCTCAACAGACTTAGTTGGGACTCTGTTTAGTGTAAACGCAGCAGTTTCAAGAGCATAACCCCAAAAGGATAGTGGAAGATCAGTCTGACTCATCATCGACCTAACCATGTCTAACAAGGTTTGGTTCCTCCGCTCGGACACCCCATTCCATTGGGGCGTTCCTGGTGGAGTCAACTGTGGAACAATTCCACATTGTTTTAAATGATCATAAAATTCATGGCTCAAATATTCACCCCCACGATCAGATCGTAGAAGTTTAATTGTCTTGCCCAACTGATTTTGTACTTCATTCTGAAATTCTTTGAACTTTTCAAAAGATTCAGACTTGTGCCTCATTAGATAGACATATCCATATCTACTAAAGTCATCGGTAAAAGTAATGAAATACTGAAAACCACCTCTAGCTACCGAACTCATTGGTCCACATACATCAGTATGTATAAGTCCCAACAAGTCAGTTGCCCTCTCACTTTGACCAGTGAAGGGTGCTTTGGTCATCTTCCCAAGCAAACAAGACTCGCATGTGTCAAGTGATTCAAAATCAAATGAACTTAACAAACCATCTTTATGGAGTTTCTCAATGCGTTTCTCATTTATATGACCTAAGCGACAATGCCAAATAAAAGTGGGATTTAGATCATTTCGTCGAGCCCTTTTTGTACTAATGTTATAGACTGTTTTATCCTCAAGATCAAGAACATATAATCCATTCACTAATGGACATTGAGCATAGAAAATATTATTATAATAAATAGAACAACATTTGTTCTTTATTATAATCTCATAACCATTAACTTCTTCCAAACATGAAGAAGATATAATGTTCTTGCTCAAAGAAGGAATGCAATAACAATTATTTAATTCCAAAACTAATCCTGAGGGTAATGACAAGTGATAAGTTCCGACAGCTATGACAGCAACCTTTGCTCCATTGCCGACCCGAACATCCAATTCGCCTCTTGCAAATCTTCTAGTCTCACTTAGACCCTGCAACGATTTGCAAGTGTGAATCATTGATCCGGTATCAAATACCCATGATTCACTAGAAGATGTAGCAATATTGATTTCTATAACATTTATACCTGAAGTGGAAGTCTCACTCCCTTTCTTCTTCTTATCCTCCAAGTACTTCTTGCAATTCCTAGACCAATGCCCCTTAGCATGACAGTGGAAGCATTCATCATTAGGAGAAGGGCCTGATTTTCCCTTTGGCTTTGAGCTTGAAGACTCATTGGGAACCTTTCCCTTGCCTTTAGGATGCATCACACGCTTCCTCTTTTTATTCTCCTTTTGAACCATCATCACATGAGTGGTGTTTTTCTTAATGCTTTCCTCGGCTGTTTTAAGCATCCCATGCAATTCAGCCAACGTTTTCTCCATGCCATTCATTTGATAATTCAATATAAATGGCTCATAGCTCGGTGGGAGTGACTGGAGAATAACGTCAATAGACAGGTCATCCTTGAGTTCAGAACCAAGTTTGTCCAAAGTCTCAATGTAACCAATCATCTTGATTACATGGGGACTGACCGGGCTACCTTCTGCCAGCTTGCATGAGAACAAGGACTTTGAGATGTTGTACCTCTCAGCCCTTGCTTGGTTCTCAAACATTCCACGTAGTCCCTGAATCATAGAATAAGCATCTGCATGCTCATATTGTTTCTGTAGATCAGGGGACATTGTGGCAAGCATGAGGCAGCTTGCATTAAGCGCATCATCGCAGTGCTTCTCATAAGTCCTGCGAGTTGCGGCATTTGCATCATTGGGGAGGTCATTGGGGTATGGTTGCTCAAGAACATACTCAATTTTCTCTTGCCTGAGAACAATTCTCAGGTTGCGGTACCAATCAATAAAGTTAGCTCCATTGAGCTTTTCTTTCTCAAGCACAGATCGCAAATTCAAACCGGAATTGTTACTAGCAGACATGATCTACAATAGAAAATAAATATGCAAGGTTTTAGCACTATGTTATGTACCAATCTTTTATTAACAGTTTAATAAAAGACACCACCACTATATGAGCATCGTCCTCCCTCTAACGACATATAGTGGTCCAAGATCCATATTCACTAATTTCTAGTGAGCTTTGGCTTCACTGCTAGAAAATTAGTAACATAGGTAAACAACCATTGTTAATCATATCTCTATATGATTCTTGTTTGTTGGGTGACATCCAATGCCCCGGCTCCCAACACTATGCCATAAAGCCCAAAACCGTTTTGATAGCTTTGTTGAGTAAACCAATACTATGCATGTGAATGTCCAACATTCACCCTATTCATTATGATAGATGACGGTATTTTGCTTTGGCAAACCTACCATACAACGATCAAAACAACATAGATGCAGCTATAGGTAAATGGCATCAAATACTCAACTTTTCCGAGGGAAGCTATTCTATCATGACAAAACATCCACCATATGAAAAGCATGAAAAGAATAGTAATACGATCATATCATATATGTGAATAGTATGGCCTTTAGGATCATAGTGATCTCCATCACCATGGTTCCATCATGATCTATACCGTCATGTCTCCCTTCTTATGGTGATCACCATCGCCATCATGCTTGAGGTTTCTCAATGAATATAAAAGAAGCTAATACATCTAATAGCTATCAAATAAATTACATGAGAGATCAGGCATCACAGGGCGACATGCAGGTCGTTATACAAATATGTGACAACCTCAACCCGGTTGTGTTAAATTTGCAACACGCAGGCTGCACGAATTTTACACACAGATTATCACATCATATTTAGGCCATACCATTCACATAATTCCCTGCAAAAACAAGTTAAGCGTAGAACGATGTCTATCGCGAAACAACTTAATGATGTCACTATAACACCAAACGGAATTACATAGATCGCATCTATGAAATCACTATGAAAATCTCATCGAATTGATGAGATCAACCCGAATCTGAGCCATTCATAATGCCTCAATTTTCATTGTGACTGGTTATCCACGAGAAGATCGCGACACATGACCGTGATCTGTTGGCTCAATCTGCTAGCTATGTACACTATTAGTCCCGATGGTGATTCCAGCCGGTAGGGACAGGTTGCGCACACAGCAGAGAAGGAGCACGAACTAATCCTTTAGTCATATGATGGCAATCTACTCTAACCAATTCCAAACCCCAGAAGCCGAACTATAAAAATTCATCATATGAACTTGTCTGCAGTAGATCGCATCTAAGATCCAGACCAAAAACTACGCAAGTCGGCTCTGGTACCACTGTTGGGAAATAGGCGATGCACTACTCTAGCAATTCGACCGTATCACCCAGGAAACATGCGAGTGAGAAGGTCATGGATCGTTACCACTAGACGCGCAGCGCAGCGGATCGTAGATGCGCGCCGTAGCCGATCAGCGCAGCAGTAACAGCAGCGCCTCCACGGAGTCCACATGTACAGGGAGGAACGCCGTGCGTCGGTGTGCTAGCACCGTGCGCGCGGCAAGGGTTTCGGCGGCTGACCTGTGAGGGGTGGCGGCTGGGACTGCTATCTGGTGGAGACATCTGTCCGTAACCCTACCCCTCATATTTATAGGCGCGCTAATGGGCTTTTAGGTCACAGGCCCATTAGTACCCTAATTTCTTATGGATCAAATATCCATCAGGCCTTTATCCGAATTGTTATGATTGCCTCTTGGGCATATCACCAACAGGAACTACTCGTGAGGATAGGCTAGAGGCACTCGATTCGGATAAAAATAGCAAATGAAACACATGGCAAGAAAAATGAGACCGAGCGGAGAGTAAGGGCAGCAGGACTTTGGGGCCTGGGTGCTATAGCTCCGCTTGTGTCGATTGAGGACCGAGCAGTGTGCGGGCCTGTTGAACAAGCTAGAACAGTACCGAAGACCTACCGGCTATATGGGAACCGGGAAACCGATGTAACTCGGGTAGCTGGATGTTGAGGCATAGCTAGTCGTTCAGAGGGTAGGTTGAGAGCTCGAGGTGTAAATCGGCTGGTGGCACTGTGGATGCACGCGCAGAGACCTCTTGCTCGGAACGATTGGACCGGTTCAATATTTGGCTGACGGGTGAAAGGTGGTTGCATACGACGTCCGTGATGGTTTCTGTAGGCAACATCGAGTACGGGCGTATGTGATGGGTTATTCGGGTAACCCTGCAGATGTAAATCGATTATAATCGTCGTCCCTCACGGTCAGTGAGTACCACTTGTTCACTGTACCGTGACGTAGAAAGAACAGGCTAAATACATGTTAAAAGTTTGCTGATTTGAAAGACATACTTTGCTTGTTATTGTCTTGTTGTAGTTAGAGCTAATTAAAGTTCTTTTCAACTTTGGGCAAAGTACATGAGAGAAATGCGTTTCTTGTTTGATTGTGTCTCTCTCATGTGCCTTAGCGTAAGGTTCTCCACCACCTGCTGCTAAAACATTGAAAGTAAGGTCCAAATAATTACGCGAGTACTTTGCAAATTATTTACCTCATGTACCCTATACCCTTCATGTAGAAGTTTCATGTATAGGAGATTGTGTTTGAAGCTTTTGCAGGGGTCTATGAGGAAGGGACTCCCGAGGAGGAGACGGAACCCAAGGAGGGGAACCCCGTCGAATGGGTGATGAGGACATCACAACAGTGGATACTCACATTGATATACAAGGACCAATCACAAGAGCACGAGCACGGTTACTAAATCAGCAGGTGAACTCGTTCCTAACTTCCTACCCATGTGATTTTGAGAATGGATTGCTATTGAATGATTTAATTGTTATTAGGAGCCATGGACATGATCAACAAGTAAAGGGAGGAGGATTTTGGGACATGGAGAACCAGATGGGACGTCCACAAGTTGATGGAAACAGTCACCAACTCGGACTCGAGTTCAACTCGGAGTCCAGGAGCAGTCCATCTTAAAACAGACGCCCAGGATGCATACGGACTCCGTTTTCGACATTCAACATATGCATGGAAAGATAAGAAGATAAAATTTCCAATGGTTCTGGTCCCACATTAAAATTCGCCAGGAACCAATGGAAGTTGTCGAAACAATTCGAATTCAGAGTTCTGTCCGGTGCTGCACCACCGTATTGGGCTTTTGGGCCTTGTATCCCGTATGAGTCCATTAGGGACGCGTCCAAGGGTATTATGGCCGAACCCTTGCCTTTAAATACTGTAGGCACCGGCCAAATTTGTGGGTTTTTCTTAGATAAACAGCCGCTGTTCTATGGTTTTTGTGAAACCCCAACTTCGTGATTATCAGATAACGTCTTCTACGTTCTTGCTCGTGTTCTCGGTTGCACCTGCAGGGATTAGCCTTCTTGGCGAGGTCAAGCATGTGCTGCACGGTTGATAACCAACGAAGCAGTGGTGTAGTGATTGCAGGGATGTTCGAACTGTTCGAGTGCCGCGGATCATCAACGTCGAGTTCTCCACCTCAATCGACCTACCTTTCGGAAGATCGGGCCTAAACCACTCATCAATGGGAGTCGTGCACGCCAGCGTGTTATTTTGTGTGTGTGCTAGCGGAGACACGTTCACGGGCTGAACGTAAACTCGATGCGTAGTCTACGCCTGTGAGTGTAGACTGAACATATTTTGTTGTACAAATGTTCATAAACCTGTTTATGTAATAAAACTTTGCTTCCGCTTTGTATCTTTGATGTGCGTTATCTGGTGCTGTGCAACGCAGCATCCCTCAGCGTGATCCTAGCTCGACGAGGCCGTTGGGCCCTCGCAGCATGGTATCAGAGCTCGCTTGAGGTTTAACGCACTACAAAGGTCATCTTTTTCAAAAATTTGGTGAGGAACGAGTTAGTAGCCCATATAAGGATGTTATTAGTGTATAGAAAGTGGCATACTAACCTATTTGCTTATGTCGGAAAATCGTGCATCTCGGGACGCTTTATGTCTTGGGAGGTGCACGTAAGCGCTGTCCACCAGTGCGCACAAGCTGAAGGGTGGAGCCCCACGGGCGGCAGGTAACACGACCTGCTTTAATATCCTCTTCGACTCTTCATGTCGTTTGGGGTATTCGAGCAACGTCTGTCCCTGGCGTGCTTTGGGCAATTTGGGAGACCCCGTCACGTGGTCAGTAACGTGAACACGTAGCTCAAGGCGTGCTTGGCTTGAGAACATCCGGGCGAGTGATGACGGCCGGGTGTACGAACTGTATGGATACCGGGCTCGGTGTGCAGCCGAGTCTGACGATTGTTTGAGTTATCTGCAGGTAGTCTAACCGTGAAATGGTAGACGTGTAGCATCCGTGTGCGAGTGACGTTTAGTGCCACTAAACTAACGAAGCCGGCTAAGTCTGGTATAGGTTTTTCTTTGTGAGGACGTAGTACCAACATGATCTGGTGACGCATCGACGTCACACCCCACTAAATGAACAACTGCATTGTAAAACTTTAAAGTTTTAATCCAGAGCACTAAAACTTGATGTAACTCCTTCCCTTAATCAGGATATTCAATGTTAACAAGTTTTCAACTTATAGGATACTAAGGACAGAGTCCCCTGTTTTCAGCTGAATTATGGCTGAAGTTAATCAGAGGATACATTTCTGGAAAGCTTTGGAAGAGCTTTACAACTTTTCTGTTGAGGTCCAGAGGTGTTTCATCCCTTAACCAATCGAAAAATGCAGTAGAGTTGAAACTGTCCAGAAAACAGGGCAGAGCAAACACTCTCTGTAACTCTCTGTAAATTGAGCATAACTTCCTGCATAAAAATCCAAAAATAGAAAATGAGGTAGTTCTGGAAAGTTTAAGAGATGGGTTACAACTTTGTAACAGAAAGTTTTGTTAGATTGGGAGTAGAATTTACTGGAATTCTTGGATCAAATCAGTACCTAAAGCAGGGAGGTGCTGTCCAATTTCCTCCAGAAATTCTATCAACTTTGACATATCATAAGTTTTGAACCAGGACAGATCTTAGGCCAAGCAAATACTTTCTGGAAAGCTATTGAAGTTAGATTTAACTTTGATGTGGAGCTCCAGAATTGGTTTTGCCTTTAGCATGGTCTAAATCAGGTTGAAATGGAAACTGGTCAGTGATGTCATATTGGACAGCAGATCAGCAGTCAAATTTGTTTAAGTTTGAACTAGGTTTCCAAGTTTTATGAGTTCAATGACATATTTTATGTTAGAACTCAATGGTTTACTGTTCAAATAAATATTTGACATTTCTCAAATATGTTTTTACAAATGACAGTGGATAGACGGTTGGAGAACGGATGGGTGGAATCCCACTGTTCTCACCGCGGCGGCTATCCGGAAACGTTGAGGCAAATGCTTCAATATTTCGGGTACAGCAAGATGCCGCAGTACTTTGCCAAGGAAGAAGGTGAGGATGGGAACAAGACATGGACGATCCATGTCAAAGTTCTTGCAGGACCTACGCCACCCGGTTGGGCGCCGTTCACCGTTACGGTGAGGGGCAGATAGCCGGAGGAAATGTGGCAAGTGGCAGCCCACGACACCATGTCGCGTTTCTGCCAACTACACGTGAGAGCTATGGAGGGTACTCCATACACGCTCATTCCAGTGGAGGGACGAGCTAATCATGTGTGGGAGGGGAGGTACATGGAGGCAACCGATCCAGATTGCCCAAGGTACAGTCCCGCGGAGGCAAGCCTCAGTCTCCAATTGAGGGCAGGAAAAGCCGTGATGGACAGCCAAGCTGTTCATACGGATTGTCTTGCTGCAAAGCTCAAGGAGAGCACAAGCCATGGAGACCATTTCGAGAGTGCTCACAGCGCACTCCGCAATGTGCTCCTTCTGACAATAAAGCGATTGAATGAGCAACACAATCAGTTGCATCGTCTGAAGAAGGCGAAGAGAAAAAGCCGTGTCGACATCACGGCTTTGCAACAACAGGTGCAGGCTCTGACCCAGCAGAACGAGGTCCTCACTCAAGAACGGGATGACGCGATTGAGGAGGGGCAAGGCTGGGAAGTGGACTACAACCAAGCCATGGACGAGGTGCACGCGTTGCAGGACCTCGTACCTCCGGTAATGGGCATACCGGTGGTAGGTGCTGTACCTGTGGTTTTGGGTCTTCCGGAAATGGGGGAACCCGAGCTGGAAGAGGAGGTTGTGGACCCAGAGCCACCAGCAGAGGTACCGGAGGAGGACGACCTGCAGGAGGTCGAGTTCTACTCCGAGTAGGAGGTTAGCGTTGCCAAGTAGGGCAGCTGGGGTGATGTAACCCAAACTTTTGTAATCAGTGACATGTCGGGTAGACAGTAGCGTAGGTATAGGTAGTGACGACATGATCACGACTTCTCGGAGACCCGAGACTAATGTATCTTGTATAAAGTTTATGCTTTATCAATATATGTGAATGTTGTGCAAATTATTCATGTGTCACTTCAATACCTACTGTTTCATATGGAATTTTAAGTATGATATGTGCTGATCACTGCTGCTTTGAATTTCAGAATGACTCATACTCGTGCCAACCCGGACATTGGGGGTTCCAGTCAGGGGGGAGAGACCTCCCAACAGCCTCCCGAGGACTCCTCAGGACAGCAACAGCAACAGCAACAACCGCCACCGCCAATGGTTACTTTGGCTGACATCGTGGTGGTGATGGCGGGATCTCACCAGCAGCACACGGAGTTGCTGCAAACCCTCATTGCGAATACGTCTCGACCAGAGAGGCGTCAAGATCGTGAGGAGCGCCAACAGAGCTCCTACTCCGACTTTCTGGCCACTCATCCCCCGGTATTCTCAAGGGCGGATGAACCCCTTGATGCGGACAACTGGCTCCGCACGATGGAGATGAAGTTCAGGCTGCTCCAAGTGAGTGAGCAGCACAAGACTCAGTTCGCGGTCCAACAGCTCCAGGGATCCGCGAGCGTGTGGTGGGCGAACTATTGTGCTTCGCAGCCCACCGAGCGAGTTATGACCTGGGCGGAGTTCCGGATGGCCTTCAGGGCCTATCACATACCGCCAGGTCTCATGAAGAGGAAGATGCAGGAGTTCTTACGCCTGCAGCAAGGGAGACGGAACACACTGGAATACTCCAGGGCGTTCAATGATCTTGCGCTTTATGCCTCGTATCACGCCGATACCGACGAGAAGCGGCAGGATCATTTCTACCAGGGGCTTAACACGCTCCTGAAGGACAAGCTGGCGATGTTCAACCGCGGCAGCCTCAATGATATAATTGATGTTGCGATTGTTCAGGAGGACTCCGGCAAGGAGTTAGCGGCAGCGGAAAGGAAGCGTAGCGCGCCACAAAGCAGCGGAGAAGGAGGTGGTCCTTCTCCAAAGTACCGGATGGTGAATCGCCCACCATCGGGTCCACGCTGGCAGCCACCACATAGGCCGATGCCGTTCCGCAGTCGGCCATATTCTCCACCGGCATTCAGGCCGGCACTGCCAGTACCACCTCTGCAGAAACAACAACAACAGTGGGTGATGACGCGTGCGTATGTACCTCAGCAGCGCATGCCGGGCTTTCGTCCCCCAAGCACCGGCCAAGCAGCAGCCACATGCTACAAATGTGGTCGTCCAGGACACTTCACCAGCAGTTGTCCGGAGAGGCAAGGCGGCGGAGTTGCACCGCAACTTCCGGGGAGGAATCAGCCCTGGAACCCCACTAATGCGCGGCGGGCAAACTCTAGGCCCGGCACCGTCCACCAACTTGCCATAGAGGACGTGCCGGAGGGTGAACCAATCCTTGCGGGTATGTTCCAACTCCACCAGCATCCCGCCATAGTATTATTTGATTCAGACACCACGCATAGCTTCATTAGCCAAGCTTTTATTGCTAAATACAGCTTGCAAATACTACCCACCGATAGTCCATACTTGATTTGTTCACCGGGTGGGAAGATTTCAGCAAGCATGATGGTCCTAAAAGCGCCATTATGCTTAGAGGGTAGAGTATACCCTACGTCTCTCATAGTTCTAGAGGGACAAAAGGTCGATGTCATCTTAGGGATGGCGTGGTTAACCCGCCACGGCGCTGTTTTAGACACCGTCCTCCGAATTGTGCACTTGAACTCAGAAGTGCACGGAGTGTCATTCCTTATTTCTGGACAGTCCAGAAATAAAACTTACTAGTGTGTATCAATCCACAAGCATCAGATTGGAAGACATTCCAGTAGTCCGTGAGTTCCCTGACGTGTTCCCGGATGATTTACCGGGGATGCCGCCCGACAGGGAGGTGGAGTTCAAGATTGAACTTGTGCCGGGAACCATGCCAATATCCCGAAGGCCGTACAAGATGGCGCCCAAGGAATTGGCTGAACTAAAGATGCAGTTAACGGACCTGTTGGAGAAGGGTTTTATTAGGCCGAGCTCCTCGCCATGGGGCTGTTCGGCATTATTTGTGAAGAAGAAAGACGAGACATTGCGGCTTTGTGTGGACTATCATCCACTAAACGCCGTAACCATCAAGAACAAGTACCCGTTGCCACGGATCGACATGTTGTTTGATCAGTTGGTCGAAGCAAAGATCTTTTCCAAGATGGACTTAAGATCTTTGTACCATCAGATCAAGATACGGGCTGAGGATATTCCGAAGACGGCTTTCTCGACGAGGTACGGACTTTATGAGTACCTGGTCATGTCCTTCGGCCTCACCAACGCTCCAGCTCACTTCATGTATTTGATGAACTCGGTATTCATGCCGGAGCTGGACAAGTCTGTCGTGGTCTTCATCGACGACATATTGGTATATTCCAGGTCGGAGGAAGAACACAAGAAGCATCTGCGTATAGTCTTGCAACGGCTGCGGGATCACAAGCTATACGCGAAATTCAGCAATTGGAAATTCTGGATATCGCAAGTGCCTTTTCCCGGGCATATTATCTCAGCGGAGGGAATCGCTGTAGACCCGAGTAAAATCACACAAGTGCTGAATTGGAAGTCCCCGAGAACTGTTCACGAGGTACGGAGTTTCCTCGGACTCGCGGGATATTATCGGAGGTTCATTCCAAACTTCTCAAAGATTGCCAAGCCTATGACGGAGCTGCTGAAGAAGGCTACCAAATATGTTTGGAGTCCAGCATATGAAGCAGGGTTCGAGGCATTAGTGAAGCACCTGACATCAGCACCGGTTTTGGCGCAGCCAGACACAACAAAACTGTTCAATGTGTACTGCGATGCATCCGGCATTGGGTTCGGATGTGTGCTGATGCAAGACCGAAGAGTGGTCGTGTATGGATCACAGCAGCTCAGAAACCATGAGCAGAATTATCCAACTCATGACTTGGAGCTCGCTTCCGTGGTACTCGCACTTAAAATGTGGAGGCACTACCTACTCGGTAACCTCGTGCATTTATATACCGACCACAAAAACCTCAAGTACAAATTCACTGAGAAGGTGCTGAATATGAGGCAGCGAAGATGGTTAGAATTGATAAAGGATTATGAAATAGAGATCCATTATCATCCCGGCAAGGCAAACGTAGTGGCGGATGTGCTGAGCCGCAAGTCACACGTCAATAATCTGACCATCGCACCGTTGGAAGAGAGCGAGCCACCATTGCATGTGGTTCCACATGGAGCTCTCTACAACTTAGCTTTGATCCCCACCATCCGTGAAGAGATAGCGGCTGCTCAGAAACATGACAAGGGCATGTCGCATTTGCGAAGACGTATAGACAGTGGGGAGCTGAAATGTTTCTAGAAAGACAAAGACGGCGTCCTATGGTTCAAGGACCAGATTGTCGTACCCCGTAACCCGGAGTTACAAAAGAAAATATTTGATGAGGCTCACTTGTCAAAGTTTTCTATTCACCCCGGCAGCAACAAAATGTATCAAGAACTCAGAAGCAAGTTTTGGTGGACACGGATGAAGCGGGAGATCGCAAAGTACGTGTCAGAGTGTAATACATGTCAAAGGGTGAAGGCAGATCATATGCGGAAACCGGGATTGCTACAACCACTGGGCGTTCCTGCCTGGAAGTGGGAAGACGTGATCATGGATTCATCGTCGGTTTACCCACCACTTTTCAGAAGCATGATTCTGTGTGGGTGATCGTCGACCGGCTCACCAAAGTTGCCCATTTCATCCTGGTCAACACCAACTACAGCGCCAAGAAGTATGCTGAATTGTACATCTCACGAATCCTATGCTTATATGGCGTACCCCGCACTATCATATCGGATCGGGGCACTTTATTTGTGTCCCGTTTTTGGGAGCAGCTACACGCTGCGTTGGGGACGAAGCTGATCCGTAGTTCAGCATACCACCCGCAGACGGATGGGCAAACCGAGCGGATAAATCAAATTTTATAAGATATGCTACGAGCTTGCGCTATCAACCACGGCAGGAATTGGGATGATCACTTGCCGTTGGCCGAGTTCTCGTACAACAATGGGTACCAAGCCAGCATCAAGATGGCGCCTTACGAGGCGCTATACGGGAGAAAATGCCGCACACCACTGAATTGGTGTGAGTCCGGCGAAAGGGTTACCTTTGGGATTGATATTGTCAACAACGCGGAGGAAAAGGTTCGGCTGATTCAAGTGAACCTAAAAGCACTTTACAGTTCGAAGACGGGGATCACGTATATCTACGTGTGTCTCCAATGAAGGGCGTGAACAGATTCGGGGTTAGAGGAAAGTTGGCGCCCCGATTCATCGGTCCATTTCAGATTACAGAAAGATGTGGATCAGTAGCATACCGGTTGAAATTACCAGAAGCACTTTCCGGTGTGCACGACGTCTTTCACATCTCCCAGCTGAGGAAGTGTCTCAAGCTATCAACTACCATTCAGCTGGGGGTATAGAAGAACTGAAACCGGATCTCACGTATCGGGAGGAACCGGTTCGGATTGTTGACGAAAAGGCTCGAACCACACGCAACCGTACGTTGTGGTTATACAAAGTTTTATGGAGTAATCACTCCATGGACGAAGCGACATGGGAGAGCGAAGGATTTCTTCGTGCTAACTACCCTGACTTTTTCACGTCGCAGATACGGTAATTTTCCACCGTCCTCTCTCTCATTTTCACCTTATAATCTCGAGACGAGATTCTTTTAAGGGGGGGAGGAATCTAAGGGCCTAGGTTTTGGGGCAAATATTCAAAGTGTTCATCACCACACACACACCTCATTTGAAGAAACTTGTGAACACATTTGAAGAGCAAGTAAACACCATCAACATGCTCATTAGAGAATAAACTCACAAAATGCAAAAGTGGCATTTCCCACATGCATCATATAGGGGTTGGGCATATGAAAAACTCCTACACCTTGCTAGGAATGTCCATGCCAAATTTCACCCAAATTCAAATCCTTTTTGAAATCTTTTGGGTATAACTAGAAAGAGGGTGGTTTGAACTCAAATTCAAATTCAAACTATTTCCATCCCATGAATTCAAAATTGGGAGGCACATTCTTACTCAACACATTTTCGTGAGCTCACACACCAATTTTCACTCCATTTGGAGTTGATCTTGACATGAGCTAGGTTTAGCAAATTCAAACTTTATTTGAATTTCAAACTGCATATGTGCTGAAAATATATTCAAACAAAACCCAATTTGAATTCTAGCCAATTCAAATGGCCCAGGAGTAGATAATTCAAATGACCAAGGTTAATTGGGTCTCTACTGTTTAGAGCAGTGGGGAAAATTTAATTTCAGAGGTTAAACCCCGGGTGGGACCCACATGTCAGCCTCTATAGCAATTCAACCGACTGAAGACCGGACACTCAGTTTCTCGGGCTTCATCCGAGGGTGCCACCGAGCTGGTCGCCGGGCCAGCTCCTGCTTGGGCTGGCTGCGTCGATCGACGTCGCCTCTCCCTCTTATCCCCGCAGCCGACCCGATCGAAGGCAGAACCTCTCAACCCTTGTCCCCTCACGCAAGAAACTGATCAGGGCAGCCACTGCTCCTCCGATCGTCAGCCATCCGCCAATCTCGCGTCCCAGCCTCGGCTGAGCAGCAAAACGGCACCACAGAACTCTCCACTACCCCCTCAATCCATCATCAAGTGAGCTCGTGCTCCATACCCCGAGAATCACACCGATCCGCAGCAGTCACCGCCAAGCCGAGAAGAGGTGCTCTCGTGGGCAGCCTCATCTCGGGCTTGTCACGATCAAGCCAAGCTGTTTTTGGACGCGCAAGAACCTCCTGCAGCTCATCTCCGAAACTTGAGCCAAGAGGTTGAGCGTCGACGGCGAATTTTGCAGTTTGCTTCCGGCCGGTGCAAAGTCACCTTCGGGTAAGAAACGTTGAAATTCCCGTTTGATTCTCGTTTAAACCCCACCAAACTTCGCACATAGGAGCTAGATTTAGTGGCGCACAAGTTGGTTTCACAGCACCTAGCGTGAGGACCCCTGTACATGGCATAATTCCAAGCTTGCCAAGGGCGGCTTGTTCGGGCAGCATCGGGCGCACGGTGAGACCCACCTTGGAGCTCTCCCCGAGCCTGTCCATCACCATGTCGAGCTTCCCAAGCCACCAATGGTGCTGTAGAGCCACTTCACTGGGCGTTTGGCAGGCTAGTACCTCGGAGCGACATCACTGGACTCTTCCCGAGCCGCCGCACCATGGCGAGCTCGGTTAGAGCCAACGTCGATGAGGGGAAACCCTTCCAACGTGTTCAGCACACCAAATTAGGGGCTGGCAGCGAGTTAGAGCTCGGGAGCTGACCGGAAGATCAAGTTCGGCAGTGCTCCGGCGACCTCGGCGGCGCTACCGCGCGAGAGGCGCGAGGTAGAAGACAACCGAGCCAGGCCCGCTGTCAGTGGGAGGAAACCGGACGGTTTGATCTTCTGTGGACACGGATCGACTGTGGCAGTGCGGGAACTAAACCTGTAACCCCGTGTGCCGTCGCTTCAGCACCCGACACGTGTATTCGTGGACCCACCGGCAGATTTAAACATTTCCCCGATTTTCAGATTTAGTTCAAACTTCAAACCCACATAACTTTGGCTAGAAAACTCCAAATCAAGTGAACCAAATTTTGTTAGATTCATCTCTCTGAGTACTTTCCAGCAGAGCAAGTTTCACTCTATGAAAATCCTTATTTCTCCAGAATTAATTCTTCAAAATTTAAACTGTTTAGGATTTTTAACTGGAGAACCATTTGGAGGAAAATTCTGAAATTTTGCTGGGATGTTCACCAAAATATCCCTGAGCTACCGTAAAAATTTCAGATCCATTTGAGCTCATTTGATTCACCTAATGGTGTGATTAATAAAACTGTTCCAGAGAAAATAGAAAATGTCCAGAAACATTTTCAGAATTTCTCTGAAATTGTTTAGCTCATATCTTTATCTAGGAATCTTTAAATTAAGTGAAACCAACTCCATTAGAACCCACTGAAAATCTAGTTTTCAGAAAGGCATGGATTTCTCCATGAAAATCCCTAACACCCTAAGAGCTTCAATTAAGGTCAAGTACATAATTATTTGTGGAGGGCTCAAATGAGCTTTGCTGCAAATGAAACTTGGCCAAGTCTCTGTTTCGGTTGTAACCAAACCACAGTAAAAATTTCAGAGTCAGTGGGTCTGTCTAGTAAGACTTATAGTCTTCACAAGTTTAAATTCAATTCAAATACATTTAAATTGATACATATACATGTTATCTCATGTAGTCGCTAAGGTTGAGGAGGAACCCGAAGTCTTAGACTTCGTCACTCCGGAAGAGCAGCTAGCCTACGACCAAGAGCAGCAAGGCAAGCTCCGGTTTGCATTAACCCTTTTTATAAATTTTTAATGTTTTGAGAACTTACTTTGAGCACCACTTACTTCTTGCATTAGAGTCTTGTTTGAAACCCAATTGCATAGATAAGAAAACCATGGGTTGGGATTAGGATTGAAAACCCCGTTTAGCTACTGCAATGCTACGATAGAGTAGGATTCGGTACAAGTCGAGTAGTTGGAACTACTCGCGAGGATAGGCTAGAGGCACTCGACTCGGGTAAAAATAGCAAATGAAACACATGGCAAGAAAAATGATACCGAGCGGAGAGTAAGGGCAGCAGGACTTTGGGGCCTGGATGTTATAGCTCCACATGTGTCGATTGAGGACCGAGCTGTGTGCGGGTCTGTTGAACAAGCTAGAACAGTACCGAAGACCTACCAGCTATATGGGAACCGGGAAACTGATGTAACTCGGGTAGCTAGATGTTGAGGCATAGCTGGTCGTTCAGAGGGTTGGTTGAGAGCTCGTGGTGTAAATCGGCTGGCGGCACTGTGGATCGCGCGCAGAGACCTCTTGCTCGGGACGATTGGACCGGTTCAACATTTGGATGACGGGTGAAAGGTGGTTGCGTACGACGTCCGTGATGGTTGCTGTAGGCAACATCAAGTACGGGCGTACGTGACGGGTTATTCGGGTAACCCTGCAGGTGTAAATCGATTATAATCGCTGTCTCTCGCGGTCAGTGAGTAACACTTGTTCACTGTACCGTGACGTAGAAAGAACAGGCTAAATACATGTTAAAAGTTTGCTGATTTGAAAGACATACTTTGTTTGTTATTGTCTTGTTATATTTTAGAGCTAATTAAAGTTCTTTTCAACTTTGGGCAAAGTACATGAGAGAAATGCATTTCTTGTTTGATTGCGGCTCTCTCATATGCCTTAGCGTATGGTTCTCCACCACCTGCTGCTAAAACATTGAAAGTAAGGTCCAAATAATTAGGCGAGTCCTTTGCAAATTATTTACCTCATGTACCCTATACCCTTCATGTAGAAGTTTCATGTATAGGAGAGACGGGTCAGTCTTGCTGAGCCATCATGCTCACTGCTTGTGTTTGAAGCTTTTGCAGGGGTCTATGAGGAAGGGACTCCCGAGGAGGAGATGGAACCCCAAGAGGGGAACCCCGTCGAATGGGAGTCGTGCACGCCGCCGTGTTAGTGTGTGTGCGTGCTAGCGGGGACACGTTCATGGGCTGAACCTGAACTCGATGCATAGTCTACGCCTGTGAGTGTAGACTGAACATATTTTGTTGTACAAATGTTCATATACCTGTTTATGTAATAAAACTTTGCTTCCGCTTTGTATCTTTGGTGTGCGTTATCCGGTGTTGTGCAACGCACCACCCCTCAGCGTGATCCTGGCTTGACGAGGCCGTTGGGCCCTCGCAGTTACCGGCATCACTCGCGGAAATTCATAATGTCTTCCATATTTCTCAGTTGAGGAAATGTCTCAAGCTTAGCATAAATCCGCCCGGAAGACATGGAAACTCTCCAACCGGAGCTCACATACTCAGAGTATCCGATCCGGATTATCGATGAAAAGATTCGCGCCACAAGAAACCGGACTTTCTGGTTTTACAAGGTCTTGTGGAGTAACCATACCGCTGATGAGGCGACATGGGAAAGTGAGTACTTTCTACAAGCAAATTATCCGGACATGCTATCATCGTATACCTGGTAAAGTTTCCCTCACAGTGCTTTCCTTTTGGAATCTCAGGACGAGATTCTTTTTAAGAGGGGACGGATGTAAAATCCTCAAAAGTGCTAGCAAGAAATTTTGCTCGTTCACACTTAGGAAAATGAGGGGAATTAAAACTTTGAATTATAATGGTGCGAGTTCAAAGTGATGATTTAAAACTTCCAAAAAAACTTCCAAACATGAGGAGTTAAACTGAAAATTTAGCTCTCCATGATTCAAATATTAGGCCTCCCAAATTTCAGCTCATGTGGAGGGGGTTTATTAAAGATTAAATGAGGAAGCCCTCAGAGATGAATTCAAATTTCAGTTTCAAATTCAAAATCCTCCAAAATGGCAAAGTTGGTTCACAAATGGGTTCCCCATATTTGAATTAGCATCCATGCCAAAATTCAGATTATTTGAGTTTAGTTTGCTATACATTTGGAGCAATGGAAGGAGAAATATTCAAATTCAAATTCCAAGAGCCAAATACAGTTCAAATTCCACACCAAAAATTTCATCCATTTGAATTCCAAAAATTCAAATCATGACTTGGTGTGGAAGTATAGCTTTTAATGGTGAGTGTCTGTGGTAAAATATCAGTGGAAAAATGAAAAAGAATTGAGGGAGGTGGGACCCAGCAGTCAGCCTCACAGCTCTAACACAGTCGGTTCTCTGTTTTCACCGCTACCACCGAGCTGTTGCGCGCGCGTGGCCGGCCGAAGAGCGCTGCCAACGTGCTTCCACCTCAACCCGTTTTATCCACATCTTAAGCCACAGAGGAGCTTCCAAAGACGTGTCATCCCACGTGCACCGGCGTCCTACCGAGCCACAGCCTCACTCGCGCGCGCGTGTTCTTCTCTGTTCTCACCGCCTGAGCGCCTCTCGGCTCCCCGTCGCCTCCGTGATACAAGCCGCAACTCTGGCGATCACCTACAGCAAAAACACGCGCCATCCTCACCTCGATCTTCCGGTGAGTGCCTTCCTCCATTTCGTTCAGTAGCGAGGGAGTATTTTGAGGTTTACCGATCACACGTTCTTAGGACCGAGAGGGGACTTGACTCGAAATTCTTGATGATCACTCCATCCCAGCTCGTTTCCCTCTAGCCAAACGTCCTATACCTTCCAACGACCCTCTAGGATCAACAACCGTCGAAAACCATCGATGATAGGTGCTGTTCTTCGTGTTTTTCCGGTCGCCGCTGCTTTTAGCTCTAGGTCGACGGTGAGGTCCTAGCTCCGGCCTTTTCCATGGCAAACGGCGGAGCTGTAGGAAGAAACCGTTTCCAAGATAAGGCCTTGTATAGATCAGGCGACATCACCAGAGTGGGCGCCGCCACTGTCGTCATCGCCGACTGGTTTCCAGCCATCTCCAACCCTAGCCGACCCCCTCAGATTGTTCCCTGTGCGAATTTAGGCCCAGGCGGCAAGTTTTAGCAAGCTTCGAGCAGTGGAGCGACGGGCAGCGAGCCTCGCCGGAGTGCGCTGCCGCGGGATAGCGCGGGTGGCGGGAGGTTGACGAAGGAGGGAGGGTTCCACCGGTCAGCCTATGTTCCTCCAGCGGGGATCGGTTGTGGCACCGGACCGGGTGCAGCTGCTGGGGAAAACCCCGTGGGCCTCAGTTTGGCTGCGATGTCACTGGCCCAGTTCAAACAGTGGGGCCCACAACCAGAGTTTAAACTTTTCCCGAATTTCAGATTTAGGTCGAACTTTGAAACCCCACAACTTTCAGTAGGAATCTCCAAAATTTGTGAAACAAATTTGGTTGGATTCCTCTCAACCAGTACTTAACAGAAATGCAGAGAATTGGTATGAAGATCCCTAGAATTTTCTCCAAAATTCATCAAATTTAAATCTTTGGGAATTAATTCCAGAAGATTCCTGTTATGAAATTTTCTCAAATTTGCCAGATGATCCTACATAACCCTAGTGGTCTCCTGTAAAAGTTTGAGCTTCATTGGAGTACATGTGCTAGGCTAAACTCTATTCCAAAGTTCAGCCTTCATTTGGAATTTCAAAAATAAACAGAAACTGTTTCAGCATTTCCTATCAACTTCAAAATTCCATTTCTCCCTGTAGGTAGCTTGAAAAATTATGAAACAAATTTTGCTAGAACCAGGGAGACCTCCTTTATTTAGATATTCCACTGTTAGCCATGTCAAAACTTCAGGTTTGGGATCAAAATTCAGAGAAGCCTTGTACTTGTGGGAATTTTGGGGACCACAAGCTTCCATAAAAATTTCTCAAATTTTGCTAAAATCATCCTCAGAGAGTCTAGTATCCACTGGAAAAATCCCAAAGCCAATTAAGAAACCTTCATAGCAGTAGATAGTAATATAATTTTATTTCTTATAAATCATTTTCACTTATACATATATGTTGTTGCATATCATATAGTGACCGAAGTTGAGGACACTCTAGAGCCGTTGGAGGTCCTTCCACCAGAAGCTAACTTTCCGTTTAACTCGCAACCAAGCAAGCCCCAGTTTGCATTTAAATACCTTTTTGCAAAGTTTTCATTTGTATCACTTATGTCTAGGATGAAATGCTTGCATTAGAGTTAAGGTGATTGAAATCCCACTTGCATGACTTTTAAATCCTATGGAGGGTTGTGTAGTCTAGAGCTCGATGAGTAGAGAATGTCGTGCATGCTAATGTTCTTAGGATCTCAGTAGAAGTTGAATGGTTGAAATCTACTCGCGAGATAGGATTTTATCACACGGGCTAGAATGGAGTAAAGAATGGCTTAAGAATGAGAAATTGAGACCCAGCAGGGGGGATAGCATGCAGTGAGCGGAGGTCTCACGTGCGTATCCCTGTTGGTGTCGGTTGAGGACCGAGCCATGTGTGGCCCTGCTGGACATGTTTGAAAAGTACCGGATGCATACCGGTATATGCGAACCAGGAAACCGATGTAATTGGTTAACCTGGGTACCGAGACTTACCTAACCGTTTTATAGGAGTGGGTTTAGGGTAGCAAGGTGTAAATCTGTCAGTGGGCACAGACACGCTCCACGCGGGGACCTCCTGCTCGTTACAGATGGACCGGTTCGGTATTTGGGTTTACTTTGAAAGGTTGCTGGATACAGTAGAGTAGGAAGGTGTGAAGCACAACACTTCTGAAATGGGTGTATGTGACATGTTATCCGGGTGTCTATTGATTGCAATCACTGTCCCTCACGGTTATTTGAGTACCGCTTGTTCACTGTGTTGTGACGTAGTAAAAATTGAAAGAAGCCAGAAAAATATGATGTTTTGATCTATTATTGTCTTGGAACCATGTATGCTGTAGATGTAGAGCTCAGTAAGTTTATATTCCACTTTAGGCATAACCACATCAGAGGAAAGCGTTTCTTGTTTGATTATGGACTTCCGGTGTGAGGGCTGCCTAAGGCATATTAATATGCTGCTATAAAACTGAAAGTAAGGATTAACATGTAGGCGTCTCTTTATCACGATATCTTTTTCCTATATTACTAATCCCTGCATGTAGAGTCTCATGTTTAGGAGTGTCGTTTAAGTCTTGCTGAGCCATCGTGCTCATGGTTTTTATAATTAAGTTGCTGCAGGTGAGGGTTATGAGGAATGGTCCGAGGACGAGGCGATGCCCCGTCGGGGTACACGGCCGAGCTGGAGCCCTGCACGCCACCGTGATCTTCATATGAGTGTTGCTAGTGTGTAGTGTCCCCGGGCTGGACGGTTGCACTTTTTGCATACCTAGGATGAGGATGTAGCTATGAATAATACTTCCGTTGTACATTGCTTTTGTAAAAGACTTCCGCTGTTTTGTGTAAAATAAAAGTTTGTATGTTGTTCGTAAATCTTTTCTTGTGTGCTGTTGGGTGCCACATCGCACGGCACCACCCTCTGCGATCCTGGAGTCGGACGACCACGGGGTGGCCTCCACAGATAAGTACATTATAGCAATCATTTTCTACATCGGGCGCGTTAGGCTTATGAAGCAAATACTGAACTTCAAGTAGTAAAATTTTGACAGTAATACTAGGACACCACCCCTACAAAATATCAATTTAAGAAACATAAGAAACCACTTCAAATAAGTTCGACAACAACTACTAATTACATGAGCAAAATAAGTCTATCCTACAATATCTTGATCAAGAACCCCAAGGCAGAGTGATCCTGAGCGATGGACATTCGGGTGGAAGAAACCACTTGGAAAGGCGCATCTTGGAGGTACCAAGGGATAGTGCTCCGAGAAGGAGATTGTCGATGGGTAGTAACCACCTTCCCAGTCAGTCTACAAAAGAAATTCATTAATAAGGGGACGATGCTTATACTGGATTGTGCTCATTCTTCATGACTTACCCCTTCTTTACCAGGGACTATGCACTGCTACTTCTTAAGTCTCCTGACTCAGGCTTCGCAGAGAAACTCTACACAGAGAAATTGGACAACAAGTGACGTAAATGGCAAGCCTTGAAATTACAAATACCAAAAACAAACATGACGGAAAAGCAAAACTACAGAGCGACCGGTGTGCCATATGTACATACATGGGGGTGATTATTGCGCCACGCCAAGCACTCCTCCTTGAGTCAGCCACGCGACGATGATGACGACATGGAATAGGACGACGACGAAGATGACGTTGAATAGGAGCGAGTAGTGACGGCGAGGACAATGACGGCGATGGCGAACAGTGGATGGCAGGCGGCGGTTGCACTGGAGTTGGTCGATCGCTAAGGGTTCGAAGAGAGAGCGGCTAGAGTTGGATGGAAGGGAAACACATGACCCAAGGAGGAGGGGGTGCGGAGAACTTAATTGCGGCCAGTGGTGCAGAGACGGGCGAGATAAAAGCGTGTCTTCCATTGTTGACAAAGGGAGACGAGTGACCCGAGCAGGAAGAGTGTAACACCCTCAACTTCGTAATTCATGCATGCATTCATATTTCATATAGAGAAAACATTTTAGAAGAAGTAGAACGGTGAAAGATAGCAAAAATAGAGCCAATTTCAATCCACCGAGAGCGCCGTCGACACTTCCCACGGCCCGCCGGCCACGTGGCGCCTTCGGAGCTCATCCCTGCAAAAAGGGTGAGGCCCGGCACTGCTAGCTACGTGGCAGGCTCGGAGCTCTCCTAAGGATAAGGGGCGAGGTCCGATCCCGCGGGACATGTGTTGCCTTCGGAGCTAGTCTCTACGGAGAAGCGAGGCTTAGCCCCACAGGACACGTGTCGCTCTCGGAGCTCGCCTCCGAGAGGTCCAACCCCGCGGGACACGTGTCACCCTCGTAGCTCGCCTCTGGGTGGTCTGACACTACTGGACACGTGTCACGCTCGGAGCTCGTCTCTGAGAGGTCCGGCCCGATGGACACGTGACGTCCTCGAAGCTCACCTTCGAGGAGAAGGGAGGTCCGACACTGATGAACACATGTCATCCTTGGAGCTCACCTCTGAAAAGTAGGAAGGTTTGACGCTGTTAGACACGTGTCGACCTCGGAGCTCGTCTCTGAGGAGAAAGGAAGTCCGGCGCTGCTGGACACGTGGCACTCTCGGGGCTCGCCTCTGAGGAGAGGGGAGGTCCGGAACTAACATGTGGCACTCTCGGAGCTCGACTCTGAGGAGAGGGGAGGTCCAGAACTGACACATGGCGCACGCGGAGCTCGTGTCTGAGGAGAGGGAAGGTCTGGCCCACCAAGACACGTGGCGGACGCGGAGCTCGCCTTTGACGAGAGGGAGGTCCCGCCCGCCTGATACGCGGCACAACCAGAGCTCGCCTCTGCGGAGAAGGGAAGCCCGGCCCCTGCTGGACACGTGGCGTCTCCGGAGCTCTCCACTGCGGATGGACGAGATTCTTAAGCAGTTTTTCCCCTGTGCACTGAGGAAACCAACATGATTTCTTCCACGATTGATATCGCACCCAAATCAATTGGAGATAAGTTGTTAAGATCCAAAACAAATCAAATAGGACTCTTATTTGAAATCCAATCGGAGTAGGGCTCTTCTTTTTCCAGTTATAAATAGAACCCTAAACACCCCTTGGTCATAACACCTTCCCAAGCCGACAACTTAGAGTCCCTTGCCCCCAACTCACCGAGTTAACCACCTTCGCTGGAGTTCAGCCACCGTTGAGACCACCGACGAGCCCCGACACGCTCGCCGTCGACGGGAGAGAGCCGACGCACAGTTTGCTGCCATTGCTAGGAGGAAGGCCCGACACCGAGGAGAAGTCAGGTAGGTCATTGATACCACCTTACAATGTCATCGCAGTTTTCTTTGCATCTGTTTCTTCGATCCCTTCGAATAGAAGCCCCTTTCATGTGGACAGATCACGTGTTGATCAGTTTTTGACAGTGGAATTGATCTAGATCTTGAGTCAAGATCATCACCACGTCCACACTTGATCCTTACACCTTTGTTCATCGTAAAACCCCATGCAAGCCATTAAAACATGCAAGAACCCGTACAAACGGATCTAATAAAAACAGCACCATAGGATTAGAATGCATATGCACCATTGCATCTTGAGTAAGGATTGTGCATAATGTTTGATTGTTGTAAATCTTGTATGTGCATGGTCGTGAGTAAAAGGACAAGCTCAGGAAGCCATCTACGAAGGACTACAACACCAAGACTTCGAGATCCGTGAGCAACAGAAGCCACAGGAACAAGGCAAGTGCCCCTTGACCATATTGATCCCATGTTTTAGAAACTGTTTTGTTTGCGAAAACATATATGCTTGAGTAAACTTGATGGGAAACACTTTTATAGGAGTTTACTAGTTTTGTTAACCACCCTTGTCGCCAGGAAAGTTGATGAGTCGGGTATGGTCGTTTTTGCTTTTCGCTTCGCTTAGCTTATGGGTTATGAGAAGCGAGATAGAACGTGTCTAGCTACTGCACTCATATGAATAATGTTAATGAGAACTTGATGATAATAATGAACATTAATCGAGGGAGATCTAGGCAAGCTTGGTTTGAGGATATGGTAGAATGAGATGGTGGTTTACTTGCCGTAGATCTAAGGACCGGTTCATGCGAGCACATACCGGGAAAACAGTGCCACCACAAGGCCAAGTATGGGTGCGGCTTAGCTGACTAATTAGGTAAGTTGCTAGATTGTTATGGACCGTGGAAGGCGTGGGGAATGGGAGTCGAGAGAGGACTGCCCTGGGAACTGCATGGCACAAGAGGGGGCCTGTAGGTGGGAGAATGGTGATTCGAGCCTGCTGGTGAAACCTTAGTGAGTCCATACATCTAGTAGCCCCTTTGTAAAGGCTATTTTGTGATCTCTTGGCCATACACCGACGGTTGTGTACTGGTATAATGGAGGTTCTGCAGTCGCCGACGAGTGACGAAATCACAAACTTGTGGGTAAAGTGGTGCCACCTCTTAAGAGTGTAAAACTATCATGATAGTCGTGCTTACGGTCACAAGCACCTAGCCAACTTCCATGATTAGATGGGATGGTTATTGGGATGGTTATTGGTTTGGTTATGGTATGGTCTTTGGTTTTGGTTTCGGGACTGTTGAGTCTTGGTAATGAGAATGGTTTTGGGACTGTGAGTCGTGACAATGAGTTTTGGTTCGGATATATGATCATGAGATGGTTATTATAAGCATGAGAAAAGTTGAGAAAGATAAATGTCTGGATGAGACATGAAAAGTAGAGAATCATGATGGAGGTATGTTACTGGTTTAATTGGATACATGTTGGGATTAAATTCACTTAAAGATAGTTGTTGTTTTTATCGTGTTTGTGAAATAAACTTTGCTTTCTGCAATGCCTTTTGTTCCATACCTTGTTGAAAGCTACATATCATATTTTCCCGCACTTGCTGAGTACGTCATGTACTCAACCTTGCATTATTACTTAATCATCAGCAATAGGAGAGGAGTACTTCGGAGATCATGTGGAGTACTAGGCGTGCGAACTACCATCAACTTGCCTGTGGAGTTGGAGATGGAGCCGCTACCGTGTTTAGTTTGCTTCCTCTATCGCTTAGAGACTTCCGCTGCTAGAATAAGACTTCCGCTGCTAGAATAAGTTAGAGACTTCTGCTGCTAGATCAAGTTAGAGATTTTTTTAATAAAGTACTTAAACCCCATTATTCATGGTTATATTCTGAATTCAGTTTGTGGAGTACATGTGTATGTGTGATGAACATCCTGGGCACACATATGCATTAGCTGGGTTCCGTGTTCTACGGGACCGGACGTCACAAAGAGTTGCGGAGAACTTAATTGTGTTCGGTGATGTAGAGAAGTGCGACCGACGTACGACCCTGCTCCTCCTCGAAGATGAAGTAAACACTGACTGCGAAGATGTATTATCATAGGCGGTTTTATAATATAGAACCGTCTGTGAAAAAAGTTTACTAAGTTTAGAATTAATTAATATTTTTGATCAAAATGAGGGGGCTTGTAAAAGCCTAAATTCCACGTTCTTGTAATATGATTTAGTATTACAGGTGTCCATTAAATTTCACTTGAAAAAACCTTTGAAATTGGTGAGAACATAAAAAACAAATAAATAGGTTATTTGTCATTTTTGTATCTTGCATAATACAATGATTTTGCGAGTGAATTTTTCAATGGGACCTTTTAGTCATCATACCAACCTCTATGATTTTTTAGATGTTTACAAATTTATTTGAATCAACGTGTGTTCAAAATTGAAGAATGCCTCATATGTATATGAGCATTTCATTAGAATGATGGGTAATTTGAATTTTGACATGTTGGATTGCTTTTAAAAAAATTCATACAAACCAACTTTCAGTGGAAGATCCACTTTTTAGTAGATATGAAAATCTGAATAATATGTGTATATAAATTAATTCTATATTTACCAAAACAAACAATGTTACCTATATAAGTTTTAAATTTTTGTTCCATCTAGTATATATTTTTGAAGAATATAGAAAAAATCATCGAGTTTGGCCTTAATTTGCAGAATCTATACATGTTTGAGTATTTACATTGGAATCTAAATAAAAAATGAAGCAAAGGAAGAAGAAACAGAAGAGCAGACCTATGAGGAGCCAATTATCACAGGCGGGTTTTTAATGTAAAACCTGCCTGTGATAATGGATTACTATATAAAGCACCGCTCGGGCACCGCAAAAACCTAACTCGGGAGATTTCACATCGACGCCATCAGGCTGCCAAAAAAACATTTGCCCCTCGCCGCCGCCGTCCTCTCCCTTGCTGTCGAGCCCACGTCGCCGTCCTCGCCCTCGCCTCCAAGCGCACGCACGTCTTCGTGCTTGCCTCCAAGTGCCATCACTGTAAGCAATATTATTTGTTTCTAATATTTGTTTGTATGAACTTGCTCAAGAATTGGTTACTATCATACTTTTATTTTTACAGTTGACATAGAAGATGTACCGTCAAGCGTGGATATACAACATGCCAAGACCTGATCCTATGTACATTTAAAATGTTGCAAACTTTATTGAAGCATCCAAGTATAAGCGGGAGTATTTCACGCTAAGAGCAATGATATTTGTTACCGTACATGATTATCCCGGACTGTTTACATTATCGGGACAAATAAAAGGGAATAAAGGTTGTGTAAGGTGCGTGGATGGAACTAGATTTTTGTACCTCACTTCATCCAGAAAGATGGTGTACATGAGACACCGTTGGTTCTTGACATATACACATAAGTACAGGAAGATGAAAGAACAATTTGATGACAAAATCGAAAAAGATACTGCACCAAAACCTTACAGTGGAAAACTCGTGTTCGAAATGGTCAAGAACATTCAGGTTGCTTTCGGTAAGGGCAAAAAATGTAAAGGAACAAAGAGAAAGAAAACTACATCTTCGGGTGATACAACTGACACGACTTTCAAGAAACAATCAATTTTTTCAAGTATCTTCCGTACTGGAAGAACCTGGAAATTTGCCATAGTATTTATTTGATGCACGCTACAAGGAATGTATTTAACAGCATCATTGGAACCTTGCTGGACATGCCGAGGAAAACAAAGGATGGATTAAAATCACGTATGGACCTAGTAAATCTTGATATGACACCAGCGCTTCACCCGGTAGAAAAGGCCAACGAGAGGCATTACCTTCCCCCAGCCGGCTATAACTTGACAGTATAGGATAAAAAGGCAATTTGCGAATGCTTGCGTGGGATCAGAGTGCCCACAAGTTTCTCATCCAATATCTGCAAACTAGTCTCGATGAAAGACTTGTCTTTATTCGGGTATAATTCTCATGACTGTCACATGATGATGATAGTGTTCCTTGCCGTTGCAATAAGGGTCATCAAATCTGAACATGTAAAAGTTGTCATCAAACATTTATGTTACTTTTTCAATGCAGTATCGCAAAAGGTGATAGCCTGGGAAGACTTAGACTATTAGAAAACGTACATCGTCGAGACTATGTGCAAGTTTGAGATGTGTTTCCCACCATCCTTTTTCCATATGCAAGTACATCTAATCATACATCTTGTTGATCAGAAAAGCATTGGGCCACAATATTTACATCATATGTTTCTGTTGGAGAGATATTTAGGAGTATTAAAGGGTTATGTGCGGAACCATGCTCACCCAGAGGGTTCAATTATAGAAGGATACACTACTGAAGAAGTGATTGAGGTTGTGCTGATTACATCAAAGATGGAAAGACGATAGGTGTGCCTATACCAGTACATGAGGGTAGACTATGTGGGAGAGGCAAAGTGGGTAAGGAAACTTTTATCGTTCAGGATTACAAATTAGTACATCGTGCACATTTTGGTGTACTACAACAGCTCGCAATAGCTGAGTCGTACTTCGAGGAACACGAAATTAAGCTTCACAGAAAAAACCAAGGCTGCACAGAGGACTGGATCATGAAAGAGCATAGAAGACGTTTCACTGAATGGTTAATGAACAAAAATATACCATACGGAGACTCTGATGAAGAGGCAACAATGAAGAAGTTAGCTTCTGGCCCATATGCTTTGGTTACATCGTGGTAAGCATATGACATCAATGGTTACATATTTTACACTAAGGAAAAAGACAGTAAGAGTGTTGCACAAAATAGCGGTATTCATATAGAGGCTTATGATCCACAAGGGCATAAGACCACATACTTCGGGTTCATAGAGGAAATATAGGAACTTTATTATGGCGAAAGAATGCAAATACCCATGTTTAAGTGTCAATGGGTCAAACATCCTGATGGTCTGAAAGTGGACAACTACGGGCTGACATTGTTAGACTTGAACAAAGTGGGTTATAAAGATGACCCGTGGGTTCTCGCCGATCGTGTTGCACAAGTTTTTTATGTACAGGATCTAGGAACTGAGAAGATGCACGTATTTGTTTCTGGAAAGCAAAATATTGTTGGGGTTGACAATGTGGAAGATAATGAAGAGGAATATAATCAATATGAAGATATGTACCTTTTCACCGATCTAGAAAACATCAAGCACGTAGGAAGAAGCATTAAAAAGGATTTGGATCCCTATATGCGAGAAGATGTCAATGCTAGAAAAAATGTATGACATATATTTTATATATTTGTAGTGTTGTAATGAAGCTTTAATATTTTAGTTTGACAATTTTTCTCTTTTAATATTTGAATTTTGACATGTTGTAATGCTTAAATTAACAAAATTCATACAGTGAAATATTGGTTTTGAGTTGGCCGTAGACTTCAACAGTGAAATGCATTGCACTTGAAGTCATGGCCGGCTGAGTGCTGCTTCATCTCTATGTGTACGTGTGAGCTCTGTTTTTCCTCTGTTCGTGTGTGTACATAATTTTCCTCTATTTTTCCTTCAAGTAAAGACCTCCTGTGAAAACATTTTTAATAATTGGTAAATACAATTTTCGCAGGCGGTTCTTTACCTACGTAGACACCTGTGAAGGAATCTTTATCACAGGCAGTTTGTAACGTAAAGAGTATTCGCCTATGGTAACTTCATTATTGCAGGCGGTTCTTTACCTATGACTGCCCGTCTATGAAGAATGTTTATCACAGGCGGTTTGTAATGTAAGATTATCCGCCTGTGTAACTCTAAGGACGCATGTACTATGCACGTTCCCCTCGGTAACCGAAAAGGCGCGCACACCCGGTCGCTTTAGCCGCATGTATTAATGGCCAATATTGCAGACGGCTCATACTCCACTGGTCGCTTGTATCGTGCGGTTGTTGCCATTTGTGCGCAGAATTTGAAGTGATATGACCTCTCCTTCTCCGCACCATTATAACTTGCACCTTCCCCTTTTCTGCACCACCATCATAGTGTTCCTCTTCCCTCCAGTCTTCGTCTTCCTTGGCGCACTGTAGCCCTAGTCTCAATGGCACCACCGGCAAAGCGCTCTCGACCCTGCTCTCCACTCGTCGCGCCTCCGTCCTCGGCTCCAACCGCACCTCCGTCCCTGGCTCCAACCGCGCCTCCGTTCCTGGCTCCAACCGCACCTCCGCCGCCTTCCTGGGCGGAAGAGAGATTGTACTTGCTTAGGAAACTCGCTTTCCTAGAGCAGAGGTTGTTTGCCCTCATGGCAGAGGCAGACGACCTATCACCGTTGTGCATGCAGATGGCGAAGGATGTATTTAAAAATACATCTGATGCCATGTATCTTCTGGGTCTTGGTCGCCTTCCAGAATGTACTGGAATGGGCACCATAGGCCACTACCTCTTCGGGTTAAGCGTAGGGGCCGGTCGTCTTGATGCGATGCTGGAGACGGTCGGTGAGGTGCTTGGGTGGAAGGCAGCAGGAAGTTGGTGGAGGCAATCGCCTACAAGTGTGGGGTTCGTCCGCCACCGAAGGACTAGGAGATCGTCTGTTGTTTTCTTTTGTTGTTTGTAAATATTTAATTTTTAATGAATGTTTGTTTGATGATGAATGTTTGTTATCGACTATCAAAATGTTTATTGTCTTTTTGTTTGATGCTAAATGTGGTCGATGTATACCGGGCTGCGACGTTTGGTGGCATCGGATTGGTGTCGAAGGCTCGTTCCGATCCCCTCGGTATTAATGGCCAATATTGCGGGCGGCTCCCTACTCCCGGTCGTTTTAGCCACCTGTATTAATGTGCCTTCAAATTGAATTCAAAGGTGTATTCCCTTAGGTATTAATGGCCAATATTGCAGGCGGCTCCTACTCCACGGTCTGCCTATGAAAATTGATATGTTTACAAAGGCGGTTTGCCATTGCAAGCCGTGTGTGATGTTTATTCGTCACAGGCGGCTATTAAATCATTCAACATCACAGGTGCATTTTTTATGGTTCGCCTGGGTCTGAAAAATGAGGCGCCTGTGATAATGGTTTTTGTATTAGTGATATATGTGTACCTAGGGACGTAGATGTAGCAGGCATGGTCACTTTGTTCATGATCCTGCCACTACCAACGTCGGGTTGTGGAGGTGACGGTCTAAATTGAAAGTGCATCTAGGCTAAATCCCTGTGGATTTTGATGATAAATGACAACACTTAAGGGACTAATGAGCATTGCAAGTGTAAGTACTGGTGATTAAGAAATTGACGAAGATGGATGCACTAAAAAGGGAAAAAAAGGAGAAAAAGGCAAACATACAAGAAGAGTAGAATTTAGGGAGTCAAATTCTCTTGTGTTGAGTTTAGCCTTTAAGTATGAGGGTGTTCATAGAGTAAGGTGTTGAGAATCATCTAAGAGCTCTTAGTCCGAGTCTAGGTTGAGTGGCGTGAAGAATTGAGACAACCCTGAGAATAGGGCTGGACTTGTCCGGGCTGGAAGGCCGAACTAGTCTGGAGCGTCGGACTAATCTGATGTAGAACGAAACAAGAGGTTTTGTGTGAGTTTGGACTTGTCTGTTTGGGGACGAACTAGTCCGTTGATAATGTGTATGAGCTCTTTAGAAGCTAAGTCCTAAAGAACCGGACTAGTCCGCCCTTTGAGGCCGGACTAGTCCGCAGACTCAGACTCGTCCGCTTCCAACCGGAACAAGAGGTTCTGTGTGAGATCGGACTAGTCCTCTGTGAGTCGGACTAGTCCATTTGAAACATGGAAATAGCTGCAGGGACTAAGTCCTGGATGGCCGGACTTGTCCGCACCTTGAGGCCGGACTAGTCCGGTAGACCAGACTTGTCCTTTCTCAACCGGAACAATTGTTTCTGTGTGAGATCAGACTAGTCCGTTGTGGATCGGACTGGTCTATAGTGCTGTGATCATTTGAATTCAAAAGGAGGCAGGTGACCGTTTAGTTGGTAGGATATGACCGTTTAGTAGGTGAAGAGTGATTTTATCGGTCCCCGTAGGCCGGACTAGTCCGGAACTTTTCTGGTGGCAACGACTAGCTCGTGGGACATCTATAAAAAGGGGATGCCCGGGCCTCAAAGCAAGGGACAAGAACCCTGACGCCGAAATAGCATTCCTAGAGCTTCTATAGTCCCCTCTCATCAATTCTTAAAGCCCTAAGGGCGATTCTTGAGGGTTTGGCAGCTTTTGGAAAGAGGGGAAGAAGGGGAGTGAGCAGCATTGAGCTCTTGGTTGATTCTCTCACATTGAGTGGGAAGTGTGTTGTTGAGAGTACTGATATGTAAGTGCTTTGAGATGAAATCTTGTGGGAGCCTCAAGTTGTGAGTTGCCCCACGAATTGTTGTGGATTCTTTGTGATATAGTGGAACAACAAGCCAACCTTTGTAGTGGCTTGGTGAGGAAAAGGTTGAGAGCAACCTGGTCCTTTGTGGACTCCTCATCGTGGACGTAGGCTTCTTTGTGAAGATGAACCACGGGATAAATCTCGTGTTCTCGTTCTTGAGTTAAATTTCTCTGTGACCGGACTAGTCCGCCCTCAAGACTGGACTAGTCCGCACTCTGTGAACTGATCAGTTTTGTTAAGCCGTATTTCAGATTTTCCGCCTATTCACCCCCCTCTAGGCAACTTTCAATTGGTATCAGAGTCTAACTCTCTTAAAAGCTTAACCGCTTGGAGAGGAGATGGGAGAAACCGGCAAGAAGGACTCACCACCCGTCGACACCACCGGTGCCGGTGAGAACAGCACCCACGGTAATGAAGGGCCTAAGTTCTCACCCCACAAGGCTGTCAACCCAAACAAGGACATGCCAAGGTTCCCTCCCTTCAACTTGGAGACCGAAGACGAAGATGAAGGAGTGAAGCGTCTTGCAAATCTTATTCAAAAAGCAAAAGATGAAGCTAGAAGGAGGAGGAGACTTGAAAAAGAAAAGAAACTAAAGAAGCTCGAAGAGGACTACACTCGATATCCTTTTAATTATGAGCGCTTAAATTTGCACACAAATTATTTAACTAATCCCTTAGGCAAACCTCCACATTTTGATGGCACCAACTATACAATGTGGAAACACAACATGAAATTGCACCTTATTTCTCTCAACCCTACACTTTGGCACATTGTTTGCACAGGTGTAGATATCCCCGTGGATGATGAAGAGCTTACACCGGAGCAAGAACAACTCATCCACCGCAATGCTCAAGCGGGGGCCGTGCTCAACTCTTCCTTGAGACAAGAAGAATTCAACAAGGTGGATGGGATGGAACAAGCCAAAGAAATATGGGATACACTCAAAATTGCGCATGAAGGCAACCGCTCTGTCCGAGAAGCAAAGATTGAGATGATTGAGAGGGAGCTTGGGAGATTTGTCATGGAAGATGACGGGACCCCTCAAGAGATGTACAACCGACTCAAGACTCTCATAAACAAGAGTCGAGCGTATGGTTGTAAGAAGTGGACAGATCATGAAGTAGTCAAAAGGATGATAAGAGCCTTCATGCCTCACAATGTGACACTTTGCACCCTCATCCGAGAGAGTCCAAACTTCCACAAAATGACTCCGAATGAGGTGCTTGGCAAAATTATCAATCATGACATGATGGAAATGGAAGCACGCCACGTCAACGATCTAGCCAAAGTTACATCCACCAAGAAAAAGGGAATTTCTCTCAAAGCATCACCCAAGGCAAAGAATAAAGAGGTACAAGTCTCAAGTGATGATGAGGAAAGTGAAGAAGAAAGCACTGATATGGATGATGAGGAGTTGGTCTTCTTCATTAAGAAATTCAAAAGAATGATGAAGAAAAAAAGAGGACCAAGCTATGAGAGCATAGGCAAGGACAAAAGCAAGTCAAGAACTAAGAAAGCATGCTACAATTATGGCGAGTATGGGCATTACATCGTTAATTGCCCATACGAAAGGGAAGAAGACAAAAAGAAGAGGAACAAGGATGAAATGTCGCAAGAGAAGAGGATATTCAAGAAGAAGAAGGCACATGGGTACGCTCATGTTGGCAAAGATGGGACTCCAATGATGAGTCCTCCTCCGATGATGAAGCAGAGGTGGCAACCATCGCCATCAAGAAGCCAACAATGAAGAAGACTCTCCTGCCTAACAAGGGAGAATGGAAGAGCTCAAACCACACATGTCTCATGGCAAAGGAGAGAAAGTGAAAGGTAAAAACTAAACTCTCCTTGCGTTCTATTAAAGATGAGGATTTTGATAGTGATAGTGAAAATGAATATATGTTTGAAGGATTGAGTAAAAATGCCCAAATTAAAATGAAAAAGCTATTTGATGAAATTTTAGATAAAGAGGAACTTCTTGAGAGACAAGATGACTTGCTTATCAAGGAGAAGCAAAAGAATCTTGACCTTGAGAAGCTCCTCGAGCTTGAGAAGGAGAAAAACATGGCATTTGAACTTGAACTTGCGGAATGCAAGGAGACCTATTCATGTCTCAAGAGTTCAAATGTTGTGCCCCAAGATGAGCTTGTGAGTTTGAACAAAGCTCACAAGAATCTTGAAGCACAATTCGCATCTCTCAAGTCAAGTGTTATCTCTTCAACCTCAACAAGCTCAAACTTGTCTAATTTAGAGTTAAACACTAAAATCAGTAAATGTATAAACCTTGAACCTAATTTTAAAAATGAGCTTAACATGGCAAAGAGCAAGAGTACACCTAAGTGTGGCATCTTTGACAAGGAGAAGATTAAGTATGCACCAGTGCATACTCAATTGCAAGGTCTCCCTTGATCAAAGATGGTCTTGGTTATTCAAGGAAAGCAAAGCAAAATGCAAATAACCCTAAGAATGACAAAATGCATATTACCTTTGTCAAGGAAGGATCATACCAAACTATGAATGAATGTCATATCTCAACTTCTACTAAAATGACAAAATTTTATAAATGTACTAAAGATGCTAATAGTGTTAAGAATAACAACCTAACATTATTCCATGATTTTAATGCATCTTATGTACTAATGAAAAGCAAATTTGGGTATGTCTATGCAAAATATGTTGGACCACTCCGCAAGAGCCCAAAGCCTTGTGTGTGGGTACCCAAAACTCTTGTCACTAACCTCAAAGGACCCAACCAAGCTTGGGTACCTAAAACCAAAGCCTAAACTTGTTTTGTAGGCGTACTCCTCCGGCGGCACAAAGTGGGTATTATATAGTGGCTGCACCAACCACATGACCGGAGCAAGAAATATGTTTATAGAGTATGAAGAAACCAATGATCCAAGTCAAGGTATTTGTTTCGGTTACAATAGCCAAGGAAGGGCACTACGTATGAGTAAATCTCCATTTCTCCACAACACACCATTTCAAATGTCAAGCATGTTGAATCACTAGATTATAATCTTTTATCCATATCTCAATTATGTGTCAAAGGTTTTAATTGCTTATTCACTAACAAAGGCGTGATTGTCACTAGAAGAGTAGATAACTCAATTGCCTTCAAGGGTGTACTCAGAGGAAAGCTTTATCTTGTGGACTTCTCTGCGGATAAAACTCAACTTGACACATGTTTGATGGCAAAGACAAACATGGGTTGGCTGTAGCATCGTAGGCTAGCCCATGTTGGTATGAGAAATCTCCAAAAACTTCTAAAAGATAATCACATCCGAGGTCTTAAGAATGTTGTTTTTAAGAAAGAGAAAATGTAGCACGTGCCAAGACGGGAAACAAGTTGGAGTAGCTCATCCCGCCAAGAATGTGATGACGACAACAAGACCGCTAGAGATTCTTCACATGGACCTCTTTGGTCCTATTGCTTACATAAGCATTGGCGGTAATAAATATGGTCTAATTATTGTTGATGATTTTTCTCGCTTCACTTGGGTATTTTCTTGCATGATAAGGGTGAAACTCAAGGTGTTCTCAAGAGTTTCTTGAGGAGAACTCAAAATGAGTTCTCCTTGAGAATCAAGAAGATAAGAAGAAACAACGGCACTGAATTCAAGAACACCCAAGTAGAAGAGTACTTGGACGAGGAGGGCATCAAGCATGAGTTTTCGGCACCTTACACAGCCGAACAAAATGGGGTGGCCAAAAGGAAGAACCGAACTCTAATAGATATGTCAAGAACAATGCTTGATGAGTACAAAACATTCGACCAGTTTTGGGCGGAAGCGGTTAACACCGCTTGCCATGCCACAAACTGTCTCTACCTCCATCGTCTCTTGAAGAAGACTCCCTATGAAGTCCTAACGGGTAACAAACCGAATATCTCCTACTTTAGAGTCTTTGGTAGCAAGTGCTATATTTTTAACAAGAAACCTCGAGTTTTGAAGTTTGCCTCGAAATCCGATGAACAGTTCTTGCTTGGTTATGATTCAAACACTTACGCCTATCGTGTATTCAACAAAACCTCCGGTTGTGTTGAAATCGCACGTGACGTAGTGTTTGATGAAACTAATGGCTCCCGAAGGGAGAAAGTTGATCAATGTGCACTAGATGAAGAATAGGCACCTTGTATAGAACTAAGGAGGATGGCACTTGGTGACATACGACCACAAGAGCTACAAGACCCAAGTGACCCATCCTCGTCACAAGAAGTGACCCAAACACAAGATCAAGCACAAAATCCCCTATATCAAGAACAAGATCAAGATCACCATGTTCAAGACATCGAAGGCCACGATGGTGATAGCGATCAAGGGGGACATAAAGAGGAAGAAGAAGTTCACTCAAGGCCAAGTGTGCCACACCCTAGAGTCCATCAATTTGTGTACAGCGGGATCACCCCATTGACAATATACTTGGAGATATCTCCAAGGGGGTAATGACTCGCTCTCGTTTGGCTAACTTTTGTGCTCACTACTCTTTTGTGTCTTCTTTGGGCCTTTCAAAGTCGAAGATGCCCTTCGAGATCAGGATTGGGTGATGGCGATGCAAGAGGAGCTCAACAACTTCAAAAGAAACAAAGTGTGGGAGCTTGTGGAAAGACCAAATGCAAACGTAGTAGGCACCAAGTGGGTTTTTCACAACAAGCAAGATGAGCATGGAGTATTAACAGGAAACAAAGCTAGACTTGTGGCCAAGGTATACTCACAAGTCGAAGGTTTGGACTTCGACGAAACCTTTGCTCTCGAAGCTAGACTCGAATCAATTCATATATTATTAGGCTATGCTACTCACAATGATTTCACGTTGTGTCAAATAGACGTGAAAAGTGCCTTCCTCAATGGACCGATCAAGGAGGAAGTGTATGTAGAGCAACCACCCGGCTTTGAAAACGATAAGTATGCTAACCATGTTTTTAAGCTTCACAAAGCCCTCTACAGCCTCAAACAAGCTCCTAGAGCTTGGTATGAGTCTATTAGAGATTTTCTTATTAACAATGGTTTTAGGATAGGAAAGGCCGACAATACACTTTTCACAAAAAACTTGGATAATGACTTATTTGTATGCCAAATTTATGTCGATGACATAATATTTGGTTCTAATAATAAATCTTTTTGTGAAGAATTTAGCAAAATCATGACGGAGAGGTTTGAGATGTCGATGATGGGAGAATTGAAGTTCTTTCTAGGTTTCCAAGTGAAACAACTCAAAGAAGGCACTTTCATATGTCAAACAAAGTACACTCAAGACATACTTAAGAAGTTTGACATGGAGAAGGCCAAGACCATCAAGACGCCAATGGCAACAAACAGATACCTCGACTTCAATCAAGACAGCCCTAGCGTGGATTAAAAGGTATATCATTCCATGATTGGATCCTTTCTTTATCTTTGTGCATCTAGGCCCGATATTATGTTAAGTGTATGCATGTGTGCAAGGTTTCAAGCCGCGCCTAAAGAGTGTAATCTAACAGCCGTAAAGAGAATCTTGCGCTATCTAGTTCATATACCTAACCTAGGGTTGTGGTATACTAAATGGTCCAAATTCAATCTCATTGGATACTCCAATGTTGATTATGTCGGATGCAAAGTGGATTGGAAAAGTACCTCAGGCACCTGTCAATATTTAGGCAGGTCCCTAGTGTCATGGTCATCCAAGAAACAAAATTCCATTGCCCTATCCACAGCCGAAGCGGAGTAAGTTGCAGCTAGGAGTTGTTGTGCACAACTTCTTTGGATGCGACAAACTCTAAGAGACTATGGTCTCAATATGAACCATATTCCACTCCTATACGGCAATGAGAGTGCTATTAAGATTGCCCATAACCCTGTTGAACACTCTAGGACCAAACACATTGATATCTAGCATTATTTTATAAGAGATCACTCAATAAAGGGAGATATAGTCATTTCACATGTTAGAACTAAAAAACAACAAGCCGATATATTCACCAAGACACTAGATGAAAAACGCTTTTGTGAACTTAGGAATGAGCTAAATATCATTGACTCTCGGAATGTTGCTTGAGATGTTGCACATCTGTTTATTACTTGTCTAATTTCTTCAACACTGAGCATGTTTTTTTGAAAAATTGTCTCTCTCAATTCTATCAAATTATTTTTGATTATCATCTCCTTGAATCATTGTCACACCCGGTTTTTCCGAAGAAACAACCAAGTGAATATCACATGTATGCCAGGATCATTTTCTCATACATGTGATGACAAATAGTGAAGCATCATTTATTACAAGCCAGGTGTCGAATATAAATAAGTCTTACATCGCAAATGTCTCAATGGACACTAATGCTTCATCACAAGTAAATAAACTAGCAGCGGAATATTATTCTTTGGGGCTCCATCACAGGCGTTGCCCGGGGGTCTTCATGAACCTAAAAGCCTTCCTCGGGTCCAAAATCTTGGTCATTATACACCACCTCATTATCTTGACCTGAGCAGCAATATAAACCAACAAATATGCAAGGTTGAGTACCAATGGTACTCAGCAAGTGTGGGAAAATTATATCATGCATGGCTAGAACAAGGAGAGGTTGAACTCATGGTTAAAGCACTACGCAATTAATACCTATCACCTTAGCATATTCAGCACCTACATTACTACACAGGTGAAATGGTCCCAATCTCCCATCCCATCATCATAATCCAATAACCATAACTTCATTTCCAATGTTAAGCTCCCCGCTTAACATCCATAACTTCCAAAAACCTTCACTCCTCTAATCATGAATAAGTCCAGGCCGCTCTTAACCGTGAGCACGGCTGTCAAGACAGTTTTGACTCTGCAGAGTTTGTACCACTATACCCACAAGTAGTGATTTCATCCCCCGTTGCCGGGTGGACTAAAAGAACCTCCATTATGCCAGTGGCTACAATCCACATTCACACTTCCCAGGTGTGCAGCCAGGAGATCACTACGAAGCCTTTACAAAGGGATTCCCGACGAGCGTGGGCCCACTGAGGTTTCACCCCTAACAGCATACAAGAGGCTCCAACCCCGCTGCAGTGGCCCCCTCTTGAGCCTTGCGGTTCATATGGTAGTCCAGCTGACACCTACTCCCCGCACCATCCAACACACCCATACTACGCCGGGGATACACCTAATTAATTGGCCAAGCTGCCCCATCTCAGCATGTGGTTGGCACTGTAAAGCCGGGTTACATGCTCCATGAACCGGTCCTTAGGATCCAGGCAAGTACTAAACACAAACTCAAGTCTCGTGCACCCAGCACACAACCAAAACATCCAACTTGCCTTGATCCCTACCTCTACATAACTCACAATGTCTCATTCAAGAGTATGGTAATATAAACTGATGATCTCATTTCCCAAATATCCCATTCTAAGCATGGCTAAGCAAATGCATGTAAATAAATGACATGACAAATTAAATCCCAACCCAAGCTACAAGGAAACAAGGTAATGCAATTCTAGGGTGTAACACCCCAAATTTTGATTCAAAACCCAAAACCATGTTCAGAGGGGAGTTTAAAAATTTTTGGACGTGTTGCATGTTTTGCAAAAATTCAAATTCAAACTGGAATTCAAATTATACTCAAAACAGAAAAGAAATGGAAAAAGAAAAAGGAAAACGGGAAAAAACTGGCCAGTGGGCCGAAACCCGCCAGCCGGCCCAGCTACTCCCACGCCAGCCCGCCCCGCGCGCGCCGCGCTGCCTCTCACCGACAGGTGGGACCCACCTGTCATCCCTAACCCCGAGCCCCGCGACCCCGGACTTTTCCCCCGAGCGCGCGAAATCGCAACCGATCGGGAAATTCGTTCTGCCGCCCGAATTCTGATCCCAGAGGACTCCAACTCGATCACAAAAGACCCACCGCCCTCCCCCGGCTATAAAAACCCCCGATCCGATCAGTTTTTCCCACGCGATCGCCGATTTTCACTCCGGTGAGCACCGAGACTTCGCCGGTGAATTCTGGCCGATCTAAGCTCGGAAACTCTGATCTAACTCGCTGGTCTTGATCCACCGCCTCCGGGGAACTTTGCAGGTGCAGAAAACCCGAAGACTTACGGTGTAAACCCAGCGCCGACGAGCTTCGCCGTGGTTTTGCCTCGGACCTCGCCGCTGATCACTTTCCAGGACCCCCGAGCTCGAGAAAACCCCCGAGGTGAGATCCCTGACCTCCCCTCTACCGATCTATGCCATAAGATCACAGTTTTAGACAGAATTCTCGAGGATCCGAAACTTTCCGGCGAGATCGCCGCTTCCCGCCGCCGTGCGCCGCCGGCAGCGCCGCCCGCGCTCGATCGGAGCGACGTGGCCGCTTGTGCGCCGTTTATTTTAAATCGCACGGTAGACTTTAAAACCCCGCGTACCGGTTCGATGTTATAATCTCAGCCGTCGGTTTAAAATCGGACGGTCCACGTCAGCCCCGCATTGTAAAGACTGGAGATCTTACGTGCTACCCCCTGGGGTTCTCTGGAATTGAGAGCTAGCCCCGGAAACTTCAGATCTAGCCCCTGGAACTCCAGAAAATCATGTAAATTCATTTAAAAATCAGTTTTAGCCCCTGGACTTAATAGAAATTAGGAAAAACACCTCTGCTAAGTGTAGCTAGACCCCTGGAAATTATGGAAATAATATTATAGACCCTGTAATGGGGTGAATTCATTATTTTAACCCTGTTTAGTATTTAATTTAGAAAATTGAATATGTAACTAGTGTTTAAAAATTAAAAAGGGGGACAAACATAATTGTCAAAATTAATTAAAAACTTTCTCAGTACTTAGAAAACTTTGGAGTGAGATAAAAGTATATTTTTGGGCTGAAATAAATCTGTTTCATCTATTATTCACATTTATTAGTATAGGGACACATTTTTAAGTAAAGAATAGTTATAGAAAAATAGGGAAAATAATTATGAAATGGTCTACATCAGAGGCCAAGGTCAAAATATGATTTTGAATTATTTAGGACCAGAATCTATTCTGTTTAGGTGATGTGTATTACTAGTTTAATAATAAAATACACAATTATGCATAGGAATATAAATCTGAAAATATAGCAACTAGTAAATGATAAATGGAGTTTCTAAAATCCAAAAAGTTCAGTTTAGGGTTGATAGAAGTTGTGAAGGCACATATGGAGAAGAAAAATACTTCCCATACATACTTGGTAGTTTAATGTAAGGAATTTATTTAAAACTGAAACACAACACATATAATGGTGAATGAATTTCATAAATATGAATGTGTGGTTTGTATGAAGTAGAGGTGTGAACTATGTCTTATGATTGTTGTTTTTCTTTTGCTATGTGTGATGGTATGAAGTAGAACCTGTTCAAGAGCAAGTTATCCCTTTCCAAGATCAGGACTACCCATTTCAAGAGCAGCAAGAAGGAGGCAAGTGTCCTTGACCACTTTGATCCTATGCTAGGATGTGTAGATAGAATTATTTGCATTGTCAAGTTAATTATGAAACCCATGCTAGGAAAGTTTCCCTAGAATTGCATTACCTTGTTTCCTTGTAGCTTGGGTTGGGATTTATTTTACCATGTCATTTATTTACATGCATATGCTTAGCCATGCTTAGAATGGGATATTTGGGACATGAGATCATCAGTTTATAATACCATACTCTTGAATGAGACATTGTGAGTTATGTAGAGGTAGGGATCAAGGCAAGTTGGATGTTTTGGTTGTGTGCTGGGTGCACAAGACTTGGGTTTGTGTTTAGTACTTGCCTGGATCCTAAGGACCGGTTCATGGAGCATGTAACCCGGCTTTACAGTGCCAACCACATGCTGAGATGGGGCAGCTTGGCCAATTAATTAGGTGTATCCCCGGCGTAGTATGGGTGTGTTGGATGGTGCGGGGAATAGGTGTCAGCTGGACTACCATATGAACCGCAAGGCTCAAGAGGGGGCCACTGCAGCGGGGTTGGAGCCTCTTGTATGCTGTTAGGGGTGAAACCTCAGTGGGCCCACGCTCGTCGGGAATCCCTTTGTAAAGGCTTCGTAGTGATCTCCTGGCTGCACACCTGGGAAGTGTGAATGTGGATCGTAGCCACTGGCATAATGGAGGTTCTTTTAGTCCACCCGGCAACGGGGGCTGAAATCACTACTTGTGGGTACAGTGGTACAAACTCTGCAGAGTCAAAACTGTCTTGACAGCCGTGCTCACGGTTAAGAGCGGCCTGGACTTATTCATGATTAGAGGAGTGAAGGTTTTTGGAAGTTTTGGAAGTTAAGCGGGGAGCTTAACATTGGTAATGATGTTATGATTATTTGGTTATGATAATGGGATGGGAGATTGGGACCATTTCACCTGTAGTAATGAAGGTGCTTAATAAGCTAAGGTGATAGGTATTAATTGCGTAGTGCTTTAACCATGAGTTCAACCTCTCCTTGTTCTAGCCATGCATGATATAATTTTCCCACACTTGCTGAGTACCATTGGTACTCAACCTTGCATATTTGTTGGTTTATATTGCTGCTCAGGTCAAGATAATGAGGTGGTGTATAATGACCAAGATTTTGGACCCGAGGAAGGCTTTTAGGTTCATGAAGACCCCCGGGCAACGCCTGTGATGGAGCCCTAAAAGAATAATATTCCGCTGCTAGTTTATTTACTTGTGATGAAGCATTAGTGTCCATTGAGACATTTGCGATGTAAGACTTATTTATATTCGACACCTGGCTTGTAATAAATGATGCTTCACTATTTGTCATCGCATGTATGAGAAAATGATCCTGGCATACATGTGATATTCACTTGGTTGTTTCTTCGGAAAAACCGGGTGTGACAGAGGTGGTATCAGAGCCAAGGTTGCCCGTAGGAACGTGGACCTAGGTAGAAATGGACGTAGTTAAGGGCCCTATTTTCTTAAAAACTATTTTCCAAAGTGTGGGTGGAAAAGTGTTATTAAAGGAGTCATTTTCTTCATCTTACCCCAACTTTCATTCAAAATAGGATTTTTGTTTGAGAATTTATCTAACCTAATTTTAAATTCTTTTGTTTTAGATGGTTCGCATGATTCGTACCGCTCATAAGTCCACAGGAGGGAGAGTTCCCGTAGTTGCCCTTGCCGAAAGAGAGGAGAGTCGTCCAGTGACGTACCTTTCCTACGGATTGGCAGTAGGAGATTTGTTGCGCCGTCTTCGACGTATGCTCGAAGCCGCCGGCAATACGGGCAAGCTAATCATCCACTACAACTCCACCAGAACTATCCGTGAGAAGAGGGAAGAATGGAGTTCGGAGATGAGGATTATACACGAGAATCAGCTGCTGAAGATCCACCATTCTCCAGCTTGTCGAGCAACACAAGTTGACGCAGAGAGAGATGTCACCTGGGAGGCCATCACCTACCAGAGTCACATCTATCGTTGCCACTTGGACAAAACTGAGTACATGTATGTCCTCCAACGTGAGAGTGGTACTACGGAATACAAGTACCCACCGGTGCAGCAAGGGACTTCCCATGAGCACATGGACTTATGCTTGGAGGATGCTGCTATGCTCAGCACTCGACTGCAGGAGTGTCAACAAGAGCTTCAGGATGTCCGAGACACCCTGAAGGAAACGGAGGCGTTGCTGCGAGCTTGCTTAAAGGCGAGAGAAAGAGGAGATGGGAATGAACTGTGTGTCACCGTGAGTGATCCATGGACTCCCGACTCCCCGGATCGCCGAGCGATCAGGCGTCGTCGCACTTCTCCACCAGCAGCCTCCCCACCCAAAGCAGAGTCAGAAGGTAGCCGAAATGAGGAGGAAGATCCCGAGGAGCCAGCTCAAGAGGACGAGTAGTGTAGAGTCTTTCCCCTAGCTAGCAAGAGGTCGAGTAGTCGAGTCGTTACGTAGTTAATGGTGTGATAATGCTTGGTGTGTGACGTGAGTTGTGGAAGCCATGAGCAATTGTCCACAGCCTCGTCTTCAGATTGTTTTGCTTTGGTGTGTGAACCCACAGGAAATAATAGTACATTTATTTGGTGTGAGATATAAACCCTCGTAAAATTTTAACAAATCCTCAACACCTCAAAGTACCAACAAATGAAAGTAGTAGGATGATACTAAATGGTATCAAATTAACATTTGTTGATTCTGCCAGATGGCCGGAAGAGGAAAAGGACGTGCTGCCAACCCCGCCAACAACAACGATGAGGCATGCAACCCTCATCTTTCTAGAGGCCAGGACCGGGGTGGTCGCCGTGAAGAAGTTGATCCTCTCCACCAAATGCTGGAGAATCAAAATCAGCTCATTCAGAACTTGACTCAAGTGGTGGCCAACTTGCATCAAGTTCCACCTCCACAAGCGGCACCACGCCAACCAAGGTTGAGTGAGTTTCTAGGAACTCAACCTCCAAAGTTTGCAAGTGCTGCTGAACCTCTGGAGGCAGATGATTGGCTGAAGACTATTGAAAGCAAGATGAGGATCATACAATGCCAAGGGTATGAGAGGGTGCTGTTTGCCTCTCATCAATTGCAGGGACCTGCTGCTGATTGGTGGACCGCCTACGTGGCCGCCCATCATGACCCTGAGAACATCACTTGGGAAGAGTTCAAGCGTAGCTTCCGCAACCACTATATCCCAAGAGGTGAGCTCAAAAACAAGAGGAAAGAGTTTTTGGGACTGCAGCAGGGAAACATGACGGTGAGGGAATACCTCACTAAATTTACTCAACTATCCCGTTATGCTCCACGAGACATAGAGACTGATGAGCAGAAACAAGATTGTTTCGTGGAAGGACTTATCGCAGAGATGCAATGTGCCATGTCCTCCAATGAGTATGAAAGCTTTCAAAAGATGGTGGACAGAGCGTTTGTGGTAGAAAGGAAGCTAAAGGCCCTGGAAAATGAGAATAAGAGGAAGGCCGGGTGGTCACATCAAGCCTCAGGGAGCAACACCCGCCCACGTATGATGCAGCAACCCACGGGGCAGATGAGTCGTGCTGCGGTACCCTATTCAGCACCAAGAGGGTACAACCCAAACTACAGGCCACCCGCAGCACCAGCACAGCCGCCACGTCAGTTTGTGCAGCAGCCTCGCCCCGCATATCCACCTCGACCAGCAGTGCAAGGACCCCCGAACCAACCCCAAGACAACAAAGGCCAAGCACCTAAGATTGGGGTGCAATGTTTCAGCTGTGGTGAAGTGGGGCACTATGCCCATAAGTGCCCAAAGAAGAAGGCCGCGCAGCCACAACAGCAGAATGTAATGAGAGGACGGGTGAACCACGTCACTATGGAGGAAGCACAAGAGGCACCCGACGTGGTAGTTGGTAAGTTTCCTGCCAATTTACACCTTGCAACTCTGCTGTTTGATTCTGGTGCTACCCACTCGTTCATTGCTCAAGGGTTTGTTAAGAAGTATGACCTAGCAACCACACAAATGAACCATATGCTAGCCGTAAACTCTCCAGGTGGAGAAATAAGGACAAGACAAGTGTGTCCCAAAGTGAGCCTAGACATTAATGGGGTAGTATTTACGGCTAACCTCATAGTGATAGATTCACAAGGGATAGATATTATTTTGGGTATGGATTGGTTGACCAAACATAAAGGAATCATCCATTGTTCGACCAGAACGGTGGAACTAACTCACCCCAATGGCACGAGAGTAAAGTTCATAACGATACACGAGCCTAGGAGGGACATTAAATTAAATCAAGTGGAGGTGAAAGTTGAGGAAATTAGGACCATCAAGGAATATCCAGATGTTTTTCCGGAGGAGTTGCCAGGTATGCCTCCCGACCGTGACGTGGAGTTCGCAATTGAGCTAGTACCGGGAACAGCCCCGATATACAAGAGACCTTATCGAATGGACTCCAAGCAGCTAGAAGAGCTCAAGGATCATTTGAGAGAATTGACGGAGAAGGGGTATATTCGCCCTAGTTCCTCACCATGGGGGGCTCCGGTGATATTTGTGCCTAAGAAAGACGGAACCCAAAGGTTATGCGTGGATTACCGTGCCTTGAATGAGGTAACCATCAAGAACAAGTACCCATTGCCTCGCATTGAAGACTTGTTTGATCAGTTGAGGGGAGCTTGTGTGTTCTCGAAAATTGATCTCAGGTCGGGATATCACCAACTCAAGATAAGGCAATCAGATATTCCCAAGACAGCTTTCGTATCTCGGTACGGACTGTATGAATACACTGTCATGCCTTTCGGGCTAACCAATGCCCCGGCATATTTCATGTACCTCATGAACAAGGTATTCATGGAATATCTTGACAAATTTGTGGTGGTTTTCATAGATGATATTCTCGTCTTCTCCAAAAATGAAGAAGAACATGAGAAACATCTAAGGTTGGTGTTACAGAGGCTGAGAGAACACCAACTATATGCCAAGTTGAGCAAGTGTGAGTTTTGGCTGAAGAGAGTTCCCTTTTTAGGACATATAATCTCGGAGGGGGGAATCTCCGTAGATCCCGCCAAAATCGAGGATATCCAGAAGTGGAAGACCCCTGGAAATGTTGGGGAAGTTCGAAGCTTTTTGGGATTGGCTGGATACTATCGACGGTTTATTGAGGGATTCTCCAAGATCTCGAGGCCTCTCACCAAACTGTTGGAGAAGGGAATCACATTCACCTGGACGCCACAGTGCGAGACAAGCTTTCAGGAGCTAAAGAAGAGATTGACAAAGGCCCCAGTGTTGGTTATGCCAGATATGCAGAAAAATTTCACAGTGTACTGCGATGCCTCTGGAAATGGGTTGGGATGTGTTCTCATGCAAGAAGGACATGTCGTGGCATATGCATCCCGGCAGCTTCGGAAGCACGAGAAGAACTATCTGACACATGATCTAGAACTAGCTGCAGTGGTACACGCGTTGAAAATTTGGCGGCACTATTTGATGGGGAAAAGGACAGAAATATATACGGATCATAAGAGTTTGAAGTGCATATTCACACAGCCAGATCTCAACCTCAGACAAAGGAGATGGTTGGAGCTAATCAATGACTTTGATGTGGGCATCAACTATCATCCTGGGAAAGCAAACGTCGTGGCCGATGCTTTGAGTCGGAAAGTGCAGGTCAATAAGTTGAGCTTGAAGGACATGCCCGCAGAATTGAAGGACGAGGTTATAAGGCTCAATCTATGTCTAGTAAATAGTGGTGAAGCCATCGCCATGGAAGTGGACTCCACACTCGAGCGAGACATATGCGAGGGCCAAAAGAATGATGAGAAGATACAAGAGATCAGACAACTCATTAAGGAAAATAAAGCGCCTGGTTTTAGAGAGGATGAACAAGGAACGGTGTGGCACGGGAAAAGAATCTGTGTGCCAGAAGTAAAGGAGATCCGCGAGTTAATTTTAAAGGAGGCTCATGATTCTGACTATTCCATTCATCCTGGGAGTACGAAGATGTACCAGGACCTCAAAAGCAGGTATTGGTGGTATGGCATGAAGCGAGATGTCGCAGAACATGTTGCCCTATGTGACACATGTCAGTTGGTGAAAGCAGAACATCAACGACCCGCGGGATTATTGCAACCACTCAAAGTGCCTGAATGGAAATGGGAAGAAATCAGCATGGATTTCGTCGTGGGATTGCCTAGGACCCAATCAGGGTATGATTCAATATGGGTCATCATTGATAGGCTAACCAAGGTAGCTCATTTCATTCCTGTGAAAGAAAGCTACAGCGGATCCAAATTGGCAGAATTGTACATGTCAAGGATTGTGTGTTACCATGGAGTGCCAAAGAAGATTGTGTCGGATCGAGGGACACAGTTCACCTCGAGGTTTTGGCAAAAGTTGCATGAAACCATGGGAACCCATCTGAATTTCAGCTCTGCCTATCATCCCCAAACTGACGGGCAGACGGAAAGAACCAATCAGATCCTTGAAGATATGTTAAGGGCATGTGCACTCAAAAACAATAGGAGTTGGGACAAGAACCTACCGTATGCGGAGTTTTCCTATAACAACAGTTATCAAGCTAGTATGAAGATGTCACCGTTTGAAGCTTTGTATGGAAGGAAGTGCAGAACTCCCCTATTTTGGAACCAAACAGGAGAAAGCAAAGTGTTTGGTCCAGAAGTGCTGCAAGAAGCCGAAGCGAAGGTGAGGGAGATTCGCAACAACTTGAGGATAGCACAAACACGCCAGAAGAGTTATGCTGATGTACGAAGAAGAGAACTCGTTTTCAACGTGGGAGACTATGTTTATCTCAAGGTGTCCCCTATCAGAGGACTTCGTCGGTTCAAGGTGAAAGGGAAGTTGTCACCTCGATACATCGGACCCTTTCAGGTTTTGGAAAGGAAAGGCGAAGTGGCGTACCAACTAGAGTTACCGGTTCATCTATCGGACGTTCACGATGTATTTCATGTGTCACAACTCAAGAAATGTCTGAGGACGCCTGAAGAGGTGTTACCCATGAATGAAGTGGATGTAGCTGAAGATTTGTCTTATGCCGAGCAACCATACAAGATTTTGGAGACGATGGAACGCCTCACCAGAAACAAGAGAATCCGGATGTGCAAGGTGCAGTGGAAGCATCATTCAGAAGAGGAAGCTACCTGGGAACGGGAAGATGAGCTCAAGGCACAATTTCCGGAATTGTTTTCTTAGAAACACCAATCTCGAGGACGAGATTTCTTTTAAGGGGGGTAGAGCTGTAACACCCCAAATTTTGATTCAAAACCCAAAACCATGTTCAGAGGGGAGTTTAAAAATTTTTGGGCGTGTTGCATGTTTTGCAAAAATTCAAATTCAAACTGGAATTCAAATTATACTCAAAACAGAAAAGAAATGGAAAAAGAAAAAGGAAAACGGGAAAAAACTGGCCAGTGGGCCGAAACCCGCCAGCCGGCCCAGCTACTCCCGCGCCAGCCCGCCCCGCGCGCGCCGCGCTGCCTCTCACCGACGGGTGGGACCCACCTGTCATCCCTAACCCCGAGCCCCGCGACCCCGGACTTTTCCCCCGAGCGCGCGAAATCGCAACCGATCGGGAAATCCGTTCTGCCGCCCGAATTCTGATCCCAGAGGACTCCAACTCGATCACAACAGACCCACCGCCCTCCCCCGGCTATAAAAACCCCCGATCCGATCAGTTTTTCCCACGCGATCGCCGATTTTCACTCCGGTGAGCACCGAGACTTCGCCGGTGAATTCTGGCCGATCTAAGCTCGGAAACTCTGATCTAACTCGCTGGTCTTGATCCACCGCCTCCGGGGAACTTTGCAGGTGCAGAAAACCCGAAGACTTACGGTGTAAACCCAGCGCCGACGAGCTTCGCCGTGGTTTTGCCTCGGACCTCGCCGCCGATCACTTTCCAGGACCCCCGAGCTTGAGAAAACCCCCGAGGTGAGATCCCTGACCTCCCCTCTACCGATCTATGCCATAAGATCACAGTTTTAGACAGAATTCTCGAGGATCCGAAACTTTCCGGCGAGATCGCCGCTTCCCGCCGCCGTGCGCCGCCGGCAGCGCCGCCCGCGCTCGACGTGGCCGCTTGTGCGCCGTTTATTTTAAATCGCACGGTAGACTTTAAAACCCCGCGTACCGGTTCGATGTTATAATCTCAGCCGTCGGTTTAAAATCGGACGGTCCACGTCAGCCCCGCATTATAAAGACTGGAGATCTTACGTGCTACCCCCTGGGGTTCTCTGGAATTGAGAGCTAGCCCCGGAAACTTCAGATCTAGCCCCTGGAACTCCAGAAAATCATGTAAATTCATTTAAAAATCAGTTTTAGCCCCTGGACTTAATAGAAATTAGGAAAAACACCTCTGCTAAGTGTAGCTAGACCCCTGGAAATTATGAAAATAATATTATAGACCCTGTAATGGGGTGAATTCATTATTTTAACCCTGTTTAGTATTTAATTTAGAAAATTGAATATGTAACTAGTGTTTAAAAATTAAAAAGGGGGACAAACATAATTGTCAAAATTAATTAAAAACTTTCTCAGTACTTAGAAAACTTTAGAGTGAGATAAAAGTATATTTTTGGGCTGAAATAAATCTGTTTCATCTATTATTCACATTTATTAGTATAGGGACACATTTTTAAGTAAAGAATAGTTATAGAAAAATAGGGAAAATAATTATGAAATGGTCTACATCAGAGGCCAAGGTCAAAATATGATTTTGAATTATTTAGGACCAGAATCTATTCTGTTTAGGTGATGTGTATTACTAGTTTAATAATAAAATACACAATTATGCATAGGAATATAAATCTGAAAATATAGCAACTAGTAAATGATAAATGGAGTTTCTAAAATCCAAAAAGTTCAGTTTAGGGTTGATAGAAGTTGTGAAGGCACATATGGAGAAGAAAAATACTTTCCATACATACTTGGTAGTTTAATGTAAGGAATTTATTTAAAACTGAAACACAACACATATAATGGTGAATGAATTTCATAAATATGAATGTGTGGTTTGTATGAAGTAGAGGTGTGAACTATGTCTTATGATTGTTGTTTTTCTTTTGCTATGTGTGATGGTATGAAGTAGAACCTGTTCAAGAGCAAGTTATCCCTTTCCAAGATCAGGACTACCCATTTCAAGAGCAGCAAGAAGGAGGCAAGTGTCCTTGACCACTTTGATCCTATGCTAGGATGTGTAGATAGAATTATTTGCATTGTCAAGTTAATTATGAAACCCATGCTAGGAAAGTTTCCCTAGAATTGCATTACCTTGTTTCCTTGTAGCTTGGGTTGGGATTTATTTTACCATGTTATTTATTTACATGCATATGCTTAGCCATGCTTAGAATGGGATATTTGGGACATGAGATCATCAGTTTATAATACCATACTCTTGAATGAGACATTGTGAGTTATGTAGAGGTAGGGATCAAGGCAAGTTGGATGTTTTGGTTGTGTGCTGGGTGCACGAGACTTGGGTTTGTGTTTAGTACTTGCCTGGATCCTAAGGACCGGTTCATGGAGCATGTAACCCGGCTTTACAGTGTCAACCACATGCTGAGATGGGGCAGCTTGGCCAATTAATTAGGTGTATCCCCGGCGTAGTATGGGTGTGTTGGATGGTGCGGGGAATAGGTGTCAGCTGGACTACCATATGAACCGCAAGGCTCAAGAGGGGGCCACTACAGTGGGGTTGGAGCCTCTTGTATGCTGTTAGGGGTGAAACCTCAGTGGGCCCACGCTCGTCGGGAATCCCTTTGTAAAGGCTTCGTAGTGATCTCCTGGCTGCACACCTGGGAAGTGTGAATGTGGATCGTAGCCACTGGCATAATGGAGGTTCTTTTAGTCCACCCGGCAACGGGGGATGAAATCACTCCTTGTGGGTACAGTGGTACAAACTCTGCAGAGTCAAAACTGTCTTGACAGCCGTGCTCACGGTTAAGAGCGGCCTGGATATTTCATGATTAGAGGAGTGAAGGTTTTTGGAAGTTTTGGAAGTTAAGCGGGGAGCTTAACATTGGTAATGATGTTATGATTATTTGGTTATGATAATGGGATGGGAGATTGGGACCATTTCACCTGTAGTAATGAAGGTGCTTAATAAGCTAAGGTGATAGGTATTAATTGCGTAGTGCTTTAACCATGAGTTCAACCTCTCCTTGTTCTAGCCATGCATGATATAATTTTCCCAGACTTGCTGAGTACCATTGGTACTCAACCTTGCATATTTGTTGGTTTATATTGCTGCTCAGGTCAAGATAATGAGGTGGTGTATAATGACCAAGATTTTGGACCCGAGGAAGGCTTTTAGGTTCATGAAGACCCCCGGGCAACGCCTGTGATGGAGCCCTAAAAGAATAATATTCCGCTGCTAGTTTATTTACTTGTGATGAAGCATTAGTGTCCATTGAGACATTTGCGATGTAAGACTTATTTATATTCGACACCTGGCTTGTAATAAATGATGCTTCACTATTTATCATCGCATGTATGAGAAAATGATCCTGGCATACATGTGATATTCACTTGGTTGTTTCTTCGGAAAAACCGGGTGTGACATAGGGAAACTTTCCTAGCATGGGTTTCATATTTCATTTGACAATGCAAATAATTCTATCTACACATCCTAGCATAGGATCATAGTGGTCAAGGACACTTGCCTCCTTCTTGCTGCTCTTGGAATGGGTAGTCCTGATCTTGGAAAGAAATAACTTGCTCTTGAACAGGTTCTACTTCATACCATCACACATAGCAAAAGAAAAACAACAATCATAAGACATAGTTCACACCTCTACTTCATACAAACCACACATTCATATTTATGAAATTCATTCACCATTATATGTGTTGTGTTTCAGTTTTAAATAAATTCCTTACATTAAACTACCAAGTATGTATGGAAAGTATTTTTCTTCTCCATATGTGCCTTCACAACTTCTATCAACCCTAAACTGAACTTTTTGGATTTTAGAAACTCCATTTATCATTCACTAGTTGCTATATTTTCAGATTTATATTCCTATGCATAATTGTGTATTTTATTATTAAACTAGTAATACACATCACCTAAACAGAATAGGTTCTGGTCCTAAATAATTTAAAATCATATTTTGACCTTGGCTTCTGATGTAGACCATTTCATAATTATTTTCCCTATTTTTCTATAACTATTCTTTACTTAAAAATGTGTCCCTATACTAATAAATGTGAATAATAGATGAAACAGATTTATTTCAGCCCAAAAATATACTTTTATCTCACTCCAAAGTTTTCTAAGTACTGAGAAATTTTTTAATTAATTTTGACAATTATGTTTGTCCCCCTTTTTAATTTTTAAACACTAGTTACATATTCAATTTTCTAAATTAAATACTAAACAGGGTTAAAACAATGAACTCACCCCATTACAGGGTCTATAATATTATTTTCATAATTTCCAGGGGTCTAGCTACACTTATCAGAGGTGTTTTTCCTAATTTCTATTAAGTCCAGGGGCTAAAACTGATTTTTAAATGAATTTACATGATTTTCTTGAGTTCCAGGGGCTAGATCTGAAGTTTCCGGGGCTAGCTCTCAATTCCAGAGAACCCCAGGGGGTAGCACGTAAGAACTCCAGTCTTTATAATGCGGGGCTGACGTGGACCGTCCGATTTTAAACCGACGGCTGAGATTATAACATCGAACCGGTACGCGGGGTTTTAAAGTCTACCGTGCGATTTAAAATAAACGGCGCACAAGCGGCCACGTCGCTCCGATCGAGCGCGGGCGGCGCTGCCGGCGGCGCACGGCGGCGGGAAGCGGCGATCTCGCCGGAAAGTTTCGGATCCTCGAGAATTCTGCCTAGAACTGTGATCTTATGGCCTAGATCGGTAGAGGGGAGGTCAGGGATCTCACCTCGGGGGTTTTCTCGAGCTCGGGGGTCCTGGAAAGTGATCGGCGGCGAGGTCCGAGGCAAAACCACGGCGAAGCTCGTCGGCGCTGGATTTACACCGTAAGTCTTCGGGTTTTCTGCACCTGCAAAGTTCCCCGGAGGCGGTGGATCAAGACCAGCGAGTTAGATCAGAGTTTCCAAGCTTAGATCGGCCAGAATTCACCGGCGAAGTCTCGGTGCTCACCGGAGTGAAAATCGGCGATCGCGTGGGAAAAACTGATCGGATCGGGGGTTTTTATAGCCGGGGGAGGGCGGTGGGTCTGTTGTGATCGAGTTGGAGTCCTCTGGGATCAGAATTCGGGCGGCAGAACGGATTTCCCGATCGGTTGCGATTTCGCGCGCTCGGGGGAAAAGTCCGGGGTCGCGGGGCTCGGGGTTAGGGATGACAGGCGGGTCCCACCCGTCGGTGAGAGGCAGCGCGGCGCGCGCGGGGGGCGGGCTGGCGCGGGAGTAGCTGGGCCGGCTGGCGGGTTTCGGCCCACTGGCCAGTTTTTTCCCGTTTTCCTTTTTCTTTTTCCATTTCTTTTCTGTTTTGAGTATAATTTGAATTCCAGTTTGAATTTGAATTTTTGCAAAACATGCAACACGTCCAAAAAATTTTAAATTCCCCTCTGAACATGGTTTTGGGTTTTGAATCAAAATTTGGGGTGTTACAGCTCTACCCCCCTTAAAAGAAATCTCGTCCTCGAGATTGGTGTTTCTAAGAAAACAATTCCGGAAATTGTGCCTTAAGCTCATCTTCCCGTTCCCAGGTGGCTTCCTCTTCTGAGTGATGCTTCCACTGCACCTTGCACATTCGGATTCTTTTATTTCTGGTGAGGCGTTCCATTGTCTCCAAAATCTTGTATGGTTGCTCGGCATAAGACAAATCTTCAGCTACATCCACTTCATTCATAGGTAACACCTCTTCAGGCGTCCTCAGGCATTTCTTGAGTTGTGACACATGAAATACATCGTGCACGTCCGATAGATGAACCGGTAACTCTAGTTGGTACGCCACTTCGCCTTTCCTTTCCAAAACCTGAAAGGGTCCGATGTATCGAGGTGACAACTTCCCTTTCACCTTGAACCGACGAAGTCCTCTGATAGGGGACACCTTGAGATAAACATAGTCTCCCACGTTGAAAACGAGCTCTCTTCTTCGTACATCAGCATAACTCTTCTGGCGTGTTTGTGCTATCCTCAAGTTGTTGCGAATCTCTGTCACCTTTGCCTCGGCTTCTTGTAGCACTTCTGGACCAAACACTTTACTTTCTCCTGTTTGGTTCCAAAATAGGGGAGTTCTGCACTTCCTTCCATACAAAGCTTCAAACGGTGACATCTTCATACTAGCTTGATAACTGTTGTTATAGGAGAACTCCGCATACGGTAAGTTCTTGTCCCAACTCCTATTGTTTTTGAGTGCACATGCCCTTAACATATCTTCAAGGATCTGATTGGTTCTCTCCGTCTGCCCGTCAGTTTGGGGATGATAGGCAGAGCTGAAGTTCAGATGGGTTCCCATGGTTTCATGCAACTTTTGCCAAAACCTCGAGGTGAACTGTGTCCCTCGGTCCGACACTATCTTCTTTGGCACTCCATGGTAACACACAATCCTTGACATGTACAATTCTGCCAATTTGGATCCGCTGTAGCTTTCTTTCACAGGAATGAAATGAGCTACCTTGGTTAGCCTATCGATAATGACCCATATTGAATCATACCCGGATTGGGTCCTAGGCAATCCCACGACAAAATCCATGCTGATTTCTTCCCACTTCCATTCAGGTACTTTGAGTGGTTGCAATAATCCCGCGGGTCGTTGATGTTCAGCTTTCACCAACTGACATGTGTCACATAGGGCAACATGTTCCGCGACATCTCGCTTCATGCCATACCACCAATACCTGCCTTTGAGGTCCTGGTACATCTTCGTACTCCCAGGATGAATGGAATAGTCAGAATCGTGAGCCTCCTTTAAAATCAATTCACGGATCTCCTTTACTTCTGGCACACAGATCCTTTTCCCGTGCCACACCGTTCCCTGTTCATCCTCTCTAAAACCAGGAGCTTTATTTTCCTTAATGAGCTGTCTGATCTCTTGTATCTTCTCATCATTCTTTTGGCCATCTCGTATGTCTCGCTCGAGTGTGGAGTCCACTTCCATGGCGATGGCTTCACCACTATTTACTAGACATAGATTGAGCCTTATAACCTCGTCCTTTAATTCTGCAGGCATGTCCTTTAAGCTCAACTTATTGACCTGCACTTTCCGACTCAACGCATCGGCCATGACGTTTGCTTTCCCGGGATGATAGTTGATGCCCACATCAAAGTCATTGATTAGCTCTAACCATCTCCTTTGTCTGAGGTTGAGATCTGGCTGTGTGAATATGTACTTCAAACTCTTATGATCCGTATATATTTCTGTCCTTTTCCCCATCAAATAGTGCCGCCAAATTTTCAACGCATGTACCACTGCAGCTAGTTCTAGGTCATGTGTAGGATAGTTCTTCTCGTGCTTCCGAAGCTGCCGGGACGCATATGCCACGACATGTCCTTCTTGCATGAGAACACATCCCAACCCATTCCCAGAGGCATCGCAGTACACTGTGAAATTCTTCTGCATATCCGACATAACCAACACTGGGGCTGTTGTCAATCTCTTCTTTAACTCCTGAAAGCTCGTATCGCACTGTGGCGTCCAGGTGAATGTGATTCCCTTTTCCAACAGTTTAGTGAGAGGCCTCGAGATCTTGGAGAATCCCTCAATAAACCGTCGATAGTATCCAGCCAATCCCAAAAAGCTTCGAACTTCCCCGACATTTTCAGGGGTTTTCCACTTCTGGATATCTTCAATTTTGGCGGGATCTACGGAGATTCCTCCCTCCGAGATTATATGTCCTAAAAAGGGAACTCTCTTCAGCCAAAACTCACACTTGCTCAACTTGGCATATAGTTGGTGTTCTCTCAGCCTCTGCAACACCAACCTTAGATGCTTCTCATGTTCTTCTTCATCTTTGGAGAAGACGAGAATATCATCTATGAAAACCACCACAAATTTGTCCAGATATTCCATGAATACCTTGTTCATGAGATACATGAAATATGCCGGGGCATTGGTTAGCCCGAAAGGCATGACAGTGTATTCATACAGTCCGTACCGAGATACGAAAGCTGTCTTGGGAATATCTGATTGCCTTATCTTGAGTTGGTGATATCCCGACCTGAGATCAATTTTCGAGAACACACAAGCTCCCCTCAACTGATCAAACAAGTCTTCAATGCGAGGCAATGGATACTTGTTCTTGATGGTTACCTCATTCAAGGCACGGTAATCCACGCATAACCTTTGGGTTCCGTCTTTCTTAGGCACAAATATCACCGGAGCTCCCCATGGTGAGGAACTAGGGCGAATATACCACTTCTCCGTCAATTCTCTCAAATGATCCTTGAGCTCTTCTAGCTGCTTGGAGTCCATTCGATAAGGTCTCTTGTATATCGGGGCTGTCCCTGGTACTAGCTCAATTGCGAACTCCACGTCACGGTCGGGAGGCATGCCTGGCAATTCCTCCGGAAAAACATCTGGATATTCCCTGATAGTCCTGATTTCCTCAACTTTCACCTCCACTTGATTTAATTTAATGTCCCTCCTAGGCTCGTGTATTGTTATGAACTTCACTCTTGTGCCATTGGGGTGAGTTAGTTCCACCGTTCTGGTCGAACAATGGATGATTCCTTTATGTTTGGTCAACCAATCCATACCCAAAATAATATCTATCCCTTGTGAATCTATCACTATGAGGTTAGCAGTAAATACTACCCCATTAATGTCTAGGCTCACTTTGGGACACACTTGTCTTGTCCTTATTTCTCCACCTGGAGAGTTTATGGCTAGCATATGGTTCATTTGTGTGGTTGCTAGGTCATACTTCTTAACAAACCCTTGAGCAATGAACGAGTGGGTAGCACCAGAATCAAACAGCAGAGTTGCAAGGTGTAAGTTGGCAGGAAACTTACCAACTACCACGTCGGGTGCCTCTTGTGCTTCCTCCATAGTGACGTGGTTCACCCGTCCTCTCACTACATTCTGCTGTTGTGGCGGCGCAGGCTTCTTCTTTGGGCATTTATGGGCGTAGTGCCCCACTTCACCACAGTTGAAACATTGCACCCCAACCTTAGATGCTTGGCCCTTGTTGTCTTGGGGTTGGTTTGGGGGTCCTTGTATTGCTGGTCGAGGTGGATATGCGGGGCGAGGCTGCTGCACAAACTGACGTTGCGGCTGTGCTGGTGCTGCGGGTGGCCTGTAGTTTGGGTTGTACCCTCTTGGTGCTGAATAGGGTACCGCCGCACGGCTTGTCTGCCCCGTAGGTTGCTGCATCATACGTGGGCGGGTGTTGCTCCCTGAGGCCTGATGTGACCACCCCGCCTTCCTCTTATTCTCATTTTCCAGGGCCTTTAGCTTCCTTTCCAACACAAATGCTCTGTCCACCATCTTTTGAAAGCTTTCATACTCATTGGAGGACATGGCACACTGCATCTCTGCGGTAAGTCCTTCCACGAAACAATCTTGTTTCTGCTCATTAGTCTCTATGTCTCGTGGAGCATAACGGGATAGTTGAGTAAATTTAGTGAGGTATTCCCTCACCGACATGTTTCCCTGCTGCAGTCCCAAAAACTCTTTCCTCTTGTTTTTGAGCTCACCTCTTGGGATATAGTGGTTGCGGAAGCTACGCTTGAACTCTTCCCAAGTGATGTTCTCAGGGTCATGATGGGCGGCCACGTAGGCGGTCCACCAATCAGCAGCAGGTCCCTGCAATTGATGAGAGGCAAACAGCACCCTCTCATACCCTTGGCATTGTATGATCCTCATCTTGCTTTCAATAGTCTTCAGCCAATCATCTGCCTCCAGAGGTTCAGCAGCACTTGCAAACTTTGGAGGTTGAGTTCCTAGAAACTCACTCAACCTTGGTTGGCGTGGTGCCGCTTGTGGAGGTGGAACTTGATGCAAGTTGGCCACCACTTGAGTCAAGTTCTGAATGAGCTGATTTTGATTCTCCAGCATTTGGTGGAGAGGATCAACTTCTTCACGGCGACCACCCCGGTCCTGGCCTCCAGAAAGATGAGGGTTGCATGCCTCATCGTTGTTGTTGGCGGGGTTGGCAGCACGTCCTTTTTCTCTTCCGGCCATCTGGCAGAATCAACAAATGTTAATTTGATACCATTTAGTATCATCCTACTACTTTCATTTGTTGGTACTTTGAGGTGTTGAGGCTTTGTTAAAATTTTACGAGGGTTTATATCTCACACCAAATAAATGTACTATTATTTCCTGTGGGTTCACACACCAAAGCAAAACAATCTGAAGACGAGGCTGTGGACAATTGCTCATGGCTTCCACAACTCACGTCACACACCAAGCATTATCACACCATTAACTACGTAACGACTCGACTACTCGACCTCTTGCTAGCTAGGGAAAAGACTCTACACTACTCGTCCTCTTGAGCTGGCTCCTCGGGATCTTCCTCCTCATTTCGGCTACCTTCTGACTCTGCTTTGGGTGGGGAGGCTGCTGGTGGAGAAGTGCGACGACGCCTGATCGCTCGGCGATCCGGGGAGTCAGGGGTCCATGGATCACTCACGGTGACACACAGTTCATTCCCATCTCCTCTTTCTCTCGCCTTTAAGCAAGCTCGCAGCAACGCCTCCGTTTCCTTCAGGGTGTCTCGGACATCCTGAAGCTCTTGTTGACACTCCTGCAGTCGAGTGCTGAGCATAGCAGCATCCTCCAAGCACAAGTCCATGTGCTCATGGGAAGTCCCTTGCTGCACCGGTGGGTACTTGTACTCCGTGGTACCACTCTCACGTTGGAGGACATACATGTACTCAGTTTTGTCCAAGTGGCGACGATAGAGGTGACTCTGGCAGGTGATGGCCTCCCAGGTGACATCTCTCTCTGCGTCAACTTGTGTTGCTCGACAAGCTGGAGAATGGTGGATCTTCAGCAGCTGATTCTCGTGTATAATCCTCATCTCCGAACTCCATTCTTCCCTCTTCTCACGGATGGTCCTGGTGGAGTTATAGTGGATGATTAGCTTGCCCGTATTGCCTGCGGCTTCGAGCATACGTCGAAGACGGTGCAACAAGTCTCCTACTGCCAATCCGTAGGAAAGGTACGTCACTGGACGACTCTCCTCTCTTTCGGCAAGGGCAACTACGGGAACTCTCCCTCCTGTGGACTTGCGAGCGGTGCGAATCATGCGAACCATCTAAAACAAAAGAATTAAAACTTAGGTTAGATAAACTTTTTAAACAAAAATCCCATTTTGAATGAAAATTTGGGGTAAGATGAAGAAAATGACTCCTTTAATAACACTTTTTCCACCCCCACCTTGGAAAATAGTTTTTAAGAAAATAAGGCCCTTAAATACGTCCATTTCTACCTAGGTCCACGTTCCTACGGGCAACCTTGGCTCTGATACCACCTCTGTCACACCCGGTTTTTCCTAAGAAACAACCAAGTGAATATCACATGTATGCCAGGATCATTTTCTCATACATGTGATGACAAATAGTGAAGCATCATTTATTACAAGCCAGGTGTCGAATATAAATAAGTCTTACATCGCAAATGTCTCAATGGACACTAATGCTTCATCACAAGTAAATAAACTAGCAGCGGAATATTATTCTTTGGGGCTCCATCACAGGCGTTGCCCGGGGGTCTTCATGAACCTAAAAGCCTTCCTCGGGTCCAAAATCTTGGTCATTATACACCACCTCATTATCTTGACCTGAGCAGCAATATAAACCAACAAATATGCAAGGTTGAGTACCAATGGTACTCAGCAAGTGTGGGAAAATTATATCATGCATGGCTAGAACAAGGAGAGGTTGAACTCATGGTTAAAGCACTACGCAATTAATACCTATCACCTTAGCTTATTCAGCACCTACATTACTACACAGGTGAAATGGTCCCAATCTCCCATCCCATCATCATAATCCAATAACCATAACTTCATTTCCAATGTTAAGCTCCCCGCTTAACATCCATAACTTCCAAAAACCTTCACTCCTCTAATCATGAATAAGTCCAGGCCGCTCTTAACCGTGAGCACGGCTGTCAAGACAGTTTTGACTCTGCAGAGTTTGTACCACTGTACCCACAAGTAGTGATTTCATCCCCCGTTGTCGGGTGGACTAAAAGAACCTCCATTATGCCAGTGGCTACGATCCACATTCACACTTCCCAGGTGTGCAGCCAGGAGATCACTACGAAGCCTTTACAAAGGGATTCCCGACGAGCGTGGGCCCACTAAAGTTTCACCCCTAACAGCATACAAGAGGCTCCAACCCCGCTGCAGTGGCCCCCTCTTGAGCCTTGCGGTTCATATGGTAGTCCAGCTGACACCTACTCTCCGCACCATCCAACACACCCATACTACGCCGGGGATACACCTAATTAATTGGCCAAGCTGCCCCATCTCAGCATGTGGTTGGCACTGTAAAGCCGGGTTACATGCTCCATGAACCGGTCCTTAGGATCCAGGCAAGTACTAAACACTAACCCAAGTCTCGTGCACCCAGCACACAACCAAAACATCCAACTTGCCTTGATCCCTACCTCTACATAACTCACAATGTCTCATTCAAGAGTATGGTAATATAAACTGATGATCTCATTTCCCAAATATCCCATTCTAAGCATGGCTAAGCAAATGCATGTAAATAAATGACATGACAAATTAAATCCCAACCCAAGCTACAAGGAAACAAGGTAATGCAATTCTAGGGAAACTTTCCTAGCATGGGTTTCATATTTCATTTGACAATGCAAATAATTCTATCTACACATCCTAGCATAGGATCAAAGTGGTCAAGGACACTTGCCTCCTTCTTGCTGCTCTTGGAATGGGTAGTCCTGATCTTGGAAAGAAATAACTTGCTCTTGAACAGGTTCTACTTCATACCATCACACATAGCAAAAGAAAAACAACAATCATAAGACATAGTTCACACCTCTACTTCATACAAACCACACATTCATATTTATGAAATTCATTCACCATTATATGTGTTGTGTTTCAGTTTTAAATAAATTCCTTACATTAAACTACCAAGTATGTATGGAAAATATTTTTCTTCTCCATATGTGCCTTCACAACTTCTATCAACCCTAAACTGAACTTTTTGGATTTTAGAAACTCCATTTATCATTTACTAGTTGCTATATTTTCAGATTTATATTCCTATGCATAATTGTGTATTTTATTATTAAACTAGTAATACACATCACCTAAACAGAATAGGTTCTGGTCCTAAATAATTTAAAATCATATTTTGACCTTGGCTTCTGATGTAGACCATTTCATAATTATTTTCCCTATTTTTCTATAACTATTCTTTACTTAAAAATGTGTCCCTATACTAATAAATGTGAATAATAGATGAAACAGATTTATTTCAGCCCAAAAATATACTTTTATCTCACTCCAAAGTTTTCTAAGTACTGAGAAAGTTTTTAATTAATTTTGACAATTATGTTTGTCCCCCTTTTTAATTTTTAAACACTAGTTACATATTCAATTTTCTAAATTAAATACTAAACAGGGTTAAAACAATGAACTCACCCCATTACAGGGTCTATAATATTATTTTCATAATTTCCAGGGGTCTAGCTACACTTATCAGAGGTGTTTTTCCTAATTTCTATTAAGTCCAGGGGCTAAAACTGATTTTTAAATGAATTTACATGATTTTCTGGAGTTCCAGGGGCTAGATCTGAAGTTTCCGGGGCTAGCTCTCAATTCCAGAGAACCCCAGGGGGTAGCACGTAAGAACTCCAGTCTTTATAATGCGGGGCTGACGTGGACCGTCCGATTTTAAACCGACGGCTGAGATTATAACATCGAACCGGTACGCGGGGTTTTAAAGTCTACCGTGCGATTTAAAATAAACGGCGCACAAGCGGCCACGTCGCTCCGATCGAGCGCGGGCGGCGCTGCCGGCGGCGCACGGCGGCGGGAAGCGGCGATCTCGCCGGAAAGTTTCGGATCCTCGAGAATTCTGCCTAGAACTGTGATCTTATGGCCTAGATCGGTAGAGGGGAGGTCAGAGATCTCACCTCGGGGGTTTTCTCGAGCTCGGGGGTCCTGGAAAGTGATCGGCGGCGAGGTCCGAGGCAAAACCACGGCGAAGCTCGTCGGCGCTGGATTTACACCGTAAGTCTTCGGGTTTTCTGCACCTGCAAAGTTCCCCGGAGGCGGTGGATCAAGACCAGCGAGTTAGATCAGAGTTTCCGAGCTTAGATCGGCCAGAATTCACCGGCGAAGTCTCGGTGCTCACCGGAGTGAAAATCGGCGATCGCGTGGGAAAAACTGATCGGATCGGGGGTTTTTATAGCCGGGGGAGGGCGGTGGGTCTGTTGTGATCGAGTTGGAGTCCTCTGGGATCAGAATTCGGGCGGCAGAACGGATTTCCCGATCGGTTGCGATTTCGCGCGCTCGGGGGAAAAGTCCGGGGTCGCGGGGCTCGGGGTTAGGGATGACAGGCGGGTCCCACCCGTCGGTGAGAGGCAGCGCGGCGCGCGCGGGGGCGGGCTGGCGCGGGAGTAGCTGGGCCGGCTGGCGGGTTTCGGCCCACTGGCCAGTTTTTTCCCGTTTTCCTTTTTCTTTTTCCATTTCTTTTCTGTTTTGAGTATAATTTGAATTCCAGTTTGAATTTGAATTTTTGCAAAACATGCAACACGTCCAAAAATTTTTAAATTCCCCTCTGAACATGGTTTTGGGTTTTGAATCAAAATTTGGGGTGTTACAATCATGGCCATTGTATGATTGTTCGTGTGCTCTACTGGCCATGTTCATTGAGAATACATGTGAAAAATTAGTCTATATGGATCATTCTCTGCTTATCTCTTCGTATATATGAGAGTGTAGTGCCAAGGGTCGGACTAATCCGCTCGAGTGGCCGAACAAGTCTGGAGTACTAGACAATTCTATATCCGTTCCTCACCGGACTAGTCCGCACAATCAGACCAGTCCGGACCTGGTCTGGCAACTGGACTTGTCTGGTATCTACGACCGGACTAGTCCAAACGGTTGGCACTTAACCCAACCGCCAGGTGCCGAGACTCCCCAATTCACTCATAACATACCTAAACACGCACCGGCGCTCAAAACTCGCCCCCATTAGCGACTTTTGAGAATTTCCACCAAAAACTTCAAAGGTTTCGAGTCCTCTACCCCTTGGGACCTTGGGATGTCAATCTTCGGACTTCTCCATACTTCAATCCGGCGATTTCATCGGATTTGAACAATTAAGGTGTGTTCTTGGGGCAAAACCTAATACCTTCAAATCTCTCGATTCTACGATGTTTCTCCCATAAACTAGGATGTCTAGTGCTTCATAACCTTCATGTGGTTCCTCGCTAGGATTATTGCAAACTATTGATCGGATTTGCAGAAAATTCACATAGTTAGGGTTTAACCCCAGGTACTCCGGACTAGTCCGTACAAAAGGCGGACAAGTCCGTTCCTGATCGGACTAGTCCGGTCAGGGACCAGAGAAGTCCGGCCAGACCTTGAAGTTAACCCATACCTTAGTGTTTTTGCTGCACCTCTATCGCGATAATATTTTGTTCTCAACTCATATCCTTGCTCATTTGTTCTTCCAGCATGTCTCAACACGACAACTCTCCACCTCTCTCCGACCCAGAGCGAGAGGCAGCTCGACAAGAGCTTTACCGCCATCGTGAGGAGGAGGACGCAGCACTTGCGCAAGAGCTAGCTCGTCGTGAAGCTCGAACCAAGAAGCGACACGAAAGAGAGGCAGCTCAAGCTCAAGCTGAAGAAGAGCGCTCTAGCTGAAGAAAGAGGATAGTCTCCTTAGGTAAAAAAGAAAGAGCCCAAGCGGCCGATAAAGGAAAAGGACCCATGAATGAAGAAGAAGCGGCAATAAGAAAAGGCAAAGCCCCGGTTCAGAAGGTGCCCGTCAAAAAGGTAGCACCAAGGAGAAGGGCACCTGGTAGCGGGGGAGTTGACATTCGAGACCGTCCCGTGGGGTCAAGTGCTCCCCCATAGGGTCCCATTGGGCCCTTGGTCATGACATCTCCCATGAATAACCCCAACCGACAACCAGACCTTTCAAGTAACATCTTCCATGGGAAAGGCTTTGAAAAGGCGAGGAGATTTAGGGAAAAGGATCCCTACAAGTATGAGCAGGTCACACCGGATCATCGTTTTTGGTGTCACTTCCATCGCGACTACTATCGCCTTATATACTTGAGAATGAAGATGCCAGTTGTTGATGCTCAGTGGGTTGATTGGCCCTATATGGAAAAGAAAAATCATCAAGCCTTCAATGCAGTTGTACAAGCCGCTGAGCATCACAGTCTGAAGGATCTTCTGGCTTTTCAATATGACTGGAACACAGAGGAGGTGGCTCAGTTTTACATCACATTCTACTTCTCCACCTTTGGGGATAGGAAGATTTCATGGATGACGTACGGAGTCCAATACTCCGTCCTATATAGTGAGTTTGCACGGATTCTTGGTCTTGAGGAGTTCCTGAGCCATGAGTTGATCATTCACAATCTCACGGCGATAGGCTTGGGGGAGATGGAATTCATGTATGAGGTTGGCTTTTATAACCTCCCTACAACCAAAATCCTCCGTACATTCTTTAGTGTGCTAAACCGGATCTTGAGAAAGACTTTAGCACCTAAAGACAGAGATGCGGGGGTGATCCAGGGCCACCTCCGCCACCTGTTGAAGCTGATTTGTGAAGATGAAAAATTCAATGTGTTTCACTACATCTACAACAACATCTTCAACATATCCCACACCCCCAATCGCTCATGTGGTTATGCTCCATTCATCATGTGCCTCATTGAGAAGGTGTCGGGACTGGAGTTTGTGAAGGACGCCAAGCATAGACCCCTTCACCCTCAAATTCCTCCTATTGTGCCAAAGATTGGGGGAGCTTCTAGGAGGGGTGCTCCCGATGCACCTCCTCCTCCACCCGCTCCTGCCTCTTCCTCTTCTAGAGACTCTTCCAGTACCATCCTAAAGTTCTTGAAGTCTATCTTCACCTCTTGCCGAAAAGTTGAAGTCAAAACTCAGAAAATGGCTAAAAGGCAAGAAAAGTACTTGAAGAAGCTCTGTGAGAAGGCATACATTGCTATGTCCCGGAGGCTTCTGATGACGAGGAGCTCACACCCTTCCCGGATCTCATGGTGGTAGAGGCTGCATTCCTTGGGGGTGGCCCCACTAGTGCTGCTCCCGCCGTTGAGGAAGAAGAGGAAGATCAAGATGATGAGGAGGAAGATGAAGAAGCAAACAAAAGTGATGAAGATCGTGGTGAGGAGAGTGAGAGCGATGGCGACTAGACTTAGGCTCTCCTCTTTTCCTTTTTGGTGTCTTGATGTCAAAGGGGGTGAGATTGAGGGGGAGTAACTATGTCAACTCTCTTTGGTTGTAATGTTGCTACACTTTCATATTTGGGTTGTAATAACTTTATGCTATGTTACTCTATGTTAACTCGAATATCACTCTACTTTGGATTACGTATGTGTGATGATCTTTAATTTCAATTTGAGATGCATGTTTCACTTATATTTATCACATACTAACATTTGCATCACACGTAGGCACCATACCATAACACACAACTCTATAAGTCTCCCATATAGTTCACTCTCGTGCATTACTTTTAATGCAAATTATTCATGCAGATACTTAGTGGAAGCTTTTTGTACACTTGTGTGTTAAGAAAACCAACTCATTTACTTTTTTATCAAAAATCTCAATGTGTTGTCATCAAATCACCAAAAGGGGGAGATTGAAAGTGCATCTAGGCTAAATCCCCGTGGCTTTTAATGATAAATGACAACACTTAAGGCACTAATGAGTATTGCAAGTGTAAGTATAGGTGATTAAGAAATCGACGAAGATGGATGCACTCAAAAGGAAAAGAGGAGAAAAAGGCAAACATACAAGAAGAGTAGAATTTAGGGAGTTAAATTCTCTTGTGTTGAGTTTATCCTTTAAGTATGAGTGTGCTCATAGAGTCAAGTGTTGAGAATCATCTAAGAGCTCTTAGTCCGAGTCTAGGTTGAGTGGAGTGAAGAATTGAGACAGCCCTTAGAATAAGGCCGGACTTGTCCATGCTAGAAGGCCGGACTAGTCCGTAGCGTCGGACTAATCCGATGTCGAACGGAACAAGAGGTTCTGTGTGGGTTCTGACTTGTCCGTTTGGGGACGACTAGTCCGTGGATAATGTGCCTGAGCTCTTTAGGAGATAAGTCCTCAAGGACCGGATTTGTCCGCCCTTTGAGGCCAGACTAGTCCACAGACTCAAACTAGTCTGTTTCCAACCGGAAGAAGAGGTTATGTGTGAGATCGGACTAGTCCTCTGTGAGTCGGACTAGTCCATTGGAAACTTGGAAATAGCTGCAGGGACTAAGTCCCTGGATGGCCGGACTTGTCCACCCCTTGAGGCCGGACTAGTCCGGTAGACCAGACTTGTCCGTTCTCAACCGGAACAATTGTTTTTGTGTGAGATCAAACTAGTCTGTTGTGGATCGGACTAGTTCGTAGTGCTGTGATCATTTGAATTCAAAAGGAGACGGGTGACCATTTAGTTGGTAGGATATGACTGTTTAGTAGGTGAAGGCTGATGTCATCGGTCCCGCAAGTCAGACTAGTCTGGGGTTAAAGGCCAGACTAGTCTGGACCTTTTCTGGTGGCAACGGCTAGCTCCCGGGACCTCTATAAAAAGGGGATGCCCGGACCTCAAAGCAAGATACAAGAACCCTAACACCGAAATAGCCTTCCTAGAGCTTTTCTATCCCCTCTCTTCAATTCTAGGAGCCCTAAGAGTGATTCTTGAGGGTTTGGGAGTTTTTGGGAAGAGTAGAAGAAGAGGAGTGAGCAGCATTGAGCTCTTGGTTGATTCTCTCGCACTGAGTGGGAAGTGTGTTGTTGAGAGTACTGATTTGTAAGTGCTTTGAGCTGAGATCTTGTGGGAGCCTCAAGTTGTGAGTTGCCCCACGAATTATTGTGAAGTCTTTGTGATATAGTGGAAGAACAAGCCAACCTTTGTGGTGGCTTGGTGAGAAAAAGGTTGAGAGCAACCTGGTTCTTTGTGGACTCCTTAACATGGATGTAGGCTTCTTTGTGAAGCTGAAACACGGGATAAATCTCGTGTTCTCGTTCTTGAGTTAAATTTCTCTATGACCGGACTAGTCCGCACTCGGGACCGTACTAGTCCGCACTCTGTGAACTGATCAGTTTTGTTAAGCCGTACTTCAGATTTTCCGCCTATTCACCCCCCCCCTATAGGCAACTTCACAAATAACAAGTGAGCTAAAGTGTATCTTTTATCTTCAATGGGTGGTCCCATATCCATATTGAAAGGCACCGAGCGCAGGACAACAATCGAGCAACGGGCGCCGGGTGGCATTAACAGCCGGAGTGAGGATTGGGGCATGGGGACGGCTTCGAGGGCTGGGGTGGGGGCTGGCAACGGCTCTGTGGGTTGGGGGCTAGCGGGGGCACCGAGGGCTAGGCGTGGCGGCAGCTTTGAGTGTTGGGTGCGGCAGCGGATCCGAGGGCTGGGCACGTCGTTGGTGGCTCCGAGGGCTGGGTGCTAGCCGGGACGAGCAGGTGGTGTCGCGCTGACGGGGGAAGGTGGGCTGTGGGTGGCATCGCACTAGCTGGGCTTCGCGGGCAGCAGCTGGTGTTGGGGTTGAGACTGGGGGCGTGGGCGTCAACTACATGGCTGGGGACTGGGGTGCTTCTGGAGTCAGCTAGGTTAGGTTAGTTTTTTACTTCATGGACCTCGGGCTCCGATGTTGTCGGTACCCTCAATACCGGGTACCCCCGCGCACAGGGTGAAAACCGCTTAAGGACCTCGCCCCCTCCGCAGGGGCGAGCTCCGAAGGCGCCACGTGTCCAGTAGGGCCGGAGCTCCCCCTCTCCTCAGAGGATAGCTCCGGGCCTGCCACGTGGCCCAGAAGGCCGGACCTCGCCCCCTCCGCAGGGGCGAGCTCCGAAGGAGCCGCGTGTCCAGCGGGGCCGGAGCTCTCCTCCCATCGGAGGATAGCTCCGGGCCCGACACGTGGCCAGCAGAGCAGCGTTGCCCGCCCGGCGCGGTAGGGAGCGAGAGTAAAGGCGCGCCATGCCTTTACCGTACAAAGCATTCAAGACCCGCGCCTTCCCAAGATAAAGAGGTGCGGCGCACGCCTATCAGGAGGCGCTGTGACTAGTCACAGTCAAGAAAGGCGTACAGTGTATGAAGCTGCAGACCATTGAAGGCAGCGACAAGACACGGACAAGACATGCCCTGCCACCCCTGCAATCACCAATGGCTACACGCTACACCTAGCCAGCGGCATGGGCAGGGCGGCAGGACGAGGACCTCTACGCCAGCGCCAAGACATTGTAGCTGGTAGGAAATCACCCCGGGGCCACCTGTCAGGTCCCCGGGGCCCACCTTGTAAGCCGCCCGAGCCTTGGACTATAAAAGGCACGGGTAGGCAACGTTACAAGGGGTTCGAGCATTTTAGGCTTCGGACTCCAGGGGTTTGGCACTTTTGCCCAACTCCCTCTAGGCATCCTCATGTGGATGTAGGGTTTTACGCTCCGGCAGCCCAAACCACGTAAATCCCCGTGTCAACCACCACCATCTCCTTCCTTCGTCCACTCCGGCAAGACCCTCGTGAGAGGACTAGCCCCTCCAAAAAAGAACCTTTGTGGGCTGCCCAGAGCAGGCCCACGCTTTGACATTTGGCGCACCAGGAAGGGGCTTTTCGCTCTCCACGAGTCTACTCCGACGAAGATGACCAAGCCTCCGTCAGCGGCAAGCTCTTCGTGCCGATGTTCCCGGCGAACTCCATCAATCTCAAGATCTGTCGCCGCGAAGAGCGCCACTCAAGCAAGTGCGCTAGCCACCGCAGAAGCGCTCCTGGACAGTCCACCTGCTGAAGACGCTCCCCAGGGGGCCACCTAGAAGTGGATCCGCGACGTCAACTACCTCGTCGCTACTGTCGTCAACCCTCCGCTGCAGCGGGGACGACGCCCTGCTCAACCTGGTGTATCGCTGTCGTGCACACCAATGGTTGACGGGCAAACGGCAGACTCCCGCTCTACCAGGCTCCCAACAGCGGACCTGAGGGTAGAACTGGAGCGACGTCGCCGGGGAGAAGATGCTCGCGTAACCATCGAGCGACAGCGACAAAGGCGTCGCATGCAAGAGGCCGACTACATCATGTCGACCGCCTCGACTCAACCTGGGCCGTAGATGTTCGCCACGCAACCTCTTCCCCAGGCATACGCCATGCAGCATATGCAGGAACCATATGCCCTGCAGACGGCGCCCCCGGTGTATGGCGCACCTTTGCCCATGCCGGGGTACACCGTGCCAACAGCCGTCCAAGGGTTCGTGGCACCAGGACCTGCAACAGCAGCGACCGGATGTGTGACCCTGGCGCCACACCTCCGCTTCGCAGTGTGGCCACGCAAGTTCCGGCCACACCTGCCGGAGAAGTACGATGGAAGCATCAACCCGGCAGAGTTCCTGCAGGTCTACTCTACTGCCATCCTAGCGGCAGGAGGCGATGAGGTCGTCACGGCCAACTACTTCCCCGTCGCCTTGACCGGCCTAGCACGATCGTGGTTCATGAACCTGCCCCAGGGTTCCATAACTTCCTGGGCGGTGCTACGCAGACAGTTCACGGCGAACTTCAGCAGCTCCTACACGCGTCCCGGCACGGAGCTAGACCTCCATGTCGTGCAGCAACAACCAGGAGAATCACTGCGCTCCTTGATCCAGCGGTTCTCCCAAGTACGCAACACCATCCCCCACATCCCGGATGCATCAGTGGTGGTCGCATTCCGACAGGGTGTCAGGGACAAGAAGATGCTCAAGAAGTTGGCCACTAGGAAGGTGCAAGACATCTCGGAGCTCTTCAGCCTGGTGGACAAGTGCGCCATAGCAGAAGAAGGGCGTATTGGTGCGCACAGCCAGCCAAAGCCGGAAGACAGCCCGAAGATGGTGGAGTTCAAGCTGTACTCCCGACCACGTCAGACAGTCAAGAGCCAAGCACCGACTGACTCTGTGGTCAGGTGGTCGCCACCACCAAGCATCCCAGAGGGCCCTAAAGGTAGAGAACTGGAGCCCCGAGCACCGGTCTTCACCGAGCCCCACTGGACGTTCTACCTCGACGGCATGCTGCTCCTCATGCCAACAGGGGAGCGGTTTGGGTACCTTGGACCTGTGCCATGTGCCGCGTGCCGATGACACCGTTGCCAACAACCTGTCAACGAAGACCTCCACCGGAGCCCCGGAGCTCCAAGGAGCCTTCGAAGGGACGTTGTCGCGACTCACAGCCCGGAGTGATGATCGGGCGAAGGGGGCGAGACCAGCACCTCGAAGCTGGCGGTCCCGGCGGCCATGCAGCCATGGTGCCAGCCAAAGGATCATATGCGCCATGGGGTCTCCGTGCTACCCAGCGCCCAAGATCCAGAAGCTCAAGTAGTCCCGATGCATGGACCACGGAGGTCCGGGACTCCTTGAAAGACATCCTTCCTGATGAACGTGCACTCTTTGAACGGATTGTGCATATGTACGCGCTGGTATCTTTACTGGTGTGGCGCCACGGCATCCTATTGCGGTGCATAAACCAGGAGGAAGGCTGCGACCAGCTCGCAGTAATCCACGGAGGCGAGTGCTGGGAACGCTCATCATCCCGCACGTTGGTCGGTTAAGCCATCCGGCATGGTTCCTACTGACCGAGAGCCACCTGGACGCCGTCAAGCCGGTTAGGAGATGCAAGGCGTGCCAGGTCCATGCCGAGCAGACCCACACAACCGGTGCATACACTGCACTCAGATCCATCGGGGGATACCGGCTCCTCTACGTCGGGGGCCAGCCAGACATCCCAGGGCCGGGTCACGAAAGTCACCCTTCTACATGGTATGTGGGGCTGAAGCCATGCTTCTCCCCGAGATCACCATGGGGATCCCCCCGTGTCCGAGCGTACGACGAAGCCACGCATGACCCGCTCTGCATGAGGACATCTACCTCGTCGTTGAGGCAAGATGGCAAGCAACGCTCCGGATCGCACAGAACCGGCAGGAGCCCAGGCGCTACCACCGTAGGTCCATGCATGGGAGCACGAGGCAGGCGCTCCGGCCCTACCTCTATAAGTCCTACCACACTTACTCAGGTGTTCATTTAAATTACGCATTAATTTATATGATCATCTCCCTGAGCTCTAGATAGTGTACGCCCTCCGTACACTCGGCTCTCCTCCCTGCTCTCATGCCTAGTCAATATTTGCTATCCTGCCGTGTGCGGTCGTGCTTGAGGTACCTGCCAAAGGCCTGGGGGCCTCTCGGACCTCCCCCAGTCAGGGTACTGTGACGCCAGTCAGTCTCCTCCAGGAAAAGACATACGCCAGAGCGGGAGGTCCAGGAGCCTTGCTTTGCCCGGTCCTGCACCTAAAGCATGCGCAGTCTGCCTCCCCGGCGCTACGGTCTGAGTACTAGGGGTCGGACAGTTACACCCTGACTACGGCAGGAGCCAGACCTCCGGGACCAAAGACACTGGATTGCCCTAAGCCCGTACACTGGCCCGGGACTGTAAGCCAAATAAGACTAAGAGGCAGGGAAAGGAGGACCTCTGAGCAGTATTGGGCCTCACCCCCTCAGCAGGGGTGAGCTCCGAAGCCGGACCTCGTATCACTCTTCTCATAGGCGAGCTCCGATGACCTCCAGACCTCACGCCTTCCGCTGGCCTGAGCTCCAATGCCGGCCCTCGCCCTCTCCTCAAAGGCGAGCCCCGATGCCGGACCTCACCCTCTTCTCAGAGGCTGAGCTCCGATGACCTCCGGACCTCACGCCCTCCGCTGGCCTGAGCTCCAATGACTTCTGGACCTGCGCCCTCACAGCAGGGCCGAGCTCCGATGCCGGACCTCTACCTCTTCTTAGAGGCGAGCTCCGAAGCCAGACCTCCCCCTTCCACAGGGCTGAGCTTCGATGCCAGACCTCACCCCCTCAGCGGGGGTGACCTCTGATGTCAGTCTTCACCCCCTCCACAGGGGTGAACACCGAAGCTGGACCTTTACCTCTCCTCGGAGGCAAGCTCCGAAGTCGGACCTCCCCCTTCCTCAGGGTTGATCTCTGATGCCAGATGATAAGAGGATGAGTCCCGATCTTCCGAAAGGTAGGGTAAACTTGATTGGGTGGAGATCTCGACGTTGATGATCCAAGGCTCCGAACGAACGAAACCCCGCAATCACTACACCACTGCTCCGTTGGTTATCACCCGTGTCACACGAATGACCTCGCCACGAAGGCTTATCCTTGCAAGCGCTATCAAGAACACAAGCAAGAACAGATAAGTTGCAATCAAAACTGAATTGATCACGAATTTGGGGTCTCACAACCGATGATCGGCGACACTGTTCAATTACAGATTGTAACTAAGCAAAACCCACCTGTTTGTGACGGCGGCTAGGGGGTATAAAGGAGGTGGAGGATGACCAGGGGGGTGCTGGGGTTGTGACCTAACCCTAAGACACGTACATAATGGACTTGGACTCGATACAAGGCCCAATGGCCCAACTAGGTGATGCAACACCCTGACAGACTCTAAACTTTATATTGTTTCGAAGTTTCCCGTCGACTCCGAGGGTATTTTGAAATGGGGCCAGTTCCATTGGAAAGTTTATCCTCTCAGCTTTCCGTGCATATGTAGAACGTCAAAAACAGAGTCCGTATGCCTCCTGTGCATCCATTTTAAGGTGGACTGCTCCTGGGCCCGAGTTGGACTCGAGTTTGAGTTGGGCTCGGTCTCTAACTTCTTGTTGGCGTATTTTCTGGTCCTCCACGCCTCCAAACCCCTCTCCATGTATCTCCATGTCCTCTCCATGGTTCCTAATCATAATTAATCCATTAGGTAGCAACATACTCTCAAAATTCACATATAAAGAATTGTTCAGGAACGAGCTCACCTCTAAATTCAATTGTCGTGCTCGAGCTCTAGTAATTGGACCTTGCATATATACCATGTGAGTGTTGTGTATATCTGCAGGAGTGATGTCCACATCACCAGACCTCACCCCCTCAGCCGGGGTGACCACTGATGTCGGTCTTCACCCCCGCCACGGGGGTGAACACCGAAGCCGGACCTTTACCTCTCCTCAGAGGCGAGCTCCGAAGCCGGACCTCCCCCTTTAACAGGGCTGAGCTCCGATGCCAGGCCTCACCCCCTCCTCAGAGGCTGAGCTCCGAAGCCGTCGAGACCCTACCAGCACAGGGAGTACTCAAGACAAGAAGGTGCGCGGGAAGAAGAAGGCCCCACCTCGGGCTCGTTACCTCCCCCGAGATGGGCCTGAGGGCTACTGTCGGTACCCTCAATACCGGATACCCCCGCGCACAGGGTGAAACCGCTTAAGGACCTCGCCCCCTCCGCAGGGGCGAGCTCCGAAGGAGCCACGTGTCCAGTAGGGCCGGATCTCCCCTCTCCTCAGAGGATACCTCCGGGCCTGCCACGTGGCCTAGAAGGCCGGAGCTCCGAAGGAGCCGCGTGTCCAGCGGGGCCAGAGCTCCCCTCCCCTTGGAGGATAGCTCCGGGCCTGCCACATGGCCCAGGAGGCCGGACCCCCCCCCCCCCGCAGGGGCGAGCTCCAAAGGAGCCACGTGTCCAGCGGGGCTGGAGCTCCCCTCCCCTCGGAGGATAGCTCCAGGCCCGCCATGTGGCGACCAGAGCCGGACCTCCCCCCCTCCGCGGGGGTGAGCTCCGAAGGCTCCACGTGTCCAGCGGGGCCGGAGCTCCCCCTCTCCTTAGAGGAGAACTCCGGGCCCGACACGTGGCCATCAGAGCAGCGCTGCCCGCCCGGCACGGTAGGCAGCGGGAGTAAAGGCGCGTCATGCCTTTACCATACAAAGCATTCAAGACCCGCGCCTTCCCAAGACGAAGATGCGGCGCACGCCTGTCAGGAGGCGCTGTGACTGGTCACAGTCAAGACAAGCGTACAGTGTCTGAAGCTGCAGACCATTGAAGGCAGTGACAAGACACGGACAAGACATGCCCTACAGCCCCTGCCATCACCAACGGCTACACGCTACACCTAGCCTGCGGCTACATCATCCTCCCCCTCTTGCATTAGAGTCGTCCTCGACTCAAGCTCATCTTCTTCTCCCAAGTATGGCTTCAAATCTGAAATGTAAAATGTGGGACTAACCCCAAACTCGGGAGGCAACTCAAGTTTATATGAATTGTCATTTATCTTCTCAAGAACCTTAAAAGGTCTAGCAGCACGTGGCATGAGTTTGGACTTTCTCAAATCCGGGAACCTATCTTTTCTCAAATGAACCCACACCAAATCACCGGGTTCCAGTTTTACCTCCTTCCTACCTTTACTAGCAGCAATGCGATACTTTTCATTCATTTTTTCAACTTGTAACTTAGTAGTTTCATGCAACTTAAGAATAAATTCAGAACGTTTTGTAGCATCTAAGTTCACAATTTCAGTATGTGGTAAAGGTAGCAAATCAATTGGAGCACGAGGATTGAAACCATAGACTACCATAAACGGACTTAACTTGGTTGTGGAGTGAATAGACCTGTTATAAGCAAACTCAATATGTGGCAAACACTCCTCCCACAACCTTAAATTGTCTTTCAAAACAGCCCGCAACATAGTAGATAAGGTACGATTAACTACCTCCGTTTGCCCATCAGTTTGTGGATGACAAGTAGTAGAAAACAGCAACTTTGTTCCCAATTTATACCATAAAGTTCTCCAAAAGTGACTCAAAAACTTAGCATCCCTATCAGAAACAATAGTATTGGGAACACCATGCAAACGCACAACCTCATTAAAGAACAAATCAGCAACATATGAAGCATTATCGGTCTTGTGGCAGGGTATAAAATGAGCCATTTTAGAGAAACGATTAACAACCACAAAGACACTATCCCTCCCCCTCTTTGTTCTAGGCAATCCTAAAACAAAGTCAATAGAAATATCCTCCCAAGGTGCACTAGGAACCGGAAGAGGCATATAAAGACCATGGGGGTTAAGTCGAGACTTAGCTTTGTTGCATGTCGTGCAACGTGAAACGTAGCGCTCCACATCACGCCTCATTCGTGGCCAAAAGAAGTGAGCGGCCAGCACATCCTCTGTATTTTTCACACCAAAATGTCCCATCAAACCACCTCCATGCGCTTCCTGCAACAACAAAAGACGAACGGAGCTAGCTGGAACACACAACTTGTTAGAACGGTAGAGAAGGCCTTCACGCAGCAGGAATTTTTGCCACGTTCTTCCCTCTCTACAATTTTCAAAGGCATCTTTGAAGTCCAAATCAGTAGCATATAACCTCTTTATGGTTTCCAAACCAAAGATTTTATGAGAAAGTTGGGATAGTATGGTATAACGTCTAGATAAAGCATCGGCAATCACATTGTCTTTCCCTTTCTTATGTTTAATGATGTAAGGAAATGATTATATGAACTCAATCCATTTAGCATGACGTTTGTTCAGATTAGCTTGTCCTTTAAGATACTTCAAAGACTCATGATCTGAATGTATGACAAATTCTTTAGACCATAGGTAATGTTGCCAAGTTTGCAAGACACACACTAAAGCATAAAGTTCTTTGTCATATGTAGAATAATTCAGCGAAGGCCCATGCAATTTTTCACTAAAGAAGGCAACAGGATTAACTCCTTGAATTAGCACTCCTCCAATGCCAATGCCGCTCGCGTCACATTCAAGCTCGAAGGTCTTCTCAAAATCAGAAAGCTGCAGCAATGGTGCTTGTGTGAGCTTCGACTTGAGAACATCAAAAACTTGTTGTTGTGCTTGTCCCCATCGAAACGGCACTCCATGCTTTGTCAACTCGTGGAGAGGTGCCGCAATGGTGCTGAAATCCCGCACGAAACGCCGGTAGAAACTTGCGAGACCAAGAAAACTCCGAACCTGTGTGACCGTAGTCAGAAGTGGCCAGCTCGTGATGGCAACAATCTTTGCCTCGTCCACCTCAATGCCCTGCGAAGTAACAACATACCCAATAAAAGACACACGATCGGTGCAAAAGGTGCACTTCTCAAGGTTACCATATAAACGTGCATCGCGCAAGACATTAAAAACATCACGCAAATGTTCAAGATGCTCATCATATGACTTGCTGTAAATAAGGATATCATCAAAGTAAACCACCACAAATTTACCAATGAAAGCACGTAAAACCTCATTCATCAACCTCATGAAAGTGCCGGGCGCATTAGTTAAACCAAATGGCATGACTAACCATTCATAAAGTCCGAATTTAGTTTTAAAAGCATTTTTCCATTCGTCACCTAAAGCCATACGAATCTGATGATACCCACTACGCAAATCAATCTTGGAGAAAATAACAGAACCACTCAACTCATCAAGCATGCCATTCAGTCTAGGAATAGGATAGCGATAACGAATGGTAATGTTATTGATGACTCTACAATCAACACACATGCACCAAGTGCCATCTTTTTTTGGAACCAAAAGAACAGGAACAGAACAAGGACTAAGACTCTCACGAATGTACCCGCGGTCCAGAAGATCTTGGACTTGTCGCTGAATTTCCTTAGTCTCGTCAGGGTTGGTCCTGTAGGCAGCACGGTTTGGCAAGCTCGCCCCTGGAACCAAATCAATCTTGTGCTCAATGCCTCGCACAGGTGGTAATCCGGGGGGTATCTCTGATGGAAAAACATTCATTTCTTCCTGCAAAAGGTTAGCAACAGCAGGTGGCAAGACAATGGGTGTATCCTCAATGGAATATAAAGCATGTTTGCACACTAAAGCATAGCAAGTTCCATTAGAGTCATATAAATCATCAAGATCAGATTTAGTTGCAAGGAAAATAGGATTTTTCAACTTAATAGGTTGCTGAATTTCAGAATTGAAAACACCCTTTTGCTTAGCATTATTCTTTTTCTCTTGCTCAAATTGTACAATTTCAGTGGGACTCATAGGAAGCAACACAATTTTCTTGCCCTTATGCATGAGAGTATACTTATTAGATCGAACATGGTGAATAGCATCAGTATCAAACTCCCAAGGACGTCCCAACAAAAGAGAACAAGCATCCATAGGTACCATATCAAAATCAGCAAAATCATGATAAGAACCAATGGAAAAATATATCCTTGCTGTTTGTGTTATCTTAACCTTACCATTGTTGTTAAACCATTGAATGTGATAAGGGTGGGGATGCTCCCGTGTGGTCAAGCCAAGCTTCTTGACCACCTCAACATTCACCAAATTATTGCAGCTACCACCATCAATGATGGTATGTACACGGCAGTCCTTGACGACGAGAAACATGTTGAAAAGGTTGTGACGTTGGCGGTTGTCGTCCTCTCGAACCGTGGCACTCAAAGCTCGCTGCACAATCAAAGTCCTATAGTTGTTTGTCGCAGATGTACCAAGAACCTCCTCAGCACCATCATCCGAACCTGAAATGTTAGTCGCAATAATATTTTCATCTTTAATATCAGAAGCACTAACATACCCACCATCAGCAGTGGCAATGATCGCCCGTTTGCTGGGGCAATCTCGTTGCATATGGCCAAGTCCCTGGCAGCGGTGGCACTTGATGTCGGAGCTGCGACTTATCGATGTGTTGGGTGCAGCCGCCTTTGCTGCAACACCTGGAGGCATCTGGGACTTGCTGATATCTTGTTCCCGTGATGTAGAAGGTGCTATGCTGCTGCGTACAACACCCGTGGAGGGTGGTGTAGAAGCACGTACGCTTTAGGAGGGCGCTGCTTTGGATGGCACCGAAAATTGTCGTGGCGTGAAGGTGTTGTTCCGCCGCTTCTGTTGGCGACCCTGCACTTCTTTTTCTGCTAACATAGCAAGTTGAAATAAACATTGAATAGAATGATATTCCTTGTAGTCAACTATGTCCTAGATCTCACGCCGCAAGCCCCCATAAAACCTAACAATTTGGTCTTCCTGATCCTCAACTACCCCACAACGAAGCATACCTTTCTGCAACTCTTGGTAGTACTCTTGGACAGTCATGTCACCCTGATCAAAGCGTTGCAATTTCTTAAGAAGATCACGTCTATATGAAGGAGGAACAAACCTAGCGCGCATCTTTTCTTTTAATGCAGCCCATGTCTGTGGTGCATTACGTGTATTGACAAGTTCATTCTACTAAATTATAGCAAAATCTTTAAACTCACTAGTGGCCTGTCTAACTCTATGTCGCTCAGGAACAAGATGAGAGCTAAATTTTTGTTCTACCATCATCTCCCAATCCAAGTAAGTCTCAGCATCATAAGATCCATAAAATGTTGGAATAGAAAACTTAATCTTAGCATAAGGATCATTATCTTGTTCAGGAGCATGAGGACGAGGTCTACCTCCCATACCTTGATGATTTCGTCGAGGGCGACGGCGCTGCTATGCATCAACCTCATCGTTATTGAAGTCATCCTTTGTGTCATAGTGAGCATGTGCATCACCATCAAGGATGATAGAGGGTGTAGCTTGTTGGGGAAGACGAGTCTCCATCTCGTCCAACCGTGTGGTCAGACCAGCAACACTTGTATGGAGCCTCTGAAAGGTGGCTGTTGTAGTGGTCTGGTAATTGTTGAAAGCTTCGGTCATTGCCCGCATCATGTCCTTTAGTTCCATATGGGACACACACTCATCATCATCCGGAGGTGTAGAACCAGAGGTCTTATCCATAGGCTTCTTTCCTGTCATTGCTAGTACAAAACAGAAACGAAGACAAAAAGATCGTGAAGAACCCTATTACTACGCTCTCCGAAGTGGGTGGAAAATCGATTAGTAAGATGCGTCTTACCCCGCTCTTACAAGTTTCTTACCAGCACTGCAGGTGGCCAACGGTGACCGGTGTGAAGCAAGCAGAGAGTGGGTGTTATTGCAAAGGTTACCTGTTCTGCTCGAGAGAAGGTGGAGCTTGGAAGGCTCAAATGCAGTATATGTATGTGGCACACAAGTTAGTAACAGATGGCAATGTTGAATAAGTGTCCAAAGAATTTCACCTAGTTGCTGGCCTAAGAATGTATTAGAACAGTTGTGGCAACAAGCAAGGACATGGATGAATGATGATGAACAACAAGGATAACATCAGCAAGTATCCAGCACTCGCATAGAAATAGCACAACTAGAAAACCCTTTAGCCTCCTGTTTTTTGTCTTGAAGCACTAGTAGAAATCAAAATCTTTTTTCTATTTATTTTTTTTGATATTTTTTCTCAACCAGGGGCACAAGAATTGAAACAACACCAAGTATTAGCTCAAACCGATGAAAGATGAGATCCGCACAAATTCAGGAGCGATTGGAAAAACTGGTGCTGGAACTTCGGAGTTCGAAATGAGGGCCTTCTTAATTTTTTTTGTAATTTTTTTTAAAACACCGTATGTGGACTTTTTCGAGACCTTTCTAGGAAAAAAATGCGCCTCAATCGGGGTTACGAGCGAAAAGTTATGCCCGTTTTAAGGAGGATACCCCGAATCAGGTTTTGGTGGTGGTGGAAACTGAACAGAAACGAATCGGTGGATGGATTTTTTTTGTAGATTGGTTTTTTGTAGATGGCAGCGGATGGAAGAAACAAAACTGAACCAAAACAAATCTAAACCAGCAACCAGACTCAACCTAGGACACGAACTCAGAACTACGGACTCCGAAACTAAATTGTGCAAAAGGTTGAGTGGGGGTTGTAGGTCAGGGAAACTAAATTTTTTGTGGCTTTTTGTGGACGATAGGACTGAAACAAAATAAATCTAAAGGGCACACAAGTATTCCTCATGGTGAACCTAGAAATCTGATACCAATTGACAGGAGGATGAGTCCCGATCTTCCGAGAGGTAGGGTAAACTTGATTGGGTGGAGATCTAGACGTTGATGATCCAAGGCTCCGAACGAACGAAACCCCGCAATCACTACACCACTGCTCCGTTGGTTATCACCCGTGTCACACGAATGACCTCGCCACGAAGGCTTATCCCTGCAAGCGCAATCAAGAACACAAGCAAGAACAGATAAGTTGCAATCAAAACTGAATTGATCACGAATTTGGGGTCTCACAACCGATGATCGGCGACACTGTTCAATGACAGATTGTAACTAAGCAGAACCCACCTGTTTGTGATGGCGGATAGGGGGTATAAAGGAGGTGGAGGACGACCAGGGGGGTGCTGGGGTCATGACCTAACCCTAAGACACGTACATAATGGACTTGGACTCGATACAAGGCCCAATAGCCCAACTAGGTGATGCAACACCCTGACAGACTCTAAATTTTATATTGTTTCAAAGTCTCCCGTCGACTCCAAGGGAATTTTGATGTGGGGCCAGTTCCATTGGAAAGTTTATCCTCTCAGCTTTCCGTGCATATGTAGAACATCAAAAACAGAGTCCGTATGCCTCCTGTGCATCCATTTTAAGGTGGACTGCTCCTGGGCCCGAGTTGGACTCGAGTTTGAGTTGGGCTCGGTCTCTAACTTCTTGTTGGCGTATTTTCTGGTCCTCCACGCCTCCAAACCCCTCTCCATGTATCTCTATGTCCTCTCCATGGTTCCTAATCATAATTAATCCATTACGTAGCAACATACTCTCAAAATTCACATATAAAGAATTGTTCAGAAACGAGCTCACCTCTAAATTCAATTGTCGTGCTCGAGCTCTAGTAATTGGACCTTGCATATATACCATGTGAGTGTTGTGTATATCTGCAGGAGTGATGTCCACATCACCAGACCTCACCCCCTCAGCCGGGGTGACCTCTGATGTCGGTCTTCACCCCCGCCATGGGGGTGAACACCGAAGCCGGACCTTTACCTCTCCTCAGAGGCGAGCTCCGAAGCTGGACCTCCCCCTTTAACAGGGCTGAGCTCCGATGCCAGGCCTCACCCCCTCCTCAGAGGCTGAGCTCCGAAGCCGTCGAGACCCTGCCAGCACAGGGAGTACTCAAGACAAGAAGGTGCGCGGGAAGAAGAAGGCCCCACCTCAGGCTCGTTACCTCCCGCGAGATGGGCCCTAGGGCTACTGTCGGTACCCTCAATACCGGATACCCCAGTGCACAGGGTGAAACCGCTTAAGACCTCGCCCCCTCCGCAGGGGCGATCTCCGAAGGAGCCACATGTCCAGTAGGGCCGGATCTCCCCTCTCCTCAGAGGATAGCTCCGGGCCTGCCACGTGGCCTAGAAGGCCAGAGCTCCGAAGGAGCCGCGTGTCCAGCGGGGCCAGAGCTCCCTTCCCCTTGGAGGATAGCTCCGGGCCTGCCACATGGCCTAGGAGGCCGGACTTCCCCCCCCCCCCCCCCCCCCACAGGGGCGAGCTCCGAAGGAGCCACGTGTCTAGCGGGTCTGGAGCTCCCCTCCCCTCGGAGGATAGCTCCAGGCCCGCCATGTGGCGACCAGAGCCGGACCTCCCCCCCCCCCCCCACCTCTCCGCGGGGGTGAGCTCCGAAGACTCCACGTGTCCAGCGGGGCCGGAGCTCCCCCTCTCCTCAGAGGAGAGCTCCGGGCCTGACACGTGGCCATCAGATCAGCGCTGCCCGCCCGGCACGGTAGGCAGCGGGAGTAAAGGTGCGCCATGCCTTTACCATACAAAGCATTCAAGACCCGCGCCTTCCCAAGACGAAGAGGCGGCGCACGCCTGTCAGGAGGCGCTGTGACCAGTCACAGTCAAGACAGGCGTACAGTGTCTGAAGCTGCAGACCATTGAATGCAGCGACAAGACACGGGCAAGACATGCCCTACAGCCCCTGCCATCACCAACGGCTACACGCTACACCTAGCCTGCGGCATGGGCAGTGCGGCAGGACGAGGACCTTGATGCCAGCGCCAAGACATAGTAGCTGGTAGGAAATCACCCCGGGGCCCACCTTGTAAGCCGCCCGAGCCTTGGACTATAAAAGGCTCGGGTAGGCAACGTTACAAGGGGTTCGAGCATTTTAGGCTTCGGACTCCAGGGGTTCGGCACTTTTGCCCACCTCCCTCTAGGCATCCTCATACTCAAGGAAACCAGTGCCCCGAGCACTCCCGTGGACGTAGTGTTTTACGCTCCGATGGCCCGAACCACGTAAATCCCCGTGTCGACCACGACCATCTCCTTCCTTCGTGCACTCCGACGAGACCCTCGCGAGAGGACTAGCCCCTCCGAAAAAAAAAACCTCTGTGGGCTGCCCAGTGCAGGCCCAGGGGAAGTGTCGACCACGGACGCTTCGACAGATGTGTTGTTTGGGCCAAATACCGATTAGAAGTTAAATGCGATAAAAAACCGGATATCCCGAATTAAGAACCGGAACCATAATCGAGAAAACAGCTAAACCGTTTCCGATCCCGTCCAGATAGACTCCGACCGTTTTTAATACCGAATTTGAATATTTCCTGAATAATTTGAAAATGGTCAGGAAAAATGGTATACGGAACAGGATTTTCACGTCCCATTTTCATCCCTAATCCCTTTCACACAGCTAAGTGATCCTAGAGCTTTGTCTCAACCTCAACATGTCGTTGATAAGGTCCAGCGGATAAGGTTTCTCTAATCATGGCCCTGAGTTATCTGTTAGATGGGTATGCTGCAATTGCCTGCTGAGGGTAGTGTACATCACCTGGATAGCGTAGTACATGCAGTATGTTTTTTCTCATGAAAAAATGATGTAAAGAAACTTCAACGAATATAGTGTTTGTTTTTCGTGCTGTTTTTCCTGACAGGATCTTCCTACTCTCCTCTAAAATATAATCTCCCTTAATATATCATTCCTTATGATACGATTAACGCCTAAAATATGTTTATGTGTGGATCTTTTTTTTTCATGGTACTTCGACATAATTTAGTCAATGTCTCATTGAATGTATTTCCTATTTGATGATATGGCTGAAACCTTTTCTAACTTTAATGATTTTCTACGCTTCTCTAGTATTGTCTTGTTACTACCACCAAAGATGGCTGAAAACTTTTCAACTTTGATATCTCATGGTCATTGAGATGTACTCCTAGTCCTACGTGTTGTGCCCCAAGCCTACTTTTAACCTTTAGAGCACAACAGAGCTCTGGCAGCTTCGACCCTCACAATGGCTGCCAACGGTCAACTCCGCTCCTGGGAGGGCGACTCGCAGGCGATCACCCACAATCACCCTCCAACCCTAAAATCCCCTCCCCAAATCCCACCAAAGACCTCCCACAGACATCCATCACCCCCAAATCCTCGATCGAGCGAAGACAAGATCCAACAGGGAGAAAACTCCCTCTCAGGGGAGGGAGACGGTAGTTCGAAAAGCTGAGTGGAAGGCAAGCTTTGCGGGGGCTTCGTACGGAGTGAAGGAGACGGAAGCCTCAAAAACTACAGTGAGGTGGAAGTCTGAAGCATCTACGGGGCAAATCAACCACAGGCGGAATCATATATCCTCTTCCTCCCCAACCTGGAAGCCAACTTACGAGGCTGAAAAAAGATTGATCCGCCTCATCTCAAGCAAATGTGACGACATACTGCCAACCTCGACCAGCCCAGGTTCTGGTAAGTCCGCCAAAAGTTATGCTCAAGCTCTTCTTACTGAGCTGCAGATTGAAGACGAAGGCAAGCTCCCTATTGGTCGCGCTGCGGCTGCGTACGGGCGACACAGAGTTACCTTCCGAGAGAAGCCGGATACTGTCATCTTCAATGGCTCTGCGCCTCCGGCCTGCATCTTGGGCCATGGTACCGGCCCACTCAGCCCAGCTGTTATGCAGATGTCAGAAGCCAAAACAAAGAAGCCCGCCCTGAACGACACTGGGAATGTGTGAAGATCTCCACGCAGAGATTTTCCAACGGAGGGATAACCAAGATGGATGGCAAATAGTTACGAGGACGAGCCGGTGGAGGCGACAGAAGCGACGTTTCGCCCACCCCCACAGTCTGCACAGTGAAAAGAGACAGCTGGAATTCAAAGCCCGCCTGAAGGGACGCTGCTTTAACTGCTTTGCAAAAGACCACCTAAAATTTCGATGCAGAGACCTTCCGACCTGTCTTCGCTGTAAAAGGAGTGGCCATCGAGCCTTCCGCTGCCCCAACAGTGCCCAGGGGCTAAGAACCTTCTCCCCTTCCTCGATTTCTCCGGCCCCCTGCCTAAGTGTCGCGATGGAGAGAAGACCCTCGCTTGGTAGCTCCTCGGCAGAGCCTCGTCATCAACCTGGTCGACGTCACCGACCGGCTAGGGTCCTCGGGCAAGGAAACATGATACACTATCCTGGAAATCCTCACCTTCGACCACGGCTTACAGAGGTGATGGCCTAGTCCTCTAAAGAGATGATTCAGCGTAGAGAGATGCTGGAGAGGCATGCACTGCTTGTATCAGAGGAAGGACCTTTGGGAGTGTCTTCCAAAGAAGAGATTGCAGCTGCAATCTGCCACAAGTTTGGGCTACGTCGGTATGAGTTCCACATTTTCGGCTCGACCCCTCAGCCTTATACTCTCATCTTTACTGAACGAGCCAACCGAGATAGGGTCTTTGCCAAAGGTAAGATTACAAATGGACCATTTGAACTCCATTTCCATTCTTGGCATGCTGATAGATTTGGAGAGCGCATGTGCATCCCATACCATGTTAAACTGTACATTGAAGGCCTCCCGCAGTTTGCGTGGCAACAGGAGATAGTAGATAAATCATAAGTCCAAAATTGTCGTGAGTAGCTAACTTACGACGGTATTTTGTTACTTACAACGGTGACGAGCCGAAGTACTTATTTTATTGTAAATAAGCTAACTAACTTACGGCGGCGTCGCCCATCTATCATAAGTAACGGCCCATGGCACATAGTTACTCAAGCCACTTGCTAATCGCCGTCGTAAGTAACAGAGGTTAACTTACGATAGTTCCGGTGACCGTCATAAATAACAGAGGCTAACTTACGACGGCTTCTAGGCAGTGGTCGTTGTAAGTTATGTTTATAATTTTTTAAAAAAAACAGAAATTGACTAACCTGACTCGATGGCCAGCTCACAGAACAGACAAGATAGATAAAATATATAGTCATAACAGCTAAACAGTCTCCGGAGTCCAAGAAACAGACAATATAGAAAATATATAGTCATAGGGCTACACATTATCCCCTCGACTACCTGCGGGGCCGAATAAACCGTCTCTGTGCATCCCTCTCAGAACCGTTAATTGTGACGATGGAGTCGAAGCCTCCGTCACCGAACCCTGCAAAGCACATGAGTAGTTAGACATATTTTGGATTCAGATATCCATATCTTTATCTTTTTTCTCACTCTATTCGTCTCTCTACTTTTTATCTTCTCTCCCACTTTGTTCCTCTATCTCTGTAACATCCATCCCCTTTTCTGTCACTCTCACCCTCTCTCTCACACTCTCTCTGTACCTCTATTGTAACACTCCGTCTCTCCATCTCACTCTCATCCTCTCTCGCACTCCCTCTCTCTCCTTTTTGTGCCACTATATCTCTCTATATCTCCCTCTCTCCATATGTTAAATGAATAATACAATATTGAAGAGTTTATTACCTGTACCGGAGGCACCTGTGCTGCGGGCTCCTGTGACAGGGTCGCCTGTGGCGGCTGCCACGCAGGAATCGCGATCTGCTGCCCGTGCTGTCGATCTAAGGCCTATAATTGAAAAATATTAGAACATACATATTATTTAAATGCTATGAATGTAAACTACATTAATTTAAATTACTTACCTCCATCGATATCTGCATCTGGGTCATGTAGTTGGCTTGGTACTCCTAGATGGCACTCGTCCTGTCGAGCTCCTCCTGGGTCCGCGTCAGCCTCTCCTGCATGGCACGGAACTCTATGTCCCTCTGCGAGAGACGGCCAGTCGATGGCCCAACTGACGAAGCTTGCGTCGATGAAATGCCTCTCGCAGGTCGCACCGACCTCGAGTCGACAACTCTATCGAAAATAGCAAACCTACAAAAGAAAGAAAATAATGAGTAAAAGAAGGAAGATTGAAAAATATAAATCAAAGAAACCAACTCACCGGCCATGGGCCTTCCCGCCGCCGCTTGCATACACGGCTTGAGGGTCGATTGGCGCGTTTTCCCAATCGTAGCCTTCACCGTGTATTTTGATGACCTCCTGCCTGTACTTTTCCGAAAAACGTACAAATGGTGTAAGCATGTAAATAATAATAATATTAGTTATAATTAAATTGAAGAATTTTGAAAATTTACTAGTCGATCGGTCGCGATCTGACTACACTGCCCCGGCTGCGACGGGTCACTTCCCCTGTGATCTCTCTTCCAAACCTGGGTCGCGCTAGGCTCCTGACCGGTCCCTCGCTCCTGTAGATACGTGTTAGTAGGATAAATATATTATGAACATATAGACAAACTTATAATATATTTACCATGCGTTTAGACAAACGCAAATGACCATCAGCGCCATAGTTGTGCTTCTGATTGGACTCTCTGCATCCTCGATCCCTCATGGACTTAGCTTTGAATTCATCGCTAGCCCAATACCGACAGAGAGCTCGGTATGTGTCGGGTTGAACCTCTAACTAGGAAATACTAACCTGCACATATTTAGTATATTATTCAACTGTTAACATAAGTAACTATTGATTTTTTTAACAATTAGAACTTATCTCTGCGTATTGATCCTCTATCAAGTACGTGTCAGAGTCCTTTCTAAAGAGACCCTGTTTCTGCTGCTGCTGCTGATGCCGTTTATGGTAGTCGATAACGTCATGTATGCGGGCGTACGATAACGCCTGCGTTACGAGCTTTCGAGCATTTGTGTGGAACACGACTGTCGCGTGCTCTATCATGCTCTCGCTCGTTTCCTCTAACTGGTACCTTAGCTTTAAAAAAACAAACATTTAATCAATGTGCATTAACAATTTAAATGAGTTGAAGAATGTAAACATTTAAAATTACCATAAAATCATTCCACACGGCCCCCTGAAGGGTGTCGTGCACCTCATGCGAGACACGAGCGTAGTCGTCCCACGATAAAGCAGAGACATCATCGATGACATCGAGATAGTGCAAACGCACTAAAGCCCCGATGACACCGTTAACCTGCCTGTGGTGTCCCTGACCCGTGAACGAACAGTCGTACCAAGATCTGCAAAATTTGTTAACTCGGTAAGTAATGGTGGACATCATGAAATATGTAATAGTATATGATTTTTTGCCCGTCTCCAACTGGACGAATAGTGACCTCCTCACGAGGAACAGGAGCGTCGCCTCTGCGCAGACACCACGTCCGGTGACCCGGAAGGTTGGTCACCACTAGAGCCCGAAGTCCATATATATGAGTCCAATTGTGATCCTCTCCGTAACCGAGAAAATATCCACGACGTCCTTTATCTGGCACCAGTTTGACCAGTATATCAGATATTTCTGATCCGTTTAGACGTTTCGGTGGTCCTTTAGTGACAACGGTGTCTTTTATAAAGACATTCCTCTGTTGCCTAAACATGTGATTCGGAGTCAGCCAACGTCTGTGACAATCGTTAGTAGCATATCTTTCCTCCATGAGTAAGTCAAAAACAGTCTGTGTAAGAAGCACATATCGGACACGTCAAACGACCATGAGTGCTCTATCCAGAAAACATACCGTATGTCGGGAAATCATGGACGGAACACAAATAAGCAGATCGAAGGTTGAGTTTCTGCTTGTTGTAACAATCGTACGCTTCGACTCCTGTCCACAACATTTTATATTCTTCGATCAGCGGTTTCAACATCACGTTGAGACATGGCCTAGGTATAATGAGGCTAAGTAACATGAACTCGTACTTCATATAAAGAGTTGGTGGTAGGTTGTACGGAATGACAAAGACGGGCCAACAGGAGTATGGTGTGATGTTTGTACTGAACGGCGAGAATCCATCTGTCGCCAATCCGACGAATATTTCTCGCATCACGACTGAAGTCTGGATCGAACCGGTCAAGCGTCTTCCATGCCTCACCGTCGGCCGGGTGTATCATGACTCCATTGTTCTCACGTACACCTTCTTTGTGCCATATCATGTGTCTAGCTGTTCTTTTTTATAGAAACAACCGCTTCAACCGAGGTGTCACGGGTAAGTAACGAAGTTGCTTACGTGCGACTCCTATCATCATATTATCACCATTGTTATTAACAACTTCGACAAATCTTGATTCACCACATTTTAAAATTTCTTCTCTTTTGCATGCTCTTTTCAGAAAAGCATGCAATTGTCTGGACACACATCAATCTTCTCATATTTCATACTGAGACCGAAAAACAATTTCTTCGCCTGATACATATCTTTAGGTACTTTATGAGGCTATGGAAGGATATCGTTGATCAATTTGATGATGTCGTTGTCACAATTATTAGAAAAGAAGTACTTAGACTTAATTGCCATAAGTCTAGTCATGAAAGTAAGGAGGGTCACTTCAGTGTGTTCATGCAACGGCTCTTCTGAAGCTTTGAGAAGCTTGAAGAACGCTTCAACCTCCATTGTAGGAGGATCCTCCGTAAACTCTGGTTGTATAGCTTCAAGCATCTCATCCATTCTATCAACCCCCGTGTTATCATCATTTTCCTCTTCCACTTCTTGTACAGTTTGAGAAGTTGTCTCGCCATGGAAGGTTCACACCTCATAATGTGGCACGTAACCGTTTCGACACAAGTGTATCGAGTCCGTCATTTTATCCAAAAACTTGGTATTCCGGCATTTTGTACATGGGCACCGCACCTTACCGATCTTTGATAATGAAAAGTCTCGATCTACAAAAGCATCTGTCTTGGCGAACCACTCATCCGAGTGACCACCAGAATTGTTCTTCTAACCGGTATACATCCAACTACGATCCTCACCCATGTTTTAATCTGCAGTTTAATGTCAAGGAAACTATAGTTATTTTATAATTTATTTATATCACGGCTCTACATCTATTGGAAAGGATAGGTCCTAAACCCACCCAAGAGTGACTGAGAGGAACGTGCTTATGACAAGACATGGGGTCTAGATTCAGATGAAATTTTGGCAGCATAAACCCGTTGTTCTCCAACTGCACGCCCGAAAATGTTGCAGCAGAGAACATTAGGGTTACGCTGTCGAAACTAAGTCCAAATTCAGACCCCGCTTCTCATCATAAGCACGCCCTTTCGGTCACTCCCAGACTGTCCAAAAAGGGACAATTCCGAACCTACACGCCTCACATGCGTAACACATGTGAGACGGGCCAATTCAAAACAGGTGACGTATATTGTATAGGTTTACGTCAATCTTTCATTTTTGAGTCGGGAGAGAGAAGGAAAGAACGAGATAAAGAAGGAAAGAACGAGAGAGAGACAAAGAAGTGGGTCAACCGTCCTAAGTTATGCCCCAAGAGACGACGCGGCGGCAGCGCGGCGACAGGGCGGGGCGGAGGCAGCGGGCTCGGTGATGGCGAGGCGGAGCGGTGACGGCGGCAGTCAGCGGGTCGCGCGCGCGGCCCGCGAGATGTAGGGTTATGTTCTTTATTTACGACGGCTTCTTAATTTACGACGGTTCAGGTTTTAGCTGTCGTAAATAGTGATTAAATTCGACGGTTTACTTACTTACGAAGGCCAAGATTTCGACCGTCGTAAGTTATACATTAAATTTCGTCGGTCAAGGTTCCGACCGTCGTACCAACATCACTTCTTGATCAAAACCACACGGTTCTCAATGGTTGTCTCGGCGGCGGCCATGGCCATGGCCATTGACCTTTAAATGGCCCATGCCAGGCCATATATGGGCTGTGTTGGGCTGAGTTGGATCGAAACACTCAATCAATCAAGTTAGACTAAAATTACTAAATAATCAACTAACTCAAAATTTTAAAAGAAATATAAAACTAACTTAATACTCAACTAAACAAAAATTATGTAATCTATTTAAGTAATAAATTAAATCATTAACTAAACTAATTAATAAAAACTAAATGAACTAAATTACTTACAACATTAACTAAATTAATTACTAAATGAAATAAAATGAACTAAATTACTTAGTAAATGAACTAAATAAACTAAATTAATTACTACACGAACTAATTTAATTACTAAATGAACTAAATAAACTAAATTAATTAAATAATTCCTAAACAAACTAAATTAACTAAATTAATTACTAAATAAAACGTACCTCGAAGTGGGGGAGAAGTGGGGCGGGCCTGGGGCCTAGCGGCGGCGACGCCGGGACGGCGCGGGGAGCCGGGGAGGCGCGCGGCGGCGGCGCCTGGGCGGCGGCGCGGCCGGGGGAGCGCGGGGCGGTGTGGGGAGGCCAGAGGACCTCGGGGCGACGCGCAGCAGGGGCGGCGCAGGGGGGCCGGGGGACCTCGAGCGACGGCGCTGGGGGCGGTGCGGGGTGGTGGCAGCAGCGGTGCAGGGCGGCGGCGCTGGGGTGGTGGCGGCGCAGGGTAGAGGCGCGGCGCGGTGGCGGGCTCAGGCTCGGGCTGAGTGAGCCCGAGCCCGGACCGGGGAGGCGGTTAAAACCCTCAACTTACGACGGCTAACCTAAGCCGTCGTAAGTTAGGTTTAGTTTACGGCGGCTCTTTAACTTATGATGGCTTAGGGATACGGCCGTTGTAAGTTATGTGTAACTTACGACGGCCTTAGACCCACGGTCGTCGTAAGTTAGTTTACTTACGACGGTGCACAACAACCGTTGTAAGTTAGGTTACTTACGACAGCTAGCCGTCGTAAATAACTTAGCTGTCGTAATGTTTTACGTTTCCTGTAGTGGACCACTGCGTGTTACACCATGTTGATGCGGCCACTAGGTTTTGTGAAGACTATAGATTTTATGTGTGCTGGGCGTTCTATCAAGACCCGAATAGACTACCACAAACGGTCTATTTGACGCTATCTGATCGATAGGCCGGATGGGGAAATTGGTGAAGAAGTGGACCTACAACAGGAAAGATATTGCCGTCCCCTTTTTGATCCCCGAAGGAGGCCGAGGAATGATGATGACGATGGTAGAGGTAGAGATCGGGCTCAGAGAAATTTCATGGGTCGTATGTCACGTTAGATTGACAATAAGGATAGAGAAAGAAGTGTGGGGCCAGTGGGAGACCACAGAAGGGGATGGTTCAGAGGGGAACCTTCCTGTTAGACACTGTAATTAAGGGTGTGTCACAGGGGCAATTAGTCTTTAGAGAGGGATTAGGGTTAGGGGTAGTTTAGTCCTTTTTCCCCTCCTAATCCCTCTATATAATCAGACCTGTACCCCAACATTATGTATCCATCTAATACAGCCACCATTAGCCCTTTAATATGGTATCAGCTAAGAACTAATTAGGATTAGGGCCTAACCCTAACCCTAATGACCCAGGCCCAGCCGCCGCCGTCGGTGCCCCGCGTGCCTGCGCTGCCACCGGCCTCGCCGGCGCGCCACCACCGCCGCCGCCGCTGAGGCACCGCGCGCCTGCGTTGCCGCGCCGCCTGCTGGTGTTGCCGTCGTCGGTGCGCAGCCCGGCCACGCCGCCGCACTACCTAATGGGGCCGCTGCCTCTACCGCCGGCGCACCCCCAGCCCGCGCCGTTGTGCCCTGGGGCTGCATCTGCTGCAGGCCAGGTAGCGGCGCCATCGTGGGGCGCTGCAGAGGTGATGACGGCGGGCCAGGCAGCAGCGGCTCGAGGGGTGGCAGCGCTGGGGGCTGCAGGAGCGCCGGCGGTGCATGGTGGTAGCGGGGCGGCCCCGGGCAGTGGCGCGGCGCCGACGGCGGCCCAGGGTGGTGGCGCGGCGGCGGCTCAGCTTCCCCGACATCACCTGCAGCAAGCCCGACGTCACAAGACGCACCAGGAGCAACACTTACGATGACTTCTCGCTTCGCCGACCCCGTACCAGCGACGAGCACGGGGGGGGGGGGGGGGGGGGGGTGTCTGCCCTACTCCAGCTGCACTACACGTGGCCCCGAGACGAGAGAAGGTTGTTGTACCTGAGCGCCCGGTGTACAACCCTCCTCTTCTCCACAGGGATCCTGGTCACGTCCACCCGATGGTGACTCGATGTGCATCCGGGAGTCTTCGGCCAGTTGAGCGCTTCACCGGAGTTGCCTTCTCGTCGACGACTTCTCCACCGACCGACTCTTCTTCGATCTCACCCATACCTACTTCCGTGCGTAGCGCTCTCACTGGCGCCGCGCTATGGAGGAAGAGTATGAGGCTCTGCTTGCCAACCGGACCTGGGACCTGGTTCCCCGTCCTGGTCGTGGCAATGTTGTCACGGGCAAGTGGGTGTTCACGCACAAGAAGAAGGCGGATGGTACCTTGGAGAGGTACAAGGCTCGGTGGGTACTCCGGGGGTTTCACTCAGCGCCCTGGAGTCAACTACGACGTGACCTTCAGCCCAGTGGTAAAGCCGGCGACGGTTCGTATCGTTCTGTCGCTGGCTCTCTCGCGTTCTTGGCCTGTCCACCAGTTGGACGTCAAGAATGCCTTCCTCCACGGTACACTGACCGAGACGGTGTACTGCAGTCAGCCGGCAGGGTTTGTTGATTCAGCTCACCCAGACATGGTCTGTAAGCTGAATAAATCCCTGTACGGACTGGAGCAGGCACCGCGAGCCTGGTATAGCCGGTTCGCCTCCTTCTTGGTCTCACAGGGGTTCGTCGAAGCTAAGTCGGACACTTCGTTGTTTGTCTATCGACGTGGCAGTGACACTTCGCTGTTCACGCACAAGAAGAAGGCGGACGGTACCTTGGAGAGGTACAAGGCTCGGTGGGTACTTCGGGGGTTTCACTCAGCGCCCTGGAGTCGACTACGACGTGACCTTCAGCCCAGTGGTAAAGCCGGCGACGGTTCGTATCGTTCTGTCGTTGGCTCTCTCGCGTTCTTGGCCTGTCCACCAGTTGGACGTCAAGAATGCCTTCCTCCACGGTACACTGACCGAGACGGTGTACTGCAGTCAGCCGGCAGGGTTTGTTGATTCAGCTCACCCAGACATGGTCTGTAAGCTGAATAAATCCCTGTACGGACTGGAGCAGGCACCGCGAGCCTGGTATAGCCGGTTCGCCTCCTTCTTGGTCTCACAGGGGTTCGTCGAAGCTAAGTCGGACACTTCGTTGTTTGTCTATCGACGTGGCAGTGACACTTCGCTGTTCACGCACAAGAAGAAGGCGGATGGTACCTTGGAGAGGTACAAGGCTCGGTGGGTACTCCGGGGTTTCACTCAGCGCTCTGGAGTCGACTACAACGTGACCTTCAGCCCAGTGGTAAAGCCGGCGACGGTTCGTACCGTTCTGTCGCTGGCTCTCTCGCGTTCTTGGCCTGTCCACCAGTTGGACGTCAAGAATGCCTTCCTCCACGATACACTGACCGAGACGGTGTACTGCAGTCAGCCGACAGGGTTTGTTGATTCAGCTCACCCAGACATGGTCTGTAAGTTGAATAAATCCCTGTACGGACTGAAGCAGGCACCGCGAGCCTGGTATAGCCGGTTCGCCTCCTTCTTGGTCTCATAGGGGTTCGTCGAAGCTAAGTCGGACACTTCGCTGTTTGTCTATCGACGCGGCAGTGACACTGCTTACCTCCTACTATACGTCGATGACATTGTACTAACAGCGTCTAGTCCGGCTCTGCTTCGGCGCACCATTTCTGCTTTACAGCAGGAGTTCGCTATGAAGGACCTGGGTCGTCTTCACCACTTCCTGGGCATTGCGGTCGAGGACCGACCAGACGGCTTATTCCTTCACCAGCGACAGTACTGCCTGGATATCCTCCAGCGAGCAGGCATGGCTGAGTACAAGCCTTGCTTCACTCCAGTGGATACTCAGGCGAAGCTCTCCGCTACCGACGGGACACCCGTCTCTGACCCCACTACTTACAGGAGTCTTGCAGGTGCTCTTCAGTACCTCACCTTCACCAGGCCCGATATCTCGTATGCAGTTCAGCAGGTGTGCCTCCACATGCATGACCCGAGGGAGCCGCACCTCACCACTATGGAGTGGATTCTTTGGTACCTACGAGGTACTCTCGACTACGACCTCCTCCTTCGACGTGACACGGCCTCCGAGCTGGTCGTGTACACCGATGCTGACTGGGCAGGCTGCCCGGACACACGACGTTCTACTTCTGGGTACACCGTCTTCCTGGGCGGTAACCTCGTCTCCTGGTCCTCGAAGCGACAGCCCGTGGTGTCGTGTTCGAGTGCTGAAGCGGAGTATCGCGCCGTGGCTAACGGCGTAGCTGAGGCCTCCTGGCTCCAGCAGCTGCTTCAGGAGCTCCACACTTTCGTCGCCAGGAGCACCCTCATCTACTGCGACAATGTCAGCGCCGTGTACCTCTCCACCAACCCGGTCCAACATCAGCGCACGAAACATGTGGAGATCGACCTCCACTTTGTTCGTGAGTGGGTTGCACGCGGTGAGGTACGGGTACACCATATCCCGACGACGACGCAGTTCGCCGACATCTTCACGAAGGGCCTCCCGTCGTCGTTGTTCTCCGAGTTTCGGTCCAGTCTCAACATCTGCAGTGGCTAGATGTTGTGACTGCGGGGGGTGTTAAACACTGTAATTAAGGGTGTGTCACAGGGGCATATTAGTCTTTAGATAGTGATTAGGGTTAGGGGAGTTTAGTCCTTTTTCCCCTCCTAATCCCTCTATATAATCAGACCTGTACCCCAGCATTATGTATCCATCTAATACAGCTACCATTAGCCCTTTAATACTTCCAACAGGCGCCACAGGAGGATCCGCAGCCTCTCCCCTACTCCCTCGAGGGGGAGTGACCCACCGGATGAAAGAAGAGCATTGAGGAAGTTGTGGGCAACGGAGGTGAAGCAGACTGACGATGGAGAATCCTTTTATACTGACACTAGCAGTCAAGGGAACCAAAGGGGATATATATCTGATGCCATACAGATTATCCCAACTGATTTGGGCACTTTGGAAGCTGTCAATTTCGCACCTAGTGTTGATAATGCCATTGGTTATCAATCGGATGCTAGCCTATTAGTTCCAATGGACACTCCGCATGGAAGGTTGAACCCCAACAGTGGCATCAACAATTCTAAGACAGCTGGAATGGAGGAGATGGACGTGTACTCGCTGGCGATCGTTCCAGCGTATATGGGTCAAGATGCTCAACCTACTGTGACCATCAATGATGTTGGTACCAACAGAATGCAAATGGAAAAATTACCTGGGGAGCAAACTATTGAGCAGCAGGGTGACACGCATGATGTTACACCCCCCATCCAAGCTGATGCAAGGGAGCCACAGCAAGAAAAAGTGCAATCTAGCCCCAATATGGCCCTCAAAGAGGCTATTTCTATTCCTTTAAGCAAGGCTATCTTGAAAAGCCCGGCAAAGGAATAAAAAGCAGTACAGACAGCAAAAAGCTCAGGTTCAAGTGGCTAGAAGAAGCCCTAGACTCAAGTGTAAGACTGGAAACCACAAGACCCTCGTCAAGCTAGCTCAAGAGGTTCTTGCCAAAAAATGGGGTATTATAGAGCAAGAGCAGAACTTAGAGGATATCACTCTCAATCAATACTTGGACATGTATATGAAGCCGCTTTCGGAACCTGCGATGGAGGCCATTTCCAAGCTCACAGAGGTGGCCAAACTGAAGAAGAAGAGCAACAAGAATAAGAAGATCCATAAGACTGAAGATCACAAGAAGAAAATCTCCAAGGAGCAGGTGATGGTGGAGGGAGCTTCAGCTTAGCCGTTAACCTCTCTACCTAATTGTCGTTATTCTGCACCATGTGTACGTCAGCATCAATGCTTTTAACCTTGCCCTCGCTTGCTAAGTCACGAGGGATCATCCCACTATGTATGAACTCTAGTTGTTGTTGTGGCTGGAGGGTTTCATCTCTCTCTGGACCTGGCTTCCTTCGTGAAGCTCTAATTTATCTACCTTGGGGAGTCTAACTTGTCTTTGGACCTACTGTGGTTGTTTTAGAAAGTTCATGACGACTGGAACTATCAATTATTCTATATGCTCTTGGAACGTGAGGGGACTTAATAACTGTGCCCGTCGGCAAGAAATTAAGCAGATCTTCCAGCAATATAAACCTGATGTTGTATGTTTAGAGGAAACGAAGTTAGAGCAGATGACTAATGACATCATCCGAAGCACGCTCGGCGGGGAGTATGAATATAATTACTGCTACCTCCCAGCAATTGGCACACGTGGCGGAATTCTGCTGGCTACTAATGGCCGTTTTATGAGATTTGAGAGTAATAGGACTAATGCCTACTCGATCTCGACCATGGTGGTAGACTGCAGGACTGAAGTTAGCTGGTCCTTAACAGGGGTCTATGGTCCTCAAGAAGATATTGAGAAACGACTGTTTCTACGGGAACTAAAGCAACTAAAGTCCTGTGCTAAACAAGAATGGTTGATTATTAGCGATTTTAACCTTATCTATCATGAGCAGGACAAAAGCAATGACAGATTAAACCGTAGAATGATGAGGAAGTTCCGCAGTGCGATTGACTATACTAAAGAAACCCCCCCTGATTGGAAGGAGTTTTACGTGGAGCAACGAACAAGCATCTCCGACAATGACGAGAATTGACCGTGCCTTCTGCACGATACAGTGGGAGTCTGTCTATTGTGATCCAGTTCTGCGCTGTAACATCCGAATTATGCAAAACGTGACAACTCTCACCCCCTCCTCTCCTCACTGCCACCGGGACCCCCTTGTCAGCTCTTTCCCCTCCAGAAACCGCTGCCGATCTCCTCTCTCTCTCCTCCTCTTCATTCTATTATCGCATGTGGAGAAAAACGTTGCAACCGGCCGTTCCTTTGCGCCTCTCCGCCAACCGGCGCCGCAGCAACCGCCGTCTCCTCCCCACCTATTTATACAACTCGGCCCCCGGTCATTTCCCCGCAGAAAACCACCCCAACCCTCGCCGATCGGAAAAACGACCCTCATCTCCAATTCTCCGAAAATCCACATTGATTCTCAACTCCAACGATCCCTACACCCTTCTACGGCCTCCAGAACAAATTTCCGACGAAATTCTCCGAAGAAACACGGCTAGGGAGCCCTGCCGACGAAGATCGCCGGAGTTTGGCACTGCTCGCCGTCGACAGCCCTCTCCGGCCGCTTCTGCACCCCGAGGACCCCCTTGGTGAGTCCCCCATCCTCCCCTCTTCCTTCTGGTACCGAGAGATCAAGGTTTAGTAGAGAATTCAAAGAAACCCGAAACCTCCGGCGAGGCCGCCGCCGCTCGCCGGCGCGCGCAGCCGCCGGCTGCGAAGGAGAAGGGGTAGGGGGCGACGTGGCCAAATCTTGGCCCTCCATTTTATTTTGCACGGCTATGATTAGAAGGGGGCGTACCCCTTCGGTTCATCTAATCTGAACCGTTCAGATCAGATCCGACGGCCCACATTTAAAACACTTGCAACCGTTGAGGATTTCACGGATAGGTCCCTGGAGATTTAAATAACTATGAAATAGCCCCTGAAATTCACAGAACTGACCCCAGGCTTATAGAAAATTGGAAATTCACTGGGAATTAGCTAATTAGCCCCTGTGTGATTTGCAAATTAGTCAAACAGTTTTATAAATTCACTTTAAACCCTAGAAAAGTTGTAACTATCACAAATTGACCCAAATCAGTTTTAAAAGTTTGAATTTGATTCTGAAATTACTCAAATTAGGTTAAATAATTTCTGAAAAATGTTAGAAACTTATTAAAAATCATGTTTAAACATTCTGACCAGAATATTAAATCTGAAATTGAAAGTAATTAGTTTTAAGGACTGAAATTAATTATAGTGACAAATAATTCTGAAAATTTAAATAAAAATAATATAAATGTCAGAAAAATTGTAGGAATTTATTAAACAGCACCAAAATATTCTGTCTTTGTGTTTTGATGCATTTTAAGTTTCTGTAGTCCAGAATAATTATTTAAATAACTGAAAATGTATTTTTAAATACTGAAAAATGGATAATAATAATAATATATATTAAAGAAAAATTTTGGAAAATGTTCTAAATGCTTAAATAGGTTCAGAAGTGCAGAAAATGAGAAAAATGAGTTCTGAAATCATTATAATAATAATTTAAATGATTTCTAGGATATAATTAATTATAATAAATACACATATATATTAATAAATTCTAAAATTCATTCAAATCATCTTACAAACTGGAAATGAGTGTTTAGATGTGGCAATAGTAAAATCAAAAGATATAAGTAGCCAATTGAAACATATTTTCATTCTAACTCACATAAAATGACAAGAAATCAATAATTGCATGTGTGTAACTAAAACTATGTGGCTTAAATGACTTGGTATGATTCTTATGGCATGTTTGGCACTGTTTTGTGTGCATGTGAATGACTAGACCCAAGTCAAGAACTACACCCAAATCTTCAAGAGCAGGAATTTGAAGTGAATCCCCCTTCCTTCAAAGGCAAGTGTTCCTTGACCACTTTGTTCCTATTCTAGGATGAATAGTTAGATTATTTGCATGATGTCATTAACATGAAACCTAATTTAGGGTGTTTCCCTAGTTTATTTCCTTTATCATTCCTTGTTGAACCATGGAGGGACTTAGTTGATATTTGAAGGTTATCATTTTATGTGCTTAGCCATGCATACTTAGAACTTAGAGAATGAATGGAACATTGATGATACTCGTCTTGTGCTATTATATGAAAGACACAAGAGTGTGTCATGGTAATAGGAATCTAGACAGGCTGGTTGTTTGGTTGGTGCTTCGTGCACGAGACTCGGGAATGAGTTAGTGCCTGTCCTAGATTCTAAGGACCGGTTCATGGAACAGTTAACCCGGCTTTACAGTGCCACCACAAGACTGAGATGGGGCAGCTTGGCCAATTAATTAGGAGTTTGCCGGTATAGTATGAGTGTTTGGATGGTGCGGGGAATGGGAGTCCATTTTTGACTGCCCTGGGAACTGCAAGGCTCAAGAGGGGGCTTCTGTAGGGGAGGGTTACTCCCAAGAACTACAGCGGTGAAACCTCAGTGGGCTTGTACTTGCCGGTAGACCCTTTGTAAAGGCCATGTAGTGATCTCCTGATCGCACACCAAAGGAAGTGTGTAATGTGGCTTGCAACCACGGATATCAGGGAGATTTCTTAGTCCATCTGGCAACAGGGGATGAAATCACTACTTGTGGGTAAAGTGGTACAATCTCTGCAGAGAACCAAACTGTCATGACAGCCGTGCTCACGGTCAAGAGCGGCTTGGACTTGTCCATGATTAGAGGAACATGGATGTGAGTCAAAAGAGGTTGTTGGGTGGTGTAACCTAACGTTAACGACTTAATTATGATGATGGTGGGATTATCACTTAGTAAGATAGGTTGCTAATCAAAGCTAAGGCTTAGGATTAATGCATAGTGCTTAACCGTGTTAACCTTCCCTTGCTATTGGCCTTCATAACATTCTTTCCTACACTTGCTGAGTACCTTCGGTACTCAAACTTGCTTTTGTTGGAAATCATATGTTGGTTCAGGTGTAAATGAAGACGTAGACTTTGACGAGGAATACTTCGATCCCGAGGAGTTATTCTAGGTTGGCGAAACCCCCGGACAACGCCTGTGGAGATGGAGCAACCATGACATAGTCTTCCGCTGTTGTGCTTAATGTATTGGTACTAATAGTTGATATTTTATGAACAATTATGTAATATTATTATGTACGTTAAACTTGGCTTGTAATATAATGATATTACACTCTTGTCGGCACATGTATGAATCAAGTGATCCTGGCATACATGTGAGAATACGCTCGGTGTTTCCTTATGGAATATCGGGTGTGACAAAGTGGTATCAGAGCCAAGGTTGGCCGTAGGACGCAAACCTAGATAGAAATGGACGAGATAGACATCACTATTTTATTAAAAACTATTTTTACTAAGTATTTTGTTAAAAGGAGAATTATTTGAACTATATATATGTTGTCTAACCTCTTCTATACTCAAAATTATATTATTGTTTACTTTCTAACACATTTTTAAATTTTCTTTGAAACAGATGGCACGCACACGTCTCACGGCTTGTAAGTCCACCGGAGGACGAGTTCCTCGACACCAGTTGGCTGAGCGCACTACCGAGGAGGTGGACAACCCCGCCACCTACCAGACCCACGGGGAGTCCACTAGAGGCATGGTGGATCGCCTCCGACACCTCCTTCGCTGTGCTGGTTATACCGGCAAGCTAGAGGTGCAGTACGACACCACTCGAGTCTCTCGCGCAGAGAGAGACGAGTGGAAGTCGCAGGCGAGGATCTACCATGAGAACAAGCTGCTCAAGATACACAACTCGCCAGCATGGAGGTCCACCATGGCAGAGGCTGAAAAGGACGCTACTTGGGAGGCAATCACTTGCCAGAGCTACACCAACCGTGGCCGCCTTGAGGGGACCCAATACATGTACATTCCCCGGCGACAAAGTGGAAGCGCAACGTTCAACTATGAGCCTCTCCAAGAAGGTTGTGATGTGGTACAGATGGACATGAGTCTTCGGATAGGGGTGGACGTCAGTGCGAGGCTACAAAACTGCCAACAGGAACTCCAAGACGTCCGGGACCTCCTGAAGAAGTCGGAGGCCATCATGCGTGGACTGATGAGGATGAGGGATGGAGAGGTGAGTGATCTCTATGCTTCGGATGGAGACACTTGGACTCCGGACTCTCCAGACCGTAGGGCAGCCAAACGCCCTCATGTTCCTCCAGCACCTGAGGCCTCCACAGCTGAGTCCGAGGCTAGCAACCCAGGTGGTGATGGTGGGAACCCGCAGGAGGATGCACAGAACCCAGGGGACAACTAGGATAGGTGTCCTTGTTTATATAGTAATTCGTGTAGTACGTATGTATGATAATGTATTGACTAGTATGTAATGCTTGATTAGTGAACTTGTTTAAATGAAGATGTAATGTATGCTTGTGGATGAACGTGAGTTGTGAAAGCAATAGGCTGATGTTCACAACCACGTTAGTGTATGTAAATATCTATTAAGGAATATAAGTGCTTAGTTTGATTCAGTCATGATCATTTATTAAATGAAGTAGAAACTTTAGTAACTCTTGTATAGAATGGATGAAGTAAGCATACAACACAATACATCTAAGAGAACATCTATACCTTAATTTTAAACACAGTCTTTTACAATAGATGGCAGGAAGAAGGAGACGCAATGAAGAGAACAACAACAATGAGGCTGCAGAGTTTCCTTTGCCTGGATGGCAGCCACGAGTTGCACGTAGGGCAGATGGAGAAGTTATACAACAGATGATGAACATGTAGAATCAACTCATTCAGAACCTGACACAAGTGGTGGCCAACATGCAACCATAAATTCAGAATGCACCACGCCAACCAAAACTGAATGAGTTCCTAAGCACTCAACCACCAAAGTTCGATAACGCTATTGAGCCATTGGAAGCTGATGATTGGCTCAAAAACATTGAGAACAAGTTGCAGATCATTCAATGCCCAGGACGTGAGAGAGTGCTCTTTGCTTCTCACCAACTATATGGGTCTGCAGCTGACTGGTGGACTGCATACAAAGAAGCCCATGAGGATCCTGAGGGTATCACATGGAATGAGTTCAAAATTGCCTTCCGTAATCACTATGTTACAGCCGGAGAAATCAAGAACAAACGGAAGGAGTTCCTCAATCTGAAGCAAGGGAGCATGTCCGTGCGAGAGTACCTCACTAAGTTTACACAGTTATCTCGCTATGCTCTGGGAGACATAGATACTGATGAGAAGAAACAAGACTGTTTCATTGAAGGGTTGAATTCAGAGATACAATATGCTATGTCTTCAAGTGACTATGAAAGTTTCCAAAAGCTCATCAACAAGGCTTTCATAGTGGAAAGGAAAAGACAGAAGTTGGTCGAAGAACGAAAGAGGAAAATGAATTGGCAGGGACAGGCTTCTAGCAGCAACAGTCGGCCCCGTTTCTCATCACCGCCGACAGGAGCGATGAATCGACCCATAGCTCCCAATCAGTTTCAGAGGAACTACAACCCTGCTGCTAGGAACCCAACTTTCCAACCACAACAGCAGAGACCACAAGTGCAGCAACAACGCCCTGCATTCCAACCTCGTCCTGCAGGGCCAAATCCTCAAAATGCACCAACAGGCAACAAGGCACCCATGAACAAGGTCACGGGGCAATGCTTCAACTGCGGAGAAACGGGACACTATGCCAACCGGTGCCCCAACAAGAAGCCACCTCAAGCACAGAATCTTGTGCGTGGCAAGGTGAATCATGTGACGATGGAGGAAGCACAGGAGGCACCAGATGTGGTGATTGGTATGTTCTCCGCGAACACTCATCCTGCTACAATTCTATTTGACTCTGGTGCAACACACTCATTCATAGCCAAGGAATTCTTAACCAAGCACAAACTACCAATTACATCTATGAATCGAGTGTTATTAGTGAATTCTCCTGGAGGAGAAATAAAGACAAAACAAATATGTCCCAAGGTAAAGCTAGGAGTCAATGGAGTAGAATTCCTTGCAAACCTTATTGTGATAGAATCACAAGGAATAGATATTATCTTGGGGATGGACTGGTTGACCAAGTACAAAGGAGTTATACATTGCTCAACAAGGACAGTGGAACTAACTCATACGGATGGAACTAAGGTTGAGTTCACGTCTATTCAAGTGCCCTCTGGGAATGTTCAACTCAACAAAACTGAAATAGTTATTGAAGACATAAAGGTGGTCAATGAATTTCAGGATGTATTTCCCGAGGAGTTACCAGGTATGCCACCGGATCGAGAAGTAGAGTTCATTATAGAACTAGTACCTGGTACTGCTCCTATATATAAAAGACCATACCGGATGGATACCCAACAATTAGCAGAACTCAAGGATCATATCCGAGAGTTATCGGAGAAAGGGTATATCCGTCCCAGTTCCTCACCATGGGGAGCTCCGGTCATATTTGTACCAAAGAAGGATGGAACCAAGAGGCTATGCGTAGATTACCGTGCCCTCAATGAAGTGACAATCAAAAACAAGTACCCTCTACCTCGTATTGAGGACTTGTTTGATCAATTAAGAGGTGCATGCGTATTCTCCAAGATTGACCTCCGTTCCGGATATCATCAACTAAGGATAAGGGAATCAGATATTCCGAAGACGGCATTTGTTTCTAGGTATGGACTGTATGAATATACAGTTATGCCTTTTGGACTAACAAATGCTCCGGCATATTTCATGTACCTTATGAATAAGGTGTTCATGAAATACTTGGACAAGTTCGTGGTAGTGTTCATTGATGATATCCTCATATACTCAAAGAATGAGAAAGAACATGAAGAGCACCTGAGAATAGTCTTACAAAAGCTAAGGGAAAACCAACTTTATGCCAAATTCAGTAAATGTGAATTTTGGCTCAAGAAAGTTGCTTTTCTGGGACATATCATCTCTGAAGGAGGAATCGCAGTAGACCCAGAAAAGATATCTGGTGTGCAAAAGTGGAAGACACCAGAGAATGTTGGGGAGATCCGAAGCTTCTTGGGATTGGCAGGCTATTACAGAAGGTTTATTGAAGGGTTTTCAAAAATAGCCAAGCCACTCACAAAGATGTTGGAAAAAGGAGCTGCTTTCATATGGTCCCAAGAGTGTGAATCAAGCTTCCAAGAATTAAAGAAGAAGTTAACAACTGCCCCAGTCTTGGTTATGCCTGACATGGAGAAACCATTCTCTGTATACTGTGATGCATCAGGGCAAGGGTTAGGATGTGTGCTTATGCAAGAAGGACATGTTATTGCCTATGCTTCCCGACAACTTCGGAAGCATGAGAAGAACTATCCTACCCATGACCTAGAGTTGGCAGCAGTTGTGCATGCATTAAAGCTATGGAGGCATTATCTAATGGGTAAAAGGACAGAGATCTATACCGATCATAAGAGCTTGAAGTATATCTTCACCCAACCGGATCTAAACCTTCGGCAAAGGAGATGGTTGGAGTTCATTAACGATTTTGATGTGGGGATCAACTATCATCCTGGAAAAGCCAATGTGGTTGCAGATGCTTTGAGCAGGAAGACACATGTCAATATGTTGACCATAAGAGATCTACAACCCCAACTGTGTGAAGAGTTCGCAAAGCTCAACTTATGCTTGGTGAATCATACGGAAGCTATAGCAATGGAAGTTGATTCAACCTTGGAACAAGATATACGGAGTGGTCAAAAGAACGATGAAAAGATCAAAGAGATCAAGCAGTTGATCAAAGAAAACAAGGCCCCGGGATTTAGAGAAGATGAGGATGGTATCGTATGGCATGGTAAAAGAATATGTGTACCAGACATCAAGGAAATAAAGAAGTTAATATTAAAAGAAGCTCATGATTCTGACTATTCTATCCACCCTGGAAGTACAAAGATGTATCATGATCTTAAGACAAGGTATTGGTGGTATGGAATGAAAAGAGATGTTGCAGAGCATGTGGCATTGTGCGACACATGTCAACTAGTCAAAGCAGAACATCAAAGACCTGCAGGGCTATTACAACCACTAAAGATACCTGAATGGAAGTGGGAAGAAATCGGGATGGATTTTATAGTGGGTCTGCCCAGAACACAAACAGGATATGATTCTATATGGGTGATAGTGGATAGACTGACAAAAGTTGCTCACTTTATTCCAGTGAAAGAAAATTATAATGGTTCCAAACTAGCGGAATTATATATGTCAAGAATAGTCTGCCTACATGGTGTACCCAAAAAGATAGTATCAGATAGAGGTACACAGTTCACCTCAAGGTTTTGGCAGAAGTTACATGAGTCTATGGGGACTCGATTAAATTTCAGTTCTGCATATCATCCACAAACTGATGGGCAGACTGAAAGGACCAACCAGATCCTTGAAGATATGCTCAGAGCTTGTGCACTCAAGAATAGTAGGAGTTGGGATAAGAACTTGCCATACGCAGAATTCTCCTACAATAATAGCTACCAAGCAAGTATGAAAATGTCCCCATTTGAGGCTCTATATGGAAGGAGATGTAGAACTCCACTATTTTGGGATCAAATAGGAGAGAATAAGGTGTTTGGACCTGAAGTGCTAAAAGATGCCGAAAAGAAAGTCAGAGAGATTCGCAATAATCTAAAGATAGCTCAAACAAGACAAAAGAGCTATGCGGACACAAGGCGAAGAGAATTAGTCTTCGAAGTGGGAGACTATGTGTATCTCAAAGTGTCACCCATGCGTGGGCTGAAGAGATTTAAAGTAAGAGGAAAGCTAGCACCTCGGTATATCGGACCATTCAAGGTACTGGAACGCAAAGGAGAGGTAGCATATCAGTTGGAGTTACCCTCTCGATTGTCAGATGTACACGACGTGTTCCACGTATCACAACTCAAGAAGTGTTTGAGAACACCAGAAGAACATCTGCCAATGGACGAGTTGGACATACAGGAAGATCTTTCATATACCGAGTACCCCGTCAAAATCCTCGACACAATGGAAAAAGTTACAAGAAACAAAATAATTCGCATGCATAAGGTCCAGTGGAAACATCATTCCGAGGCAGAAGCTACATGGGAAAGGGAAGATGAACTCAGATCACAATTCCCTGATCTATTCCCTTTGTAAACCCAATCTCGAGGACGAGATTTTTCTTAAGGGGGGTAGAGTTTGTAACATCCGAATTATGCAAAACGTGACAACCCTCACCCCCTCCTCTCCTCACTGCCACCGGGACCCCCTTGTCAGCTCTTTCCCCTCCAGAAACCGCTGCCGATCTCCTCTCTCTCTCCTCCTCTTCATTCTATTATCGCATGTGGAGAAAAACGTTGCAACCGGCCGTTCCTTTGCGCCTCTCCGCCAACCGGCGCCGCAGCAACCGCCGTCTCCTCCCCACCTATTTATACAACTCGGCCCCCGGTCATTTCCCCGCAGAAAACCACCCCAACCCTCGCCGATCGGAAAAACGACCCTCATCTCCAATTCTCCGAAAATCCACATTGATTCTCAACTCCAACGATCCCTACACCCTTCTACGGCCTCCAGAACAAATTTCCGACGAAATTCTCCGAAGAAACACGGCTAGGGAGCCCTGCCGACGAAGATCGCCGGAGTTTGGCACTGCTCGCCGTCGACAGCCCTCTCCGGCCGCTTCTGCACCCCGAGGACCCCCTTGGTGAGTCCCCCATCCTCCCCTCTTCCTTCTGGTACCGAGAGATCAAGGTTTAGTAGAGAATTCAAAGAAACCCGAAACCTCCGGCGAGGCCGCCGCCGCTCGCCGGCGCGCGCAGCCGCCGGCTGCGAAGGAGAAGGGGTAGGGGGCGACGTGGCCAAATCTTGGCCCTCCATTTTATTTTGCACGGCTATGATTAGAAGGGGGCGTACCCCTTCGGTTCATCTAATCTGAACCGTTCAGATCAGATCCGACGGCCCACATTTAAAACACTTGCAACCGTTGAGGATTTCACGGATAGGTCCCTGGAGATTTAAATAACTATGAAATAGCCCCTGAAATTCACAGAACTGACCCCAGGCTTATAGAAAATTGGAAATTCACTGGGAATTAGCTAATTAGCCCCTGTGTGATTTGCAAATTAGTCAAACAGTTTTATAAATTCACTTTAAACCCTAGAAAAGTTGTAACTATCACAAATTGACCCAAATCAGTTTTAAAAGTTTGAATTTGATTCTGAAATTACTCAAATTAGGTTAAATAATTTCTGAAAAATGTTAGAAACTTATTAAAAATCATGTTTAAACATTCTGACCAGAATATTAAATCTGAGATTGAAAGTAATTAGTTTTAAGGACTGAAATTAATTATAGTGACAAATAATTCTGAAAATTTAAATAAAAATAATATAAATGTCAGAAAAATTGTAGGAATTTATTAAACAGCACCAAAATATTCTGTCTTTGTGTTTTGATGCATTTTAAGTTTCTGTAGTCCAGAATAATTATTTAAATAACTGAAAATGTATTTTTAAATACTGAAAAATGGATAATAATAATAATATATATTAAAGAAAAATTTTGGAAAATGTTCTAAATGCTTAAATAGGTTCAGAAGTGCAGAAAATGAGAAAAATGAGTTCTGAAATCATTATAATAATAATTTAAATGATTTCTAGGATATAATTAATTATAATAAATACACATATATATTAATAAATTCTAAAATTCATTCAAATCATCTTACAAACTGGAAATGAGTGTTTAGATGTGGCAATAGTAAAATCAAAAGATATAAGTAGCCAATTGAAACATATTTTCATTCTAACTCACATAAAATGACAAGAAATCAATAATTGCATGTGTGTAACTAAAACTATGTGGCTTAAATGACTTGGTATGATTCTTATGGCATGTTTGGCACTGTTTTGTGTGCATGTGAATGACTAGACCCAAGTCAAGAACTACACCCAAATCTTCAAGAGCAGGAATTTGAAGTGAATCCCCCTTCCTTCAAAGGCAAGTGTTCCTTGACCACTTTGTTCCTATTCTAGGATGAATAGTTAGATTATTTGCATGATGTCATTAACATGAAACCTAATTTAGGGTGTTTCCCTAGTTTATTTCCTTTATCATTCCTTGTTGAACCATGGAGGGACTTAGTTGATATTTGAAGGTTATCATTTTATGTGCTTAGCCATGCATACTTAGAACTTAGAGAATGAATGGAACATTGATGATACTCGTCTTGTGCTATTATATGAAAGACACAAGAGTGTGTCATGGTAATAGGAATCTAGACAGGCTGGTTGTTTGGTTGGTGCTTCGTGCACGAGACTCGGGAATGAGTTAGTGCCTGTCCTAGATTCTAAGGACCGGTTCATGGAACAGTTAACCCGGCTTTACAGTGCCACCACAAGACTGAGATGGGGCAGCTTGGCCAATTAATTAGGAGTTTGCCGGTATAGTATGAGTGTTTGGATGGTGCGGGGAATGGGAGTCCATTTTTGACTGCCCTGGGAACTGCAAGGCTCAAGAGGGGGCTTCTGTAGGGGAGGGTTACTCCCAAGAACTACAGCGGTGAAACCTCAGTGGGCTTGTACTTGCCGGTAGACCCTTTGTAAAGGCCATGTAGTGATCTCCTGATCGCACACCAAAGGAAGTGTGTAATGTGGCTTGCAACCACGGATATCAGGGAGGTTTCTTAGTCCACCTGGCAACAGGGGATGAAATCACTACTTGTGGGTAAAGTGGTACAATCTCTGCAGAGAACCAAACTGTCATGACAGCCGTGCTCACGGTCAAGAGCGGCTTGGACTTGTCCATGATTAGAGGAACATGGATGTGAGTCAAAAGAGGTTGTTGGGTGGTGTAACCTAACGTTAACGACTTAATTATGATGATGGTGGGATTATCACTTAGTAAGATAGGTTGCTAATCAAAGCTAAGGCTTAGGATTAATGCATAGTGCTTAACCGTGTTAACCTTCCCTTGCTATTGGCCTTCATAACATTCTTTCCTACACTTGCTGAGTACCTTCGGTACTCAAACTTGCTTTTGTTGGATATCATATGTTGGTTCAGGTGTAAATGAAGACGTAGACTTTGACGAGGAATACTTCGATCCCGAGGAGTTATTCTAGGTTGGCGAAACCCCCGGGCAACGCCTGTGGAGATGGAGCAACCATGACATAGTCTTCCGCTGTTGTGCTTAATGTATTGGTACTAATAGTTGATATTTTATGAACAATTATGTAATATTATTATGTACGTTAAACTTGGCTTGTAATATAATGATATTACACTCTTGTCGGCACATGTATGAATCAAGTGATCCTGGCATACATGTGAGAATACGCTCGGTGTTTCCTTATGGAATATCGGGTGTGACATGCGCCCCTTATCAACATCAATATCGGACCATTGTCCTTTGCTACTCCAACCGATTGCAAACACTAGGAACGCGCCTCTTTGCAGGTTTGAGTCTCACTGGATTAATCTCCCGGGCTTCCTTAAATGTGTCCAACAGGCTTGGGCACAACCGGTGCTGGGTACAGAGAATGCCATGCTCCGGTTCCACATCAAGCTAAGCAGAACAGCGAAGGTTTTAAGGAAATGGCAAAACTGCAGTTCCCGCATTGTCAGCTATCGGCCGCTATCTGCAGAGAAGTAATTTTCAGACTTGATGTGGCTGAAGAAGAGAGACAATTGACTCATCAAGAGTGCACCCTTCGAAAGACCCTCAAGTCCAGACTTTTAGGGTTGGTTGCTGTTGAAAAATCTAGAGCAAGACAAAAATCGAGGCTGACTTGGATTCGGTTAGGGGATGCAAATACTAAATACTTTCACTCAGTTGCCAGTGGGAGAAGAAAGAACTACATTCATGCTCTAACAAGTGACCAGGAGATGATTGTTTATCATGAAGGGAAGGCACATATCATCTATGATCACTTTTCTCAACATCTTGGAATGCGAGCTCCTCGCCATACATCCCTAGATTTCCACCAACTTGGATGGCAACCCATTCAGCTAGAAAGCCTTGAGCTCCCCTTCTCGGTACAAGAAGTGCATGACACCATAAAAACTTTGCCAAAGGAGAAGGCCCCAGGGCCAGATGGATTCATTGGCCTCTTCTGTGCCTCATGCTGGGAGATTATCCGGCAATACCTTATGTGTGTGTTGATGCAATTTTACGACATGGATCAGCGAAAATTGCATCTCCTCAACCAAGCATATGTCACTTTGATACCAAAGTGTCCAGATGCCACAAGAATCACTGACTATCGACCAATTAGTCTCACATACAACTTTTCTAAGTTGGTAACGAAATTGCTAGCTAAAAGACTGCAACAACACATAGGCAAGATGATATCAATGAATCAGAGTGCTTTTATTAAACATAGATGCGTCCATGACAACTTGGTTTTTGTCCAGGCGCTTATAAAGGACCTCCACAAGAGGAAAACACCAGCATTGGTCATGAAAATCGATATATATATATATATATATATATATATATATAAAGTGTTTGATTCGGTCTCTTGGCCATATCTCTTGGAGGTGATGACTCATCTTGGTTTTGGACAAAGATAGAGAAATTGGATTTCTAACCTTTGGGGTACCTCCTCGTCGAGCTTCCTGCTTAATGGTGTACCGGGTAAAAGAATTTTCCACGCTAGGGGGGTTAGGTAGGGTGATCCACTATCGCCCCTTCTCTTCCTTCTAGCCATTGAGTCGATGCATAAAATATTCAGGTATGCGCTAGACATGGGTCTTCTGAGACCAGTGCATAAAGTTTGTTCCTTTAGAGTATCTCTATATGCGGATGATGCAGCTGTTTTCATCTCCCCCTCCAGAAATGATCTTGATATAACAAAGCAGTTGTTGAATATGTTCGGAGAGGCCTCAGGATTAATCACCAACTTGGAAAAAACAAGGATATTCCCCATTCAATGCCTAGAGGACATGTTGACATCGCTTCTGAGCACCGAAGACACGGTAGCCACATTTCCAACCACATATCTTGGTCTCCCTCTTCATTATAAAAAACTCGCAAGAGCAGCGGTTCATAACATTATACAGAAAGTTAGGAATAGACTTCTGGGATGGAAAAGAGGCCTTCTCTCTTACCCAGGGAGAGAACTGCTAATCAAATCGGTCCTCACTGCAATCCCGACCTATTCCCTCACCCTTTTCAAGCTACCCATATGGGCCATCAAACAAATAGATCGCACTCGGAGAAACTTCCTCTGGAAGGGCGATGACAGTCAAAGAGCACAAGGGATCCGCTGTTTAGTGAAGTGGTCTGTCTGCACAAGGCTGAAGAAATATGGTGGACTAGGGATAAAAGACTTGGAGAAGTTCAACAGGGCACTTAGACTTTGATGGTTGTGGTACAAATGGGACGACTGCATGCGTTCGTGGAGAGACCTGCTCAAACATAGCGACGTAATTGACAAATACCTCTTCTTTAACTCCACGCAAGTGACGATCCACAACGGAGAGGACACACCCTTCTGGGACGCGAGATGGCTAGAAGGCCAGGCACCAAAATGGTTGGCTCCAAATCTATTCCGACAGGCGCGATTCAAAACAAGATCAGTAAAGACTGATTAGTCCAACTACAACTGGATAAAGAGCGTGCAAAGCTACATTGACCCAGGCCTGATCGAAGAATTTATCACTCTATATTCTCATCTCGAGGGTTCAGTTATCGGAGGAGAAAGACACAATAACTAGGAGGTGGACAAACAATGGAAAGTTCTCAGTTAAATCGGCTTATGAGGTCCAGTTCCTAGGGGCAATATCAGAACCTAATTCCTCGATTATCTGGCAAGCAAAAGCGGAAGCTAAATGTAAATTCTTAATGTGGCTCGCATGGAGAAGAAGGACTCCCACAGCAGATGTCCTCATAAAGAAGAATGTTCCAGCTAACCCTGTTTGTTCCCTCTACCGCTCAATTCCAGAAACGATCGATCATTTGCTTACAAAGTGCAGCTATACAGAGGAGGTCTAGAATGAAGTAGCGAGACAGTTTCATATTCAACCACATATAGCTCTGATGGTTAGAACTGGGGTAGCTCAATGCTTGCAGAATATGTCATCCACAGGTCCAAGAAGGCATAGAAGAAAACTAGCGGGCTACTTATCTATATTTTGTTGGTAGATTTGGAAGGAGAGGAATAGAAGGATTTTTTAACATCAACAGGCTACTCCCCCGCAAGTAGCTCATCTTATCAGGGAGGATATTCAAAATCTCAATATAGCGATCTTATCAGGTGCGGATGATCTCTGATCTCTACCATTCTGTATTCCATCTCAGGAGGTATACCTCCTAGATGGCCTGGCTTCAGGCCGGGTAGTTTATGTACATTAGGTTGTATCCTTTTCTTCGCTAATAGATCGGCAGCACTCCTGCCCCTTTTATTTAAAAAAAAGCTTTGATCCTCACCACGCAAATGCTCGTCAATGACTAGAAAACTTCGTCAACGGGAAGCTCTTCGGTTTAGCTTTTCGAAGAGTAAAGAAATTTTCAATAGGTTTGGTTTATTATGAATATTTCCATCGTTTACTAATTTCAATCATGTTCAGGTGCACAAGGCCACAAAAGGTAGTAAATTGACTTATAGATCTTTCTAGACGACCTAAATATGGCGTATATGGGACTAAATAGATGATAAACCTGCATAGATGACAACATAAAATGGTTACAATTTACAATAAATGTGGATGGAGGGGTGACTCTCATCTCCTACCTGCATAGATGGCCATCTTTTTTTTTCCAAGATCAACGAGCAATGAGCCCCTGCATTGCATCATGTAAGAAGAGATAATTGACCTAGTTTATATAAGAAAAACGGGGCCCGAAAACAGTAAAAGTAGGTGAGCACCAGGACATGCATCGATCACAATCAAACACACATAGCTAACCTCTAGACACCTCAACATGCTTTTTGGCTTGGGAACGGGACTCACATCGAACCCATCTGAAGGTGGTGAACAACGATCAAGAAAGGTTTTAGATGGACCTCCATAAGCAACACCTCCATGGAGGGGTACGATGTAGAAGCGCCTCTATCGTTTGTCAAGGTGGTTTTCACTTAGAGGATCTAGTTGATGGAGAAATACTACGAGAACACCCTAAGAGGACTCATGACGCCCACAAACACCGTTTTTGTCAGTGTGACGCACCGTCGGGCAGGGTTTTTACCTCCACACTTCTACCACCCCTACCACCTGACTAGTATTTCAATATCACCATCACCACCACCAGCACCAACCGCTAGAAACCGAGTGAACCTACCTGCTAGGCAAGCCGCATAGCATGCATACCACACTACCAAACCTCACTATCACGTCAACACCGTCGATTTCCACCACATCGTGATACCATGATCTCCAACGTCTTCACCACACCATGAATGCCACCAGATCGACTACCAAATGCAAGGGCAACCACTAGCCTCATCTAGCCCCGACGCCACAACCATCATGCATAGACACACCGCGTGCTCCTTGCCGCCCACACATGTGCCCACGACGCCATCTCCACTACTAACGCACGTTGTTACGCTATCGTGGCCACCAACACGTATGCTGACCACGTTGCCTTTTTCTCTCGTTCCACCTCGTGTTGTCGTCGCGTGTGGCCCTCATACCATCCTACTTACCTGAATCTAGTCCCAAACTTATTGATGTTCAGACTAAGTCTATCTCCAACAAGGGGAATTAAAAATGGAGCCCTATTTATATATTTGGGTTTTCATTTGATGTCTTTAATGTGAGTCATATAAAATCTTCTCTCACAGCTAACCCATATAGACCTTTGTGTGAAGAGTCCACATTTTTTGGGCACCAGATATGTGCAAGACAATGTAGGCTTCATAAATAGATCACCTATTGTATGAGTTTAGGTTATTTCTAAAAATCCAAAATAGGTTTGAGACGTCATTTAGACTGTCTCAGCTTAAGAAGTTGCGCATCATGGGGCCAAATACGTTAAATCATGTGCTCGGATGCTGTTGGGCTAGCACGAGCTTGGTTGGGCCAATCAACAAGCTCATATAGATCCGAGGCCTGCGTTCTCACCGCCGGAGCTCAAAACTCCTTGGAGCGACCATTACTAGGGGTGGGCATGTTTAACCGTTAACCATAAAACCAAACCGAACCGAAATACGCGGTTAACCAAAATTTTTGGTCAATTACGGTTATCATTTTTGTGTATTTCGGTTAACCAAATTTATGCGGTTATCACGTCGTATTAACTGAATAACCGATTTAACTGAAATTTTAACTCACACTATCATATAAGCCAAAAAAATATAAAGTTCAATAGTAGTAATTTTTATCCTCACCAAAATTTTTCTCATTGTACAATTTAATCTTAATGATTTCCACCCATCGCCGGCACATATCTGTCATGTTGGTATATTTATTGCTTATTTTTATGTGTTTATTACCATTTTTGTCCAATAAATAAAGTTACACATGAGAATGCGGCTAACCGAAAAATGAAACCGAATTAATCGCAACCAAATTGCGCGGTTATGATTTTTTTATCAAATACGGTTATTAGTTTTTCATAACCGAAAATTCTCTTAATAACTGAATTAACCGTATTTGTGCCGACCCTAGCCACTACGAGACAATTGAAATTTTGCTATCCTCAACATTGGGCTTCGTAAAATACCACTCTCAACATACAACACTCTAAAATACCATTATAATTCTCTCCACTTTTCTCGTTTGCCACTGTGATTGTATTTTGGTACTAACTGATCTTCTTAACACTAACACAATTCTAAATGGACAGAAATGCCCTTATATGTTTTAAAAATATAAAAAAGTAACAGAAAATACAAAAATTATAAAACACTAAAATATTTCAAAAATGGAAAAAATACAGGAAATAAAAAACAGAAAATTTACACACAAAAAATAGAGATAAATTTAAATAAATTTATAAATTATATAAAATTAGAAAAACAGAAAATTTACACATAAAATAGAAATAAATTAAAATTAAGTTTATACATTTTTTAAAATAGGATAAAATTTAATAAATTACAAAAATAAGGATAACTATTTAAAAATATATTTCATAATAAAAAATATAATAAAATAGGGAAAAAATGAATACCTGATAGTATGTTTGCTCTATGCTAACTGATTACACAATAAACAATCATCATATAGTCAGATATCTTGCATAATTGCAGTTCACTTTATCTGTGGTGGTGATGAAATGTGCTGCATACCATTTTCTAAGAAGAAAATGGTTTGTAATTTTTTTAGAGCAAAAGTAGCTACATTATTTGGACTGAGTAATTTCGATAAATGGCTGTTAGAGCTTTTATCCATTTACCTTCATGTAGAGAGTTGGAGACTAGTAGGTTGAAGTGTATGGCTCTTTTGAAGTTATGATGATCAATATATTTATTTTTTTGTTAGAATATTACTATAACTGTTCTTTTGAAGTTATGGCCAACCTATTTATTTGGTTGTTAGAATATTACTTCAGCTTCAACTTTATTTGTGTTTCCTTCCAGTGACGGTGTGTCCATAGAGCTCTTACCATTGTGGATGCTTCTATTTTGTTGCATGTTGGTATTCTTAATTTCTTATAAAGTTTGTGTCACCTGTACAGCTTCCACAGATTATTTCATAATTTTTCTCAAGATGCTTTGCACCTTCACCGGGAAGTACATCTCGGCCCTCAAGGAGTTTTGTTAGGAACGCACCCTCTCAAACAGGGCGCACTGTTCAGGTTAGCTCTGATGAACTAATAATTCTTTTCGGTGAGCTTCTATCCTTGGATCTGAATATCTTAAACATTTTGGAATCTAATACAGTTGTGGTTGTTCATTTTTAAATGGTTTTGGTGGCCATTTAATCATGTGCTAACTGAACTTTCATTGATGGATTAATTTTTTCGTTATGTTGAATAATTCTATGATGCGTGACTACATATATATGCATGGCAATGAGGGTACCAAATGCCCAGTTACAAATGCAAATGCCTCTATGATGCATTAGACTGGAATCACAGTGTTGGTTGCTTTTCGTTGTGTTGAATAATTTTATGATGCGTGACAACATATATGCATGTCAATGAGGGTACCAAATGCCTAGTTACAAATGCAAATGCCTCTATGATGCATTAGACTGGAATCACAGTGTTGGTAGCTCATATGTAATGGGTTCCTACTTCCTATATTTTTCAATTTCCCCTATTTTATTATATTTTTTATTACGAAATATATATTTTTAAATAGTTATCCTTATTTTTGTAATTTATTAAATTTTATCCTATTATAAACTTAATTTTAATTTATTTCTATTTTCTGTGTAAATTTTCCGTTTTTCTAATTTTATATAATTTATAAATTTATTTAAATTTATCTCTATTTTTCTGTGTGTAAATTTTCTGTTTTTTATTTCCTGTATTTTTCTATTTTTTGAAATATTTTTGTATTTTCTGTTAATTTTTTATATTTTTAAAACATATAAGGGCATTTCTGTCCATTAGTATTGTGTTAGTGTTAAGAAGATCAGTTAGTACCAAAATAAAATCACAGTGACAAACGAGCAAAATAAAGAGAATTATAATGATATTTTAAAGTGTTATATGTTAAAAGTGTTATTTTAGCAAAAAACAATGTTGACTATAGTAAAATTTCAATTGTGTGTCAGCCACTACTGGCGCTGCTCGTCGCACACCGTAGGGATTCCGTTTCTCCCAAGCTCGTCGCCGCCTCACCGGCCAACATGCTCCGTCCTGGCCGCCGGTTCCTCCCTGCCAGACCACCGCGCCGCCGCCAACCCAAACGCCCCGCCGAGCCGTCTCCCCCGCCGGCCCCGACCTACACCCGCGACGTCATCCGCCGCGCCACCGCCGTCCTCCGCGACAATCCCTGGTCAGCGGCGCGTCCGCTCCTCCTCTCCCTCGCCGGGTTGTCCTGGGACTCCCACACCGTGGCGCGCGTGCTCAAGACCCACCCGCCGCTCCACAAGGCCTTCCTCTTCTTCCGCTTGGCGGCCTCCGCGTCACCCGCCTTTCGCCACGACCGCTTCACCTACACCTCCATGCTCCACCTCCTCGGCGAGGCCGGCCGCGTGCCAGCCATGCTTCGCCTCCTCGCCGAGATGCTCCGAGCCGGGGTAGCACCCGATGCCGCCACCTTCACCACCGTCATGCACTGGCTCGCGCGGGCCGGAGACGTCGACGGCGCCATGCGGGTGTGGGCGGAGATGAAAGCGCGGAGCCACCCCACCGTCGTCAGCTACACGGCATGCGTGAAGATCCTATTCGACGCCGGCAGGGCGGTGGAGGCGCGGAAGGTGTTCGGGGAGATGGTGGCCGAGGGGCTGCGCCCGACCTGCAAGACTTATACGGTGCTCATCGAGCATCTTGCGGACGCAGGTGAGGTGTTCGACCGAATGCTTCTGCAGGGCTACTTGCATATCAGTTGCGGCCAGTGCGTTTTCTATGTGATTCCTGTAATCAACCTACTAATTGTCTAAGGTCCATGCGTTGCACAAAATATAGCTCTGCACCGACTAATAATCTGAGAAAAATTTGAAACGCTCTTCCTTTCTATAGAACTCTTGAATACACTGTCCCTCAAAAAAAGTCTTGAATACACTGTAAGCATGTACTGACAAATTCCACTAAGGTGTGATTCAAACAGCATAAATTTTCTTTTACCTGATAAGCTGCTTTCCAGTTTCAGGCATTGATCTTACAGATCCATGTTGAATTTAAATGAAGCGTTATTTTGTTTTTGTTGAAAATACATGTCACTCTATATCCAAAATGGCGCCATTTTTGGACCAACATATATTGTTCATGTGATTCATGTTTACATGTACCGTTGCTACTTACTAGTCTGTTCAGCTTTATCCTTCTTACCATCGCATATTAAAGTGAATCTAGTTGACCTCAGGAAAATTTGAAGCTACTCTTGACATTATGGACAAGATGCAAGAAGCAGGTATAGAGCCAGACAAAGCACTCTGCAATATTCTAGTGCAGAAATGTTCCAGGGCTGGTGAGACATCAGTTATGGCTCGAATTCTTCAGTACATGAAGAAGCATTTCATTGTTCTTCGCCGGCCTATATTTTTGGAAGCACTAGAAGCTCTAAAAGCTAGTGGCAACAGTGATGAACTTCTTCGGGAAGTAAATCCTCATCTTGCATATGAAGGCATGGAATGTGACCCTATATTTTCTGATCAAGGTTATATTACTGATAGAAGTACTATTCTCTACCTTTTGACTGCGAAAAAGTGGCCTGCTATAGAAGAAATGATAAGCATAATGGCCCCAAATAATGTAAAGATGGAAACCCATATCCTGTCTGATGTTATTGAGGCCAGCTGTGCAGACTGTAGACCATCTTGTGGACTCACAGTCATGTGTTACAGTTTAAGAGTAGGCAATGAACTTGATATGTCTGCATATAGTTCTCTTCTTGGTCACTATATCAGGAACAGTTCATTCAGTCTGGTCATAGGGATTGTTGAAATATTGACTAAATCTGGTTGCAATCTTGGGACATACTTATCAGCTATCTTAATACTCAAACTGGGATATGCTGGGCATTCTGCGTACGCGACTCATATTTTCAGACTGTTGTCTGCAGAAAAGAATGTTGTCACCTACACAGCCCTTATGAATGCCTATTTTCAATCTGACAAAGTTGATGATGCCATCAATCTACTTAAACAAATGACAGCGACTGGAATATTTGCTTGCTCCGGTACATATGAAGTATTGGTACATGGCTTACAAAAGTCTGGCCGTAAACGGGAATCAGATCACTACCGAAGAGAAAGAATTGATATGCAATGGCATCTCCAGTTTCGTGATAAATGCTCACCTGAAGAAAGCTTATGTAACTATCTGTTTTGTGACTTTCATTGGTAAATTTTGGAAGATTGTTTGATATGCAACAAGAATATTCATGGTATATAATGTCCACTGTGGGGTGGTTATCACCCAGCCGGCCAGCCGATCAGGTTCCATTATCATCTCCTCATACTGATGTTGCCTGGACCAGAACCACCCACATCCACTCCAAGTCTTGGAGTTTAATATGCTGCGCTCGAACCATTTAGCTGATTAGTAAATCATTGCTGTTTTTATCATCCCTCAACTTGAAGGTATTGTTAGACATGTATCATGTATCTCTTCTTATTTGCCTTGCTATGCAATTAAGTAGTCAATATGTAAATCCCAATAATAAATAGGGAGCATATAAGGGGAAACTAGGCAAAGGTTGGAAACTTGAAAACTTCATCAAACAACATACTTAGAGGTTCTCAAAATTTTTGAAAAATGCACCATCCATTGTTGTAATAGTACTATATAGATGTACACAAAATTTGAAGGTCAAACTTGACATTAGTTTTTTGATATAAAAAAGGAAATATTGAGCATAGATGCATTGAAGACAAAAAATAATTTATTTTGTTCTTCAGTGCATCCAAACCTCAAATTTGTCAATTAAGCAGTGTCAAATTTTGTCTTGAAATTTTGTGTGCATCCATAATACTACAGCAGCTATGTATATTCATTTTTCAAGAAAAATCAGGAACTTTAAGTACGTTTCTTGACAACGTTTTCAAGGCGTCGCCTAGGCGCCCAGTCAGTGCAGCCCCGATTCCTGGACAGGTCGCCTCGCCTGGAGTCCACCGCCACCGCCGGTCGCCGTGCTCCTTGCTGCCGGCCACCGTGCCCCTCGCCACCGGTCGCCGCGCCGCCGTGGCCCCCTCGCCGCGCCGCGCCGCTGCCGCCATCGGATGGGTGGAGAGGAGAGTGAGGGTGAGAGAAAATTATGTTTAGGGTTAGGGGTAGGGTGCTATTTTATATGTCCTGATATGGAAAGATGACCGTTGGATTAGATCCTACGGTTCAGATAGCCACCCGACACTCGCCCTTCCCGACAGACGTGAGGTGCCGCCGCCCGTTGCCTCCGCCTCCGCCCGCTACCACCGCCGCCGCGCCCGTCGTACGCTGCCCACCTGGCCGGCCGCCTAGGCGCCTGCGTCCAGGCGCCGACGCAGGCGCCAATTTAAAAGCCTGTTTCTTGATGGAGCTTTCAAGTTTTCAACTTTTGTCCAGTTTTCACTTGATATGCTCCCAAATAGGTAAAACTAAGGAATTGCATGGAGGCTGTTGCAAATTTGAGACTGATGTTAACTTATTTCATGGCAGAAAATTGATTAGTGGAAACCTTGAAATGAAGTGTTCAGCCTAAACGTATATATTATTGGATTTATTGTAGAAGTAACGAAGTAATTGGAAATCCACAAACCAACATAGGATGAATTAGTGAAGTATGCACCTGTACAAACTAGTTTGTTGTAGCCCATGTCTTATATCCATTATTTTTTACCCTTTTGCTTTGATATACATTTCAGTACTAGCTATCGTGATTTCTACTATAGATTTAGTAAATTCTGCAGATTTAGTATCACCTTTTGTAATGTGTACAAGCTTGGTAACTGAGTTTAATGGTAGCTGGTGGTGACCAAGAGAAAGATGGAAGATTCAAACTAATTGAAAAGCACTAAGCTTGCAGCTAATAGTCTCCGGGAACTGTACTTATCACAGCTAATTAAGTGCTGATGTGGACTCTCAGTTGCGTACTAATTTTACTATTTTAGTGTTGTTGATGAATGTGGCACGATATGATATTTCTCCAGCTTTGAATGATCCTGATATAATCATATGAAATTTGCTGTCTCACAGGGTAATTTGGTTGCTTCTGTCTGGCCCTATTGGAATCGGGTGATCCATGTTGGACTGACACTATTTGGCAATTGATTTCTACCTCAAAGCTGACTACATCGATATAAATTCATATTCCAAAAGCACTAAGGCGTATCCTTGACCATGAGACTGTTTGTTACATGATGCAGACTGTACAGACCACTTCCAAGTTCTAAAGGTGCACATGATGATGACTGCTTCTGTCACTTCTATTGAGCTTTTACGCAGCAGTCCCTTGGCAATGTTACTGGATGGTGGCTCTCATTACAGGCCTCCACAAAACATTGCAGTAAGTTCAACATTGCAGTAAGTTCACTGTCTCTTTACCCATCTCCTGCATCCCTGAATAATTTTTTACACTCAAGTTACTTCATAAACAATCCAAAATTTAAGATTTTAGCTTTTCCTTAAGGATGCGGATATCCAGTCCAGCATTTACTGATTTAGCTTCATTAGCTGGCCAAATATGCCCTAGAATGGTGGTAAACATTCAAAGTATAATAGAAAGAAATTGTTTTAAACTTGTTATTTCAATCCAAATCTAGTCAGCAGGAAATAAACGAGCCAGAGGTTTGACACATCTTTTAGCCAAAATACTGCATATCTACGTCACATGATGCTCAATCTAGTTGTCATTAACCTAGCCTCCTGATCTAAGCAACTTCATGCACTTATATTACATAGCATGGCAACATCCAAACTTGCTGCATCCTATCTTGAATCTGTCAGTTGAACAGCTCTTGCCATTAGACCACATTCACACTTGTCTTCAGCCTCTTCGCGGCGTGGGCAAAACTGGTGATGACCTGCAACTCATCCAGTTGCTTCAACACAGGCAACAGAAATAGAAAGCCATGTCAGGATCCCACTCTACTCAGAAGCAAATTGCAAAATCAGAAGTCAAGCAAAATTTCATATACAAACCTGAGCCACGAAGTGCCTTTGAACAGCATCAATCAACTGCTCTCTGGACGGGTTAGGGCTTGCATCCTGCTCAGATACAGTTAGTTACACCAATCTATCGTTTCTGAGTTCTTGTCCTTAATCTGGGAGGGAAAATGTACTTACGAGACTGAAATGACGCCAATATCTCCACAATGCACTCAAACCTAACTTACTCAGGTCAACCTTCTGCAATGTTAACTGTTAACGCTTCAGCCACGATTCAAAAATAGAAATGCAGAAAGAATCTGGTTCACGCATAACTATGCTTGAGCAATGACAGAGCAACAGAGACTCATTGACATAGATTACTGAATAGTGATTGGATGTTTCAACCAATAAACACAACTGAAGGAAGCAAAAGTCGCACCGTGAGAGCCCTAGCAGAGGAAATATATGCCTTAGAGTGGGAATCGTATGAGGTGGAGCGGCTGAGCGATATGCTGTGGAACCCCCTAGATTTCCTGTTCCTTGACCGCTGTCGCTTTGGTGATTGCGCGCCATCCGATGCTGCAGGAACGAGGATCAGTGAACATAATATTACAGACGCATGAAGCCAAATTGCGGGACATGGTTAGGTAGCATGGGAACTGTTGCCTTGATTTAAATAAATGAAAGTTAAATGGATCCGTGACAAAGAGCACCTCGTGTGCTCCCAGCAGGTGATGCTCCAATGCTCCACGTATGGTATGCACCTATAGAATTTATGAATTTTTTTAATATTAATATAGATGGATAGGGTATGCGATCCCACTCCGCCATACAAGATTTGAGACGAAAACTTGTATTAGGAGAAACAGACAGAAAAGGACAATCCAATAGTGGGTTGTGGATCAAAATATGAAGTTTTAACAGGTAAGCACTCATTCTAGCGTAAAACAATACATAGATAGTAGTTGATTGCATGCTCTGTCCATCTATAGTTGTGATTGATTTTTTCACCATCTTATACCTGGGAGCATAGGAGCATCCAAGGGTGTGGGAGCATATGAGAAATGAGATGTTCTCTTGACAGTACTAGCATGTGACTATTTTTATGGACTAATATCCTTTGATTAAACGTAATGGCCGTGCCTATGAGGAACATTATTTGTCTTTGGAACTTATTTAGATCTGGATATATATATATATATATATATATATATATGGGCTTCTTTGGCTGTATATATCGGAATGAAACAAATTCAAACATAGGGCGAGTAAGTGTAGGCGATAGTCTGAACTAGAGGAGCTAATTATTAGAAGGACCCAAGTATGAAACTAAAAACTTGTAAGAGTAAAACTGAAGTAAAAAGGATGCCAATAAAGCGAGCTTCCAAGAGATTATACCAGACGTGAACTTTGAAACTGAAGGGGAGGAATATATTCCTGCAAGATGATGGAAGTGGGAGTGGGACTAAAACATAATCTTACCCACATCTGAAGTATTCCACTGCATGTTTTCACTGCCGAACTTATTGTCGCCCTCATTGCCAGATGGAGGTTCGACCACACATAGAGCATTCCTTTGCAACTTTACCTCTATGCCATTTGTAAGAACCTGGAATTAATGCATTACAGAATCACATTATGTTTTCACGCTAAAAGTTCTAGATATTTATTTATTACAATAGAAGAAAGGACCAAACAGCAAGGTTGCCAGACAAGCAGAGGACCACAATGGCACATTTGTAGAGTTCAAATGAAGTTATCATCTCAATTGCCAGTGCGTATTTTAGGTGCATGGGCAATGTCGGTACCTTCAAGACCGGGTACCCCCGCGTGTAAGGTCGAAGACAATCCGAGCCTCGCCTCCCTGTCGAGGTGGGCCCTGGCATGACCACGTGTCTTTGGCCCCGGACCTGATCTCTCCGCTGAGGCAAGGTCCGGCGCTGCCACGTGTGCCCAGGCTCTGGGTCGGACCTCCGCGCTGAGGAGGGCTCCGGAGGCGCCACATGTCCTTGACCACGGGCCTGGCCTCCCCGCTGAGGCAAGGTTCGGCGCTGCCACGTCTCTTCGGGCTCCGGGTCGGATCTCCCCGCTGAAGAGGGCTCCAGAGCCGCCACGTGCACTTGGCCCCGAGGTTAGCCCTGGGGTTGTGACATGCGCTTGAGTTCCAGAGCCGACACGCGCCTTGGGCTCTGGGCCGAGCCTCCCCGCCGAGGTTATGTCTGGAGCTGCCACATGTCAGTTGGCTCCAAACTCGTCGATAAGAGCTCCGAAGCCGCCACGTGCCCCACGATCCGTCGTGGGGTCGTGGGTTGACGAAACCAAGGAGTAAAGAGGAAGGTGTGTTGTCAGACCATGCATTTAAGGTTCGTGCCTTCCCCAGAAGCATGGTTCACGGCACACGCCTCCGTCCTCCGCCTGTTCACCATTACGGTGACGAGACAGAGCAGCGAGGCGTGACAGCGGAACAGTGCCGTCCAACGGCATAGAGCCGCTCAACAGAGTGAGAAGACGCGGCGATAAGACGAGGTCTTCATCATCACCTACAACCCGGTCAGAAGCGTCCGGTGTGTCAGGCGACGCGCCTTAACTCCTTCGACAGCGACATTACATATAGCCCTAGCTCATGTATAGGGTACAGACAGCCGCAGGGCCACCTATCGGACCCCGAGCCACATTGTAACTGCATCGACCTTGACCTATAAAACGATCGAGGCAGCCTCCGGGCAAGGGGTTCGCGACCTAGCCAACTCATTCTTACATGCGAGCAAGCAATACATCAAGTATCCTCGTGGACAGTGTTTTACGCTCTAACAGTCTGAACCACGTAAATCCTCGTGTCTCTCTCGCCATTATACTTAGACCTTCGAGATCTACTAGGCCCACCGAAAAAAAGAAACTTTGTGGGCTGCTTTCGAGCAGACCGAGGGAAGTGTCGTAGAAAACACTTCGACAAGCAATGTCAACCAAAAAAATGATATTTCATTAAGTACCCAATTTTCTTATCTTTTAGGAGATATAATCTAGTAGTATAAAGTTCAATATGTAAAAACTTAGCTGCACAAATGGGATGCTGATAGCTGCTAGAATGAGCGTTCACCTAAGATTTTTCGGATCCATTTGGAATGCCACAGAAGTAACCGAGAACATTAAAACACGGTCTACCAACCGTTTAAGACAATGATCATCGTGTAGGCACAAGTAACAGTGATATCCTGACACCATAAGTAGAACTTCAACTTCAGATATCCCCTTGAATATCCTCCCAAGATCCAAGTAGTGTGGCTCGAATCTAGAGGCATACAGAAGCAATTAATTAAGGTTCAACAACTCGCATTACCAAAAAACCGAGAATTGGCTGAAACCAGAATCAAATCTAGATGCATGAGATACCCAGCCCAACAAGCAATCTTAGTCCACGACTTACACGATTCATGTTGATAGCCTGATTTAAACACAAATCGAACAAAATAAAACGCTCCAGTGCAACAACGACCACAAAACAGCGAGGAAACGGAACCTAAATTTCTGCCCGAATACTTAAAAATAGATAGATAAACTTTCAACTCAATAAAATGTAGATGAGACAATATTGTGAATAATTTTAGGGTGTGTTTGACAATAAGAAATGTTTCAAATTCTAGTTTGATATGAAACGGTACCAAACAGTAAAAAAGTAAAACGTTTTAACAGTGAATCTATAAGAAATAATTCACTTTTTTTTTCTACAAAACTGAATCACCTGAAAAGGTGTTTCACGTCCTGAATCACTTTATATTATTGTACCTACGCTCCAGTTTCATAATTATTTATAATAATTAGTCATCATTTATCTTTATTATTAACTCGTCGTTGTTGTTACAGTGCAACAAATATTAATCCGTACATGTGGATAATGATATATATTTTATAATGACACTTTATAAATAATATTTATTATAATAATTTATTATATATTACATTATGACAAAAACAATATAGTCCATCAAGGATAGATCATTTCAATCCTGCTCCTTCCTATACTGAAACTGAAATCAGAAAACTAGACAAACGTGATTCTATTTCAGTTGAGAAACATTTCTGCATTAAAACTGAAACGTTTCTGCTCGAAAAATCTGAAACCGTACCAAATGAGCCCTTGAGTTCAAGATGCAGGACATTTTGGAATAGCGCGATGCTCAATCAACCTACCAGACCAAAACCATGAGTACAGAAATAAAACGAACCTAAAATTGCACCCCCGAAAAAAAAGATGAACACTTCATGAAATCAGTCCAGCTTAGTTATCCAAGCTAAAATAAGCGAAATCCTCCAGACTCGTACCTGATCACAAACGCCACAGCAATCATTTTTTGCACTCCAAAACCCAAAATCCCAAATAGCAAAATCAATTCACATTGCAGCAAACAAGATGTGTGAAGCAAAAACCCAGCAATTGTGAACCAAAGAAGGAAATTACCAGCCAATGCCAGCCTCCAAGGCCAACAGCTTTCTTGACGACCCCATGCAAGCCGACGAGCACCGACTTGGTGCGGTTGTTGCCGGTGACAACCACCTTGGTGTGCCGCGGCAGCAGGGATATTTCCTCCTCGCCCCAGCCCTCCGGTGCAATCATCTCGTACCTACTGGCAATCCTCCTGAACTCCCGCCCAATTCCCCTGTTCCCGTAGGTCCAATAGGCGGGGGGATGCCTTGAAATTTCCGTCGGAAACACGCCAATCACGCGAATGCACTTCCGAGGGACTCGAGATCGGACATCGGGGACGCGGGATTCGATCCAACCCGCACCGAATCCGAAACTCCCCGCGTCAACAGGAACCGAATCTCGATCGGACCAGCACAGAGAAATGCCACCGCCGCCACACCAGTCCGGCAAACCCTCCTTCTCCGAGCACAAGATCACGCGCTAGGGATCCGCAATTCTCACGGAACCCCGCACGCGAAACCGCCCCCACGGCCCCACTGCAGCAGCGACACGAACCAATTCGCGATCAGAGAAATGCAGACAAGGCCCCATAAAAAAACAAAACCCAACCGAGTGAAGAGAGCTGCCTGCGATTCGGGGATCACGCCTCCTTGAGCCCGAACCCCCCGGGAATCGGAGCAACAAACCGGCGGAATTGGCAGCCGCGCGAGCTGGTTTGTGTGTGACTTGGATGCGCGCTTTCGTTTTCCTTGTGCTGCTGCCTGTACCCTGTCCCGGGGCGCAGGTGTGTACTACCAGTGGCAGAGCGACGCGTGGCTGACGGACGCCGTTTCGGTGCGGCGGGTTGGAGCGTGAGATGACGGAACAGCCCTCGGCACCGTACGTGGAAGAGTAGTTGGTGGTTTGTTCGAATGGTTTTGAATTTTGAAGCCGAGCAGATCGGAAGGTGCAGCGAAGTTGGAATCAGCGAATGTCTGTTCGACTTTGCTCTCTGCTCACGTCTCGCCGTAGTCAGTTTTTCCTCCTGCCAAGTTCTCCTTTATCTCAAATTGTCGACATGATTCTCTCTCAAAAAAAATTGCCGACACGAGGAATCACAGCAGTCCCTAAGCTACCTACGCCTGATTCAGCATATAACCCAAAACCCAAAAGGAAGAAGTTTAAAGTGCCTGGAAATCCGGAATGTTGACAAGTTTGTCATCATGGGAGTGAGCATTGACCGAGCTAGTGCTAAAGTGACAGGCACTGCGTAACAAACAAAAACAAAAAGGCGAGGAGAAAAAGACTGCCAGTGCCAGATAAAAAGAACTCCCGAGTCGTGGTGGGGCCTACGCTGCCAGGGGCACGGTCGTAAACGCAAACTCACGGCCGCGCCCTGACGCCGTGAGGTGCAGCAGCTTGCGCTCATGACGTCACACGCGTGATTACTGGGTACATACAGACCGGGGACCAGCTTATCCGGGCCCGGCCTCAGGTCACCTAGCCATGGTCCACGCGCAGTCGATGACATCGCGGGACCCAGAAATGAGACGCTGCGTGCGGAGGAGAGTCTGGTCTTCGTCGCGTCACCCCACCCGCCTCGGAAATATCTCCGAGCACAGGATCAGCGGAACTCGACCATCCGATTACGCGGAAAGCGGGGTCTGGGTACTGGGGTTTCCTCCATACTGGATAAGGCTATCCATACTCATATAGTATAAAATACTACTTTAAAAGTATATTCTCATTCAATTTTAGCATACTCTAAAATATTCTTTCTTTTTCAACACATGTTCACGCACTCGCTATACTCTAAAAGCGTATTTCATATCAACTATCATCCATTTTTTACTATGTCTTTTATTTTATTTCTTTCTATTTATAAACATATACTCTCTCTGTTTCGAATTATTGACGCTGGTTTGTTTAATTTTAAGCTAACCAACATCAAATAATTCGAAACAAAGGTAGTACATTTTAAAAATACCAGTATTTTTTCTTTTCTTATTTCACCTGTTCCCTTTCCTTCCCTCTTTTATTTCCTTCTTTTCTATTATTTTCCTTTTCTCTCTTGCTTTCCTTTATTTATTTCCTTCTCTTTCCGGAGACATCCCGCACCTGTTGGCATGCTGAGGATTTGGCGAATGACTGTAGGACAGGCTGATCCCGCACACCTCCCCGCTGGCCGCTGCGAATGGAAATGATGACCGTAACGCCACAGCTAAAGTTCTGTTGCTTTCCCCGTATGTTGGTGCGAGCAGCCTAAGACTAACCGCACCGGGGAACGGGATGAGGTGCGGGCCGCCCTGGCTGGCGTTACCCCTGATTTTTTGCTAGCACCAATGTACTGGATGGACTACTGGAAGAGGGAACACGCTACAGGGATACGGGTTGGTGGGCCTATGCGGGATTTAAAGAAGACGACTTTTCGGACTTCGTGCATGAGATAGCAAAAATAGATAGAGAGAGATAAAAAGGAGGAAAGGAAATATAAAAAAGGAAAATAGAGACCAGAAAAAGGGAAATAAAAGTGGGAGAAAAGAAAGAAAATAGAAGAGAAAGAAAGAGAGAAAGGAAAGAGGAAAAAGGGAAACAAGGAGAGAAAAAGGGGAGAAGAGAGTAAAAAAAGGAAAAGAAACAAAAGGAAAAACGATAGAAAAACGTGGAAAAAGGTAAGCGAAATTATTTGGCTATATTTTTAAAATAATACATGTAACATTATTGATTTTAAAGTAGTATATGATAAAATCTAAAATAAAAGGTAGTTGTATGATTCAATATAAAATTAGTGGTGGTTGATATAGAGTAAGGGTTTGGAGTATGACGAGTGCGGAAACACGTGCTGGAAAGCAGAGAATTTTTAGAGTGTGCTGTAAAGAGATGAGAATATACTTTTAGAGTAGACTTTTGTAGTACGACGAGTGCGGATAGTCTAAGAAGGATGCTGCCGTTTCTAGAAGACGCGGTTAGTGTCGGCATCTCCACAGCTTTAGTAGGGATGGCATCACGTTTTTATGTGTTTGGTTGAGCGATATAGTCAGACAGGGATGGAGCGAGCTCACTTTTGATAGTGTTTGTTTCAGAGACAGGTGGGATAGAGTCATCCCTGAGAGAAATATTCCTATCAGATCCGAGACGGAACTATCCCTCCAAAGCTAGACGGACAAACCCATCCCACCTCCCGCATTTGCAGTTTTATGACAGATTATAAGATGCTTATTTGCAGTTTTAAATAAATTATATGTTGCTTATTTGCAGTTTGATAGAAATAAATCAATATGAGTAGTTTATTTACAGTTTAGTCATAATGTTATCATGTTTGTTTTCTTATATTGATAGAAATAAATCAATATGAGCAGTTTATTTCCAAACTAAAGATTGTCAAAGGATTAGGGTGAAGTTAAATTTTATTTCTGAAATTTTCTTGCTGGAACTTGTGTTATCAAGTAACAGATTGCATTTTTATTGCTACTTCTTACTGAAAATAATCATACCCATATGTCTCTATCCCTTCCTTCAAACAGGAGACGGGATCATTCCATCTCACATTATTCCAAACCAAACAGAAATCAGTGAACGTCTCATCCCACAAGACAAACAAAAAATGGAGCCATCCTATCCCTAAAAAGTAGGATAGATCCAATCCATCTCACCTTGTCTCTAAACCGAATTCCTCTTACGTTGAAAAGCTCATGTGACATTGTGTGACAAATTTATCATCAGTTAGCTAATCCTGTTTTTAGTATTGGTTAATGTCCCTTTGAGCTTAAACGGATTTTTAGGCATCCTAGTGTTTAGAAGGTATTTCCATGTGTGTAATATTTACAGTATTTCTAATGGAAACTTCAGAAAGCTATCCTTTGGATTCATGGAAGCGCCAAATTGAGTATTCTAGCAGCTGGCGTAGTTTCATGTAATCTAAATCTAATGGATCAAGATCCAAAGGTTACGAGTAAGATGTGCATGTGCCTTTTGTGAATGTAATCCAAAAAAAAATTGTTGAGATTGTGAAGGACACAATGGAGATAAGAGTGTTGGGACATAAGGATATGTGAACACAGACAAAATGATCTCTCTGTTAGATGGAAGAGACTGACAAGATAAATAGATGTTGGCATGGGCTGCTTTTGGCTTTAAGCGATTATGAGAGAAGCATGACCCCATTCGTCAAACCCACATCTACGAACAATGTATGGTAGAAAACATAGACAGACACAGGTTGGACGTTAAGGGTCGTATGCGCTGCCTGTTCCTAATTATTACTATCTTGTTTTAACGTAAGTTTATTTTTATAATTAGTCAAAGTCAAACTAATATAACTTAGATTAAGTTTATAGAAAAATATTAATCATTGTAACACCAAGTAGCCATATAGATTCATCATGAATTATGTTTTATAGAATACTTATATGTGGTAGATGCTAATTTTTTCTTTAAAATTGATTAAATTAGATTAATTTTACTTTGATCAACTCTAAAAATAAACTTACTATTGGATAGAGGAAGGAAGGATACGAGTGTCATCTCTTCAATCAGGGTGCGCCCGTGAGGAAGTGAGCTTTCTACACTTTCCTAATCCTTCTATCAGTATGTAACCGTTTGATATAACAAGTTGCATTCATATTACAAAAAAGCCGAAGAGCATATTTAATAGTTCACCAATCCCGTCCTAAAACGCTTACTTTTAACAGTTAAGTCAGAATTAGCTCCAACTGACGCCATATCTCGCCCCTAATCTTTTCGCGTCAGCGCCAACCTGAACCGGACTTCTTCATTTAATTCTGTTTGCGCCAATCCATCATAGGGATTTTTCTATGTAACGCTGCTGTAGTTTTTTTTTCTATGCAACACCTTATAGGTTTAGTGCCACATGCCCCACACGAATCTTAAAACAGGTGAGGAGGAGGACAGAGGACAACAATAGATCAATTTGTTTTCCTCAGCTATTTTTAAAATTCATACGGAACACATGTGGCAGAAATCTAAAAGGTGGTAGATAGAGATGGATATACAACACCATTATATAAAAAAATTCTACCTGGCACGCACGATGACAAGTCCACTAGTCTATCCTCCATCTCAAAACGTCATCACATATAAGTACGATTAAGATTAGTCGCACTCGTGCAACTCTATGTACGATCTCTAAAAGAATATTTTTATATTTTTACAGTGAACTCTAAAAAATTCTAAACTCTATAGTTTAGTTCTCTGCACTCGTGTACCTTTAAATTCAACCTCTATATTGTGAGGACCCGATGGTCTCGACATTCCAGGATCTCACTAGGGGTGCTGCTATAGATAACACCGGATAACACACATCAAAGACAATAAGCGGAAGCTAAATTTTATTACATAACTGGTTTATGAACATAATTACAACAAAATATCGTTATAGTCTACACTCACGGGCGTAAACTAAGCAAAAGGTTCACGTTCATCCCGTGCATGTGTTCCTACTAGCGCGCGCACACACACACACTAACACAACGACATGCACGACTCCCATTCAACGGTGGTTCCCTCTGGGGGATCCGTCTCCTCCTCGGGATCCTCCTCCTCATAAACCCCTGCAAACACTTCAACAACAAGCCGTGAGCATAAAGGATCAGCAAAACTAACCCGTCTCATCTAAACATGCAACTCTACATGCTGAAATTTTAAAGGTACAATAGGAAATTACTTTGTATAAGGACTCGCCTCAGTTGTTGACTCTTACTTTCAAGTTTTATCCTCAAATTAGTGGAAAACCTTGTGCGAAGCCACATAGGAAGTCAACAATCAAACAAGAAACACATTCCTTATATGTGACCTGGCTAAGGTTGAAAAGAACTTTGATTTGCTCTGATCTAAGGCACTTCATTAACAATCAACGTAAGACTTCCAAACATCAGCTTTTATTCCTGACATCTAGCCTGTTCTTTCTACGTCACGGTACAGTGAACAAGTGGTACTCACTGACCGTGAGGAGTGATGATTATAATCGATTTACACTTACAGGGTTATCCGAATAACACGTCAGGTACGCCCGTACTCGGTGTTTCCTATAACAACCATTCAGTACATCGTACGCAACCACCTTTCATCGGTTAGCCAAGTGTTGTACCCGTCCTATCGTCCCGAGCAGGAGGTCCCTACACGGAGCAACCTACGTGCTCGCTAGCGGATTTACACCTTGCTGCTCTCAATCAACCCCTTTGGACGACAAGCAATGCCTCAACATATCGCGACCCGAATTACATCGGTTTCCCAGTTCCCATATAGCTGGTATGTCTTCGGTACAGTTCTGGCTTGTTCAACAGGCACACACACGGCTCGGTCCTCAACCGACACAAGCAGAGCTATGGCACACAGGCCCCAATGTCCTACCACCCTTACTCTCTGCTCGGTCTCATTTTCATGTCATATGGTTCATGAGTTATCTGAACCCGAGTGTTGTGCTTCTAAGCCTATACTCGCGAGTAGTTCTAACTACTCGACTTGTACTGCATCCTATACCATTTGAGCATTGCAGTGGCTACTCGAGGTTCAAATATTAGACATAAAACTCTTGGTTCTCTTGGCTATGCAATTGGGTTTCAAATAAGACTCTAATGCACAATACATTGAGCTAGTAAAGTAAGTGACAAAAATAAAACTGTGAAATAAAGGTTAATGCAAACCGGAGCTTGCCTTACTGCTGGTCGTTGACTAAAAGTTCTTCCAGAGGGATAAAGTCCAGAATATCCGGGTCTTCTTCGACCTTAGCGACTACACGAAATGAAAATAACAAATGCATGTCAAATTCAAATGCAATGTGTTGAAGTGAAGAGGTAAAGAGAATAACTCTAGCTAGACAGCACTTCTGACTCTGAATTTTTTATTGTGGCTTGGTGACAACCTAAACAAAGACTTGGCAAAATTTCATCTAAACTAAAGCTCATTTGAGCCTTGCACAAATAAATGTATAAAAGACCATAATTAAGGGCTCTAAGGTGTTCTAGGGATTTTCATGGATCAATCCATTACTTTTTGGAAACTAGAGTTTAAGATGGTTCTTATGGAATTGGTTTCATGTGATTTGAAGATTCCTAGAGAAAGTTATGAGCTAATGAAATTGAGAGAAAATTTTGAAAAATATTTTTGTACATTTTTCTTTTTCTCTAGGTCAATTCACTTAATCACACCATTAGGGGGACTTAATGAATTTGGATGGATCTGAAAGTTTTCATGTGACTCAAGGATATTAAAATGAACATCTTGGCCAAATTTCAAAATTTCCACAAAGGGAATCTCCAGTTAAAATCTCCAACTGTTTAAATTTGGAGAAATAATTCTAGAAAAAGAATAGGTTTCATGTAGTGAAACTTGTTTTGCTGGAAAGTACTCAGAAAGATGAATCCAACAAAATTTGGTTCACTGAATTTGGACAACCTTAGCAAAAGTTATGGACTTCTAAAGTTTTGGTGGGAAAACTGAAAAACGGACACGAAATGTTTAAACTACTGACATTCGAGGCCCACAGCACAGTAGCATCTTCAACCTCCTGTCGGCGTCCGAGCGTGCGGTGAATGGCGGTACTCTCGCGGTGCGCTCCCGGTCTACAGTGGATGAATTTCGATGCGGTTTCTTCCTACACCCTCCTTGGACCGTGGTACACATGCCGGACAACCTTGTGCACCTAGGCATCGCCGGAAAACTCATCGGCGACGGCGGCGGCGGAATTCGGTTCGAGTCTGACGGTGAGAACTCAGCTTGGCAGCGAACACGACCAACTAAGGGGTAGTACAGCACCACTGGGGCACGAGGAAGCTAACCCTGCCCTCCTCTTGGCAGGAGATCGCCGGGAAGATGGATTTCACCGGTGACCCGAGGTGTTTTCCCCGGCGGCGGCGAAAACTCGGCGCTACGCTCACCGACTGGATCATTCTCGCTAATATTCGACCTAGGTGATCGTTAGATGCTACCCTAACTCTAGCTAAACCAGAATATTCGATGATCAAGTGATCGGGTTTAATTTCTTGTTTTGGTTCTCTCTGTTCTACATGGCAACCGAGAGCAAAAATGAAATTTCAGCTCACCGACATTGAACTAGCTCAACCGGGTCTAGGAGTATGAACTAGGGTGGGTTGCTAACCTTTGTGATTGGTTGTTTGAGCTTGAACGGGCGTGGTTCGGCCGGACAATGGAAACTCCCGCCAGTGCCTTAGCTCTATCGTGAGGAAGAAGATTGTCGGGTACAGCTCGAGGGATGCCGTAAACCAGCTTGGGGATGCGTTGAGGACGTCGAGGGGTGGTCGGTGATCCCATTTGCGGCCTCAGCTCAGTGTGATAGCGTCGGGTTCGTCCGGTTGACGGTGAGGGGGTGAGCTCGGGTGTGCGACGAAGGTGTGCACGGTTTCTGTGCGAGAGGGCATCGACGCAGTGTAGAAATGGTCCTTGGCTGTCGATTGCTCGAGGATAAGTAGCTGAGGACGTCACCCGACTGCAAAAATCAGCGAGCAGGAGGTGGCTTCGGTCTCCAGCGCCGTGGCGCTCGTGCAAGAAATCGAGCACTCTCGTTGGAGTCGCTTGAAGCCTCTGTTCCAATGACAGGTGGGTCCCCTTTCCAATTTTTGTCCCACAAAATTGAATTTTCACTTTTGCACAATATTTGGGACACTCCTACCCCTGACAATTTGATCAAACCACTGAATCACCATTTGAAGTTTAAATGATTCAAAGTGAAGCAATGGTTTAAATGAATTTGCTTCAAATGGCAATTTGAAATTCAAATTCAGTTTGAATTTGCTACAAATGGGTCATGTCAAGATCAATCCCAAATGGGATGAAATTTGGTGGATGAGCTCATAAAAAGTGCTGAGTGTGAATATGAATCCCTCTTTTGAATTCATGTGAGGGAAGTAGTTTGAATTTGAATTTAAGTTCGAACTAGTCTTTTTCATGATTGTATCCAAAAGTACCTCAAAAAGGTTTGGATTTGCATGAATATTGGCATGATCATTCCTAAGAAAGTTTAGGAGGTATTTGTTAGATCAGCCTCCAAAGAGTTCATGTGAGAAATCCATCTTTTGGACTTTTGTGAGTTTATCTTCTAATTATCTATCAATGGTGGTTACTTGCTCTTCAACCGTGTTCAAGTGTTTATCACAATTGAGCTGTGGTGTGTGTGATGAAGAACACTTTTAGCAAGTGAAAAACTTGGGCTCTTACATATATCAAATTAATGAGGTGACGTACCCCGGGTACCTAAGAGGCGAACGATCACCGATCACACGGAGACACGTGGCTCTGTTGGCCCTGACTTAGGGCCCAGGCTCAGGAGGATGCCACCAAAAATCCTGACCCCACGGTCGGAGCACGAGTGACCAACTCCTGACCTTCAGGGTCGAGGAAGGAGCCGACCCCCAAGGTCTGAAGCGACGTCCAATTTCTGACACCGGTCAAAAGAGTCGGAAGAAGGAGCAATCCGAGCTAGAGCCCAAGCCCGAGGCAGATAGAGGACTTCAATGTTGACGTGAAAGAACGACATAAGGACTTCAAGACGGAGTGACAGGCCACGCGTGACAAGACAAGCATGACACCGAGCCATCATCACTATCCATCCCATCTTCCTCGGCGCCAATGTACAGGGACAAAGTAGACGTAGACCATAGACGAGACGGGATCAGGTGTACTTATCGCTCCTGTATCACATTGGGCCACCTTAGGCGCTGACACACTATGTAAACCCTCGCCCCATTTATGAGGATTCGGTGGGTAGGTAGAGGCGTCCGAGCTATAAAAGGGGAGGACCAGAACCTTGCCTTGGACGACTTCACGCTCACATGCGCATAACACTTAGTTTTTTTTATACTCTCGCTCATGAAAAAGCCTTGCTTGTATCCTCGGTTCCAAGAACCATATGAGCTAATAGAAGACCGATGAACACCCCAAACTGGACGTAGGACACATTGTCCGAACTAGTATAAATCCTTGTCTTTGTTAGCTAGCCATCCGGACATAAAACGCGAAGCATGCGTGTCAGTGTTTCTTACCACCGACAAGTAATCGAATGATTCATGTTTTATGTATGGATGGCTAACTAACAAAGGCAAGGATTTTATCCTGTTTTGGACAACGTGTCCTACGTCTAGTCTAGAGTGTTCGTCGGCCTTGTATTAGCTCAGGCGGTTCAAGGAACCGCAGTTAGAAGCAAAGTCTCACGTGCGAGAACGAGGGGAAAGGCTAAGTGTCGTGTATTCGTGAGTAGTTTTGCCATCCCAAGGGAGGTTCTGGGCCTCCTATTTTATAGCCCGGTCGCTTGTACTCACCCACCGACTCCTCATGAATGGGGCGGGGATTTACATGGTGTGTTAGCGTCTAGGGCGGTCCAAAGTGATACAGGAGTGATGAGTACACCTGCTCCCGTCTAGTCTACGGTCTACATCTACATTCTATCCCTGTACGCCCACACCGAGCGAGATGGAACGGATGGTGATGATGGCCCGACATCATGCTTGTCCTGTCGTGCATGGCCTACCACTCCATCTTAAATCCGTTCTGCTGTTCTGTCACGTCGGCATTTAAGTATTCTACCTGCCTCTGGTCCGGGCTTTGAGCCCGGATTGCTTCCCCCTTTCGGTCTTGTTGTCTTGGCTTGGTGGTTGGCCGCTGCTTCCTCTATCGGGGGTAGGACTTCGTGGTGATGTCATCCCGCGTCCGCGCCTCGACTTGTGTCTCATGCGTCTTTACGTAGTTGGTTGGTTAGCTGTCCCTTGGGTACCCGGGGTGTGTTACCCTGTCAGTGGCCCCGGGCCTTCGGCCGAGCTTCTTCGGAATCAGTCGGAGGCATTCTTTTTCATATGGCAGAGGACCTGAAAGGATAATAAAAAATGGAAGTTGTGTGAGATCATTGTTTTGTCACCATCCTTGGTAAGTCTGAGCTCAAAGCCTCAGGCGCCGAGCCTTTCGTGACCTCGAGTCATCAAATCACCCTCGAGCCCTCCTCCGTGGGTTGGGCTCGGTTCAATATGCGAATCCGCTTCACTCCCCGTCCGCAAATCATACGCGGGTTTGGAGGGGTTGAGCCAATCGGGAAGTTGTCGTGATGGATGAATTCCCGAGCTCGGTAAGCTGCCTAACGTGTAAACCTGAGTGGAACCCCACTGCATTTTTGCAAGGACTAAGGAATCAATATGACCTGACCGAGGCTCTGTGCCCGCGTTCCATAAATCCCTCTTGGTAGAGTCGCACGGATCTCGGGTCGTTCACGGGCCCGGGCGACTCGATGCCGGCCCCTCGGGGGTTGGGGGGGGGGGGCTATCGGAGAGTCGCCAAGTCAGGACTCGGATATGAGACTTGGAGATGTCGGGAGCTTCGGGGCTCCTGAGTGCGCCATTGATGACCATCTTGTATCGCGTGTCCCTCACTCTGGATGCGAGTTATCAATATGATGGTCATTAATTCACACCTATTTGCTTTTTTCAGGAGGCATGCATTCACCCATAGCCAACACATTTCGAGGGGGTCCTTTCGACCTATACGGTAGGTATACCTTAGAACCCAGAACTTTGATCAATCCCCAAAAGTAGGCCGTAAAGGACTTACCTACTTATCTGGGCTTTTGATTCGTGCGGCCCGTCAACGTTGCGTCAAGGGTAGACGAAGGGGTGCAGCGGAGAGACGGTTGGGAGAGAAAAAGAAACGGCACGCAGCGTCTTAAATCATTGCAAATATCGAAGAGGTGGGTCAGTCTGGATGAAATTATAAAGCGAGTCCCTTAATTTTTTGGGGGGCGTGTGCGTTCCTCACGAGTGGGCGGCGTAACAGCGGGAAGGACGCGACCGTGGGCCCTGGTGCCCTTCCTCATTACCATCACAGGTGCCCTACATAAACCACCCTTGAGGCGTAGGTTTCTACTTTTACCGTCGCACCTTCCATCTCCATTCCTCTCGCGCTCCTGCTTTCCTACAAGTTCCAGTAATGCAAGTCAAAAAAGAAGAAAGGTTAAGGGAGAGTATGAATGATTCCCCTTCTCCTTCTTCTTCGTCTCCGGCCATGTCGGTTTGGATGAAATCCCACGTTACCACCACCAACTTTTCTTCTCTGGGCGAGCGAGGGATCCTCTCGGTGTGGGAGCTCCAGCGGATTCGCATTCCATCGGGGGAGACGACCCCCGAGCCGCGCGAAGGCGAGGTCATCAGCTTCGTCGATTTTCATCTCTGTGAGCTGGGGCTTCCAACACACGACTTTCTTCACGCTACTCTCTTCCATCACGGCCTGGAGCTCCACCATTTGACGCCCAACAGAGTCCTTCATGCCACCATCTTCTGCACGCTGTTCGAAGCGTTCCTGGGGATCGAGCCCCACTTTGAGTTATGAAGGAGTTTTTTTCCTGGTGTGGCCATCCTGCGCGGATTCTTTGATCCCGGCGGTCGGCGGCGCCTGCATTCAACTGCGATGGGCCCAACGCCGGTACTTTGATCTCCCACTCCCTAAGTCCGTGAAGAATTGGGGCCAGGGCCAGTTCTACATCTGCAATGATGGTCCGGCGCTTCCCCCCTTTACCGTACAGCCGCCCGCCGTTCGGGAGCAGTGGTAGTGGGGAGTTGTGGAGGTGCACCCACGGTGGGTCGCCGTTATTTTGGAGCAGGTCGAGGCGCTACAGGCAGAGGGACTGACCGGGGAGATTATCCTGCGGGTCTTCCTTGAGCGGAGGATCCAATCCCTTCGTGCCCTTGTTCGCGGCATGTAGCAGTACACCGGGCTTGATGCTCCCACACGTGGGTCGGCGGCGGAGGTCTCCGGATCCGAAGTGTAGTGTAGGATGTGGAGGACGGTGGGTGTCGTGCGCGTCCTGTGATGGACTGAAATCCGTACATTCCAAGATCACAGAGGGTGGTGCCGCGCGATGCGACACCTGTCAGCACACACAATAAGAAACATACGTATTACATATAAACTTGCTGAATTTGTACAAAAGTGGTACAAACCATTCAGTTTCCATCTAATTTACATAATTACTAGTACAGCGGAAGATAACTATACAACTCACGCCTACAGCCTTACTAGCAAAAGTCGGTTGTCCAGCCCTATGGACAACCCACACTAGCAGCACCCAATAACTTCCCGGCGGTGTGCACGGCTCCCACTCGGCCGTGGTTCACGAAGGAGGGTAAACCTCTCAGGAGAACCCGTACTCCATAGAAGTGGGGTACTCCTCACCTGCAAATACTTATAAGCAGCAACCATGAGCACGATGGCTCAGCAAGACTTAGCCGACTTCCTAGGCATAAAACTCTACACGCAAGTGTACCGACAATAGGATAGTAAATTGCAGCAAAGGACACGCCTACTAGTTCATCCTTAGTTCATATTTTAGCACCAAGTTAAATGTTCATGAATCTGAAATTTAGTGAGTAATACTTGGTAGCACACATGTTGCAATACAATTTAAGCATAATAGCAATTTTATCATCCCATTCATCTCCAATATTTACTACGTCACGATACAGTGAACAAGCGGTACTCATGACCACGAGGAACGGCGAATCGACTCAATATACACCTGCAGGGATACCCAAATAGCACACCACGTACGCCCATCCTCGGAGCTGCGACGGCTCACTCAACCGATGTCGTACGAGACAACCTTTCACCCGACAGCCCAAAGGTCGAATTAGTCGCATCGAAACGGGCAGGAGGTTCCCTACACGGAGCAAATCTGTGCTCGTTAGCGGATTTCCACCTTGCTGCTCTCAACCTACACCTATAAATCGGTGTGTTATGCCTCAACACCCGAAGGTATAGGTTATATCAGTTTATCGGACCTCATATATCCGATATGCCTTCGGTAGATTCAAACTTGTTCAGCGGGACCGCACGCGGATCGGTCCTCAATTGACACGGGCAGGGCTACGCATACAAGACTCCATCTTGCTGCATCCTACATCCCTTCCTGGTCTCATTGTTCATACTAAGTGTATCTCACATCTCGAACCAATCCCGTATGTGCCTAACCCTATACTCGTGAGTAGATTCCAACTACTCGACTTGTACCGAATCCTATAAGACATTAAGCATGGCATATTCTACTTGAGGACTTAGACACTACCCTCACTCTCTTTAGGATGATCTGGTTATGCAAGTGGATTATCAAATATTATAAACCTAATGCACATGGTACCTCACACTATAGTGATACAAATAAAAAACTTTAAAACTTTTAAATGCAAACGGGGGCTTGCCTTGTTGCTGGAAGTCACTGGGGTCAGTGTCTGGAGGAATCACTTCCAAAGCCTCCGGTGCTTCTGTAAAGGACCCAACTTTTGCTTGCTGAGTTTCCATCAACTCATAACACCACAACTCACTTTATAGAAATCAAATGAACATAATTAAAGAGCAAGTAACAACCATCAATAGGACACATAAAGGAAGAAGCAACACAATCCAAATTTTGTGATTCAAATATGAAATCCTTTATAGTCTAATCTCTATATCAAGTTCCAAACATAATTAGAAATGCTCCTACCAAATTTCATACAAATCCAAGCATGTATGAAGTACTTTTGAATACAATTATTAAAAGGACAGTTTGAATTCAAGTTTCAAATTTAAATCACTTCTATCATATGGATTCAAAAGATTTCTTTAGATTCAAACTCAGTATATTTTTCTAAGATACTCCACCAAATTTCATCCAATTTTGAGTTGATCTTGACAGTATCTAATTTTGCATCCATTCAAACTGAATTTGAATTGACATTCAAATTCCATCCGAATTCAGCAAAACAAGTTTCCAATTTGATTCATTCAAATTCCCAAATCCAATTTAGTGGTTCAATCAAATTAGAGGGGCATTAGGGTCCAAAGAAAGTTAGAACAGTGATTCGGATGAGGATTAGGGGGTGTGGGTCCCACATGTAAGTTACTGCAAGCAGTAACTCGCTCGGTTGGGAGAGGCGCCGACGCTTCTCGGCGAGCACCACCGAGACAGCGCCTGGGGCACCACCTGCTTTGCCCTTCCGATGTGGAATCCAGGTTGTCAGTGAGTGATTAGGCGCGGGAATAGATTTCTAGTAGAAAAATAAATCAGAATTGGATCCAATCTTTAGAAACTTATAACTTCTAAATAATCGTCCAGATTTAGTACAATAAATTTTGTTGGATTCACCTCTCTGAGTAGTATCCAGCAATATCAGTTTCATTCTTTGAAAGTCCATATTTTGCCAGAATTAAATCCTTAAAGTTTAAACTGTTATAATTAATTACTAGAGATCTGCTTTATTGAAATTCTCAAATTTGGTCAGGAACTTCCTTTTAATATCCTTGATTCACATGCAAAATGTCAGATCAATCCGAGTTCATTAAGTCCACTTAATTATGGGATTAAGTGAACTGCACTTAGGAAATTGAAAAATGTCCAGAAACATTTCCAGCTTTTGCCCCAATCTTCAAAAATTCATATCTCTCTCTAGAATGATTATAAAAACATGAAACCACTTCCATTAGACTCAGTGTAAACTCTAGTTTCTAGAAAGTGTAAATTTACTTCATGAAAATCTACAGAAATAGCTAGGGACTCTAAAAATGACTTTTCATACATTCAATTCCACACATATCAATTTATCTTTGAGTCAAACAAAATTTGGTCAAATCCCTATTTGTGTCTTAACCAATCCACTGTAAAAATTTCAAAGTCCATACTGTTATCTATCATCTGTTATAGTCTTCACATGTTCAATCAATTCATTTGCATGTAAATTGACATATGCATTCTTGAATCATTTGCGTGTAGTCACCGAAGTCGAAGAAGCTCCGGAGATCCTGGAGATCATCCTTCCGGAAACTAACTTGTTCAACGACTCACAGCAAGGCAAGCCCCGGTTTGCATTAACAACACTTCTATAAAGTTTTTACCTTCATATCGTATATAGATGGTCTATGAATTGTGCATTAGGTCTTTGGATGCAAACTCCAGTTGCATAGCCTATAAATCCCAGGGGGCTTTGTGTCTAGTGTAGAATTCTCGAGTAGCCCCTGCCATGCTCTAAAATGCATAGGTTTCAGTACAAGTCGAGTAGCCAGAACTACTCGCAATGGTTAGGGCTTTAAGAGGGACACCACTCGGGTTTGTAGACAGAACACTAGATTCATGAATGAACTGGAGACCAAGAAGAGAGTAGGAGCGGCAGGACTTTGGGAGCCTGTGAGCCGTAGCCCTGCTTGTGTCGATTGAGGACCAAGTCGTGTGCGGCCCTGTTGAAAAAGTTTGAAATGTACCGAAGATATACCGGGATTATGGGAACCGGTAAACTAATGTAACTCGGGTAGCTGGGTGTTGAGGCATTGCTTGCCGTTATGGAGGAGTTGGTTGAGGGCAGCAAGGTGTAAATACGCTAGCGAGCACATAGCTGCTCCGCGTAGGGACCTCTTGCCCGGGACGGTAGGATCGGCTCAACATTTGACTAACGGGTGAAAGGTTGTGCCGTACGACGCTCGGTATGAGTGCCGTCGCAGCATCGAGTGCGGACGTACGTTACGTGTTTCTCGGGTTAACCCTACAGGAGTAAATCGATTTAAATTGCCATCCCTCACGGTCATTGAGCACAGCTTGTTCACTGTACCGTGACGTAGATAAAGATTATTGTTTTCATTGTATAACTTGTTGTTTGATTAATTACTTGAGCTGTTAAGTTACTGTTTTAGAACAGAGCTAATTAAATTTACTTTTGATACACAGAAGTTGCTGCTAAAAGCTGAAAGAAAGGTTCCAGTAATTAGGCGAGTTTTTCTGCAAAGCTGCCATTCTACTGTCAGTTAATTCCAGCATATAGAGTTGCGTGAATTAGCGGCGTCGATTAAGCCTTGCTGAGCCATCGTGCTCACTGCTTGCTTATTTAGGTTTTTGCTGCAGGTGCGTACGCTGTAGAGGAGGGTCCCAATGATGAGACAGGTCCCCCAGGTTGCTCTACCATCAAGTGGGAGCGGTGCACGCCACCGTAAAGACTTGTTTGTGTGCTTCTAGTGTATCATGTTCAAGGGCTGATCATGAAACTTTTGCTTAGCCTACGCTCGAGAGTGTAAACTATGATAACCCGTTATGTAATAATAAAACACTTCCACTGTATGGAAATGTGTTTCCTTTATATGTGTGCTATTCGGTGTTGCACAATACAACACCCCTCAGCAAGATCTTTGGATGTCGGGACCCTGGTCCACAGCTTCCTCAAGCTCGGCAACTAATTGAAAGGCAAACAATGCACATGATTATGTATTAATCATATAAGAACTGTTATAAAGATTTAAGTGACTTCTGTATAAATTGAACTCTAATGGACTTGGGATTTTTACAGAGAATCCCACATGACACATATATTGCTAGCCTAAATTCAGAGAAAGTTAATTAAGTGTGTGCTCTAAAGAAATCCCTAAGTCATTTTCCTTCTCTGAATTAATAATCCAAACCTGAAAGTTTGTCATGTTACACACTTGGATTTTCAGAAACTTCAGAGTTTTCTGATTCCCTTAGAATTGATTCAATAACTTTATGCTTCCTAAAGCAAGATATGGAATTCCTAATGTGAGACCTATGTGTGCTGAATACATTGGCTATGACGATAAAAGTTTTGAATTCTGCCAAAACACTCTTTTTGTCAAGGTCCGACTCTAGGTCCGAGCTCCGACAAGATCCGACGTAAGGTCCGACTTGCTATGGCTAGGTCCGACATGTGTTTGGTTAGCTCCAGCGGTAGGTCTGACTAGCTTTGGTAAGTTCCTGTGCTAGGTTCTGCTAGCTTTGGTAAGCTCCAGCTCAAGGTCCGGTTAGCTTTGGCAAGGTCCGGAGCTAAATCACAATGGTTCTGTTTTTACCATGCAAATGTTTCAAACTTGCTTTACATCTATTGAAAGTTTGCTTAGTATTCTTTTACTAAGTTTTTGAAGTGTTATGATTGTTTACGGTGGTTAACATTTTGCTATGGTTTGCAACATGCTTATGTGAGTTGTTCACGTAAGGTGATGTGGTTTTCGGAACTAACGTGAGTCAAGTCACGGACTTGTGGTCGAAAGTATTGGTTGTTTATTCATTTGCAGGTGTTGCTTGAGTTCAAGATATGGCTGGTGACGGGATCCATTGAACTAGTCTTAGGGATAAGATGAGGTTCAACAACCAAGTTCGGGAGGAATTGTGGTTGAGTTGATCGGAAGGTCGCGCAACATGTTTAGATCAAGAACAATGCATATGAAGGTATCGTGGACGTCATTGGAAGGTGTTTGCATATGTTGAAGGAGTGCATGGATGTGACAACATGGTTCCAAGGCATGATGAAGAGATGTGGACGTAAAGGATTGGTAGGAAAGGTCCAACCGGCTGGATTATGGACTCAGGCTGCGGCTGACTCAGTTATGGCTCAAATATGAAAATATTTGAGTTGGTTATGATAGGATTTCGTGTGAGACACAAAGTTAAGTTGTTTTAGAAATGTGGGATACGTTACTAAGGTGTTTGGAAGTCTTAAGATTGCTTCTATCTACGTATAGAAGAGTCTTGAGCAGTTAGAAAGTTTCGATTCAGAAACTGAGTAGGATTAGAGTCCTAATTTAAATTGGGTTGGCCTCCGGGCTGGTTATATAAGCAAGGGAGGCCAGAGATCGTGGAAAGAAGACCTTGGGCTTTTCCTATTATGTTTTGATCAATAAAATTCGTAATTCAGAGGAGCTTTTGCGCCTTGTTCATCCGACTTGTTTTTGTCAAGTCTTTCTCGTCGAGTTTCTGGCAGCTCGACAGTGCTTCGGTGTTTTGATCATAAATCGAGTTTTACAGATCCAATTGACGTGATTCTTTTTGGGTTGTCTTCACAACTTGATTATATATAACCTGAGAAAATTTCATAGTTATTGGATTTTTAATTTCTGATCTACACGAGTTTCTTCGCAGTGTTGCAGATCTGGTTTTTACTCGAGTAGAACAGATTGACCCTCGTCTGATCTTTCAATCATAACATGAGTTTTTCTTGACGGATTTCCGTGATTCTTGTTGTCGTGTATTCGTAAATTGATTCTCTATAATATATACCACTTTTGTCACAGTTGAACATATTTAGATCAGTCGCATACATGGTTTCTTTAACATATTAATTTTCTGCCGAGGGGGTTTTTGTTGCTTCCGCTAAAAATTTAAATCTACCATTCACCCCCTCTGGTAGCTTTTCACGTGCTCTTCGATCCTACACCTAAGTTTGGATAAATGCTGAAATGAAGTCTAATGTTTTTCCTAATTTTCTTGGAACAGAATCAATTGGAATACCATTAGACCTAGTAAATTAAGTCCAATGCTGCTTAAATTTTTACTAAAGATCAATAGATTTATGAAGGACATTCTGGCCAAAATTGGGCAATTTCCATAACAGGGGTCTCCTGGAATTAAATCCCAAATATTTAAATTTGAAGAATTTTGGAGGAAGTCCAGGGATTTTCATACCAGTTTATTTGCTGGACTGCAAAGTACTGGTTGAGAGGAATCAAACAAAATTTGTTTCACAAATTTTGGATAAACCTATCGAAAGTTATGGCTTCTCAAAGTTTGGCCAAAATCTGGAAATTGAAACTGAAATTCACAAAGTTTAAACTCGGCTGGTAGGCTCCTAGGCTACGTGTCAACACGGCAGCAAAGCCGCACGTTGGCCCACACGCTTTCCCGTGTAGCCACAAGGAATCCTCGCGCCACAGCAGATCTCGGCCGCGTATTTCTCTCACTGACACGCGGGACCCCCGGGTCTTCTTATACCTCGTGACACACGTTCCTCCCGCAGCGGCGCCTCGTTAGAGAGTTCGCTGTATGCTGTTCCTGTGCGATACCTTCAGCCAAACTCGTTGCCTGTGCTTAACTTCGCGCGAGGAATATGCTGGTGCACATCTCGGAGCTTGGCGGTGGCCGGAGCAGTGCGCGTGATGGCGACAGCGGGCAGCAGCTCATCAGAGACATCGCTCGGTGATCTCTACACCTTTTTCGATGCAGTTTCGCCTGAGAGCACCGTGTTTATGTGCTGAACATGATTTTGAACCCTGATAATCATGAAAATGGCTGCAACTATGACCTCACCGGTGAGGTACCCTGTTTTTGACTGCCGGCACGAAGAACTCGGATAACTAGGGTTCTAGTGGAAGAAACTCGATGCTTCTTGATTGAGGAGGTGCACTAGATGACCTAAAATGTGTTCAGTGCGCAGCTCGAGCATCGGTTGCACGTGCAAGAAGAATTTCGTCGATGATCGAGCCCTATTACTCAAGCACACCGTGGAGGAAAACGAGCAATACTCGCTCGACATGGCATGAAATGGAACGAGGCTTTCACCTAAAGCTTCAGCATACATGGGCACACATTTTCTGAGTGGCGCAGCTGCGATCAACCGGGAGACCGCGAGTCTGAGTGAGTCGGTTTGCACTTCCCTCGGCCACTGCCATGTGGGTACCCCTGTCCTCTATTTTTTTTCCAATTTCCACTGATCCTTTCACCATCTACTCACAATTAAAGTCTAGATTTACCCACAAAGTCATAGACTCAAATTGGAATTAAAATGACTTCAGTTTCAAATGGTGGAATTTGAATTGCATTTGGACGTTTGAATTTGAGTTTGGATTTAAATCCCTTCAATTGATCCAAATACAGAAGCAACCAAATTCCAAAATGTATGAATTTTGGCAGAGGTGATAATTCAGATGTGGTGAACACATTGGTGAAATCCAATATGCAATTTGACAAACTTTGAGTAAAAGTTCAGATTTGAATTTGCACTAGTGACATATGTGTACAGCTAGCTGCAAATGAGTTTGGAAAATTTGAATCTCCCCCAAATTTTTGTACTAAACCAATTGTGTAAAAGTGGACTTTCACATCCCTCCCCCCTTAAAAGAATCTCATCCCGATATTACAAAAGAAGAGATGAAGATAGGAGACGAATTACCCGATATGAGAAGATATGAAATCCGGGTAGTTGGAGCGAAGGAAATCCTTGCTTTTCCACGTCGCTTCCTCAGCGGTGTGGTTGCTCCACAATACCTTATAGAACCAAAACGTTCTGTTACCCGTGGTCCGAGTCTTATCATCAATAATTTCAACCGGATATCCAGCATAGGTAAAATCCGGTTGCAATTTGCAAATATTTTCAGTGTGGACAGTAGCATTGTACTTCAGACATTTTCGGAGCTGTGAGACATGGGAACTGTCGTGAACACCAGCAAGAGACGCCGGTAGTTCCAGCCGATACGTGACTGGTCCACATTTCTCGGTGACTGCATAGGGTCTGATAAATCGGGGAGCGAGTTTCCCCTTCACGCCATACAAGTGGACACCCTTCATCAGAGACACACGGAGATAAACGTGTTCTACGACATCGAAATGCAGCTGTCAACACCTCTTATCAGCATAACTTTTCTTCGGGATTGGGCTGCCTTCAAGTTTGCTTGAATAACCCGAACTCGCTATTTGGCGTCATTAACGAGATCAATCCCGAAAGTGACCCTTTCACCATATTCACACCAATTCAAAGGGGTGCGACACTTGCGGCCATAAAGAGTCTCATATGGTGCCATCTGGATACTCGCTTGATAGCCATTGTTATATGAGAATTCCGTCAACGGTAAATGATCATCCCAATTTTTTCCATGGTGGATGGCACACGCTCTCAACATGTCTTCCAACACTTGATTCACCCTCTCAGTTTGTCCATCTGTCTTGGGGTGACATGCGGAGCTTCTAATCAGCTTGGTACCCAATGAAGCGTGCAGCTGCTGCCAGAAACGAGCCATGAACAACACACCTCGATCTGAAATTATTGTCTTGGGTACTCCATGTAAGCACAAGATTCTTGCAATATACAACTCCGCATACTTGTTGGCGTGGTAGTTAGTATGCACAAAAATAAAATGAGCTGACTTGGTTAACCGGTCAACAATTACCCAAATGGAATCATGCTTATGAAGGATCATAGCCAATCCGAAAAATAAAGTTCATGCTCACATCTTCCTATTTCCATGCTGGGATTTTCAGGGGTTGTAGCAGCCCTGATTTTCTCATATGATCTGCCTTCACTCGCCTACACATATCACATTCACATACGTACTTTGCAATTTCCCGCTTCATCCGTGTCCACCAAAATTTACTCTTCAAATCTTGGTACATTTTGTTGCTGCCCGGATGAATGGAAAACTTTGACAAGTGAGCTTCATCTAAAATTTTCTTCCTTAATCCCATATCCTGGGGTACTATTATACGGTCCTTGAACCATAGCGTCCCCTCTTCATCCTTCCGGAAACATTTGATATCACCACTGTCCACTCATTTCTGAAGATGTGCCATGCCTTTATCTAGATTTTGAGCTGCAATAATATCCTCCCTGATGGTATGAATGAGGGCAAGGTTGCATAACGATCCATATGAAACCAAGTATAAACTCGGTTCTTCCTTTTCTATCAGTCTAATAGTGAGGTTATGGACATGTGATTTCTGACTCAGCGCATCGGCAACCACATTTGCCTTACCGGGGTGGTAATGAATCTCAATCTCATAATCTTTGATCAATTCTAACCACCTCCTTTGCCTCATATTCAGCTCCTTCTGAGTGAAGATATACTTTAAGCTCTTGTGGTCGGTGTAGAGATGCACTAAGATTCCAAGTAGATTGTGTCTCCACATTTTCGGCGCCAATACCACAGCAGCGAGCTCAAGATCATGAGTTGGATAGTGCTGCTCGTGGTTTTAAAGTTGATGTGAGCCATACGCGACCACCCGTTCTTCTTGCATCAACACAGCCAAACCTGATACTGGACGCATCACAATACATGTCAAAAGGCTTGGTCGTATCCGGTTGAGCTAAGATCGGGACTGTTGTGAGATGCTTCACCAATGCTTGGAACGCTCCTTCAAATGCTGAGCTCCAAACACATTTAGTCCCCTTTTCCCACAATTCAGTTATCGGTTTAGCAAGCTTGGAGAAGCTCGGGATGAACTCCGATAATATCCTGCTAAACCGAGGAAACTTCTGAGTCCATGGATAGATGTGTGGGACTTCCATTTAAGCACCTGCAATTTTTCTTTGATCAACCGTGATGCCTTCCGCTGAGATAATATGTCCCAAAAATGGCACTTGGCTGATCCAAAACTCGCATTTGCTGAACTTGGCATATAGCTTATGGTCCCACAATTGTTGAAGCACGATATGCAAGTGTTCGGCATGTTCTTCCTCTGGTTTGGAATACACAAAGATGTCATCGATGAACACCACACCGAACTTATCGAAGTCCAGCATGAACACTGAGTTCATAAGATACATGAAATGTGCCGGGGTGTTGGTGAGACCAAAAGACATGACGAGATATTCATATAGTCCTTATCTCGTCGAGAATGTCGTCTTCGGAATATCCTCCGTCCATACTTTTATTTGATGATATATAGAGCGAAGATCCATGTTCGAAAATAGCCTTGCACCCACTAGTTGATCGAACAAAATATCAATGCAGGGCAGTGGATATTTATTCTTGATAGTGACGCCGTTGAGCGGTCGGTAATCAACACACAACCTCAAGGTTTCATTTTTCTTGTTCACGAACATCGCCGAGCATCCACATGGTGAGGAACTCTGTCGAATGAGACCTTTACTCAACAAGTCATTGAGTTTTTCCTTCAATTCTGCCAGCTCATTTGGAGCCATATTGTATGGTCTTCGTGATATGGGTGTAGTCCCGGGTGCAAGTTTGATCTTGAACTGAACATCCCATTCAGGTGGCATGCCTAGTTGATCATCGAAAACACATCGGGGTATTATGGACTACGGGGATGTCATCCAACTGGAGAGTTTCAGAGTGATAAGCTGCTGAAACTTCCGGGACAGGGCTCTCCAAAACAATTGAATGCGGACGGTGGAGTGGAGAATTTAGGTGAACCGTCCGAGATAGAGTTTCTAGGACAGCGTCATGGTAACTTAGCCATGACATTCCCAAGATTGCATCAATCTTCTATCCCTCAAGAATAATCATGGTAGTGGGATATATTTTCCCACCTAAGCACAATGGTGCTTTCGGAATCATCATATTTGCGCAGATCTTCCCTCCCGGTTGCGAGGACCCGATGATCCCGACAATCCAGGATCTTGCTGAGAGGTGCTGCGATAGATAACACTGGATAACACACAAAAAAGAGGATAAGCGGAAGCTAAATTTTGATTACATAAAGTGTTTATAAATATAGTTACAACAAAATAGCGTTGTAGTCTACACTCGCGAGCATAGACTAAGCAAAAGGTTCACGTTCAGCCCGTGAACGTGTTCCTACTAGCACACACACACACACTAACATGGCGGCGTGCACGGCTCCCATTCGACGGTGGTTCCCTCTTGGGGGTCTGTCTCCTCCTCGGGAGCCTCCTCCTCATAGAACCCTGCAAACGCTTCAACAAACAAGCAGTGAGCATGATGACTCAGCAATACTGACCCGTCTCACCTAACATGTAACTCTATATGCAGGAATTAGAGGGTACAATGGAATTTTCATTGCATAAGGACTCGCCTAAGTAGTTGATCCTTACTTTCAAGTCTTAGCCTCAGATTATTGGAAAATCTTGTGCTAAGTCGCATAAGAAGTCCGCAATCAAACAAGAAACACATTCCTCTATTGGGACTTGCCTAAGATTGAAAAGAATTTTGATTTGCTCTAAACTACAACATTTCATTTAAAAAACAATGTAATACTTTCAACCTGCAACATTTTATCATGACAACTAGCCTGTTCTTTCTACATCACGGTACAGTGAACAAGCGGTACCCACTGACCGCAAGGGGCGGCGATTATAATCGATTTACACTTGCAAGGTTACCTGAATAACCCGTCGCGTACGCCCGTACTCGATGTTGCCTTCAGCAACCATCACGGGCGTCGTATGAAACCACCTTTCATTCGTTAGCCAATTGTTGAACCGGTCCTATTGTCCTGAGCAGGAGGTCTCCACGCGGAGCATCCTCAGTTCCCGCTAGCCTATTTACACCTCGCTGCTCTCAACCTACCCTCTGGACGAGGAGTCTATTTGTGGCATGAACTTGGCCACCGATGACCGGAACATGAACGGCGACGTGCAGCGACTTCGGGAGAACTTCGGCTATGTTGGACGACCTCCCTAGCACTCTAAAAGCTCGAGAAAACGGTCCTAAAAGAATCAGTGGACTATGGAAAAGCTCGACATGAACATAAACTAGTTCAGGAGAAGCTCTAAGTAGTCAGTCACCGTGCGACCTAGGTTAAAAATCAGAGGAAAGGGGAAAACTCGGAGAACAGAGGGTTTTCTCGATGATTCTTCAAGCTTTTCAATCCTATGAACTTGCACGGACCTCTAAAAGTGGTTTGCTAAGTTTGGTGATGAGTGCTGCGACGTGTAGAATGAAATTTCAATAGTTGGCTGGCGGTTCATATTGCACACCGGTGCCAAAAATGGAAATTCCGGCGAGCACAGCCCATAGCATGTGGCCGGGGTTTGCGGTGAATAAGGAGGAGACCTAGGCGAACCTTTTTATTGTTTACAGCTTGGGGAAAGAAGAGCTGTGGTGGCCGAATGACACGTTCTCGTGGCAGCGGCTCGGGTTGAACCGAGGAAGAAGAAGAGGTGTGGTACTGTGTGACGGACCGAAATCCATACAATCAAGGATCACAGAAGGTGATGTCGCGTGATGCGACACCTGACAGCACACACGATACGGAAAATATAGTATTACATTCAAACTTACTGAATTTGTACAAAAGTAGTACAAACCTTCAGTTTACAAATACTTTACAGAGTTTAATGCAGCGGAAATTATTTATACAATTCACGCCTACCCTTAACTTGCAAAAGTTGGTTGTCCAGCCCCACGGACAACCCACACTAGCTACACCCAGCTTCACTGCGGTGTGCACGGCTCCCACAAAGCCATAATCCCCGACGGAGCATAGCCCTCGCCAGTGAACCTGTACTCCGAGTCAGTGGGGTACTCCTCACCTGCAAACACTCATAGAAGCAACCGTGAGCACAATGACACAGCAAGTTGTGACACCCGGTTCCGAAATTAGAGCCAAGTGAATGCATATGTGTGCCCAGGACGTTCATCACACATACACATGTAATCCACAAACTGAATTCAGAATATAACCATGAATAAATAGTGTTTAAGTACTTTATTACAATGACTCAAAGTCTCACTCATAAATCTCTAACTTATTCTTGCAGCGGAAGTCTCTAAACGACAACAGAAATAACTAAATAGCAAGCAGGCTCCAATCTTCAACTCCACAGGCATGTTGATAGTAGTTCGCACACCTAGTACTCCACATGGTCCTCAAAGTACTCATCTCCTGTAGCTGATGTTTATTTGGTAATTCAAGGGTGAGTACATGTCGTACTCAGCAAGTGCGGGAAAAGTACGACATGTAGCTTTCAACAAGGTATGGAATAAAAAGGCTCATTGCAGCAAGCAAATTTTATTTCACAAACATGGTAAAACAGCAACTAAGTCTAGATAAATTAAATCCCAATATAACCTAGTAATCAGCAACATTCTTTCATCATAATTCACCATTTATCAAGCCTCAACCAGCCAATAATCTTTCTCAAGTTCATCTCATACTCATAAATATTCATAACCATCTCATATTCATATAACCGAAGCCAAACTCATTTTAATGACTCAAAACAGTTCCAAAACCAATCCCAATGACCATACCATAACCATACCAAATATCCATCCCAAATTTTCCCTCTAATCATGTGAGTTGGCCAGGTGCTTGTGACCGGAAGCACGACTATCATGATAGTTTTACACTGTGTAGAGGTGGCACCACTTTACCCACAAGTTCGTGATTTCATCACCCGTCGGCGACTGCAGAACCTCCATTATACAAGTACACAACCGTCGGTGTATTGCCAAGAGATCACAAAATAGCCTTTACAAAGGGGCTACTAGATGTACGGACCAACTGAGGTTTCACCGGAAGGCTCGAATCACCATTCTCCCACCCACGGGCCCCCTCTCGTGCCATGCAGTTCCCAGGGCAGTCTCTCTCGACTCCCATTCCCCGCGCCATCCAACGGCCCATAAAAAGCTAGCAACACACCTAATTAGTCAGCTAAACCGCACCCATATTTGGCCTTGTGGTGGCACTGTTTTCCTGGCATGTGCTGGCATGAACCGGTCCATAGATCTACGGCAAGTAAACCACCATATCATTCAGCAACATCCATGAACCAAGCTTGCCTAGATCTCCCCGATTCCATGTTCATTAACATCATCAAGTTCTCATCATCATTATTCACATGAGTGCATACGAGTTTTCGCAAACAAAACAGTTTCAAAACATGGGATCAATATGGTCAAGGGGCACTTGCCTTGCTCCCATGGTTCTTGTTGCTCAAGCGTCTCGAAATCTTGGTGCTGTAGATCCTCGTAGATGGCCTCTTGAGCTTGTACTTCTACTCATGAACACACACATACAAAATCTACAGCAATCAATCATCATGCACAAACTTTACTCAAGATGCAATGGGGTAGATGAATGCAAATCCTATGGTGCTGTTTTCTTAAACCAGTTTGTATGTGTTCTTGCATATTTTAATGGGCTTTCATGGGGTTTTATGATGAACAACGGTGCTGGGATCAAGTGTGGACATGGTGATGATCTTGACTCAAGATCTAGATCAATTCCACCGTCAAAAATCGATCAAAATGCGATCTGTCCACATGCAAAAGTTTCTGCTCGAAGGGGGCGAAGAAAACGGATGCGTAGAAACAGCGGCAACGTCGTAAGATGGGTAATGGAACCTACCTCACTTCCTTTTGGTGTTAGGGCCTTCCTCCTAGCAATGGAAGCAGCGGGGAATTTTTCTATGGAAGATTAGGGTAGGACAGATCATCGGCTTCTTTTCCGGCGACGGCGAGGCGTGACGGGGCTCGTTGGCAGGTCTCGACGACGGGGCTTGACGGCGGGACTCGACGGCGGGGCTCGAAGGCGGAGCTCATCGGCGGAGCCCACCGGCGACCAAACTCCGGCAGGGGGAGTGCCAACTAGGCGAGTTGGGGGGCATGGGCTCCAAGTCGGCGACTTGGAGGGGGAGGGGGAGACTGCGGCCAAAAAGGGGGGGGGGCTGGAGTTGTATTTATAAAGGGGAAAAAGAGGAGTCCTACTCCAATTGGGACTCAAACAAGAGTCCTAGTCAATTTGGAACTCAACCAACTTATCCCCTTTTGTTAGGTGGGGCAGCCTTGGGGATTTTATCCCCCCAAATGTGGGGAAAATTCCCCTTTTATGGAATTGGAGAATCTGGAAATTTTGGGGAAAATTTGGGGAATCTTGGGAATGGCTCATTTCAGCTATATTTTTCCAATCCTCACCATTTCTACGTCACTTGTTCCATTTCTATATTCCCCTCTCCATTTCTATGTCCCATTCTCCATTTCTACATTCCCCTCTCCATTTCTATGCCCCATTCTCCATTTCTATATTTCCCTTCTCCATTTCTATGCCCCACTCTCCATTTCTATATTCCTTCTCCAGTTCTGTGGTTTTTCCTCCATTTCTATGGTTCCTTCCTCCATTTCTATGGTTCTTTCTCCATTTCTATGGTTCTTTCTGCATTTCTATGGTTCTTTCTCCATTTCTATAGTTCTTTCTCCATTTCTACTTCTTTTATAATGCCTCTCTACATGAAAAATGTATGCAATCCATGTAAATGAATTTGAGGGTGTTACAAACCTACCCCCTTAAACTGAATCTCGCCCTCGAGATTTGATAGAGTGGAGAATAGATGAGGGAATTCTGCCTTGAGATCTTCCTCACGCTTCCATGTGGTTTTGGCTTCCGTGTGATGGCTCCATTGTACCTTGCACCAACGGATCACTTTGTTCCTCGTGACCCTTTCCTTCACGTCCAAAATTTTGACAGGGTGTTCCGCGTAGGTCAGATCCTCTTGAAGTTCAAGTTCATCCATCGGTACTTATTCTTCCGGTACTCTTAAGCACTTCTTGAGTTGGGATACGGGAAACACATCGTGCACGTCGGAGAGGTGCGTTGGCAGCTCTAGTTGATAGACTACTTCTCCTCGCTTGCCCAAAATCTAGAATGGCCCGATGTAGCGAGGTGCTAACTTGCCCTTGACGTTGAACCGTCGTTGGCCTCGGATAGGCGATACCTTAAGATACACGAAGTCTCCCACTTTGAAGGTCATTCTTCTTCACCTATTGTCTGCATAACCTTTTTGTCGTGACTGAGCAGCCTTCAAGTTTTCTCGTATCGTTTTGATGAGGACATCACAACAGTGGATACTCACATTGATATACAAGGACCAATCACAAGAGCACGAGCACGGTTACTAAATCAGCAGGTGAACTCGTTCCTAACTTCCTACCCATGTGAGTTTGAGAATGGATTGTTATTTAATGATTTAATTGTTATTAGGAACCATGGACATGATCAACAAGTAAAGGGAGGAGGATTTGGGGACGTCGAGAAACAGATGGGATGTCCACAAGTTGATGGAAACAGTCGCCAACTCGGACTCGAGTTCAACTCGGAGTCCAGGAGCAATCCATCTTAAAACGGACGCCCAGGATGCATAGAGACTCCGTTTTTGACGTTCTACATATGCATGGAAAGAAGAAGATAAACTTTCCAATGGTTCCGGTCCCACATTAAAATTTGCCAGGAGTCTTTGGGAATTGTCGAAACAAGTCGAATTCGGAGTTCTGTCCGGTGTTGCACCACCGTATTAGGCTTTTGGGCCTTGTATCCTGTATGAGTCCATTAGGGACGCGTCTAAGGGTTTTATGGACGAACCCTAGCCTTTAAATACTGCAGCTTCCGGCCATATTCGGTGGGTTTTGCTTAGATTAAACACTTTCGCCGTTATACGGTTTGTGAGACCCCAATTTCGCAATTTCAGATTGCATCTTCATCATTCTTGCTTGTGTTCTTGGTTGCACCTGCAGGGATGGCCTTCTTGGCGAGGTCAAGCGTGTGAAGCACGGTTGATAACCAACGGAGCAGTGGTGTAGTGATTGCAGGGGTATTCGGGTCTGCTCGAGTGCCTCGGATCATCAACGTCGAGATCTCCACTTTAATCGAGCTACCTTTCGGAAGATCGGGCCTAAACTACTCATCATTTGGTATCAGATTTCAGGTTGCCCGTGAGGTACTTTGATTTCCCACTCGATTAGTTTTTGTTTTCATACCTAGAGTCCACAGAAAAAGCCACAAAAATCATATCGTGTTTACCGATTCCTAGACCACAGTGCTTGCAAGTTTCGTTTTTCAGTTTGCAGTGTTGAGTTTGCATTCGTGTGGTCGAGTCTTGTTGTGGGTTTAGCATTGTGTTTTTGGGTCGTAGTTATCGTTTTTTCTTCCTTGTTTTTCTTGCTGCTCACCTATTCCACAATCCCTAAACAACAAACCGAGCCAACAAGATCATCGGTTTGCCCTAGCTAGCCGCCTTGCGTGAACTCCCGCATCGCCAGCCCTACAACAGGTGACAAATCATTGTGCCAGTCCTCCTTGATTCATCACAACATCCCATCATTCGTTGTTGCTAAATTCCAATTGTTTTTCACATCCTATTGCGAGATCTTTTTCAAAACCGAGGTTGAATCAACATAAAAAACAATAACTCGGGTAGCCCTACCTTAAAACGGCCATAACTTTTGCATACGAACTCGAAATTGGGCGATTTTTTTCTTGAAATTGATCTACTCGAAATTTTGCAACCTATTTTCCACCGCTTTGCCGTGTTCAGTGAAATTTGTTTGTTCAAATTCCCCTCGGAAGATAGACTATCCGGCCTCTGAAGTTTCAGCCCTAATTTTAAGAATCTTCCTGATTTTCTATAGGCCAAATCTTACATCCAATTGAGCTGCAAAGTTGTGTGCTTTTTATTTTCGTGATCTTGAGTAAACAAAAAATATCAAAAAAATATTAAAAAATAGTGAAGAGAGCACAGATATTAAAGCATTGACAGCACACACTTGAAAACAGTTGGCCTATACACTTGTGCTATACTTCTTGGTTATATCATTCTGATTTTCTATTTGCCTTTCTACTGACTTGTATTGTGCTAGGACTAGAACACTTGTTAACCAGCAACAGTTCCTACATTGAATACTTATTCAACTTTGTTTGCTGTTAACAATTTTTTTCTTATTAGCCACCATATTGTGCCATCCTAACTCCACTTTTCCTCTTGAGCAGAACAGGTACCTTTGTAATCACTCCACGCTTCATTGGTTCTCACCGTCCACCGTTTACCACCTGCTGTGTTGGTAGGAACACTTGTAAGAACGTGGTAACACGCTTGAGAGAGAGATTGTTTCCTTCCTTCCACTTTTCACATTGCCACTATCCTTTGTAGTTGATAGGGATAACGTATTTTTGTTGTCTTTTGTTTATTACTAACAATGGAAGAAGATAAAAGGGATGATGAACGTGTTCAACATGCTGAGTTGCGTGACATGATGAGGGAAATGACAGATATGTTCACCAAAACCCAAGCATCGACAGAGGCGTCATTGACGACCTTGAATCGCCAACTTGCTGATCTTGGTGTTCGGATGGATACTCTTGAGGCACGGCTGCCTCTCGCTGAAGATCGTGAAGACGGTGCTTATAATATGGAAGATCATAACAATCAACCATGACTTCCACTTTATCTACGAGGTATGAGAGGTAATAATCGTTATAATTACAATGATCGTCATACCAATTTTAATCGCCCTCTTGATGATCCTTTTGCTAAAGTCAAATTTACTATACCCTCTTTTTCTGGTGCTTATGATGCTGAGGCATATCTTGATTGGGAGATGACAGTAGAGCAGAAATTTAATGCTCACCTTGTTCCTGAACAACATAGAGTTTGTCAAGCCACTAGTGAGTTTAAGGATTTTGCTATCATATGGTGGAATGAACTTGTTAAAACTAGAACTGATCCTCCAACATGGGATACATTAAAGGAAGCTATGCGTGTTCGTTTTGTTCCTCCTTCTTTTCAGCGGGACCTTTGCAAAAAATTGCAGCGCTTAGACCAAGGTAACAGGTCCGTAGAGGAGTATTATCAAGAGTTACAAAAGGGTATGTCGCGCTGTGGGGTAGTAGAGGACATGGATGATAAAATAGCTCGTTTTATGGGGGGTTGAGGCGTGAAATTCAGGACATTATTGATTATAAGGAATATGATACTGTTAACAGATTATTTCAGCTGGCTATGTTGGCAGAAAAAGAATTGCAGGGCCGCCAACAGCAGCAGCACCAACGCGCGAGGAGCACCTTCACACCGCGTTCGACATCTACACCATCCAAAACAGCACCATCTTCGAGTTTTCCTACTGCCACTACACCATCCAATTGTGGCCAACGAACTTCATCTACTGCTCCATTTCTCGCGCGCCCGAGGGTAGCAAGACGACACCATTCAAGCCTACGTCTTCCACTCCTTCCACGAGTCAAACTTCCAACATTAAGTGTCAAGTGTCACCGCTGCCAGGGAGTTGGTCATGTGATGAAAGATTGCCCTAGAAAACGAGCATACATAGCACGAGATGATGGCGGGTATGATAGTACTTCGGATGTTGAAGATGAATATTCTCTTGCTACTAACGTTGCAGGACCAAAAGATGACCACTATAGCACAGATGAAGAGGTACTTGGTACTGCAGCAACGGAAAATTATAGAAGCATAATTGTGCAACGTGCTTTGAGCTCCAAAGTTGAGGTGGATGACAAGCTACAGCGACACAATCTTCTTCACATGTTTTCTCATTGTCAAGGACTGCCGTGTGCACACTATAATTGATGGAGGCAGTTGCAATAACTTGGTGAACACGGATGTGGTCAAGAAACTTGGGTTGACAACAAGAGCACACCCTTATCCATACCACATTCAGTGGTTCAACAACAGCGGTAAGGTTAGGGTAACACAAACAGCGAGAGTACATTTTTTGATTGGTTCTTACCATGATTTTTCCAATTTTGATGTTGTACCTAGTGGATGCTTGTTCTATTTTGTTGGGACATCCTTGGGAATTTGATACGGATGCTATTCATCATGGTAGAACTAATAAATATACTCTGATGCATAAAGGAAAGAAAATCACTTTGCTTCCTATGACTCCTGCTGAAATTGTACATTTGGAGAAAAGTAAAACAAGTGATGATAAGGCAACAAAATCACTAGACTCTGAAAAACAGCAAGTAATTAAGTTAAAATCACCTTCGCTGCTCACAACTAAATCTGACCTTGCTAATTTATTTAATACCAAGGGGATGTACTATGCTTTAGTATGCAAAGAAGCCATGTTTTCACTTCATTAAGTGTCCATTGCATTGCCCCCTGCTGTTGCTAACCTTTTGCAGGATTTTGCAGATGTGTTTCCCCCCGAGAGACCCCCTGGATTACCACCTATGAGGGACATTGAACATAAGATCGACTTGATTCCAGGGGCAAGTTTGCCAAATCGTGCGGCGTACAGGGCGAATCCGGAAGATACAAGGGAAATTCAGCGACAAGTTCAAGATCTTTTGAATCGCGGGTATAGTCATGAAAGCCTTAGTCCTTGTTCTGTTCCTGTTCTTTTGGTTACTAAGAAAGATGGTAGCTGGCGCATGTGTGTTGATTGTAGAGCAATTAATAACATCACCATTCGATATCGTTATCCTATTCCTCGCTTAGATGACATGCTTGATGAATTGAGTGGTGCTATTATTTTCACAAAAATTGACTTGCGTAGTGGCTACCACCAAATTAGAATGGCACTAGGAGATGAATGGAAAACTGCATTTAAAATCAAGTTTGGACTTTATGAGTGGTTAGTCATGCCTCTTGGTTTAACTAATGCACCTAGCACTTTTATGCAATTAATGAACGAGGTTTTACGTGCTTTTATTGGAAAATATGTGGTGGTTTACTTCGATGATATCCTCATTTACAACAAGTCATATGACAAACATCTTAATCATTTATGTGTTATTTTCAATGTCTTGAGAGATGCATGTTTGTTTGGTAACCTCGAAAAGTGCGTCTTTTGCACCAATCGAGTTTCGTTTCTTGGATATGTCGTTTTATTGCAGGGAATTGAGATGGATGAGGCAAAAATTGTGGCGATCACTAGCTGGCCAACTCCATCGACCATCACACAGGTGCGTAGTTTTCTTGGTCTTGCAGGTTTTTATCGACGCTTTGTGCGGGATTTCAGCACCATTGCAGCACCTCTCCATGAACTGACGAAGAAGGGAGTGCAGTTTCGATGGGGCGAACAACAGCAACAAGCTTTTGATGTTCTCAAATCAAAGGTTACACAAGCACCATTGCTATAACTTCCTGATTTTGACAAGACATTTGAACTAGAATGTGATGCAAGCGGTATTGGTATTGGAGGTGTTCTCATACAAGGAGGTAAACCCGTTGCATTCTTTAGTGAAAAATTGCATGGTCCTTCTCTGAATTATTCTACTTATGATAAGGAATTGTTTGCCTTAGTGCGAGTTCTACAAACTTGGCAACATTACCTGTGGTCTAAGGAGTTCGTCATACATTCCGATCATGAATCTTTGAAGTATCTTAAGTGTCAAATTTATCTGAATAAACGACATGCTAAATGGATTGAGTTCATAGAATCGTTTCCATACATCATTAAGCATAAGAAAAGGAAGGAGAATGTTATTGTAGATGCATTATCTAGACGTTACACCATGCTGTCCCAACTTATCATAAAATGTTTGGTTTGGAAACAATAAAAGGGTTATATCCTACTGATTTGGACTTCAAAGATGCCTTTGAAAATTGTAGAGAAGGAAGAAATTGAAATAAATATGTACTACGGGAGGGCCTCCTCTATCGTGCTAACAAGCTATGTGTTCCTGCTAGTTCCGTTCACCTATTACTTTTGCAGGAAGCACATGGAGGAGGTTTGATGGGACATTTTGGAGTGAAGAAAACTGAGGACGTGCTGGACACACACTTCTTTTGGCCAAAGATGAGACGTGATGTCGAGCGCTACGTGTCATGATGCACTACTTGCAATAAAGCTAAGTCTCGACTTAACCCACATGGTCTTTATATGCCTCTTCCTATTCCTAGTGTACCTTGGCAAGATATTTCCATGGATTTTGTTCTGGGATTGCCTAGGACTAAGAGGGGGAGGGATAGTATTTATGTGGTTGTTGATCGTTTCTCTAAAATGACACATTTTATGCCTTGTCATAAGAATGATAATGCCTCACACATTGCTGATTTATTTATGACGGAAATTATTCGTTTATATGGTGTGCCAAATACCATTGTTTCTGATCGTGATGCAAAAATTTTAAGTCATTTTTGGAGAACTTTGTGGTATAAATTGGGAACCAAGCTGCTTTTTTCAACCACATGTCACCCACAAACCGATGGACAAACTAAGGTAGTAAATCGTACTCTATCCACTATGTTGCGGGCTGTTTTAAAAACAAATTTAAAGGGTTGGGAGGATTGTTTACCACATATAGAATATGCTTACAACAGGTCAGTTCACTCTACTACAAAGGTAAGCCCATTCCAGGTAGTGTATGGTTTCAATCCCCGTGCTCCTATTGATTTATTACCTTTGCCTCTTTCTGAAACTATAAATTTGGATGCTACACAACGATCTGGATTCATTCTTAAGATGCATCAAAACTACAAAGAAAAATATTGAAAGGATGAATGAGAAGTATAGAATTTCTGGTAGTAAAGGTAGAAAAGAAGTAAAACTTAAACCAGGGGACTTGGTATGACTACATTTGAGAAAAGAACGATTCCCTCATTTGAGAAAATCTAAACTTATGCCACGAGCTTCTGGTCCTTTCAAGATTGTTGAAAAGATCAATGACAATGCATATAAGCTTGAGTTGCCTCCGGATTTTGGGGTTAGTCCCACATTTAACATTTCAGATTTACGACCATACTTGGGAGAAGAAGATGATCTTGAGTCGAGGACGACTCTGATTCAAGAGGGGGAGGATGATGAGGACATCACAACAGTGGATACTCACATTGATATACAAGGACCAATCACAAGAGCACGAGCACGATTACTAAATCAGCAGGTGAACTCGTTCCAAACTTCCTACCCATGTGAATTTGAGAATGGATTGCTATTTAATAATTTAATTGTTATTAGGAACCATGGAGAAGGACAGACCTGGCGCAGTGGTAGAGTCTCTCCACTTGTGTCCTGGAGGTCCTGGGTTCGAATCAGCCTCCTTGCAAAATAAGCAAGGGGAAGGCTGCCTAGAAATTCCCTTCCCCAGACCCCACAACGTGTGGGAGCTTTCAGCACTGGGTATGCCCTTTAGGAACCATGGACATGATCAACAAGTAAAGAGAGGAGGATTTGGGGACGTGGAGAACCAGATGGGACGTCCACAAGTTGATGGAAACAGTCGCCAACTCGGACTCGAGTTCAACTCGGAGTCCAGGAGCAGTCCATCTTAAAACGGACACCCAGGATGCATACGGACTCCGTTTTTGACGTTCTACATATGTATGGAAAGATGAGAAGATAAAATTTCCAATGGTTCTGGTCCCACATTAAAATTCGTCACGAGTCATTGGGAATTGTCGAAACAAGTTGAATCCGGAGTTCTGTCCGGTGTTTCACCACCGTATTGGGATTTTGGGCCTTGTATCCCGTATGAGTCCATTAGGGACGCGTCTAAGGGTTTTATGGACGAACCCTAGCCTTTAAATACTTCAGCCGCCGGTCATATTCAGTGGGTTTTGCTTAGATTAAATACCTCCGCCGTTCTACGGTTTGTGAGACCCCAATTTCGCAATTTCAGATTGCATCTTCATCGTTCTTGCTTGTGTTTTCGGTTGCACTTGCAGGGATAGGCTTCTTGGCGAGGTCAAGCGTGTGAAGCAAGGTTGATAATCAACGGAGTAGTGGTGTAGTGATTGCAGGGCTATTCAGGTCTTCTCAAGTGCCTCGGATCATCAACGTCGAGATCTCCACTTCAATCGACCTACCTTTCGGAAGATCGGGCCTAAACTACTCATCACGTTTGGACTTGTTTTTTGGCGTCTTGCAGCACTTCGGGTCCAAACACTTGGCTTTCTCCGGTCTCATTCTAGAACAGCGGCGTTCTACACCGTCTACCAAACAATACTTTGAAAGGTGACATCTTCAAGATGGCTTGGTAGCTGTTGTTGTATGAGAATTCAGCATACGGCAAGCTCCTATCCCAATTACGCCCATGTTTCAAGGCACAAGCTCTCAACATTACAAAATTTGATTTGTCCTCTCAGTTTGCCTGTCGGTTTGCGGGTGATAAGCGGAGCTGAAGTTCAATCGTGTACCCATGGCTTCATGCAGCTTCTTTTAGAACCTAGAGGTAAATTGAGAACCCCGATCTGAAACTATCCTCTTCGGAACTCCATGGTGACACACGATTTGCTCCATATACAGCTCAGCTAGTTGTGCGACGCGGTACGTGGTTCTAACAGGAAGGAAATGGGCTGTTTTTGTCAACCGGTCCACAATAACCCAAATAGAGTCATATCCCGACTGAGTACATGCTGATGTGTAAAGCTACCACAGGGGGTGAATGGTAGATAAAAACTTTTCAGCAGAAGCAACCAAACACCCCTCAGCAGAAAACTGATCTGTTAAAGAAACCGTGTGTGGGACTAATCTAAACATGTTCAACTGTGACAAAACTAGTATAGATTGTATAGAATCAAGTCACGAAGACGTCACAACAAGAATAATGAAAATCCGTTGAGAGAAACTCAAGTTACGATCGAAAGATCGAACAAAGGTCAATCTGTCCTACGCGAGAAAAACAGTTCTAGAATACTGCAAAGAAACTCGTGTAGATCAGGAACCATAAATTCAATGACCGAAATTTTCACAGATGATATATAATCAAGTTGTGAAGACAACCCAAAAAGAATCACATCAATTGGATCTGTAAAACTTGAGTTATGATAAAACCACCAAAGCAAGGTAGTGCTGAACAGAAACTCGACGAGAAAAACTTGTCTGAAACAAGTCGGACGAAAAAGACACAAAAGTTCCTTTAGAATACGAATTTTATTTATAAAAACACAATAGGAACAGCCCCAAAGTCGTGCTCTCCACGAGCCTTGGCCTCTCTTGCTTATATAACCAGCTCTATGGCCAATCCAATTCAAACTAGGACTCCTACTCCTACTTGGATTCAAACTGTAACTTTCCAATACTGCTCAAGACTCTTCTATACGCAGATAGAAGAAATCTTAAGACTTACAAACACCTTAGGAACATCCCAAACATTCCTAAATCAACTCTACTTCATGCCTAACACGAAATCCTGTTATAACCAACTCGAAACTTTCCATAAACAAACCATAACCGCCTCAGCCGCAGCCTGAGCGCAAAATCCGGCCGGTTGAACCTTTTCAACCATATCTCCACTTCCATATCTCTTCACCACGCCTTGGAACCATGTTGACACGTCCATGCACTCCTTGCACACGTGCAAACACCTTCCAACAACGTCCACGATACCTTCATATGCATTGTTCTTGATCCAAACATACTGCGCGACCTCCCGATCAACTCAACCACAATTCCTCCCGAACTTGGTTGTTGAACCTCATATTCTTCCTAAGACTAGTTCAATGGATCCCGTCACCAGCCATGTCTTGAACTCAAGCAACACCTACACATGAATAAACAACCAATACTTCCGAGCACAAGTCCTCGACTTGACTCTCGTTAATTCCGAAAGTACAACATCTTACGTGAGCACCTCACATAAGCATGTTGTAAACCATAGCAAAATGATATCAGCCATAACCACCAAAACACACCAAAAACTTAGTAAAATAATACTAAGCAAACTTTCCATAAGAGTAAAGCAAGTTCAAAATATTGCAAGTTAAAAGCAGAAACATTGCAATCAAGCTCTGAACCTTACCAACCGGACCTTGAACCGGAGCTTACTGAAGCTAGTCGGACCCAGCGCCGGAGCTTACTAAAGCTTAGTCGGACCTAGCATGGAACTTACCAAAGCTAGTCGGACCTAACACCGGAGCTAGCAAAAACAAGTCAGACCTAGCCAAAATAAGTCAGACCTAGACAAAGCAAGTCGGACCTTACGTTGGACCTTGCCGAAGCTACCCAAAACAAGTCAGACCTATTGTCGGACCTTGCAGGAGCTCGGACCTAGAGTCGGACCTTGTTAAAAAGGTGTTTTGGTAGTATTCAAAACTTTTATCGTCAAAGCCAATGTATTCAGCACACATAGGTCTCACAATCTCCCCCTTGATGAATGCATTGGCAACCACTTAAATCCGAACATTGGCTTATTCACATGAAAAGTTTTGAAAACAATTTCTCCCCCTTTGTAAATCAGAAATAAAATGAGAAGAAAAACAAAAATACCAAAAATTCTCCCTTTGAGAAGAATCGTGCAAAAACACTTGTGAATGTGTGCAATGTGTGATCAATTTCTCCCCCTTTGACAATGTATTCAACAAGGTACAAAAGAGAAATTTTAATTTGTTATGAGCACATTATAACATATACATATAAAACAAAGCTCATCCAAATCACACTATCAAGTAACTTACACTAACAATCAATGAGATACATAAAGTAGTGTAAGCCATGCTAGAGATCAAGTGTAATTTTCAATTTAAGCAAGTCATGATCTCACAAACTTAACTATTTCAAGACCTGAAAGCATGACACTTGTTGCTGAATTTTATTTAACATTTAAAGCACAAATTTTGATCTTATGACTTTTTCAAGAGATTATATGCAGCATCAGCCTTATTCTAACCAACCAAGCCAAGCCTATGTCATTTGACAGTCAGAAGCTTAAGGACATGGTTTTAGTCATACACAACTCCTTTCAAGTTCATATCGAAGTGCAATGATAAGCCATCTCAAAAGAAGTGCGATGCATGCATATTCTCTTGATCTTCTCTCATTTTTTATTTGAACATAGAAACTCAACATGTGAGTTGATTACTTGATTAATTCTTTATGATTAAAAGCACCCGTGAGCATGCAACAAGTTCAAAACAGCAAGAAGGTTCGACCATGACCAGATTTAGTTTAAGTAATTATTCCAATTACTAGACATGGTAAAAACTACAAAATGTATAACACGAGTAATGTAGTAAGAACTTTCAGCATGAAAAAGGAATCACAAAGTCATATATGCATGAAATACTATGCTCATATTATTTTAATTTCAGATTCACACATATACTTCCCAAGTTTCAAAATTCTCCCTCAATTTAAGCCACGAGGATGCATAACCCCCTATTTCACTACAAATGTAACAAAAACGAGTGAAATCCAAAGGTTTTGTAAAAATGTCAGCCAATTGTTGTTCGGTATCTACATGGTGAAGCACAATGTTCCATTTTTCGACATTATCACGGAGAAAGTGATACCTAATGTCAATGTGCTTAGTTCTCGAATGTTGCACGGGGTTTTTAGCAATGCAAATGGCACTAGTGTTATCACAAAATAGTGGAACACTATCTATATCAACCCCATAGTCCTTAAGTGTTTGAACAATCCAAAGAATTTGTGAGCAAGCACTAGCAGCAGCTACATATTCAGATTCGGCTGTGGATTGTGCAACTGAACTTTGTTTTCTAGAAGACCAGGCAACAAGTGAATTACCAAGAAAATGACAAGCACCAGAAGTACTTTTCCTATCAATCCTACAACCCCCAAAATCAGCATTGGAAATAGCTTTCATAGTAACGGTTGAGGAAGAAGGAAGAAAACTGCCAAATTCTTGAGTTCCATGTAAGTACCTGAGAATCCTTTTGACGGCTTGACGATGTGAAGCACGTGGGGAGGCTTGAAACCGTGCACAAATACATACGCTGAATTGTATGTTCGGTCTTGATATCGTGAGATACAAAAGTGATCCGATCATGCTTCTATATTCTTTTTGATCAACGGGATCACAATCTTCATCAAGTTCAAGTGTTGTTGGTGTTCCCATTGGTGTCCGAAGAGGCTTGCTTTTATCCATGTTGAAGTGCCTTAGGAGATCTTTTGTATACTTTGTTTGATGCACAAAGGTACCCTCCTTGGTTTGCTTGATTTGCAGCCCCAAAAAGTACATGAGTTCTCCCATCATACTCATTTCAAATTCTGAACTCATCATAGCTGAAAACTTGGACACAAGATCATGAGTAGCACAACCAAAGATAATATCATCCACATACACTTGAACGAATAATCAATCATTGCCATGCTTAAGCACAAAAAGAGTTTTATCAACCTTGCCCATGGTAAACCCCTTTCCAAGTAAGAATGTTTTTAACCTATCATACCATGTTCTAGGGGCTTGTTTGAGACCGTACAAGGCTTTGGACAGTTTGTAAACATGATTAGGAAAATTTGGATTTTAAAAACCAGATGGTTGTTTGACATAAACCTCCTCATCTATGTAGCCATTAAGAAAAACACTTTTAACATCCATTTGATATAGCTTAAAACCTTTATATGCAGCAAAAGCTAACAAAATTCTTATGGCTTCTAATCTAGCAACAGGAGCAAAAGTTTCATCAAAATCTAGACCTTCAACTTGTGTTAAAACCTTGAGCAACCAACCTAGCCTTATTTCTAACCACAACCCCATCCTCACTTTGTTTATTTTTAAACACCCATTTAGTTCCAATTAAAGTGTGACCTTGAGGTGGAGGTACAAGTTTCCAAACATTATTTCTTTCAAAATTTTCTAACTCTTCTTGCATGGCAATAATCCAAGATTCATTAGTGAGTGCGTGTGATATATCTTTGGGTTCAAAAGAAGCAACAAAAGCAGAATGAGCATGAGAATTGGGGTCGAAAAACCTGGATCTTGTAACTCGTTCATGCAAGCTTCCAATAATTTGTTGTGGATGATGACTTTTGAGAATCCGGAGGGGAGTGGACACTTCACAAACTTCTTCTTCTTCTTCTTCTTCTTCATGTTCATCACAAATAGATGAGCTTGTGACGTGAGGAGGATCTGGACCAGCAATGGTGGTCGTCTGTGCTGGCTGTGAATCAAGATCAGGAGCTGGAACAATGTCATTAGCTGCTGAATTTTCGGGCAGCAGCACCACTTGTTCCTCTTCTTTAACGAAAATACTCTTCCCCTGCAGATATGGATCCGGACCTGCAATATTTGAACTAGTACCTGGGCTAGCTTCATCAGAAGAAACCTCACAAGTCTCCACAATTTTGCTAGTATCAAGTAAAAGCACACGATAGCCTCTAGTATGAGATGGATAACCAAGAAACATGCCATCAACAGATCTAGCTTCAAATTTATCAAGATTACCATGTTTCTTAACAAAGCATTTGCAACCAAAGACCCTAAACTGTGTGACACTAGGCCTATGTCCAAACCTGAGCTCATATGGTGTTTTACCTAGCTTAGCACGCAAGAAAAAACGATTTGAGACATAACAAGCGGTTGCAATTGCATCAGCCCAAAATTTCCTAAGAGTTTGATATTCATCAAGCATAGTCCTAGCCATCTCAACTAAGGTTCTGTTCTTTCTCTGTACAACATCGTTTTGTTGAGGTACATATGGTGAAGAAAATTGATGATCTATTGCATTTTCAGCACAAAAGTGATCAAACGATTGATTTTTAAATTCGGTTCCATTATCACTTCTAATTGCTCTTAAAGATCCTGAGTGATCAATTGGTAATCTAAGAAATAAAGTTCTAAAGTGACTAAAAGCTTCATTCTTAGATGCCATAAAGTAAACCCAAGAGTATCTAGAATAGTCATCAACAATCACAAGAACATACCATTTACCTCCGAAGGATTGAACACGTGAAGGTCTTACGGTGTCAAGGTGTAAAAGTGTAACACCCCAAAATCTGCTAAAGAGGGGAATTTAAAATTTTTTGGACGTATTGCATGTGGTGCAGAAATTTAAATTCAAACTGGAATTCAAATTCAAATCAAAACAAAAAGAAAAGGAAAAAGAAAAGGAAAAAGAAAACCCCAGCCGGCCAGTGGGCCGAAACCCGCCACCCGGCCCACTATCTCCCCGCGCCAGCCCAAACCCGCGCCCCTCTCTTCCTCTCACTGACACGCGGGGCCCGTGTGTCACCTCCTACCCCCTGCGCGCGCCAACCGACCGGACTCTCCCCCGCACCCGAATCCAACCCACCTCCGAAAACCCGCGCCACCAGCCCGATCTTCGGCCCCGGACGCTGATATTTAACCAAACCGATCCTCCGCCGCCTCTCCTCGTGAAATTCCCGCAAAGAAACTCGCCAAATTCCCCAGCGCGCTCCACTTTTCTCTCCGGTGAGAACCGAAGCTTCGATCACCGTTTTCTTTCGATCCTTGCCCGGCTTTTCTGATCTAACGTGCCGATCATGTTCCACCGCCTTCGGGGAGTTACGCAGGTGAAGAAAACCCGTTGTTTTGCACTCTAGACGCAGCTCCGGCGAGCACCGCCGTGATTTCATCTCGGACCTCGCCGCCGACCACCTTCTAGGGCCTCCGAGCTCAAGAAAAACCCCGAGGTGAGATCCCCGACCTCCCCTCTACCGTTCTATGCCAAGAAATCCAGGTTTTAGGAAGTATGGATGAAAACCCGAAGATCTCCGGTGAGATCGCCGCCTCCCGCCGCCGCGCGCCGCCGGGCAGCGCCGCCCGCACACGGCCAGGGCGACGTGGCCCCTTGAGGGCCGTCTATTTTAAATCGCACGGTAGAATTAAAACCCGCGCGTACCGGTTCGGCAATCTAATCTGAGCCGTCTATTTTAAATCGGACGGTCCACATCAGCCCCGCTTTATAAAGGCCAGGATTCTTACGCGCTACCCCCTAGGGATCTCGGAAAACATGAGCTAGCCCCGGAAACTTCTGATCTAGCCCCTGGAACTTCAGAAATTCGTGTAAATTCATTTAAAAATCATTTTTAGCCCCTGGACTTAATAAAAATTAGGAAAACCCCTCTTTTATGTGTAGTTAGACCCCTGGAAATTTAAGAAATAATAAATTAGACCCTGCAGTAGTGTGGATTTACCTTTTTGACCCTATATGAGATTAAAATCAGAAAATTGAATATGTGACTAGGACTTAAATTTAAAAAGGTAAGGCAAACACATTGCAAATTCAAATTTAAACTCTCCTAGTGCTTGGAAAACTTTAGAATGAGTTAGAAATAGATTTTAGGCTGAAATAAATCTATCTAATTGCTGTTCATATTTATCAGTTATAGAAACACATTTTAGGCTAGGAAATAATTCTGAAAACTGATAAAATAAATTTAAATTAGTTCACATCAGAGGATAAGTTCAACAATATATTATTTAATATTTTAGATCAGAACCTATTCTGTTTAGAAGATATGTCCTACTATTTAATATTAAAACTCACTTTTATGCATAAAAAATAAATCTGAAAAATATAGAAAAATAGTTATGCATAATTAGAAAATTATAAATGAAGTCTCCAAATCCAAAAACTTCAGTTTAAGATTTGGTAGAAGATCTGAAAACCTATTTGGAGTAGGAAATTACCTTTCATGCAAACTTGGTAGCTAAGAAGTGTATTAATTGAATATAAAGAATTTGTTCAAATTGGAGATTCATATATAGTGTGCAAACAGAAATCTGAACACAAAAGTTAGAAATCATATACATATGTTTAAAAGTGCATGTAGGCCAAAAATCAACACATGTAGAGTAACCACAACACCTAGAAATGTGAATGACTTTCATAGGTGTGAATGTATGGTTTGTATGAAGTGAAAGTGTGAACTATGTCTTATGGATTGTTGTTTTCTTTTGCTATGTGTATTGGCATGAGTAGAACCTGCCCCAGAGCAAGTTCTCCCCTTCCAAGACCAAGACTTTCCATTCCCAGAGCAACAGGAAGAACGCAAGTGTCCTTGACCACTTTGATCCTATACTAGGATGTGTAGATAGAATTATTTGCATTGTCAATTGAAATATGAAACCCATGCTAGGAAGTTTTCCTAGAATTGCATTACCTTGTTTCCTTGTAGCTTGGGTTGGGATTTATTTTATCATGTCATTCATTTATATGCTTATGCTTAGCCATGCTTAGAATGGGATAATTGGGATATGAGATCATCAACTTGTTTACCTTACTCTTGAATGAGACATTATGAGTTATGTAGAGGTAGGGATCGAGGCAAGTTGGATGATTTGGTTGGTGCTGGGTGCACGAGACTCGCGTTTGCGTTCAGTACTTGCTTGGACCCTAAGGACCAGTTCATGGTGCATGTAACCTGGCTTTACCGTGCCAACCACATGCTGAGATGGGGCAGCTTGGCCAATTAATTAGGTGTATCCCCGGCGTAGTATGGGTGTGTTGGATGGTGCGGGGAATAGGTGTCAGCTGGACTACCATATGAACCGCAAGGCTCAAGAGGGGGCCACAGCAACAGGGTTGTAGCCTCTTGTATGCTGTTAGGGGTGAAACCTCAGTGGGCCCACGCTCGCCGGGAATCCCTTTGTAAAGGCTTCATAGTGATCTCCTGGCTACACACCTGGGAAGTGTAAATGTGGTTCGCGGCCACTGGCTGAGACGGGCGCGGTACCGACTGAGACAGGGCTCAGCTCTGATACCACGCTGACGCGACCCGCTCAGCCGAGACAGGCCACTCGCCCGGGAATTGCATTGGGTGGTGCCGTGTTATGCGGCACCCAACAACACACATATGAGGAACAATGTATTATATAAAACAATAGCGGAATCTGACAAGTTTTTCTTTGTAAATACTTTACATCAAGTAACTACAGCGGAAGTCTTTATCAACTCACGTCGAATAACTAAGAGCACCCGAGATGAAGTCCAGCCCGCGGACTCCTCTCGCTAGCAACACGAAGACAAACAGCAGCGGCTGGGTTCTCCATGTGTTACCTGACTCGGGAGTTCCCGAGTCTCACCGGACAACCTTCTTTTCAGCATCGTTGTTAACCTGCAAAACCACTTATATAGCAAGCGTGAGCACATAGGCTCAGCAAGTCTGACCCGTCTCTCCTAAACAAGAAACTCTACATGCACGACAGTTACAATTGGGTCGGCTAGATTTGCATAAAGGACTCGCCTAAAGTTGATCCTTAACTTTCAGATTTTTAAGCCTCATTGTGCAGACCTTGAGCTGAAAAGCATCGCAACTCCACAATCAAACAAGAAACGCTTTGTTGCGATGCTCCTTGCACAAAGTGAAAGTAAACTTTAATGAGCCTATCTCTAATTCAATCATGGTTGCAATACAAGTTATAGCACAGCCTTATCAAGTTCAAAGATGAACAATTCCAGTTGTTACTACGTCAAGACGCAGTGGGCAAGTATGCTCATATGACCGCGAGCGACGGTGATTCGAATCAGTACACGCCCGGACTACACGACACGTACACCCGTACTCCGAGTTGCCGGCAGCAACCTCGACTGACGTTGTACGCGGCCACCTTTCCCAAGATCTTCCACATTGGACGCAGTCCAACTGCCCCGAGTACGCAAGTTCCCTCAAGGTACATACCCACTGTGGTATGTTCTTGAGCGAGTTACCTCCTGCTACCCTGACGCTGAAAGCCTAAGGCAGTTGGAAAAGTTCCACTATGGATCTCCCAAGGTATATCGGTTTCCTGGGTCCCATATAGCCAGTATGTGCCCGGTACACAACTCAAACTTGTCCAACAGGGCCAAGCACGGACGGGCCTTAACCGACACAGGCAGGGCTATGCACGCACGGCCTGCAACCTGCTGCATCTAAACCTCCCTGCCCGGTCTCCATTTCTTAAGTGTGAACTTTCCTCATCTTTTCTAATCCGGACCCGTTCCGAGTAAACCAGCCCTAAACTCGCGAGTAGATTCCAACTACTCGTCTTCTACCGGACCTTTCCTACTAACATTAGCGTAGCCAAATTCCCTCGAGGAGTTGCTATTCTACCCTTTCTCTCTTAGGTGTTTTTGGTCATGCAAGTGGGGTTTTCAATATCATCTAGACGTAATGCAAGCAACGATGCAAAGCTATGATTTCTACAAATGAAAATGCTTTATAAAACGGTTCAAATGCAAACCGGGGCTTGCCTTTTTTGCAGGTGACTACTGTTACAATCAGTTAGTGACGATCACTTGGAGCTTGATCACTTGTTCTCCTTCCTCCTTGATCTTCACTTCAAGTCCTTCTCACCTTCTTCATGTATATGCTACACGATATGATCATGCATATGTATTTAATTGAAAAGCTTTTGCTCATAAGATCTAAAGACCATTTTAAAACTGGAACTTTGTTTAAGAATTTAAAATGACAGTGGTGCTAGTGGTTTGGGTTGGGCTTAAACACTAAGATCAAGTGTTGAGTGCTTCTTCCCACTTAAGTGTTGATCACCTTAAGAGATCACACATGACAGTGGTGATCCAGAGCTCTAATGGAGCTCAGAATTTTCATGTGAGTTCCTTGTCACAAGAAAGTCCTCTGGACCAAAATTTAGCACATTTCATGGAATGGTTTATTCAGAATAATTCTCTAAGTGTTTAGTCAAAGATGAATTAATTCTGAGGTAACATCCATGTTCATGTCAAACTCAGTGAACCAACATTTGAATTATAGTTTATAGAGTCTACATGAATTTTCCTAGGATTTTTGGAGCTAGGAATTTCCCAGAACTGAATTTACAAGTTTTGGAAATTCTCTGAAAATGTCTCTGTATTCATTTGAATACAGGAACTTACAATCTGAATTACCCTGATCAATTCAACTCCTAATGAGCTGAAACTTTTACAGGAGTATAATAACACCCTAGAGAATATTTTGGCAAAATTTGAGGATTTTTGGATAAACCAAACTCCCTCTAAAATTCTTTTGCTAAAAAGCTTTAAAGAATTTTCCAGAATTAAATAAAGACTTTCATACAAATTGGGTTGCATAATTGGATAGAGTTTGTCAATCTGAATCTAACCCAATTTGAATCACTAAATTTGGAGGTTCCTAGCAAAAGTTATGCTCTTCTAAAGTTTGGGGAAAAATCAGGAATTTGAATAAATCCGGGGAAAAGTTTAAACCTGACTGTGGGCCATGGGGCACGTGTCAGCTGCTGAGGAAGTGCCACACGGGTCACAGGGTCATTTCCCGCGCTGTCATAATTGATCCCGCGCCACAGAGTATCCGGCCCACTGTTGCCGTGCGACTGACGCGTGGGGCCGGCGAGGTCTTCTTCCACCTCCCGCTCCCGCGCGATCCCGCCGCCGGGCTCGCCGGAGTAGCTCCGGGATCGGTCGTCCGGTCATCGCAGCTGCTGAAACTCGCCGCTAGGCCCTATTTCAACCCGAGGAACACGATGGTGGGACTTCCCCAGACCGGCGAGGTTCTTAAACCACCCCGCACCGGTGCAGCGGCTCTGAGGGAGTTCGGCAACGTTGCCCCGATGCTCTAGCCTGCCAGAAGTCCCCTAGAAAGGTTCTACAGCACCAGGGGAGATTTGCCCTGCTCGGCATGGCCGCATATGGGCTTGGAAACGGCTCCAACCTAGGGTTCATCGTGCACCCGATGCCCCTTATTGTGGTAGCCGTTGGAAAAGCTTGAAACAAGCCGTCTACCATGGGTTTCATGCGATGTTTTGTGAAGAAGAAAAATTGCTACACCAGTCTAGATTCTATGTGCGAAGTTTGCAGAGCTCTAAATGAATATAACTCGAGAATTTCGTCGATTCATACCCGCGGGTCAGTCTTTACCGGCCGGAGAAGATCTTTGAAATTCGTTGTTGAGAGGCCGAGACAGACTCGGTGCTTCGGGTGGAAGCTGCACGGAGACCTTGCGCGTCCCAGGGACCGCTTTCTTGGTCGTGAAAGCCGCTCTGTGGAGCTGTCCACGGGAGCACGTTGCCGCCGGGGTGTTCGGCCGCCGCGGAAACTCGATGTTCTCGGCGTAGAAGGCACGAACGTGCTTGGCGATGGCTCGAGGAGGTCGTGGGGACGATGGTGGTGTTGCTCGTCTGCTCAACCGAGGCTTCACACGCTAGTTACGGCGGTGGCCGATCGAGCGGACGGCGTCGGCAGCTGCGGCTGTTTCTCCCGCGAGGAAAAGAAGCAGAGCAGCGCTGGTCTTCGGGAATGAGCGAAGAGGAGCACGGCAGAGGGTATAAGACGGTCGGGCGGCTTCTCCAGCGCGACGAAATCCAGCAGGAGGTGGCTGTCGGCTGAGCATCGGTGTCGAGCGGGGCTGCGCCCTCGGTGTCGGGTGCCGACTGAAGGAGGCAAACAGAGACCCAACACTGAGATCTTTTGCAAATTTTCAGTTCCCACAATGACATGTGGGACCCACTGATCAGTCCTCCTTATCCCCTCTCCAAATATCTCCCAAGTTTGAATGTTGAGTGAATTCAATTGTGGGAATTCAAATCTGGTATGCATTTGGATAATTGGGCAAGTTTCATCCAAATTCAAACATGCATTTGAATTCTTTGTCTTTTAAAGTCCATTTTGCAAAATGGGTTGCAAACTATTTCCATAAATCATGAAACTTTGCACACCCCCTAATTTGGACTCAAGGAATTCAAATATGAAATCTGATTTTTATTTTGGCTGCTGCAAATGATATTTTTAGCACAACAGTTTTGAATTCCATTGTGTTTTTCTCATTTGAATTTCTGTTTGAACAAATTGTTCCAAATCTGATTTTTGTTTTCTCACACATATGGGAACTTCCCATCCTTGTTTTAGACCCCTCTAGGGTTCCAAGTTCTCCAATGAACATTTGACTTGTGTGAAGAAAGCCCTCATGTGTGTTATCACATGTGGAAAAAAGTTCTAACAAGTCCCAAATTTCATACACATGAAACAAAACTTTGCAAACAAGTGTTTCTTTGTATTCATAATTTTGGGACCTTTACATTCCTCCCCCCTTAAAAGGAATCTCGTCCCGAGATTCTAAAGAAGAACGAGGTGGGAGGTAACTACAAGGTTTATGACAAAAGCTCTGGATACTTCTTGTGGATGTAATCTTCTGATTCCCACGTCGCCTCTTCCGGGGTATGATTGCTCCACAGGACTTTGTAAAATTTCAAAGTCCGGTTCCTGGTGGTCCGGGTCTTTTCGTCGATAATCTGTACAGGTTGCTCGACATAGGTGAGATCCGGCTTCAACTCGTCGATGTCTTCGGTGCGGATGGCAGCTGTAAACTTGAGACACTTCCGCAGCTGGGACACGTGAAATATGTCGTGAATACCGGCAAGGCTTGCCGGTAGTTCCAGCCGGTAGGCTACGTTTCCGCACTTCTCCGTTATAGCAAACGGACCAATGAATTGGGGAGCAAGTTTCCCCTTGACACCGAACCGATGAATCCCCTTCATCGGAGACACACGAAGATACACGTGCTCTCCGACTTCGAAATGCAGCGGTCGACGTCTCTGGTCCGCGTAGCTCTTTTGACGAGATTGGGCAGCTTTGAGGTTTTCTTGTATTATCCGAACTCTCTCTTCGGCTTCATTGACAAGATCAACCCCGAATGTTACTCGTTCACCGGATTCGCACCAATTCAATGGTGTACGGCACTTCCGGCCGTATAGAGCTTCATATGGTGCCATCTTGATGCTCGTCTGATATCCGTTGTTGTACGAGAACTCCGCCAGTGGTAAGTGGTCATCCCAGCTCTTACCGTGGTGGATGGCACATGCTCTTAGCATATCCTCTAGTATTTGATTCACCCTCTCAGTTTGCCCATCGGTTTGAGGGTGATATGCAGAGCTTCTAATCAACTTTGTCCCCAAGGAGGTATGTAGCTGTTCCCAGAAACTGGCTACGAACAGCAATCCTCTATCTGACACAATGGTGCGGGGAACTCCATGTAAGCACAAGACCCGTGCTATGTACAGCTCCGCATACTGCCTTACGTTGTACCTAGTATGCACAGGGATGAAGTGTGCCGATTTGGTTAACCGGTCCACGATTACCCAAATCGAATCATGGTTGTGGGAGGTCATCGGCAACCCGACGATGAAGTCCATACTCAAGTCTTCCCACTTCCATGCCGGTACTTGCAATGGCTGCAACAGGCCTGACTTCTTCATATGGTCGGCCTTGACTCTTCGACACGTATCACACTCTGAAACGTACTTTGCGACTTCACGTTTCATACGTGTCCACCAAAACTTCTTCCGGAGATCTTGGTACATTTTATTACTGCCCGGATGAATAGAAAACTTGGACAAATGAGCTTCATCCAAAATTTTCCTCCGTAGTCCCATATCCCGGGGTACTACAATCCGGTCGTTAAACCACAAAGTACCCTCATCGTCCTTCCGGAAGCACTTCATTTCTCCATTGTCTATCCTCCGCCGTATGTGAGACATACCCTTGTCTTTTCGCTGAGCTTCCATGATCTCCTCTCGGATGGTGGGAATGAGAGCAAGATTATATAGAGCTCCATACGGGATGACACGGAGGCTTGGTTCTTCATCATCCATTTCAGCAATAGTTAGGTGATGGATATGCGCCTTACGACTGAGCGCATCGGCGACCACATTTGCCTTTCCTGGATGATAATGAATTTCAAGTTCATAGTCCTTAATGAGCTGTAGCCATCTTTGTTGCCTCATGTTCAATTCTTTCTGAGTGAAGATGTACTTCAAGCTCTTGTGGTCGGTGTAGAGGTGTACAAGATTTCTGAGCAAGTAATGCCTCCACATCTTCAAAGCAAGGACCACGGCAGCTAACTCAAGATCATGAGTTGGATAATGCTGCTCGTGAGTTCTGAGTTGACGAGATCCATAAGCGACCACTCGTCTTTCTTGCATCAGCACGCAGCCAAGACCGATGCCAGATGCATCGCAATAAACGTCGAATGGCTTCGTTGTATCCGGCTGAGCAAGAACTGGGGCTGTTGTGAGATGCTTCACTAAGGTCTTGAAAGCTTGTTCACACGCAGCACCCCACACAAATCTGGTGTTCTTCTTTAATAACTCCGTCACCGGTTTAGCAATCTTGGAGAAACTCGGAATAAACCTCCGGTAGTAACCCGCTAAACCGAGGAAGCTTCGGATTTCATGTACTGACTTTGGTGACTCCCATTTCTGTACTTGGATAATCTTACTCGGATCTACAGCGATGCCCTCCACTGAAATAATGTGTCCGAGAAAAGGTACTTGATTAATCCAGAATTCACACTTGCTGAATTTTGCATAGAGCTGATGATCTCGCAATCTTTGTAGCACAATATGCAGATGTTCAGCATGTTCTTCCTCTGACTTGGAGTACACCAAGATATCGTCGATGAAGACCACGACGAATTTATCCAACTCCGGCATGAACACTGAATTCATCAGGTACATAAAGTGTGCCGGGGCGTTGGTCAAACCAAAAGACATAACGAGATACTCATACAGCCCGTATCTCGTTGAAAATGCCGTCTTCGGAATATCTTCTGCCCGGATTTTAATCTGATGATATCCGGACCGAAGATCCATCTTCGAAAATACCTTCGCACCCACTAATTGATCGAAGAGCATATCAATGCGAGGTAGTGGATACTTGTTGTTGATGGTAACGGCATTCAGAGGACGATAATCAACACAAAGCCGTAGTGTTTCGTCCTTTTTCTTGACAAACAACGCTGAACAACCCCAAGGTGACGAACTCAGTCGTATAAATCCCTTGCTCATTAGGTCATTCAGCTGTGTCTTCAATTCTGCCAGTTCATTGGGTGCCATCTTGTACGGCCTTCGTGATATCGGTGTTGTTCCCGGTATAAGTTCAATCTTGAACTCAACGTCTCGTTCGGGCGGCATGCCCGGTAAATCGTCGGGAAACACATCCGGATACTCACGTACCACCGGAATGTCCTCTACCTTAACAGCTTCCGTGTGGTTCACTGTTGCAATCTGTTGCCGTCTGGCACCTAGAATTAATATGTGAAGACCGTGCTGTGGGGAGTTGAGCTCAACGGTCCTGGAGCTGATGTTAAGAACCGCTCTGTGGTAATTCAACCACGACATCCCCAAAATGATGTCGATCTTCAGACCCTCAAGGATAATGAGAGTCGTAGGGTATATTTTACCCCCCAAACAAAGAGGTGCTCGGGAGACAACCTCGCTTGCGGTACTGCTGCCCCCGGGCGAAGATATGAGGTATTGCCTCTTTGTATAAACGGTTTGGAGCTGATGTTGAGCCACAAAAGATTGGCTAATGAAGTTGTGTGTGGCACCGGAATCAAAGAGAACTAAAACCGATAGCTGATTCAGAGAAAACATCCCTGCTAAAGCGGCTTCTCCTTCCGGAACATCATCAATCACAGTATAGTGAATGTTGCCCCTTATCTGCCCTCCTATCTGCAGATTGAGGTACGGGTCGTATTGTTGTAAATATGATGACCCGCATCCTTGAATTCCCTCCGAACATTGCCTAGCATAATGGCCCTTACGCCCACAAGTAAGACACGGATGCCTCTCCGGTTCTTGGTTGACTTGCGGTGGACTGCTAGGTACATATGGCTGCAGCGATGGAGCACAAACCACCGTCTGATGCTGCGGCAGTGGAGGTGGTGCAAGTTGTAAAACTTGACCAGTAATCAATCTCTGAGGAGTTGATCGTACAGGTGGCCTCCGTCTTTCACCGGGTGGCGTTTGATACACCAAACGGTACTTCTGAGGCACATAACTTGTGCTAGCCTGCTCGATCTTACTCATCTTTCTCTTTTCCGCTTGCCACTCAAGTGTCGGCTTCTCTTGAATGAAAGCCGCATTGACCATGTCGGTGTAACTGCCGTTATTATGTACGGCCAGCTTCTCCCGTAATATGGCACTCAGGCCATGGAAAAATAGGTCACACCGTGCCTCTTCTTTCGCCACATATTCGGGAGCATATTGGGCCAAAAGATTAAATCTCCTGACATACTCGAGGACACTCATGTCCCCTTGCTTCAAGCCCGAACATTCCTCCCGCTTTGCCTTGACAATACCTAACGGTATGTAACGTGTACGAAAGGCTTCACAAAATTCACTCCACGTTATTTGATGGTCCTGCGGAATGGTGGCAAGATAATCCACCCACCAGTTTCCGGCGGCTCCATGGAGTTGTTGAGCGGCAAACTTTGTCTTCTGGTATTCATCACACTTGAATACTCCAAATTTAGACTCCATGACACGAAGCCATTGATCTGCTTCCACAGGTTCGGTGGCTTCAGTAAATATAGGCGGTTGAGTCGCCAAGAAGTCCAGATAAGCATCCCGAGGTGGAACGACTTGTTGCGTGTTCTGGAGTACGCCTTGCTGTACCAAAGCTTGGAGTAAGCGTGTGTGTTCTTGTGTTGCTTCTTGGAGTAGCCTAGCGTTCTCTTGGTTAGACTCGACGACTCGAGTCATAAGATCCATCCATCCCGTGGATGGTGGTTCTGATGGTGGGATAGAAGCATCACCACCTCGACGAGAACTTCCGGCCCTACTCCTAGAGCGATTACGAACCATACTGCAAAATGTAGTTGAGATGAGTTAAGCAAGAACTCAGCAGTATGTGAGACTAATGGAAACATGATTATGTCAAAACTTTATGAAAGCAGTAACAAAATTCATGTTTACAAAACTCCTTAGTAGGCATAGCTATTCAGCCTATCTGTACAGAACAGACCTTTATGCACTATCTCTATATTTTGATCTAATTAAGAGCATTTTCATAACTCAAGTTGAACACCAAAGTTAAAGTTAACTTCAGTATCTTTCCAACGAGTACTCATATGCCCCCAGATCATCTCCGGATTAAAAGTTATGATTTTTCCAAAGTTGACAGAATCCCTCGATAAAATTTGCCAGCACCTCCTTTGTACATGGCTGATTTTATCACAGTTGTATATGTAAATACAATAAGAACCTGAACAAACTTTGAACTACAACAATGTTGCACATTCATAATCTTTCCAATGGTGTATCATAGGCTTCTTAAGGGTTTATCTACAGAAAGTTATGGCTTAAAAACAGAAAGGTCCAGAGAGGTTTTGTTGCTGTCCTGGTTCTGGACAGTTTACCTTACTCTGAACTTTCTACCCATTTAGCATGTGATTTAGTTCTGGAGGTCTACAAAAAAGTTGTAGATCACTTGAAAATATTTCCAGAACTCTATCATACACCTTAATTAGGTCAAGCTACTCAGAGTTATGCTCTGTTGAAGTCCAGCACAAATTTCTGCTGAAAACAGAGCACCCTGTTTTTGAAATCTTTGAAGTCTATCTTCCTCTCATTTGAATCTTAGCTCAAAATAAGAGTTCAGTAACTAATATTTGTTTCAAACTTCCATTTTTATTTGAAAGTTAGTTCATGAGTCATTTCTTCAAAGGAAAGGGGTTATTATGTTTAGTACGGCGTCGATGCACCGTAAGAAGCATGTCGGTACTACGTAGCCTCACCAAAAGAAAATCCTAACCGGATTATACCGGTATAACGTATCTTAGGTGGCACTAAAACGGTCACTCGCAAACGTGTACTATTCATACTACGGTTTCGTGGTTAATTCTACATAAGTCACACTCAATCATCAGGTCCGGCTGCACACCGAACCCGGTATCCATACATTTCTTACACCCGTCCGTCATCACTCGCACAGGTGTTCTCAAGCCAAACACGCCTTGAGCTATGTGTTCACGTTACTAACCACGTGACGGGGTTTCCCAAATTGCACCACGCACGCCTGGGACAGACGTTGCTCGGGTACCTCCAAACGACATGAAGAGTCGTAGAGGATACTAAAGCGGATCGGGTTACCTGCCACCCGTGGGGCTCCACCCTTCAGCTTGTGCGCACTGGTGGACAGCGCTTACGTGCACCCCCCAAGACATGAAGCGTCCCGAGATGCACGATTTTCCAACATAACAAATAATTTAGGTTGCCACCTTCATATTAAGCTAATAGAAATCCTTATGTGGGCCTATTACCGTATCCTCACCGTAACCTAAATTTTTGTCGTAATACCATCCTTATTCCGTGTGCTATTCCCAATGCGGCTCTGATACCAACTGAGACGGGTGCGGTACCGACTGAGATAGGGCTCAGCTCTGATACCACGCTGACGCGACCCGCTCAGCCGAGACAGGCCACTCGCCCGGGAATCGCATTGGGTGGTGCCGTGTTATGCGGCACCCAACAACACACATATGAGGAACAATGTATTACATAAAACAATAGCGGAAGCTGACAAGTTTTTCTTTGTAAATACTTTACATCAAGTAACTACAACGGAAGTATTTATCAACTCACGTCGAATAACTAAGAGCACCCGAGATGAAGTCCAGCCCGCGGACTCCTCTCGCTAGCAACACGAAGACAAGCAGCAGCGGCTGGGTTCTCCATGTGTTACCTGACTCGGGAGTTCCCGAGTCTCACCGGACAACCTTCTTTTCAGCATCGTTGTTAACCTGCAAAACCACTTATATAGCAAGCGTGAGCACATAGGCTCAGCAAGTCTGACCCGTCTCTCCTAAACAAGAAACTCTACATGCACGACAGTTACAATTGGGTCGGCTAGATTTGCATAAAGGACTCGCCTAAAGTTGATCCTTAACTTTCAGATTTTGAAGCCTCATTGTGCAGACCTTGAGCCGAAAAGCATCGCAACTCCACAATCAAACAAGAAACGCTTTGTTGCGATGCTCCTTGCACAAAGTGAAAGTAAACTTTAATGAGCCTATCTCTAATTTAATCATGGTTGCAATACAAGTTATAGCACAGCCTTATCAAGTTCAAAGATGAACAATTCCAGTTGTTACTACGTCAAGACGCAGTGGGCAAGTATGCTCATATGACCGCGAGCGACGGTGATTCGAATCAGTACACGCCCGGACTACACGACACGTACACCCGTACTCCGAGTTGCCGGCAGCAACCTCGACTGACGTTGTACGCGGCCACCTTACCCAAGATCTTCCACACTGGACGCAGTCCAACTGCCCCGAGTACGCAAGTTCCCTCAAGGTACATACCCGCTGTGGTATGTTCTTGAGCGAGTTACCTCCTGCTACCCTGACGCCGAAAGCCTAAGGCAGTTGGAAAAGTTCCACTATGGATCTCCCAAGGTACATCGGTTTCCTGGGTCCCATATAGCCAGTATGTGCCCGGTACACAACTCAAACTTGTCCAACAGGGCCAAGCACGGACGGGCTTTAACCGACACAGGCAGGGCTATGGACGCACGGCCTGCAACCTGCTGCATCTAAACCTCCCTGCCCGGTCTCCATTTCTTAAGTGTGAACTTTCCTCATCTTTTCTAATCTGGACCCGTTCCGAGTAAACCAGCCCTAAACTCGCGAGTAGATTCCAACTACTCGTCTTCTACCGGACCTTTCCTACTAACATTAGCGTAGCCAAATTCCCTCGAGGAGTTGCTATTCTACCCTTTCTCTCTTAGGTGTTTTTGGTCATGCAAGTGGGGTTTTCAATATCATCTAGACGTAATGCAAGCAACGATGCAAAGCTATGATTTCTACAAATGAAAATGCTTTCTAAAACGGTTCAAATGCAAACCAGGGCTTGCCTGTTTTGCAGGTGACTACTGTTACAATCAGTTAGTGACGATCACTTAGAGCTTGATCACTTGTTCTCCTTCCTCCTTGATCTTCACTTCAAGTCCTTCTCACCTTCTTCACGTATATGCTACACGATATGATCATGCATATGTATTTAATTGAAAAGCTTTTGCTCATAAGATCTAAAGACCATTTTAAAACGGGAACTTTGTTTAAGAATTTAAAATGACACTGGTGCTAGTGGTTTGGGTTGGGCTTAAACACTAAGATCAAGTGTTGAGTGCTTCTTCCCATATAAGTGTTGATCACCTTAAGAGATCACACATGACAGTGGTGATCCAGAGCTCTAATGGAGCTGAGAAGTTTCATGTGAGTTCCTTGTCACAAGAAAGTCCTCTGGACCAAAATTTAGCACATTTCATGAAATGGTTTATTCAGAATAATTCTCTAAGTGTTTAGTCAAAGATGAATTAATTCTGAGGTAACATCCATGTTCATGTCAAACTCAGTGAACCACAATTTCAATTATAGTTTATAGAGTCTACATGAATTTTCCTAGGATTTTTGGAGCTAGGAATTTCCCAGAACTGAATTTACAAGTTTTGGAAATTCTCTGAAAATGTTTCTGTATTCATTTGAATACAGGAACTTACAATCTGAATTACCCTGATCAATTCAACTCCAAATGAGCTGAAACTTTTACAGGAGTCTAATAACACCCTAGAGAATATTCTGGCAAAATTTGAGGATTTTTGGAGAAACCAAACTCCCTCTAAAATTCTTTTGCTGAAAAACTTTAAAGAATTTTCCAGAATTAAATAAAGACTTTCATACAAATTGGGTTGCATAATTGGATATAGTTTGTCAATCTGAATCTAACCCAATTTGAATCACTAAATTTGGAGGTTCCTAGCAAAAGTTATGCTCTTCTAAAGTTTGGGGAAAAATCAGGAATTTGAATAAATCCGGGGAAAAGTTTAAACCTGACTGTGGGCCATGGGGCACGTGTCAGCTGCTGAGGAAGTGCCACACGGGTCACAGGGTCATTTCCCGCGCTGTCATAATTGATCCCGCGCCACAGAGTATCCGGCCCACTGTTGCCGTGCGACTGACGCGTGGGGCCGGCGAAGTCTTCTTCCACCTCCCGCTCCCGCGCGATCCCGCCGCCGGGCTCGCCGGAGTAGCTCCGGGATCGGTCGTCCGGTCATCGCAGCTGCTGAAACTCGCCGCTAGGCCCTATTTCAACCCGAGGAACACGATGGTGGGACTTCCCCAGACCGGCGAGGTTCCTAAACCACCCCGCACCGGTGCAGCGGCTCTGAGGGAGTTCGGCAACGTTGCCCCGATGCTCTAGCCTGCCAGAAGTCCCCTAGAAAGGTTCTACAGCACCAGGGGAGATTTTCCCTGCTCGGCATGGCCGCATATGGGCTTGGAAACGGCTCCAACCTAGGGTTCATCGTGCACCCGATGCCCCTTATTGTGGTAGCCGTTGGAAAAGCTTGAAACAAGCCGTCTACCATGGGTTTCATGCGACGTTTTGTGAAGAAGAAAAATTGCTACACCAGTCTAGATTCTATGTGCGAAGTTTGCAGAGCTCTAAATGAATATAACTCGAGAATTTCGTCGATTCATACCCGCGGGTCAGTCTTTACCGGCCGGAGAAGATCTTTGAAATTCGTTGTTGAGAGGCCGAGACAGACTCGGTGCTTCGGGTGGAAGCTGCACGGAGACCTTGTGCGTCCCAGGGACCGCTTTCTTGGTCGTGAAAGCCGCTCTGTGGAGCTGTCCATGGGAGCACGTTGCCGCTGGGGTGTTCGGCCGCCGCGGAAACTCGATGTTCTCGGCGTAGAAGGCACGAACGTGCTTGGCGATGGCTCGAGGAGTGTAACACCCCAAATTTTGATTCAAAACTCTAACCATGTTCAGAGGGGAATTTAAAAATTTTTGGACGTGTTGCATGTTTTGCAAAAATTCAAATTCAAACTGGAATTCAAATTATACCCAAAACAGAAAAGAAATGGAAAAAGAAAAAGGAAAACGGGAAAAAACTGGCCAGTGGGCCGAAACCGCCAGCCGGCCCAGCAACTCCCGCGCCAGCCCGCCCCCGCGCGCGCCGCGCTGCCCCTCACCGACGGATGGGACCCACATGTCATCCCTAACCCCGCGACCCCGGACTCTCTTCCGCGCGCGCGATCGCAACCGATCGGGAAACCGCGTCCCGCAGCCGAATTCCGGTCCCTGAGGACTCCAACTCGATCACAACAGACCCACCGCCCTCCCCCGGCTATAAAAACCCCCGATCCGATCAGTTTTTCCCACGCGATCGCCGATTTTCACTCCGGTGAGCACCGAGACTTCGCCGGTGAATTCTGGCCGATCTAAGCTCGGAAACTCTGATCTAACTCGCTGGTCTTGATCCACCGCCTCCGGGGAACTTTGCAGGTGCAGAAAACCCGAAGACTTACGGTGTAAACTCAGCGCCGACGAGCTTCGCCGTGGTTTTGCCTCGGACCTCGCCACCGATCACTTTCCAGGACCCCCGAGCTCGAGAAAACCCCCGAGGTGAGATCCCTGACCTCCCCTCTACCGATCTAGGCCATAAGATCACAGTTTTAGGCAGAATTCTCGAGGATCCGAAACTTTCCGGCGAGATCGCCGCTTCCCGCCGCCGTGCGCCGCCGGCAGCGCCGCCCGCGCTCGATCGGAGCGACGTGGCCGTTTGTGCGCCGTTTATTTTAAAATCGCACGGTAGACTTTAAAACCCCGCGTACCGGTTCGATGTTATAATCTCAGCCGTCGGTTTAAAATCGGACGGTCCACGTCAGCCCCGCATTATAAAGACTGGAGTTCTTACGTGCTACCCCTGGGGTTCTCTGGAATTGAGAGCTAGCCCCGGAAACTTCAGATCTAGCCCCTAGAACTCCAGAAAATCATGTAAATTCATTTAAAAATCAGTTTTAGCCCCTGGACTTAATAGAAATTAGGAAAAACACCTCTGATAAGTGTAGCTAGACCCCTGGAAATTATGAAAATAATATTATAGACCCTGTAATGGGGTGAATTCATTATTTTAGCCTTGTTTAGTATGTAATTTAGGAAATTGAATATGTAACTAGTGTTTAAAAATTAAAAAGGAGGACAAACATAATTGTCAAAATTAATTAAAAACTTTCTCAGTACTTAGAAAACTTTGGAGTGAGATAAAAGTATATTTTTAGGCTGAAATAAATCTGTTTCATCTATTATTCACATTTATTAGTATAGGGACACATTTTAAGTAAAGAATAGTTATAGAAAAATAGGGAAAATAATTATGTAATGGTCTACATCAGAAGCCAAGGTCAAAATATGATTTTAAATTATTTAGGACCAGAACCTATTCTGTTTAGGTGATGTGTATTACTAGTTTAATAATAAAATACACAATTATGCATAGGAATATAAATCTGAAAATATAGCAACTAGTAAATGATAAATGGTGTTTCTAGAATCCAAAAAGTTCAGTTTAGGATTGATAGAAGTTGTGAAGGCACATATGGAGAAGAAAAATACTTTCCATACATACTTGGTAGTTTAATGTAAGGAATTTATTTAAAACTGAAACACAACACATATAGTGGTGAATGAATTTCATAAATATGAATGTGTGGTTTGTATGAAGTAGAGGTGTGAACTATGATTGTTGTTTTTCTTTTGCTATGTGTGATGGTATGAAGTAGAACCTGATCAAGAACAAGTTATTCATTTCCAAGATCAGGACTACCCATTTCAAGAGCAGCAAGAAGGAGGCAAGTGTCCTTGACCACTTTGATCCTATGCTAGGATGTGTAGATAGAATTATTTGCATTGTCAAATGAAATATGAAACCCATGCTAGGAAAGTTTCCCTAGAATTGCATTACCTTGTTTCCTTGTAGCTTGGGTTGGGATTTATTTTGTCATGTCATTTATTTACATGAATATGCTTAGCCATGCTTAGAATGGGATATTTGGGATATGAGATCATCAGTTTATTATACCATACTCTTGAGTGAGTTATTGTGAGTTATGTAGAGGTAGGGATCAAGGCAAGTTGGATGTTTTGGTTGTGTGCTGGGTGCACGAGACTTGGGTTTGTGTTTAGTACTTGCCTGGATCCTAAGGACCGGTTCATGGAGCATGTAACCCGGCTTTACAGTGCCAACCACATGCTGAGATGGGGCAGCTTGGCCAATTAATTAGGTGTATCCCCGGCGTAGTATGGGTGTGTTGGATGGTGCGGGGAGTAGGTGTCAGCTGGACTACCATATGAACCGCAAGGCTCAAGAGGGGGCCACTGCAGCGGGGTTGGAGCCTCTTGTATGCTGTTAGGGGTGAAACCTCAGTGGGCCCACGCTCGTCGGGAATCCCTTTGTAAAGGCTTCGTAGTGATCTCCTGGCTGCACACCTGGGAAGTGTGAATGTGGATCGTAGCCACTGGCATAATGGAGGTTCTTTTAGTCCACCCGGCAACGGGGGATGAAATCACTACTTGTGGGTACAGTGGTACAAACTCTGCAGAGTCAAAACTGTCTTGACAGCCGTGCTCACGGTTAAGAGCGGCCTGGACTTATTCATGATTAGAGGAGTGAAGGTTTTTGAAAGTTGTGGATGTTAAGCGGGGAGCTTAACATTGGAAATGATGTTATGGTTATTGGATTATGATGATGGGATGGGAGATTGGGACCATTTTACCTGTGTAGTAATGTAGGTGCTTAATAAGCTAAGGTGATAGGTATTAATTGCGTAGTGCTTTAACCATGAGTTCAACCTCCCCTTGTTCTAGCCATGCATGATATAATTTTCCCACACTTGCTGAGTACCATTGGTACTCAACCTTGCATATTTGTTGGTTTATATTGCTGCTCAGGTCAAGATAATGAGGTGGTGTATAATGACCAAGATTTTGGACCCGAGGAAGGCTTTTAAGATCATGAAGACCCCCGGGCAACGCCTGTGATGGAGCCCCAAAGAATAATATTCCGCTGCTAGTTTATTTACTTGTGATGAAGCATTAGTGTCCATTGAGACATTTGCGATGTAAGACTTATTTATATTCGACACCTGGCTTGTAATAAATGATGCTTCACTATTTGTCATCACATGTATGAGAAAATGATCCTGGCATACATGTGATATTCACTTGGTTGTTTCTTCGGAAAAACCGGGTGTGACAAGGAGGTCGTGGGGACGATGGTGGTGTTGCTCGTCTGCTCAACCGAGGCTTCACACGCTAGTTACGGCGGTGGCCGATCGAGCGGACGGCGTCGGCAGCTGCGGCTGTTTCTCCCGCGAGGAAAAGAAGCAGAGCGGCGCTGGTCTTCGGGAATGAGCGAAGAGGAGCACGGCAGAGGGTATAAGACGGTCGGGCGGCTTCTCCAGCGCGACGAAATCCAGCAGGAGGTGGCTGTCGGCTGAGCATCGGTGTCGAGCGGGGCTGCGCCCTCGGTGTCGGGTGCCGACTGAAGGAGGCAAACAGAGACCCAACACTGAGATCTTTTGCAAATTTTCAGTTCCCACAATGACATGTGGGACCCACTGATCAGTCCTCCTTATCCCCTCTCCAAATATCTCCCAAGTTTGAATGTTGAGTGAATTCAATTGTGGGAATTCAAATCTGGTATGCATTTGGATAATTGGGCAAGTTGCATCCAAATTCAAACATGCATTTGAATTCTTTGTCTTTTAAAGTCCATTTTGCAAAATGGGTTGCAAACTATTTCCATAAATCATGAAACTTTGCACACCCCCTAATTTGGACTCAAGGAATTCAAATATGAAATCTGATTTTTATTTTGGCTGCTGCAAATGAGATTTTTAGCACAACAGTTTTGAATTCCATTGTGTTTTTCTCATTTGAATTTCTGTTTGAACAAATTGTTCCAAATCTGATTTTTGTTTTCTCACACATATGGGAACTTCCCATCCTTGTTTTAGACCCCTCTAGAGTTCCAAGTTCTCCAATGAACATTTGACTTGTGTGAAGAAAGCCCTCATGTGTGTTATCACATGTGGGAAAAAGTTCTAACAAGTCCCAAATTTCATACACATGAAACAAAACTTTGCAAACAAGTGTTTCTTTGTATTCATAATTTTGGGACCTTTACACTGGCATAATGGAGGTTCTTTTAGTCCACCCGGCAACGGGGGATGAAATCACTACATGTGGGTACAGTGGTGCAAACTCTGCAGAGTCAAAACTGTCATGACAGCCGTGCTCACGGTCAAGAGCGGCTTGGACTTATTCATGATTAGAGGATGATGGATTTGGATGTTGAGGATGTTAAGCGGGGAGCTTGACATTGGATATGATGATTATGGTTACTTGATTTTGATTATGGGTTGGGAGATTGGGACCATTTCACCTGTGTAGTAATGTAGGTGCTTAATAAGCTAAGGTGATAGGTATTAATTGCGTAGTGCTTTAACCATGAGTTCGACCTCTCCTTGCTCTGGCCATGCATGACATAACTTTCCCACACTTGCTGAGTACCAACGGTACTCAAACTTGCATATTTGTTGGTTTAAATTGCTGCTCAGGTCAAGGGGATGATGTGGTGTTCAATGACCAAGACTTCGGACCCGAAGAAGGATTCTAGGTTCACGGAGTCCCCCGGGCAACGCCTGTGACGGAGCCCACAAGATTTATTTTCCGCTGATGTTTTATTTACATATTATGAACTTATTATCGTCCATCGAGACGTATGCTTTGTAAGACATATTTATATTCGACACCTGGCTTGTAATAAATGATGCTTCACCATTTTTCATCACATGTATGAGAGAATGATCCTGGCATACATGTGATATTCACTCGGTTGTTCTTTCAGAGAAACCGGGTGTGACAGAAGTGGTATCAGAGCCAAGGTTGCCCGTAGGAACGTGGACCTAGGTAGAAATGGACGTATTTAAGGACCCTATTTTCCTAAAAACTATTTTACAAAGGTGTGGGTTGAAGGTGTGATTTAATGGGGTTACTTTATTCATCTAACCCCAACTCTTATTCAAAATACAATTTTTGTTTAACTCTTATCCAACTTAATTTTAAATGCTTTATGTTTTAGATGGTTCGCATGATCCGCACCGCCCGCAAATCGACCGGAGGGAGAGTTCCTGTAGTTGCCCTTGCCCTGAGAGAGGAGAATCGTCCGGTGACGTACCACTCCTACGGATTGGCAGTAGGAGGCTTGTTGCGCCGTCTACGGCGTATGCTCCACGCTGCCGGCAATACGGGCAAGCTAATCATACACTACAGCTCCACCCGGACCATCCGTGAGAAGCGGGAAGAATGGAGTTCAGAAATGAGGATTATCCATGAAAATCAGCTGCTCAAGATCCACCGCTCTCCAGCTTGTCGAGCGACACAGGTCGATGCCGAGAAGGATGTCACCTGGGAGGCCATCACCTGCCAGAGTTACATCTACCGTCGCCACCTGGACAGGACTGAGTACATGTATGTCCTCCAGCGTGAGAGTGGTACCGCGGAGTACAAGTACCCGTCAGTGCAGCAGGGGACTTCCCATGAGCACATGTACCTGTTCTTGAAGGATGCTGCTATGCTCAGCACTCGACTGCAGGAGTGTCAGCAGGAGCTTCAGGATGTTCGTGACACCCTGAAGGAGACTGAGGCATTGCTTCGCGCCAGCTTGAGGGCGAGAGAAAGAGGAGATGGGAATGAACTGTGTGTCACCGTGAGTGACACATGGACTCCCGACTCCCCAGACCGCCGGGCGAGCAGGCGTCGCCGCACTTCTCCACCAGCAACTTCCCCACCCAAAGCGGAGTCAGAGGGCAGACGCAATAATGAGGAAGATCCCGAGGAGCCAGCTCAGTGATACGAGTCGTGTAGAGTCCTTACCCTTAGTTCAGCAGGTTACCAAGTAGTCGAGTCAATACCTTAGTTAATAGTGTGTTAATGTTTGGTGTGTGACGTGAGCTGTGGAAGCCATGGGCATTTGTCCACAACCTCGTCTTTAGATTGTTTTGCTTTGATGTGTGAACCCCTATGAATTAAGAGTGCATTTATTTTGCGTGAGACGTAAAACCCTCAGAAAGTGTTAATATAATAAGGCCTCAAAAGTTTAAGTTTAAACAAGCAAATTCGGGAAGTTAATACATAATGCTTTAAATTAACCTGTGGTTGATCATAATAGATGGCCGGAAGAGGAAAGGGTCGTGGTGCCAACCCCGCCAACAACAACGATGAGGCCGGCAACCCTCATCTTTCTGGGGGACAAGACAGGGGTGGTCGCTGTGAAGGAGCTGATCCCCTCCACCAGATGCTTGAAAATCAGAATCAGCTCATCCAGAGCCTAACTCAAGTGGTGGCCAACTTGCACCAAGCTCCACCCCCACAAGCTGCACCACGCCAACCAAGGTTGAGTGAGTTTCTAGGGACTCAACTTCCAAAGTTTGCAAGTGCTGCTGAACCTCTGGAGTCAGATGACTGGCTAAAGACCATCGAGAGCAAGATGAGGATCATACAATGCCAAGGGTATGAGAGGGTGCTGTTTGCCTCTCACCAATTGCATGGACCCGCTGCTGATTGGTGGACCGCCTACGTGGAAGCCCACCATGACCCCGAGAACATTACTTGGGAATAGTTCAAGCGCAGTTTCTGCAACCATTACATACCAAGGGGTGAACTCAAAAACAAGAGGAAGGAGTTCTTGGGACTGCAGCAAGGAAACATGACTGAGGGAATACCTCACTAAGTTCACCCAACTATCCTGTTATGCATCACGGGACATGATATGCACCGAACTTGGTTCGGCGAAGGGTGGCCCGATCTTCACGACAGGAGGCTCAAGAACAAGATAACTTGCTGTAGAAACAACGCGGATAACTAGCTTTATACCTGACCAAGGTTGGATGCGACCAACCGACGGGGAGAGAGACACCGAAACCGCGAAGACTTCGACTCGATCTCCGAACGACCGCAGAACCACAACCGGAGATAATCCACACAAGACGGGGCAGCCGTACTGGAACCCGCAGAGCACGAATTAGTGGATCTCAGAGAGATCTCTCCACAAGTTCAAGAATTACAAGGAAGAACAAGGGTTGAGTCAGACACTCAAGCAGGTCGGCTGCAAATATCCCTGGATTAATCTTCATTCATCAAAAAGTCTTTTTGGCTTACAAAAAGAGCGGTATTTATGCCAACAACTAGTCTAAAAATAGATGTGAACTAAAAAAGCCATGTGGGAAGGTGGAAGGCCAACTGGCTTGATCATTCATGCAGTGGTCATCAATTTCCCGCATGTCTTCTGGCCTTTTGAGTGGTCTTCAATGTTTTAATCCTAGGGACATCCAAAAGACACGGGACGAGATGCGTTGGAAAGCTAATTTGATAACCTTTCACACCATGTGTAGCATGCTTCACGAAATATTGTAGAGTGATACAGTTTCTCACGGAAACTTGGATATCAGGCTGACTATTGATCTTCTGAACAGTCTGCACCAAAAGCACTCGGCTGCCAATCTGGGAGCTCTAAAGCACTCGACACTTAGTGGCATTAGAAAGTTAAATTCAACACCTTTCCAACAAGTACTCATGGACCTTCACAGCTTCTATGAATCAAGAGATATGACTGTTTCTTCATGACAGTTCTGCCAGGCCGAACTGGTTCGACGTAGTTCTCCTCTCTGGTTCAGCCTCGGCGTGTCCTTGTCATCCTCCTGGGTGAACCTGAGTAATAGAAACATGTACGATTTAGGAAGTATATAATTCTCATTAATAAATGGAATTTCACAAAGTAGCGCGTGCACCTCTTGTTGTAGCTGTTTAGCTTGGCTACGAGTAATTGGTCCATCGAAGACATGAGCTGGTGCAGCTTGACTTGATGATTGTTCCATCTTGCTTGATGTAGTCGGTATACTTGATGGTGTAGTCGGCGTGGGCATATCAGGACATCGAAACTGATGAGCAGAAACAGGACTGCTTTGTGGAAGGACTTACTGCGGAAATGCAGTGTGCAATGTCCTCCAACGAGTATGAAAGCTCCAAAAGATGGTAGACAGAGCATTTGTCGTGGAGAGGAAGCTGAAGGCCTTGGAAAATGAAAACAAGAGGAAGGCGGGATGGTCACACCAAGCCTCGGGTAGCAACACACACCCACGTCTGATGCAGCAAACCGCAGGGCAGACGAGCCGTGCTGTGGAACCCTACTCAGCACCCAGAGGGTACAACCCGAATTTCAGGCCTCCATCAGCACCGGCACAGCCGCAGCGTCAGTTTGTACAGCAGTCTCGTCCCACATATCAACCTCGACCAGCAGTGCAAGGACCACAGAACCAATCCCAAGACAACAAAGGCTAGGCACCTAAGGTTGGGGTGCAATGCTTCAACTATGGTGAAGTGGGGCACTACGCCCATAAGTGCCCAAAGAAGAAGCCCATGCCGCCACCACAGCAGAATGTGATGCGAGGACGGGTGAACCATGTGACCATGGAGGAAGCGCAAGAGGCACCTGACGTGGTAATTGGTAAGTTTCCTGCCAATTTACACATTGCAACCCTGTTGTTTGATTCAAGTGCTACCCACTCGTTCATTGCTCAAGGGTTTATTAAGAAGCATGATCTAGCAACAACACAAATGAACCATATGGTAGCAGTGAACTCTCCAGGGGGAGAAATAAGGACAAGACAAGTGTGTCCCAAGGTGAATCTAGACATTAATGGGGTAGTATTTACTGCAAACCGCATAGTGATAGACTCACAAGGGATAGACATTGTTTTGGGTATGGATTGGTTGACCAAACACAAGGGAATCATACATTGTTCGACAAGGACGGTGGAACTAATTCACCCTAGTGGCACAAGAGTGAAGTTCATAACTGCACAAGAACCTAGGAGGGACCTTAAACTCAATCACGTGGAGGTGGAAGTGGAGGAGATCAGGATCATCAGGAAATATCCAGATGTTTTTCCGGAGGAGTGGCCAGGTATGCCCCCCGATCGTGAAGTGGAATTCGTGATTGAGCTAGTGCCTGGAACAGCTCTACTATACAAGAGACCCTATCGGATGGACTCCAAACAGCTGGAAGAACTCAAGGAACATTTAAGAGAATTGACAGAGAAGGGGTACATTCGTCCTAGTTCCTCACCATGGGGAGCTCCAGTGATATTTGTGCCCAAGAAGAACGGGACCCAAAGGTTATGCATAGACTACCGTGCGTTGAATGAAGTAACCATCAAGAACAAGCACCCATTACCCCGCATTGAAGACTTGTTTGATTAGTTGAGGGGAGTTTATGTGTTCTCGAAAATTGATCTCAGGTCAGGATACCACCAACTTAAGATAAGGCAAACTGATATTCCAAAGACAGCTTTCGTATCTCGGTACGGACTGTATGAATACACTGTCATGCCTTTCGGGCTAACTAATGCCCCGACATACTTCATGTATCTCATGAACAAGGTATTCATGGAATATCTGGACAAATTTGTGGTGCTTTTCATTGATGACATTCTCCTCTTTTCCAAAGATGAAGAAGAACATGAGAGGCATTTAAGGTTGGTGTTGCAAAAACTGAGAGAACACCAACTATATGCCAAGCTGAGCAAGTGTGAATTTTGGTTGAAGAGAGTTCCTTCTTAGGACATATAATCTCGGAGGGAGGAATCTCCGTAGATCCTGCCAAGATCGAGGATGTACAGAAGTGGAAGACCCCTGAGAATGTCGGGGAAGTCCGAAGCTTCTTAGGATTGGCTGGGTATTATCGACGGTTTATCGAGGGTTTCTCCAAGATTTTGAGACCCCTCACCAAATTTTTGGAGAAGGGAATCACATTCACATGGACACCGCAGTACGAGACGAGTTTTCAAGAGCTGAAGAAAAGATTGACAACAGCCCCAGTGCTAGTTATGCCAGATATGCAGAAGAACTTTTTGGTGTACTGCGATGCCTCTTGAAACGGGTTGGGATGTGTTCTCATGCAAGAGGGGCATGTCGTGGCGTATGCATCCCGGCAGCTCCGGAAGCACGAGAAGAACTATCCTACGCATGACCTAGAGCTAGCCGCAGTGGTACACGCGTTGAAGATTTGGCGGCATTACTTGATGGGGAAGAGGACAGAGATATATACAGATCATAAGAGCTTAAAGTATATTTTCACATAGCCAGATCTCAACCTCAGACAAAAGGAGATGGTTAGAGCTAATCAACGACTTTGATGTGGGCATCAACTATCATCCAGGGAAAGCGAACGTCGTAGCAGATGCTTTAAGCCGGAAGGTGCAGGTCAATAGGTTAAGTTTAAAGGACATGCCTACAAAACTGAAGGAAGAGGTTGTAAAACTCAATCTATGTCTGGTGAATAGTGGTGAGGCCGTCGCCATGGAAGTGGACTCCACATTAGAGCAAGACATACGCGATGGTCAAAAGAATGATGAGAAGATACAAGAAATCAGAGAACTCATCAAGGATAATAAAGCCCCTGGTTTTAGAGAGGATGAACAAGGTACGGTGTGACACGGGAAAAGAATCTGTGTGCCTGAAGTGAAAGAGATCCGTGAATTGATTTTGAAGGAGGCTCATTATTCCGACTATTCTATTCATCCTGGGAGTATGAAGATATATCACGACCTCAAGAGCAGGTATTGGTGGTATGGCATGAAGCGGGATGTCGCGGAACATTTGCCCTATGTGACACATGTCAGTTGGTGAAAGCAGAACATCAACGACCCACGGGATTATTGCAACCATTCAAAGTGCCTGAATGGAAATGGGAAGAAATAGGTATGGACTTCACAGTGGGACTACCCAGGACCCAATCGGGATATGATTCGATATGGGTCATCATCGACAGGCTAACCAAGGTAGCTCATTTCATCCCCGTGAACGAAAGCTACAGCGGATCCAAATTGGCAGAATTGTACATGTCAAGGATCGTGTGTTTCCATGGAGTGCCAAAGAAGATAGTGTCAGATCGAGGGACCTAGTTCACCTCAAGGTTCTGGTAGAAGTTATATGAAACCATGGGAACTCATCTGAATTTTAGTTCTGCCTATCATCCCCAGACTGACGGACAGACGGAAAGAACCAATCAGATCCTTGAGGATATGCTGAGAGCGTGTGCGCTCAAGAACAACAGGAGTTGGGATAAGAACTTACCATATGCGGAGTTCTCCTATAACAACAGTTATCAGACTAGTATGAAGATGTCACCATTTGAGGCTTTGTATGGGAGGAAGTGCAGAACTCCACTATTTTGGAACCAAACAGGGGAAAGTAAAGTGTTTGGGCCCGAGGTACTACAAGAAGCCGAGGCGAAAGTGAGGGAAATCCGCAACAGCTTAAGGATAGCACAAACACGACAAAAGAGCTATGCTGATGTACGGAGAAGAGAGCTCGTTTTCAATGTGGGGGACTATGTTTATCTCAAGGTATCCCCTATCCGAGGACTTCGTCGGTTCAAGGTGAAAGGGAAGTTATCACCTCGATACATCGGACCCTTTCACATCCTGGAGAGGAAAGGCGAAGTGGCATATCAACTTGAGTTACCGGCTCGCCTATCGGATGTGCACGATGTATTCCATGTGTCACAGCTTAAGAAATGTCTAAGGACACCTGAAGAGATGTTACCTATGAATGAGGTTGACGTAGGAGAGGATCTGTCTTATGCCGAGCTACCGGTCAAGGTTTTGGAGACAATGGAACGCTTCACAAGAAATAAAAGAATTCGGATGTGCAAGGTGCAGTGGAAGCATCACTCAGAAGAGGAAGCCACATGGGAGCGAGAAGACGAGCTTAAGGCACAGTTTCCGGAATTGTTTTCCTAGAACCACCAATCTCGAGGACGAGATTTCTTTTAAGGGGGGTAGAGCTGTAATACCCCAAAATCTGCTAAAGAGGGGAATTTAAAATTTTTTAGACGTATTGCATGTGGTGCAGAAATTTAAATTCAAACTGGAATTCAAATTCAAATCAAAACAGAAAAGAAAAGGAAAAAGAAAAAGAAAACCCCAGCCGACCAGTGGGCCGAAACCCGCCAGCCGGCCCACTATCTCCCCGCGCCAGCCCAAACCCGCGCCACTCTCTTCCTCTCACTGACACGCGGGGCCCGCGTGTCATCTCCTACTCCCGCGCGCGCCAACCGACCGGACTCTTCCCCGCACCCGAATCCAAACCACCTCCGAAAACCCGCGCCACCAGCCCGATCTTCGGCCCCGGAAGCTGCTATTTAACCAAACTGATCCTCCACCGGCTCTCCTCGTGAAAGTCCCGCAAAGAAACTCGCCGAATTCCCCAGCGCGCTCCACTTTTCTCTCCGGTGAGAACCGAAGCTTCGATCACCGTTTTCTTTCGATCCTTGCTCGGGTTTTCTGATCTAACGCGCCGATCATGTTCCACCGCCTCCGGGGAGTCACGCAGGTGAAGAAAACCCGGTGTTTTGCACTCTAGACGCAGCTCCGGCGAGCACCGCCACGATTTCATCTCGAACCTCACCGCCGACCACCTTCTAGGGCCTCCGAGCTCAAGAAAAACCCCGAGGTGAGATCCCTGACCTCCCCTCTACCGTTCTATGCCAAGAAATCCAGGTTTTAGGAAGTATGGATGAAAACCCGAAGATCTCCGGCGAGATCGCCGCCTCCCGCCGCCGCGCGCCGCCGGGCAGCGCCGCCCGCACACGGCCAGGGCGACGTGGCCCCTTGAGGGCCATCTATTTTAAATCGCACGGTAGAATTAAAACCCGCGCGTACCGGTTCGACGATCTAATCTGAGCCGTCTATTTTAAATCGGACGGTCCACATCAACCCCTCTTTATAAAGGCCGGGATTCTTACGCGCTACCCCCTGGGGATCTTGGAAAACACGAGCTAGCCCCGGAAACTTCTGATCTAGCCCCTGGAACTTCAGAAATTCATGTAAATTCATTTAAAAATCGGTTTTAGCCCCTGGACTTAATAAAAATTAGTAAAACCCCTCCGTTATGCATAGTTAGACCCCTGGAAATTTAAGAAATAATAAATTAGACCCTGCAGTAGTGTGGATTTACCTTTTTGACCCTATATGAGATTAAAATCAGAAAATTGAATATGTGACTAGGACTTAAATTTAAAAAGGTAAGGAAAACACATTGCAAATTCAAATTTAACCTCTCCTAGTGCTTGGAAAACTTTAGAATGAGTTAGAAATAGATTTTATGCTGAAATAAATCTATCTAATTGCTGTTCATATTTATTAGTTATAGAAACACATTTTTAGGCTAGGAAATAATTCTGAAAACTGATAAAATAAATTTAAATTAGTTCACATCAGAGGAGAAGTTCAACAATTTATTATTTAATATTTTAGATCAGAACCTATTCTGTTTAGAAGATATGTCCTACTATTTAATATTAAAACTCACTTTTAGGCATAGAAAATAAATCTGAAAAATATAGGAAAATAACTATGCATAATTAGAAAATGATAAATGAAGTCTCCAAATCCAAAAAATTCAGTTTAAAATTTGGTAGAAGATCTGAAAACCTATTTGGAGTAGGAAATTACCTTTCATGCAAACTTGGTAGCTAAGAAGTGTATTAATTGAATATAAAGAATTTGTTCAAATTGGAAATTCATATATAGTGTGCAAACAGAAATCTGAACACAAAAGTTAGAAATCATATACATATGTTTAAAAGTGCATGTAGGCCAAAAAATCAACACATGTAGAGTAACCACAACACCTAGAAATGTGAATGACTTTCATAGGTGTGAATGTGTGGTTTGTATGAAGTGAAAGTGTGAACTATGTCTTATGGATTGTTGTTTTCTTTTGCTATGTGTATTAGCATGAGTAGAACCTGCCCCAGAGCAAGTTCGCCCTTTCCAAGACCAAGACTTTCCATTCCCAGAGCAGCAGGAAGAAGGCAAGTGTCCTTGACCACTTTGATCCTATACTAGGATGTGTAGATAGAATTATTTGCGTTGTCAATTGAAATATGAAACCCATGCTAGGAAGTTTTCCTAGAATTGCATTACCTTGTTTCCTTGTAGCTTGGGTTGGGATTTATTTTATCATGTCATTCATTTATATGCTTATGCTTAGCCATGCTTAGAATGGGATAATTGGGATATGAGATCATCAACTTGTTTACCTTACTCTTGAATGAGACATTATGAGTTATGTAGAGGTAGGGATCGAGGCAAGTTGGATGATTTGGTTGGTGCTGGGTGCATGAGACTCGCGTTTGTGTTTAGTACTTTCCTGGACCCTAAGGACCGGTTCATGGAGCATGTAACCTGACTTTACCGTGCCAACCACATGCTGAGATGGGGCAGCTTGGCCAATTAATTAGGTGTATCCCCGGCGTAGTATGGGTGTGTTGGATGGTGCGGGGAATAGGTGTCAGCTGGACTACCATATGAACCGCAAGGCTCAAGAGGGGGCCACTGCAGCGGGGTTGTAGCCTCTTGTATGCTGTTAGGGGTGAAACCTCAGTGGGCCCACGCTCGTCAGGAATCCCTTTGTAAAGGCTTCGTAGTGATCTCATGGCTACACACCTGGGAAGTGTTAATGTGGTTCGCGACCACTGGCATAATGGAGGTTCTTTTAGTCCACCTGGCAACGGGGGATGAAATCACTACATGTGGGTACAGTGGTGCAAACTCTGCAGAGTCAAAACTGTCATGACAGCCGTGCTCACGGTCAAGAGCGGCTTGGACTTATTCATGATTAGAGGATGATGGATTTGGATGTTGAGGATGTTAAGCGGGGAGCTTGACATTGGATATGATGATTATGGTTACTTGATTTTGATGATGGGTTGGGAGATTGGGACCATTTCACCTGTGTAGTAATGTAGGTGCTTAATAAGCTAAGGTGATAGGTATTAATTGCGTAGTGCTTTAACCATGAGTTCAACCTCTCCTTGCTCTGACCATGCATGACATAACTTTCCCACACTTGCTGAGTACCAACGGTACTCAAACTTGCATATTTGTTGGTTTAAATTGCTGTACAGGTCAAGGGGATGATGTGGTGTTCAATGACCAAGACTTCGGATCCGAATAAGGATTCTAGGTTCACGGAGTCCCCCGGGCAACGCCTGTGACGGAGCCCACAAGATTTTTTTTCCGCTGCTGTTTTATTTACATATTATGAACTTATTATCGTCCATCGAGACGTATGCTTTGTAAGACATATTTATATTCGACACCTAGCTTGTAATAAATGATGCTTCACCATTTGTCATCTCATGTATGAGAGAATGATCCTGGCATACATGTGATATACACTCGGTTGTTCTTTCGGAGAAACCGGGTGTGACAAAAAGTTGACCCGGTTCAGTTGTCATGATCATTGTGAGAGGAGCATGTGAACCTGCAACCATCTTAGCATGTCTACAAGAAGAGCACTCAATTTCTTTGTCCCCTTTAATCTTAGGCAGCCCACGTATGCGATCAAGAGCACTAACACGCATGAGATGATCAAAGCCTACGTGACCAAGTCTACGATGCCAAAAATATAAATCTTTGGAATCATTTGCAACTAGACATCTATGCTTAGAGGAATACATATCAAAATCAGCTTTAAAAACTCTTCTAAACCGAGACATGTTAAAAATAAGCTCACTATTTGAACCTACAACTTTGCAGCAGTTTTATTGAAAATAATTTCCAGATTTTCATCTAGCAATTGTGAAATAGAAAGCAAGTTGTATTTCAAATTTTTGACAAGTGCCACATCCTTCAAAGTGTAGTGATCATTTACTCTAACCGAACCCTTAGCAATTATAGGAGTTGAAGAATTATCAGCAAAAGTAACATTCTCTACACGTGACACAAAAGAGAGAGAGGAGAACCATTCTTTGTTACCAGTCATGTGGCATGAGCAATCTGAATCCACAATCCAAATGTTCTCCTTCCTCAAGCGTGTAACCTACATAGAAGCACAATACGTCGATGACTTAATACTGGGGTTAGTTAAAAGGCATTTAGGAATCCAGTACTGAGTCACACGATGTCTAGCAGGAATAACATGCGAAAGCTGAGATAAAACAGCAGGTTTATGAGTCAAAGTTTGAGATTTTTTGTTCTTAACTACTGACCTATGAGGTGTTACTTGTGTAGCACGAAAATCAGTAGCTCCGGAGGCAAAAACTGAAGCTCCGGAGGCAAAAACTGAAGCTTCGGAGGTAAACTTTGAATATTTCTGACTCATAACAGCAGGTTGCATGTTTCTGACATTCGGTTTAGTATGTGCAACAAATTTTGTCTGAGAGTTATAAGATCTAGCTTGCATTCTTTCCTTTTTATGTTGTTTAGCTAGTCTATAACAAAAATCTATGACATGACCATCTCTACCACAATAGATACAATAAAATTTAACTTTGTGTTCATGTAGATGAGCATGCAGTATACTTATTTGAACCCGAATGTGACAACACTCATGCATATTTAAAAACCACTTCTTTTTGTTTAGGAACTGTTTTAATCAAACCACTTCCTAATGATTTTACAATTTTAGGTGGATGTTCCTTAGCATGAGCTTGTGAATCAAAACCTAAACCAGTTTTATCATTGCAAGACTTGGAAGAATTCAGCAGCAAGTTTAGGTTCTTATTCCCATTACAAAACCGATCTAATGTCTTATGCATGTTATCAAGTTTATTTGATAGATCAAGGCAATGTTCACATGAAGTTTTTCCTTTTAGTTTGCAATTGGAACAATATTTAACTTCATGAGAACGTAAAGCATTGTTCAATATAGAAATTTCTTTCATAGCATCTTGTAGTTTCTTATCAAGATCATCACAAGTAGAACAATGCAAATCAATTGTAGAACAACAAGCATCTTTCAACTTTTTATCATTAACTGCAGCAAGCTTTTTGTTCTTTTCGATTTCAAGTTCAAGTTTATCAAGTGTGGAGGTTTGTGCACTTCTTAGAGAGGACAATTGTTCATATATATTAAATTACATGAGGAACAAGAATCATCACTAGGAATCAAGGATTTTAAACAATTACTTTCAGATTCTAGTGACCCAATTTTAACAGCATTGTCCCTAAACTTTTTGTCCTTTTTCTTAACAATAATAGTGGTACGAGAAATAGCATCACATATTTCTTCACAAATAGGGCATACCTCTTCGTTGTCACTGTTGTGTTCTGCATCCTCCATACTTGATTTTGATTTGCCCGCCATGAAGCACAAGTTTGCCAGATCATCTTCATCTTCATCACTTCCAATGTCTACATCACTCGAGCCAAGTTCTTGAAGTGCGGTGATGAAACTGTTTATCAGTTTGCGTCCTGTAAAACTCTTCTTTTTCTTGTTGGTGTTGCCAAAAGAGGACTTGACTTTATTCTGCTTTTCATCACGGTTAGAAGGATCTGAAAGGTTAGGGCAATCTGTACGAAAGTGTCCTGTCTTACCACATTCAAAGCATTGTTGAGGTCCGTAGCTTCCTCTCCTTCTAGTTCTCACATTTTGCAATGCTTTTGAGAACCTAATAGAAAGAAGTACTAGCTCCTCCTCGGGAAACTCCTCAATCTGTTCTAGGTTAGTGAAGACAGCAAAGCAAGTGTATTGCTAGATGATTGGCCGGAGCTAGGCATATCACGTTGTGAGACAAATGCAATAGTCTTATTTGGGTTCTTACGTGATATAATGTCAATTTCATGAGTTTTTAGCTTAGAATAAAGCACATATAATGTAAGAGTACTCATGACAGTGGATTCACGTATGGATGTTACTTTCATCTCCCAAATTGACATGTCTAATGCACTTAGTAATTGCCTACCATTTTCAGCATCTGAAAAATTAACATTGACACTACGCAAGTTGCTGAGAATTTTATTAAAGCGAGCAAAGAGGTCATCAATGGATTCACCGGGTTGCATCTCAAAGCGCATGTATTCTTTCTTGAACATATCCTGTCTTACCTTCTTGATCGTGTTGGATCCTTCGTGGTAGTCACAAAGTGCTCTCCACACATCGTACGCCGATCAGAGGTGTGCAACACGGTCAAAGACGCTCTGAGTTAGTCCTTGTATGATCAAGTTCCGAGCCTTGTTGTTGTTGTCGACATCTCTCATGTTTGTAGCCGTGACTTGATCGTTTGAAGGCACATCGTAAGGCTTGTACACCTTTCCCATATTGCAAAGCCTTGCGCCTGCATGAAAGCTTCCATGCGTGCCTTCCAAACCTGAAAATCAATACCACTAAACACACAAGGTTTGGCGGAGTATTTGTCCATGATGATTAGTCAAAACACGTGAAAATCACAAAGATTAGAGCAACCTGGCTCTGATACCAATTGTAGGATCGAATTACACGTGTAAAGCTACCAGAGGGGGGTGAATGGTAGATAAAAACTTTTCAGCGGAAGCAACAAAACACCCCTCAGTAGAAAACCGATCTGTTAAAGAAATCGTGTGTGCGACTAATCTAAACGTGTTAAACTGTGACAAAACTAGTATAGATTGTAGATAATCAAGTCACCAATACATCATAACAAGAATCATGAAAATCTGTTGAGAGAAACTCAAGTTACGATCGAAAGATTGAACAAAGGTCAATCTGTCCTACGCGAGAAAAACAGTTCTGGAATACTGCAAAGAAACTCGTGTATATCAGAATCCACAAATTCAATGACCGTGACATTTCCACAGATGATAGATAATCAAGTTGTGAAGACAACCCAAAAATAATCACATCAATTGGATCTGTAAAACTCGAGTTATGATAAAACCAGCGAAGCAAGGTAGTGCTGAACAGAAACTCGACGAGAAAAACTTGTCTGAAACAAGTCAGACGAACAAGACACAAAAGTTCCTTTAGAATACGAATTTTATTTATCAAAACACAAGAGGAACAGCCCCAAAAGTCGTGCTCTCCACGAGCCTTGGCCTCTCTTGCTTATATAACCAGCTCTATGGCCAATACAATTCAAACTAGGACTCCTACTCCTACTTAGATTCAAACTGTAACTTTCCAATACTGCTCAAGACTCTTCTATACGCAGATAGAAGCAATCTTAAGACTTCCAAACACCTTAGGAACATCCCAAACATTCCTAAATCAACTCTACTTCATGCCTAACACGAAATCCTGTTATAACCAACTCGAAACTTTCCATAAACAAACCATAACCGCCTCAGCCGCAGCCTGAGCGGAAAATCCAGCCGGTTGAACCTTTTCAACCATATCTCCACTTCCATATCTCTTTACCACGCCTTGGAACTATGTTGCCACGTCCATGCACTCCTTGCACACGTGCAAACACCTTCCAACAACGTCCACGATACCTTCATATGCATTGTTCTTGATCCAAACATACTGCGCGACCTCCCGATCAACTCAACCACAATTCCTCCCGAACTTGGTTGTTGAACCTCATATTCTACCTAAGACTAGTTCAATGGATCCCGTCACCAGCCATGTCTTGAACTCAAGCAACACCTGCACATGAATAAACAACCAATACTTCCGAGCACAAGTCCTCGACTTGACTCTCGTTAATTCCAAAACTACAACATCTTACGTGAGCACCTCACATAAGCATGTTGTAAACCATAGCAAAATGATATCAGCCATAACCACCAAAACACACCAAAAACTTAGTAAAATAATACTAAGCAAACTTTCCATAAGAGTAAAGCAAGTTCGAAATATTGCAAGTTAAAAGCAGAAACATTGCAATCAAGCTCCGAACCTTACCAAAGCTAACCGGACCTTGAACCGGAGCTTACTGAAGCTAGTCGGACCCAGCGCCGGAGCTTACTAAAGCTTAGTCAGACCTAGCATGGAACTTACCATAGCTAGTCGGACCTAGCACCGGAGCTAGCAAAAACAAGTCGGACCTAGCCAAAATAAGTCAGACCTAGACAAAGCAAGTCGGACCTTACGCTGGACCTTGCCGGAGCTACCCAAAACAAGTCGGACCTATCGTCGGACCTTGCAGGAGCTCGGACCTAGAGTCGGACCTTGTTAAAAAGGTGTTTTGGTAGTATTCAAAACTTTTATCGTCAAAGCCAATGTATTCAGCACACATAGGTCTCACAATCTCCCCCTTGATGAATGCATTGGCAACACCACTTAAAATCCGAACATTTGCTTATTCACATGAAAAGTTTTGAAAACAATTTCTCCCCCTTTGTAAATAAGAAATAAAATGAGAAGAAAAATAAAAATACCAAAAATTCTCCCCGTGAGAAGAATCGTGCCAAAACACTTGTGAATGTGTGATCAATTTCTCCCCCTTTGACAATGTATTCAGCAAGGTACAAAAGAGAAATTTTAATTTGTTATGAGCACATTATAACATATACATATAAAACAAAGCTCATCCAAATCACACTATCAAGTAACTTACACTAACACATCAATGAGATACATAAAGTAGTGTAAGCCATGCTAGAGATCAAGTGTAATTTTCAATTTAAGCAAGTCATGATCTCACAAACTTAACTATTTCAAGACCTGAAAGCATGACACTTGTTGCTGCATTTTATTTAATATTTAAAGCACAAATTTTGATCTTATGACATTTGCAAGATATTATATGCAGCATCAGCCTTATTCTAACCAACCAAACCAAGCCTATGTCATTTGACGGTCAGAAGCTTAAGGACATGGTTTTAGTCATACACAACTCCTTTCAAGTTCATATCTAAGTGCAATGATAAGCCATCTCAAAAGAAGAAGTGCGATGCATGCATATTCTCTTGATCTTTTCTCATTTTTTTATTTGAACATAAAAACTCAACATGTGAGTTGATTACTTGATTAATTCTTTATGATTAAAAGCACTCGTGAGCATGCAACAAGTTCAAAACAGCAAGAAAGTTCGACCATGACCAGATTTAGTGTAAGTAATAATTCCAATTACTAGACATAGTAAAAACTACAAAATGTATAACACGAGTAATGTAGTAAGAACTTTCAGCATGAAAAAGGAATCACAAAGTCATATATGTATGAAATACTATGCTCATATTATTTTAATTTTAGATTCACACATATACTTCCCAAGTTTCAAAATTCTCCCTAAATTTAAGCCATGAGGATGCATAACCCCTATTTCACTATGAATGTAACAAAAACGAGTGAAATCCAAAGGTTTTGTAAAAATGTCAGCCAATTGTTGTTCGGTATCTACATGGTGAAGCACAATGTTCCCTTTTTCGACATTATCACGGAAAAAGTGATACCTAATGTCAATGTGCTTAGTTCTCGAATGTTGCATGGGGTTTTTAGCAATGCAAATGGCACTAGTGTTATCACAAAATAGTGGAACACTATCTAGATCAACCCCATAGTCCTTAAGTGTTTGAACGATCCAAAGAATTTGTGAGCAAGCACTAGCAACAGCTACATATTCAGATTCGGCTGTGGATTGTGCAACTGAACTTTGTTTTCTAGAGGACCAGACAACAAGTGAATTAGCAAGAAAATGACAAGCACCAGAAGTACTTTTCCTATCAATCCTACAACCCCCAAAATCAGCATCGGAAAAAGCTTTCAAAGTAACGGTTGAGGAAGAAGGAAGAAAAATGCCAAATTCTTGAGTTCCATGTAAGTACCTGAGAATCCTTTTGACGGCTTGACGATGTGAAGCACGTGGGGAGGCTTGAAACCGTGCACAAAGACATACGCTGAATTTTATGTCCGGTCTTGATGTCGTGAGATACAAAAGTGATCCGATCATGCTTCTATATTCTTTTTGATCAATGGGATCACAATCTTCATCAAGTTCAAGTGTTGTTGCTGTTCCCATTGGTGTCCGAAGAGGCTTGCTTTTGTCCATGTTGAAGCGCCTTAGGAGATCTTTTGTATACTTTGTTTGATGCACAAAGGTATCCTCCTTGGTTTGCTTGATTTGCAGCCCCAAAAAGTACATGAGTTCTCCCATCATACTCATCTCAAATTCTGAACTCATCATAGCTGAAAACTTGAACACAAGATCATGACAAGCACAACCAAAGATAATATCATCCACATACACTTAAACGAATAATGAGTCATTGCCATGCTTAAGCACAAAAAGAGTTTTATCAACCTTGCCCATGGTAAACTATAACACCCAAAAATCTGTTAAGAGGGGAATTTAAAAATTTTCGGACGTACTGCATGTGGTGCAGAAATTCAAATTCAAATTGGATTTCAAATTCAAATCAAAACAAAAAAGAAAAGGAAAAAGAAAACCCAACCGGCCAGTGGGCCGAAACCCGCCAGCCGGCCCACTATTCTTCCCCCCTCACGCCAGCCCACGGCTGAGCGCCCTCTCTCCCTCTCACTGACACGCGGGGCCCGCGTGTCATCTCCTACCTCCGGCGCGCCTAACGGTCAGACTCTTCCTCGCGCCGATCGCAACCAACTCCGGAAACCCGCGCCCCCAGCCCGACCCCCGGCCCCGGACGACTCCAACTCGATCCCAACAGACCGCCGCCCCCCTCGCCTATATAAATGTCGACATCGCCCTTTTTCCTCCCCCTTGATCGGCCATTCTTCTCTCCGGTGAGAACCGAAGATTCTACAGCCAATTTACATCGATCCTTGCTCAAATTTACTGATCTAACGTGCTGATCACGTTCCACCGCCGCCGGGGATCCCTGTAGGTGAAGGAAACGACGTGCCTTGCGCCCCAACAGCCACCCCGACGTGCACCGAAGATCTTCGCCGTTGAAGCTCGCCGCCGACCGACTTCCAGGGCCTTCGAGTGCTGGAAAACCCCTCGGTGAGCATCCCCTACCCCTCCGCTGCCGATCCATGCAAAAAGATGCGAGTTCTAACGTGTAGCGGCAAAAGCCGAGGCTGCGCCGGCGAGATCGCCACCCCCAGCCGCCGCGCGCGCGGGCTGGCTCCGGCCAGGGCAACGTGGCCCCTTGAGGGCCGTCTATTTTAAATCGCATGGTAGAATTAAAACCCGCGCGTACCGGTTCGGAGATCTAATCTGAGCCGTCTATTTTAAATCGGATGGTCCACATCAGCCTCGCGTTATAAAGGCCGGGATTCTTACGCGCTACCCCCTGGGGATCTCGGAAAACACGAGCTAGCCCCGGAAACTTCTGATCTGGCCCCTGGAACTTCAGAAATTCATGTAAATTCATTTAAAAAATCAGTTTTAGCCCCTGGACTTAATAAGAATTAGGAAAACCCCTCTGTTATGTGTAGTTAGACCCCTGGAAATTTATGAAATAATAAATTAGACCCTGCAGTAGTGTGGATTTACCTTTTTGACCCTATATGATATTAAATTCAGAAATTTGAATATGTGACTAGGATTTAAATTTAAAAGGTAAGGCAAACACATGTACAAATTAAAAATTTAAACTCTCCTAGCACTTGGAAAACTTTAGAATGAGTTAAAAATAGATTTTTAGGCTGGAATGAATCTGTCTAATTGTTGTTCATATTTATTAGTTATAGAAACACATTTTTAGGCTAGGAAATAATTCTGAAAACTGATAAAATAAATTTAAATTAGTTCACATCAGAGGAGAAGTTCAAAAATATATTATTTAATATTTTAGATCAGAGCCTATTCTGTTTAGATGACATGTTCTACTATTTAATATTAAAACTCACTTTTAGGCATAAAAAATAAATCTGAAAAATATAGGAAAATAGGTATGCATAATTAGAAAATGATAATGAAGTCTCCAAATCCAAAAACTTCAGTTTAAGATTTGGTAGAAGATCTGAAAACCTATTTGGAGTAGGAAAATACCTTTTATATAAACTTTGTGGCTAAGAGGTGTAATAATTAAATATAAAGAATTTGTTCAAATTGGAACTTCATGTATAGTGTGCAAATAGAAATCTGAATACAGAAGTTAGAAATCATATACATATGTTTAAAAGTGCATGAAGGCCAAAAATCAACACATGTAGAGTAACCACAACACTTAGAAATGAGAATGACTTTCATAGGTATGTATGTGTGGTTTGTATGAAGTGAAAGTGTGAACTATGTCTTATGGATTGTTGTTTTATTTTGCTATGTGTATTGGCATGAGTAGAACCTGCCCCAGAGCAAGTTCTCCCCTTCCAAGACCAATACTTTCCATTCCCAGAGCAGCAGGAAGAAGGCAAGTGTCCTTGACTACTTTGATCCTATGCTAGGATGTGTAGATAGAATTATTTGCATTGTCAATTGAAATATGAAACCCATGCTAGGAAGTTTCCCTAGAATTGCATTACCTTGTTTCCTTGTAGCTTAGGTTGGGATTTATTTTAGCATGTCATTTATTTATATGCTTAGGCTTAGCCATGCTTAGAATGGGATAAGTGGGATATGAGATCATCAATTTATTTACCTTACTCTTGAATGAGATATTGTGAGTTATGTAGAGGTAGGGATCGAGGCAAGCTGGATGATTTGGTTGGTGCTGGGTGCACGAGACTCGGGTTTGTGTTTAGTACTTGCCTGGATCCTAAGGACCGGTTCATGGAGCATGTAACCTGGCTTTACCGTGCCAACCACATGCTGAGATGGGGCAGCTTGGCCAATTAATTAGGTGTATCCCCGGCATAGTATGGGTGTGTTGGATGGTGCGGGGAGTAGGTGTCAGCTGGACTACCATATGAACCGCAAGGCTCAAGAGGGGGTCACTGCAGCGGGGTTGGAGCCTCTTGTATGTTGTTAGGGGTGAAACCTCAGTGGGCCCACGCTCGTCGAGAATCCCTTTTTAAAGGCTTCGTAGTGATCTCCTGGCTACACACCTGGGAAGTGTGAATGTGGTTCGCGGCCACTGGCATAATGGAGGTTCTTTTAGTCTACCCGGCAACGGGGGATGAAATCACTACATGTGGGTATAGAGGTGCAAACTCTGCAGAGTGAAAACTGTCATGACAGCCGTGCTCACGGTCAAGAGCGGCTTGGACTTATTCATGATTAGAGGATGATGGCTTTGGAAGTTGAGGATGTTAAGCGGGGAGCTTAACATTGGGATTGATGTTATGGTTATTTGATTCTGATGATGGGTTGGGTGATGGGGATCATTTCACCTGTGTAGTAATGTAGGTGCTTAATAAGCTAACGTGATAGGTATTAATTGCGTAGTGCTTTAACCATGAGTTCAACCTCTCCTTGTTCTGGCCATGCATGACATAACTTTCCCACACTTGCTGAGTACCAACGGTACTCAAACTTGCATATTTGTTGGTTTAAATTGCTGCTCAGGTCAAGGGGATGATGTGGTGTTCAATGACCAAGACTTTGGACCCGAAGAAGGATTCTAGGTTCATGGAGACCCCCGGGCAGCTCCTGTGACGGAGCCCACAAGAATAATATTCCGCTGCTATTTTTTTACATGTTATGAACTTATTATCGTCCATCGAGATGTGTGCTTTGTAAGACATAATTATATTCGACACCTGGCTTGTAATAAATGATGCTTCACTATTTGTCATCACATGTATGAGAAAATGATCCGGGCATACATGTGATATTCACTCGGTTGTTCTTCGGAGAAACCGGGAGTGACAGAAGTGGTATCAGAGCTAAGGTTGCCCGTAGGAACGTGGACCTAGGTAGAAATGGACGTATTTAAGGACCCTATTTTACTAAAAACTATTTTACAAAGGTGTGAGTTGAAAAGTGTTATTTAATGGGGTCACTTTATTCATCTTACCCCAACTTTTATTCAAAATACAATTTTTGTTTAAACCCTTATGTAACTTAATTTTAAATGCTTTATGTTTTAGATGGTTCGCATGATCCGCACCGCTCGCAAGTCCACCGGAGGGAGAGTTCCTGTAGTTGCCCTTGCCCTGAGAGAGGAGAACCCTCCGGTGACATACCACTCCTACGGGTTGGCAGTAGGAGGCTTGTTGCGCCGCCTTCGGCGTATGCTCCATGCTGCCGGCAATACGGGCAAGCTAATCATACACTACAGCTCCACTCGGACCATCTGTGAGAAGTGGGAAGAATGGAGTTCAGAAATGAGGATTATCCATGAAAATCAGCTGCTAAAGATCCACCGCTCTCCAACTTGTCGAGCGACACAGGTCGATGCCGAGAAGGATGTCACCTAGGAGGCCATCACCTACCAGAGTTACATCTACCGTCGCCACCTGGACAGGACTGAGTACATGTATGTCCTCCAGCGTGAGAGTGGTACAACGGAGTACAAGTACCCGCCAGTGCAGCAGGGGACTTCCCATGAGCACATGGACCTGTGCTTGGAGGATGCTGCTATGCTCAGCACTCGACTGCAGGAGTGTCAGCAGGAGCTTCAGGATGTTCGTGACACCCTGAAGGAGGCTGAGGCGTTGCTTCGAGCCAGCTTGAGGGCGAGAGAAAGAGGAGATGGGAATGAACTGTGTGTCACCGTGAATGACACATGGACTCCTGACTCCCCAGACCGCCGGGCGAGCAGGCGTCGCCACACTTACACCAGCAGCTTCCCCACCCAAAGCGGAGTCAGAGGGCAGCCGCAATAATGAGGAAGATCCCGAGGAGCCAGCTCAGTGATACGAGTCGTGTAGAGTCCTTTCCCTTAGTCCAGCAGGTTATCGAGTAGTCGAGTCAATACCTTAGTTAATGGTGTGTTAATGTTTGGTGTGTGACGTGAGTTGTGGAAGCCATTGGCCTTTGTCCACAACCTCGTCTTTAGGTTGCTTCGCTTTGATGTGTGAACCCCTATGAATTAAGAGTGCATATATTTTCGCGTGAGACGTGAAACCCTCATAAAATGTTAACATAATAAGGCCTCAAAATTTTAAGTTTAAAAAAAGAAAATTGGGAAGTTAATACGTAATGCTTTAAATTAACATTTGGTTGATCATTATAGATGGCCGGAAGAGGAAAGGGTCGTGGTGCCAACCCCGCCAACAACAACGATGAGGCCGACAACCCTCATCTTTCTGGAGGACAAGACAGGGGTGGTCGCCGTGAAGGAGCTGATCCCATCCACCAAATGCTTGAAAATCAGAATGAGCTCATCCAGATTTTAACTCAAGTGGTGGCCAACTTGCACCAAGTTCCACCTCCACAAGCTGCACCATGCCAACCAAGGTTGAGTGAGTTTCTAGGGACTCAACCTCCAAAGTTTGCAAGTGCTGTTGAACCTCTGGAGGCAGATGACTGGCTAAAGACCATTGAGAGCAAGATGAGGATCATACAATGCCAAGGGTATGAGAGGGTGCTGTTTGCCTCTCACCAATTGCATGGACCTGCTGCTGATTGGTGGACCGCTTACGTAGGAGCCCATCATGACCCCGAGAACATCACTTGGGAAGAGTTCAAGCGCAGTTTCCGCAACCATTACATACCAAGAGGTGAACTCAAAAACTAGAGAAAGGAGTTCTTGTGACTGCAGCAAGGAAACATGACTGTGAGGGAATACCTCACTAAGTTCACCCAACTATCCCGTTATGCACCACGAGACATCGAAACTGATGAGCAGAAACAGGACTGCTTTGTGGAAGGGCTTACTGCGGAGATGCAATGTGCAATGTCCTACAACGAGTATGAAAGCTTCCAAAAGATGGTGGACAGAGCATTTGTTGTGGAGAGGAAGCTGAAGGACTTGGAAAATGAAAACAAGAGGAAGGCAGGATCGTCACACCAAGCCTCGGGTAGCAACACACGCCCACGACTGATGCAGCCACCCGCAGGGCAGACGAGCCGTGCTGTGGTACCCTACTCAGCACCCAGAGGGTACAACTAGAATTTCAGGCCTCCATCAGCACCAGCACAGCCGCAGCGTCAGTTTGTACAGCAGCCTCGCCTCACATACCAACCTCGACCAGCAGTACAAGGACCACCGAATCAACCCCAAGACAACAAAGGTTAGGCACTTAAGGTTGGGGTGCAATGCTTCAACTGTAGTGAAGTGGGGCACTACGCCCATAAGTGCCCAAAGAAGAAGCCCATGCAGCCACAACAGCAGAATGTGATGCGAGGACGGGTGAACCACGTGACCATGGAGGAGGCGCAAGAGGCACCTGACGTGGTAGTTGGTAAGTTTCCTGCCAATTTACACATTGCAACCCTGTTGTTCGATTCTGGTGCTACCCACTCGTTCATTGCTCAAGGGTTTGTTAAGAAGCATGATCTAGCAACAACACAAATGTACCATATGCTAGCAGTAAACTCTCCAGGGGGAGAGATAAGGACAAGACAAGTGTGTACCAAAGTGAATCTAGACATTAATGGGGTAGTATTTACTGCAAAACTTATAGTGATAGACTCAAAAGGGATATATATTATTTTGGGTATGGATTGGTTGACCAAACATAAAGGAATCATCCATTGTTCGACAAGAACGGTGGAACTAACTCACCCTAGTGGCACAAGAGTAAAGTTCATAACCATACAAGTGCCTAGGAGGGACATTAAACTCAATCAAGTTGAGGTGGAAGTGGAGGAGATCAGGATCATCAGGGAATATCCAGATGTTTTTCCGGAGGAGTTGCCAGGTATGCCCCCCGATCGTGAAGTGGAATTCGCGATTGAGCTAGTGCCTGGAACAGCTCCGATATACAAGAGGCCCTATCGGATGGACTCCAAACAGCTGGAAGAACTCAAAGAACATTTGAGAGAATTGACAGAGAAGGGGTACATTCGTCCTAGTTCCTCACCCTGGGGAGCTCCAGTGATATTTGTGCCCAAGAAGGACAGAACCCAAAGGTTGTGCATAGACTACCGTGCGTTGAATGAAGTAACCATAAAAAACAAGTACCCATTACCCCGCATTGAAGACTTGTTTGATCAGTTGAAGGGAGCTTGTGTGTTCTCGAAAATTAATCTCAGGTCAGGATACCACCAACTTAAGATAAGACAAATCGATATTCCAAAGACAACTTTCGTATCTCGGTACGGGCTATATGAATACACCGTCATGCCGTTCGGGTTAACTAATGCCCCGACATACTTCATGTATCTCATGAACAAGGTATTCATGGAATATCTGGACAAATTTGTGGTGGTTTTCATTGATTCTCGTCTTCTCCAAAGATGAAGAAGAACATGAGGGACATTTAAGGTTGGTGTTGCAAAAGCTGAGAGAACACCAACTATATGCCAAGTTGAGCAAGTGTGAGTTTTGGCTGAAGAGAGTTCCCTTCTTAGGACATATAATCTCGGAGGGAGGAATCCCGTAGATCCCGTCAAGATCGAGGATGTGCAGAAGTGGAAGACCCCTGGAAATGTCGGGGAAGTTTGAAGCTTCTTAGGATTGGCTGGGTGTTATTGACGGTTTATCGAGGGTTTCTCCAAGATTTCGAGACCCCTCACCAAATTGTTAGAGAAGGGAATCACATTCACATGGACACCGCAGTGCGAGACGAGTTTTCAAGAACTGAAGAAAAGATTGACAACAGCCCCAGTGCTAGTTATGCCAGATATGCAGAAGAATTTTTTGGTGTACTGCGATGCCTCTGGAAATGGGTTGGGATGTGTTCTCATGCAAGAGGGGCATGTCGTGGCTTATGCGTCCCGGCAGCTCCGGAAACACGAGAAGAACTATCCTATGCATGACCTAGAGCTAGCCGCAGTGGTACACGCGTTGAAGATTTGGCGGCACTACTTGATGTGGAAGAGGACAGAGATATATACGGATCATAAGAGCTTAAAGTATATTTTCACACAGCCAGATCTCAACCTCAGACAAAGGAGATGGTTAGAGCTAATCCACGACTTTGATGTGGGCATCAACTATCATGCTGGGAAAGCGAACGTCGTGGCAGATGCTTTAAGCCGGAAGGTGTAGGTCAATAGGTTGAGCTTGAAGGACATGCCTGCAGAATTGAAGGAAGAGGTTATAAAACTCAATCTATGTCTGGTGAATAGTGGTGAAGCCATCGCCATGGAAGTGGACTCCACATTAGAGCAAGATATACGCAACGGTCAAAAGACTGATGAGAAGATACAAGAAATCAGAGAACTCATCAAGGATAATAAAGCCCCTGGTTTCAGAGAGGATGGACAAGGTACGGTGTGGCACGGGAAAAGAATTTGTGTGCCTGAAGTGAAGGAGATTCGTGAATTGATTTTGAAGGAGGCTCATGATTCCGACTATTCCATTCATCCTGGAAGTACGAAGATGTATCATGACCTCAAGAGAAGATATTGGTGGTATGGAATGAAGCGAGATGTCGCGGAACATGTTGCCCTATGTGACACATGTCAGTTGGTGAAAGCAGAGCATCAACGACCCGCAGGATTATTGCAACCACTCAAAGTGCCTGAATGGAAATGGGAAGAAATCGGTATGGATTTCATAGTGGGACCGCCTAGGACCCAATCAGGATATGATTCGATATGGGTCATCATGGACAGGCTAACCAAGGTAGCTCATTTCATCCCCGTGAAACAAAGCTACAACGGATCCAAATTGGCAGAATTATACATGTCAAGGATCGTGTGTTTCCATGGAGTGCCAAAGAAGATAGTGTTAGATCGAGGGACACAGTTCACCTCAAGGTTCTGGCAGAAGTTACATGAAACCATGGGAACTCATCTGAATTTTAGTTCTGCCTATCATCCCCAAACTGACGGGCAGACGGAAAGAACCAATCAGATCCTTGAGGATATGTTGAGAGCGTGTGCACTCAAGAACAATAGGAGTTGGGATAAGAACTTACCATATGCGGAGTTCTCCTATAACAACAGCTATCATGCTTGTATGAAGATGTCACCATTTGAGACTTTGTATGGGAGGAAGTGCAGAACTCCCCTATTTTAGAACCAAACGGGGGAAAGTAAAGTGTTTGGGCCCGAAGTACTACAAGAAGCCGAGGCGAAAGTGAGGGAAATCCGCAACAACTTGAGGATAGCACAGACACGACAAAAGAGCTATGCCGATGTACGGAGAAGAGAGCTCGTTTTTGGACGTACTGCATGTGGTGTAGAAATTCAAATTCAAATTGGAATTCAAATTCAAATCAAAACAGAAAAGAAAAGGAAAAAGAAAACCCAACCGGCCAGTGGGCCAAAACCCGCCAGCCGGCCCACTATTCTTCCCCCCCTCGCGCCAGCCCATGACCGAGCGCTCTCTCTCCCTCTCACTGACACGCGAGGCCCGCGTGTCATCTCCTACCTCCAGCGCACCCAACGGCCGGACTCTTCCTCGCGCCGATCGCAACCAACTCTGAAAACCCGCGCCCCCAGCCCGACTCCCAGCCTCGGATGACTCCAACTCGATCCCAACAGACCGCCGCCCCCCCTCGCCTATATAAACGTCGACATCGCCCTGTCCCCCCCCCCCGATCGGCCGTTCTTCTCTCTGGTGAGAACCGAAGATTCTACAGCCAATTTCCGTCGATCCTTGCTCAAATTTACTGATCTAACGTGCTGATCACATTCCACCGCCGCCGGGGATCCCTGTAGGTGAAGGAAACGACGTGCCTTGCGCCCCAACAGCCACCCCGACGTGCACCGAAGATCTTCACCGTTGAAGCTCGCCGCCGACCGACTTCCAGGGACTCCGAGTGCTGGAAAACCCCTCGGTGAGCATCCCCTACCCCTCCGCAGCCGATCCATGCGAAAAGATGCGAGTTCTAACATGTAGAGGCAAAAGCCGAGGCTGCGCCGGCGAGATCGCCACCCCCCCCCCCCCCGCCGCCGCGCGCGCGGGCTGGCTCCGGCCAGGGCGACATGGCCCCTTGAGGGCCGTCTATTTTAAATCGTACGGTAGAATTAAAACCCGCGCGTACCGGTTCGGTGATCTAATCTGAGCCGTCTATTTTAAATCGAAAGGTCCACATCAACCCCGCGTTTTAAAGGCCGGGATTCTTACGCGCTACCCCCTGGGGATCTCGGAAAACACGAGCTAGCCCTGGAAACTTCTGATCTAGCCCCTGGAACTTCAGAAATTCGTGTAAATTCATTAAAAAATCAGTTTTAGCCTCTGGACTTAATAAAAATTAGGAAAACCCCTCTGTTATATGTAGTTAGACCCCTGGAAATTTATGAAATAATAAATTAGACCCTGCAGTAGTGTGGATTTACCTTTTTGACCCTATATGATATTAAATTCAAAAATTTGAATATGTGACTAGGATTTAAATTTAGAAGGTAAGGCAAACACATGTACAAATTAAAAATTTAAACTCTTCTAGCACTTGGAAAACTTTAGAATGAGTTAAAAATATATTTTTAGGCTGGAATGAATCTGTCTAATTGTTGTTCATATTTATTAGTTATAGAAACACATTTTTAGGCTAGGAAATAATTCTGAAAACTGATAAAATAAATTTAAATTAGTTCACATCAGAGGAGAAGTTCAAAAATATATTATTTAATATTTTAGATCAGAACCTATTCTGTTTAGATGACATGTTCTACTATTTAATATTAAAACTCACTTTTAGGCATAAAAAATAAATCTGAAAAATATAGGAAAATAGGTATGCATAATTAGAAAATGATAAATGAAGTCTCCAAATCCAAAAACTTCAGTTTAAGATTTGGTAGAAGATCTAAAAACCTATTTGGAGTAGGAAAATACCTTTTATACAAACTTTGTGGCTAAGAGGTGTAATAATTAAATATAAAGAATTTGTTCAAATTGGAACTTCATGTATAGTGTGCAAATCGAAATCTGAATACAGAAGTTAGAAATCATATACATATGTTTAAAAGTGCATGAAGGCCAAAAATCAACACATGTAGAGTAACCACAACACTTAGAAATGAGAATGACTTTCATAGGTATGTATGTGTGGTTTGTATGAAGTGAAAGTGTGAACTATGTCTTATGGATTGTTGTTTTATTTTGCTATGTGTATTGGCATGAGTAGAACCTGCCCCAGAGCAAGTTCTCCCCTTCCAAGACCAAGACTTTCCATTCCCAGAGCAGCAGGAAGAAGACAAGTGTCCTTGACTACTTTGATCCTATGCTAGGATGTGTAGATAGAATTATTTGCATTGTCAATTGAAATATGAAACCCATGCTAGGAAGTTTCCCTAGAATTGCATTACCTTGTTTCCTTGTAGCTTAGGTTGGGATTTATTTTATCATGTCATTTATTTATATGCTTAGGCTTAGCCATGCTTAGAATGGGATAAGTGGATATGAGATCATCAATTTATTTACCTTACTCTTGAATGAGATATTGTGAGTTATGTAGAGGTAGGGATCGAGGCAAGTTGGATGATTTGGTTGGTGCTGGGTGCACGAGACTCGGGTTTGTGTTTAGTACTTGCCTGGATCCTAAGGACCGGTTCATGGAGCATGTAACCTGGCTTTACCGTGCCAACCACATGCTGAGATGGGGCAGCTTGGCCAATTAATTAGGTGTATCCCCGGCATAGTATGGGTGTGTTGGATGGTGCGGGGAGTAGGTGTCAGCTGGACTACCATATGAACCGCAAGGCTCAAGAGGGGGCCACTGCAGCGGGGTTGGAGCCTCTTGTATGCTGTTAGGGGTGAAACCTCAGTGGGCCCACGCTCGTCGGGAATCCCTTTTTAAAGGCTTCGTAGTGATCTCCTGGCTACACACCTGGGAAGTGTGAATGTGGTCCGCGGCCACTAGCATAATGGAGGTTCTTTTAGTCCACCCGGCAACGGGGGATGAAATCACTACATGTGGGTACAGTGGTGCAAACTCTACAGAGTCAAAACTGTCATGATAGCCGTGCTCACGGTCAAGAGCGGCTTGGACTTATTCATGATTAGAGGATGATGGCTTTGGAAGTTGAGGATGTTAAGCGGGGAGCTTAACATTGGGATTGATGTTATGGTTATTTGATTCTGATGATGGGTTGGGAGATGGGGACTATTTCACCTGTGTAGTAATGTAAGTGCTTAATAAGCTAAGGTGATAGGTATTAATTGCGTAGTGCTTTAACCATGAGTTCAACCTCTCCTTGTTCTGGCCATGCATGACATAACGTTCCCACCCTTGCTGAGTACCAACGGTACTCAAACTTGCATATTTGTTGGTTTAAATTGCTGCTCAGGTCAAGGGGATGATGTGGTGTTCAATGACCAAGACTTTGGACCCGAAGAAGGATTCTAGGTTCATGGAGACCCCCGGGAAACTCTGTGACAGAGCCCACAAGAATAATATTCCGCTGCTATTTTATTTACATGTTATGAACTTATTATCGTCCATCGAGACGTGTGCTTTGTAAGACATATTTATATTCGACACCTGGCTTGTAATAAATGATGCTTCACTATTTGTCATCACATGTATGAGAAAATGATCCTGGCATACATGTGATATTCACCCGGTTGTTCTTCGGAGAAACCGGGTGTGACATAAACCCCTTTTCAAGTAAGAATGTTTTTAACCTATAATACCATGCTCTAGGGGCTTATTTGAGATCGTACAAGGCTTTGGACAGTTTGTAAACATGATTAGGAAAATTTGGATTTTAAAAACCAGATGGTTGTTTGACATAAACCTCCTCATCTATGTAGCCATTAAGAAAAGCACTTTTAACATCCATATGATATAGCTTAAAAACTTTATATGCAGTAAAAGCTAACAAAATTCTTATGTCTTCTAATCTAGCAACAGGAGCAAAAGTTTCATCAAAATCTAGACCTTCAACTTATGTGAAACCTTGAGCAACCAACCTATCCTTATTCCTAACCACAACCCCATCCTCACTTTGTTTATTTTTAAACACCCATTTAGTTCCAATTAAAGTGTGACCTTGAGGTGGAGGTACAAGTTTCCAAACATTATTTCTTTCAAAATTTTCTAACTCTTCTTGCATGGCAATAATCCAAGATTCATTAGTGAGTGCGTGTGATATATCTTTGGGTTCAAAAGAAGCAACAAAAGCAGAATGAGCATGAGAATTGGGGTCGAAAAACCTGGATCTTGTAACTCGTTCATGCAAGCTTCCAATAATTTGTTGTGGAGGATGACTTTTGAGAATCAGGAGGGGAGTGGACACTTCACAAGCTTCTTCTTCTTCATGTTCATCACAAATAGATGAGCTTGTGACGTGAGGAGGATCTGGACCAGCAATGGTGATCGTCGGTGCTGGCTGCGAATCAAGATCAGGAGCTGGAACAATGTCATTAGCCGCTGAATTTTCGGGCAGCAGCACCACTTCTTCCTCTTCTTTAACGAAAATACTCTCCCCCTGCAGATATGGATCCGGACCTGCAATATTTGAACTAGTACCTGGGCTAGCTTCATCAAAAGAAACCTCACAAGTCTCCACAATTTTGTTAGTATCAAGTAAAAGCACACGGTAGCCTCTAGTATGAGATGGATAACCAAGAAACATGCCATCAACAGATCTAGCTTCAAATTTATCAAGATTACCATGTTTCTTAACAAAGCATTTGCAACCAAAGACCCTAAAGTGTGTGACACTAGGCCTATGCCCAAACCTGAGCTCATATGGTGTTTTACCTAGCTTAGCACGCAAGAAAAAACAATTTGAGACATAACAAGCGATTGCAATTGCATCAGCCCAAAATTTCCTAGGGGTTTGATATTCATCAAGCATAGTCCTAGCCATCTCAACTAAGGTTCTGTTCTTTCTCTCTACGACATTATTTTGTTGAGGTACATATGGTGAAGAAAATTGATGATCTATTGCATTTTCAGCACAAAAGTGATCAAACGATTGATTTTTAAATTCGGTTCCATTATCACTTCTAATTGCTCTTAAAGATCCTGGGTGATCAATTGATAATCTAAGAAATATAGTTCTAAAGTGACTAAAAGCTTCATTCTTAAATGCCATAAAGTAAACCCAAGAGTATCTAGAATAGTCATCAACAATCACAAGAACATACCATTTACCTCCGAAGGATTAAACACGTGAAGGTCCTACGGTGTCAAGGTGTAAAAGTTGACCCGGTTCAGTTGTCATGGTCATTGTGAGAGGAGCATGTGAACCTGCAACCATCTTAGCATGTCTACAAGAAGAGCACACAATTTCTTTGTCCCCTTTAAGCTTAGGCAGCCCACGTATGCGATCAAGAGCACTAACACGCATGAGATGATCAAAACCTACGTGACCAAGTCTACGATGCCAAAAATATAAATCTTTGGAATCATTTGCATCTAGACATCTATGCTTAGAGGAATACATATCAAAATCAGCTTTAAAAACTCTTCCAAACCGAGACATGTTAAAAATAAGCTCACTATTTGAACCTACAACTTTGCAGCAGTTTTTATTGAAAATAATTTCCAGATTTTCATCTAGCAATTGTGAAACAGAAAGCAAGTTATATTTCAAATTTTTGACAAGTGCCACATCCTTCAAAGTGTAGTGGTCATTTACTCTAACCGAACCCTTAGCAATTATAGGAGTTGAAGAATTATCGGCAAAAGTAACATTCTCTACACGTGACACAAAAGAGAGAGAGGAGAACCATTCTTTGTTACCAGTCATGTGGCGTGAGCAATCTGAATCCACAATCCAAATGTTCTCCTTCCTCAAGCGTGTAACATACATAGAAGCACAATACGTCGATGACTCAATACTGGAGTTAGTTAAAAGGCATTTAGGAATCCAGTACTGAGTCACAAGATGTCTAGCAGGAATAACATGCGAAAGCTAAGATAAAACAGCAGGTTTATGAGTCAAAGTTTGAGATTTTTTGTTCTTAACTACTGACCTATGAGGTGTTACTTGTGTAGCACGAAAATCAGTAGCTCCGGAGGCAAAAACTGAAGCTTCGGAGGTAAACTTTGAATATTTCTGACTCATAACAGCAGGTTGCATGTTTCTGACATTCAGTTTAGTATGTGCAGCAAATTTTGCATGAGAGTTATAAGATCTAGCTTGCATTCTTTCCTTTTTATGTTGTTTAGCTAGTCTATAACAAAAATCTATGACATGACCATCTCTACCACAATAGGTACAATAAAATTTAACTTTGTGTTCATGTCTAGATGAGCATGCAGTATACTTATTTGAATCCGAATGTGACAACACTCCTGCAGATTTAAAAACCACTTCTTTTTGTTTAGGAACTGTTTAAATCAAACCACTTCCTAATGATTTTACAATTTTAGGTGGATGTTCCTTAGCATGAGCATGTGAATCAAAACCTAAACCAGTTTTATCATTGCAAGACTTGGAAGATTTCAGCTGCAAGTTTAGGTTCTTATTCCCATTACAAAACCGATCTAATGTCTTATGCATGTTATCAAGTTTATTTGATAGATCAAGGCAATGTTCACATGAAGCTTTTCCTTTTAATTTGCAATTGGAACAATATTTAACTTCATGAGAACGTAAAGCATTGTTCAATATAGAAATTTCTTTCATAGCATCTTGTAGTTTCTTATCAAGATCATCACAAGTAGAACAATGCAAATCAATTGTAGAACAACAAGCATCTTTCAAGTTTTTATCATTAAGTGCAGCAAGCTTTTTGTTCTTTTTGATTTCAAGTTCAAGTTTATCAAGTGTGGAGGTGTGTGCACTTCTTAGAGAAAACAATTGTTCATATATTAAATCACATGAGGAACAAGAATCATCACTAGGAATTAAGGATTTTAAATGATTAATTTCAGATTCTAGTGACTCAATTTTAACAACATTGTCCCTAAGCTTTTTGTCATTTTTCTTAACAATAATAGTGGCACGAGAAATAGCATCACACATTTCTTCGCAAATAGGACATACCTCTTCGTTGTCACTGTTGTGTTCTGCATCCTCCATACTTGATTTTAATTTGCCCGCCATGAAGCACAAGTTTGCCAGATCATCTTCATCTTCATCACTTCCAATGTCTACATCACTCGAGCCAAGTTCTTGAAGTGCGGTGATGAAACTGTTTATCAGTTTGCGTCTTGTAAAACCCTTCTTTTTCTTGTTGGTGTTGCCAAAAGAGGACTTGACTTTATTCTGCTTTTCATCACGGTTATAAGGATCTGAAAGGTTAGGGAAATCTATATGAAAGTGTCCTGTCTTACCACATTCAAAGCATCGTTGAGGTCCGGAGCTTCCTCTCCTTCTAGTTCTCACATTTTGCAATGCTTTTGAGAATCTAGTAGAAAGAAGTACTAGCTCCTCCTCTGGAAACTCCTCAATCTGTTCTAGGTTAGTGAAGACAGCAAAGCAAGTGTATTGCTAGATGATTAGCCGGAGCTAGGCATATCACGTTGTGAGACAAATGCAATAGTCTTATTTGGGTTCTTACGTGATATAATGTCAATTTCATGAGTTTTTAGCTTAGAATAAAGCACATCTAATGTAAGAGTACTCATGAAAGTGGATTCGCGTATGGATGTTACTTTCATCTCCCAAATTGACATGTCTAATGCACTTAGTAATTGCCTAGCATTTTCAGCATATGAAAAATTAACATTGACGCTACGCAAGTTGCTGAGAATTTTATTAAAGCGAGCAAAGAGGTCATCAATGGATTCACCAGGTTGCATCTCAAAGCGCATGCATTCTTTCTTGAACATATCCTGTCTTACCTCCTTGATCGTGTTGGATCCTTCGTGGTAGTCACAAAGTGCTCTCCACACATCGTACGCCGATCGGAGGTGTGCAACACGGTCGAAGTCGCTCTGAGTTAGTCCTTGTATGATCAAGTTCCGAGCCTTGTTGTTGTTGTCGACATCTCTCATGTTTGTAGCCGTGACTTGATCGTTTGAAGGCGCATCGTAAGGCTTGTACACCTTTTCCCATATTGCAAAGCCTTGCGCCTGGATGAAAGCTTCCATGCGTGCCTTCCAAACCTGAAAATCAATACCACTAAACACACAAGGTTTGGCGGAGTATTTCTCCATGATGATTAGTCAAAACACGTGCAAATCACAAAGATTAGAGCAACCTGGCTCTGATACCAATTGTAGGATCAAAGTACACGTGTAAAGCTACCAGAGGAGGGTGAATGGTAGATAAAAACTTTTCAGCGGAAGCAACAAAACACCCCTCAGCAGAAAACCGATGTGTTAAAGAAACCATGTGTGCGACTAATCTAAATGTGTTCAACTGTGACAAAACTAGTATAGATTATAGAGAATCAAGTCACGAATACGTCACAACAAGAATCATGAAAATCCGTTGAGAGAAACTCAAGTTACGATCGAAAGATCGAACAAAGGTCAATCTGTCCTACGCGAGAAAAACAGTTCTGGAATACTGCAAAGAAACTCGTGTAGATCAGAAACAACAAATTCAATGACCGTGAAATTTTCACAGATGATATATAATCAAGTTTTGAAGACAACTAAAAAATAATCACATCAATTGGATCTTTAAAACTCGAGTTATGATAAAACCACCGAAGCAAGGTAGTGCTGAACAGAAACTCGACGAGAAAAACTTGTCTGAAACAAGTCGGACGAACAAGACACAAAAGTTCCTTTAGAATACGAATTTTATTTATCAAAACACAATAGGAACAGCCCCAAAGTCGTGCTCTCCATGAGCCTTGGCCTCTCTTGCTTATATAACCAGCTCTATGGCTAATCCAATTCAAACTAGGACTCCTACTCCTACTTGGATTCAAACTGTAACTTTCCAATACTGCTCAAGACTCTTCTATACGCAGATAGAAGCAATCTTAAGACTTCCAAACACCTTAGGAACATCCCAAACATTCCTAAATCAACTCTACTTCATGCCTAACACGAAATCCTGTTATAACCAACTCGAAACTTTCCATAAACAAACCATAACCGCCTCAGCCGCAGCCTGAGCGCAAAATCCAGCCGGTTGAACCTTTTCAACCATATCTCCACTTCCATATCTCTTTACCACGCCTTGGAACCATGTTGCCACGTCCATGCACTCCTTGCACACGTGCAAACACCTTCCAACAACGTCCACGATACCTTCATATGCATTGTTCTTGATCCAAACATATTGCGCGACCTCCCGATCAACTCAACCACAATTCCTCCCAAACTTGGTTGTTGAACCTCATATTCTCCCTAAGACTAGTTCAATGGATCCCGTCACCAGCCATGTCTTGAACTCAAGCAACACCTGCATATGAATAAACAACCAATACTTCCGAGCACAAGTCCTCGACTTGACTCTTGTTAATTCCGAAACTACAACATCTTACGTGAGCACCTCACATAAGCATGTTGTAAACCATAGCAAAATGATATCAGCCATAACCACCAAAACACACCAAAAACTTAGTAAAATAATACTAAGCAAACTTTCCATAAGAGTAAAGCAAGTTCGAAATATTGCAAGTTAAAAGCAGAACCATTGCAATCAAGCTCCGAACCTTACCAAAGCTAACCGGACCTTTAACCGGAGCTTACCAAAGCTAGACGGACCCAGCGCCGGAGATTACTAAAGCTTAGTCGGACCTAGCACGGAACTTACCAAAGCTAGTCGGACCTAGCACCGGAGCTAGCAAAAACAAGTCAGACCTAGCCAAAATAAGTCAGACCTAGACAAAGCAAGTCGGACCTTACGTTGGACCTTGCCGGAGCTACCCAAAACAAGTCGGACCTTGCAGGAGCTCGGACTTAGAGTCGGACCTTGTTAAAAATATGTTTTGGTAGTATTCAAAACTTTTATCGTCAAAGCCAATGTATTCATCACACATAGGTCTCACAAATATCTCTCACATTCTGCGGTTGGTTCCACTTTAGAACATCTCCCACTTTTCCGGGATCAACCGATACTCCTCCCTCGGAGATGATGTGGCCTAGGAACGATATCTCCTTTAGCCAAAATTGACACTTGCTGAACTTATCATGCAATTGATGCTCTCGCAGTTTCTGCAATGTTAACCTCAAGTGTTCTTCGTGTTCTTCCTCGCTTTTTGAATACACCATGATATCGTCAATGAAAACCACGACGAACTTGTCCAAGTACTCCATAAAGACCTTATTCATGAGGTACATAAAGTATGCGGGTGCATTTGTTAACCTAAAAGACATAACGGTATATTCATACGAACCATACCGTTTCAAAATGCAATCTTGGGTATGTCAGAGGGCTTAATCTTCAGATGGAAGTATCCCGATCGAAGATCAATCTCGGAGAAAATTCGGACACCTTTCATTTGGTCGAACATGTCCTCTATACGGGGCAGCGGGTATTTATTCTTGATCGTGACCTCATTGAGAGACCTATAATCCACACACATCCTTTGGGTCTCATCCTTCTTGTCTACGAAGAGCACGGGGGCTCCCCATGGTGACGAGCTTGGGCGTATAAAATCCTTTTATAGCTACTCCTGAATTTTCTTCTTGAGCTCCACTAGTTCATTAGCGGGCATCCTATATAGCCTCTTCGCTATAGGTGCCGTTCCGGGTACTAAATTAATAGCAAATTCAATGTCCCGGTCAGGTGGCATACTTGGAAGTTCTTCCAGGAACACATCTGAATATTCTTGAACCACCGGAACGCTTTCTAATGTCGCTTCTTCGACGTGGTTCAGCGCTGCCTTCTCGGTTGCCGGTTGGGCTGCCTCGAACTCAATACGAGTACCGTGCTCACTTGTCAACTGCACAATCCTCTCAGCACATTGAATCACTCCGTTGTGCTTGCTTAGCCAAACTATTCCAAGTATTATGTCAATCCCTTGGGAATACAAGACAATAAGGTGGGCAAGAAAGTCTACCCCCCTTATTTTAGGGCTTACTTTCGAAATAGAATTCAGAATTGAAAGAAGAGATTTCCCAACTATATGCATCAAGGAATATGATACTAAGTATCTTCTTTTATTAATTTCAGCCTATATGAGGATGTGAACACGTGCCGAAGCGTCTCACATGTCTCCACTATATGTGGATGTGGACATTCGCCGAAGCGTACCACAACTCACATCAGCACATAAACACAAGCAATCATCACAAAAAATTCAGCACACCACTCTTATTCAAGCTACTACGATCTTAACGTTCCTATTACAGCTTTGTTCAATGGAACCTAAACTTAATCGTGAGAACCGGTGCTGTTCTCGCCGTGTGACGGGGGTGATCCATACATGGGCGCACGCCATGGTGAGTCAGCAGTCCATGTAGGGTTAGATGACGCTGGTGCTCCATTTGCTCCCGCGTTGTCACGAGTCTCCTCTTGTTTCTCCAGCAAGTACAGCTTCTTGCGGAGGTAACGGATCTCTTCTTGTGTGCTTGCATAGCGGTTTCCTAACTCCATGAGCAACCTCTGAGACTTGTAAGTAGCTTGTGGGTTGTAAAGAGCTCCTGCATGGGGTCCAATGATCTCCCTTGTACCAATCTTTCGATACGGGTGCAGCTCAAAAGTGGTGTCCTCAAGCTACTCACGGAAGGCGTAGCACAGTCCGGTGAGTGCATCCCATGCAGCATCATCGATAGCTTCTGCCCCTGTAGCTCTCCATGTGGGTGCGAAGTGCCGGGTGACAACCCTACCGTTAGATAGGATGGTTACTTCAGTCTTCCACTCTTCATGTCCGAGACGAGGGACTTTCTTGAGAAGATATTCTCGGTATAGGCTGCAGCAATCCAGAAGTTCTTTGAGCTCCCTCGATATGTGTCCTCCTTCCATTCCGTCGGACCAAAATTCTTAAACTGAATGGTTGGCCCGTTCGTCACCTTCATTATTTGTCTCAGCAAGGGGTGGCTCATCTTCGGATTCATCTCCTCCCGACATAGCTTCATGAGGCTCCACGGGTTGTAAGACCGTGTGAAATTCCTCCTGAGGTGCGTACCAATGCCGTTCTTGTGGATCATCCTCCATATCATCTTCGAATGGTTCCACCTCTTCCGGATCTTCTTCCTCATGCATAGACCTATTGACTTCCTCTTCATCATGAGGTTCCATCTTCACCTCCTCCCAATATGGTCCCATCGGACACCTCAATGGGGTTAAATGCACTCCCACTGGTGGTGGACGAGTCCTTATGCATGCTGTGCTCCTGATCACCGGCATCTATAAATAGGACATGAGAATCTTTATAGAAGAAGAAAATACCTCAAAACTTAAAAATCTATGAAGCAAGAAAGCAAAAGTGTTGCTGTCCAAAAGAAGAGAAAAGAGGGGCTAAAAATAGCACTTTGCGGTTGCTGAAATTACAAGTAAAGTGCAGCAGCAAGTAATTTTCAAAAATAGCAGTTTAGAGGGGTGCTCCTATGTGTTTGAGTGTCCATTCTACCTAGACTTGCGTCCTGCGGTCAACGTGGCTCTGATACCAATCTGTGACACCCGGTTCCGACATTAGAACCAAGTAAATGCATATGTGTGCCCAGGATGTTCATCACACATACACATGTAATCCACAAACTAAATTCAGAATATAACCACTAATAAATAGTGTTTAAGTACTTTATTACAATGACTCAAAGTCTCACTCATAAATCTCTAACTTATTCTTGCAGCGGAAATCTCTAAACGACAACGGAAATAACTAAATAGCAGGCTCCGATCTTTAACTCCACGGGCATGTTGACGGTAGTTCGCACGCCTAGTACTACACATGGTCCTCGAAGTACTCATCTCCTGTAGCTGATGTTTATGTGGTAATGCAAGGGTGAGTACATGTCGTACTCAGTAAGTGTGGAAAAAGTATGACATGCAGCTTTCAACAAGGTATGGAACAAAAAGGCTCATTGCAGCAAGCAAATTTTATTTCACAAACATGGTAAAAACAGCACCTAAGTCTAGATGAATTAAATCCCAATATAACCAAGTAATCAGCAACATTCTTTCATCATAATTCACCATTTATCAAGTTTCAACCAGCCAATAATCTTTCTCAAGTTCATCTCATACTCATAAATTTTCATAACCATCTCATATTCATATAACCGAAGCCAAACTCATTTTCATGACTCAAAACAGTTCCAAAACCAATCCCAATGACCATACCATAACCATACCGAATATCCATCCGAAGTTTTCCCTCTAATCATGTGAGTTGGCCAGGTGCTTGTGACTGGAAGCACGGCTATCATGATAGTTTTACACTCTGCAGAGGTGGCAGCACTTTACCCACAAGTTCGTGATTTCGTCACCCGTCAACGACTGCAGAACCTCCATTATACCAGTACACAACCATCGGTGTATGGCCAAGAGATCACAAAATAGCCTTTACAAAGGGGCTACTAGATGTACGGACCCACTGAGGTTTCACCGGCAGGCTCGAATCACCATTCTCCCACCCACAGGCCCCCTCTTGTGCCATGCAGTTCCCAGGGCAGTCCCTCTCGACTCCCATTCTCCGCGCCATCCAACAGTCCATAACAAGCTAGCAACACACCTAATTACTCAGCTATGCCGCACCCATATTTGGCCTTGTGGTGGCACTGTTTTCCTGGCATGTGCTAGCATGAACCAGTCCTTAGATCTACGGCAAGTAAACCACCATCTCATTCAGAAACATCCATGAACCAAGCTTGCCTAGGTCTCCCTGATTCCATGCTCATTAACATCATCAAGTTCTCATCATCATTATTCACATGAGTGCAGTAGCTAGACATGTTTTATTTCAGCTTCCCATATCCCGTAAGTTAAGCAAAGCAAAAAGGAAAAACCAACATACCCGACTCATCAACTTTTCCGGCGACAAGGATGGTTAACAAAAGTATTAAACTCCTATAAAAGGGTGTCCCATCAAGTTGACTCAAGCATACAAGTTTCCGCAAACAAAACAGTTTCAAAACATGGGATCAATAAGGTCAAGGGGCACTTGCCTTGATCCCGTGGTTCTTGTTGCTCAAGCGTCTTGAAATCTTGGTACTGTAGATCCTCGTAGATGGCCTCTTGAGCTTGTCCTTCTACTCATGACCACACACATATAAAATTGACAGCAATCAATCATCATGGACAAACTTTACTCAAGATGCAATGGGGTAGATGAATGCAAATCCTATGGTGCTGTTTTATTAAACCAGTTTGCACGTGTTCTTGCATGTTTTAACAGGCTTTCATGGGGTTTTATGATGAACAACAGTGCTGGGATCAAGTGTGGATGTGGTGATGATCTTGACTCAAGATCTAGATCAATTCCACCGTCAAAAATTGATCAAAATGCGATCTGTCCACACGCAAAAGTTTCTGCTCGAAGGGGTGAAGAAAACGGATGCGTAGAATGACACGACCCCACGGTCTTGTCGAGCCAGGAGCACGCTGAGGGGTGCTGCGTTGCACAGCACCGTATAACACACGTCAAAGGTACAAAGCGGAAGCGAAATTTTATTACATAAACAAGTTTATGAACATGTTTACATCAAAATACGTTCAGTCTACACTCACCGGCGTAGACTACGCATCAAGTGCACGTTCAGCCCTTGAACGTGTCCTTGCTAGCACACACACACACTAACTCTGCGGCGTGCACGACTCCCACTCGACGGGGTTCCCCTCCTAGGGTTCCGTCTCCTCTTCGAGAGTCCCTTCCTCATAGAACCCTGCAAAAGCTTCAAACACAAGCAGTGAGCACGAAGGCTCAGCAAGTCTGATCCGTCTCACCTAAACATGGAACTTCTACATGAGGGGTGATGGGTTACATGAGGTAAAAATCATTTGCAAAGGACTCGCCTAATTAGTGGAACCTTACTTTCAAGTTTTAGCAGCAGTTTGTGGAGAACCTTACGCTAAGGCACATGAGAGAGCCGCAATCAAACAAGAAACACATTTCTCTCATGTACTTTGCCCAAAGTTGAAAAGAACTTTAGTTAGCTCTAAACTACAACAATTCATTAGCAATCAAGTCCATCTTTCAATCAGCAACATTTTAACATGTAACTAGCCTGTTCTTTCTACGTCACGGTACAGTGAACAAGTGGTACTCACTGACCGCGAGGGACGGCGATTATAATCGATTTACACCTGTAGGGTTATCCGAACAACCCGTCACGTATGCCCGTACTCGATGTTGCCTACAACAACCATCACGGACGCCGTACGCAACTACCTTTCATCCGTCAGCCAAATATTGAACCGGTCCCATCGTCCCGAGCAAGAGGTCTCTACACGTGCATCTCAGTGCCGCCAGCTGATTTACACCTCAAGCTCTCAACCTACCCTCTGAACGACGGGCAATGCCTCAATACAAAGCTACCCGAGTTACATCAGTTTCCCGGTTCCCATATAGCCGGTAGGTCTTCGGTACTGTTCTAGCTTGTTCAACAGGCCCACACACGGCTCGGTCCTCAATCGACACAAGCGGAGGTATAGCACACAGGCCCCAAAGTCCTGCTTCCCTTACCCTCCGCTTAGTCTCATTTTTCTTGCCATGTGTATCGTGTGCTATCTCTACCCGAGCAATGTGCCTCTAGCCTATTCTCGCGAGTAGTTCCAACTACTCGACTTGTACCGAATCCTACTCTATCCTAGCAATGCAGTAGCTAACGGGGATTGCAATCCTAAACCCAACCCATGGTTCTCTTGGCTATGCAGTGGGGCTTCCAAACAAGACTCTAATGCAAAGAATAAAGGAAACAAGTATGTGCTCAAAACAATAAAATTTGTAAAAAGGTTAATGCAAACCGGAGCTTGCCTTGCTGCTCTTGGTCGTAGGATAGCTGTTCCTCCGGAGTAACGAAGTCTAGGACTTCGGGTTCCTCCTCGACCTTAGCGACTACATGATAGAAGTAATACATGTATTAATTTGAATGCATTTGTATTAAGTTTGCACTTGTGAAGCTTATAAGTCCCACTATACAGACTCAATGGCTGTGAATCTTTGACTGTGGTTTCGTTACAACCTAAATAGAGACTTGGTCAAGTTTTAGTTGCAGCAAAGCTCATTTGAGCCCTCCACAATTAATTATGCCCTTGACCTTAATTGGAACTCTTAGCGTGCTCTACGGATTTTCATGAAACAAACTATGACTTTCTGAAAACTAGATTTTCAGAGGGTTCTAATGGAGTTGGTCTCACTTAATTGGGAAGTTCCTAACTAAAGATATGAGCTAAACAATTTCAGAGAAAATTCTGAAAATGTTTCTGAACATTTTCTATTTTCTCTGGAACAGTTTCACTAATCACACCATTAGGTGGATTAAATGAGCCCCAATGGTTTTGAAATTTTTATGGTAGTTCAGGGATATTTTGGTGAACATCCCAGCAAAATTTTAGGATTTTCCTCCAAGGGATCCTCCAGTTAAAATTCCTAACAGTTCAAACTTTGAGGAATTAATTCTGGAGAAACAAGGGTTTTCATGAAGTGAAACTTGATTTGCTGGAAAGTGCTCAGAAAGCTGAATCCAGAAAAATTTGATTCACTCAATTTGGAGCTTTCTAGGCCAAGTTATCAGGATTTGAAGTTTGGAAGAATTCGGAAAATCGGGGAAAAAGTTTAAACTTGCGGGGGCCCGCGGGGACACGTGTCGAGCGCAGAGGTGTCCGGCACACCGGGGATACCACACGTGTCGAGCGCGGAGGTGTCTGGCACACCGGAGCTCATAGGGTATTTGCGCGCCAGCACAGCAGATCCCCGGCCACACCCGATCCCGATTTAAATTCTTCAGCCGCTGACACGTGGGCCAGCCGGCTTCGTCTTCCTCCCGCTGTTCTCTCGCGCCCGCGCCGACGACCTCACCGGAGCAGACTCGGAGCTCACCGGCTTGCCGCTGCCGGACCTCCCATGGTCTGAAACTCGCCGCCAGGGGGTTGTCGACGTCGAGGAACACGTCGGTGGTGTCAGGTCGGGCTGGGGGTGACCGGAAACAGCTCGGCGACGTGCCGCGGCCTCGGCTGAGGTTCGGCACCGTCGACCGTGGTTTCTAAACCCGCCAACACCTCGAACATATGGCCCTACAGCATCAGTGTACCTCTAGGAAGCTCGACAAGGTGTCAAAAGGGTTCAGGGATGGCGGCAAGTCGGTCGGCACCGTGTGACCGATCGTGCCCGCCATGACCGCCCTTGACCGAGCTCGAAATTCGTCACTCCTAGACAGTTTCACGCTACGGATGCAGAAAAGAACTTGATCGCCGGCTAGTCCAGCGTCTATGTGCAAGCTTTGATGACCTCCAAAAGATCATAGAGCGAGAATTTAAAGAAACCGTACCGGAAGCTCGGGTTACGGTCGCCGGAGCAAAAACTAGAAATTCTCTGTGGATTCTTTACGGTTTGCTTCCAAACTTGGAGGGGAGCAGCACGGTGGTCGCGCGCTCCTGTTGCCTCTCTCGCTGGACCGCGAAAACGCCTGTGGAATGCTGCCCACGGGCGCCTGACTCTCGTCTGAGGCTAGGTCGCCGCGGTGGCGATCGTTTTCGGGCAAAGGAGGTCGGAACTCGGGGTTTCTGGTGTTGGGGAGGTGGAGTGCGACCTCAGGTAGCTGTATAGCAGCTCAGGGATGAAGGAGGAGATGGTTTTGCTGGTTTTCCCGATTGAGCAGAGAGCTGCGGCGAGAAACAATGCCGCTGCTCGGGTTTGCCCGCGAGAAGATAAAGTCGGCTGACTCCTGCTCAGTGGAGGCGGTGCCGGTCGCGTGGGGGCGCGAGCAAGCCGCCCTGGGCGCCAGCGCACGTAGAGGGAAGCAGCTGGTGGTGCCGGTAGCTGCTCGGTGGCACAGCCGACAGCTGCTTGGTGGAATTTCCCACCGAGACTCTGATTTTGGTTGCAAGTTTCTCCTTCTTCCCTCTATGACATGTGGGTCCCACCTGGGGTTTTAACCTCTGAAATTTACTCCTAATCACTGTTGTAAACAGTGAGCCCCATAATACCCCTGGTGATTCAAATTATTCACCTCTGAGCCATTTGAATTGAATAGAATTCAAATTGGGTTTGGTTTGAGTGAATCTCAGCACAAGTTCAGTTTTGAATTCAACTAAAGTTTGAATTCGTCCCACTTAGCTGATGTCAAGATCAACTCCAAATGGAGTGAAAATTGGTGTGTGAGCTCACAAAAATGTGCTGAATAAGAATATGCCTCCCACTTTTAAATTCATGGGATAAAAACAGTTTGAATTTGAATGTGGTTTCAAACTGCCCTCTTTCTATCTATACCCAAAATGACCTCAAAAAGGTTTTGAATTTGGGTGAAACTTGGCATGGACATCCTTAGCAATGTATAGGAGTTTTCATATGCCCAGCCCCCTTATATCACATGTGTGAAATACTACTTTGGCAATGTGTGAGTTTGTTCTCTAATGAGCATGTCGATAATTGTTACTTGCTCTTCATTTGTGTTCATCATCCTTCCTCAAATGAGGTGTGTGGTGTGGTGATGAACACTTCAAATGTGTGTCAAAAACTAAGGCCCTTACATTCCTCCCCCCTTAAAAGAATCTCGTCCCGAGATTATAAGGTGAAAATGAGAGAGAGGACGGTGGAAAATTACTGGATATGCGACGTGAAAGATTCCGGGTAGTTAGTGCGAAGGAATTCTTTGCTCTCCCATGTCGCTTCGTCCATGGAGTGATTACTCCATAGAACCTTGTAGAACCACAACGTACGGTTGCGCGTGGTTCGGGCCTTTTCATCAATAATCTGCACCGGTTCCTCCCGATAGGTGAGATCTGGTTGCAGTTCTTCAATGTCTTCCAGCTGAAACGGTAGTTGATAGCTTGAGACACTTCCTCAGCTGGGAAATGTGAAAGACGTCGTGCACACCGGAAAGTGCTTCTGGTAATTTCAGCCGGTATGCCACTGATCCACATCTTTCGGTAATCTGGAATGGACCGATGAATCGGGGTGCCAACTTTCCTCTCACCCCAAATCTGTTTATGCCCTTCATTGGAGACACCCGTAGGTATACGTGATCTCCAACTTCAAATTGTAATGGGCGTCTTCTCCGGTCCGCATACTGTTTCTGACGGGATTGAGCGGCTTTTAGGTTCGCTTGAATTAGTCGAACCTTTTCTTCCGCGTTGTTGACAAGGTCAATCCCGAAGGTAACCCTTTCGCCAGACTCACACCAGTTCAATGGTGTGCGGCACTTCCTACCGTATAGCGCCTCGTAAGGTGCCATCTTGATGCTGGCTTGGTACCCATTATTGTACGAGAACTCGGCTAACGGCAAGTGATCATCCCAATTCTTGCCGTGGTTGATAGCGCAAGCTCGTAGCATGTCTTCTAGAATCTTATTTACCCGCTCCATTTGTCCGTCCGTCTGCGGGTGGTATGCTGAACTACGGATCAGCTTCGTTCCCAAGGAAGCGTGTAGCTGCTCCCAAAAATGGGACACAAATAAAGTGCCCCGATCCGATATGATAGTACAGGGTACGCCGTACAAGCATAGGATCCGTGAGATGTACAGTTCAGCGTACTTCTTGGCGTTGTAGTTGGTGTTGACCGGGATGAAATGGGCAACTTTGGTGAGCCGATCGACGATCACCCACACAGAATCATGTTTCTGTAGGGTGGTGGGTAAACCGACGATGAAATCCATGCTCACGTCCTCCCACTTCCAGGCAGGAATGCTCAGTGGTTATAGCAGTCCCGGTTTCCGCATATGGTCTGCCTTCACCCTTCGACATGTATCACACTCGGGCACGTATTTTGCAGTCTCTCGCTTCATCCGTGTCCACCAAAACTTGTTTTTGAGTTCTTGATACATTTTGTTGCTGCCGGGGTGAATGGAAAACTTTGATAAGTGAGCCTCATCAAAGATTTTCTTCCGTAACTCCGGGTTTCGGGGTACGACGATCCGGTCCTTGAACCATAGGACGCCGTCTCCGTCCTTCCGGAAACATTTCAGCTCCCCACTGTCTACACGTCTCCGTAAATGCGACATGCCCTTGTCATGTTTCTGAGCATCCGCTATCTCTTCACGGATGGTGGGGATCAAAGCTAGGTTGTAGAGAGCTCCGTGTGGAATCACATGTAGTGGTGGTTCGCTCTCTTCCAACGGTGTGATGGTCAGATTGTTGACGTGTGACTTGCGGCTCAGCGCATCTGCCACTACGTTTGCCTTGCCCGGATGATAATGGATCTCTATTTCGTAATCCTTTATCAATTCTAACCATCTTCGCTGCCTCATGTTCAGCTCCTTCTGAGTGAATATGTACTTGAGGCTTTTGTGGTCGGTATATAAATGTACGAGGTTACCGAGTAGGTAGTGCCTCCATATTTTCAGTGCAAGTATCACGGCAGCGAGCTCCAAATCGTGAGTTGAATAATTCTGCTCATGGTTCCTAAGCTGCCGTGATCCATACGTGACCACTCTTCGGTCTTGCATCAGCACACATCCGAGCCCAATGCCGGATGCATCGCAGTACACATCGAACGGTTTTGTTGTGTCTGGCTGCACCAAAACCGGTGCTGATGTCAGGTGCTTGACTAAAGCCTTGAATGCTGCTTCACATGCTGGACTCCAAACATATTTGGTAGCCTTCTTCAGCAGCTCTGTCATTGGCTTGGCAATCTTCGAGAAGTTCGGAATGAACCTCCGATTATATCCCGCGAGTCTGAGGAAACTCCGTACCTCGTGAACAGTTCTCGGGGATTTCCAATTCAGCACTTGAGTGATCTTGCTCGGGTCCACAGCGATACCCTCCGCTGAGATGATATGCTCGAGGAAAGGCACTTGCGATATCCAGAACTCGCATTTGCTGAATTTCGTGTATAGCTTGTGATCCCGCAGCCGTTGCAAGACTATACGCAGATGCTTCTTGTGATCTTCCTCCGACTTGGAATATACCAGGATGTCATCGATGAAGACCACGACAAACTTGTCCAGCTCCGGCATGAATACCGAGTTCATTAAGTACATGAAATGAGCTGGAGCATTGGTAAGGCCGAAGGACATGACCAGGTACTCATAAAGTCCGTACCTTGTCGAGAAATCTGTCTTCGGAATGTCCTTAGCCCTTATCTTAATCTGATGGTACCCGGATCTTAAGTCCATCTTGGAAAAGATCTTTGCTTCGACCAACTGATCAAACAAGATGTCGATCCGTGGCAACGGGTACTTGTTCTTGATGGTTACGGCATTCAATGGACGATAGTCCACGCAAAGCCGTAACGTCTCATCCTTCTTCTTGACAAATAACGCCGAACAGCCCCATGGCGAGGAGCTCGGCCTAACAAAACCCTTCTCCAGGAGGTCCGTGAGCTGAGTCTTCAGTTCAGCCAACTCCTTGGGCGCCATCTTGTACGGCCTTCGGGATATTGGCATGGTTCCCGGTGCCAGTTCAATCTTGAACTCCACCTCTCTATCGGGTGGCATCCCCGGCAAATCATCCGGGAATACGTCAGGGAATTCTCGGACTACTGGAATATCTTCCAATCTGATAGTTGTGGCTTGATAGACGCTTGGAAGCTTTATTTCTGGACTGTCCAGAAACAATGAGTGAGACCCGTGCACCTCTGAGTTTAAGTGCACGACTCGAAGGACGGTGTCTAAAACAGCGCCGTGGCGGGTTAACCACGACATCCCTAGGATGACATCGACCTTCTGTCCCTCTAAGATAATGAGAGACGTGGGGTACAGTCTACCCGCTAAGCATAATGGTGCTTTGGAAACCATTACGCTTGCTGAAATCTTCCCACACATGTTGAGCCCGTCCCTCCACCGGAACGAGCGCGTATGGAGTGCCCTCCATAGCATGCACGTGTAGTTGGCAGAAGCATGACATAGTGTCACGGGCTGCCACTTGCCACACCCCTTCCGGTTGTCTTCCTCTCACTGTGACGGTGAACGGCACCCAACCGGGTGGCGCAGGTCCTGCAGGGACTTCGACATGGATCGTCCACGTCTTGTTCCCCTCTTCGCCTTCTTCCTTGGCGAAGTACTGCGGCAGCTGATTGTACCCGAAATATTGGAGCATTTGCCACAATGCTTCCGGGTAGCCGCTACGGTGAGAACAGTGGGACATCACCCACCTGTTCTCCAACTTCTTATCTGCTGTCATCTGTAAAAATATATTTGAGAAATGTCAAATATTTATTTAAACAGTAAACCATTGAGTTATAACATAAGATATGTCATTGAACCCATAAAACTTGGAAACATAGTTCGAATTTTAAACAAATTTGACTGCTGATCTGCTGTTCTCATGACAGCCCTGACCAGTTTCCAGTTCAACCTGATTTAGGCCATGTTAAAAGCAAAACCAGTTCTGGAGCTCAACATCAAAGTTAAAGCTAACTTCAATAGATTTCCATAAAGTATTTGCTTGGCCTAAGTTCTGTCCTGGTTCAAAAGTTATGAGATGTCAAAGTTAACAGAATTTCTGGAGAAAATTGGACAGCACCACCCTGCTTTAGGTACTGATTTAATCCAAGAATTCCAGTTAATTCTTTTCCTAATCTGACAAAACTTTCTGTTACAAAGTTGTAACCTATCTCATAAGCTTTCCAGAACTACCTCATTTTCTATTTTTGGATTTGTATGCAGGACGTTATGCTTAATTTACAGAGAGTCTTTACTCTGTCCTGTTTTCTGGACAGTTTCAACTCTACTGTATTTTTCGAGTGACTAAGGGATGAAACACCTCTGGACCTCAACATAAGAATTGTAAAGCTCTTCCAAAGCTTTCCATAAATGTATCATATGACCCCAACCTCGAAAGAACTCACCCTCTAACCTCTGATCAACTTCAGCCTTGATTCAGCTGAAAACAGAGTGCTCTGTCCTTAACAACCTATAAGTTAAAAACTTGTTAACTTTGAACATCTTGTTCAAGGGAAGGAGTTACATCAAGTTTTACTACTTTAGATCAAAACCTTCAAGTTTTAAATGAAGTTGTTCATTCAGTTGGGTGTGACGTCGATGCGTCACCAGGTTATGTCGGTACTACGTCCTCACAAAGAAAAACCTATGCCGGACTTAGCCGGCTTCGTTATTTCAGTGGCACTAAACGTCACTCGCACACGGATGCTACACATCTACCGTTTCGTGGTCAGGCTACCTGCAGAAACTCAAACAATCATCATACTCGGCTGCACACCGAGCCCGGAATCCATACAGTTAGTACACCTGGCCGTCATCACTCGCCCGGATGTTCTCAAGCCAAACACGCCTTGAGTTACGTGTTCACGTTTCAGACCATGTGACGGAGTCTCCCAAGTTGCACCACGCACGCCAGGGATAGACGTTGCTCGAATACCCCAAACGACATGAAGAGTCATAGAGGATATCAAAGCGGGTCGGGTTACCTGCCACCCGTGGGGCTCCACCCTTCAGCTTGTGCACACTGGTGGACAGCGCTTACGTGCACCCCCCAAGACATGAACATCCCGAGATGCACGATTTTCCGACATAACAAATAGGTTAATATGCCACTTTCTATATGCTAATAACATCCTTATACGGGCTACTAACTCGTTCCTCACTGGATTTTTGAAAAAGAAGACCTTTGTACTGTGTTAAACCTCAAGCGAGCTCTGATACCAACGCTGACACGACCCCACGGTCTTATCGAGCCAGGATCACGCTGAGGGGTGCTGCGTTGCACAGCACCGTATAACACACGTCAAAGGTACAAAGCGGAAGCGAAATTTTATTACATAAACAAGTTTATGAACATGTTTACATCAAAATAAGTTCAGTCTACACTCACGGGCGTAGACTACGCATCAAGTGCACGTTCAGACCTTGAACGTGTCCTTGCTAGCACACACACACTAACTCTGCGGCGTGCACGACTCCCACTCGACGGGGTTCCCCTCCTGGGGTTCCGTCTCCTCTTCGGGAGTCCCTTCCTCATAGAACCCTGCAAAAGCTTCAAACACAAGCAGTGAGCACAAAGGCTCAGCAAGTCTGACCCGTCTCACCTAAACATGGAACTTCTACATGAGGGGTGATGGGTTACATGAGGTAAAAATTATTTGCAAAGGACTCGCCTAATTAGTGGAACCTTACTTTCAAGTTTTAGCAGCAGTTTGTGGAGAACCTTACGCTAAGGCAATGAGAGAGCCGCAATCAAACAAGAAACGCATTTCTCTCATGTACTTTGCCCAAAGTTGAAAAGAACTTTAGTTAGCTCTAAATTACAACAATTCATTAGCAATCAAGTCCATCTTTCAATCAGCAACATTTTAACATGTAACTAGCCTGTTCTCTCTACGTCATGGTACAGTGAACAAGTGGTACTCACTGACCGCGAGGGACGGCGATTATAATCGATTTACACCTGCAGGGTTACCCGAACAACCCGTCACGTACGCCCGTACTCGATGTTGCCTACAACAACCATCACGAACGCCGTACGCAACTACCTTTCACCCGTCAGCCAAATATTGAACCGATCCCATCGTCCCGAGCAAGAGGTCTCTGCATGCGCATCTCAGTGCCGCCAGCCGATTTACACCTCAAGCTCTCAACCTACCCTCTGAACGACGGGCAATGCCTCAATACCCAGCTACCCGAGTTACATCAGTTTCCCGGTTCCCATATAGCCGGTAGGTCTTCGGTACTGTTCTAGCTTGTTCAACAGGCCCGCACATGGCTCGGTCCTCAATCGACACAAGCGGAGCTATAGCACACAGGCCCCAAAGTCCTGCTGCCCTTACCCTCCGCTTGGTCTCATTTTTCTTGCCATGTGTATCGTGTGCTATCTCTACCCGAGCAATGTGCCTCTAGCCTATTCTCGCGAGTAGTTCCAACTACTCGACTTGTACCGAATCCTACTCTATCCTAGCAATGCAGTAGCTAACGGAGTTTGCAATCCTAAACCCAACACATGGTTCTCTTGGCTATGCAGTGGGGCTTCCAAACAAGACTCTAATGCAAAAAATAAAGGAAACAAGTATGTGCTCAAAACAATAAAATTTGTAAAAAGGTTAATGCAAACCGGAGCTTGCCTTGCTGCTCTTGGTCGTAGGCTAGCTGTTCCTCTGGAGTAACGAAGTCTAGGACTTCGGGTTCCTCCTCGACCTTAGCGACTACATGATAGAAGTAATACATGTATTAATTTGAATGCATTTGTATTAAGTTTGCACTTGTGAAGCTTATAAATCCCACTAGACAGACTCAATGGCTGTGAAACTTTGACTGTGGTTTGGTTACAACCTAAATAGAGACTTGGTCAAGTTTTAGTTGCAGCAAAGCTCGTTTGAGCCCTCCACAATTAATTATGCCCTTGACCTTAATTGGAACTCTTAGGGTGCTCTACGGATTTTCATGAAACAAACTATGACTTTCTGAAAACTAGATTTTCAGAGGGTTCTAATGGAGTTGGTCTCACTTAATTGGGAAGTTCCTAACTAAAGATATGAGCTAAACAATTTCAGAGAAAATTCTGAAAATGTTTCTGAACATTTTCTATTTTCTCTGGAACAGTTTCACTAATCAGACCATTAGGTGGATTAAATGAGCCCCAATGGTTTTGAAATTTCTATGGTAGTTCAGGGATATTTTGGTGAACATCCCAGCAAAATTTCAGGATTTTCCTCCAAGCGATACTCCAGTTAAAATTCCTAACAGTTCAAATTTTGAGGAATTAATTCTGGAGAAACAAGGGTTTTCATGAAGTGAAACTTGATTTGCTGGAAAGTGCTCAGAAAGCTGAATCCAGCAAAATTTGATTCACTCAATTTGGAGCTTTCTAGCCCAAATTATCAGGATTTGAAGTTTGGAAGAATTCAGAAAATCGGGGAAAAAGTTTAAACTCGCGGGGGCCCGCGGGGACACGTGTCGAGCGAGGAGGTGTCCGGCACACCGGGGATACCACACGTGCCGAGCATGGAGGTGTCTGGAACACCGGAGCTCACAGGGTATTTGCGCGCCAGCACAGCTGATCCCCGGCCACACCCGATCCCGATTTAAATTCTTCAGCCGTTGACACGTGGGCCAGCCGGCTTCGTCTTCCTCCCGCCGTTCTCTCGCGCCCGCGCCGCCGACCTCGCCGGAGCAGACTCGGAGCTCACCGGCTTGCCGCTGCCAGACCTCCCATGGTCTGAAACTCGCCGCCAGGGGGTTGTCGACGTCGAGGAACACGTCGGTGGTGTCAGGTCGGGCTGGGGGTGACCGGAAACAGCTCGGCGACGTGCCGCGGCCTCGGCTGAGGTTCGACACCGTCGACCGTGGTTTCTAAACCCGCCAACACCTCGAACAAACGGCCCTACAGCATCAGTGTACCTCTAGGAAGCTCGACAAGGTGTCAAAAGGGTTCAGGGATGGCGGCAAGTCGGTCGGCACCGTGTGACCGATCGTGCCCGCCATGACCGCCCTTGATCGAGCTCGAAATTCATCACTCCTAGACAGTTTCACGCTGCGGATGCAGAAAAGAACCTGATCGCCGGCTAGTCCAGCATCTACGTGCAAGATTTGATGACCTCCGAAAGAACATAGAGCGAGAATTTAAAGAAACCGTACCGGAAGCTCGGGTTACGGTCGCCGGAGCAAAAACTAGAAATTCTCTGTGGATTCTTCACGGTTTGCTTCCAAACTTGGAGGAGAGCAGCACGGTGGTCGCGCGCTCCTGTTGCCTCTCTCGCTGGACCGTGAAAACGCCTGCGGAATGCTGCCCACGGGCGCCTGACTCTCGTCTGAGGCTAGGTTGCCGCGGTGGCGATCGTTTTCGGGCAAAGGAGGTCGGAACTCGGGGTTTCTGGTGTTGGGGAGGTGGAGTGCGACCTCAGGTAGCTGTCTAGCAGCACAGGGACGAAGGAGGAGATGGTTTTGCTGGTTTTCCCGATTGAGCAGAGAGCTGCGGCGAGAAACAATGCCGCTGCTTGGGTTTGCCCGCGAGAAGATAAAGCCGGCCGACTCCTGCTCAGTGGAGGCGGTGCCGGTCGCGTGGGGGCGCGAGCAAGCCGCCCTGGGCGCCAGCGCACGTAGAGGGAAGCAGCTGGTGGCGCCGGTAGCTGCTCGGTGGCACAGCCGACAGCTGCTTGGTGGAATTTCCCACCGAGACTCTGACTTTGGTTGCAAGTTTCTCCTTCTTCCCTCTATGACATGTGGGTCCCACCTGGGGTTTTAACCTCTGAAATTTACTCCTAATCACTGTTGTAAACAGTGAGCCCCATAATACCCCTGGTGATTCAAATTATTCACCCCTGAGCCATTTGAATTGAATAGAATTCAAATTGGGTTTGGTTTGAGTGAATCTCAGCACAAGTTCAGTTTTGAATTCAACTAAAGTTTGAATTCGTCCCACTTAGCTGATGTCAAGATCAACTCCAAATGGAGTGAAAATTGGTGTGTGTGAGCTCACAAAAATGTGCTGAATAAGAATATGCCTCCCACTTTTAAATTCATGGGATAAAAACAGTTTGAATTTGAATGTGGTTTCAAACTGCCCTCTTTCTATCTATACCCAAAATGACCTCAAAAAGGTTTTGAATTTGGGTGAAACTTGGCATGGACATCCTTAGCAATGTATAGGAGTTTTCATATGCCCAGCCCCCTTATATCACATGTGTGAAATACCACTTTGGCAATGTGTGAGTTTGTTCTCTAATGAGCATGTTGATAATTGTTACTTGCTCTTCATTTGTGTTCATCATCCTTCCTCAAATGAGGTGTGTGGTGTGGTGATGAACACTGCAAATGTGTGTCAAAAACTGAGGCCCTTACATAGAAACAGCGGCAACATCGTAAGATGGGTAATGGAGACCTACCTCATGTCCTTTTGGTGGTAGGGCCTTCCTCCTAGCAATGGCAGCAGCGGGGAATTTTTCTATGAAAGATTAGGGTAGGACAGATCGTCGGCTTCTTTTCCGGTGACGGCCAAGCGTGATGGGGCTCATCGGCGGGTCTCGACGACGGGGCTCGATGACGGGGCTTGACGGTGGGACTCTACAGCGGGGCTCAACGACGGGGCTCGACGGTGGGGCTCGACGGCGCAGCTCGTCAGCGGGGCTCACCGGCGACCAAACTCCGGCAGGGGGGGTGCCAACTCGGCGAGTTGGGGGGGGGGGGGGCAGGGGCTCCAAGTCAGCGACTTGGAGGGGGAGGGGAGGCTGCGGTCAAAAAGGGGGGGTGTAACAGCTCTGATATCACGCTGTGGGGGACCACAGGACCTCGTTGGGTGGTGCCGTGATATGCGGCACCCAACAGCACACGGGTCGATGAAAACACATCATATTACATAAAGAGTTTGCGGAAGCATACAATATTGTTTTACAAATAAGTATATCAGAGTAAGCTACAGCGGAAGACTATCTCTCTCACGAATCATCTCTATCTTAGCAACAAAGAAACAGTCCAGCCCGCGGACTGTCTCTTACTAGCAACACGAAGACAACCTGCAGCGGCGAGGATGCTCTTTGAGTAAGCACTCGGAGGTTTCCGAGTCTCATCGGCATCCCTTCTCATAAGCATCGAGTCAATTACCTGCAAAACAACTCGGATAGCATCCATGAGCATAACGCTCAGCAAGACTTAATCGTCACCCTAAACATGAAACTCTATGTGAGGTTATCAACCTAAAATAGGATGGCATAAGCATAATTAAACTCGCCTAAAAGTGAATCCTTACTTTCAGGTATTAAGTGCAGCATTTTAAGTAACCTTGGGCACGCCACAACGGGAGTCCACAATCAAACAAGAAACGCTTTCCCCCGATGTAAATTTCTCATGGCGTAAAAGAATCGAGTTTGCACTAGCCTATTCATCAAGATCCAATACAAAACTAGTATAATACTTCACATCAATATGATTAGTTCCTTTCTCATGCAAGTTCTTACTACGTCACGACTGTGAGAACAAGTATGCTCGGTCCATTCCGCGAGCGATGGTGATTCGAATCAATACCCGGACTACATGACACGTATTCAAGGACTCATCTTGGGCTTATAATTTACATGTGAGTTCTTGATCACATGAGAGTAATCTGGTCCAAAATTCAGCCCTTTTACTTGAGTAGTTCTCCCAGAACAATTCTTTAAGCATTCCTACTCAAAAGAATTAATTCTGAAGTAATGTGCATTTTCATGCCCAATTAAGTGAACTAAAATTCCAAGTATGTCTCAGAGAGCTTGCCTAAATTTTCCTATGATTTTTGGAGCTATTGATTGCCCAGAAGAGATTTTTGAAGTGGGAAACATTTTCTGAAAATGTTTCTGAACTCTTTTGAACACAGTAGTTTGCATTTAGCAAATTGCTACTCAAATGATCTTTAAATGAGCTGAAATTTTGCTAGAAGGTCAATACTATGCTAAAGAATATTCTGGCAAAATTTGCGGATTTTTGGATAAACCAAACCTCCTCAAAAATTCTTTCTCAGAAAATCTTCAAAGAATTTTCCAGAATATAATATTGACTTTCATACAAAACTGAGTTCATATTTGGATAGAACTCGGAAATATGAACCCAACTCAATTGGAATCACTCAATTTGGAGTTTTCTACCAGGAATTATGAATTTCCAAAATTTGTGCCAACTCTGGAATTGTTTTCCTACAGAAAATCCTATTGGGCCCGCTTATTTAAATTCCAACCAATCAGAACTGGGCCACACCGGGGCCACAGGGTTTTGCGCACCAGCACACGGGATCCTGGCCAC